>CM076584.1:876893717-878376594 GCA_034641835.2 Pinus albicaulis | reverse complement strand
ATTTCACTTTTCTTACAGCAATCATACAAGTAGTTAAGCAAAATGCAGATAGAACATAAAAGTAGATCTTACAGAAGACAAATCAGAAACAGGGAAAATGTGTGTGTTCGTTTCGGCGGTCAACAGGATGCTTCAACCAGCAAAGTCTCCTTTGGTCAGTCAGCCCAGCATGTGTCACAACAGCCCTCCAATCAGTAGATGAGTCAACTCAAGTCAACTCTACAAAAGTCAACGTTGTCCTGAAAAAGTCAACGCAGGGGCAGCAAGCTAAAAGTCAACGCAGCAGCAAAACGGTCAACCCTTTGACCTCGATTTTTGTGCCAGGTAGTACGGCCTTCAAAAATCGAACCTTCCACAAGTTTTCGGCTTGATTGGACCATGCGTTGACCAAAGTCAACGCTGGTCAAACTTTCTGCGAAACCCTAGCAGCAGAAAATCGTACTTCAGCTCAGCCGTACGGTCTGTCCTCTCTCTCCTTCACACGTGTGGCTGAAACTCGTCCTTTAGGTAGCTCGTACTATTTGATGAGAGAGGAAGATGTGAGTTGTGATGATGATGAAAATGCTCTCCAACTTTTCCTGTATTTATATCCATCATTGGGGCGTGTGACACATCTGTTGGGCATGTGAGCCTACATTACAAAACTGACCGACCTTGCACATGTGGAAAATAAATTCAAAATATATTTTCTGCTCATCGGATTAAGACATATTATATATGGATTTTACACCTCTCTGAAAGAGGATTCCAACAAAAATATTAGCTTCTTAATCTGAGCATTACAACATGGAGTTTGGACCTAGTTGTCAAAATTTAACACTCCCTCTCAACTAGGGAGAACTCCATCCATCAGTGCAATCAACATCGTGCGTCATCCCGCCGAAACTTGCTTTGCTGGCTTCTTTATTTCAGAACAGAAGTGGGTCAGTCACAAAGACATCATCCCCCGACTGACATAATCAGTCCAGAGGTCCCAAACCTCACAAAAACTTGATCCCAGATCAAGTGGTTGGACCGTGCCATCCTAGATAGAGAGTACGGCAATCTCTGATGCGTCCATCAGTCTTTGCTAATAGTCTCTAGCTTTTCCACACCTCATTGGCCAAATGAGAGGTACTTCCCATGAGCCTTGAACTCAATGGGTAGGATGCATACGGGGCACAGATAAATGAGTGGCGAACCAGCTCAATAATCACAAGGGTGGGGCAGAAGCATTATGAGTGCTTATAGCTCCGAGAAGCTATCCCCAAAAGCCCCCCAGAGCTCCCAGAGCTCATCGTCCAACAGGACCCACATCATAGGGTCTTTCCACGACACCAAGACTCTCACGGAAGGTTAGGAACTTGACCCTCCCCAGGGGCTTAGTGAGAATATCCGCGACCTGCTCATCAGTTCCTATATGATCGAGCCTTACGGCGCCTCGCTGTACCATATCCCGGATAAAGTGGTACCTGATATCAATATGCTTGGATCGGTCGTGGAACACAGGATTCTCGGTCATACGAATCCCACTCTGATTATCACAGAGTATCACAGTGGTATCTAGCACATGTCCAAACAGCTCACTAAAGAGCTTCCGCAACCAAACTGCTTCACAACAGGCCATACTAGCAGCAATGTATTCGGCCTCCGCGGTGCTCAAAACCACCGACTTCTGCTTCCTGCTCATCCATGAGATCGAAGCAGAACCAAGATTGAAGCAGCATCCAGATGTGCTTTTACGATCCACCACACTGCCAGCCCAATCGGCATCAGTATATCCACAGAGTATCACACTCCCGGCAGTGTATCTCAGCCCATGGTTTATCGTGCCCCGAAGATATCTTAAAAGATTCTTGGCACCAACCGAGTGAAAATGATGAGGCTCAACCATCTGTTGACTCAAAGTGTTCACTGCAAAACATATGTCCGGACGGGTGTTCACTAAGAACATCAAAGCTCCTATGAGTTGACGATACTCAGTAGGATTGGCCAAGATAGGCCCAGCAGCGCTGCCACTCAACTTCTTAAAGTTGAGTTCCATCGATGTCGACACGGACTTACAGTCCACCATCCCAAATCTTTCCAGAAGCTTCACAATATATTTTCCTTGAGAAAGGAAAATCTCTCCAGGTCTCTGCCAGACCTCCAGGCCTAGGAAATAGTGCATCAGTACTAGGTCCTTCATCTCGAATTCAGCAGCAAGCTCCCTCTTACATTGATGAATGAGAGGGTCATCACCAGTCAGGAAGAGGTCATCCACATATAGTACTAGAATGAGAGGCTTCTCTTTCACAACCTTGAAGTAAAGGTTCGGATCAGCATTACTTCGAGTGAAGCCCAGCTTCATCAAGTAACTATCCATCCTCTCGTACCAAGCTCTGGGTGCTTGCATTAACCCATAGAGGGCTTTCTTCAATCTGCAGACATGAGTGTCTCGATCCTGAACTTCAAATCCAGAGGTTGTTCCACATACACCTCTTCCTTTATTGCACCATGCAGAAAAGCGGTCTTGACATCCATCTGATGAAGACTCCATCCTTGCGTAGCAGCAAGGGCTATGATTGATCGGATGGTGGTATATCATGCCACAGGTGCAAATATGTCATCATAGTCAATTCCTTCCTTTTGAGAGAAGCCACGGGCAACAAACCTTGCTTTGAACTTTTCAGCACTCCCATCAGATCCATGTTTGATCTTGTAGAGCCATTTCGCGGTGACAACAGATTTGTCCTTAGGTCTCGGGACCACATCCCAGACATCATTCTTCATTATGGACTCATATTCTTCGTGCATAGCATCCTTCCAAACTTGATGCTTTACAGCTTCCTCAAAAGATCCAGGTTCAGAATGTACAATAGTACTCATGGCAGCTAGATACCCTTGGTATCTACACGGCTTCTTGCTTTCTCGGAATGTCCCCCTTGGGGCAGCATGACCCTCAGCATCTTCGAGGGTGTCCCTGAGCCATGGTGGTCTCTTTCCTAGTGAAGGGGGTGGATCAATAGGGTCCATTGGCCCTTCAATATCAGGCATAGTCTCATCCTGGGGTTCTTCCAGATTTCCAGGTCTTTCTTCATGATTTTCTTCAGATCTAGGAAGATCTACTACTTTCTTCAGGGAAGCATCTTTGTCAAAAGTGACATCATGGCTTATTTCTACTTCCCTTTGACCAGGTACATAGACTCTATATGCCTTAGAAGTCTCACTGTAGCCCACAAACATTCCTTTCTTCCCAGTAGCATCCAGCTTACTTCTCTTTTTCTTTCGGCACATGAAAATAGACGGGACATCCAAAAATTCTAGAATGTGAGACATCAGGTTTCTTACCAGAGAAAACCTCTTCGGGAGTTTTGGAGTCCAAAGCGGAATGAGGGCATTGGTTTTGAATGTACACAGCAGTATTTGCAGCTTCTCCCCACAGAAACTTCGGTAGACCCTGGTCACATAGCATGGCACGGGCAGCTTCCACAATAGTCCTATTCTTGCGTTCGGCAACACCATTCTGCTCAGGAGTATATGCAGTGGTAGTCTCCCTCTTAATGCCAGCTTCTCTGCAAAAGTCTTTGAACTCATTTGACTCATATTCAGTGCCATTGTCAGTTCTCAAAATCTTGATCTTCTTTCCGGTCATATTTTCCACCAAGGCTTTGAAGGTACGGAACCACATGAAAGCCTCATCCTTCTTCTTCAAGAAGTATATCCAGGTTTTGCGAGAGAAGTCATCAGTAAATGTCATATAGTAAGAACATCCCCCCAGGGATGTTACGGGTAACATACCAGAAAGATCAGAATGGACCAATTGCAATATATCGGATGTCTTTGTGACACTTGAGGGGAAAGGTCCCCTTGTATGTTTCCCTTCAGCACAGCCCTTACACAAGTGTGGTCCCCACCTAGTTTAGGTGATCACTTTCCAACTAGGATTAGGAAAGATGTTTCAGGAGGCCTCCTTCACTGTTTCTTGTTGCCATTTTCAACAGATCTTAATTCATTTACTTTTACGAGTTCAAAAAGACAAGTGCTCGGCAATCTTTTCACATTATCAGAGTCTGAAAAGAGCTAAAAGAAGACTCTAGTGGTTCCTTTTTCGTTGTTATCAAAGCTCGAAAAAGAGATAAAAGTGCACTTCAAATCCTTTTTCATTTTTAACAAAGCTCGAAAAATAAGGATAAAAAGTATGCTTTGTGGTCAAATCATTCTTTGAAATAAAGCTGCACGACTAATCTATTCATCAGTTGTAAAACCTACTCAGAACAACATCAAATGGATTAAAAATACTTGTTTCATGATAAAAACATAATAAAACCATATTCATAGCAATAAATATGATTTTCAAACAACTAAATGACTATTAAAAAGAGTTTTACTATTCATTTTTACCATTCACTACTTACCATTTTCATTTTGGAGCTCTAAACCTATTTTTTCCCCCGAACTTCAGCTGCTGATTGCGATCGTTTCTGTGGATGGTTTCCATTTTCATTTGATCCAATTTAGTGCCATGAACCCTCTCTTTCCTTCACTTATCATTTCATTTCCTTTCACTAAAAATTTTTAATGTTTTGAGCCCCTTAGGGTAAATTTTTCTCCCAAAGAGGGCAACGCACCCTTGAGAATCGAAAAGTGCATTGTGGAGCAGCTAAAATGAAGGCTAGCTACATATGCAACACACTATCCCTTTTTCAGGACTGCGTTGGGTGCAATATTCATTCTTTATTCTTGCACTATGCCCAAAATTTGTCTAATTTTTTGCATTGAATGGATTCTAATGGTTCTTACGGTTATATTTTAGGTTTTCATTGCACTATAATGACAATTACATGGAGGGAAAGAGAGCATGAACAACAGGATATGATTGACCTAAATGATCCGGGTACAGTAAGAGCCCTAAGAGATTGTGGCCTGCTAAAGTACTTCCATTTCTCAAGGATGAGGCAACAAATAGAACTCTTGGAGTTCCTAGTTCGAGCATGGGATCCAGATATCGAGGCATTTCACATTAAGAACCAAGTCGTTCCTATAACAGTGGAGGATGTATACTTTCTCATAGGTTTTTCGAGGAGAGGCTTGCCTATTTTGCTCTCAAGGTTTATTCTTGGAGGAGAGATTGTGAGAGATTATGTTTTGCAACATTGCTATCTAGGGGAAGATCCAACCAAAGATGGGAAAATAAACATTCGGGATGTTAGATATTTTCCTTTTAGAACCATTCTTTTCACGATCGCAAAACTTGCTGGCACCGTTACACTACATGTAGCGAATATATCATATATGCAGTACGCACTAGAGTGCATGGAGCCAACAATCTGCAACTAGTCTGAAGATGTACTTTCTCAGATAAAAGAATAACTGAACAAGGCAAAGGGAGGAAGGACGAAAAATTTCATTTATGCTTTGATCCTCATTTC
This sequence comes from Pinus albicaulis, assembly GCA_034641835.2. Classification (NCBI taxonomy): domain Eukaryota; kingdom Viridiplantae; phylum Streptophyta; class Pinopsida; order Pinales; family Pinaceae; genus Pinus; species Pinus albicaulis. Next base: position 878,371,204 of record CM076584.1, on the reverse strand, counting down.
ATTTTCCTTAGAGCGGATTCCACTGATGCTGCCATAGCATGTGACACTGGATGTGTCTAATCCTAGAGATCCGAGGATGCAGAGATGGGCAGAACTAATGGGTAGGCATGTAGGCCAATTGACCATTTTGTTCTCGACTGCGTACTTCTCCTGGTTCAGGTGACAGATTTTCACCATCGATGAGTATGCATATGCAGGCATTGATTTCCTAGGAGATCCAGATTTAGCTTTACCAAAAGGCACTCAGTGGGGTGCAATAGGTAAGAATGTTTTGACCATGTTTTCTATTTTTCTAAGTTTTATACAATGTTTTTGTATTTTTGATGTTTTCCCAAGACTAAACTAAATGTTTGATGTAATGCAGATGTTGGTTGAGTTCAATTGGTGGAGGAACCAAAGCATGTAGCAGATGAGCCATCAGAGAGGGATTTCGGGAGAGAAGTCCTTCAAAATCTTGATATGGCTGAGACTCTGACTAAGCTTTGAAAGCACATAGAGGGGTTGACCTTTAGGATTCCGGATTTCTGGATCGAAGAGTTACCCATTCGACTGCAGCGCCACACGATAGGTCTTCCTAACCGCTGGATGTGGTTACTGCGTAGGATAGCTAGATCTATAGCATGTTACCATGAGCACCAGTAGTTTAATTTTGACATGTTGCATACATTTTGAGGTTAGATGACCAATGTGTCTTGGGAATTTTTTTTTGTAAAAACCTATAACTATCTATCTATTTGTCTTCAATGTTTTCCTATGTTTATTGTGCAATCCTATTCAATTATGTGAATGTTTTCTTTACATGTGTTTCAAATCTCTGTCTGAAACTTGATTAGCCAAAGAATCAGTCAATGTGTTAAAATTTCTGGAAATTTGTTGATATTGAATAAAATCAAAGTGTCTTTCCAAAATTCGAACTCTTAGGAACAAAAAATGTAGTGTTGGATTTCTAATAGTATAAACACTAGTAAGTTGTAATACCACAAGTTGTGAGTCTAACCTTATGATGACGTGGTTAACACCAAATGAAATGGCATCAGAGAGAATTTGGATCAATGCGTTATACTCAGCGATATTTTTTGTTGATCTACTGATACAAATCCCTTGAAAACTAACTAAGTCGTCGTTCGGAGTGAAAATGGCCCATGCTGCAGAGGACAAATTTTGCGTACTACGACTAGCACCATCAGCATATCCAACAAATGGTTCCAAAGATTTAGACATCTGCGATGAAATGTAAAGTGGATTAATAACATCAAGAAAAATCTAAAAACAAACTAAGACAGTGAATTCAAATCAACAACATATATATATATATATATATACACATTATAATACAAAAAATTACTACGCTCATGATTAAGCATAGTAATGTTTCAGATACAACCCATTTCTGGGTTGCGCCAACAGAATTCCATCGTAATCTACCAACTCATAAGCACCCTTAGCAAGAACTCTTTTGACAATATAGGGGCCATTCCATAATGGCTCAAATCTTCATTTACCTATTACATCAGCTTCTTGATCATAAAGAAGGACCAAGTCACCCTCTGAGAAAATGCAAGGCTGGACATTTTTTTCGTATTGCACCTTTATACGTCTCTTATGTGCTTCATTGGCCAATTGGGCTTCACGATGCGTTTCATCAAGATGGATGAGGTTAAAAAGACGCACTTCTTCTTCTGAGGTGTCAGGTAACAAGTCGATTGAGAGTTTTAACGATGGTATTTCATATTGGATTGGCAAGATAGCTTCCAGACCATACACCAATTGAAAGAGAGTAAATCCAGTTTCGTTTCTCATCGAGGTTCAGTACGCCCACAAAGCCGAGTACAGGATCAAATGCCAATTTATTTTACAAACTCCTATCATTCATTGAAGCATACGTTTAAGAATTTTACTGATAGCCTCAACTTGTCCATTTTATTATGGATAATAAGGAGTAGAATTATCATGTGACAATCCTAACTTGGCAGTCAATTCAGCCATCATATTGTTGCGAAAATGCTTCCCATCATCTATAACTATAGCTTGCGGGACCCCAAACCATGCAATAACATGATTAAATAAAAACAATGCAACTGTCTATCCTGTGTTGTTGAATGTAGGCATCGCTTCAACCCATTTGGTAAAGTAGTCTACTGCGACAATAATATAGCCATAACCCCTGGACGAACGAGGGTTACAAGTCATGAAGTTAATACCCCATTTCGAAAATGGTCCCACAAAGACAAATGATGCATTGGCACTGGAGGCTTGCAGATTTTATGATAAAAAATATGGCATGCATGACAACTTCCAACAACGAGAATGCAGTCGCAAAATATGGTAGGCCAAAAGTAACCAGCACAGAGTATCTTCTGCGCAGTAGCATATCTAGATAAATGTCCACCACAAGCCCCAGGATGACAATCATTTAAAACCTTTTCGGCCTCCTCATGAGTGAGACACCTTCTTAAAATAGTATCGACACCACGACGATAAAGTGTATCGTCGACGAACAAATAATCTTTGGCTTGGTATCAAATACGTCGTTGTTCAGAGCGAGAGGTATCAAGCCGAAAAGTTTGAGTTTGGAGATAAATTATGAAATCTCCATACTAAGGATCAGGTGATCCAATCAGAAAAAGAGACTCATAAAGAATTGATGGTTCCAACGTAGTAGCAGTACTATCAGAGGGAAGGTCACAGAGAAGCTCAGCCAAAACTAAAGACTTCTTTGACTTGGATTTGATGAATTCCAAATCAATTCTTGCAAAATGACAATCCATTTTGAATATTCCCCCCCCCCCCCCCAAGCAATTGACATGATAAGATATAAGTCATGGGGTTGCAATTTGAAATGACAATGGTCTTCCAGAATAGGATATAGTGGCAAAATATTTGGACAGCTTGAACAACTACCAAGGAAAGCTTTTCTACATACGAATACTTAACTTCTGTATCATTGATATTACGACTCAAATAATAGATTGGATGTTCTATCCCATTTTCTACTTGGACCAATACCATAGCAATGGTCGTTTCAGCTGTGGAGATATATAGGAAATAATCATTCTGATAATTAGGGGGATACATTAATGATGCCTGGACAAGATTATCCTTAACAGCATCAAAATAAGCTTGCGCAACTTGGTCCCAATGGAAGGGAACCCCCTTTTTCAAGAGTCGAGTAAATCCTTTAGCCATTTCGGCATAGTTGGGAATGAACCTTCTTAGGAAGTTAGCCTTTCCTTGAAGTTTCTGTATCTGAAGTAAATTTGATGGTGCAGGAAAATCAAGAATGGTCTGGACCTTCAATGGGTCAATTCGAATTCCTTCTTTTGAGACTACGAATCCAAGCAAACAACCAGACCCAACACAAAACACACATTTATGTGGATTGAGGCATATTTTGTGGTGTCGGCAGTGTAAGTAGATGGCTCTCAAATGCATTAGGTAATCAGTCTGATTCTGTGAATGCACAGGATAATCATCTAGATAAGGTTGAACAATTTTCTTGATGTCATTGAAATCATAATCCATTGCTCTCTGAAAATTTTCCCCAGCATTCTTTAAACCAAACAGTAGTTTCCTATAAGAAAATGTGCCCCAGGGACAAATAAATGTTATCTTATGTTGATCCTCTGGGAAGATATTGATTGGATTGTAGCTGGAAAATCCATCCATCAACGAAAATATTTCACATCCAGCACAATCTTCAATAATATGATCGATAAAGGGAGCAGGATAGTTATATTTTGGACAAGCAATGTTGATGTCCTGATAATTGACGCACACTCTGATGGTTCCTTGTTTTTTCATGACAGGAACAATGTTGGAAACCCACTCAGTTAGCAGAATAGGGTAAATGAAACCAGCACACAAAAAAATTTCAACTTCTGCTTTGATGGCAATGACTTTCTTTGGATGAACAGGATGAAATCATTGACGCATCAGTTTGACATCAGGATACATATTAATAGTGTGTTCAACGATACTAGTATCTATGCCTAGCATTTCCTCGTAAGACCAAGAAAATACATCACGAAATTCATGAAATAGAGAGCGATATGTTTCGAGTTCTGATGGAGAACAAGAAACACCGACATGAATATTTTCTACAATGCCAGGTTTGGTCGAAATATCGATAGAAATGGTTTCTTCAATATTTTACAGATTTCGCTGAGAATCGATTGCATTAATAGGTAAAGAATTCAAAAATAATTTTTTTATTCATGGGTGATATAGTTCACTAAGATAATTTTCTTAATAATCAGGAAGATGGGAACGATGATGATAATCTTCCCATGGCTCTCCTTCTGACATCATTGCTTCCAATTCTCATCTATCAAGAAATTTGAGGAAAAAGGATCAGATGGAGTACCGAAATCTAAGGAACAATCAACCCAAACAACCGGCAATGTTGATTTTAGATTCGTCGCCCAAGCCAAATAGATTTATTTCTATGTCAGCTCAATAGGGATGGGCAGCAAAAACTCATCCAATGTAACAACTTCAGAATCACCCATCCTCTCCCTTAAGTCAGATGGAGTGGAAGAGATCATGTAGCAGGTCTCTATACTTGCAATTTCTACCGACGTCGCAGGCGGTGGTAATGCAAAGGTTCCCATTAAAGTGGAATCCTTTAAGAGTCCTATGCCAATGTTCTGAAGTGCTAGTTGGGGTGCATGAACAAACGGAACACTTCCAGTTACCTGTGAAGTGTAGGCAAAGAATGATAGTTGATTAATGATTGTAATGGTACCTTTATATGGAAAGGAAATCATTCTAAAATATGTACAAAAAATTGCAGTCATAGCATATACCCATGGCCTTCCAAGTAGAATATTATAGTCAAGGGGTCCATCAACAACCTCGACACCAACATTCACTATTTTTCCCCCTAGTTCAACATGCAGATTATTAATAATACCACAAGGTTTGTATGTACGTCCATCAAAAGCCTTCAATGTCGTTGATGATTGAGATAAGGGTGGCGAGCCAAGTGACTTCCAAAAATTTAGAGACATAATGCATGTAGATTCTCCCTCATCAATAATAGTATGATGAATAAGGTGATTAAGAACATTTACTTGTATGGAGAATGCCAATTCTATTGGTAGTTGCAGCACATAGCCTGTATGATTAAAGACGACTAGATTAGAATCAGTCGGATCAATTCCACCGATAGCCGACAATAAATCTTGTTTCTGGGAGGGAAAATTTTGCAATACCTCAAGAGCAGACATAACTGAAGGGGATTGAGCCAAATCTTCAACTATATTATAGTTTTGAGTAGCTCTTGCTCGAGGATTATATGTGATTTGTGAATTACTCCCTTAGGTGGCTTAATTGTCAATTTAGGAATACCAGTAGGCGATACTAATTCTATAGAAGGATTCGTAGTCAAGGTAGTAGTTTGATCCGTGGCCTAACTACCATAATATTTATTACACGTTGATGCCAAAATATCTGTTGAAGGTTTTGTGACGGATAACATAAGTACTTGGGAACTAGAAGCTAGATCCATAGCAACCAAATTTGTGTCTGAATTCGAAAACGAATCTGTCAACACAGCTGACGCATGTGAAGTCTTTATGATTTTTGAGACTTCAGCGTGGTGAGGAAAATCCTGAACAAAGTGTTCCTCATTATAGATTATTCATGGATAACGAGGTTTCCTAGGTCCAGACGATTGATCAGATGATATTTCCTGCAAGTTAGAAGTTTGATTTTTCTTAGATTTCCCCTTTTTCTTACTTCCGGGTTGCTTTTCACTTTTTCCCTTGTCAAATGACATGACATTAATTTCGGAAGAAGGTGCAGGATCAGATGCAGTAGTATGATGTGTCCTTGTAGTACCAATCAAGTCGTCTCCGGCATGAGAGTCCTTTAATTGAGGAGGAACGGTAAAATTAGATCGCGGCGTGTTAGGAATTTTTTTTATAGAGCATGCCAGACTGAGTATAAATCAAGTCTAAATATTGGGCATGAGAAATAACTTTCTCTTCTATGACAATGCCACCCTTAGCCACATCCTCAATTATAGATGGTAATAGGGACTTAATGAACCACTCAACAAGGAGTTGATCCGGAACAAATGTCTTAACCATTCTACGGCGACGACGCCACTCATAAATATGATCAGAAATGTGAGTAGCATTAGTCTGTTTGAAATTGGTCAAGATTTCTGTTCTAGTTTCATATCATATGGGTAGCTGGAAGTGAGTCAAAAAGACAGTAGTTAGGGCAGTGAAATTATCAAAAGAAGCTCTAGGTAACTCAATATACCATTTTGCATCTAGACCAGTGAGCGTACGCTAGAAAAGACATAGTCGAATAGAATCATCATTTAAGTATTTTAAAGAACACGACAAATGATAAGTCATGACATGAGTCGACGGGTCTTCCCCAATGTTTCCATTGAACTTAGGAATATCCTAGACTAATTTGTGAGGTATCACCTGCCACCAAGGAGCGTAGTTGATTGGATCATTGGTTAGCTGATTTAAATCTGGTAACTCTAAAGTTGCAACAAAGGGCAACTGTCGATTAAGGTTAGGTTGAGCCTAGCCAAGGTATGATGGAATTGCTTGAGAAACATGCCTTTGAGAACCAGGATAAGGAATCTATTGTTGGTAACCCAGATAGGGGTTGTTTTGATAAGAAAATGCTTGAGGATTCTATTGACCAAAACCTGGATATGGTACTTGTTGACATGAAGGTTTAGGTATTTGCACTTGAGGCTGCCAAGGGATCTGTCCACCAATATTATAACCTAAATTAGGATAACTTGGATTCGATTGAGGATAAGTATAACTTGGTTGTGGCTGTGACATCCCATAAAATGGTAAACCAGCTTGTGAATAAATGATTCCAGGTATAGGTTGTTGTTGTAAATTAACAGGAGGATTTGGAGTCTGTGGGCCCAATACTTGAGCATATTGAGTTAAAGGACTCGCATGAAAAGGTTTTTGTACAACATTTTGATTCTGTAACAGGGGTAAAGATGTATTAACAAGTGGGAATGATGTGGCTGTAACAGGTTGAACTGGTTGATACGAGTGTACAATAAATTTTGGTTGGATAGGAAGAGTGAGCTGCCATTGAAAAACATTCATTTCGACATTAGGTTGACCAAAAAGTGATAGGGTACTATCATAGTGGGTGACCAAGGGTTTCCACCCATCATCAGGAGGATAATAAGACGGAAAATATTGCTCTCCAAATTTTGGGAGTCCAGTTGATATGATACTGGATGGAATAGACCCAGAAGGACCAGCTTGATATTGCCCTGATGATGTGTATAAAGACTCAAGCCGTTCAGTACTCACTATAGTTTTATTAGATAGAATACCTGACGATGACATTGGTGAAGTCCATGGGTTTGAAGATGCACCAGAGAAAATTCCAGATAAAGATTTATAACCTGATGGGACCATAGGGCCACCATGAAAATATGACTATGGTGAAGTTATAAAAATCGATGGGGTAGTGAGGGTAGGAATTGACGTAATTGGAACAGATGGCCCAACCAAAGATGTTGGTTCAGGCATGGTTACTTGACCAAATGTATACCCTTTTGGATTGACAGGATTTTGAATAGGAATAGGATCAAAAAAAGTAGAGGGTGGTGATTGAGGAAAAGACTCGTACAGGTAAAGGTCCTCCCCAAAATGGGTTGGAGTTAAAGGTGTCTCATCTTATGGGATTTCTTCAATCGAAATTAAACCAAGTGTATTTCACTGTCAGGCCCAAAGTATATTTTAGGAGGTTGACTGTGTGATATGAGAGACTCAATAACTACAATAGAATGTGGGATGACCAATTCAAGAACAAATTCCGGTAGTTCAAATTTTGGATTCAGATGTTCTAGAAAAAAGGAGACATGATCTGGATCAACATTCGGCTGAACAACGTTGGGTTCAGGAAGTATGGTCTCACTGATTGGATGGATCGTGACAACGGGTAGCTGTGAGGACTCTGTCTCGACAACAATAGACGAACCAGGATATGTAGAAACAACTTGTGTCGACTCTGGTATATGGGAAGATGATGCTTCACCAGAGGTACTGATAGTACTAGTTTTAGTAAAGTGATGTCACCTTCACTGTCCAGAAGTAACTTCTAGTGGTAAATGTGGTTTCAAGCTAGTCTATGCAAATGATGGGGAAAAGGATTTTGTTCTTCCACAATGATTGATTTATTTTAACCAAAAACAAATAAACAAATAAAAGGGTAATGCTAGGAAAAAAAATTTACCAAGAAAATATGAATTGCAGAATACCTCCTGGTGAACCAAGAATTATGAGCAGGAAATATCCCCGAATGTTGTTTTCGGTGTATCACAATTTACAAGGTGGACAACTTGGTTCACTATGGATGGATAGCAACCTAAATTTTTCCTCCCAAATATAATCGAAGGTATGTGGAGGCCCAAGTATGTATTAGCACTGTCTAATGCAAAACCACATAATGAGAGCACCCCTTTATACATTTCGTACTGTAACACCACCTGATATACCCGAAAGTACATGGAAGAGCTATGATATACTTGTATCACACTCGGAATGCATCGCAGACAATTAACGACAGCTTCTATGTTTTATGATGTCTGAACACGTCTCTAGCCTAAACCTTCTAAATTTTATCGTTATGGTTCCAATGCTTTGTTAGGTAAATTGACATAAATTTTAAGTTGATCTTGTTTATCAATTTTCCTTTCAATGTTCACCACGATGATGTATTGGAAATTCCTAAAATGCAAACTAAAATGATAAACAATCTTTCACTTTTAGTTTTTCAATTAAAATCCTAGCTACTAGAGGGAAATAGTAATAAATTTGAGAGCAAACAATCAAAGAGCACAAACTAAAATGCAAATTTCCTAATTGTTCCTATGAAAAACACACAATCCACTACATGCAAATGCAGGTTTTTCTTTTCAGACCCTTTAATGTGAATGTAGAAAAGGAAGCTAAGTGCATCAAATCAATAAAAACAAATGCCTTTTACTTTGAGAAATGAGGAATTTGAACAACAATTTCTCTTTAATAGGAAAAATGAAGAATAGAACTACCATTTCTCCTACAGGAAATAAAGAATTTAACGACAATTTCCTTTTCAAAAGCAAATGGATCTAATGCAGCAATGAAAATACTTTGAAATTAATTCGTCAATGATAAATAAAAACACTTTAAATAAACATTGAACAAACTTTTCTTTCAAAGGAGGAAGAGGTAGATAAAGTTACTGATCAATATGAGGCATCAGTCTCTTTAAAACACAGCAAATGTAATATTCCAAAATGGAAATAGCAGCAATATAGCTCATAAAATGAAAGAAACAACAAGTATTTAACACATAAAATCATGATACCAATATAAAGCCATGTTATTGATCATATATGCAACAAATAAGTACAAAACAATGAGGCACCAATCATAATATGTGATCACACAAGCCTCCAATACATAAACACTCTCAAAAGTGAGATGTTGCTGCAACACAAAATGTCGGATAAATGCTACAATGAAGTCATATTAGACATAAATACAGCTGGGGATGATACAATGATACAAAAATATTGATATAGGCCCTAATATAATCTAAACATATAGATCCGAGCACTAGATCATCTTTCCAAGACAACCCAAGAGGGTTTCCGAAAAATGCACACAATGTGCCAATGTGAGCTGCAGCCCTGGGGCTAAAGATATGCTACAACAACTAAAATGCGAAGATATGGCTAAAGCTGATGTAGAGAACTGAAAATCTACTCCAATAGTTCCCCGAATGAAAGAATGGCTCCTCCACTGAAGAAATCACCTCTCAAAACAACCACTGCAACTACCCTTGCAACTCCTCCCTAAAATAACGCAGATCTGGACTGAATCTGTGTTGTAGGGGATAAATTCTCCTTGGCTTTGTGCCAAATGTGTCAATAAATCTCAAGGGGCTTATTTATAGGCCTCCAAATGGATGTAAATCTTCCTCCACTGAAAAACTAGCTCTGAAGACACCCAATCTAATATTCCATTACTGCACCCTGCAACACAGCACAATATCCTACAGAAATTGCGCTGATGAAGAAATTTGTAGCTTTTCCTGAAAACCTGAATGTGGAAATGAAATGAAATTCTCTTCCAATAGGCCTCTAAAGGAAAGAGGTGGGATTCCCGCTCGGGAACACCTGGTGCTAAACAGCACAACAATCTCAATTAAACAGCTGAAGAATGCAAGAAGTCTAAACAGACCACATCCAAAATAATAATCCAAAACATAACCCCATATGGCTGCCATCCTCTTCCTTAAATATATTATGAGCTTACTTGACCTTGGCCCCACTCAATTAGGTCATTTCCTCCATGAGATCAATCTCCCTCCAAAACTGAGTTATTCCTCATTTAATATCCACTCCTCCATAAGAGCGTTGTTGACTTGGTCAAAGTTGATTGAATCAACATGATCCAACCCTTATTCACACTCAAAGGTGCTTTATTTAGCTGCTTAGAAGGTCTCCTTTCACACTTGAAGTGTTTTTATTTCTACTAAAGAGATTTATGGGCCTCCCTACCCACTTATTCACCTACCTAGTGATAAAACAAACTATAATATTACATTTAGCTGAAGGCTGAATTTTTGGAATATTACACTCCTCCCCTCCAAAATGTTGCTTGTCCTCAAGAAATTGTAAAGGTGGAGCAAAATTCCTCCCCTCCAAAATGTTGCTTGTCCTCAAGAAATTGTAAAGGTGGAGCAAAATTCCTCCCCTCCTCTTGTGGCTTCCTCATCAATGGTCCCCACCACTACTAAAAATAATCTATAATAAATCTTTCCCCCAATAGTTCCTCCCAAGCATGCAAAACCAAATGGCTCACATCATGAGAAAGTGGAAGGTGTAGGTGGAAACCTTCTTGTTGTCCAATGGCCTCCTCAAGGTAGGATTGATGACAAGCATAGGGGATCTCATTCCCAATGAGAGACTCCCATCTCCGTGCTATCATCCAAATGAAATGACCCATCCTAGGTAGCTCATCAAAGAAATCCTCAACCCCCTGTTCATGCAATGTATTGGGGCTGTATGGAGAGATTAGTTTTTTCCACCCATGTTGTTTCTCTCTCCATTTATGATATGTATGGGGTTGTTGCTGATCTTGGGATGAAATGTTATGGTCTCCAAGAATGTCCCAATTTACCCCATCAATCAAAACATCCATGAATTGCCTCTCCCAATAACTCAAGTTCTCCAAATGGCTCCTCCCACATGAAGACAAGAGGTGTAGTGTGGCAATCATGGTTTGCCCAATGTTTCTCCTAAAACATGAAACATATGAAGTATGGAAAATCATACTCCCAATGGGCATCTCCAACTCTTAGAATGTCCCAAATTACCTCATCAATCAAAACATCCATGAAGTGCCTCTCCCAATAACTCAAGTTCTCCAAATGGCTCCTCCCACATGAAGACAAGAGGTGTAGTGTGGCAATAATGGTTTGCCCAATGTTTCTCCTAAAACATGAAACATATGAAGTATGGAAAATCATACTCCCAATGGGCATCTCCAACTCTTGTTCCATCCTCCCAATAAAGCTTCTCATAAGAACAAGAACATTATTAATACATGGAAGCAAAAGCGAATAAAAACAAGTTGCCTTATGAAAACCGGGAGGTGGATCATATTCCCACTTGTCGAACCAACACAGTGCATCCCCTACCTGCCTTAGAACAAAGTATAACAAGTGTTTTTTAGCCACTTTTTTTCTACCACAATCATACTACAAGATGAGATCATAGAAGTATGGTGCCAATGGTGCACACCAAGAATCATGTGGCCTCTCCCAAAAACCACCAATAGAATGGCCAACATCAATGCTGTAAATGGCCTCAAGTACATCATAATACAATATACAAGAAGGAATGATCCTCCTTGGTACAATATGTTGCTCACAAAAAGTAAAAGAGTACAAATCATCATGCATAAATGTACATCCTCTACTATGTACCTTGGTCATTGAGCTGAAATGGCTCATCTGGAAGTTCTCCCTCACTCTCAGTGAGTAGGGAAGTGGTTGTGAAAACCTCTCCATCATCATGCAGGCTATGCATCTCTCCATATGCTGATATACATCCTGTTGGATGCCCTCCCAAGTGAATTCCTCCATCAAGGAATGATATGCATCAAAGTGCATGGAAAGAAAGTCCACATGTGTTGCATGTAATAGCTTCTCCTTGAGCTTAGAATCTCTATTCAAGAAGACTTTTCCATAAGAATAAATGACCTCATCATCCACCATGTATCTATCATCTCCCTCCGGGTCATCAAGAATCATGCAAGCACCAAGATCCTTCGAGTACTCTACCAAAAGTTGAGACCTTCAATATGGCTCAACCCTCCTAAGAGATAGCGCTAAAGATATAAAATGTGAAGCTCCCCACTTGTTGTTGTATTTTCCTTTTACATCCCTCATGGCAAAGTCATCCTCCAAAGTGCTGCCATGCCGACCATGCAGCTGCTCATGCTCAAGTAGAAGTGGTGGCCTTTGGAAGTTGGCTTTCTATGAGAAGCTATCATCCAAAATAAATCTCTTTATCTTGGCTAGTGTATGCATGAGTGGCCTCCATCTACTCTAACATATGGAGGATTCCTTCATCAAATGAATTACCCTCTGTTTATTCAAATCCATGGAGCAGTTCCCTTGCACCATGGTGGTGCCATCCTCCAATACTACAGCAACTTATGTCAGCGCAGAATAAGTAGTGAGAGTGGGTAATGTTGAAAATGGGAGAGTGCATCCCTCCTCCTTGAGTCTTTCCCAAAATATCTGTGTTGTATCAATTTCTCCCAAGGTCCCCACCCATAAGGATTCAATGAGTGGTGAAACCAAATGTGAAGAATCTCTCACCATCTCTTGATCTGGTGGTCTCCCTGGTGAAATAAATCCATGCAATCAGACATCAATATCAAGAGAATACTGCGCAAATCAGTCTTCTTCTTATGTGCATCAACCTTCTGAAATAGGTAGGGGTGTGTGCTCCTAGTCATATGATGTTGGCCATCCTCCCTACCTTATCCTTTCATCTGCAAGGTTTCACAATTTATCAATATTGGCACATGATGTTCATGGATTTTGCCTTGATCTCCACACATGAGATCCTTTGGAACTCCTTGTGAACATACAAGAATCCCTCTTGTTGGATCAAGTGCTCCATATTCCTCTGCATGAGGTGCTAGATATGATTTGGATATGACAGCATTGTTGCTTCCATCCTTCTCTTCCTCTTCAATATGAATGGGTAATTTTTCAATAAGAGGATCCTCTTTTGAAAAAGGGATCTTCATGCCCTCTTTTCCAGGAGTATGAGATAGAGATCTTGCCTCTAGCAAGGTGTTATGCAAGATGTTAGCCTCTTCAATAGTTTTTAGAAGTGGAGTTGGGTTTATAGATCCTTCCAACCCATGCAAAGTTTTTGTTTGTTTTGGTTTGTTTAGCTCCACCAAAGGTGTTTCAGAATGTTTCTCATCAAACCTTTCCACTATTTTCTTAGTGAAATTTTCATAAGTAGATGTATTTGAATTTTTTAATGAACAAGATTCAAATATCCACCAAGCATAGGCCTTACCTTCAAAATGCAGCGCTGCAACTTTGATGGCTTCATTCTCTGAAACTTGGTGTTGCTGCAAATAGATGTCTAGCTGCTCCACCCAAGCTCTAGCTAGACATTTAGATGAACCGTCAAAAGTAGATAGAAATAACATACTCTCATCATGTTTCTTTCTCCTTGTGCTCCTTTCCTCCTTGATCTTGCAAAACCCTTGAAAGTTTAGATGATCTTTGAACCTCTTATATTGAGATTCATACTCTTGCAAATAATCACCAAGAGTCTCTTTTTTTGGCATATCTTCTTCCTATATATTTCTTTTAGTAAAACTGGGCATAAGACTGCGATGTGAATCATGAGGTGTGGCTGAATGCTCACACCCATCATGCAAAAATCAAGGGCTTGCTTCATATTCAATATTCCTTGGAGATTCCCTACAGATCTCCCTTCTCATCTTCTTGATATCTCCCTTGATGCTCTGCATAGTTTGAAAAAAGAAGCTTTGACAGCTCCCCTTCCTCTCTTCCTCCAAATAGTGGAGTCATGTCTTTGTTTTTTCTGTACATATCCGCTTCTTGTGAGAAGCTTATCCTTATGGTGACATATTGGCTGAATGCATAGGTTGAGCCAAGATTATGCTCTGATACCACTATAATATTCCAAAATGGAAATAGCAGCAATATAGCTCATAAAATGAAAGCACCAGCAAGTATTTAACACATGAAATCATGAGACCAATATAAAGCCATGTTATTGATCATATATGCAGCAAATAAGTACAAAACAATGAGGCACAAATCATAATATGTGATCACACATGCCTCCAATACATAAACACTCTCAAAAGTGAGATGTTGCTGCAACACAAAACGCCAGAGAACTGCTATAGCACGGTAATATTAGAAATAAATATAGTTGAAGATGATACATTTATACAAAAATACTGATATGGGCCCCAATAGAATCTAAACATAGAAATTCGGGCACTATATTAGCTTTCCAAGACAACCCAAGAGGGTTTCCGAAAAATGCACACAATGTGTCAATTTGAGCTGCAGCCCTGGGGCTGAAAATATGTTGCAACAATTAAAATGAGAAGCTACGACTAAAGATGATGTAGAGAACTACATATCTGCTCCAATAGATCCCCAGATAAAAGAATGGTTCCTCCACTGAAGAAATCACCTCTCAAAACCACCCCTGCAACTACCCCTGCAACTCCTCCATAAAATAACGCAGATCTGGAATGAAACTACACTGTAGGGGATAAATTGTCCTTGGCTTGGTGCCAAATGTGTCAATAAAGCCCAAGGGTCTTCTCTACAGGCCTCCCAATGGATGGAAACCTTCCTCCACTGAAAACTAGCTCTGAAGACACCGATCTAATCCTCCACTACTGCACCCTACAACACAGCACAATATCCTACAGAAACTGTGTTGATGAAGAAAGTTGTAGCTTGGATTGAAAACCTGAATGTGTAAATGAATTGAAATTCTCTTCCAAGAGGCCTCTCAAGGAAAGAGGTTGGATTCCCGCTCGGGAACACCCGGTGCTAACAACACAGCAATCTCAACTAAATAGCTAAAGAATGCAAGAAGTCTAAATAGACCACATCCAAAAAAAAAAATCCAAAACATAACCCCATATGGTTGCCATCCTCTTCCTTAAATAGATTATGAGCTTAATTTCCCTTGGCCCCACTCAATTAGGTCATTTCCTCCATGAGATCAATCTCCCTCCAAAACTACGGTTATTCCTCATTTAATATCCACTCCTCCATAACAGCGTTGTTGACTTGGTCAAAGTTGACTTAATCAACATGATCGAACCCCTCTTCAAACTCAAAGGTGCTTTATTTAGCTTCTTAGAAGGTATCCTTTCACACTTGAAGTGTTTTTATTGCTACTAAGGAAATTTATGGGCCTCCCTACCCACTTATTCAACTACCTAGTGATAAAACAAACTATAATATTCCATTTAGTTGAAGGCTAAATTTTTGGAATATTATAGCAAACAACAAACTAAAAGCAAATACAATGAAAAACTCAATGGAATTTGGTTGATTCTAGGGGGAAACGTGGTCTCTAAGGGGAGACAGTGCATTGCAACGCACCCCTGAGAGGGAGACATTGCTATGCAAAGCACTATGTCCTGTTCAACAGTGCGTTGAGTGCAGCAGAGAAAAAAAAACTCAACTGTTTAACACACTTCTCATGGAAATTTTTATTTCAAAAAGCCTAATATTTCTGAGTAAATGGTACTGGGTAAATAATCAGAGAAAAACAGAGGAAAATACACCAAGGATGAAGGGTAAACTCCCCAACGGAGTCACCAATTTGTTATGCGAAATTATGGATTACGGATAAAAAAGTCTTCCCTAAATGTGGTGCTCATCTAGAACAATGGGATAAAGACTTTGCAACTAATTTTCCTAACAGTAAATAGACACACAGAACATATCAAGAAACTTACTTGGAGTCCAAGCGCTTCCAATTATCCTTTTGTCGCTCTTGTTGTAGCTTCAAATCCGAGCTATATCGCCAAAATATTTCCTGCAAGAATGAACACTAAACATCAAAGAGATAGCAATATACAGATGTCTATTCAAGTTATTCAGTTAAATCAATGAAACATGAACCATATACATCAGATAAGAAGTCATAATCTGAAAGACATAAGTTTATACAGATACATATGTGGGAAAGTAAGTAGCAATATTTATTAATGGATAGAAGGGGAGGTTACAACCCAGATTGATTTGATGTCACCATATCTAGCAGCATCCCAGCCTCATCACAATACACATCTCTCCAACATCGTGTTACACAAATCAACTCCTCAATTGAAATTCTAGCAACATTTCTGTACTCAAATTTTTTCTTACCAAGCACTAGGATCTCTGCTCAATTTATAGAGGAGTTGAAGGTATTTTTATAATTAATGACTTTATAATAATAGGCAAGACATGTTCCTAGTCTCAGAGGTATCAAATAGACACATGGATTCGATGTTTGACACATATGCACTCTTCTAGAAGGCACTAGCCAAGAGGAGATTCCGGAACAATGAGAATTTCACTCCCAATTGACCAATGCACCCTTGAGTGTCGGGAAGTGCTTTGCAAAGCACATTTGAATGGAGGTACCTGCATATGCAATGCACTTAGACCTTTGAGAGACTACGTTGGTGAGCTCTTAGGTGATATAACATATACCTAAAATCTTGGAAACCTTGCAATGGAAGTCATAGATGATTTTTTCTTATTCTTTGTCTTAGGGCATGTAGCAACTGAAATGATAGGGGATGATAGACCCTATTCATCAGTTCTAGAGATGATGTCCAATTAACCAGGTCATTGGGAATCGTGCCCAAATTGACATATAACATGCCTGCTAAAGGTGTACTTCGAAAATGAACTTTCAATCCACATGCGAGAGCTTCTCAGAACTACAACACTGTTGAATACTTGGCGATATCCCCTTCAGCAATGTTGGCCTTAGAAGTTCTACAATCATGTCCAACACAAAGGAAATTAATTTTATCGGCTATTGTAGCTATTGATCCTCGGGATTTTAACCTCATAGTCTTTGAACTAGAAAATTTTACACCGAGACTCCCTCATCAGATGGCTTTTCAGATTCCAATATTAGTAAAAAATAGATGAGTTTTTCGTACTGTAATTGATGAGGGGGGCATCCATGTGCATAATTTCATTAAATTGTTGGAAAAATATTGGTTCTCCAACACTCAACCAATCTCCGAAAATCCTTAAAGCCTTTGATGGAAGAGGATTCTATCTGTTTGGAATACTCCAAGATCTACCTATAGAAGTAGAAGGAAAAACTGTTACTCTAGATGTGGAGGTTGTTGATGCCCCTCTGGATTACAATCTTCTTTTGGGTCATAGATGGTCTTATTCCATTATTGTTGTCGTTTCATCTATCTTTCGGTTAATCATGTTTCCTCATAAAGGAAAGATTGTGAAAATTGATCATTTGTCATATTATTCGTCCGACCTGGCTTCTACAGACAGTATCCAACATGTTGGAAAATCGACTATCCCATATGAATATGTTGGTGTAGGTTTAGTAAAGGACTCCGCTTTGATGGGAACTTTCTCTATTCCTCCACCCAACATACCACATACCATTGCCAACATCAATATGATTTCATCAAGCACTATACCATTCGATGACACTTGGGTAGTGCCTTTAGAGTCAAAAATGGATTCTTTCAATGGCGAGATGCCTTTGAGTCATTTTGAGATGGCATATGTGGCAGTACAGTGATTTTCTAACTCACTTTCAACTAATCCTGATCCAATGAATGTGATCACCGAAGAATATTCTTCATTATCAAGCTTAGCCTTGACATCAATTTCCGATCCTTTTCAACAAGTATTTCATATTGATCAAAGTATTCGAGAATTTTTGTCCATGGATGAATTACCCTGGGATGATCTACACCATAGATATTCATTTTTACCTGAACTTGATAGGTTTGAAAATGATTTTTCGTCTATTTTTATGATTGATTATGTCAAGGAACCACAGAATCCCATATCGATTACAAATTTGGATTCTGAGATTAATTTGGGAAACATTTCTACAACTGTTCCTATTGACATATCAGTTAAACCTGGAATTGTTGAAAACATTCATATAGGTGCTTCTTGTATGATTGAAGAAATTAATACATATAAAGCCCTATTTCAAGAATTCTGAGACATATTTTCCTGGTCTTACGAAGAGATGCCAAGAATTGATCCAAATATTGTCGTTCATGAAATAAAGACATACCCAAATGCCAAGCCTATTAGACAAAGATTACGTCGAATACATCCGAGAAAAGCTTCCACTATTAAATCTGAAGTTGAAAAGCTACTGCGAGCAGGATTTATTTATCTGATCCCATTAACAGATTGGGTATCTAATATAGTTCCCATTACCAAGAAACAAGTGACTATACGAGTATGTGTTGATTATAGGGATATTAATAAAGCATGTCCAAAAGACAATTATTCGACCCCCTATATCGACCAAATTATTGATGATTGTGCTGGAAATGAAATTTTTTCATTATGGATGTATTTTCCGGATATAATCAAATCAACATACTCCAAATTGATCAACCAAAAACAAATTTTATATGTCCATGGGGAACATTTTCTTATTGCAAACTACCTTTCGGATTAAAGAATGTTGGTGCAACTTTTCGAAGGGCAATGCCTTACGCTTTTCATGATATCAAACATATTGTACAGCCTTATCTGGATGATTTACCTGCTCACTCATTACACAAGGACGATCATCCTACTCACTTGCGAGAAATTTTCATGAGATGTAGGCATTACAAGATTCATTTGAATCCGCACAAATGTGTTTTTTGTGTGCAATCAAGATGATTACTGGGATTTGTCATTTCTAAAGCTGGCATTCGTGTCGACCCCTCAAAGGTTAAGGCCATCATAAATTTACTTCCTCCTTCCACACTTCTCCAACTCCAGAGTTTGTAAGGAAAAGAAAACTTTCTTAGTAGATTTATCCCGAACTATGTTGAATTAACAAAAGATTTTACCCGGTTGCTGAAATAGAATGTTCCTTTTATTTGGGATGAGATTTCTAATCAATCTTTTGATGCTATAAAACACGCTTTAACCCATGCACCATTATTGTATCCACCCAATTACAACCAGGGCTTTTTTTTATATTTAGCAACCTCTGATTCCACCATTGGAATGGTTCTAGTTCAAGAGGATAAATCTCACAATGAGCATGTGATTTACTATCTAAGTCGGAATCAGAATCTAACCAAAATTAAATATTCGCATGTGGAGAAATTGGCCTTGGCAGCAGCTCAAGTTTTCCAAAGATTTCGTCACTACATATTGTTATGAAAGACAACTGTGATATCTAATTGCAGCCCGATGATGTATATTTTGACGAAACAATTACTCAGGGGAAAATACTCTAAATGGATTGTCATCCTACAAGATTTTGATTTGGAATTCGAGAAATCTAAATCAAAGAAATCACTCGTGTTTGCAGAACTTATCGGTGACTTTCAAAATATTGAGACGAAAACTGTGGTAGAGAATCCCATCGCAAATGAATCTTTGTTTCTTATCAGTACATTAGATCCATGGTATGGGGATATCATCATTTATTGTCAAACCCAAACCTTTCGCCCAGATCTTTCACGTTCAAATCGACGGAGAATCCGATATAAACCCCAGCAATACAATATTGTTGGGGACACACTTTAACATCAGGGTGCGGAATCTGTTTTTCAACGTTGTATAACTCATGAAGAGGCTGAAAGGGTTTTGAATGACTGCCATTCTGGAGCATGTGGTGGTCATATGTCTTGGTTTTCCATAGCCCAAAAGATATTTTTCATTGGCTATTTTTGGTCGTCATTGTTCAAAGATTGTATTATTGCAGTCCGAAAATGTCACAGCTACCAAATTTTTTATCGAAAGATGCGTGCGCCTCCAGCTCCTCTTCACCCAATAATTGTTGTCAGTCCTTTTGCGAAATGGGGCATTTATTTCATTACATGTAACTCTCACTCGGCTGGGGGGATGGGTATATTATTCTTTCTATAGATTACTTTACCGAATGGACCGAGGCAATGCCTACATTCGTAGCATATGGAAAAACTGTAGCTACATTCGTATTCAATCATGTGATTTCTCGTTTCGGTGTACCCCAAGCTATTATCATAGACCATAGGAGTCATTTTCAAAATATAATGATGACCGAACTTTCTGAACAACTTGGCCTGCGCCATGATAACTCTACTCCATATTACCCACAAGCTAATGGTCAGGTTGAAAACGTTAATAAAGTTTTAACCACCATGATTAAATAGATTATCGGAACTCACAATTCGAATTGGCATACCATGCTTTTTTCGACACTATGGGCATACCGAACCTCAGCAAAAACTGCTACAGGGTTCACTCCTTTTCAACTGGTTTATGGTTTAGAAGTTGTGTTACCCATTGAATGTGAAATACCATCACTCCAATTATCCATAGAGTTACTACAAGTTACCTCTGAAGAGGAAAAACGATTTTTGTACATAGCACAATTAGATGAAACTCGATGCACCGCTACATTGGTTGTCGAAGCTCATAAGAAACGTGTGAAAGCTCAATATGATCAAAGTGTTACACCTCGTGTTTTTTCAGAAGGTGACCTAGTCTTAGTATATGATCAAGCTAACGATAAGCTAGGTGCTGGGAAATTCAAACCGATGTGGCATGGTCCTTACATTTTCAAGCGAGTGCTTGCCAAAGGGACCTATGAATTGACTAATTATGACGGGGTCTCTTTAGATAAACCTAGAAATAGTCTTTATCTGAAGAGATATTATGCTTGACTCTCATGTGAAGATCTCACTTGTATATTATTATTTTTTAGATAGTGTGCCTTAGATTAGATAAGTGTGCCTAGTTTAAGTTTTCTTTTACTACTATCACTGCTTATCTTGATTACTCTTGATATTGCATATGTCGACATCCTTTCAAACATACACTAGTTTTGTTGATGGTGCCTATCGCAGTACACGGAATATCTCTTCTGCAGCTTGGGTTATCTATTTACCCACTGATGAGTTAGTTTCTCTGCATGGGGTAAGCCTTGGTCAAACAACGAACAATATTGCAAAATATAGCGTTGTCATTGAATTATTATCTGATGTCATTTCATTTGGTATTCGACGTTTTCTCATTAGGTTAGATTTAGAACTCATTATATTACATTTAAACAGAGTATACGCAATTAAAAATCCAGTGTTATTGTGACTATTTTTAAAGGTTCATATCTTGGAACGATAGTTTGATTACATCAAATATCAACACATTTCAAGAAATTTAAACACATTGTCCGAAGCATTAGCTAATCGTGTTTTAAATAGACATTTGCAAAATTAAAATAGTAAACCAAAACAACATTCAATACATGTTGAACAAGATACTCAGAGAAAGTAGTAATGTCATAGATAGGTTTGTTTTCAAAAAATATTACATTTTCTATGATCATAGGTTCAAACACCTTATGATCTAATAGATATTGATACAAAAAACAAAATATGTCAATCTGCAATGATCATCCACTATCCATGATGATGATCATGTTAGTAGGCTATGGCATGCACCACCTTGCACAGGAATCTCCTAAAGTGTCCTGGTACACCTGTAACATGTCTCTGAAGCCAGAGAGGAATGTCATTTGTCCCTGTCTCGGGAATATCTATGGTTAAAACCTCCATATTTTGTTCCATATTAGTTAGGATCTATGTTGCCTGATCATGTGGTCGTGCTATAGGCTCTTCTTTCCACCTATCAAAGCGATAGAGTGTAACTGGTCATCGTGGACCAACATCTACATTTAAATTTTGTTATCAGTATTGGATGATATAAAACAAATAAAAATTAGATTAAACACATCAAAATAGTTTTCTTACCTGATTCGTCCCACTGTGCCCCTAGAGGCAAGGACATCCCAGAATCACCTCTGAAATCCATACCTAGATAGGGGAAGTCTTCGATGGTGAAGACTTGATTCTTTGGCCACATAAAGTATGCTGGAGTGAACCGAACCACTGAACTGCCAGCGCCACCATGGCGGGCCATTAATGCAACCCAACATACCATTCGTGGTTCCTAAAGTTCCTCATGATCCACTAGAATAAGCTGAGGGGAAAGAAGTGGGATTCTCTCCAAAGCAAAGGAAATCAAAATGGCGCCATAGCCAAAGTTTTTTAACTTTTCACTCTTTTCTCTCGTTAGTTAGCCTTTCATATTGGCCAATACCCCTTTGCACCAGTTGAATATGGTGCCTCTAAAACACTTTACTGCGGTCTGCATTTGAGATTTAGTGGCTACATGTGGAGTCGCACTCCCACACAACCTAGTTACCTTGAATGCAATCACTTTGAGATATAATCGCACGACAGTTTTTATGTCTATGTGATTATCCTTTGGATTTGCCTCATCACTACAAAATTGTTGTTTTTAGCTAGCAACGAGTAGGCCACACTATCTAGCCCCAAACAAGGATATTTTTTCTCCTCTTCGAGACAATCTAGTGAGAAAATAGATATCCTCGAGCTCGATTGCGAGCCAATGGTCACCAATGATAAAGCACTGATCTTGAACATCCCATGTGTTCACTAACCATGTCATCAGCTCTACTTGTGCTTTCATACCTTGAATTTCCCAAAACTTATATAAACCACAATTTTTTAACCCTTTCATTGTTTGGGAATCATTCATGGCTTCATTGTCTATAACATCATGCTCACATTCTCTCCACTCTAGCATGGTGAAATAGCCTGCAAATGAACACATTTGAAAATTAGAAACTATTGGAGTGAAAAACTTTAACCCTTTTTGAGAGAATTTGTATATTTTAAAACGGTCACGGCGCCTCTGAAGTTTTTGTGAGGAGACATTGCAGACGTCCGCACGGGCTCCACGCAAAAACCGTGGTAGCCCGATAATTTTCCTTTTAGAAATTTATCGAGGTTGCAGGTAGCGCGCGCATCACCTACGGACCCCCGAAAGCACATTTTTGAACATAATTTCTCCCTAAAAAATGAAATTAAATCCAAAAAAGAGTATTAAAATGGATAGAAATGAAGAGAAATGATGTGGATAACCTAGTTCTGACGAATCGCGGATTGAACGGTCAGTTCTCCTGATATAAACTCCAGAACTTTTTTTCCAAAAGCTCTCAATTTACTACTCTGAAGACAAAAGGTGAAAATGAATTTGTTAAACTCATTTTTATAGTTTTTGAATGAATAAAATATTTTATTTTATTTATTTTTCACTTTAAAAAGGCTATTTTTCAATATTTTTACTTCTTTGGAACAAGTTTTTTTAATTTTTTGAGTTTTTGTACATATTACAGGTTTTTTGGTGAAAATAATTATTTTGATGCTAAGTATACTTTTATCACTTTTTCGAGTTCTTGAAAATTACGAAAAGAAAAACTTTGGAGTTCTCTTTTAAGCCCTTTTCAGACTCTCTAAATATGAAAAGATTGCCGAGTACTTGACTATTCGAACTCGTTAAATAAAATGAACAGTCATCCCTTTAGTATAAGTTTACCCCTTTTCTGGACTGAAATGGAGGTATACGTTGACTAATTATTACACAACATTTTGTCACTATCACTACAATCCCCATCCCGCACATTGGAGGGTCATTTCTATGACTTCTGAATAGTGTCATGCCTTGAAAATAACATCATTGCATCCCTTTTGATGAAGGAAACATTCTTCTTGTTGACATTTCCTCGAGAAGAGTAGTAAAAATACTTTTTTTTGCCTTGGCACGAGTATCCAGTTCTTCCCTCACGCCAAAGTGGAATATTAGCACTAGGGCCCGCGCCACCTGGCACTCTATCCCAGTGTAATTCTCGTGCCAATCTATTTATGAATTGTTTTTTAAAAATAGAGGTGGAGGTTCCATTCCAACCACCTCCGGGATGAGTCATTGGGAGTGGTTGAACTGAAACAACCATGTGCCTCCTCCTTTAGTTAGTAGTTTCCACCTCCCTTGAAACACTCCTAAAGGATAGGCCTCCCTTCCACCTTTGTAGGGATCCCAACCTCCTCTTATCCCTCTATATAAACAAGCCTTCTCCCTTTATGAAAACTAGCTGAACTTGGAGATCAAGCTATAGTTGAACAAAGATAATTATACAGCTGAACTTGAAGAACTGAACACATTATAGTTGAATAACTGAGTTATTGAAAGGTAGAACAAGGAGAAATCCATCGAGAGGTCCCTTATCTCGTATGAATTCCCTAACAAGCTTTGAGACGTGCTTCACCCAAGCCCCACTGGAGGAGACCGCAACGTTAGAGCATGGTTGTATCTCTTCTTTCTACCTATTAATATAAGTGACTAGTGTCTCGTTCCAGTCTTGTGTTTTGTCTTTATCGAATGCAATATGCTAGACTTCTCTGACTGATTAGTAGTTTTTGGATGAAATTAGTATGTGGTATGTGGTTATCGTTTTCTAATCTCTGTGCAGGTGTCCAAACGTGATAAGTGGAAGGGTTGTCACTTTCCTTTGATCAAGAGCGGGAAGTTCTCATCATCACTACAAGTGTCGACGATAGCTTTGGACCACAGGTATGCCATCTTATTTGCATCCTCTTTCATTCAAATTTCTAGGAACCTACACTCTAGCATGATTCCTTGTTACTAGACCCACTCTAGTGCTAGAGGGATGGTCTCTATCCGCAAAGAGGATTTACTTACATAACAAGTTGGTGACCATACTGGGGATCAGTCTGAGTTTGTCTTTGATCTTGTTGGGTCATTTTTTTGGGTTTTGGTCTTGTTGTTTACTTTTCTAGTTGTTTAACTGTGTTTCAAACCCTTGTTCAGCCCCAGAGTGTCGAGCTTGACCTCTGCTTTGTTGAGTTTTTCCCTTTTTCCTTGGTTAACTAGCTTGGCGTAGTTTTTCCCTGAACAGTCACGCCGATTGGCACATCTTGCTTTTGTAGCACTCACGCCATCACCTGTTTGGCGCTGAAAACCGCCTCACAGTCGCGCTGACCCCTATGAGTTTTTGGGTGTGAGCCTTTCATGAGTTTTTGGTCACTTTTCTTTTTTTCTAGGTTCTTCTTAAGAGTAATTGAAGTGTTTTTGAATGTCTTTGATTGCTAGAGGCTTGTTTTCCTTAGTTTTTTATCCATTTCTCATCAGTGTAGCTTGAGGTCTTAGGGTTTCTGAGTGCCTTGATACACTGAGCCTTCTGTTTGGAGATCGAGTTTCTTGATAAGTTGTCGAATTCGTTCCCTGTTAATTTCTCTTGCTCTCTTTGATCCTATTGAGTACGTTCATTGGTTGAATGGTCATTTCCTTTCTCGTTTTGGTTTTTCTTCCTCATACTCCAAGCACCGATTACATTGCTTGTAAGGATGATTTTCGAGATTTCTCTTTGATTTGAAAAGTTTGTATCATTGGTTTGAGTGTTGTGTTTGTTCTATGTTGGAGGAGTCATTTCGTTTCAAATTTTGCATTCACTCTCTCAAGCTAGTGTTTAGTTTTTTTTTTCATATCATTTAGTGCATTGTTTTCTCTATTACATTGAAAAAACAAAAAAACAAAAATATTGCATTATTTTTGCTTTGAAAATGAAACATTCCTTCGCTTAATTTGCATTGTATAGGCTAGGAAAGAGATTTTTTTTCCATAGATTGCATTAGATGCATTAGCGGATGTTTTCTCATGATTTCATTATTTGCTACGGCTTGAAATTTTTCTTTCCTTCTCGTAGATAGCTTTCATTGAACGAAAATGGTATCCTTCTGCATGTAGTTTTTCATTTAGGAAGATTTTAGATCCAACATACGTTAAGGCCTGGAAATTGAAACCTAATCCAAGATCAACGTTAAACTTTATTTCCATTAACCTAAGGCAACATTGGAACCTAACGAAACACTCTAGTGGTCTAAGTTAGAGATGTGTTTCGGCGTCTTAAAACCTAGTAGTTGTTGTTCGCCATCTGGCTTCAGACAGCACTAGTATGGACTTGTGCTCCCCGTACCGTCGAGTATATAAAGGGAGACCCCTCTAGGTTGCAATCCTTTTATCCATAGGAAGCCAAGTCTGCTGCCCTGTAACCGTGATACACCGAACACAGTGTTCGGGGAGACTACTTGCACGCACGTCAAGTCCTTGGTCATTTCTCTTTCATTTGATCACCAAGGTGTATATGGTAGTTCCCGGAAACTTGGCATACCCTCTTTCTTAGAATAGTTGAGCAATCATATTTTATCTTTATTGACTCTTTAAATTTGAAAATATCATCGAGCACTTGTCCTTTCGTACTCGTTCAAAATTGAAAGTGACTAGAGTCATATTTTGCCTGTTTCTTAACTCTTAAAATATCAAACAGCGAAGTTTGGTTTCAGTGTCGTAAAATAAACTACCCACGATTACATGCCCATTATACAGTTTCATTACTTGGCTTGTTTTCTTTGCCTTGGTTTTCTAAGTCTTTGCTTGGATCTCTTTTTTTTCTTTCTTGTTGTGAAGCAGTCACAGTGGCGGAACCACCGGTTTTGTCATCCTCGCTCCCTTCTAGAGGTAGTCCTTTACCGGACAGTTTATTTGAAACTCCTCAATCCTCTAGGTATGCCGAGCTTCAGCAGCCTATTCTCCCATCGATCTTACCCCTTGCTACCCGATCTCCCGCTAACGAGCCAGTTGAGTTCAATTGGCCTCCCTCGGGTGCTTGGTCTGGTTTTGGAGATGAGGAAGAATTTCCTCCTCTTACATCGGGATCACCATTTTTAGCGCCTATGATACCCCCTAGTCCCCATAGTCTTACGGAGGATTCAGACATGGAAACATCAGGTCCTATTGGTAGTGATGGAATTCTCGTTTCTACAGAAGAGTATCAACTTTTTCCTGAAAACACCCCTCATGTGTCTGCTCAATATTCACCATCGGTGTCACTTCCAGCCGGATATAGGTCTTTGGGTTAGATTATTTCTAGTGTTGCATCCATGGTAGCATCTACTCCATCTAGGAGTCCAGCCCTCCCATCATTAGGACTGTCACTGACGACGCCTACTCCATCGATTACAGTTACATCTGTCCCAGTTCAACCTACTGTCTGTGCGGCTGCGTCTACGCCGATCACTCAGTCACCAGCAGCCTCAACTGAGATACCTGGTGGCCTCACTTTTGAAGAGTATCTATTGGCTATTCATCAACATAACTCTCAAGTTTCTCAGCAGCCTCATTCTCCTATTAATCTGCCACACCATTATGACGAATATGGTAATCCTGTTTATTTTCCCTATCTTACTCCTCATCACTATGATGCTGTCGGTACCCCCATCTATGTGTTTCCTACTCCCCATCATTATGATGAGCGTGGTGTTCCTGTTTATGACCCTTATGAAATCATTCCTGAAATCGGAATGAATTATCAAGTGCAACCTCCTAGCCCACAAGGACAACCTTCGATTCAGTCAGGGCTTGCATTTGGTCCTCAGGGACAACCTTACGGTCCACAAGGCCAACCTTTACAAGGTCAGCCTATGGTCCAACAAGGACAACCCCAAGGGCCTTCTGGTCAACCTTTATATCAACCAGGACCTTCTTATGGTCTTGGGGGGAAAATCTATTTGTCACAGGGACAACCTTTTGTACAACAACCCGGATCATATACTCAAAATGGTCTGAACATTGTGCAACAAGGACAACCCTCTAGTCCTCCTCCGGGAAAACCTAGTTCATCACAACCTTCAGGTCAACCTACTTAGCAAGGGCAACCTGGTGGCTCTCAGCACCCAAGCCAACCTGCTCTCCAGGGGCAACCTGCTCAACCGATCCAACAGCCTACTCAATCTGCTCAGCAACAATTTTACTCTGCTTCACAGTAGGGTCCTACCTTTCAGCAACCTGTTCAGTCTACTCAGCAACCAGTTTACCCTATTTATTCAGCTCAACAGGGCCCCACTTATCAACAACCAATTCGACCCCAAGGCATTTATAATCCTCGTGGTCAATATCGACCAGTATATAGTACGCCTCAAGGTTTTACTTATCAACCTCAATCTCAGTTGCCATATAATCAACTGTAAGGCCATACTTACATTCCACCGCGAAATCCTTATCAAGGACCTCAATGGTATACTCAGAATAAGTATCCTCAATATCAACAGAATTATTCGCCTAATCCCCCATATCGTCTAATCCTTCGGGACAAAACCCATGGGGGCAGAATTTTTCTCAAACATGATGGAATGCAATTTCGGGTTCTTATCAAGGACCTGCTAGGATCTTTTAACCCTCAACTGCCATTTCTCGCTACATTAGAGTTACCAGATGTGTCAAAGTTAACAAATGATCCTATTCTTCACAACCCTTATTGGCCTCCGATTCCGACTAAGATTCCTGGTGATTTTCCCAAATTTGAGGGCAAGTCCGGAGAAGACCCCCAAGCACATGTTATGACTTACCACTTGTGGTGTTCTTCTAAATCTTGGGTTGAAAATTCTATTCGGCTTCGTCTTTTCCAACAGACTCTTACTGGTGTTGCTGCTAAGTGGTATATCGAGCTTTCTCGTGGTATCTTTCAAGATTTCAACTCTCTCGCCATGGCATTCCTTACTCATTTTCAGTTACTGGTTCGTTATGAAGCTGGGACGCATCTCCTTAATTCTTTGAAGCAGGACCGAGCTACTCATATCTCAGACCATATTCATGAATGGAGACATCATTGTCTCTTGTTCAAATTTTAAATTCCTGATTAGCTTCTTACTCATTAGTTCAATACCTCCTTTGTCAATTAGATTGCGAAATACATAGCCATGGGGGCATGTGTATCTGAGGAACAGGCCATTTCTCGTGCCCAGTACCTCGATCTCGTGTACTCTCAATCAGGCATATTGTATGATATTTTGACTGATGCCCCTTGACCTGGAACTTCTAATGCCTCGGCGACCCCATCCATCAACAATATTATAGGTTCTGTGTATCAAACTTCACGTAAGTCTTCTTCTTCAAACTCTGGGAAGAAAAAATATAATACTTCCAATGATATTGCTCCTCAGTCTAGTCTGAATCCTGGTAAAACCTTGGAGGTCAATGTCGTCCAGGCCAATCTTGCGGATAAGACTTCTAAAAAAAAAAATATGGGTAAAGGAAAACCCAAGGCCGATGCCCCAAAACCAAATTTGTCCAAACTTCGTGCTGATGATGGTTTGCAACGTAAGCCGAAGGATCCTTGTCATATTTGTGACGAAGAGCACTACACCAAGGACTGTCCTCGATGGGCCGAAGTGAGTTGATTTCTCAAGGGCACTCAGGGTTCTCCTGCTATTCTTAAAGAACCTTTTCTGTCTCAGTAGACCCAGATGGTTGAGTAGCCTCAATTGTCTGCTCCATTTGGTTCTCAAGTGTTCAAGATGAACGGTTATGCATTCGTTTCTATCACTACTCGATCGAAAGATTATATTGGATTGTGTTAGGCAATAGGGAAGGAGATCGCTGACGGTCCTCCTCCCCCACCTGTTTTCAATCCTCTTGAGATTGAAAGGCCCAGTGTTAAACCCGTTGTGCGACCACGTTCCAAAGTGTTCTATGGAAGTCTTCTTATAATCCCAGCGCTCGTGCTGCTCAACATTACAATATTGTTGAAGATTTGGCGCAGGCGCCGTCTTCTATGTCTGCGTTAGAAGTCCTTCAGAGTTGTCCATCTCAACGGAAAGCTTTATTATCTGCGATTGGCGGGTTTGATCCTGCTAATACTAGCCTTCTCGCTTTCGATCTAGAGAATTTCATCTCACGACTTCCGCACCAGATTGTGCTCATTATACAAGTCGTCATTAATTTTCTCGACATCCATCGAGTCATTTTGGATGAAGGTGCCTCAACCTGTATCATGTCCGCTTCGTGTTGGAAGGCCATCGGCTCTCCCACCCTGAATTCCTCACCAAATTCCCTTGAAGAATTTGATGGAAGGGAATCTAAACCTTTGGGTGTTCTCGCA
Organism: Pinus albicaulis; assembly: GCA_034641835.2. Lineage (NCBI taxonomy): Eukaryota > Viridiplantae > Streptophyta > Pinopsida > Pinales > Pinaceae > Pinus > Pinus albicaulis. The sequence goes on along the minus strand of CM076584.1, from coordinate 878,341,083 downwards.
AGTTTACTGATTACCTTAAAATGGAAGACAACCAATGTTGAAGTAGAAGTAGTTGATGCTAAACTCAATTACAATCTTCTACTCGGCCGCAGTTGGACTCACGCTATGCTTTGTGTTTCGTCCACCCTCTTCCGTGTTTTGAAATTTCCGCACGAGGGAAAAATTGTTACTGTCAATCAGTTGTCTTTATTCACCTCTTCTTCCAAGAAAAACATTTTGTATGTGGATAAGATCCCAACTCCCTTCGAGAGTGTTGGGCCGGGTCTCTTCAAGGATCCAGCCCTCATGGGTATTTTTCCCCTTCCACCACCTATGACTGTTCAAGTTCATATGATCTCTCGATTCGATGACCCATGGATTATTCCTTCGCCTGAAAAAGTCACTTCATTTGGTGATTCAATGCCTTTGAGTTAAATTGAAATCGATTATTGTGAACTCATTGCTGCATCCGATACTCCATCATCTAATGGTGCTCCTTTAAGCTTGTCTCTTGATGTATATTCTCAATCCCCCTGGCTTGGCGATTCATATTTTCCTGATCCTTTGAAAGAAGTGTTTCCTTCTGATGAAGCTATTGTGGAAACCATGTCTCTCAGAGATTTTCCATGGGACGATGGTCATCATCGTTATTCATTTATGCCTGGCCTCGGGGCTATGTCTACATGTCTTGAGTGTTTTGCGTCTCAAGATCCTTCTACTCCGCTTCAAGTGCCAATCCTGACACATGAAGTCTTTACAGAAGGGAAATTCAGCAATATCACACAAATGATGCCTATTGACATTTTCGTGAAGCCGAGAATCGTCGAGAACATCCATGTGGGAGTGACTTGTTCTTCAGATGAAGTCCAAGTTTATATTAGCCTTTTCTATGAATTTTTTGATGTCTTTGCTTGGTCCTATGAAGAAATGCCTAGCATTGATCCTAGTATAGTGGTGCATGAAATTCCAACTTATCCTGGTTCAAAGCCTATTCGCCAGCGTCTTTTTCTGGTGCACCCTAGAAAGGCCACAGCCATTAAAGGTGAAGTTGAAAAACTTCTCAAAGCTGGCTTCATTTATCCATTTCCCTTGATAGATTGGATTTCTAACATCGTTCCTATTGATACTAAACAAGGAATTATCTGTGTCTGTGTTGATTACCGTGACATCAATCGGGCTTGTCCTAAGGATAATTATCCTACTCCCTTCATCGATCAGATCATTGAAGACTCTGCCGGGAGTGATACGTTTCCCTTATAAACGGATTTTCTAGATATAATCAGATTAATATTCTCCCGGCTGATCAGTACAAGACGGCTTTTATCTGTCCTTGGGGTACCTTCACATACAAGAAACTACCTTTTGGCTTGAAGAATGCCAGCGCCACTTTCCAGCAAGCGATGTCCTACTCTTTTCATGACATTCGTCACATCTTTCAACCTTACCTGGATGACCTTCCGGCTCATTAAGCTAAGCGTAAGGACCATCTGAATCATCTTCGTCATATCTTTCTTCGTTGTCGACATTATAACATTCGGCTTAATCTGCATAAATGTGTCTTTTGTGTTGATTCTGGTAGAATTTTAGGGTTTATCGTGTCTAAAGATGGAATTCACCTCGATCCACTCAAGGTTGAGGCTATTATCAATCTCCCCTCTCCATCCTCATTACATCAGTTGCAGAGTCTACAAGGTAAGGCAAATTTTCTACACCATTTTATACTGAACTATTCTGAAGTAGCTAAAGGATACACGCGACTTCTAAAACAGGACGTCCCTTTCCATTGGGATGAGATTGCTCAACAATATTTTGATGCACTCAAGACATTGTTGGTCAACGCTCATTTATTACGTCCTCCAGATTATCACCGTGATTTTTCCCTATATTTGGCTGTCTCTTTTAGTATAATTTCCATGGTTTTGGTTCAAGACGACGATGATGGTCATGAGCATGTTATTTATTACTTGTCTCGTAACCTTATCGATCCTTAAACACGTTATGTTCATGTCGAGAAGTTAGCACTAGCTGTGGTCTAGGCCGTTCAACGCTTTCGTCATTATATCTTTTTGCGTACGGTGACTGTGATTTACGATTGCAACCCCATGACCTATATTTTGTCTCGACAATTGCTAGGGGGGAAATACTCCAAATGGATCGTTATCCTTCAAGAGTTTGATTTTTAATTTACTACTACCAAATTAAGAAATCACTAGTTTTCGTTGATTTGATTTGTTCCCTCCCTTCCAACTCTGCTCCGTCTTATTCTGAGGACCGTATTCCGGATGATACACTTTTCTTGATTAGCACCCTCAACCCGTGGTATGGTGATATCATCATCTATCTCCAGACTTCCATGTTCCAATCTGAGTTGAAAAAGGATGTCTGCCGCCATATCTGGCATCATTCGCAACCTTATCGTATAGTCGGAGATACGCTCTATCGTGTTGGAGTTGATTCTATACTTCACCGACATTTGACCCTCGAGGAAGCTGAGAAAGTATTGAATGATTGTCACAATGGCACCTATGGTGGTCACATGTCTGGTTATGCTACATCACAAAAGATACTCTGTGTTGGTTATTTTTGGCCTTCTATTTTTAAAGATTGTATTGCCGTAGTTCGTAAATTCCATGATTGCCAAATTTATCAACGCAAGATGCATGCACCACTCGTTCCTCTTCACCCTGGCATTACCGTTGGTCCCTTTTCCAAATGGGGCATCAATTTTATGACGTGTAACCCTCACTCGGTCTGGGGGCATGCTTATATCATCATAGTCGTGGACTACTTCACCAAATGGGCTGAAGCAATGCCTACACTAGCCGCTGACGGTAAGATAGCTACTCAATTCATATTCAATCATATTATTTCTAGTTTTGGTGTCCCTCAAGCCATCATTACCGATCACGGTTCCCATTTTTGGCATTATATGGTGGTGGAGTTCACTTCTAAGTTGGTTCTGCGTCACGATAGCTCAATGTCGTACTACCCTCAAGCCAATGGCCAAGTTGAAGCTATGAAAAAAAAATTTGTCACAATGCTTCAGCGTATGATTGGGATCCACAAATCAAACTAGAATCTCATGTTATTTTAGGATCTTTGAGCATACCGAACCTCAGTGAAGAGTGCAACCAGATTCACCCCGTTTCAGCTGGTTTACGATCTAAAAGCCACTCTCCTGATTGAGTTGGAAATACCTTCACTCAAGTTAGTTGTGGAATTACTGCCAAATATTTTTCCAGAAGAAGAGTGTCTCCTTTACTTAGAGAGGTTGGACGAAACCTTTTGCTTAGCCGCTTTGTTCATCAAAGCACAAAAGAAGCGAGTCAAAGCTCATTTTGACCAATCAGTTTCTCCTCGTTCCTTTGTTGAAGGAGATCTCGTCCTCCTATATGACCAAGCTCATGATAAGCTGGGGGCAGGAAAATTTCAACCTATGTGGCATGGATCGTACATCATTAAACGAGTATTGAAAAATGGGGCCTATGAGTTAATTGAATACGAAGATCATCCGTTTAAACAACCCAGAAATGGGTTGTATCTCAAAAAATATTATGTCTGAGTCATTCATGCATAAATAGGTGTACATAGGTGTTTTTTTCTTTTTTGTACATGTTTTTGGTTTGGTGTGGTTTGTGATCGTTTTCCTGCTTATTGGGTCTTGCTTATTGTGCAGATGTTTGTTACCCCTTATGTCGGTTTTGCAGATGGTGCTCCCCGCAGTACGAGGAATTTGTCTTCAGCAGCCTGGGTAATTTATAATCCTGTTGGTGAGTTGATAGATCTGCAAGGTATTTGTCTAGGATGAACTACAAACAATGTCGCTGAATATAGCGCTATCATTGAGTTATTAACTGAGGCAAACAACCTCGGTATACGCACATTGCTTGTAAATCTAGATTCACAGCTTGTTGTTCTACAACTCAATAATCGTTATTCAGTTAGAAATACGCACATTCTGAGATTGTATTTACGTATTCGTTTATTGGAAAGACATTTTGATTTCATTACTTATCAACATATTCCTAGACGAATGAACACGTTAATTGATACAGTGGCTAACATTGTATTAGATAGGCATTTGCATCATTTGTAAAAGCATCATCATATGTAAAAGATCCATGTAGGAAAATAAATAAATATATATATATATATATATATATATATGTATATGTATATGTATATGTATATGTATATGTATATGTATATGTATATGTATATGTATATGTATATGTATATGTATATGTATATGTATCGCATGTTTTCAACTGTGTGCATCATAATGTCAAAAAATATATGTATGTTTCTGTTACATCCCAATACATCACGTCTTGCAAAATATGAAGATAAAATAAACCTAGGTGTATAATCTGCATGGTGCTCATGATAACATGTCACGGCCCATACTAGCCGCCTCAGCAAGCGGCAAATTCGGCTGGGCACCCCTATGGTATGCCTCTGGTAGGCACGAGTAACATCATCAAAATGTGCATAATCTAGAACTCCTCGGGTGATCCCCTCCAGTTTGCGCACTATCTTGTCTTCCTCGTCGCCCTCACACTGAGGGTTGAAATCGCGAGGGATTCGCCTCACTATTGGTGACATACGGGCAGGTCTCTCTGGGCCAACATCTACATCACATGGATTCAATGTCATAACATACATAAATAAACAAAAAAATCATAATACTCATAAAATTTAAAAATTGAGTCTTACCCAAATCTTCATCCCAATCTTCTCCTTCCGGGAGTGGGAGGTCTAGATCATCAGTGAAATTGGTGCCAAAGTAGGGCCAATCCTCCATGACAATAAGTTGTCGACGGAGCCAATCAAAAAATTCTGGCCTCCAAGGCATCTGTTGGTTGCCCCCTACCCTTGGCATCAGTGCTTCCCATCGAGCCATCCGTGGTTCTCTCGCTGGTGGATTCAGAACTATAACCTCCTGTCGCTAAAAAATTGGTAATTGTTCCAAGAAGAACAATACAAGAATGGATCCATAACCAAATTTTTTCAGTTTGGTCTTCTTGCATTTGGTTAGTTGGTGCTTCATGTTGATGGTTACGGCCTCTGCCCAGTTGTAGAGAGTCGGTGCCATGCAGTCCACAGCAAGAAGAAACTGTGTCTTCGTTGCTTCATGTGGCGCTTGTGATCCAGCAGCCCATGTGATGGTATGCAATACCACACGTAGTTTCAAATCAGGGATAGTTTGAATATCAACTTTCCAACTACCTGAACCTTTTTGTGCTCCTCGACATACCCTGTCGATTACCATGGTCATGTTTTCCATGCAGGGCCGGGTGTCGGTTAGGAGTGGTGTTTCAACCCTCCGCGATCATCTTGTGATGAAATATACATCAAAAACATCAATTTCAAGCTCTTGATCCCATAGGATGAACTTCTCTTGGTTTTCATCCCATATACTGACTAGATATTGTAGAAATTATGGTTGGGCTCGGAGGCATGGTGTTAGAAATAATTTGAGAAAACCACAGTTTCTGAGGGCTGCCATGACTCCCTCATTTTCCATGGCCAACTCATCTTCTTCATTATGCTCCCTTTATTTCAATTCTATAACCATTTTTCTCTTATCTACCTGCAAACACACACATACAAGTGGTATTAGTCAATATTTATCCATGAAATTGTGAAAATTTGGGACATTTGATATGTACTTTTGTTTGAAATTGTTTTGTGTCGTTGGCGCGAATGTTTCTAAAACAGTCATGCCAATGGGCGCGCCCAAGTATTAAAACATGGGAAGTTGGCATGACCCCGTGCCTGAAACCCGCGCCAACTGCGCAGCCCTAAATTTTTCAATTTCTTCCCCCAAATTCAAAATTGACAAATGCATGAAGCAAGGAATAGCTTAAAATGACAAGAGGGATCTCAGCTCTTACCTAGAGTTGACGGATTTGTGATTGGTGTACTAGATTGACCGCTATCGTCGCCGCAAGATTGCACAGTAAAATGGGTGAAAATTGTTCCACAAGAGGCAAAAGTGAAAATTAATTATTTTTTACCATTTTTGGCATTTTATATCTTTTTCACAACCCTAATTTTATTTTAAGGCATGTTTTTTTATTATTTTATCGTATTATTTTCGAAAAATACGTTTTACACATGTCTCTTGTGCAGCAACAGGTTTTTCATGCGACAGTGACGAAGTAACGAGTTAGATTTTGGACTTTTTCGAACTCAGTAAAAACACGAAAAAGTCACTACTGGAGTCATCTTTCAGCTCTTTTCTGACTCTCTAAAACTGAAAATATTGCCCAGACGCTTGTCGTTTTGAACTCATTAAATGGCTACGAAACGATATCTACCCAGTATACCTTTAACCCTTTTTCGGGTTGGATATATTATTTACGAAAAAGGAATACCTTAGCCTATCGTGACTAAGAGGTTCTCTCAAACACAATTTTCTACCTTTTCGGATCTGTGAGACTACCTACGAAAAGGGAGTGCTGGATTTTTCTTTTCTGCCTTCTTTTCAAACTCTCTAAACATGAAAATATGTCGAGTTCTTCCTTTGTCAGACTCATTAAACTCTGATGACATCGGGCTTCGTCACCATCACATTATTCGAATTCCTCCTTCCTAGGGCTCGTAAAATGTACTAGGATGGATTTGTTCGAAGGACAAACTTATAATACAAACATATGTTGTCCCCTTCAAGCTTGTTTTCAAAAACAATTGGGGTATTCGCCAGAAATGGTGGGGGGAAATGGAACCAGATTGTAGTCATGTTGGCAGTATGTCTCTCTTGAACATGGCACTTGTCTGCATTCGTGTCGGGTTGGGGACATCCCATTTCGTCATTTTTTTCCTCCATGGGTTTGGCTAATCTCTTTTAACCTCTCATTTTCTCTTTGCCATGTCATCATGACCTTAAATCCTTTGATGTCAAATTCTGCCAAATCCAGTGTCGTGTTGTTGATATGTTCAAGAGAAGTTTGCCTCTGAAGTTTTCAACCTCCCTCTGATTCTCTGTTGATCCTGATTCACAAACATCATATTCCTCTGTCTCGTGTCGATGATGTGGGAAACATTATGGCCCACCTTCGATCTAGTCAACTTCCTGTCGACTTCATCTCATTATCCAGGAATCTGATCTAGAGACTCATTTTTTGGTACCTTGGAGCATGCATGCCTCAATGGTAGGTTCTTTGCATTCGATGTAAGGTCCACATCATTGGCCTTCGATCGACTAACTCTGTGGATGTTCAACGCCAAATCATTGTTCTCCTATGGATTGTACCTTTCGTACCTTGAGAGCCATTGTCATTATTGGTGGTTCCTCTTACGTCTGTTAACAGCTTTCATCATTGGCTGGTAATCAGACGATTTTCTTGCATGTTCGACTTCAGCTCACATATTCGCATGCTTGAATTTGTACATGTTCGGATCGAGATGGAGCGCAAGACCCTGGGTTTTTTCTAATAAAATCCAGGCTGCAGGTTCTTTGTGGATTATCATGACTTATTGCATGACTCTTTGATTGGATGGTTGTGACCATACCTAAGTCTATTTGTTGATCTTTGCTACTGGATGGATGCGCCCATGCCACATGATCATGTATCAGAGATATCAGTTTTATTTGTAATTGCAGGTTTTCCAAGAGCGGTGTTTGGTTCGAACGTGTTCTCATAAAGCATTTCGCCCCTCCCTCTCCCTCGGACTTCATGCTTTAGGGGGCATATGTTACACAACATTTTGTCACTGTCCCTGCAATCCCCATCTCACACATTGGAGGGTCATTTCTGTGACTTTTGAATAGTTTCATGCCTTGAAAATAACATCATTGCATCCATTTGATGAAGGCAACATTCTTCTTGTTGACATTTCCTTGAGCAGAGCAGTAAAAATCCCTGTTTTTTCCTTGGTACGAGTAGCCAGTTCTGCCCTCGTGCTGAAGTGGAAGATTAGCACTAGGGCCTGCGCCACCTAGCGCTTTGTCCTAGTGTAATTCCTGCGCCAAGATATTTATGAAATGTTTTTTAAAAATAGAGGCAAAGGTTCCATTCCAACCACCTCCGAGATGAGTCATTGGGAGTGGTTGAATTGAAACAACCACGGGCCTCCTCCTTTAGTTAGTAGTTTCCACCTCCCTTAGAACACTCCTAAAGGATAGGCCTCCCTTCCACCTTTGTAGGGATCCCAACCTCCTCTTCTCCCTCTATATAAACAAGCCTTCTCCCTTTATGAAAACTAGCTGAACTTGGAGATCAATTTGTAGTTGAACAAAGAGAATTATACAGCTGAACTTGAAGAACTGAACACATTATAGTTGAATAACTAAGTTATTGAGAAGGTAGAACAAGGATAAATCCATCGAGAGGTCCCTTATCCCGTCTTAATTCCCCGACGAGCTTTGAGACATGCCTCACCCGAGCCCCGCTGGAGGAGACCGCAACGTCAAAGCATGGTTGTATCTCTTCTTTATACCTATTATTATAAGTGACTATTGTTTGGTTCTCGTCTTGTATTTTGTCTTTATCGAATGCAATATGCTAGTATTCTCTGACTGATTAATATTTTTTGGATGAAATTAGTATGTGGTATGTGGTTATCATTTTCTTATCTCTGTGCAGGTGTCCAAACGTGATAAGTGGAAGGGTTGTGACTTGCCTTCGATCAAGAGCGGGAAGTTATCATCATCACTACAAGTGTCGACGATAGCTTTGGACCACAGGTAGGCCATCTTATTCACATCCTCTTTCATTCAATTGTCTAGGAACCTACACTCTAGCATGATTCCTTGTTACTAGACCCACTTTAGGGCTAGAGGGATCATCTTTGTTCATAGAGAGGATTTACCTACATAACACTAATCATGGTCAATAGAGTTCTCTACTACAATATTTTATCCTTTTTCGGGCTTGAGAGACTAAATTTACGAAAAAGTACAACCACAGAGTTTACTTATGTTTTTCTTCTGACTCCCTAAAACTGAAAAACACCGAGTTTCTCCTATACTGGACTCGTTAAAATTTAACACTAAATGACTTATCGATTGCAAGCAAGAGCGAACCACTCCTTCTTAGGGTTCGATTTTAATACTAAGATGGACTCATCCGAAGGATGAGCTTACATAACAAGAAAATGTTATCCTCCTAAAGCTTGTCAAAAATAAAGAGGTACTCACAAGAATCTGGAAAGAAAAGGAATCCAGTTGTCACCCTTGTTTTAAAAGAACTATACCACTCTCGAACACGACACTTTTATTACACTTGTACCTGGGTTGGGAAAATCCTTTGTCTAACAGTTAATCAAACCATATTGAAATTCTTCAGTCAATTTTTTAGTATTATCTTTAGGTAAATGGTTACCAAACCATCTGCAGTGTCGTTATGTGTTCAAGAGACAGTTCAAATAAACCATTCATTGCAAAAATTTGTCTCCATTCGCATTGACCATCCCTAAGTCAGTCCTTGCAAATATTTCTTCAAAACTTGATCTAATGGTTTCGTGTCGCGGGCTTTCCTACGACGGGTCACTTGCTATCAAAAATAACTCATCATCTAGAAAGTTAATCTGGAATCCTATTAGTACCTTGGGATCTGCATGCCCTAATGGCAGGTTTCTAGCCTATGATGACAGGTTGCATCATTTACCTTTGATCGAATGATTTAGTGAAGTGTTCGACTGCAAATCATTCATTCACACTTTATGGATTGTACTGATTACTTTGAGATCCATTTTCATTATTGGTGGTTTCTCTCACACTTGTTAACAGTTCACATCATTGACTGGTAATCAAGTGGTTTCTACCATGTTCGACTTCGACACAATCAATTGCATGGATAGAATTGTACTAGTTCGAGAAGCAGAAATCAAGACCCTGGATCTAGTTTCCACCATCCAGGCTGCGAGGAGTTTTATTATTCATGATACAGTAGACAACTTATGACAGATGGCTACGCCCATGTTGTGTCTACTATTGATGTAATGATTAAAATCATTTCTGTACCAGAACATTTAGTTAGTCTTGAGCTAAGAATGGGAATGCCTACCTCAGCGATGATATATATATACATGCTTGCATTGAATGTTTTTATAGGTTTTCGACCGGTGTGTCCACAATCCAATCCTCGGAATTATAGAGAACTTCACTCTTCAAAACAACCTTAGACTTCGCACTTCAAGGGGTAATTTGTTGCATGTTATTTTTTCACCATGACATTTGACTATCTATATAGGTTCATCATCACCTATATTATGCTCCCTTAGAATTCAAAAACCCTAATATTCCTAAACCAAGTCTTAGAATTGGAGAAAATCTCATTAAAACCCTTAAAAGTCTAACTCCGTACTTTTCCTAGCTATTTCTTGCAGATCCGTGAATATTTTTTCTATAGCCTGCGACATCTCCCGCACATTCTACTTATAAAACATGTAGACCCCCGTAAACAGTCAAATAAAGGAAAAAGTAAGTTTTAGAAGCCCATTTGGTTGAATATTCTCCCAACTGGAAGCTTCTAGACGCACGATCAGTTCGAGCTCTATCCCTCCACTCATGGATCTTATCCCTTGGTCTATGGAGCTCAAATCCCTTCATGAGAGGAATCCATCCCCCTCTTCATGGAATTGAAACTACCTCCATTTCCCTATAAATTGAGCTCATGTTCCAGTCTCAAGGGTAAATAGTACCTAGCATATGTGAGGTAATTGCTAAAGAAATCCTTAAGAAAGCATAGTCTCTGCACTAGTTATTTTTGGCATAAGAATGATTACACAATTATGTTCATAACTTCATGCTAGTTCAAAGAGAGGAAGGCTTGTCAAACTGAAGGAGGAACGATCGTTCAGGACCCCGGGAGGAACTTATACGACATCAAGGCATCAGGTTGTAAAGTTACTCTTTTTCATTCAAGATAAGACAAATGGATGTCCTTTTCTCATTGAGTTGTTCTTATAATTATTTGAATAATTCAATACTTAGATTCTTTTATCACTAAGTTAGATTAGTTGTTCTTAATTATTATATGTTGCAGGTGCTTTTAATTATTTTGTCTGTCTTTGATTGCATGTTCTACTTACTGAAGAAGCCTATTTGGAGCGACTGGATAAAAGACTGCACCGAACATTGGATTTCAAGCTAGGGGCATGTCCTCGTTCTTTGTTTATAATAATTCTGAATTGAAAATAATCTAGATAAAATGATTTACAGATGGATGTTTGTTTCTAGCTATTCGTAGAATACTAGGGAGATCGCTCTTGTCCGCAAGATGGATTTATCTGCATAACAGATATCTGCATCTATTTGGCCCTCAAATATGGGAATTTCAAAGTTTACTTGTAACTTAAAGGAGTATGCCTCCAAAGTGGTTGTTGGATGGATATGCGCCATCGGTGGGCAGTCGTTGAAGGATCTGGGTATGTTGAAATTTTCAACAAGAAACAGTTAAATTGACATCCATAAAAAACATCCAGAAAATGGCTACCATGGAGGCTTTTAATTTAATTATTTCTTAATTAAATTGAAATTTTAATCTTATCTCATAATCACTTGTAATAGTTAACTAAGTGTGATAGACTCAATGAGCTCATGAAATTGGAGTTGAGAGTGGTTGGTGAGGCATGTAGAGTGATTCTACTCGATTTTAGAGTCCAAGTTGCAATTAGTGTATTAGTTTAATGCATGAGAAATTAGTTAACTCAATTAAGTGAGTTAAATTCAGTCTAACTAGTTGTAACTGATTGTTTCACTAGTGAGAGGTCAAGTGAATTAAATAAAATTTAATTCACATGAAGTGATCTGTCAAGTGACTGATTATTTACTATTAATAGTTGCATGCATGTCAGTTCGAGTGGAGACCCAGTTGAGACATAGGTTAAAGGGAAGTTGAATATCATTTGTATTATTAGAAAAATACTCGGGTGCAGTTAAAACACCACAAGATTTCCCATGATACTTGCATATTCAAGGAAGCCTAATTATCCTATTTAATAGGGATTAATTGCCTAGGGTTTGCGTGAGAAAGGCAGGTTGAAGACAGGCTGGGAATTGGTTAAGTGTTGGACCAATTTTGTCTGGATCAGTGTGAGATAGTCAGGATAGTGCAACAGACTCTTGTGAGAAGAGTGCATTGTATTGTTTCATGATTCCTTGGTTCATTATATAATATTGATAGAGGGGTTTTGAGCAGCAAGCTTTCCCCTAGAAATTATCTGTGTTGTGGTTTGATTTGATTCTTTCTTTGCTACATGTGATTGGCGATTGTGTTTAATTTCTACAATTGATTTGTAGAAGTGATTCAGTATCTAGCTTTAGTACATTGTTAGATCAGATTGAATCCATTGATATACATATGTTTGTATAATTTCTACTGGGAAAATTTATCCTACATTACGGTCCTTTGTTTCTTGAGGGCCTCCTCAAGCAATATTTTGATAAGATCTCCTACTCCCTCGTCTTTATTTTCTTCCCCCATGGGCGGTCATCGGGGTTTGTGAGGCTGATCTTGCAAAGGTTCAACAAGATCGATCCCTAACTCCTTATACCCTGACCTCATTGGTGCCATGCAAATAAGGATCGAGAAAGAGCATAACGCTTTGATACCACTGATCTGAACTTATGCAATAACGTAATAAAATAAATAAATACACATAAATTAAAAGATGCAGCAGAAATAAAACTTCATTTCATTAATATCAAATAACTAAACTATTCTTACATATAGAATGGAAATAAACTACCTAAGGCGCTAGTAGCTTACCTCTGAGAAGATATGTGGCAGCTACAGGCCTTTGAACTATGTTACAATGACGCTCAGGGGCCTTTTTATTATTGAACGACATAGGAAAACCCTAAACAACCAAAACCCTAACCCCAAGAGATGAAACGTCAAGAGTTTGTGGGCCCCATCGGGGTTAGTTGGGCAGCCAACTTCCCTAGGTCGTAACTTAGTCATATTATCTCCATTTGGTGCGTACGATATATCATTGTAAATATCTCTCTGAGTACTACATTTTTTGCCACATGCCCTAGCCTATGGCTATGGGCTTGCTGCAGACCTCAAAAAATCATCGTTTAGGGGGTCAAAACTTCTCTGGAAGTTCATGACCCGAAAAACTACTAAAAATAGTAAATGTTTCTATAAAAAAGGAAAATGATGAAATTGACTAGAGGACTAGGTGGAATAGGTGGGTGGCCACCAATTTCCACCTGGATCAAGCACTACCCTCAAATGATCTCTAAGGCACTTAGTGCATCAATGAAAAAAAAAAAAATTCTCGTGAAGCTATCTCCACAAATCTTCATGGTACCCAAAAAAAATCTCCAAGGACACCTCAAGAGTGCTTCATCATGGGTCTTCAAGACTGTCTCCAATAGGTCTGCACACAATGTCCTTCAACAAGTTTCTTTACCGAGACTTCAAGGATCCTTCAAGTGCTTCACAATTCTGCTTTCTAAAATATTCAACAAAGTTGCTTAATATTGCTTCATATTACACTCAACAAGGCTTTCAATAGATCAATAAGTCCTTTTCCAAACACAACAAATCCAATCTCCAATTCTGTTTCAACTAAGGTCTGCAACAAAGGCTTCCAAGGAGTATCATTGTTCAGACATTTTATAGTTCACTGCTCCAATATTTCTTTAGACAAGTCTTCAAGGAGGTCTTCCACAATATTCCTAGGTCACAAAAGCAAAACCAAACTTCCAATATTTCAAACAAAATTCAATGGTCTGCTCTACAAGCCCACTGGTGTCTAGCTCCGAAACTTTGTGGTGAGTTCCTCTTGTATCCTTGGCTCAAGCCTTGACTAAACGAAAAAAATTTATCCAAATTGAGCTTCAAAATTTTGACTGTCTAAGCCCTCAAATCGGTTTGTGGTAAGGTCTGGATTCTAGGTACCCAACATGTCTAAGATTAAGCCTTCAAAAGGTTGTCACAAAGTCAAATAATGTAGCAAGTCTGAGTCTATAAATATCTCAGTTTTGTCTCAAATTTCGAACTGATGTAGGTGACCTATCCAAGTTTTAATAAGTCTGAGCCTCCTATAGGACTGTCAAAATAGCGATCCAACATATGGAGGGGTAAAAGTAACCCACAGAAACTTCACCAATTCGTGCTGACTCGTCCAAGATGTTAGTCACCACATGTTGATGCCTTTGAACTTCTCCAATAGGTGGTTTTCCAAGCTCTCTATCCATAGGTCTAGTCATAGCTTTAAGAAACAACCACAATATTTGATCCAAGCAATAAATTTGAAGTCATCGGCCTCTTTTCTTGTCCTCTTGGTTGTATCTTCACCGAGCTTCTACAGGAGACTAGGGTTGTAATGATGACTTTAATCACCGTAATTACCCAAATAGAAATATTCCTTGTCCTCCACGACCTCCTTGTCATCCCGTGTTTTTATCTCTGAAATGACCCTCGAATTTTGTATTTTTCACCAAAATTTGATGGTCAAAATGAAGTGTTTTTACTTGTATTTATATTAATTTGACCATAAATGAAGGGACACATCTATTTATGGGACATGTTAGCCTACACAAGTTGGCTTAGGTCGGCTAGCATAAAGAATATATTTTTTCATCTTGAAAAATCATTTTCTCTCAAACTACAATGAGTTAGAGGGCGAGTTATATAGAGTCAATTTCAACCTTCAATGAGGTCATTTTCCTATCAATAAAATTATTTTAGTGAACTTTCATCATAATTTTATTTATGGCAACCTTTAGGATCTTATGTTTTGGACAGTTCTAGGGCTTCTTCTTCTTAGACTTAGGCCTTTAAGCTTATTAGGATTAGCGCACCTTTAGCAAGGCATTTAGGGCTTCATGAATTTATGCATTTATTACATTGAACCATGCTATGGAAAATAAGTTCATCACTTTATTTAGGGATTTAGGACATCTACATTAAGGCTCCAAGTGTGACCAATCACCATTATTATGAATCAAGGCATTTAGGCTTTGGGGCTTCTTAATCAAGAACAAGGACATCATATAGCTACGGTTATTAGGGCAAGGGCTTCTTCATTCATCATTAGATCGTGCATCATGTTCGTTCTTAGGGTTTTCTCCTAGGGTTTACATGAGATTAGGGAAACATCTCAAGGGTTAGGACATGTATCACAAGAATATTTTCCATCTCCAACAATGCCATATTTACATCAATGACAACTTTGACCAACAAGGGAATCAGAGGAAAGTCACAAACAAAAGAAGAAAGTTCCAAAGCAGTTGGACTGAAACGATGTGTGATGAAGAACTAGAGATATGGTTCGATAATGAGCAAACAAGAGGAAGAATGGTGTTGATTCAAAGAACAGGAAGGTCTGCAACAACAAAGGGATAGCAGTAGTAAGAAGAATTTTGCAGCAGCAGTTGTGTGTTCAAGTGGATATTGAGCAAGGAGGTAATTATTTTTTTTGTTTTCAGTTAATTTTGGATTAATTGTTCGTTACAAGTAGAAGTGATGAATGTTTGTAGATGAGGGTCATGTCAAGGAACCTTGTAGTAGAAAGCGAGGAAGAAGAACAAATTTCTCAAAGGAAGTGTTGAAAAGTGTAACTAGTTTCGGTCTTCATAATGACTTGTAATTACGAATTTATGTAATGAAGAAGACAAAGATAATAAAATGGATTTATTGTAATACTTGCTTCATGGGTTTCATGAGCAAGAATTTTTTATTATAAGTCAAATACTTATTATTGATGTCTTTAGGATTTTGTCATATTGTCATGAATATAAATAGTCATTGTAATGAAGTCATGTTACACTTGTAAAAAGATGTAAAATTGATCCTTCAAAGACCTTGTCACTAGGCCTCTCCAAGTCAGCCTAAACCCTATGAAGATCCTCCTAGATGAAGTCGGCTCTCCTTCAAATATAATGTCCGCCAAGAGATAGGAATACATTCACTATATATAGCATAACTCAGCTTCATTGTAGCATCATCAATTCGGCCAAGATTTCAAAGAAAAGTGTGAAGAAGGGACTGCAATAGGTGCGAAGTTACAAGACACATTTGCGAAGAAGTAAATGGTTATATATATATATATATATATATATATATATATATATATATATATATATATATATATATATATATATGTCTTGATTCTATCCATACCTCGCATATCTCGGAAGGGCCAAGGTCTATTACAGCGTAAGGGAAGCTCGATCTAGGGCTTAAGGTGACTCATAAAAAATTCAAGGAAATAGGCCAAGGAGAGGTATAGGAGCCAAAGAAGGAATTTGAAATTGAGCAAGAAGGAACCGAAAGAAAAAGGAGACTAAAATCTTTGTCTAGGGTTACAACAACTAGGACACTGAGGCTCTCCTTCTGTATGCCAAGAAGTGTGGTGTAGTGCCGTGCAGAAATGAAAGGGATCGATATCCTTAAGGAGAAGCAAAGAAAAGAATCTCAAGGAGAACATCAAAGGCTAGTGACAAGGGTCTTGGGAGGACACTCTGTTTTTGGGTCTTTGTCATGGTCTTCATACTCATTGATTAAGGATCTAAAAGAATAATTACTTTCGGGGTTTCCTCTCCAAGAGGGAGAGGTTTTCGACCTCACTTGAAGAGCCTAAACCTTGTGTCTCTTGTGTTTTGATAATGGACTTGATGAAATTCATAATAAGCTAACAGAGATAAGATCTAAGAAAGAAAAGCATAACAATTTCACAATTAATTATCAAGAACATAAATTGAATTAAATGCCCTAATTTCTCAACATAAGGGTTATTTTACAAGAAGACACACAAGTATCAAGAGATCAAAGATCAATTTTTCTAGAAGATCTTCATTCATTCAAGAAGGAATAATTTGCAGAAATTGAAGAAAACATCAAGCCATCTCAAGAATACCAAACACCTTACTTAAAGATCCTTTCAAGAAGAAAAACAAGATCAATGAAGTGATCTTTATCTTCAAAGAGTCTAAATATATCTCGTGATTGAATTCAAGTCAACATTTTTGGAGCCATCCTCAAGGCATCCTTGATCCAAGGTAATCTACCACTTTACATCACTCTTGAAGAAGTCTATCTAAGAGGGAGCTCCTTCTGCTATCTACATCATCATCAACTATGAAGTTGGTTGTAGAATAAAAGCATCTAATGAAGTGTATTTATGACTTCATCTTTGCAAAGAAAGCAACAAATTGTCTAGGATTGCAAACTTTCTCTCATGGAATATAAGGACAGACTTAAACTTGATTGAAAATGAAGTAATGGAAAATGTCAAAGGATCGTTAGTTGAACCTTCAAGAAGATACTCAAACTTATACCGAATACATGAAGGGAGACATAAGAGCTCGAAGGATTCTTATAGAATCAATAAAAGACTCTCTCATTCCCTATGTATCAAATCTAGAATCCTCAAAAGAAATATATGATCAATTGGTGGAGCTATTCTCGGTAAGTACTACAGGGGAAATAATGTCTCTGAGACAAGACCTATACAAGTTGAATATGCCAAGAGAGGAAGGAATAACTTCATATTTTATAAAGATTTTTGTAATTCGGGATCAATTGCAGAAATTACAAGTGGTGTTTGATGGATAAATACTCACCTTGGTACTAAATTCTCTACCAAAGGAAGGGGAATCTTCACTTCAAACGCCTATGGGAAGAAAGAAGCAATTCCATTTCAGGATTTATGGTCTTTATGTAAGACAGAAGAAATTAGATCAAATAAATCCAATACTACTATGTCAAGAAGGAAAGGAAAATTTGGAAATGTTGGTCCTGAGAAGAAACAGATAAATATGAATAAGAAACGATGTTATGGTTGTAATGAACCTGGGCACTATAGAAGGAATTGTCCCAAATCTAATACGAGCAAGAAGAAGAATGAAGAAACCCATATTGTCGAAGAAAAGGGAGAACCTGATACAAAGAAATCTAAGAAAGAAGTGAAAGATCTACTATGATTGACATCATATTCCTCTTTAGGAGGTTTCTATCAGTTGTAAATAGTATGTTGGGAACCATTGTATATTAGATAAATGCATCATAATAAAAGCATTCAAAAGTAAGAATTATTGGTCATAGGAGGATGTCTGAAAACATTTATGTAACATCTATGCTATGAGATAATTTGACTCATGGAAACCTCATTGTATTTACATAACATTTATAAAAAGGTAGTTATCTAGATCATAGTTCATCATTCAATAATCTATAAGGAAATAGGTGTTGACACTTTCTAATGAAGTCCTCTTTGGATTCACTAGTTAGAAAGAAAGAAAAAGGTTTCATCGAATTCTAACTTGTATAATTTTGAGGTTAGATATGGACATATTAATAAAGCAAGTTAAGGGAATGATATTCTTCACTCCAAGGAAATTTTCTATAGGATAACTCAAAAGAAGGAAATGAGGTATATTTATGATGTAATGTAGGAAATATACTTCTATATTTAGAAGTATGATCAAAGAAAGCAAGAACTCTTTCGATGCACAAGTTTCCAAAAAGGAATGATCTACACGATGAAATCAACATAATATGTCATCATATGGAATATGAGATGACTCTAAATTATGAAGGAAATACATATTGGAAGTTCCTGGGAATGAAATAAAACTGTGTGGTGAAAGAAAGGAAGATATCACAAACCATAGTCAGAGGCAGTCAACAGTTAAGGAAGCCAAGAAGACTTGACTAGAAAATCTCCAGGGAAGATATGTAGACTCTGATAAGGAGTCCAAAAAAGATGGAGACCCTTGACAATACATATCTTTAGGAGATGTGTCTATCTGTAAACAAAGGATTTTGATGCTTACAAGATGTCATGGTGAAATATCATCACTAAGGTAAATTTCTGGTTTAAGTATTCATGTTTATAATTGAATAATATCTGATGGGCTTATGCATGGCTACCAAAGGGAAGTATATGTCTTCCACAATTGATAACCATATCGCAAGATGAAAGATCTGTTGGAAATACTGAGAGGGGGGTGAATCAGTATTTCTTTTCAATTGTTATTATAACTATTTAGATTCTACACAAAAATCAGAAAAGTGAATAATTTTATTATAGAAGGAAGGATAATGATCCTTTTTTAAATGAATGAGTACAATGATTGCCAAGCACCAACTTGGACTTAATGAGGCTCCGACCTCTAGGGCTTCGACGCTATCTTCACCAAGGCACCAACCTTGAGTTTAGGAGCTCCTACTCCAAGGACACCAATCCTTTCGTTGCTTCTTCACTAGACTGTCAGTTAAAAGATGTTTTACCAGTCTACATCACTAATTCTACACGATACTGCACCATTGATTTAGCACCACACTTCTCCATTAATTCTGTCTCACTGTTTTTTCAACACACTGTACTTATTATTTTGTACCACACCAGCACTTCACCAACTGTATTAAGGAGTAAAAAAACTTTAGTGCTGCAATCTTAGTTCATAGCCCTGGCTGAAGTGACACCAAGGTTAGCAAGCTTCAAGCCACTATACTGCATTTATCATAGTCAATAAATGCATTGTGTGAAATAATAATCCAAGTTAGGTGTGTACATCACTGCCTCCACTTCTTTCTGAGTTCTGAGCTTTAGTTCGACCAAGAATACATTGATCTGAGGCACAAGACAGAGAATCTAAGGACTGTTTTCAAGATGTTATTATTCAAGAGCCTTGTCACTGAAATCTGATCACTGTGATAAGGTCTGAGCAGTTGAGGCATCTGTTGTTCCACAGATCCACAGTTATGTTCTTCAATAGAAATCTAAGATGTCAGAGCTTCCAAAAACTGTTGTTTTATCCACAGGTTCGAGTCTCCTATTTACTACAGCTTCTGCGTTTAAAGTATAAGCCCAACAAAATATCCACAGACTCCTTTTCTTCTCTGTTCACGAGCTGTGAACAATACCTTTTTATTTTCTATGATGATGACCGCAGTGATTGTCCAAAAGTGAAGTTCGAATCATGAATGAACGTAGATTTATATATATAGTGGTTTATCCCTATCAAGAGACACATCCATTGGAAGAAAGGCCAACATTATATCACTGCATAGGTTGGCTTGACAGCAAAATATATATATATATATATATATTTTATCTTAAAAATTCAATTTCTCACAAACTAATGGGAGTTTCGGGGCAAGTAAGAGCTTGTTGGAAAGAGGGAAAAATCCTCTTTAATATGGTCTAGGATTCATTGTGAAAGGATGCCTCCAAGGTGTCTAAATTTATTTTTCTTTGTGACTGTTTCATAAAATCTTAGTGCAAAAGATGATTGGGATAGTAAGAGATCATTAGAGCTTCTTCATCATGGTGTGTCTTCCATGTCATCATATGTCATAGTGCAGCATCTATCAATCTTCCATTAAGAGAGCTCATCAAGAGAGCTTATATTCCATCAATGACAATTATTGACCAACAATCTCCCCCTTTGTCATTGATGGAAATATTATAGAATTCTCTCCCCCTTTGACATCAATGGCAAATGGGGTGCCCAAGTCCTCCCCCTATTATGCTGCTCCCCCTAACATACTGTACCCCTGACATGCTGCTTGATTTAATGTGATGCAAGAGCAATGACCCCCATCTTTTGGCGAAGATACTCAAATGCTTCTCGTGGAAGGGGTTTTGTAAAGATATCCGCAATTTGCTCTTTTGTATTGACATATTCCAACCTGATATTGTGTTCAGCGACTTGTTCACAGAGAAAGTGGTATTTGATTGGAATATGTTTGGTTCTTGAGTGCATCACCAGATTCTTTAAAAGACTGATGGCGCTAGTATTGTCACAAAAAATAGTAATTGGTTGCTTAGTTTCTATGTTGACATCCTTCAAGGCTTCCTTCATCCATAGAATTTGTGTACAACAATCAGCAGCGACTATATATTCGGCTTCAGCTGTAGAAAGGGATATAGATGATTGCTTTCTGCTGAGCCAAGATACAAGACAATCTCCCATAAAGAATGCATTCCCACTGGTACTTTTTTGATCATCCACGCTTCCGGCCCAATCAGCATCAGAATAAGCTATCATAATAAGAGTTGAACTCTTAGGATACCAAAGACCGAAATTAGTCGTTCCTTTTAGATATCTGAGAATTCTCTTCACAGCTGCTAGATGGGATTGTTTAGGACTTGACTAAAATCTTGCTACCATTCCTACTGCTTGCATAATATCTGGTCTTGTAGCAGTTAAGTATAGGAGAGCTCCAATTATTGACCTGTAAAGAGTTGCATCTATTTGGGGGGTATCATCGTCTTTGCTTAATTTACAATCTGTGGTCATTGGTATGCTCATAGGTGCACAATCTTCCATCCCATATCTTTTAAGCATGTCTTTAAGATATTTTGCTTGAGATATAAACATGCCTGCAGAGGTTTGAGATATTTGTAACCCAAGAAAGTAAGACAACTCACCAATCATTGACATCTCGAATTTTTTGGACATATTTAGAGCAAATTCATGGCTCATTTCTTCATCATTGCTAGCAAAGATTAGATCATCGACGTAAACAAGAGTGATAAGAAGTTTTTCCTTGTCCATCTTCATGTAGAGATTGCTACCTGCCACTCCCTTTTTGAAACCTTCTTGTTGCAGATAGTGATCCAACTTTGCATACCATGCTCTAGGGGTTTGTTTTAATCCATACAAGGCCTTTTTTAGTTTGCATACAAGGTCTTTTCCTTCAGCAAGATCAAATCCTTCTGGTTGCTCCATGTAAACTTCCTCCTTGAGATCTCCATTCAGGAATGTTGATTTTACATCCATTTGATAAACCTTGAATCCTTTTGAGAAAGTAAATGCTAGAAACATTCTTATGGCTTCCATTTGAGCTACTGGTGCAAAGGTTTCTTGCGAAGTCAATTCCTTCGATTTGCAAGTATCCTTTGCAGACAAGTCTGGCTTTCTTTCTGATGATTTGTCCATCTTCATTCATCTTGTTTTTGAATACCCATTTTGTTCCAATTATATTTTTATCTTTTGGGCGAGGTACCAATTCCCAAGTCTCATTTTTCTCGGTTTGAGACATTTCTTCTTCCATGGCCTTTATCCAATGAGGATCTTTTCTTGCTTGAGAAAAAATTTCAGGTTCTATTAAAGATAATAGAGCCACATCATTTTTCCTAGGGGTGCTTATCATCCCTCTTCAAGTTTGGATTCCTTCATCTATATTTCCGATGACCTGTTCTTCTGGATGATATATTTGTACAAACTTTATCTTGGAGGGAGTTTGTGAAGATTCATTTTGAGGTTCTCTTTGAGGTTCTTCATTCTCCTCCTCTTTTTCAGGTTCTTCTTCTTCACTTTGTACAAATATAGGCTCAACTTCATGATCTTCAATTCCTTTTTCTGGAAGGCCTTCATCAATATTTACATCAATGCTTTCCACTATTCTTCATAGATGATAGTTGTTACATTTGTAAGCTTTGCTCCTAGTGGAGTATCCAAGAAATATTCCTTCGTCAACTCTTGAATCAAATTTACCTAGTGAGTCATCATTTATTTTTATGAAACATTTGCTTCCAAAAACCTTGAAATATTTTACAGAATCAGGTCTTCCTTTCCATAATTCATAAGGAGTCTTTTCATTATTTGGTCTTAGTTGAGTTCGATTTAAGGTGTAAACTGCGGTGCCAACTGCTTCTCTCCAAAATTTTGGTTGCAAATCGGCTACTAGTAGCATTGTCCTTGCCATTTCTTGAATGGTTCGGTTCATTCTTTCAACTACTCCATTTTGCTGGGGTGTCCTAGTAGTAGAGAGTTCTCCTTCGATTCCATGCTCTTTACAGAATTTATCAAACTCTTTTGAGGTGAATTCTCCTCCTTTATCCGTTCTAAGACATTTAATATTAGAATCTTTCTCATTCTCAATGAGAGCGTTAAGATTTTTAAAACATTCAAATTCTTCGGATTTATATTTTATGAAATATATCCACATCATTCTAGTATAGTCATCAACGAATAGAGCAAAGTACCTTTCACCCTGAAGAGCTGGAGTTCTAGTTGGCCCACATAAATCTACATGAATGATTTCCAAAGGTTTTGTTGTTGAGAACTCCTTAGTTTTGTGGCTAGTTCTGGTTTTCTTTCCATGTTGGCATGGGCCACATACAACTTGATTTGGTTTGCACATTTTTGGAATATCCCTTACTGCATTAATTTTGCTGATGTTGACTAGGTTATCAAAACTTGTATGCCCCAATCCCTTGTGCCATAACCAACTTTCATCTGTTTGACTTAAGTAACGTTTATCTTCTTAGATTCTACTGAGTATGTAAACATTATCTGGTGTTCTCACTCCTTTCGCCAAAATTTCTCCCGAGGATGAGTCTCTTATTTCACAGTTTTTTGTACTAAAGACAACATTATGTCCTTGGTCACAAATCTGGCTAACACTTAAGAGATTGTGTTTGAGCCCTTCTACCAACAAGGTATTTTGAGCCTTTCCTAGTCCATTGACAAGGGTAGCAGTCCCCTTTCCAGTGATTTTAGCAGATCCACTTCCAAAAGATACATTTCCATTTTTCTTGTTCAATCAGATAAACTTCTTTTGGTCCCCTGTCATATGTCTCGAGCATCCACTATCCACGAACCAATGATTTTCTTCACTATGAGCACATAGAGCTAGGCCACATTTATTAGTTTTGAGATTTACGTTTTAGGCTTTTTCCCTTTTGAGAGGGCAGTTTTGTTCATTATGATCATAATCATCACATAATGAGCAAGACGGATTAAACTTAGACAAAGGATCAAAGGAATTGTAAGTTTTGATTTTTTCTTGCTCTTTAGGCCCACGCAGTTGGTTCAGTTGATTATTCAATCTTGGTGCTTCATTCTTATGAGCCTTGCAATGCTTAGCTTGATGCCCAAAGTTTTTACAATTGTAACAATGACCAAGAAAAATAGTTTGATACCTGCTGTAGTACCCATAGCTTGAATCAACATTCTTCCTTGGAGTCGCTCTTTCAAATCTTGGTTTTGAGATGTGACCTTTTTCCTGAGATGATTTTTCTTCTTTTGGATGGCAAGAGAGTACACCAGGATAACTTCTAGTGTCATTCTTCGTACTTGATGATTCTCCTTTGAAACCAATTCCAGACTTGTCATGTTGAGGTCTTTGAGTGTTAAGAATGTTGTCAAGAGCTAGAGAGCTTTGCCAACTCCTTTTTATTTGCTCTAATTCCTTTCTTAGAGATACTATTTCAACTTCACGTTTTTCACAGATATCATCCTTCTCTTTTAGCTTAATATTCAAGAAGTCTTCCCTTATTTTTGCTTCCTCTCTTTCTATTTTGAGAGAAATTATCTTCTTTTGTAGATTCTCATTTTCTTCTATGGCATTCATCAGCAAACTATCCATGTTTATTTCATCTTCCAGTTCTAAGTCATCATCATTTGTAAATGCCATGAATAATGTTTCTTTGCTTCCAATATAATCACTTTCCTCATCTGATTCATCATCTCTTTCTTTGTGATGACACATATTTCTGGTTGATTTGATGACTATAAATTCATCTTCATCGGACTCATCTTGTTTGGAGAAGAAGTTCTTTTTATTAAACTCTTTCTTTTTGTACATCATCCTTTTAGAGTCCTTTTCATCATTTATATCATGTTTATGGGGACATTTTGCAGCGTAATGACCTATTCTTCCACAATTGAAACAAATAAGAGGGTACTTACCTTTTAGCTTGGATCCGCTTTTTAGTCTTTGTACAAATTGAGCTAATTCGTTCTCAGTATCAGATTCATCGTTGTTGTAATTCCATCCTTTTCCTTCTTTTGTAGATCTTGAGGCTTTGAAGGCTACTTCTTTGAAATTTGGACTCCCTTTCCTCATCTCATAGGAAATGAGAATTCCATGCAGTTCATCCATCTGGAGAGTATCTAGATCCTTCATTTATTCTATGGCACTTACTTTGGAGTCAAATCTGTCAGGAAGCGATCTCAAGATTTTTTGAACTATGGTGCTTTCTTCAATATTTTCTCCTAGTCCTCTAAGAGAGTTAACCACTTCAGCTACTCAGAGGAAATATGATGCAATATCTTCTTCATTATCCATTATCAGACTCTCGAATTGTCTTCTATAGGTTTGAAGTTTTGCCTTCTTGATTTTGGAGTCGCCATCATATATAGAATCCAACTTATCCCATACTTCTTTGGCTGAGTCACAGTTCATGACTTTCGTAAATTTGGAATCGGTAATTCCACTAGTGATGGAATTTAAAGCTTTGGCATTAGCAATGTAGGCTCTTCTTTCATCTTGATTAGTTGGAATATTGGCAGGAGCTTTGTACCCATCCAGAACAGAGTGCCATACTTCGGGAACAAGAGACATTAGATAGTAGGACATCCGCTTTTTCCAAAAACCAAAATTCGTTCCATCAAAGATAGGTAGTTTCCCTTTTGCTTCCATGTTCTTCATTGTGCCTAAGAATCCTTCTTCCAGCTGTTAGGCTGATATTGAAGAAGCTGGCTCTGATACCAATTGTTGGAAATACTGAGAGGGGGGTGAATCAGTATTTCTTTTCAATTGTTATTATAACCAGTTAGATTCTACACAAAAATCAAAGAAGTGAATAATTTTATTATAGAAGGAAGGATAATGATCCTTTTTTAAATGAATGAGTACAATGATTTCCAAGCACCAACCTGGACTTAATGAGGCTTCGACCTCTAGGGCTTCGACCCTATCTTCACCAAGGCACCAACCTTGAGTTTAGCAGCTCCTACTACAAGGACACCAATCCTTTCTTTGCTTCTTCATTGGATTGTCAGTTCAAAGATGTTTTACTAGTCTACATCACCAATTCCGCACCATACTGCACCATTTATTTAACACCACACTTCTCCATTAATTATGTCTCACTGTTTTTGCAACACATTGTACTTATTATTTTGTACCACACCAGCACTTCACCAACTGTATTGAGTCAAAAAATTTAGTGTTACAATCTTAGTTCATAGCCCTGGCTGAAGTGACACCAAGGTTCGCAAGCTTCAAGCCACTGTACTGCATTTATCATAGTCAATAAATGCACTGTGTGAAATAATAATCCAAGTTAGGTGTGTACATCACTTCCTCCACTTCTTTGTGAGTTCTGAACTTTAGTTCAACCAAGAATACATTGATCCAAGGCACAGGACAGAGAATCGAAGGACTGTTGTCAAGATGTTATTATTCAAGAGCCTTGTCACTGAAATCTGATCACTGTGATAAGGTTCGAGCAGTTGAGGCATCTGTTGTTCCACAAATCCGCAGTTTTGTTCTTCAACAGAAATCTGAGATGTCAGAGCTTCCAAAAACTATTGTTTTATCCACAGGTCTGAGTCTCCTATTTACCACAACTTCTGCGTTTAAAGTATAAGCCCAACAGAATATCCACAGACTCCTTTTCTTCTCTGTTCACGAGCTGTGAACAATATCTTTTTATTTTCTATGATGATGACCGCAGTGATTGTCCAAAAGTGAAGTTCGAATCATGAATGAACACAGATTTATATATATAGTTGTTTGTCCCTATGAAGAGACACATCCATTGGAAGAAAGGCCGACATTATATGACTGCATAAGTCAGCTTGACAGCAAAATATATATATTTTTTATCTTAAAAATTCAATTTCTCACAAACTAATGGGAGTTTCGAGGCAAGTAAGAGCTTGTTGGAAAGAGGGAAAAATCATCTTTAATATGGTCTAGGATTCATTGTGAAAGGATGCCTCCAAGGTGTCTAAATTTATTTTTCTTTGTGACTGTTCATAAAATTTTAGTGCAGAAGGTGATTGGGACAGTAAGAGATCATTAGAGCTTGTTCATCATGGTGTGTCTTCCATGTCATCATATGTCATAGTGCAGCATCTATCAATATTCTATTAAGAGAGCTCATCAAGAGAGCTTATATTCCATCAATGACAATTATTGACCAACAAGATCCTTGAAAGAAATATGGTCCGAAAGAGAGCAGCATGACATGAAGCTAGACCATAAGATTGATGGATCACTTTCTGAAGACATGACTCATGGATGAAAGCAATGGATCATTTGTGCCTTAATGAAGATATCCCAAAGATGAAGGCTCATCAATTCATGACATCAACAGAAGGAGTTCTTCATGAGTAGTTGGGTGTTTTCATCATTGCTGCTGTAGGTCCCCAATTGATCTGAATATGGATTGTACTTGAATAAAGGGTGCAAGGTATCCATTTCCAATAATTCTAAATGTGCAAACAGCTTTGATACCAATATGATCTGAAATGTGTGAACTAAATATTTCTTATACAGAGATAGAGAGTAGGGGCTTTTACTAGTTATTTCACCTTTCAAAAAGAGGATGAAACCAGAAGCTTTTGGCCCTCTTACTGGCTCTGCCTAAAGAAATATGAAGTAAACACTGAAACGATCCGGCAATGAAAGTATTTATTTTCTAATTGCAAAGTATTCATTAATCAATATTATGGGTGTACAAGCATATTAAGGTGTTCTGTAATGGAAGTAATGGGGTTTGGAATGGAACAAATAGGTTTTGATCACTGTATAAGTCTTTATGTGTTAAGAGGACTTATTTAAATTTACTTTTTAATGTATCAAAATTTGGAAATAAGCAGCAAGAATTCACAGCATAATAACAAGCATCTGATAAAGCAGTTCACCCCTCTCTTGGGCTACATCTGCTAGGTCCAAAAGCCCCCAAAATGGGCTTTTCCCTTCTCTATTAATGCTCAAAATAAGTTTTACACCATGAAGAAAGCCTCAAAACGCTGAAATAGCTGCAAAATCAGAATCAGAGTGCTAGAAACAGTAAAAATTGACAATTCATTCACCTCAAACAGATGAACATAGCCCAATACAACTGATCATTCACCAAGCCCTAGTGGCTCCACAAGAAAATCCGATGATAAAACCTCTGATAGAGTGCTCTGATGGCTCTGCAACCTATTCTTTAGAATGTTCCAATGCCCCCAAAACAAAACAAAATTCGCTCCAAAAGGATCTTCCATGTGAAAGATATCATCAAAACAGTCTTTGCCCAATGTTAGACAAAAATCCAACAAAAAGTGGGCCAACTTTAGTTAACTGTGGATAAACTTGGAGTTCCGCCTAAAATGGAGGAAACGACGCTAACTTTGGGGTGGCATAAACTGTTAGCATTAAATGTTAAGTGACATGTGGGCGCACATTCCGCATTAACTGTTGGGGGTCAACCGTTATAACAGTTATAATAAATACAATTTTTGTGCTCCACATATCAAAACCAAAGTCCGTGGACCAATGGTAAGGTGTAGTGCTTGTTAACTGCAGGTCGCGGGTTCAAACCACAAACACGTAAAATTTTAATACATGCCATTTCCATTGTGAACTGGGGGCCACATGGCAGCCTCTTGGCCTGCCACGTGGTGGCCTCTGATCGATCCACTATTACACAGTCAACTCTCCAGCCAATTGACGAGGAACACTTGTCATAAAACAACTGGTCCACAGGGAATATTTTGTGGAATATTCCAAGAATATTTCAAAGAATATTCTCGAAATATTATTTTTTTAATATTTGCCAATTTCTAAAGCCAAACTCGCCTTTTTTTTTTTTTTAATGAAATTGAAGAACTTCAAAGTTGAATAACTTCTTCATGCAGCGTCGGTTTTCAGTGCCGTTCGCGGCGTTGGGATTGTATCGCCGAGGCCTATCCGATCACCCAAGTTCCAAATCAATTTGAGCACTTTCATTTTTGAGCTTTTTTCCAAGCTCAGATTTGAGCTCCTGATCACACCTCCCAAATGAGAGGCTTTTGGTCCCCAAAAGCTTACTGAAATGAAGAACTGAACTGTAGTACAGCAAATGAAAGAATTAAAATCCTCTTCTCTTTAGCCCTTCGAAAATTTTTCCTTGAAAAGCAAATGAAATTGAACCACAAATGAAAATAAATCGACGTTTCCCTTCCTGAATGCGCTTGTCCAAAATTGTCCACAACTGTCTTTCTTGAACTCACACAGAAATTTATAGCGAGAAATTTACAGAGTGAAACTATACAACGCAACCTTGATCAATGATCTAAGGTGGCTCAAAACAAAAAAGATATTACAGCATAAAATACATGCATACATTCGAAATTTGCATATGTACAAAAGGAGTATGTCTTACTGTGTCAAGAAGTCCATCCACTTCTCACCAAGCCACTTCCATGGCGACTTTTGCTGCTGCAAATTTTCCTCATGTGAAACTTCCCTTTCCACATTAATAATGGAATCCATGATTCCACCTTCGCCAATATTTTTGTCCTCTTACTGCATGTGCGTGGGACGACGAGTTGGATGCAAAGTCCAACAATGAGAGACAACATGTCTCTTCTTTTGGCAAAAAGTGCAAATCATATGCACCTTCTTTGAAGGTAGTCTTTGCTTCATCTGCTTCTTGTGTGCCTTCTTCTTCATCCAGCATCTCGAAACATGATGGTTAAATTGACCACAAAATGTACAAGAATTATTTCTTCCATTAAAGCATGTAAAATTATCATGCCTTGCAGAAACACAATCAAATTGATCATGATAAGATTTATACCTCTTATGCTGCTTTGCACGTTCATCCTTTTTTCCTCCATGAGGAGATGAACTAGTAGAGGCTCCAGCTTTCAATTGTAGACTAACATCATTGTTCTTGTCTTGAAAACTGCCTTAAATTGCATGCTTGCCATAAGCTGCATGTCTACCATCTTCTTGCTGCAACAAAGGCTTAAAACAATGGTAATGAAGATTGCCATCATGACATTGATGTAATTGAGAACTTGGGAGAAATGTTCTCTTCAAATTTGCATCACATTCTTGAATGCATGTGCTCAAAGCTTCGCCATTAAGCTGCTCATAGCCAAAAATTGTGCCTGAGCTCTAATACCATCTGATCTGAATATGGATTGTACTTGAATAAAGGGTGCAAGGTATCCATTTCCAATAATTCTAAATGTGCAAACAGCTTTGATACCAATATGATCTGAAATGTGTGAACTAAATATTTCTTATACAGAGATAGACAGTAGGGGCTTTTACTAGTTATTTCACCTTTCAAAGAAAGAATGAAACCAGAAGCTTCTGGCCCTCTTACTGGCTCTGCCTAAAGAAATATGAAGTAAATACTGAAACGATCCGGCAATGAAAGTATTTGTTTTCTGATTGCAAAGTATTCATTAATCAATATTATGGGTGTACAAGCATATTAAGGTGTTCTGTAATGGAAGTAATGGGGTTTGGAATGGAACAAATAGGTTTTGATCATTGTATAAGTCTTTATGTGTTAAGAGGACTTATTTAAATTTATTGTTTAATGTATCAAACTCTGGAAATAAGCAGCAAGAATTCACAGCATAATAACAAGCATCTGATAAAGCAATTCATCCCTCTTAGGCTACATCTGTTAGGTCCAAAAGCCCCCAAAATGGGCTGAAATAGCTGCAAAATTAAAATCAGAGTGCTGGAAACAGTAAAAATTGACTATTCATTCACCTCAAACAGATGAACATAGCCCAATACAGCTGATCATTCACCAAGCCTTGGTGGCTCCACAAGCAAATCCACTGATAAAACCTCTGACGGAGTGCCCTAATGGCTCTACAACCTGTTCCAACAGCGTCCGAATGTTCCAATACCCCCAAAACAAAACAAAAAAATCGCTCCAAAAGGATCTTTCGTGTGAAAGATATCATCAAAACAATCTTTGCCCAATGTTAGGCAAAACTCTCACAAAACATTAGGAGAATTTTGAGGTCTAAAATGGGCCTTCTAAGGAAATAATAAAATAATAGCTAAATCAATAAAATAATATTTATGAATTTGCAATTCACTTTTTTCACCACAATCCATGTAACCATGGTTAAATTCAATTCCAAAATTGTACCAAAATAAAATTAATAAAAAATTTGTATTGATGTGACTATAAATAAGAATGAGTTTTTCAAGAAAATGTCATTATCATTGAATAACTAATACATTTGTCCTTTGTACTTAAATAACTTAAAATAAAATATAAATATAAATTCATAAATTCTTAATTATATAATATGTTATTAATTAAAATTTGTATTATTTAAATTGTATAATAACATGTAATTAATGTGCTATATAAAAATAATATAATAAATGTAATATATTATTTTATGTATGAATTTTATTCAAAAAGTGTGAAATGAGATTTATTATGAGTACTTTACTTTGACTTTAAAACTACTTAGAGCATTACCATGGTTAACCATGAGTTTTTATCCAATATTGAGAATGTGACAAGTAAGTACCTTTAACTCAAGCAATGCCACCTCAACCATTAGGAATGATGTCGTCCCCTAAAATGTGATTGGTTCTCACAAAGTGAATTTTGATTGTACATTTTCCTTAGGAGGCCCATTTTGGACCTCAAAATTCCCCTAATGAGTGAGCCAACTTTAGTTAACTGCGGATAAACTTGGAGTTCTGCCTAAAATGGAGGAAACGGTGCTAACTTTGGGGCGGCGTAAACTGTTAGCATTAAATGTTAAGTGACATGTGGCTGCACATTCCGCATTAACTGTTGGGGGTCAACCGTTACAACAGTTATAATAAATACAATTTTTGTGCTTCACATATCAAAACCAAAGGCCGTGGGCCAGTGGTAAGGTGTAGCGCTTGTTAACCGCAGGTCGCGGGTTCAAACCACAAACACGCAAAATTTTAATACACGCCATTTCCATTGTGAATTGGGGGCCACGTGGCAGCCTCTAATCGGTCCGCCATTACACAGTCAACTCTCCAGCCAATTGCAGAGGGACACTTGTCATAAAACGACTGGTCCACAAGGAATATTTCATGGAATATTCCAAGGAATATTTCCAAAATATTCTGAATAATATTCCCGAAATATTATTTTTTTAATATTTGCCAATTTCTAAAGTCAAACTGGCCTTTTCTTTTTTTACTGAAATGGAAGAATTTCAAAGTTGAATAACTTCTTCATACAGCTTCAGTTTTCAGTGTCGTTCACAGCATTGGGATTGTATCGCCGAGGCCTATCCGGTCGCTCAAGTTCCAAATCAATTTGAGCACTTTGATTTTTGAGCTTTTTCCCAAGCTCAGATTTGAGCTCCTGATCACCAATTAAGAGGGAGCCTGGTAATAAGTTTCTTACTTGGTAAAAACTTGGAAGCAAGTCCCTGGTAGCCTAGAAGTCTTGGCTAAGGAGCTTGGAAGCAAGTCCCTGGGAGCCTAGACAAGTCCTTGGATAAGAGGGAGCTTAAGAACATTCCTTTATAGGAATGGGTATATCCTCCCTAGTTAAGAGGGGGAGATAGACATGTCACTCTAGTCTTCACCTGGGAAGACACAATGTAGGATTGGGTAATCATCTGGCATCTGATACTCTTTTGGGGGATGTATTAGAGCATCCAAGTAAATAGTAGTCATAGAAGGATGGATATTCTTTGAGGATTAGCTATCTCGATAAGAATAGTCTTAGGGGGTCATACTCAGTGAACACTCGGGTGGAGTATGTGCCTTGGAGACAATGATGAAGGTGTTTATAAACATTGGTCTCACCGGCATTGTAAATCGTGGTCTCGTGGAGAGATGGTGTTGTTAGTCAAGGCCTTGCACTCTAACAATGCTAGTTAATATGAAGCTGTAAGAGATGGAGTACCAAACAAATTATTCTTATCAGCTTCTTCAAATTGAGAGTGACCATGTACCATTATGAATACCTCCCGAGTTAAGAGGGAATGTTGAAAAGTGCAACTAGGTTTGGTCTTCATAATGACTTGTAATTATGAATTTACGTAATGAAGAAGACAAAGATAATAAAATGGATTTATAGTAATACTTGCTTCATGGGTTTCATGAGCAAGAAAATTTTATTATAAGTCAAAGACTTCTTCTTGATGTCTTTATGATTGTTTCATCTTGTCACAAATATAAATAGAGTCATTTCCATGAAGTCATGTTACACTTGTAAAAATATGTAGAAGTGATCCTCCAAAGACCTTGTCACTAGGACTCTCCAAGACGGCCTAAACCCTATGAAGACCCTCCTAGATGAAGTTGTCTCTCCTTCAAAGATCATGTCGACCAAGAGATAGGAAGACAATCCATTATATATAGCATAACTCAGCTTCATTGTAGCATCATCAATTCGTTCAATATTTCATAGAAAAGTGCGAAGAAGGGACTACAATAAGTGTGAAGTTAGAAGACACATCAACGAAGAAGTAAAGGGCTATATCTTTGTCTTGAATTTATCCATACCTCGCATATCTCAGAAGAGTCAACGTCTATTACAACATAAGGGAAGCTTGGTCTAGGGCTTAAGGTGACTCATAAAAAAGTCCAGGAAATAGGCCAAGGAGAGGTATAGGAGCCGAAGAAGGAATCTGAAATTGAGCAAGAAGGAACAGAAAGAAAAAGGAGACTGAAATATTTGTCTAGAGTTACAGCAACTAGGACACTGAGACTCTCCTTGTGTATGCCAAGAAGTGTGGTGCAGTACGGTGCAGAAAGGAAAGGGATCGAGATCCTCAGGGAGAAGCAAAGAAGACCATCTCAAGGATAACATCAAATTCTACTGACAAGGGTCTTGGGAGGACACTATGTTTTTGGGTCTTTGTCATGGTCTTGGTACTCTTCGATTAAGGATATATAAGAAGAACTACTTTCGGGTTTTCCTCTCCATGAGGGAGAGGTTTTAGCCCTGGCTTGAAGATCCTAAACCTTGTGTTTCTTGTGTTTTGATAAATGACTTGATGAAATTCATAATAAACTAAAAAAGATAAGATCTAAGAAAGAAAAGCATAACAAGTTGATAAGTAATTATCAAGAAGAGAAACTGAATTAAACGCCCCAATTTCTCAGCAAGAAGAAGGTGAGTAAATTGAATGTAGAAGCTAGAAGAGCAGAGAGTGCTTAGATGAAGATTCCAAAGGAATGAGTCAATAGAAATACCAGGAGAAGACTAGGCATGGAAGGGCTTAGTATGGTGTTTACAAAAAGGTTGATAGAGTCAACTTGTTGTAGTGGCTCGTGTGTGGTTCATAGTGAGCAGAGAGAAGCTCATTAAAGAAGGAGATTTGTGGCTATTGAGAATCATAATAAAGGTTCAGAGAGAAGTCATAGTAAATCAAGTCAGGACAAACTTGATAGAGAAGTAGCTAAAATTAAATTACAACTAGAGATGATGAGAGGGCTGTTATAAAAAGATGAGGAAGACCATGGTTACAAATGAACCCTCCGAAGAGAGTGAAATGGAATTTGTTGCAGCTGAAGCTGAGACAGAAATAAAATGCTCAGTTGGAGGAAAAGCTCAAGGGAGCTGGTTTGCAACCATGGAAGAACAACCTAAGGATGATGACACGTGTGATGAAGCAAATGAAGATTTGATAAGTAGCCTAAAGACAACCAATTTCAGTTAAGGACTAAATTGGAAGATAAATTTGACAAAACGAAAGTAGGAATGTATAGTTGGTTGTATGAAGAGACAAACTATGATGTTGAGCAAATTTTGAGCAGTGTATTGGCAAGTCTGAATAGTTTGGCAACAAGTAAAGGTCAGAGTTCGTAGCAGAAGTAGTAGAAGCAAGTACAATTTTATTAAAATCTGCTAAGATTTTTAAGCTTCACTATGTAGGTGACAGTAGAGGAAGGTGAGGACATTTACAGCAGCCTAAAGCAATGAGTGCTTGAAGGGTTCCAAAGAAGAGAACCAAGAAGATGCCAAAAGCCCAAACTCAGGAGAAAGTTTGGTGAGGTGTTGTGTAACAAGGTGGAGACTTTAGAGGCGTGTTGCAGCTCACGAGTTGAAGTTGTTATGAGAAGACCATATGCATATGACCAGGAGGTCATAATTTATTGAACCTTGGGAGTCTAATGCAAGTTCATAAATGGAGCACAAACTCGATGAAGACTGGACCAAAAGCTTGCCAATGTGATGGGATGGGCACATGATGATGTTGGGAGTAATTTAAATGTTTTTGTAAGAAATTGTAGATATTTACATTAGGAAGTGAGTTTTGTTTTACAATAAATTGGGGGATTTCTTTCATAATGTATAGTTTCAATTTCCCTTATTTTGTGGAGAAGGGGAAACGATTCATCTCTTGAGACTCTTGGTTGTCCCATGTTAACTTTCTTTTTAAAGATAAGAGCGTTTGAGAAGAAGTGTGGTGGTAGAGCAATGGAGAAAAAGAAAGGAGGAGCTCTAGAACGAGGAGAAGAGACAGAGGTCGAAAGAGGTCGTATGTTTGAATTTTAATAATAAGCAACATGTTTATATGCCTCGGTGTATGTTTTTATATGTCTTTGTGTATGTTTTTATATGCCTTTGTGAATGTTTCTTTATCTTTATATTGTTAATGAAGATTCAATTTATTGAGGTCTAAACTTGCTGAATCAATTTATAATTTGAATGTGTCAAAAAGTGTGGTGGTTGTATGCTTTAGGAGCTAGTGGATTTTATGGTTCAAGAGCAATTTGGAGCTGAAAATATTTAACCGTGTATGAAGTTGTAACTTCATATTGTTGGCATAGTTGTTGTTGATGTGTTTGGAATATATGTTGGTAGTCTATCAATTTGTGTTGTTGTTGGTATATGGTAGTGTCATATATGTGTTGTAGATGTTGTTTGTTGCCGGTACATAGTTTTGAGACCCAATAATCCATTGAATCAATTGATATTAAGAGTTGATGCCTTGTGACCTGAATTGTTGTGTGTTTTCGTCATGCATTGGTATTTTGTTGAAATGGTTTCCAAACCTGTTGAGGAATATCTCTTGTGCAATGGAGTAGTGACCGTGGTTGTGTGAGATTTACAACGACTAAGTGTTGTTACAGTAGAACATGGCATTTCGTTTCGGAAACAATGTAGTAAAAAACCTCTTTGATTGTTTTCGATTGGAAAAATTGTATGGTGAGATTGCCCATTTGTCTTTTCGAGATTCCTAGTGTAAAGTTTGTAGAAGAATGTGTGGTTGCGTCTGGAATAGTGGCTCTGTGATTTCTAGTAGTGATTGATGTGTTGTTACAACATAAAAAAGAGCACCCTATTTTGTTGAATGTTGTCAAAACCGTTGTAGATTTAAGTTAGCCTTAGAAAAGAGGTGAAGGAAGGTAAGTGAAATCATTCATTGTGACAAAGACCAAGTTAAGGTTGTGGGAAGTAGATTAGAACAAAATCGAGTCGTTTCACCTTCCTGAAATTCAAAAGACATTTTTTTGGGGCGCTACGAAATCATTTCGCGACGCCTATGGGATTTTAACTACGCTACAAAATGATTTCGTAGCGCCTACAAGAGAAATTCCAGGGTTGCGTGTTTGGGTATGTAAAAGCTCATTTGGCCTACCTGTTGCACCATTTTCTAAATGGACACATATTAAATTGGATGAGGTGAAGAAACTTGAGGGCTAGATGAAGAATCTCACATGGAACTTATAAAGGCAAACCCATATTCTCTTTTTGATTGCATATGTAAAATGTTTTATGAAATATAGTTGAAATTGATAGGGAAAACATAGTTGTGGGTGTTTTAGTCCTAGGTTATTGACAACCAGGGTAACCCGATATGTCAACATATAAATGCAAAGCCATTCTTCATTGTAAAACACAATTCATTTTTATATCTTATGAAAATTTATGGTGCTAAATTGTTTTTCCAATATACTTGCCATCAAACCTAACTAACTAATTTTCTAATAAATCTCCAAGGAAAAAGTGAAAAAGCATACCCTTTCAAGTTATGTAACTCTTTCATTCATATATCAATTTATGTTAAATAAATTGACCATTCAAGCATCTAATAAGTTGTAATCATTTTATCAATATGATAAAAGCATACCCTTTCAAGTTATGTAACTCTTTCATTCATATATCAATTTATGTTAAATAAATTGACCATTCAAGCATCTAATAAGTTGTAATCATTTTATCAATATGATAATTTTAAATTTTAAATAGTGCAATAAACTAAAACCAAAGTATGACCTGAAACTGACTTGATAATATAGATCAAAACAATTATAAACCTGAATTATGTAAGTACAATTTGTCTTTAGCAAAAATATCATTAGATCCAACACACCTATAATTTTCAAAACTATTATTGTGGAGTTCTTCAATTACATTATTAACCACAATAACCATATCAATGTTGCACTACTAATCATAATAATCACATCAACATTGCAAAGCAACTTACAACTTTTCTCAAAAACATTGTCATGTCAATGCAAAGCAACTTACAACTTTTCTCAAAAGCATTGTTCTTTTTGCTAGTATGTAAGTATTAATATCTATATTATGTTATATCAAACTTACCATTGAACAAACATTCATCATCTAGCTTATCCTTAATTTTTGTTTATAAGAATGATTTGGATACTCCCTATTGTTATCCACGATTAATCATCGAGAGATTTAGATAACATATGGAATCAATACGAAACTCTTTACATGGGGTGTAAAGTTAGATTAGGTCACTTGATAACAAAAGCTGTCGAGCTAAAATTTTGCACTTCACATGTTAGTTAATCACAGATGTATATAGCTGTGATTATGGATGGTTAGATTTTGTCAAAGCTTTACAATAAGTCAAACTTATTGTGAAATTACATTCAAACACAAATTTCGTATCATATGATAATGATTAATTGCTCTTTATAGGCTATGAAAATTTTATAGTTAAGGTAAACTAATTGGGAGTTCACAAGAATAAACAATTTGTGCCTTGCATATAATTTTCCTCATGTCATACTCATTTAAGGTTTCCTCCACCCATGGCTCTAATTAGAATTTTTTTTATGGGCTTCAAAATAACACGGATGCCAAAATATAACATATCAAATTGCTACTATTTTGATTATAAATTGTAAAATATAAGGTCCGGCCCGTGAAACAACGAAATATTCAAACACAGATTTCAGTATATTTAAACATGAATACTTTTAACTCCCAGATTATTATTTAACTCAATTATATATTAACTCAGCATGATTTCAAAAGCATAAGATTGTTAAATATCTCAATCTAAATTTCAAGTTTCAATCACTGTATCTTTATTTCAATAAGGTTAATTACAAGTTTCCAGAGACATAATATTCTCTAGCATAGATCCATCATAACTCTATATCTATCAAGCATCAAGAAAAATCAAATATCTTTAAATGCAAACATTTCCTCAATTTTTGCACTCTAAAGAAGGTTTGCACCTCAAGAAAATTGATTTCTCTCAACACTTACAGATTAGTTTTATAAATTCAGAATCAAAATGGATCTATGTTGAATTATTTTATTTTAGTGATCCCAATTTTCAAGACTATTATTAATGATAGTACAATTCTTATGAATTTGACAGAAACTCATTGACTTTTACCCTAGCATTTTAAAAGAAATTCCAATATGCATTTACCAAATCAAATTATATTTTAATTTTTTGAGGTTAATTATTTAACGCCACGTTTAATATCGGGATATATTTTAACACTAAAATAAATCAACTTTGTATGCCCCCACCTCTATATATGGGAGTAGGTAGATGGCCGGAAGTTATGTTCAATGAAGACATCAGAGTGAAAGAAAGAAATCATGGATGAGACTAAAAAAGCAAATGGATGCAAAAATGAAACATTTATCTCAATGACTATCCCACAAATAGCGAGTTTAAGAATTTTGTTATGGAGATGTTATGTAAGTGCATATGGGGAAAAAAGTTGGGTAGAAAGAAGTACTATGTTCAAGAATTCAACCCCACTTATGATCTCCAACAAAAAGAGTACATTGGAGCTAGCATTCCATTGAGAGCAAAGATTCTTATTGCTCAATTAAGAACTAATTGACATCAACTTCGGTGTGAAACAGGACGGTGGAAGAGACATAAAGAAGCTTGGGAAGAACAGGTGTGTACTTTTTGCACTTCTGAGGTAGGGGACTTGAAAAAGCATTTCATTTTGGAATGTGATGATTTCAAAGACATCAGGGGCACTTATGGCAGTATGTTAGCATCAATTACTTGGCATCGTCTTTTCAGTAAGGGGACTGTTACAAGGTTGGGTCAGCTCATCATCAATTTGAGTAAGAAAAAGATTGAATTGCAAAAGGCAAAAAACAAAGAGGTTGGTAGTCACATAGACTACTTTTAATCCCGTGAACGTTAAAATATCATTCATTCATTCGCTCATTCATCAGACAAATCAGCTAGAAGACAGCCAAGAAATGCACCCAAAAAAAATTCCTCACCCGAACATTATTATATTACTTTTATTTTTGGTTTTGTAAAATATTATATTAAGCCTCCATACGCTGATGTAAGCATTCCAACCTCTTCAATACTGGGTTGTAAAATTTGATGAGAGTCTAGACTCTATTTCATGACTCTATTTATGTTAAACTATGTTAAACTTTAGAGAGAGAGCGCAGCAACAAGTTACAGATGCGACATATCTCACCCACCTGGGATATAGAAAGTGCCTCTCAGCACAATCAAAACTTTGGAAAATAATAATATCAGACGCATAGAATGTCATACTAAACCTTATCTGTGTTTCCTTTCAATACAAGTTCTCATACAAGGTTTTCAAACATAACTTTGACAGGCGTTCAGTGGAAGCACCAACTGGATTCGTCAAGACACATGCAACTAAAACAGTCCTAAAACGTTTGATAAGTTTTGAATCTCATAGCATTTAATTATTAAAAATAAAATAAAAATATATAAAATCAAACTTTAAATATTATTAAATTATTAACATGTAATTTATTCAATAATAATAAAAATCAAATGATTTAGTATTATTCTATGAAATATAAAAATGAAAAAAATTATTTTATTCTTTAAAACATATTAAATTAATTTTATTAAAATAAATATAAATATTTAAAATTAAAATTATAAACTTTAATTATTTCTTTTTAAAATAAAATAAATTAATTTTTATTATTTTAGTCAAACTAGCCGTCATTTTACAAACAGCTAGTAAGAGCTATACTTTCTATTTAAAGGGATTACTTGATCAGATTTTCTATCTTGTCCTGATGATGAACAACACTGGCTGGTTCGAAACGCGTCGACTTAATCTATTTTGATGTGATTTTCACTGAAAGATTTTAGTCACAATCCTAAAACGTGTCAATTTTTCCTATACATTTATCAACCCGCAAGAAATGGCAACTACTTGGAGGCTAAGATTAATTATTTGAGGTTCCAACACATAGTTTGACGTAAGACAGCAGGAACATAATCATATTGGTTTCTTGAACCTCCGATATTAAGTAATACCGTACCCTGTATCTTCATGTCAATATGTTCACAAAGACCCCGAACAGAAAATTGTTGACTATAAAATTTCTAACTACTATTGCAGATGCCATTGAGGACCGAATACACTTTTTCAATCTTCAAATACAAAGTGAAATTCATGAGTGCCCGAATAAATTTCCCAGAGTTTCCAATTACATTATACGACTGTCACACATATTATATTTCAAAAAGGCAATACCTTGCTAAACCTTGCTGGGATCTTGAACATCATATCTATAAGAATACACAGGCCAGCACTAAGAAAAAATGCAGATACTGATACATGCTTAATCCGGAAAACAACACAAGCTTGGTCACGGTGCTGATAAACTAATAGCACTGCGTCTTGTGCTGCTAATCATTTTAAGATACCAAACATACCAAATTTCTATTGTGATTGGAGAAACAGAGATTGCTGTTGGAAATTTTGAGATGACTGTTGTTGGTGCTGCTGCTGTTGCAAAATCACAGAAGCTTGTATGGGCTGTTGAACAAGGATTGTGCCATCACCTTGCTGTGATGGAAGTCCATTTGCCTGCAATTATAGCATTTTTCATCGAACGAATTTGCAGTGGATAAATTTACTTAACCAAGAAAGGACAAAATTAGTTCTGTTACAAATCTGACTTTTAGAAAGATATGAAAATTCCCCCACGTTTGTAAAAAAATAAAAAATAAAGAGCATGATCTGCAATACTACAACATCCTTGGAATGAAAACATTTGATCATATTAAAATTCCTGTTTCTTGAAAACAAATAGGAAGTCTTTACAGAAGATAAACATATATTATTATATACATCTAACTTGTTAACCGATCCGAAAGTTTCAGCAGCGAATACGGTAGGTCAAGGGATTCATTCCCGTTAAATACCCATGGCTTATCGACCAGTTATGTTATCAGCAGTTGAGCCCGCGTACTATCCAAAAATTCTGGGTAAGTGCAGGAAATTCTGCACAACAGTTACCCAGGGGGACGAAAAAACTCCAAAATCATCTTCAAAAAATGCCGCAAGCTACTAATGTAATATCAGTAATTTAGATTATGGAATTTAAGTTCAGACAGAAGAACAATAGGCTGGGTAAACTGCGAGTAGGAGGTGGGAGCTGGAGACAAAAAGAACCCGGGCAATGCAGCTAGAAGTTACAGTCAAGGGGCGGAGTAGTTACAGCTATGTTTCAGTTTATTGAGGAAATGAAACTGGGGGTGCACTGTGGTAGTGCATCGCTGCTGATCTTTCTTTTTGGGATGATGTTTTGAGCATGTTTCTGGGCTTCATGTTTTCAAAGCAGCGCGATTTGTGCTATTTTTTCTTAGCTGTGTGGATATACCATCAGACAGATAGCTGTGTCTGAGCGGTTAAAGTATTTTTCATTATAAGGAGGTTTTGAGATCCGGAGGTGATTTTGGGGGGAGCCAAGGTACTGTATCACTGTTATTTTCATTCCGGTTATGTTAAATTTCTAAAAGGAGATACGCTCTCTGGGGATTAGTGGGCTCTTTCGGTAGGATATCCAGTTACCAGGAATTGGATAAATCTGCATCGCCCTCCAACAACCGGCTCCTCTTTCAGTGGAATGGTTTTCGATTCTTCCACAAGCCGTTGCACTCTTCTGGTCGGCGATTATTATTTCAACCATGGGTGACAACAAGCTGAAGGTGGTAATATAAGAATTCTGATGCTTATTTTTGACTCACAGTCCAACTCGTGGATTCCCTACCATATTCAGTCTTGTGAAACGGGGATTTATTCTAATTAAAGGAAAGTTTTACTGGCTCTGTGTCTCTCCCAATCCCAGGAATCTCATGGTAGCAGGCCATATGGATTAGGTGGACCGACTTTTTCATATTATCCCGCCCATGCGAGAAGTTTGGTTTCCGCATTGGTATGAGATGGTGGGCTTTCCCTAGATGTTATTGCTGTTGCTGTTGCCTCTCCAGATGACAACTGAGGTTTGAACTGGTTTTTCCGGTGGATGGATTGTTCCACTGGTTATCGGCGAAATATTTCCGGCAAATTTCAAATTTTCTGGGGATCTATGACCATTAATGTGTGGTAGTTGGACAGGTGGGTATGCCATCAAAATAATCTGTACTCCCATTACAGTGGCTCCGCCTTTCCACATCGGGATTATATATCCTATTATTATAGTGGCCTTATTTGGATCTCTGGATCAGTCTTATTATGCCGGCAATCTGAGCTGATCGGATATAATTCACATCTGACATTCCCCCTGGCGGGACTGACCTTCGGGGATCCTTTTTATATTGCTGCTGGTCCTATGTGCTGATCGGATGTTTCCCTAGCTCCCTCTACTCTGCATACACATCATCATCTGCATGCTGATGAGGGTTCCCATGTACAATATACAAATATCTGGACGCCTTTGATCATTATGGCGCGGTTGATGGTATATGGGACGTCCATTTATCGCTGGATGGGCTGCTGACAATATTCGCTGTAATTCTGATTGCAGTGGATTCGGCCTATCTCGTTTGGGATAGCTGGCACTCTTTACAATAGTACTTGGATCTGTAATCTGGGTATATCATTAAAATACCGACACACTGTTCTATCCGGTATAATCTTACATATCACTCTCCCCCTGGCGAGGTGGACCTTCTGAGTTTAACAACATCATATGGCTTCATATCATAATATCGGTATGATATATTGACGGTTCTCATGTGGAATTTTGGTCAGCCGTGATCCCTTTCCTGCGTGTACACATCATCCTATTTTTGCTGTCGAGGGGGGTCCACCCTTGCCTGTCCTCTGACTCGTCGGTACAAGTAGCCATGACTGCTGCCACGAGGGCTGCTGATCAATCTGGTCAAAAGGAATTCGAATCGGATGCTACTCTTATTGCACAGTCCATTTTTGTGCCTCCAGATTTTCATGTGCGACATCAGGTAAATACTGCCGGGAGGAATTTGAAAGGGCCCAAGGTTGTTTCGACCCGCAGAGGCAGGCGCGAACAGAATAAGGATCGACTAGCCTGCTTCAAGCCTGCTGTGGATATCAAAGAAGTGGTACTGGAACATGAGGATCTATGGGGGCGGGTCATTAGTCTGCAAAAGCGGGCATTAATCGGGCGCTGGATGTTTGCCGATGGACATGAGATAGACATGATGGAATGGGCAAAGAAAATTTGGAGTCCCATTGTTGGATATGCCCTGAAGGTCGGCCTGCTCCTAAATAATTGGTATAGTATTCATTTTATGAACGAAAATGATGTTGCCTTGATTGTTAACAAGCCATGGGTTCGTGGAAAGAGTTTCTTGCAACTTCTGCCCTGGTACCTCGGTTTTAACCCAATAATGGAGGCACCAAAGAATAGGACGGTGTGGGTAAAGCTCCCGGGCCTTCCGTTGGAATTCTGGACGGTTAAAGCATTGAGGGCCATCGGAAATTCCATTGGATGCATGAAATACATCGACCCTTGTTTGCTTGGTGCCAGTGACAAACGCATTGCCTGGATATTAGTCGAATTGGTCTTCTCTGGAGGCTTGCCCGGGGATGTTGACCTCATTTGGGGTTCGAGAAGACACAGGCAAAGGGTGGACTATTGGGGCATACCTTTCCGCTGCTTGGTTTGTCACAACATTGGCCATTTGAAGGGCAACTGCCCCTGGTGGCATTGGGGGCCCCGTAGGGGCATTCAAAGGTCTGATGGTGCAAATAGGACGCTGACTTCAAATGAACAACGGGATGTCTTCCCATCAGGTATTTCTCCTCTTGCGGCTTCTGGTTTTGATTTATCTGCTAATGATAGTGCACAATATGGGGAGTTATCTCCACCACACAAGGAGTTTATCCCGCCTGATGGATCTGGACAGCTGACGGCTCCTTCTGATTCTAAAGACAACAATGTTTTTACTCCCGCGGTGAATTCCGGCTCGCCCTTGCATTTAGTATCCGAAGTAAACCTTGGATCGACTATCAAGACGAAGGATAATATGCCTTCTGTCTCTATTGCTTTTGCTGACCACCATCAAACCTGCCCCATCTTTGCACCATTATATACCTCCCCATCCATGCCGCCCCTTGAATGCGCATCCCCTCCCCCCTCTCCTCCCTCACCACATAATATTGAGAATGTGGACTTATCGGACGCACCTAATGTCTCTACTGCTCTTGCTGACCACCAACAAACCTGCCCCACACCTGCTCCATTATAT
Organism: Pinus albicaulis; assembly: GCA_034641835.2. NCBI lineage: Eukaryota > Viridiplantae > Streptophyta > Pinopsida > Pinales > Pinaceae > Pinus > Pinus albicaulis. Next base: position 878,296,709 of record CM076584.1, on the reverse strand, counting down.
ACCTCCCCATCCATGCCTCCCCTTGAATGTGCATCCTCTCCCCCCTCTCCTCCCTCTCCACATATTGAGAATGTGGACTTATCGAACTCACCTATAAATTTTGTTGGATGTGACGTTGAATCCCTTTTAAACAACCCGAACCTTGACTTGGCTGCGCTCACTATATTTGATAATATCACTAGGAATCCTGATATTGTCATCTTGCCGGCTTCGGGTTGCAATATTACGGTGAGGAAAAAAACGAAGTATGCATCCAGACACTTCAGAGGGAGGCCGAAAACAAAATCCCTTTTCCGGGATGAACTCCTTGACCTCAGGGAGGTTCCTATATTTTCAGCGAATGATCTCAGGGTGCTCAGAGCTAGTGACCCGCCAGGGGTCTCTAAATGACTTTCATCCTCTCCTTCATCTTAAGAGGCATAGGCAAATCCTCTAAACAATTTCGGCTAAGTGATTTGCTGAGAGAGTCGATGCTGGAGATCCTTTATTGCATGAGACTTTATATGATAGTTTCATGCCCATTTTTTCGTTTTCATCTATATGCCCCAGTGCGTACGCTGCTACGGTAAATGTCGTGGGACGTGCTGGGGATTTTTTGGCAATATGGGATCCTGCCTGTGCAAGTTTCTGTGCGTACAGCATGTTCGGAGAATATGGCAATCCCATTCTCAAATCGTGCATAGCTTCTGGCTTTTCGGTGGAGTTATTTTTGATGTCTCCATGCTACTTTTGTTAAATTTTTTCCAACTGGCAATTGTTGGGATCATCTAATGGGCATGTTTTTCCCAGATCACAATATTTTCTGTTTATAGGGGCAATGTTGTTTTTATATTCGGAAGTGTTTTACACTATATTTCTTATGCTGTATAATGTACTGTTTATATTAATCATGATATAAAACAGCGTTTTTTTCTTTCTGAAAAAAAGAAGAAGAAGAACAATAGGCTATAATCTATACATTATAGTTAAACATTCCTTGGCAGTTATGGCTTTAATTATAGAAAAGATAATGTGATATTCTTAATGATCGAGGTTTCATTTATGCGAACATGTCAAGTCAAAAGATGACAATGAACAGATGAAATCTCACGAAAGAACTGAATAATTGTTAAATAAGATGTCATTGGGCAAGCTGCCTCCATCAACAGGGTTTGTTTATTTTCCTAAGTTCTTCGTAAATTTTCATATTTCACTTTCTTCGCCATGTTATAATCCTTAATATGTAATGTTTACCATTCTTGACTGCTCTGTTTCCATTCTTACACCTCGTAGACCTAGGATGAAATATTGCAAGGCTAGGATGTTAAAAATTAAAATAGAAAAATTAAAAAAAAACGAAATTGAATGCTAGTCTTCCAGGTTAATAAATTTGTAGTCAAGTTTTGCATGAGTTGTTAGTCATGTCATTTGGCCTATGTAATGTACCAAGTACATTTATGAGATTAATGTATGATGTACTGCAGCCTTTTATAGATACATTTGTTATTGTCTATTTGGACGATATACTAGTATATAGTGCTACCTAGGAGTAGCACAATTCACATTTGACGCAGGTGCTGGAAACATTGGAGAAGCACCAACTGTTAGCAAATCTCAAGAAGTGCCAGTTTGCGCAGCAGTCTTCGGTATATATGGGGTATGTGATCATTGGAGGAGATTTCAAGATAGATCCTTCCAAGATGGAGGCCATCATGAAATGCTTGGTGCCTACTAATGTTTCTGAGGTCAGGAGTTTCACTAAGGAACAGTACCTGAGGTTTCAGCAGTAGCAGCAACACTGACTCTAAAACAGCGAGTGGAAAGAGTTTCCAGTGGGGAAAAGGTTAGCAAAAGGCTTTCGAAGAGATAATGAAGAAGATCAGTCAAGCATCAGCTATGGCATCCAAACTTACAACAACCCTTTGAAGTGGAGATATATGTGAGTGGGTATGTTATGGGAGTTGTCTTGATACAAGGAGGAAGGCATGTATGCTACCATTCTGAAGTATTCCATGGGGTTGCTCTTAACTACCCTACCTATGACAAGGAATTTTATGCCATGGTGCAAGCCGTAAAGCAATGGAAGCACTATCTTATGGGAAAGGAGAGTAATCGTCACAGATCACAGACCGTTACAGTACTTGCAGGCCCAGAATACGCTACAGCAGACTAGGGATTACAAGTGATCAAGTATAAGAATGGCAACACAAACAAGTTGGCCGACATGCATTCAAGGCCACCCACATCAAAGATCACAGCTTTGGGGACTCTCATGCACATGGAGACATTTACCCATGATGCATACAGAGAGGCATATTCAGAGGATGAGGACCTCAAGGACGTGTATCAGTAGTTGTTGAGTCACAATCATGTGCACGATGACAACAACATCGTTAACTACCATCTCTAGGATGCGCTACTCTACACGCTGAATAAGCTATGTGTTCCTAAAGGTGAGCGATTGCAGTTGATTAGAGAGGCTCACACCTACAAGGTTGCAGGGCACTTTTGTGTTAGAAAATTGTGGCTAACTTGCAAGAGCAGGTCGCTAGGTTCATAAGAGGATGCATGCTTTGTTGTACCAGCAAACCTAGCAACAGGAAACAGGGTCTATATCGTCCCTTACCTATACCTGCTCGTCCTTAGGAAAGAATTTCCATGGACTATGTGGGACGTCTATAAACAACTAGGAAGGGACATGATCAACACAGAACAGAAGTATAAGGCCAGGCATGATCAAAACAAAACAAAGAAATCGTTCAAGGTGGAAGACAAAGTATGGCAATAGTTGAACAAGGAGAGGTTGCAGAGGGTCTGGTAAGAAAATCAAGGCTCTAAGGTATGGTCCCTTTGACACATTGGAAAAGGTGGGTGATAATGCCTATCAACTCAGTTTACCACCATATATGCGCATTTACTCAGTTGTGAATGCAAAGACTTTGAAACTCTACAAGCCTTCAATGCTAGATCAGGAAGAGGAATAGGTCCTACCTTCTGTGGAGAATTTCGCACCAGATGCTCGAGCAAAGTTGACAGAACATACAGTTTTGTAGAAGAGGTCCAGAACTACAAGACAGGGGCAACATGACCTTTGGTAGAATGGTCTGAAGGGACAACTTCCAGCCTCCAGGCAAAGCTAAATAGTACACCAGAGAGAAGGTGGAGGAAAAATTTCTTCATCTCACTCAATAGAAGCTTTTGGGGACCAAAAGCCTCCCAAAATGGGGAGGTGTGATCTCGATTAGATCATTATATTTTTTGTCATCCATCTAGATGCATTAGGAGTGGAAAAAGTCGAGGAGTCAACTCACGAACCATTTTTACCGGTGGGGCCTAGTTTGGAAAAATGGGGTCTGAAACCTTCCAAAAGTGTTTTGAGGCATCAAACAACATTTTTTGGAGGTAAAAAGTAATCGCTTTGCCGCTGCACCTTCTCATGTTATTCTACACACACAGATCTTTCCAATGACGCAAGAAGCACGTCAACCAAAGTCTATATGTGAAAGTTATGCCACTCACGAGTTGACCTTCCTGTTTTCACCACCATGGTTCGAGAGGATGCCACGTCAGCATCCATTATTCATGGAAAAGGGGCTAGCCACGTGATTGTGATGTAAAATGCTCTAGAAGAGTCTATATTGTAACTCTGGTTAAGAAATAAGGTAGTCAAACTTAAACACTAGTAGGCAATCAGGTTGTGATATAATCGGGCCACTAGAAGGAAGAGGCATTCCATTCTTTCAAGTGCATTTGTTCCACATAGCTGAGCAAAAATAGCCACGAGGGATATGAGGTAGAGCACACACAAAGTATTTGTGCAATGTAGTAGCCCACGAGCCACAGGCCACACTTATTTGTACCTGCAATCATATTTCCTAACAGAGAAAGAGAGCGGAGCAACCTTACCTTCCAGTTGGGTTTTCTCTCGAAAGTGTTTCCTAGAGCATATATCTTGTGTATTATGTGTGAGAGAGATTTTATTTTTTCGTTCTCTATATTCTGTATATTTTCCATTTGCATGCATGCACTAATTACAATAAAATCTAGAAATTTAGAAATTTAATAAAATTGTAATAGTGTAAATTTTTAATATAATATTATCAGATATGTTGTGAAGAGTTGTCCAATGGAATATCCATGACAGTTTACGGATCACAATTCCATAATAGCAATGAGACAAGGATCTAAGCAAGCTTCTGCTGCCAAATCAAAGGGCAAAGGCAAATGGGCCAAGAATAAAGAATAAAGCAATGCCAAAGATGTCACAAAGGATCAAAAGACCATCAAATACCATTATTGTGGCAAGGAGGGCCATATAAAGAAGCACAACCGAAAGAGGTTGGTTAACCGAAAAAAAACAACCAAGGAGGGCCTCAATAGCAAGCTCATGCCACAATTCATATATAGGAGCCATCCTTCTATGCATTTATGGCCACAACACAAGTAGATCATCCCAAGTCATCTACTTGCTTCATCGCTACAGGTGCATCACATTATTTCACCAACATGAAAGAATGGTTAACAAAGTATACCCCTTGTTCTTCCAAGGATTCAGTGATCATTGGTGGTGGGGAGGATTCAGTTTTTTACAAAGGAAATAGTAATATTCCCTTTGGAGGATAAATGCTAATCTTCCTCAATGTATAGTAGGTGCCAAGCATGGAACTTAATTTCCTTTCAATAAGTTAGATTATGCGACACAACCCCATACACTAGCAACAAGGAAGAGAGCATACACTAGCAACCAAGTGTGCATCAAACATTAGTACAATATGGCATTATAGGTACGGGCACCTGAACATGACCTACCTCTCTTATGTGGCACGAGAGAATCTTGTAGATGGACTTCTAGAAATTCAACAACAAATCTAGAAAGTTTATAGTGCTTACAAGACAGGGAAGCAACACACAATGCCATTCGATGAAGAACAAGCATGGAGAGCATGGAGAGTCCTTCAAATGGTTCATGTAGACATTTGTGGACCAACGAAGACAACATCAATCATCAATGCCAAGTATGTCATTATGTTTGTTGATGAATACACTATGAAAATGTGGGTGTACTATTTGAAACCGAAATCTAACATGTTTAATGAATTTCAAAAGTTCAAATGCTTAGTAGAAAAGAGTCGGCTTGTCACATTAACTCTCTTAGGTATGATAATCATGGTGATTTTTATTACAAAGAATTCGATTACATTTCTGCTAAACAGGGGATCAAAAGACATTTCATTGCACCTTACACTTCACAACAAAATGGAGTGTTTGAAAGGCAACTCTACAATCTTTTAGAGATGGCCAAGTACACGTTGTAGAATAGGTGTGTTCCAAACAAGTTTTGGGTCGGGGCAATGTTCACAACGATATACTTGTTGAATAGATATCTAATGATGGAAATTAAATAAGACTCCAAAAGAAGAATGGTCTAGAAGAAAGCCCAAAGCTAGCCATCTTAAAAGTTTTTGGCTCTATTTCCTACAGATACCACTAAGGCCAATTTGACGATGTAGAACCATACATCAGTTCACAAGTTCAAATAGCACCAAAGGGACCAGCTCCAAACAACTCCAGAGTAGGGAACCCCCTAACAAATCCGACTACCTTCCACTCCCATAGGAGTGGCCAAAGACCTATTTAGATTCTCTTCTTTTCGACCTCAAATGATACAAGTATCTCTCGCTCATACATTCGTCCCTAGGATCATATGGTTGAATCCACTACTAGCCTAGGGGACTTTGAAAGCAAACTTGTACCCAGTTTGCCTCCCTTGCCATCGCTCATTAGACTCAAGAGCCTCTAAGATGTCTAGCTCCATTGTCAGACCTTATCATCTCACTCACTCATTCCTTTTTAGCAGGCCATTATTATTTTGTATCGTGTTGTAGACTATTGAGTATTTTGTATTATATCACGATCTTTTACATACGTGTTGTGGCAACACTACCATCGGTTTCTTTCTCTCGATATATTATTTTTAGCATTTTTTTTGGATATGCACTTGCACTCACACATTGTAGTCATACTTAATGGACTCTTCTTCAGTCCCACTGACCTACTTTGTGATCATCAGTTGGACATTAATAAATTTACTTGGATCCCATAAATGAAATGAGAACCAAGTCAAATAAAAAAAGCAAAAAAACGATGATCACAAGGTACAATGAAAATCATAAAGCCTACATGTTCGTCAATATTGATATCAATAAGGTGACCTTTAGTATTAGATGTTGTTGTCAATGATGAATTTGGGTGTTTCCATGATTCTCCTGAATTCAAATGACTAAGAAACTAATGGTGGATAAGGATTCAAGTATCAAACTTAAGTGGCTCCACTTAAAAGGGGGGAGGGGGGGGAGGAAGATTTTGAGCATGAAGAATTTTTAGGCCAAGAATTTATGACGCGGATAACATGAATCGCCATTTGAATGACACAAATATAGGTGGGGATGAGAAGAATCCTAAGAAGATACCAAAGTGGTGGCAAAAAACCATTGGAGATGTTCAGATAGGAGAATCATAAAGAGGAAAGAGAAAAAAAACACTATCAACTTTGCTCTATTGGCCAGTGTTTAAGAAATCTATGAGCCACAATTGTTTGAGGCAAAAGGGAGCCCTGAATGGGAAAAGGCCATGTCAACCAAACTTAAAAGATTGTTGGAAAATTAAAGTTGGGACCTCATAGCTCTCCCACCAAGGGGGAGAAAAAACTTTGGCTACAAATGGGTGTACAAAGTCATGTAAAAGGAAGATGGCACATTTAAGAAGTACAAAGCATGATTGGTTGCAAATGGCTTCTCTCAGCAAAAGAGCACTAACTATGAGGTGACCTTTGCTCCTATGGCAATGATGAGCATCGTCCAACTTATAGCCATGGTAGTATAGTTTGGTCATAAGGTCCATCAAATCAGTGTTTTAAAAATCAGACTCGGGTTTCGATTCGACCGAGGGTCGGCTCCGACTCCGACTCGGTATTGACTCGTCCGATTTAGTTTCAATGACTTGGTTTTTCTAAAAAATACATTAAATATTATTTTTTTTGTAAAAAAACATAATTTTAAATATTTTTATTCATGTTTTCAAATACAAAGCATTACAATATAGACAAAAGACAACATATGATCAAAGTAGGCTCATGAATATATCCATTATATCAAAATTGCACCCAGTTCACTGTCCAATACATGATGATGAGATAGAGATCAAAACAAAAAACATAAACAAAAAGGTTCTAAATGGCCAATGTCCTCTTCCTCAAACTCTAAACCAGAGGGGGAAACCGCTCGCTCCTCTTTCGAATCAACATCCTCAACTGGAACTATAGCCCTACCACCCTGAGATAGACGAGTTATGCGCCTCCGTCGTGGCTAACTAGAGGAAGTGCCTGCGCCTGCAACTGGAGGGCTTGGGACTGGGTTTGCTACTAGTGGATTTGCATTAAGCATAGCCTCTGGCTCTACCTGTGTATCGAAGTCCATCCCCACACCAATATCTTCATCAGAGTCAAACTCTGGTGGACAAGTCTCCACTACCCAAGCTGATGTTGGATCAATATCCTGCAACACAATGGGATTTGAATAAGGTCTTTTGTTCAGCAATTGGTTGTGTCTTAGTCGGAGGTTGTATTGGACATACACTAGATCATTTAATCGTTTTTGCTCCAAACGGTTTCTCTTCTTTGTGTGAATCCTCTCAAAGACAGACCAATTGCGCTCACACCCAGAAGCACTGCAAGTTTGACTCAAAATGCGGATTGCAAACCCCTGCAATTCAGTTCAATGGCTACCAAATGCCTCCCACCATTGTGCTGCAAAAAATGAGTTTCAGTTAGCTCAACAATTTATATCCAACTTTGAATTTGAAATTGAAATTATAAACAATTATACAAAATAATAAAATATGAATTTGAAAATTGAAATTCTTTGTTTACCTTGCTCATCTGATTCCCTTGCAATCCTTGCAAGGTTCTTGCTAAAGGTACATGTGGCTTGGCTGAACATAGTGATCTAATTGTGTATCTTCAACTGCTCACTCTCTGTGGGGATCATGCGATCAATGCAGTCAATCAATCCATCTCTAACCTCCCCATTCAAAGCTCTTGCTTCCTGAGCTTTATAATGATATCTTGGGTTCAGAAAATACCCAGTTGCATGTATAGGGCAATGGAGTTGATTGTTCCATCTCTGATCAATGATTCGCCCAAATGGGCCCATACTTACCCACTCTATCCTTGTATGTTGCCCTTATTTTCTCCTTTGCTTGATCCATAGCTTCATAAATGAAGCCCATAGCCAATCTTTCCCCATCCACCAAGCACAACACCTTAACTAGTGGCTCAACAAGTTTCACAATCTTTGCTGCCTTTTTCCAAAATATTTCTTCATTGCCTTTCCTTTTCACATCTTTTCCATCCTGTTTGCGAGCCCACTCACATTCATTCCATTCATCACTAGAAAACAACTTTTGCAAGTTTCTATGTTGGGCAAGCATAGATTGCAATGTCAAAAAATGTGTTGCAAATGTAGTGATGGCAAGCCTAATAATTTCCTTGCCCCCTGTGTTTTTCCTCATCAGATTCAGAATCCATGAGAGATTGTAAATATGTTTTGTATTGCTTTTGGCATGCTCTATAGTGTTCTTGATCCAGTCTATTTTTCCAATATCCTCAAGCATGAGGTCTATGCAATGTGCAACACATGGGGTCCAAAAGATGGTTGGGTGTTTTTCCTCTAACAATTTACTAGTAAGAACATAGTTAGAGGCATTATCTGTGATGACTTGAACAACATTTGCCCACCCCACCTCTTCAACAACCTCATCCAAAAGATGAAAAAACAAATGTGCATCTTTCACCCTATCAGATGCATCAACTGATTTTAGAAACATGGTTCCCCATGGGCAAAAGACAAGAAAGTTTATGATGGTACGGTTCCTCTGATCAGTCCATCCATCTGACATGATGGTACATCCTAAATGTGCCCGTGATTTTTTGAACTCTTTCAAATAATCATCAATGGACATAGTCTCTTTTTGCAAAAGAGATCCTCTTAACTCATGCATAGTAGGGCCTTTGAAGCCCTTTCCAGCAGCGTATATGGCATCAAAAATAGGTTTATAATATGGTGAACGAGTAGCATTGAAGAAAATATCAGCATCATACCACCATCTAGCAATGTAATTACAAGCAATATCTCTCAATTATTTTTTCCAATGAGCATCTAAAGTGGGTTACACTTGACCTCTACTTGGAGGACTAGGACCATGTGCACTATCAGAGGGAGAAGAGGGCATGAAAAAACTTTTGATAGTACCCTTATTTCTCATTGCGCTCTAACCCTTTTCAAAAATAGACTCCATAGAGGGAGGAACATAGCGAAAGGGGTTTGATGCATCAGTGCAAGGGATAGATGAAGAATCCTCATAATCAAAACTTGGATTGGCAGCCATCATCTGTTGTAGATTTCTCTTCCTCCCAATTTCAACCTGTATTTCTTTTTGCCTAATTTTGTCTTCCTCAAACTTCTGAAATTTCTCTTTCAACTCCTTCCTAATTTCCCCAATGTTTTGTGCTTCACATGGAGTAATTTGGCCTCTAAGACCAGCCAAATGTAGTTTCAGACTATGAATGCCCCCTCCACCCCCCTTAATTTTTCTCTTACAAAATTTGCAATACATTTGATCATCAACCATTTCACTCTAGGGGCCATTTTGGACTGAGTTCTTGACTTGGAAAGAAAAGGTTTAAAGTTTAAATCTGAAAATGAAAACAAAAAAAGACTATTCATTCTATGTTCATTTCTTTCACCAAAAACTATGTTTACCATTTTCAGATTTGCAAAATAAATAAAACAAGCAAAGGCAGATTTTAGAAGAGAAAAAATAATTACCTCTAGCCTCTATCCTCCTCAATGCAGCTCCAACAAACCAACTTTTCAATGCTGCTCCAAAGCTTGCCCAATAAGCTCCTCACTGCTGCTCCAAAGCTTGCCCAAAAGACTCTTCAACGCTGCTCCAAAACCAACTCCACAACTCTTCACAAATTCCTCACAAATGCTCAAGCAAATTCAATAAGATAGATGTGAGGTATTGAGAGGGGTTGGGTAGGTTAAATGGGATGGGGAGGGGTTAGATACACTAACAAAACCCTCAGCAAATTTTAAACCGGTTTGAAGTCCGTTTTTTGCATTTTTTGGGGCCTGCGACCAGTTGGGAACTATCCGGCTGAGCTAGCTCGGGCTCCGCCGAGCCGGCCGGTTTGTGATCGAGTCGGCCGAGTTGGTGTACGGCTCACGAAAGAAGTATTGAAATATTCAATACGTATCACAGTCCTAGTTGAAGAAAAAGGAACGAATATCGATCCAGTCAATATCACACCTTAAGAAGACAAACTAGTTGAAGTAAAAACATATTCAAATGTTGCAGTTCAAACAACAAAGATTTATAGTGAAGATCCAGCGATTAACCAAGTGACTTATGTACCTAAAGGAAATCGGATACTTCAAGTAAATCAAGAAATGGACAAAAACACGTAAACAAGCAATCAGATCATAAGAACACCTTATCTACACCCAAATCACAAGAGCAGAGATCTCAATCAATCTACGCATCTATATCACTCAAAACATAAACAATAGACTTGTGTTACAAAGAATATTAAAGTTCGCACAATCCGGTCCTATGAAAACAATTCATCACAAGTTTCCAATAATTGCAAGATTCTACAGAAGATTGATTTAGGATGGTCAGATCATGTTTCAATTCGTTAATTCTTTTTATCACTCAGAAGATCCTATCATCTCGTATCGTCGAAGAGGACAACTCGAAGAATTTTGAAAGATGTGAATAGATTACAAGACAAAGAAAAGATGACACACCTTGTCAGTAATAAGCTTTGAGGACAAAGCTTTTTGAAGAAGGCAATATTATGAATAAAAATATATAAAAATAATAAATTAAACAATAATTCGTTATTGAAAAGGCATGTCACTAGGGACATGACTGTTCATGAAGGGGCACCTACCTTCGTATATAAGAAGACCCTTATTTGTAAACATATCATCACATCTCATATCAATTCTTTTATACACTATTCAATATATATATTTCTTATTCTCAATGGATGCCTTTTGTACCAAGTGTTCCGAAGACTATTGCAGAGTACCAAATTTGTTCATTACATGCCAAATGAGATTGTAACAAACTAAACCAAATGAGATTGCAAGAGTGATGTAAAGCAAGTTAATCTACCAATTGCAAAAAAGAGATAAGTGCATGAACCAAAATAAGTGTGAATGAACCTAGTGAACTAAGTTGCCCAATATCATTTCAACGCATTAGATTAAAGAGAGTGTAAAATGGAATGTAAGTTAGACATCCTAGAAATGCATGTTAATTAGAGAAGTAAGATGCATGAGAAGTAAATTAAAGGATATGATTCTCACTCTAAACCTACTTAAGCAAATCAAAGCAATAAGATAGCCCCTCAAGCAATCACACAAAGGACACCTTCCCCCATTGGGGAAAAGGGACGAAAAGGGGAAAATCCCCAAGCTCTCAAAAAGAAAGATTAACCTTTAGTATGTAATATACCTAAAGACAATTAACAGCAATAAATAGGCATACAAAGACATAAAAATGCACAGCAAAATAAACACGCATATTAGAACACCATTGGACCATAAAAACTGTGTTGAGCCATTTTACTAATGTGATAAAGGGTACAAAATTAGGTGCTGGAAGGAATGCACCTGTGCTTGCTCAAGGCAAGCTAAAGAAGCCCACAAAAGTAATGTCGGACACCCTCAACCTTTGTGCTCTACGAGGTTGTAGCTCTACGTTGGAAACTACACAAAAATATTGTTGCTGCCTGGAAGGATATTCTACTAGGCCCTGCTATGCTACTCATAAAATTCTGGGAAATTAATCCCAGCATGTACTCAACAAACCAAGAATAACCCACGAAGGAATTGTCTAAAGCTTGAGCCCAGAAATTGGCCCTCTTGGGCTTGGATGCCTCTATTGCTGGGCAAATCGGTCCTCCTGATAATTTTGTTGTTGGATGCCACCAAAATGCCTGAAAAACCTGTTAGAAGGCTTCCTAGGCCTTCCCATCAAACCTCCTGCAAAAACTCCCTTCACTCTCCAACTTCCGGAGTGGATCCCTCAAGGGACTGCGCAGCCTCTGCGCTGCTGGAGAAGTCTTTGCGCAGTGGAATAGGCTCTCTGTTGTTGAACTGAATTGAACTATGATGGAACCATTTCCTTGGGCTGACACTCGAAGTCCACTGAAACAAAGGTTGAGATCTCCGCTCTTGTTATGTCTCAAGTGTGTCTAGCTCCAACCCCATCGACCTCCTCTTATAATCCCTTGTTGGCTCACCAAAAACCAAGATTAAAACCTCATTAATGGCTAAGATCATCTCTCAGTTGATCCATGTGAGGTTCTAGAGAAATCTCACCATTCTCAATTATTTCATGTTAATTAATCATTTTCCTTAAGCTAGACTTGGGAAAAATTTAATTATTGATTAATTAACCTAATTGAGTCATCTCTAGGTGTTTTCTCTTGAAACTTTTTATAAGTTCTAGAGTTCTTGTGTTTCTAAGCTTCTCTGACCAAAGTGGAGACTAGAACACCTGTTTGATGCTACTTGTTGATCAATTCAGCCCCCATTGAATCTTTGACAAGCAATCCCTTCTTGTTGGGCCTGAAAAATCCATTTTTCGCATCTCGCTAGCTTCTCCTAGCTTCAAAATTGCATAAAAAGACCGCAAAACCCATATTTGAAAATCTGTAAAGCCTAGCCCCTTCGGTCCTAGCTCCCTTGACCTTTTCCTCCCACATGACCCAGCTCCGAGACCAAGGGCTAGTCCGATGGGCGCTTATCAAATATATGCATCGGGCACATTTTGAGCCGTCAATCTGTACAGATCGGACGGCGTTTGTTCATCTCCGTCGCGCCCGTAGCTCGCCTGACTACCATCCGATCAAACTGTGAAATCAACGGTTCGCAACCTATCTGTTCCGGTGGTCCCCGCCCCGCATCCACTGTTCAAAACTGCCCGGTTTTCATCGCACCGCCTTTCGGAGGCGAGTGGTATTTCTCAATGTGGAGCGATGCCATACATTGTCTACCGCGTGTCTCCGCGTACGACCCAGAAACCACCCTCCATCGCGCATTATTGTTCGACCGTAGACATGGAGCGATATGCATATTAGCCGTCCGATTTGAAGCTCTTCATCCAACGGTCATCGCGCTCCGAAGCTGCACGAGTTTTAAGCCAAAGCAAATACACCCCTGGCCCATTGTCAATCGCTCCCAATGCCTTCACAACCGTCGATCTCCCCCTCAGATCGGAAGGTCCAGATATAGTCACATGCCCGCCATTGACCTCGTGCCACCACGTCATCCTTTTCATATAGTCTTTCGTACGTCCACCAGTCACCGTTCCACGTGTCTGTCATATTTTTCCTCTGCCGTTTATACATTGCATTCATTTATCGAATCTTAATGTTTTACGTTGTGTTTTTCACTGCCACCCTACATTGTTCCACCATTCCGCCAGTCTGCACGACCATTTTCATTAACCCCGCCACATCCGCCATCCTCATAGCTTGGATTTCTTACCGTGTTTTCAGGTTTTGCAGGGTTGTCAGGTGGTGAAAACTGCTATGATTCACAGCCTCCATTATAGAAGCAGAGATCACAGAAAGGACCATTTTGCAGAGGCAAAATTTATGGAGAAAGACCTGGGAGGGTATGTCGACAAGACTTCATTTAAAGAAGCATGGTTCAAATCTGTCCAACCCTCCAGAGTCATTCAAACGCACAGATCGAGCAGATCCAGACATTGATATTGCAGGCAAAGAGTATCAGTGGAAGGTAGAGAATTAAAGGCATGTAATTGAAGATTTTGGAGCATGAACCTACTTTTTGAAAGTAGAGTACCAGATTGAAGATCATGTAGACCACTCAAAAGATTTATGCACAGAAAACAATGCCCTCAAGGTTTTATTTCAGCAGAGTTCTCTCTCCAGGAAAGGACGGAATGTCCATGTGATTTTAATTTTAAGCCGTGTTCCTAAAGAGACTTTTACCCAGTGCATTTACTTCAGAAAGCAGGCAGCAGAGTACATACAGCACTACAGAGCTGTCAAGCAATATGGGCGGGCACTTTTTTGCCATCCTATCTTAATTAGGCAAATTAAATGTTGATCACCTACTCCCTTTACGAGCTTTCTTTTTCTCCTATAAAGCTCCCTCAGAACATAGGATTTAGGGTTCCAGATTTTATCAGAAAATTATGCAGTGAAAGGATTTTTGTATACAATTTGTAGAACTCTAGTATGTAGGCGCAGAGCCCATAGGGTCTCAGTGAGGAGGAGTTCCATCTGTAAATGAGGATTCTAGTCTTTGGTATTTCACAGTCTGTAACTTTCTCTTATGTATTATTTAAATAGAGCATTTTATATTCATCTATCTTTCCTGTATCATGTTTTGGAATGCGAGTGGCTCACTGATTTTTGGTATGGATTTATCCTAGTTGATACCCATGCTCGGATTAGTCAAGCGCTTTAAATATGGCTCATGCATGATATTCTGTTCCATTATTCATCTAAACCGTATTTCTGCTATATTAGTTTCTTTGGGAGGGTTCTTTTAAAACACTATTGTCATGTATGGATTCTTAGATTGGTAAGCCCATGCATGGTGGTATTGTGTATCTGGGTATCAGCTCAATGTTAACTAATATCTCCTCAATATTTCATTCACTACATACACCTTCTGATAACTTATTTCTGTGATGTATTTCTGAATCGGCCCTCTTTACAGTAAACTGTCTCTGAATTGTCTGTTGCTTTTATATTAGATTTATGCACTTTGCCTCTGCAGTATCCCTTTCTCTGTGTCAGTTTCGGAGGGTCTTGGTCCCATTCTAGTTTATTTCCCTATTTACAGGAGATAGCATGAGAGCTGTTTGTTGACAACTTCATATATTATATTACACGCTCCTTGCTATATAAGATGTCCTAGGCACTAGTCTATCACAACTCTAGGTTGTCTCTAGGAGCTACAACACTACTCAACCATCAAAACTAACACTCCCTCTTAGCAAGAAAGGTGTTCTAAACGATCTCATAATATCCTCCCATACACGTTACTGATGTCTGACAACTGTGACAACCTGCCACTATCCACCAACAACTGTGAAACTCCGATTCATCTGCTACTTTGTAGTTGAACCACTATTGAATCTGTGTTGTTGCTGACACTTCACTATACACATTGTACTACTGCCAACTCTATACTATGTTGCAACTGATCTCATGTTATAGTTGTTGTTGCAACTACTGTAACTGAGAATAAATCTCTGAACCAACTGTGCCACTGGAGTGGCTCTACAGCTGCCTCTTCAGTCTCTGACTGCTACTAGCCTCTTCACTGTCCACTGAGTAGTTGTTTGCACTGCAACTACTTTGCGCCCTTTAGCATCTGACTGCAACTAGTACTACAACTGTTCCTCAAGAATTGACTGTGACATCCTGAACACTGATCCATCTGCTATTGAATATTGTGGGCCCTTGTAGCAAGGGTATCGATCTAGGAGGAAACACTTGTACGATGTTATCCTCCTTGGACCCTGCCCAAAACTCTGCAACTCTAGTGACTAGAGCTCAATGTCTCCCCACCTCTCTCCTAGAGGTATAGTTGCATACAAAGTGAAGTCTTCCTCCAACTTGAAGGACAATTGGTCAATCTCCGCCGAAGCTATTGCCTGCTCCTGCTTGTTCTTCTTGTATTTCTTCCTGTGAGGACACTGGGTACTGAGTGACCAAACTCATCACACCTTAAGCATTTGATCTTCGAGAGATCTTTCTTCTTTTCTCTCCTTCCTATGAGCCTTGTCCTTCACTAGGACCTTTCTTTGTCTTTCCCTTCGATGCAAGGGTTGTGTTCTCCTCCTCCTTCACACTCTTAATCCTCTGTGGCTGCCACCAAGACTACTCTTGACTAGAGCAAGTCGCATCTCCTTCTGCGTGAAATCTGCCCACAATCGATCCCATCCAAGTAGTTGATCTCATCTAGTCATGCCTTGGACGAAAGTATCCCACTCCTTGGTGAAACCGTTGATAG
Organism: Pinus albicaulis; assembly: GCA_034641835.2. Classification (NCBI taxonomy): domain Eukaryota; kingdom Viridiplantae; phylum Streptophyta; class Pinopsida; order Pinales; family Pinaceae; genus Pinus; species Pinus albicaulis. The sequence continues at coordinate 878,280,597 of CM076584.1, read as the reverse complement.
CTACCTGCACAAGTTCAGCTTCTTGTGACGTCTCTCCAATTGCGACATGCTTATTCCAAATATCATGAATCCTGGTGACGTAGGGGGTAACTCCTTCTCCCTTATGCATTCCCAGTGGTTCTCAATTTCTCCTTCGAGACCATCTTCTAATCTACCCAACAGTGATCCTACTCTGCGAATCTACTCCAAAATCAATTGCGGTCAAATCTGCTCGACGAAATCACTGATTTGCTTCACCAGAACTTCTTCCCGAATTCACCACTGCCTACAGGAATTGCTATTGGGTTCTGCGAAATTTCTTTCCATCTGCACTAGAAAATCGACCCCTTTGCCTAGTAGTTTGAACTTCTTGGCTAGCTCTGCGAAAATCTAAAGAAATTATGTTGTTGCTCCCTCTAAATTGTAAATTTCTCCCTCTTCGTCTGTAAGACATTGATTTGTCAAACTTGTCTGATACCATGTGAAATTTTCCTTGAAATGCAACAACTAGAATTAATACTTTTAAGTGATTAAATTATGCAGCTTATTTTGTTACAGCAAAATAACGAATTAATCACAGTGCAATTTCTTCACAATAAAAATGTTGTAGAAAATGAAATGCTAGAAATTGACAAATATAAAGCACACATAAAAATATGATAGTTATTTTTGGAAAAAAGTCCCCGAAAAAACCCAATGCGAGAAAACCAGTGCAGTTGATGATAGTTTTATTATTATGCAGCTACAAAAACTTGGAGTAAAATTTGGATGCTTAATCTAGCAATCCAATTTGAGAGAAATATTAGCAAAATATTTGTGAGGCCAAAACCTCAGCACCACCATTGATTCTGCTTTGAAATATGGTCGATCTAGGCCACACAAAATTCCCCTGCTTGAGCCTCTACGCAAGCTAATTCGCACTGCCTCCGGAACACATTGAATCTTGCAGTTCTGCCTATCTTTGCCCCTGGAAGTGACTCTCTTGGTCTTCTGGAATTTATCTCGGCCCCCAACAACTAAATCGACTCCTCCTCTGGTCGAATAGAACTCTCCTTTGAAGCCCCCTACGCAATCCTTGCACAGATTCCTGAGGAAAGCTCTTCCCTCTCTTAACTAACTCTTTTGGATCTAGAATCCTTGTTAAAATTGGACAACTAGGTCCAAACTCCATGTTGTAATGCTCAGATGAAGATACCGATATTTTTATTGGGTTCCTCTTTCGGAGAGGTGTAAGATCGATATAAAATTGATCTTAATCCGATGAGCATAACATTTATTTTGAATTTATTATTTATAATAAATTATATGTGCAGGTCGGCCTTAAGGTTTTACACCCCCAGCAGATGTGTCACACACCTCAATGATGGATATAAATACAGTCAACATTGGAGAGCATTTCACTCACTCATCACATCTCTTCTTCTCTTCTGATTTAGGACGAGCTCCTTGGAGACAATTTCGATACACACGTGGGAAGAAGGACGCATTACTGCAGCCAGGAAGAAGGACGAATTTTACTGCAGCTAGGGTTTCCACACAAGTTTGACCAACGTTGACTTTGGTCAACGCATGGTCCAAAGAGGCTGAAAATTGGTGGAGACTTCGATTTTGGGAGGTCGTACACATTGGCACAAGAACTGAGGTCAAAAGGTTGACCGAAGTTGGTGCTGCGTTGACTTTATTGCTGCTTCCCTGCGTTGACTTTTCTGGACTGCGTTGATTTTTCTGGGGTTGACTTTGAGTTGACAGGGTGACTGTTTTGAGGACTGTTGTGACACATTCTGGGTTGGCTGACCAAGAAGACTTTGCTGGTTGAAGCATCCTGCTGACCGCCGTAACGCACCAAAACATTCTCCTGTTTCTGGTTTGTCTTCTATAGATCTACTGGTATGTTCTATCAGCATTTTACTTAACTGTTTGTGTGATTGCTGTAATAAAAGTAAAGTTGCATCAAGCATAGAACATCTACAAAAATTTACAATCCTCCTCTAAAATTCTACAACTGATCTCCCTCTTGCTCCTACTGCCTTCAAGCTCGAATTCTTCTGGTTGAATGTTGCTCTCTAGAAAATCAATCTGCTAAGGAAACTCGCTCTTCTTGTGTCTCAAGTGTGTCCAGCTCCAACCCCATCAGCCTCCTCTTACAATCTCTCATTGGCTCACCAGCAGCCAAAATTAACCAATGTTCCACCGAGTTTTCGGGACGAGGAAATGCAGGAGCGGGGATACGCAAAAGGGGGTCGTATATAAGCAACCCCAAAATTTATGGAAATTTCGGGGAAACGGGGGGACGTCAGAGCCATAAAAATTAAAATTAAAATAAAAAATTTAATATATAAAAATAAAAAAATAAAATCTCAACAATATGTTAATAACTAAATTAGTAGATAGTAAATCTTATTAATTATGAAATGCACATCTAAATATGATCATCATTTCGTATTAGACTATTGTGAAGTAAAATTATCATTTGACATTTCTACAATCATCAATGTATATCTAAAATTAAATTAGTAAATTGAATCAATCATTTGACATTATGCAATATTCCATCTAAATTCATCATTTGGCAATGGGCATTAATATTATGCAAGGTACATCTAAAAAAAATTCATCATTTGACAATTGAAACTATGCAAGGCACATCAAAAATTAAATTCATCATATGACAATGACATTTGAAGTCTAAAACAGCCATAGAAAACTTAACTAAAACTAAACATAGAAAGCAATGAAATACAAAAATTGTTTTTTTATTTATTATTAGTGAAAAAATTTAGGGGACGCGTCCCTCTTGCATCCCCCTCGTCCCCCCACAAGAGAGATGCATTTCATCACCAAAAAAATGCCACCCTATTGTTTCCCCAAGTTTTCCAAAAAAGGGGACGTGGGGAAAGTTTCACCATCTCGGGAGCATGGGGGAGCGGGGAAGCGCGTCCCCGTGGAACTAAGATTAACCCCTCGTAAACGGCTAATATCATCTCTGAGTTGATCCATGTGAGTTTCTAGAGAAATCTCACCTTTCTCAATTAGCTCCAGTTAATTAATCATTTTTCCTACGTTAGACTTGGGAAAAATTTAATTACTGAGTAATTAACTTAGTTGAGGCATCTCTAGGTGTTTTCTCTTGAAATTTTTCATGGGTTCTAAAGTTCTTGTGTTTCTAAGCCTCTCTAACCAAATTCGAGACTAGAACACGTGCCTGATGCTACTCAACCATCAAAACTAGCATGAAGGCCCTTTAGGCTACTTGTTAAGGGTGTACACAATCAGACCTACAAGTTGCCCCTCCTTGAAAATTGTACCAAAACAGCTCTACCTAAAAGGCGGTGAAAGTTTGTCCAAAAGGAGGATTAAAGTGTGCTCAAAGGGTGGCCTAAAATCTGCCTTGAAAGACAGTTAAAGTTTGCACAAAAGGCAACCCCAAAACTCTATCCCGAAGGTGGTTTTTTAGTGTCTTGAGGTTCAAACATTTTTCTTGGCCACCTGAATTCCTCCTTCAAACTTTGTGACCTGTGTAGAATGGATCAGCAAGATACAAAGTGAAGATACCAAGTTCAACTTGTTCAACTGCAAGATTAGTAGAAAAAATACACTAAAACGAATTTGTAAGCAAGCTCTGCCTAAAAATATTAGTGAAATTCTACACTAAGGAACCCAGGATATGTTGGGTTAAACCAGGTCTGCTTGGCTGATTTATGGCTATTAGGACAGCCACCAAATAGACTCAAAATCGCTTAGATCTTCAATGAATTCGTACATAAGTTAACCAAAAGAAACTTTTAGAAATTTGAGGAAGGAAGAATAAATGTTGGGCAGTGAAACTTTGTCCAAAAGGAGGATTACAGTGTGCTCAAAGGGGACTCAAATCTGCCTTGAAAGACAGTTAAAGTTTGCACAAAAGGCAACCCCAAAACTCTATCCCGAAGGTGGTTTTTCAGTGCCTTGAGGTTCAAACATTTTTCTTGGCCACTTGAATTCCTCCTTCAAACTTTGTGACCTGTAGAATGGATCAGCAAGATGCAAAGTGAAAGATACCAAGTTCAACTTCTTCAACCGCAAGATTAGTAGAAAAAATACACAAAAACGAGTTTGTAAGCAAGCTCTGCCTAAAAATATTAGTGAAACTCTACATTGAGGAACCCAGGAAATGTTGGGTTAAACCAGGTCTGCTTGGCTGATTTATGGCTATTAGGACAGCCACCAAATAGACTCAAAATGCTTAGATCTTCAACGAATTCGTACATAAGTTAACCAAAAGAAACTTTTAGAAATTTGAGGAATGGAAGAATAAATGTTGGGCCTCTTTTCATGTCCTCCTTTTGGATATCTTCGGCTGCCCCTACTGATGGCAAGATGGAACATTAGAATATTACGCAATTGTTATGTTTGAATGTAGACTCTGTATTTGCAATGTATTTGTAAGGCAAGTAAGTAATTTGTATTAATAAGATATGAATGGATTGTTTACAATTCTTCATGGCAGTGTGCCTTTATAGGCATTGACTGGCCACGAAGATAAAAAGTCATGACTATTGACCTCATGTCTCTTCATAATTGAATGAGACATTAATTAATTTAATTAACTGAATCATTTAATATTGTATTTATTTTAATTGAGGGTTATGAGTATTTTATTCATGACATTGCCACCCCCTTTAGAGATGCTTTGTCCTCAAAGCATAACTAGAAGGGTCTTCTCTAATTGAACATTGTTGCGATGGAACGGCATCCCTTTGTTGACTGGTGCTTTTATCATGAGTACTAATACCTCCCTTTGTTGACTGGTGCTTTTATCATGAGTACTAATACCTTCCTTGGAACTAGAAGTGTTAACAACTTTTAATGTATAACATCGTCCTTGCCAGTTAAAGTCCATGAATTGTTCTTCAAGGTTTGTTGTGTACCTCCCTAGTTGTGTTAACATTATGCACCCAGAACTATATACATTCCTTTGAGTGGTAGCGCAAATAGATCTGTTTGCAGTTCTAGTTCTTGTATTTGGATTGAAACATTACGACATTCTCTTATTTCCTTGTACTTTTGCCCAGTAGCGACAGATATGGTGAGGTCCTTGACTGGCCTTATAAAAAGATCAAGTTGTTTAGCAAGATCAATGTTTATACCATTGTGAGTATTACCAGAATCTATAAGTATATTGACATCTCTGCCTTTTATGAGCCCTTTGAGCTTTAGGGTTTTAGGACATGGTTTCTTCCTCATATTTGTTGGTGGCGTAATATGCTTAATGTTTCTTCTTAAAGATTGGTCTCCCTTCTTTCGAAGATGTGGTGGAACATATTTTGTAATTGCATGCTGTTTTTTTATTTTCGGGGGATTTTTCATCATGGATTTTCCAGTCACATGAGATTGCTAATGATGGTACTTCAGAATCCGACTCTTCACTATGTGTGAAAATGATCTCTTCATCACATGCTTGAACTTAAACTTGCCTCCCTCCTATTTTTTAGTAGCGCAGGGATGCGCCTTCACAGTTATGTCCTAGAGACCAATGTTCTCCGCATTTGCAACAGCTATTTTTCATTTTAATCTTCTTTTCTAGTTCGTTACTTGAAACAATTTCTTGTTAAGGCATCTATGTCATGTTGTCATTTTGTTTCCACAATACCTACATTTCTTAGTTTCCTTTCTTTTTTAATGTAGTTGTTTGTCTCCGTCTTCTTTGAACGAGGTAGTTATGAGCTTATGTTTTCCTTCAATAATTAATGTTGCATGTCTAGCATCTTCGTGGTTTGGGGCTTACATAACTTTAATTCTTCTCGAATGTAATCTTTGAGGCCACAACGATACATTTTTAATAACTCTTCATCTGAAAATCCTCTTTGCCTTATTGCTAACACTTTCCATTCGTGAGTGTATTCACTCACCGATCCTTTCTGTTTGAGGTGAACGAACTTTTCGTATATGTCATCCTCTTCCTCGTCATGAAACCTTTTCAACAAAGCATTCTCAAAATTTTCCTAGTTGAACGAAAGACCACTACATTTAGAGGACCACCACATAAGCCAGTCGTATGCTTTTCCTTCTAGGTAGTTGGTTGTTGTTATGGCTTTTTCTTGCGAACCGAATGGTGGGTTTGCTGAGAAAATGACGTCCATTTTGTTTACCCAAACGACGACGCCCTTATGATCCTTACCATCATATTTAGGTAATTCATTTTTTATTTTAAAGAGGTTCCTTTCTGGAGACCTAGTATAGTATTGAGTACCTTCAAAGTGCACTTGTGGTATTCGTGTCTGTAGCTTTTTTAGGAAGTTGTGATCTGGAGAATTTCTGTCTTTTGGGGTCTTAGGGTTTGTGTCGGTGACGATGGATTAGCCTTCCCAAAATGTTGGCTCATCATGTCTTTTAAATATGCAATATCCTTGGCCATTTTGTCTTGATCATTTACTGACTTTTCGACATTTTTGATGTGGCCATTAATCTTAATGAGCTCTTCTCGGATTTTTTTTATATAATCGTTGTTATTAGAGTTCGTCATTTTATTCTTCTTTTTCTTAGAAAACCCAACTTTTTTTTAATTATATAAATAATATAATTATAGATTATATGGCATATATAATTATCAATTATATATAATATATAAATTTAAATAATATATATATATATATATATATATATATATATATATATATATATAACCCAACGTATCCACCGAGTAATGACAACGTCGTCCCCTTATAAAACGTTCAAATGAATTAAACCATATACAAATTAAATATTACCACCCGATACGACTTTGTCAACAGTCGTGGCACGTGTTTGACATCACCGATTGGCCTCACAATTTGAATGTGGACAGTCGATGGTGAGGCACAGCACAATTTGGACAGCAACGACGTGGACAGTGAGCAGAGACGTGGACCCTCGAACCCGTGCCAAATTCGCCCTTTTGTCCGTTACCCTGGGCATGATTGTTTGCGTGCGACTTATTTCCTTGGTGGTTTGTCACAGTGATCAGCGGCGCAGCGAAAGTGGCAGCGCGGAGCGGATGTGAACGTGGACAAGGTGACAGCGGAAGTGGAGACAGGGTTGTGTGGGCACGGCAGCGCGTGGAGGTTGAAAAGGGACAGTGGAAGGTCAGTTGTGTGGGCACGACAGCATGCTGGTGTTGTCGGCCGTAGAATTGGAGGTGGCGTGGATGCTCGGAAATGAGGACGAGTATGTTGGGTGGAGAATGGTATGACGAAAGAGGAAATGGTGTGGGTGACAGAGATGAACAGCGAACAATAGCGCAAGTTGAGGATGACGAACTGGCTTTGATACCACTGGAACGTTAGAATATTATGCAAATGTTATGTTTGAACGTAGACTCTATATTTGTAAAGTAAGTAATTTGTATTAATAAGATATGAATGGATGGTTTACAATTCTTCGTGGCGGTGTGCCTTTATAGGCATTGACTGGGCCACGAATATAAAAAGTCATGACTATTGACCTCATTTCTCTTCATAATTGAACGAGACATTAATTAATTTAATTAACTTAATTATTTAATATTGTATTTATTTTAATTGAAGGTTATGAGTATTTTATTCATAACACACGATCATGACTTCCTTAGCTCTTAAAGATTGGCTGATCTAACCAACGATTCCCCCAACATCCAATCCTTTGAAGGCAACATGTGCTACATTTCAGATACTTGCATTCAATCGATTAGTAAATTCAAGGAAATAGTTTGCAAAAGAGAAGTGACAACTTGTGCTATTCACAAGTACACAATATTATCAATTCAAGTTTGCAAAAAACTTTTAAAGGATCACAAATAGTTGTCTATCCCTCCCTTAGGCAATACTATTGTTATTTGGGCCTTAAACTACCAAAAGGAAAGAAATAACACGATTAAACTAGCATATATCACCTTCGCCAAGAGAAGAGTCACCAAAATCACGCCAAGATAGAACCTCCAAAGACTTCTTTATTATCATGAAATAATTCAACATATACCCAAGCTAAGAGCTTCCGACCATGAGCAAATGAGAGGCCAAAGAGTTGTTTTATACAAATATGGGAGCAAATCCCAATGATAATCCAATGTTACAAGTGGCAATGGATGTCAATCCCAGGGCAAATTCAAATTTGCTAACTGGCACAATAACTGTCCAAGTGTAAAAATGTTGGAGATGACTATTAAGAAATGCTCCCTGACTGGTGCAAATTTCCTATGACTAGTTGTTTGTGTCTCCCTTGGATACCTGCATTGTAGGAGTTATGTATGTCCCTGTTGCAATGTGTAGATGAAGCTGGGGTGAACGAGAGAAAAGTCCCCAGCTTGATTGTTGTTCTAAACACCATTCGATGCCAAATATACAATCTTTGCATGTTACTACTATAGAAGACCTGCATGTGGGTTCTCAGACTGCCAGCGTATGCTCATTTCTGCCACAAGTGTAAGTGAGGTTGGCATAAAGGGCTGAACACCCTATGTTAAGTATTGATGTCCCCTACGTGTATCAGTCCCACATGAGTATATCAACTAGTCCATGTTGCGTGGAAATAAATTTGTCAAGTGTGGAGATTTCTTTGTCTAGCTATGTGGAGATGTGGAAGACTTAGTATATTTCTTTTTCACTAGCAATGACCATGCATAGACCAAGGGGGAGTGAGGTGTGGTCTACTCCCACTCACTTTTTTTAACTTGGACTTGAAATTAAATTAAAACCAATCCTTAGCAACTCCTGAGTACCTCAACGTGTTGCCTCCTTGACTTCTGTTGACTTGGCTTACATGGCAGTTGAGCTAGGCCCCATTTGTTGGGCCTTATGCAGTTGCTACATTACCTTTGGCCTCCACTTTAATTTCCATGTCACTTGGCTGAATTTTTTACTTTGGAAAACATAACAAATATTTTCCAGTTATTAATTTTGTTTTATATTTTTCTCCTTTTTGCCATAAACATTAGCAAAACTGGGTTTTGAGGGGGCATTATTCATTTTTTGACCCCCAAAATGTGTCTTAGGATAATCTTGGGGTCATGAGCATAAATATTAAGTACTTATATGCCACTGACATTTCCTAGCACCACTTATTTATAATTTACATTTCAAGATTAATTAAAAACTTGTCCTACAGGAATTTTCAATAATTTAAAAAAATCCTATTAAATCCTCCTCTAGTCTGGAAGCCAACACCTTCATGTCATGTTCTCTCTGCATTTTTGCGTGCTTTGGAGGACTGCGTGAACCCTTCCTTTGGTCCATGGCAGGTCCTCCCTTCTTTTTTTTAGCCCTTTCCTCTGATACGATGTGAAATTTTCAAGAGGAAAATATTTCTGCAATACTTGGTTTATTTCTCCTACTTATGAAATAAGTTACTTATAGATGCTTCAGTAAATTCTGAAATAAACACATTTGCAGATCTTCACTATCATTAAGAGCATAAGAACAGAAAGATAATTTACACCAATTGCACAATAGAAATAGCCACATCAACACAGATGTTTTTGGACAATTGTCCCCAGAAAAACCCAATGAGGGAAAACCGGTGCAACATATCAGGGTTTTATATTTATCTTCATAAATGGAAAGTACATTTACAAGAGTCTGATGAGCAGAGAAAAATTAGCAAACACTTGGCTGAATTTTCTAGACCTTCCAGATAATTTTCGGACCCTCAGGGTGACCTCCTTCACCCTCTGCATCATCCAGCGTGAATGCTCTGCGCAGTCCCTCTCTGGACTGTGTGATTCTGCGTGGACGGGTTCTTATGGTTGATCAGCTCACCCTTCCCTTCACCCTCCTGAGATCTGCTTCCCGATAACTGTCTTCTCCCTCCTCCTTTTGCTTCTGCAACCCAACCTCTACAAACTCACCCACTGAGATCGATTTCACTTGCTTCATAATCAATTTCCTTCGGGTACTGAGAGTGTCCCTGGCTTTATTTCCAAATGGCCCTCAAGTCTCTTCTTATAATCTTCTCGCTAATGAATCAACGGCCAAGATTATATCTTTAATCAATGGCTCAGATTAAAAGATGACTTGATCTTCGTCTTCTAGAAGATTCACACTCTGCTCTATTAATACTCTTTAATTATTTAATTTCCCTAAGTTTATACTTAGGGTCTGCATTAAAATAATTAAATATTTAAATAAATTCATATCCTGGTGGAATTTCCACAAACGATTTCTAGGTTCTCTGGATAATTGATGTCTAAGCATCTCTACCAAAAATGAGACTTAGAACACTTTCCGATGCTATAGAAATCAACACTCCCTCTTAGCGAGGAAAGTGTTTAAGCAAGATATCGATGTACTGCTCTGACTCTACATCATATGTTGCGATGATGGTGTCCTGGCTGTTGCCCCTCATCTCTACGATGCTGCTTCCTGTACTGCTAACCTGACACTACAACATCCGTACTGCAGCTCCCTCTTCTTTTGAAGACCACCCTTTCCTCTAGTGGAAGGGGTTCTCAACCATCCACATCTTCTCTCCGAAGCAAGTGAACTTGTTCTTACTTACAGCCTTTGTGACGATGTCTGCCACTTGTTCACCTGTACGAGTGTATCATAACTGTACTGCTCCCCTCTGGACATAGTCCCTGATAAAGTGACACCGAATGTCAATGTGCTTCGACTGGTCATGAAACACAAGATTTTCAGAGAGCTTAATGCAACTCTGATTATCGCACATAATCCTGTTCGGTTCTATCCGCTTCTTGAGTAAGTTCAAGAGCAATTTGCGGAGGCATATGGCCTTGCATAAAGTTGTGCTTGTTGCCATGTACTCTGCCTCGGCTGAGTTTAGTGCTACAAACTTCTGTTTCCTACTACACCTGGAGGTCATTCCTGGTCCGAGACTAAAATAGTACCCACTGGTACTTTTCCGATCTACTGTGCTTCCATCCCAATCTACATCTGTGAACCCACTCAACCGGATCTCATTTCCCTTGGTGTACCTTAGCCCATACTCGACTGTCCCTCTCAGGTATCTGAGAATATGTTCGGTTGCAGCCCAGTGAGCCCTCCTTGGTTCCAACATGAACTGATTGAGAGTATTCACTGCATAACAAATGTTTGGTCTCGTGTTGACCAAATACATCAATGATCCAATGAGTTGTCTGTACAATGTGGGATTAGCCTCATCATCCTCTGATGTGTCTATCTTCTTCCAGTTAGTAATCATTGGCGTGACCATGGGTCTACAGTCTTCCATCTGAAATCTCTTCAGCATTTCTGTTGTTTATCTTCCTTGTCCTAGGATGATTTCCCCTTCTTGCTGCCAGACTTCTAAACCAAGAAAATAGTGCATCTGCCCCAGGTCCTTCATGTCGAATTCTGCTGCCAGATTCTCCTTGCAATCTTTGATGAGCTTGGATGACCCGATCAAGAATAGGTCATCCACATACAGAACAAGAATAAGTGGCTCATCTCCTACTCTTAAGTAGTATAAGTTGGGATCTGCGACACTCTTGACGAACCCCATTTTCTTCAAGTAGCTATCAATCTGACCATACCATGCCCTGAGGCTTGTTTTAAGCCATACAAGGCTTTCTTGAGTCTGCAAAAATGAGTCTTCTGCTCATGTATCTCGAAGCCCTCTGGCTTCTCTATGTACACTTCTTCCTCTATCACTCCATTCAAGAACGCAGTCTTGACATCCATCTGCTAAATCTCCCATCCCATTTGTGCTGCCAGAGAGATTATGGATCTGATAGAAGTGTATCGTGCTACTGGAGCAAAGGTTTCTTCATAGTCAATGCCTTCTTTCTAGGCATACCCCTTTGCTACAAATCTTGCCTTGAATTTCTCTATGCTGCCATCTGCAACATATTTGATCTTGTAGATCCACCTGGATCCTACAACAGATCTATCTTGAGGTCTAGGGACTGCTTCCTAGACATCATTTGTCACGATCGAGCTATACTCCTCCACCATGGTATCTATCCATACCTGATGCTGAGCTGCTTCCCGAAAGGTAGAAGGTTCTCCAACATGAGCTACCAGTGTCTGATATCTGTCAGGTTGTTTCCTTATCCTCTTCCCTTCTTTAGGTGCTCCAATAAATCCTTCTGCATCTCTAAGAATTTGTTGGAGTTCTCTGCTTTGTCTTCCATCAGTGATGGGCGGACTCACCTGTTCTTCATCAGACGAGCTTCCCTCAGAAATATTGTGCCTTGGAGAGGCACTGGACCTCTCCTCCATAGTTCGTTGAGGTTGTACCAGCGGATCTTCCTCAATCTGCGTATCTGTGGCCATCTCTCGAGATTTCCTAAAGGCTTTCTCCTCCAGGAATTTTGCATCTCTTCTTACCACGACTTTCCTGCTCTCCGGAATATAGAGGCGGTATGCCTTTGCATTCTCACTGTAGCCCATCAGAAAACCCTTTTCTGCTGTTTGATCCAGCTTCTTCCTCTTTTCCTCTGGAACGTGGCAGTATGTTATGCTGCCAAATATCCTGATGTGGCTCACTTCTGGCTTACTGTCTATGAACACACTTTCGGGAGTAACCTTCCCCAAAGCTCTATTGGGAACTCTGTTCTAAACATAAACTATTGTGTTGCAGGCCTCTGCCCATAAAAATTTGGGCATCTCCTGGCGTACAACATTGCCCTTGCAGCTTCTATTATAGTCCGATTTTTCCGTTCTGCAACTCCATTCTCTCTTGATGCCTTCCTCTGCATAGAAATTGGTGAAGTCTTTATCGATATATTCTATACTGTTATCTGACCTCAACTTGTTGATCTTCTTTCCTGTAGAGTTCTCCACCAATGCTTTGAAATCTTTAAACCGACTAAAGACTTCATCTTTGATCTTCATAAAATAGATCCAAGTTTTCCTGGAATAATCATCAATGAAGGTGGCAAAATACTTTGCCCCACTGAGAGTTGTTGTGGACAGCAAACCGCAAATGTCAAAGTGTATTAACTCTAATACACCTTTGGTTGTGTTGCTGCTTCTTGAAAATGTTGCCATAGCGTACTTCCCTAGTGCGCATCCCCTGCAAACTTCGTCTTTCTTTGTGCTGAGTTCAGGAGCCCCTAAGACAGTATTTTTGAGAATCCCCAACATGACGTGGAGGGATTCTTGCTGCTGATCAGCTCAACCTTCCCTTCACACTCCTGAAATCTGCTTCCCGATAACTGACTTCTCCCTTCTCCTTCTGCTTTTGCAACCCAAACTCTACAAACTCACCCACTAAGATCGATTTCACTTGCTTCATAATCGATTTCCTTCGGGTACTGAGAGTGTCCCCAACTTGATTTCCAAATGGCCCTCAAGTCTCTTCTTATAGTCTTCTCATTGATGAATCAACAACCAAGATTATATCTTTAATCAATGGCTCAAATTAAAAGATGACTTGATCTTCGTCTTCTAGAAGATTCACACTCTATTAATACTCTTTAATTATTTAATTTCCCCAAGTTTATACTTAGGGTCTACATTAAAATAATTAATTATTTTAATAAAGTCATATCCAAGTGGAATTTCCACAAACGATTTATGGGTTCTCTGGATAACTAACGTCTAAGCCTCTCTACGAAAAATGAGACTTAGAACACTTTCCGATGCTATAGAAATCAACAGTAAACAAAAATACCCAACTACACAATGAAAATTCATACCTTTGAGGTTGGAAGGCCTACCTTCAAACATACAATCATAACAAATGGGTGAGGGAGCACCTAGCTGCCTTAGGTGGCAAAGATAGTGGCACATCTATCTATCTGATGGTTGCAACGGGTTGTTGGTTGCCGACTGAGAAAATTTTCACCTATGGATACTACATGTTACCACTCAAACTAGCAGGGGACCTAAACAAGTGCCTAATAGGGAAACTGCTAGACTAAGGGCAACAACGGAGGCTTAGTCCACTGTCACCACAGCTAAGACTCCCTGTTGTTTACGGAATTTCACCGATGGGAGGAGTCTTGATGTTTTGGGAAGCCACTTATAAAGGATATGTCAATGGATAAGCATGAAGTGATCCCGGCAACCCTTTCCCAAGGAGAAGGTGAAGGAATGGTGCTTGCTTGCTATTTAAGCAAGGGAGTTGCCTTCCAAGGGAGAAGGGGTGAGGACAACGGAGAAGGATACAGCTTGAAGAAGTACTTCCCAATCCTTAAATCCTATCTGAACCTGGTTTCCCATATAGCCCTTGATGATTAGTCTTTTATAGAAAATGGGACCACATGGGACCAAGTGGATCCAGCCAAGGTTCAGGGATGGAATACATCAACCAATGGTGTTCCTATCTTGGACAAGGTAAGGGGAAAGAATTAGACAAGAAATTTTGCTTTGAAAGGTCAAATTGATCCTACTAAGGTCTAGCCTTGGGGATTTCTAGGAAAAAATTGGTCCTAGAGCTAGGGCTTGGGATTCCTGGTGATTCCACCATTGAAATTGTCTCAGATTCGGAGGAGAGGGAGGAGACCCACCAGCGTAGTAGCCTTCGAGAGATCGAATTTTTCCTATGGGTGGTTTCTCAAGAAATTGATGCCCTAGGTGACCTATCAAGGCTAAACCTGGGGAAAAGGGAGAAAAGGTGAAAAAAGAGAGAAAATAACCACCCTTTTTGAGGGACCAGTGTCTATTTCCCTTGGGGATATGGAGTCAAGAATGATAATGATATGAGAACTTGGATTCTTGATCAAGGAGGTTTGGAAAGTCAACTTTGTCTAATATTAAGGGAAAAGAAGAAAAGTGAAGTTGAAGCATTTCTACTCCAACCAAATAGTGCAAGCTTATCGAGACAAAACAATCTCTAGGACATTTCATTCATCTAACAATGGCCCATACATTAAACATGCTAAATAGATACTCAATTCCACATTCCATTGATGCAGCAACTCGCCCTAATTATAGCTAAGTTCAACAGTATGCAGCAACAAGAATATATCATTAAAATTCACTTACAACGTTAGAGAGTATATCCAACCAACATCACATTTGCAAAAAACGAAACTCCAAGATAAAAAATGGCCCAAATCCATAAATCAAAATTCATCTATTTAGCCAAAATCATCCTCTAAGAAGAAATGTGAAATTCTCTGAGTATAGAGATCCCAAGTGAAGTGATCATACAAATCAATGTAGCTAACATCAACATATACCCAATTAAGGAGTTCGAATTAGCCTATGGGCCTACATTAGCCCCTAATGATAAATTAATGTGCAAATAAAACCCCTATTGGTGACAAACCCACCGAACTAGCTCAAAATAGAAAAAATAAGCCTCACACAGGGGCGAATAATAATATATACAGGTCTTGGGGCCCTCCAAAGGTCTAATATTGTCCTGAAGTGCCATAATGAGGAATAAATTCCTCAAAATATGATGGGCAAGGGAGTGGTCCCTTTTTCTCCAAGTAGTAGACCAGTGGTGCCCCCAGCGGGTGTGGGGGCACACAAATGACCCCATGGGTCTCCATATAAATCAAAGATGCATGTAGATCCTCTGCAAGGGCTTTAGTGGTGGAATGAAAGCTTCCATGACATCGTACACTTCTTGGGACACCTGCTAAGAGTGCAGGATTCCTGTGGGACTTGCTGGGCATAGTGTACCACGCACATTACCAACATCCCAAAAGTGGATCCCTAGTAGTCCCTAAACATCAATGAGGATCTGTGGAGTGTTATCTGCTATTGTGGAGGCCAATGGCTCTCTATGCACACCCTATGTGTGCCAATGTAGCTCTTTGGGTTAGCATCTCGTATAGGGAGACCAAACCCAAATGGAAACCATCTGCAATCCTTTATAAAGTCCAATGTGTCCCCTAAGCTTCGAGTACAACCAATCATTAGAATAATCATGTAAAAGATCCTAGTGAAGTCCAACATGTGCCAATATGCATGAAAGGGCTCCAAAAATAGTGATGACGGACGTGGCCTCTTGATCTCCAAGCAAATGAACTATGGTGCTCCCAAGTGGTTGTGGGGGCACAAAAACATCCTCTTGGGTCTCCAAGTGGATCAAACAAGCTTGTATCCCATCTATAATGGCTAGAATAATGATGCAAGCTCTCCCTTTGTCTCCCATGGTGAGACGCATCCTCATCTGGGCTTTGGAACAACTTCCAAGTGTGTGGTGCAAGTGTGTAGCTGGTTGGGCAAGTTGGTCGAGGTACATCATCATTATCAGATAAATGGAACACAAGAGAGCATTAAGTGGAGCTGAAGGATCCACTGATGTGGCTATCTCCTCTCTGTTATAATGGACGCTCATGGCTCTCTACGTTCATCCTACAAATGCCAATATAACCCTCTAGAGGGCTTGGACCCCGTATAGGGAGACTAAACCCCAAGGCAAAGACCCACCTGCAATCTTGTATAAGATCCAATATGTCTCATGCAATATTCCCAATTAGCAATAGCTAAATGAAAATATTAATTTTTGACTACTTTACTTTAATAAAGTTAAGTTAGAAATAAAGTGGGTGAAGAGGGACACTTAACTCACACTTAGGATAAAAGCATTTTCCTAAAGTCACTTGAGAGACATGATTAATTGGCAACGTGGGGCCTAGAGGTCGAAGTGGTAGCCTGGGGAAAAGGACAGCATAGGCAGTGTGGGCCCAAGCCAGTGCAGAGAGAGAGGGACAGCATGGCTCAAGGAGATAGCATAGTTGATGGTGGGACCTAGGTGAGAGCAAGGCTCTCCAAACATAAAAAGGGAGAGTGTCTCCTCATTTGGATCACTCTGAATATGCATCTATGTTATTTGTCTTTTGACATTGAACACGCTTGTTGTTGAGCAAACTCTGCACGTATTGTTCAGTACACTGGGTGTCTCCATGAGGAAATCCCAACCTCGGGTGAGGAGTTCCATCTTTGTTTTGTCGAAGAGATTTGCAGCAACCACAGTTGGGAGCATTCACTGAAAGAGACAGCGCAGTCAGTGAGAGGGAGGACGTAGTCTTGGAAGGAGGTGGTTCCAGATTGAGGGTTTATCAGGGGATTCATCCCGGGAGAGTTGGAAAGGGGTCAGCCCTTCCCTATTCCATCATTTTGGTAGAGTCGGAGGCCATTATTTGCAGCAGATCATTCAGGGCCAGCGTTTCTCATTTAGGGATAGCGTAGTGCCTCAAGGGAGTCATTTTCGGAGGTCAACCATTTCCGAAAAGCTCTCTGGGCTTTTCTGGGTATTGGGTGGAGAGTCCATTCCCAAAGTTTCACAATTTTCCGAGGAGGGGAGCAGCCCCAAATAGTCATTTCATTCCAGCAATAGAAGCAACACAGCAGCAGCACGAGCAGCACTGGAGATTACGCAGTCATTGTGAGAGCAACCATTCCAGGATATATTCTAAGAGTATTTCTACGCTTGCCTAGTGCAAGCCAAGGTGCTATCATTCTGATCACCTTTAAACTCATTTCATCTTTCAGTATTAATAAAATGGCTCAACGTTCTCCATATTGTCTATTGTTCATGTGATGTCTCTCTAGTTGTTGTAGTTCTTTGTTTATGTGCTTTATATTGCTGTCTATTTCTATTCGGAATATTACATCTCATCACCTTCCAGTACAACAAATCATCAGTGCAATTGATTAAATGAGCTAACGAAGTGGACACTTCACAGTGGCATGCCCTTCCATAATGGGCTTTAGAACGTACAAGTGACTCCAAGTTTAAGAACGTTAATCAAGGACCCTATTAAGTGGTTTCAACCTCTAAGGGAGTTATAGGTCCATGGTAAATCCCTAAGTGACAGGGGTCATGTGATATAATGATGGAACGGAGTGGGACATCATGGGAAGGCTCCAAGCCACATGCCATAGTACAAGGGTAGCCATGATGAGGGAAGCCCACACATGGGTGTATGAATATAGGAGGGAGCAATCGTGGTACATGAGTTACCCTGGCCTTTGTTTTTCCACTCTTCTTCTTATGTCTTTTGCCTTTTATTGACTTTTATTTTATAATTGCTCGGGGCTCTAGGGGATGAGAGCTCCATGTACAAGATGTAGTTGTGGATACCCCTTTAAGGTGGGACAGTTCATCCCCATCGGGGGTTGGGACAATCATGGGTTTCTTAACGATGAAAGGGGTCGATATGAGGGACCCTAGTAACCAGGGTGATGGCCATAACGATAGGGGTAGAGCTCAAGTTTGGATTTTTCCCACGAGCTAAATTTGTATGTCCCGATCATCTTTTGCATTTTATGGTACATTTCCTTTTTCTCTTCTTTTTAGCTGCATCAACCTCTAGGGCATCGCTACAAGCCCAACCCAAGGTGTGGACAAGGGGAGGGGGAGACTAACTCCTTGTGGACTCAGATACGAAATATGTTGAATGGGATTATAATGAACAAAGGTGGGTGATGTATATGGTGTCGGGAAGCGAGACCACACAACCAAAATCAAGGTTTCCCATGTAGTGCCACCCCTAAGCTAGTAGCCAATTAAGGAGATCCCACGAGACTAGGATACAAGGCTAACCATCAAATTGAAAAGAGGAGACAAGAGTACAAACCAAGCCCACTCTTCCCGCCGAATCCCCTAATCAATCCATGCCCAAAAGTGTCCATGGTAAGTAAACAAAAATACCCAACTACACAATGAAAATCCATACCTTCGAGGTTGGAAGGCCCATCTTCAAAGATACAATCATAACAGATGGGTGAGGGAGCATATGGCTAGCTCAGGTGGCGGAGATAGTGGCACATCGAACTATTCTATGGCCGCAACGGGTTGTTGGTTGCCGACTAAGAAAATTTTCTCCTATGGATACACGACCTGTTACCACTCAAACCAGTTGGGGACCTAAATGGGTGCCTAATAGGGAAACTACCAGACCAAGGGCAACGACGGAGGAATAGCCCACCTGTCACCACAGCTAAGACTCCCTGCTCTTTATGGAATTTCACCAATGGGAGGAGTCCCGCTTTTAACAAGGTTATGAAAGTTTATATGTCCCATCCGTTTATGCCAAAGCCAACTCTCGTCTTCTTTTGCCCAGAAACATCATCTAACAACATCCAAAGAGTATATGTCATTTGGAGTTCTCGTTGCAGTATCCACCAGTTGGCTAGATATTTCTCTTCTTATTTCACATTTCGTTGAGTCGAACAACATTGTATATCCCTGATCACACCTTTGACTTACACTCAGCAGACTGTGATTCATATTTTCAATAAGAAGCACATCCTTTGCTATAGTATCCTTGCTTCCAAGCTTGATAGTGCTTGTTCCTATAACATTTGCAGATCTGTCATTTCCAAAAGATATTGTTCCATCTTTTCCTTCTTTCAAAGATATAGATTTATGCCTATTTCCTGTCATGTGTGTTGAGCAACCACTATCAACGTACCAAACATTTTTTTTTGCTTTGAGCCTTTAGGGAAACAACACATCTTTCAATTTTCTTCTTCCAGACTTGATCATTTTGATTCTATTGTGATTCTCTTGGAGGAATGGTTAACCTGAAATCTTTAGCCAAATGCCTGAAGTCGTCACATTTATGGCACTCTACTTCATTTCTTAAATGACAAAACCTGTTTTGGTTTTTCCTGCAATCTTTCTGCAAGTTTTTGGGATAATTATTCCTAAAAGACTTTCCAAAGTTGCTTCTGTTTCTACCATACACTTAACAGTTTGCACCTATATCACCAAATTTTCCACGTGAATAAAAAAACTCATAAAAGATGGGTTGATAACTGGGAAGAGGAAACCTTCTTTGTGGAACAGTTATCCAAGTACCTTTTTGCCGATATTGAGTGGTTTATTTAGCTGAGAAGTCTTCATCCTTCCTTCTTAATGGATCTTTTAACTATTTCAGAATATGTTTTATATTCTTAGCCTTTTTTTGTCATGGAAGAGCTTGAGCCTTTTGTGAATGCTTCCTTGTATCCAAACCCAGTCTTATCACTATATAGCCTTTGATTGCTAATGAGCTCATCCAAGTTTCTAGAGCTATTTGCAAAGTTCTGCAAAACATTTCCCCTTTTTTATTCCTTTCGTAGAGAGAATATTTCGACTGCTAGTTCTTCCCTTGCCTCGTTGATCTCTTTTAACTCATTCCTAAGTGATTCTTCAATTCTTTTGGCTTCATCTAATTGTACTCTCAGGCTAATGATTTCTTCTTCATTCCTTTTGTTGAGGTTTTTGGCATTTTTTTTTACTTCCTTCAACTCGGCTTCCAGGGAATTGACATTTTTCCTTCCTGCTTTGAGTTCTTTTATAACTCTGACAACTTCATTTTGAAATTCGATATCAGTCATTTCTTCCTCTTCATCTTCTTCTTCTTCAGGTGCTTCCTTCTTGTTATGTCTAGCCATAAATAACAATCTTTCTTTGTTTTCTTCATCATTGTCCCTCTTCTTTAGATGAGGAACTATCTTCCTAGGAGAAGAAGCTTTTCTTAAACCCTTTCTTCTTACCTTGCTTGTTTAAAAAATTTTGACCCTTCTTTCCTTTTGTAAACATTCCTTTCTTATGAGGGCACTTCGCTGCAAAATTACCAATCTCGCCACAGTCGAAACATACTAATGGAAGTTTTCCTTTGTACTTAATTGTTCCTCTTTTCATCTTTCTAGTAAGGTAGGAAAATTCTTCGTCTGAAAATTCTTCTTCATCTTCTTCCTCATTTTTGAAACTACTAGATCTCGGTTTAGATACCTATTTTCCTTTCCCGTTCTTCCTGGATGTTGTGAATGTTGTTTATATATTAGATCAACCATCTTCCTCTTCAAACCTCATTTCATAAGTTGTAAGTATCTTGTGTAGCTTGTCCATACTAAGGTTGCTTAAGTCTGATCTATCTTCTAAGACAGAAACCTTAGGATTAAATCTTGTTGGAAGAGTTATGAGGACCTTTCCTACAATGACATTTTTATTTATTGGTTCTCCTAATCCTTTCAAGGCATTTGTTACTTCATCTACACGTTGAAAGTAAGTTGCAATGTTCTCGCCTTCTTTCATTTTAGTTGTTCAAATTGAGCTCTGCAAATTTGAAATTTTGCTTCTTTGACCTTTCAGTCTCCTTCATATATGTTTTGAAGTTTGTCCAATAGTTCCTTAGTTGTTTTACAAGCCAATACCTTAACATAGACATATTGAGTGAGTCGACTTATAATAATATCTTGGCTTTGGCATCATACACTACATTTTTCTTATTGTGTTCATTTGTTGATGCTTTATAGCCCTGTTCGACTATTTCCCAAAATTCATATCCTTGTGCAAGTAAATTAACTTGCATCCTTCCACTCCATAATCCATAGTGTTCTCCATCAAACAAAGGAACTCTATTCTTGGTGTACTCCATGATCTCCTTCCAATTGTTAAATTGCTGGTGAAGGAACTTGCTCTGATACCAATTGTTGGAAACACTGAGGGGGATGGATCAATATTTCTTAGCAAAAAGCACTTAATTAATCTTTTTCAGAGCATTAGTTAATCTTCAATGGTATTACAATTATTCAGTAAAGCAGTAAACAATAATGCAGAAAGATAGAGCCAATAGGCACAATATTTTTAGATGGAAAACCCCTTCGGATCAAAAACCACCAAATGCTTATCTAATAAGTTCTTTAATCTTCAACCCCAACTGAAAAGACAACAACAACTTCCTAAAACTCTAGAAAAGCGTTCTTCTCCACCTCCCACTAGAAGGATGCCCCAACGCCCTGGTTTTATCAACAGTCAGCTGAAAGGACGACCCAACACCCTAGCGAGCCACAACTCACCCTAGCACCACCCTACCACCCTGAAGTGTTTACAGGCGCCTACCTGAAGGTGACTTCATTCACCTACCTAGCACAAACCCACCACCCTATAAGGAAATTAAATACAAAAAGTGTGGATTCTTGTACCAAGGACAATGATCCACATTACAATGATATTTCAATGATTTTCCTTGACTGACCAATAGCACTAGGACCTAAACCCTTGTCCTGACAAACCAAGAACCCTTGTCCCAACTACAAACCAAAGCCCTTGTCCCAAAACAAATTTTCCGTATTCAACTCTAGGCAATGGCATAGACTCTTTATAAAATTTGGACTTCTGAATCAGGGACACTGGCTCAATTACACTAATGTGAATTGCTTGATTTCAATTAATAAAAAGGACTCTAGGACAATATATTTACAATATGTATACAAGATTGTTATACCAACTATTCTTAATGTTGACGGTGAACCTTGTTACTGCTCTGTTTTGATCTTGTATTGTTGTCACTGCTTCTACCTTCTATTGTTCTTTTTCCTTGAACTGTTCTTCCTGAGTGTCTGCTTTAACTTTGAGTGTCTTGAGCCAATTGTACATGCAAGGAAGAATAGTGCCAACGCAAATCCCAATACCCAAAAAAAACAGAAAATCATATAACCCCTTAACCAAAAACACGTACATGTGCCTGTAATAGAGTGCTACTGCAACAATACTAGGGCTGACTATAATAATTGTGCAACAGTAAACATAAAAACATACCTGAGGTACTCAACTTGATCTTTCACCTGCAAGAAAAGACATAACATTTTAATCCAACAATAGCAATACTTACCTAGACCTTGCTTGATGCCACCGAGATCTTTAATAGTGCTTGGGACTTATCTCACACCTCGCTCTTCAAAACATACCTAAACGATCTTGAAACCTTTGTTGCCTTTACAACTTGATAACCTGTGCAAGTTAATCCTAATACAGACCCTATACAAACCTAATATACAAATCTCAACCTTAGACCTAAAACAGTACCATACACAGTCCTCAAGATAATGACCTACCAGACCTAAAACAAATTTTCACATGGTCCTAAAATGACCTAAGACAAGACCGAAATGAAGAGGATACAATGGTATCCAAGACCCAAAATAACGTCTTCACTAGTCTGCAATTTAGGGTTTTGTCTCTCAAAATTTTAGTGCATGACCAAGTCAAAGTTGTGCCATAGAAAGGTTGTCCTTCACAACTCTAGAGTGATTAACAAACGACAAACCACGAATTTCCATGGCAAATTTTCCAACGAAGATTGGGGTACCTCCTGGTGTTGCTTGAGTTGAAATCAATGACAACCACCTATCAATAAAGCATTAGTCCACAAATACAAGAAGGTATTCCAAGACTTACCTATGAAGTTGCCTCCAAAAAGAAGGATAGAACATATAATAGTCGTTAAACCAAATGTAGCACCAATGTCTATCAAACCATATCGATATCCTCACCACCATAAAACTGAAATAGAAAGATTAATTCGATACCTATAAAAGTGTGGAGTTATTACAATGAGAAGAAGCCCATATGCATCCCTAGTCGTGTTGGTTCAGAAAAAATATGGAGTCTTCAAAGTATGCATAGATTATCGACGCCTAAACAAGATAACTATAAAAAACTACATTCCTATCCCATTTAGATGAAATGGTGTATGAACTCCATGGAGAAAAACATCCCTCAAAGTTAGATTTAAGGTCCAGTATTATTGAATCTAAGAATGACTAGAAGATGTGCCAAACACTGCTTTCAGATTACATGAGTCATTATGAATTCAAGGTGATGCCATTTGGGTTAACCAATGACCCTGCCACCTTTCATGCAATCATGAATGAACTCTTTAAACCCTACCTAATAAAGTTCATTCTCGTCTTTTTTTATAATATCCTTATCTATAGCAAGACATGGAACAAACATCTTAAGCATTCAAAGCAAGTGCTTTCCCTCCTACAAGAAAATTAATTCTATGTGAAAAGATCAAAATGTACTTTTGGTAAGGAAGAAGTCGAATATCTTAGCCACAACAAATCCAAGGAAGGAGTTAAGGTTGATTCCAATAAAATCAAAGTAATCATGGAACAGCCAAAACCAAATAACATATCAAAACTAAGAGGATTCCTACGTTTAACAGCGTATTACAAAAGGTTCATCAAAAACTATGCTCAGTTAGCAGCTCTACCATCAAATTTGTAGAAGAAAAATTCCTTCCAGTGGAGTACCCAAGCAAACGAGTGTTTTGAGACACTAAAGAGAGTTGTCTTCTACACCTATGTTGGAAACACCAAATTTCACAAAACCCTTTGTGGTAGAATGTGTTGATTTTTGTAGCATCAAGACGTATTCCCGCATGCCAAGAATCCTCCTAGATCAGCAATAGAAATTATAAATATTAAATAAATAAATAATTTTTCATAGTAGTTTATGTAGGGTCCAAGAAGCCTAAGTCGGGCCCACCATTATATGTGACACTTGGTCAAAAAGGCTCCCATTTGACCATTGTATATAAGACAGTTCCACCGCTGCACTTAGCATCAATTCAACCACACACAAGAACAAGAAGTCATATGTTCACACATGTGCAAGGAGCAAAAGTCTGAAGTTGACCACCGAGATTTGAAACGGAAGTTTGACTCGTTGACCAACATTCACTGTGGAATTCTTTTGGGCTACTTTGATTGATTACTATAGTGAATATTTTGGACATCTTTGACTGAATGTAGAACAAATCTCTGAGTAGAAATTTGAAGTTGACCAAACATGTTTGACTGAGGTTAACCAGAGGTCAACTGTGATAGTTTGACTGAATTCTCTGAGGGAGTTGTTGTTGATTTATGGTAGCATCGGATGTGCTCTAGCCTTGTAACCTTGTATATAGGCTAAGACACAGTATTCCATAAAACCCAGAAATGGTTTTCGAAAATTCCACATAGAGATGATTTAATTAAATTAATTAATCGTTTTTTAATGTTTCCTAGGTCTAAACTTAGGGAAACTGATTAATTAAAGGGTATTAATTAAATCAAGTGTGAATCTTCTAGACAAAGTCATGGATCACCTCCAAGTTAATCTTAGCCCTTAATTATGTTTTAATCTTGGCCGTTGAAGAGTCAATGAAAGATTATAAGAAGGAGGGTGAGGGGCCTATGGAAAATACACTTCACACTTGAGCCACTGAGCATTTTCGAATTTGTGCGAGGAGACACAGCTTTTAATCAAGAACAAATCACTAGGGATAGGTTTGCTAAGTGATTTGATTCAATGATCAGATCCGGAGAGGGCCAGAAGCAGAGATTGGTCAGGAGGGCCAAGAATACATTTCAAAGAGAGGCAGCATCAATGTTGGAGAGAGACAATGCAGTTTCTGGCAGGGGTGACGCAGTTACTGCAGAGAATCACGCAGAGCCAGCATAGTGTCTCTTGGAGTCAGTCCGGAGAAAGATAGAGGCTGGGGTTCTAAGCCAGGAGGGCCAAGATCCAGCATCAAATCAGCCAGATCAGCTACAGGAAAGGGTGACGCAGTCCCTCTAGCTTGCCTATGCAGCCTTACGTAGATCCATCGTAAGCAATCATGCAGAGGCAGTGAGGGGTTCATCGGCGCTATTTTTTATCAACCAGAGACTTCTTGAGTGAAGTATATCTCACAGTCATTTTTGTTGTCTAGATTTCTCTAAAGGGTTTGCTGAATGTTGGCACCCTAGTTGTATTCAAGATTCTGCTGCTTAATAATACAAACCCTCAGATCAGCTACACCAGTTTTCCCAGGTTGGGTTTTTCCGGGGACTTAGTCCAAAAATAACTGTGTCAATGTGGTTGTTTTTCATTATATTTTTTTCAGATTGTTTCAGCACTTAGATCTATTCCACAGCATTATTTGTGTAGACTGCTTCAATAATTACTTCGGTATTTCAATGTAATGAAATAATTATCAAAAAATAGGAGAAGTAATTCAGATTTGTTGCAGTAGGAATCCAGATCTACGATTTTTCATAGTTGCAGGTCTGAAATTCGACCTCCTTTGACTTCAGTTGACCAAAATCAGAATAGGCCAAATTTCATCTCTTGACCTAATTTGAAGTCATAAATTTTCTCTCCTTTAACCAAGTTTGATTTGTGCCGATAGCTTGGAATTTGGCACAAATTTCTAGAATTGTAAACTTTGTTGAAGCTTGAATTCTCCTTAGAAGAAAAGTTGGTTGGGTTTTCCTAGGGTAATCTTATGTCTTTTATTGTGTTTGGTTGTCTCTTTACAATCATATGGTTATTTGGTCCAACAGCTACAAGTTGGGTTAATTTCCCACAAGTGTTGTAGTCTATTCTCGGGGGCTTCATGTACACCTGTGAGACCACTCAAAGTATGATTTCTCCGCCACTGAAAAAAAATGATCCTATGATTATTATTGCATTATATTTGAGATTTCTATGTATAATTACTTCATGAAATAAGTGACATAAGACATCTTGAGAGTACAAAATCAACAAAATGTGATGCTTCAAGAGTAGGATAGATGCATTATTAATGCAATATGACCACACGATATCTTTTGAAAGTCGAAAACTCAACAAAACAAAATGTTTAAAGTCTACATATAATAAAGAGATGCTCACCGTTATCCATGTGTTGGCCAAATTGCGACAGTACCTCTTACGAAGTAAATTCTCAATACATACAAATCACAACAATCTCCAATTCTTATTACAACAAAATGCGTTATCCACTAAACAACAAAATTGGATGGAAAAATTTTCCACCTTTGATATGGAAATATTACACAAAAAAGGTAAGGGCAATGTAGTTGTGAATGCTACATCACAAAAAGATGATGAAACAACTTGTGCGAATGGTGGTGATTCTCGATTGGTTAGATGAAATTCGAGTTGAATATGCCAAAGATCCTAAATCTTATCCATAATCAATAATTTTGTCCAAAATCCAAAATTCGAATATAAAAATGACATATTATGGTACAAGGACATAAACGAACAGTATTAAAGGAATCATACAGTTTTCTAATAGCAGGACACGTTGAATTTTTGAAAACATACTACAATGCACGACAATCATTCTATTGGAAAGGGATGAGTAGAGATATTCAAAAATTTGTCGTTAAATGTGACACATGTCAAGGGCATAAAAATGAGAATATTTTGACACCAGGGTTACTTCACCCCTAACCAACAATGAGAATATATTTCAATGGACTTCATCGAAAGATTGCCCATGTGCAATGGAAAAGCTATGATTTTGTCGAGTTTGACAGAATAACTAAACATGTGAATTGGCAATAAAAATAAAAAATTAACAAAACAAATTGTCGATCTCTTTTGTAAGAACACCCATGAATTTCATGGTTGCGTCGTTTTCTGGAGTTCATTAGCAGTTATAGGGATCTAAAATTAAAAAAGAATTTTTGGAAATAATTGTGCAAACAAACCAAAATATCCCTTAATATCTAAGTTGTCGGAAATGCCAAGGCTGGCCCTCGAAAATTCGTATCCCTGTTTCCGAAACAGAAACCCGTACGAAACTCCTCGGAAACGGCAGTGATACGTATCCGACCCGTTTCAGAAATTTCGGAAACGGTTTTTTTGGAAATGTCTTGTTTCCTGGTCGTTTCTAAAAATTGGAAACGTATTTCACAAAAATCAAAAACGTATTTCATAAAACTGAAACGTATTTCATAAAATCAAAAAGGTATTTGCTTTTTTTGAACGTATCAGGTCGCTTAGATGGACAGTTGAGGTGTAGTGTGAATATTGAAAGCACAAATCCATATTGGTATTACCACCTTCAAAAACTGTATTTTTCCATAGTATGTTTTTGCACATGGGGGAATTTGATCATGCCTCATTTGCCCCACTACAAAAACAAATGGATGGTTCCAGTCATCTTAACCAACAGATTCTTTCACCTAAAATAGATTGTTTTCAGATCACAAGTATGCATGAAAAATGAGCCTTGAAGTTCTCAGATAATGAGTATGGATGAAATGCCTTGAAAAGGTCTGCAAGAGCAAATACCAATGAGACACTATAAAGCGGAGGAGCAAGTGTTTGAACTTTAGGCCCTCAAAATCTCTTTACTATTTAGTGCAGGTCAATTTCAATTAAACGGACAGTTTTGGGGGAACAATATATATTTTTGAGAATGTTTCAACTAATTACTGGGTTTAAATGTTGCCAAAGAAATCCCGTGTTTTGCGGATAAATCTAACTGCATGTATTCATATTTATGTGAGTACACGTTAGTAGAATCCAAGCTGCCTGAAAAGGAACAATTATGCGGAAATGCAGAGCAAATGTTTGCCCTCTCAAAAGCTCATTACAATTTAGTGCGGGTCAATTACAGTAAAACAGGCATTTTTGGGGGAACATAATACATTTTTAAGAAAGCTTTAACTAGTTACTGGGTTTAAATGTTGCCATATAAATCCTGAGTTTTGAGAATAAATCAAACTGCATATATTCATATTCATATTCAAGTGAGTACACAACCAGTGGAGCAGCCTACAATGCAGCAATTTGCCAATTAGATCTGAAGCATTCTTCCTAAGCAAGTTGTTTTACCCCTTTATACTTTTGGTTTTATCCTGTATTCTTTTACTGTAATAAAGCAAGGATTGAATGCTGCCTTCTTCACAAGCCTTCCTTGATTATGGAATCGAGATAGATCAACATATTGAATCGAGATATAAGACATCAATAGAAAACACATATTGAAAAAAACTCTGCTCAAGATATAAAGGGCATTGATACAAATTGCATATACATACAAGCATCCTATCAGTAGAAGGTGCTTGGTATGCTTTTTCCAGTTGTTGACACAAAAACTGTCAAACACCCATTAAATTGTAATATACTTGTCTATTTTTCCAGCCAATAAAATATCATACCAAAGTAATCCACCTGAATGCTGCTTTATTTCTATAACCTCACAAATTGCAAGTTCAAGCTATCATCATGACAGTTCAAGTTTACCCCTTTAAACAAAAACTTGATGATAGCTTGAACTTGAATCATCATTTATGAATTTTCAATTTATAAATTATAACTTTATGTTGATTCCTGAATTGATGGTGATAGATAGATGAATAACTTTATGGCATGTGTTGATTCCTGAATTGATGATGAAGATAGATGATAAATCATAATTCATATATGAAAATTGATGAATAGATGATAGATGATAGAATCTAGATGATATCATGATGATGATTGATGATAGATGATTAATCATTATGCATTTTTACTATTTAGATATAGTCTAGATTCTCAAACTTCAAAGATGAATCATGAATGCCAATGTAAATTATATATATATATATATATATATATATATATATATATATATATATATATATATATATATATATATATATGACGTGGCGTTTCCTGCCGTATCGTATCCAGATTTTTTGAAAATTTGCCGTATCCGTTTCAAACCTCGTATCCGTATCCGTTTCAGTGCAACTTAGCTTAATATGAGTTTAACTTACCATCCGCAAACAAAAGCTCAAAAATAAATTGTAAATAAATGCTTGGAAACTTACATGTGTTGTTTTGTGACAGATAAGCACAGCAAGAGGTCCCATTGGTTCATTCAGTCGAATGGTGGTATAATTCTACCTACCACACATCCACCAAAATAACTCCGTTCTAGGCCCTATATGTGTATGAACCACCAAAGTGGAAGGAATTTGCACTAAATGATGTCAAGGTCCAAGCAGTCAAGAATCAAATTGATGAAGAGAAAAAGATCATCAAAATATTAAAAGAAAACTTAGCAACAAGCCAAAATAGAATGAAACAACAAACAAACCAACATAGTTTAGAGAGAAAGTTAGAACAAGGTGATTGAGTGTTTATAAGACTCCAACCTTACAAACAATTATCACTTAAACCAAGGTTACTTGGGAGCGGGAGCGAAAACGGGGAGCGGGAGTGGGAGCGCCATTTTCAGAAGCTCTCGGTCCGAGAATGTTTCGGGGAGCGTTTTTTATAATACATATATTTTTTATATTTTGATGCATATATGTCAACAAAAGCATGTAGAATAATGTATTAGACATAAAAAACATTAAAACGTAGATTGAACCAGAGGTATCTTTATCATTACCTCTAGATTCGTATAGGGATCTTTATCATTAATATCACCCTCTAAGCATTCGCTCCGGGAGCGAGCTTCGGGAGCAGGTTCGAGGGAGTGCGCTCCAGGAGCGGGTTCGATAAGGGGGAGGAGCTCTCGCGCAACCTTGACTTAAACTAGAAGGGAAAAACAAATTGTTTACAAATTTCTATGGGCCCTTTCAAAACAAGAAAAAAATTAGTGAAGTAGCCTATGGATTGAAATTACAAGACAATTGTCGCATCCATAATGGCTTCCATGTGAAAATTTATGAATAAAAAATTACAGAAACCCTACTGTAGTATCTCGATTTACTTATCCTACTTGTGATTTAATTATAAAAGTTATTTTCGAAAATATCAAAGTAAACACAACTAGCAGCCTACACAAATACAAATCATTTGTTTTTAGACATGGAACAACAACCTCCCCAAGTATATGTAACAGCCCGTAAGTCACATATACTAGAAACTCATGACTTTCGCAAGGATCGAGGCGTCCAACATTGGGGGCGTCTATCCCTCTAGCTTGGTCATGACAGGCAATAGACAACCCTAACCTCCGCTGGTTTTGAACCTGTGACCTCCCAAGAAAAATCACAAATTCTTAACTATTGAGCCCACTCAGGTTGTCTCACAAATACAGATCATTTACCGAACATCACGCACATATGACAAAGGACACACATGATTTTTCGAACAAATGTCCTCGGAAAAACCTAATGCGGAAAAACCGATGCAGCAGTTTTGAGGGTTTATTATTATTAAGCAGCAGTATTCTAAGTACATCTAGAGTGCCATAATCCGGCTCACCCAAAAGAGAAAACCTCAGCAGCAGAGAAAAATGTGAGTTTTACCTCACTCTGCAAGTCCTGGTTGATCCGGATGAGTCACTGGTGAAACCCCAGCTAACTCTGCGCAGTCTCTACAATGCCACTGTGGAAGCTTATGTGGCCCTGGCTAAGGGATTGGGTCACCTTGCTTTGCGCTGATCATCTTCTCCCGAAATCTGGTTTCATCGTTGCCAGCTTAGAAACCCCGATCTCCAGCTAATTTCGGACTTTTCCTTGGAGGCTTTGCGATGCCCCTGCATGAGCCCTACATGCCTGTGTCACCCTCTCTAGGGTCTGCATTACTCCCTCTAATGGTTGTGCTGCCTCCAATGCGTCTCTATTGCCCTTGCTCTGCTTTGTACTCTTGGTCCTCCGACCAATCACTGCATCTGCCCCTCACTCCTTCTCTGAATCACTCAAATTTGATCTTTGTCCGAGCATTGCTCCGTCAGAAGAATTCGATCTCTTAGATTCACTGTATTTATTCTCCAACTGACCCCAAGCCTTTCCTTTATACTTTTCTCATTGACAAATCAACGGTCGTGATCTAATCTCTAATCAACAGCTAAGATTAGAAGAATCTTGATCAACGTCACTTAGAATGTTCTCATCACATGTGTAAATTAATTCACTTTAATTTTTCAATTTCCTAGGTTAAACTTAGGGTCCCCATTAAAAATTTTAATTATTTGAATATCTTTTACACCAGATGGAATTTCTCCAAACGCTTTATGGGTCTTAGAGATCTCATGTGTTCTAGCCCCTCCACAAAGTTTCGAAGCTAGAGCACATCTTATGCTACCCCAAAATCTCAACACTCCCTCTTAGCAAGGAATGTGCTCTAGCAACACTACGGAAATTTTTGAATCTTTACACTTTACGCAGAAATTATTTATTGTTAATCTGGTTATGCTCCTCCTACTTAGACAAGTTATTAACTGAATGAATTCAAGTTAAAATCGAAGCAAAACACATAACAGATCTCCACCAATCTAGATCTAGAACAAGTTCATGCACACGGAGACAAAGTGACACAGTTATTTCTGTACAAATAGTCCCTGGGAAAACCCAATGCGGGAAAATCCGTCTTCTGGCCGCTGGAGGGTTTTATTATTAAGAATTTTCTGAATACAACAAGCCTGGGTTCCAGATCTGAAAGACCCGACAGAGAAATAATAGATCTACAGCTCACTGGCTAATCTAGGGCCAAAATAATGACTAATCCACACCCTCAAACAAGATTTACAGAACTCAGTCAAAATTAGGGCCTAGAAACCTCAGCGTTGTCCCTGAAGCCTCTGCGTCAACCTCAGAAGCCCCTCTGACCCTCAACGTTGCTCTGGAAAGGTCTGTGTTACCCCAGACTAGATGACGCATGACTTACGCTGCCCCTTAGGGTATCTGTGTAACCCTTGAGGGTTTCCTGCAGCAATTACATTGTCCTTGAGGGACTGCGTAGCACAAGTTGTTGCCCCTCCTGTCATTGCCTTCCTGCTTCTCTGCGCTGCCTCTCTGAGCTGATCTCTGCCTCTTGTTGATTCTAGACCTTGGGATCAGATCATCCCCTTGGTCTAAATTCCCCTCTCTGCAGCTGAAACACTTCTGAGAATTCTTAGCAAACCCACCCTAGAATCTCAGCTTAGCTTCAGTGCTCTGCCTCTGTGTGTCTTTCCAAATGACCCCAAGCCTTTCCTTTATAATTTTCTCATTGGGAAACCAACAGCCATGATCAAATCTTGAATTAATGGCTAAAAGATTAAAAGAAAGTTTGATCTGTGTGACTTAAGACAATTTGATCACATGTTTAACTAAATTCACTTTAATTATTTAAGTTCCCTAAGTTTTAACTTAGGAAATACATTAAAATAATTAATTAATTTAATATCTCCTAAACCAGATGAAATTTCCCAAATCCATTTATGGGTCTTGTAGATCAAGTGTACTCTAGTCCTTCCTCAAAATTTGGGAGCTAGAGCACAACTGATGCTACCCCAAATACACAAAATCTCAACACTTCACCACTGAAGCATCAGCCTGATACATCCCATCAACCTATGTGTTGTTGTTGCTGCCGCCTCTGTTTCAAAAAACGGCCTGGTCGAAACTGACCAGGCCTGGTCGACCGAGCCGGTTGGGTGGCCGGTCCGACCAGTCAGATAACCAGCCAGGCTGGCCGATTTATTACTGAGTCGGCCGGTTTTTGTAATGACTCGGCCGGCTCGGTAATAAACCGGCCGACCAGGCCGAGCCCGATTCAACCAGGCCTGGTCATTACAGCCGGCCGGTGGGCCCATTTTTGGCGGTTTTGCGGACTTGAAAAAGGAATTTAACTCGCTGTTAGGGTTTTTTATGCTTGTCTAAGCCCTCCCAATGCTATATAACTAACCCACCCCCTCTATTGAGCTCACATCTTTCTCATGCAATTTGTTTGAGCATTTGTGAGTGTTTGCTGAAGATTGTGGACTCATAATACACTGTTAAACACACATTACTGACAAGAGATACAATTCTTATTGTCAAGGAGATACTGTCATGTCTCCACCTGTCAAGTAGATCACTGTCATTGTTACATTCCAATAGATTATTGTCATATAAAAGCACTGCATAGATAGTGCACAACATACATAAGAGCATCTCACAAGACCACTAACACTTATTACTGTTATCCCTACCAATTCTTGTCCCAAGCATCATTGTCTCAAGTACTAGGATCGAGACCCAAGCATCATTGTTACAAAATACAAAATGGTACTGTCATACATCTTTGTCACTCTGCAATGTATCACTGTCATATCAATCTGCCCTTTTGTTCAGAATATATTTAGAGACACTCTCAAATTTTAATGATTAGGGCATAGGGACAGCTCTTCAATTTGTTACCAAAAGAAAGTTGTAACTTGAACAAACTGGACTCCTTTCATCAGTTTAATCCTTAACAGAAATTATGCAACCTTCAATGCTACATGTACATGTGTCCTTTCCCTATCTTGTGCTCAGAATTAATACTAAGTAGTAAGGAACTATTGGTCAATTGTTGATGTCACGGAACTTCAGCTCTTTTTGGTCACAAACTAGGGCTCAAAGATATTTGCTTGAATTAGTCCAAAGACAAGCCTTGAATTTGTCACAAGATCCTTCCAATAATAAATTGAAGAGAGCAAGCATCAAATCAAATGGATTTATTGAGCCAACCAACTGCTGCTACAGCCTTATAGAAAATTTAAACAAGTGACAATATTATTTAATATTGTCTCCCACTGTAGAAACCCTTAGAGATACCAGAAACCTTGAATAACAACCTTCAATACCTTATCAAGTAGATTTGTTTGTTTTTTATCAAGGCACTTTAAGCTCAACAGTAATTCTTCAAAACATTTGACTCATGCAAACTACTTCAAATCAAGCTTACATGTAGTGATCATACTTGAGTGATTAGGTTGGCTTAATTTTATTAGGGTCGTAAAAATTAATATTTAATGTATTTTTTACAAAAACCGAGTCATGACCGAGTCATTGAAACCTGGTCGACCGAGAGCCTACTTTTATCATATGTTGTCTTTTGTCTATATTGTAATGCTTTGTGTTTGGAAACATGAATAAAAATCTTTAACTTTATGTTTTTGTACAAAAAAATTAATATTTAATGTATTTTTTACAAAAACCGAGTCATGACCGAGTCATTGAAACCTGGTCGACCGAGTCATTACCGATTCCGAGTCATTACCGAGTCATTACCTCGACCTGGTAGCTGACCGATTCCGTTTTTTAAAACATTGGCTGTCGCTCCTCTACGTTGCTCTAGACTTCAGCGTCCCAGCACTGCCTCTGCTCCCCATGATCTTCTGCACCCACTGACTCCAATCATCCTGCTACTGTCTTAAGGCTCTCGTAGCTCGTATGTGATCCAAGAGTTTGGGCACCTTAAGGATCCTGCCTTCACTATCTGTAGTTGCTCTACAGATCTATATCGCCCCACCTCTTCTCTCGAGGCACATGAGCACTCATGGCCACATCATCTTCGCTACTGTTGCCTTGGAATTTGAAGCTTCCTTCTCCTTCCTCTTAGGACAAGTGTTGGCGAAATGTCCAAGTTCACCACATCTGAAGCATTGGACCTTGGATAGGTCCTTCTTCTTCCCTTGCTGTCGTTGTCCCTTAGATGCTAGGGCTTCATCTTCCTCCTCCTCCTTCTTTACCTTGACACCTCCGCTGTTGAATTCCCTCTTGGTCACCCATCTGTATCTCATCCTGTCGAAGGATTGCCCACATGTCACCCAAATTTGGGAGTTGTGCTCTACCCAAGATGCTTTGGACAAAGGTCTCCCACTCATCGATGACTGCATTCAGGGCAGTCCTCACCAGGAGCCCATCATCCGGAGTTGCCCCCATGGCAATCAGCTAGTCTTGGATAGTCTGCAATCTGAAGAGGAAGGGATCGATCTCCTCTCCCTTGTGCATCTGGAACATCTGCATCCGGTTCTCTAGAAGCATCTTCTGTTGGACGAAGCTTCCTAGTTACAGGGTGGTCAAAGTTGTCCACACCTCATTTGTTGTCTTCTTCTCGGCAATGTGCGAGACCACGTGATCCTTTACAACATCCATGATCAAGTGCTTAGCACGCCCCTGGCACAGCTACGACATTCTCTGTGTGGTCTCTGATACTGTAGTCCTCCAAGACTATCAGGATTCTGGCTTTCCAAATCGGAAAGTTAGACACACCGTCCAACCTATCCTGATCTCTCAATCCCTACGGGACCATCTTTGCTCAAACAGTTGAAACAGGTCCTCTTCTCCCTTCTACTGCTGCTGCACTCAACAAAAGATCAGATCTGGGTTTCTTGGCAATAGAAACCCTCTATAAAAACAGCGCCCTCTGAAAAATGATTTCTGTACCAGAAATCCTACGCCAACTCTGTCGAATCAACCTTCTATGATCACCCTCTTGATCGAATCTCAGATTTCTTGGCAAAAATCTGCTGAGGGATTATTTCCCCTTACTTTGTCACCTTTGCTAGGCATCGTTCTGCACCGACAAAACCGATGCCTCACAAACAACTTTTGAAGATCCGAAGCTGCACTTCCAGCCTCGGCAATTAGTGCAGCGTCTCTCCAACTCGGACTGTGTCTCCGTTTAGGGCCTGCATAAGCCACTGCGTCAGCCCAATGTGAGCCTAACAAGTTCTGCATCACCCACTAGGGCCTGCGTCAGCCTCTGCGCCAACTGTACGTGAGCAAACTGGCTCTGTGTCCCTTCTACTGGTGTTGCGTTGCCTTCTCCAGGATATGTATTGC
Organism: Pinus albicaulis; assembly: GCA_034641835.2. Classification (NCBI taxonomy): domain Eukaryota; kingdom Viridiplantae; phylum Streptophyta; class Pinopsida; order Pinales; family Pinaceae; genus Pinus; species Pinus albicaulis. Next base: position 878,244,706 of record CM076584.1, on the reverse strand, counting down.
TTCAGCTGCTCTTCCTGCAACAAAAATCTCCAGCCCCTTGCTGATTGCTTTAGCTTGATATGCAAATGCTCGGAAATCTCCAGCCCCTTGCTGATTGCTTTAGCTTGATATGCAAATGCTCGGATACCATGTGAAAATTTCTGAATACAAAATTACAGAAACCCTACTGCAATATCTCGATTTACTTCTCCTACTTGTGATTTAATTATACAAGTTCTTTTCAGAGAATATCGAAGTAAACACAACTAGCAGCCTACACAAATACAAATCACTTATTGAACATCACACACATATAACAAAGGACACACATGATTTTTCGGACAAATGTCCCCGGACAAACCCAATGTGGGAAAACCGGTGCAGCAGTTCTAAGGATTTATTATTATTAAGCAGCAATATTCTGAGTACATCTAGGGTACCATAATCTAGCTCACCCAACAGAGAAAACCTCGGCAATAGAGAAAAATGTGAGTTTTACCTCTCTGTGCAAGTCTCGGCTGATCCAGATGAGTCACTAGTGAAACCCTAGCTAGCTCTGCGCAGTCTCTACGCTGCCACTGTGTAAGGCTACGTGGCCCTAGCTGAGGGGCTGCGTCACCCTTGCTCTGCGTTGAACAGATTCTCCCAGAATCTGGTTTCCTCATTGTCGGCTTAGAAACCCTGATCTCCATCTAATTTCGAACTTTTCCTTGGAGGCTCTCTGTTGCCTCCACTGCGTCTCTGTTGCCCTTGCTCTACTTTGTATTCTTGGTCCTCAAACCAATCACTGCATCTGCCCCTCAATGCTTCTCTGAATCACTCAGATCTGATATTTGTCTGAGCACTGCTCCGTCAGAATAATTCTCCAACTGACCCCAAGCCTTTCCTTTATACTTTTCTCATTGACAAATCAGCGGTCGTGTTCTAATCTCTAATCAATAGCTAAGATTAGAAGAAGTTTGATCCACGTCACTTAGAATGTTCTCAGCACATGTGTAAATAAATTCACTTTAATTTTTCAATTTCCCTAAGTTAGACTTAGGATCACCATTAAAAAATTTAATTATTTGAATATCTTTTACACCAGATGGAATTTCTCCAAACGCTTTCTGGGTCTTGGAGATCTCATATGTTCTAGCCCCTCCACAAAGTTTCGGAGCTAGAGAACATCCAATGCTACCCCGAAATCTCAACATTCCATGTGTCATGTCTCAAGAAGATGTTGGGACAAGTCCAACCTGTTCAAACAGAGTTTCCAAATTTGCCAATGAAGGAAGAATTATTCTAGAACCAGAAGGTATTCTGGCCATCAGCGAAAAAGGGTTATGTCATAGTACCATCAAAGAATACCTTATCAAATGGAAACCTTCCGGAAGAAGATTCATCATAGGAGACATGAAGTTTTCGCCAAAAAATACCCCCCATTCCTTTTGCTTTGATGACAGAGCAACTTTTTAGAGGGGATGGCAATGTAACAAACATAATTAGTTAGAAAAATATATAGATATGCCCAATCATGTAAACCAATCACCAACCTAGTATTTATACAGGGGGGGCTACAGTATGACTCATCATCTATTTTTCAACATTCATATATATATATATATATATATATATATATTGATTGCATTTATAAGTGTGTATGTGCCTGCTGTAACAGAAAACCACTGCAACAAATTGAGCAGATGTGTCAACCAAGGAATATTCATGTGGCAATTAAAAAGACTACAACTACATACAAATAAGCAAAGATTAAGTTTCTGGAAGAAGATGAATAAAAGGAAAAACATCCCCCAATTAGACTATTGACCAAATGTCGAGTCTCTTTCAAGAAAGTCACCGAAGCTCTGCGCAATATGACAGAAAGAATGCAAGTTATGGAAGAACGCAGGCAACAACAGCAAAACAATTTCGACCTGAAGGTTCTAAGCTCACTAGATTATACTGTGGTCCTCCTAGGCAGGAACAACTCTTTCCATTTAACAGAAAGTCTACTTGTGGAGAATGTATTCAAACATGGACGATCAGCATATATATATCGAGGAAGAGTAAACCCCCGACTGCCAAGCAGCTGTATGTCCATTGCAACAGCAAACCTGGCCCAGATATCATGTGGAGAATTGTGTCTCTCTATTTCTGTTATGTAATCATCTTGTTGAAATCTCTTAATATCAAACAAATATTTTAGTCATGTTGGAAAGCTTTATAGAAAACTCATTTAAAAGTGAAGGCATTCTGCATGCCAAGTTTGTATATTCTGATAGATTCATCACGTGGTACTTGCTATTAAAAATCAGAAGTAAAAGGTGGCAGAGCTGCCATAAAAGTGGCAATTTCACCGTACTTTAATTCTATTAAATAGAAAACGTTTATTTTCACCCAACAAACCAAGAATTGCAAATAAACACACGTCCTCGGAAAATATTGCACAGACCGAGCAGTCAGAATTAACTTAAAATCGTTGTGTCCAGCCTAGTCCAGGATATGGACAAATCATAACTGCAAATTCTTCTATAACAATGAGAAAGACTGAACAAAATACTAGCAGAGAAAAAATTATTTCACAGATTTACATACAGATACACACACCTGCGGCTGCACTAGTTGCTGAGTAGATTGATCCTGAGACCAGGCATAAACTTGAGGTTGAGACATCCGATAATATGGTTCCTTTAGATCAAGCTTGCTTGAAGAAGTTTGCAATATACCACCTTGATCAGCGCCAGCACCCCACATCTTCGCTGCAGAATGCTAAGTTTAATTTAGTAAAATACATCCCACATTCAGTTGCTGTTTCAAATTGAGCTTTTAATATAATGGTTATACCTGACATGGTGAGATTCATAGTATAGCTCTGTGCACTGTGTGCAACCATATGGAGCCGACCTGTAATAACCTGCCCAGCCATTACATAAATAGGTTGAGACAAGACACAACGAAGTTGATACCAATGTGTAGTTGGAGCTCCAGGTGCAGTAGTCAGCCATCGTTGTACAGCACTGCACACATCCATATTATTATTAGCTGCTTACACAAGTACAATCGACTTTGATCAAAACAAAAGAATCTAGTTTCCACACAAAATTAAATGTTAATATGAGCAATATATTTGAAAAGCTACTCTTATATAGCATTGCCACAACAAATTTTCACAATCAGCTCAAGCATAAAAAACAACACTAAAACAACACTAGCTTCCAGGACGTCCAACAGGGCACAAGGAGAACTAAAAACCAAGTCCAGATCAAAGATCTCTAAATCCGTAAATTGAGCCAGCTTTGACATTAAAGGATGAAGCATAAAAATAAAAATACACTAAAAATTGACCACAATAGTTCAAGAAATCATCATAACATGTGTTGAAACTTGAAACCAAAACACAGGCAAATTTGCAGTTCTCCATGGGGACCTGTCCCTCAGGGTTGAGGACAGACCCCCCTCACTGCCCACACCCCCTAAAAACCGAATCCCATTTAAATATCCCTAAAAGCTTAAATTGAGCCAGCTTTGACATTAAAGCATAAAGCATAAAAATGAGACTACACTAAAATTTGACCATAAGAGTTCTAGAAATCATCATAATATGAGTTGAAACCAAATCTCAGAGACTTCTGCAGCACTTCATGGGAACATCCCTCACAGTTGAGGGCACACCCCTGGGACGGGGCGTCCCTAGTGAAATATTTAACCACACCCAAATTTTTACAAAAGTCCGTGAAACAACCCCAAAACCTTTTTTCAAGTTGCAAGACGTGATTCGTGAAGAGAGGGGCTTGTTGGCACCACCATCCAAAAAGCTAGATGATTTTCACGAAAAGGGGGTTTGTGGGTGCCCCATGAATTTGTTTTCCAAAATGAGTAAGAACATTCTTTTAAGCATAAAAACGGTTTAAAATTAGAGAATATGACAATAATAAAGGGAAAAAAATTACCATCTAATATCTCTTATTTGGCATTTACAATAATTTAGAATGTGACTTTGAGATGAGATCGGGGTATGATTTGCCTTGCTTACTCATTTTGCTATAAATTACAAATTTGAATTTTTCAAGTGAATGGTGATTGATGAACCATGTTTCTATCATTTACAAATTTGAATTTAGTGTTTACCTTGCACAACAATGAATTTACATGGGAAGAATTGTTATTGTTCATATTTTTATTTTCATTTTTTTTATTTTAGAGGCAGGCCTCTCTATGCCAAGAACACAAACATCTCCCTCTCCCCCATAAATTTTCCATAATTTCAGGGGTGTCTCCACACATCCCCAATGTGTGTTTCCCTACTCCCACATACCATAAGCTTGGGGATAAATGGAAATTTTGTGATAAATTATACTATTTATATCAGATCTAAGCAGCATAGCTGATGTTTGACAAATGAAATACCCTCCTATACTATAAATAAAAAGAAATCGAATTAAATTGCTATCATATTTCACAAGTAACGAAAAGTGATCAATGGCTTTGTGGAAAGGTCTAGTTACATTAAGTGAAAGGGAACATTAATAGATATCCAATATAAAAGGAACTATAAAATAAGAAAGGGAAAGGAAAGAAAAAGTAGGTCTAGAACCAGAATAAAGTGATAGCCAAAAATAGGAATTCCCATCATGAACAAAAGAGCAATACCTAAGAAAAAGATAATGACGAAAGTTGAAGTGTTGGATCCCAAGCAAGTAATGTAAAATAGCAATAATCAATGTTGAATATCAGATTTAACATGCAAAAGACAGAAAAATAAATATAGAAGAGACAAGATAAGATAATTATATAAATGTTCAACAAATAACCACAAGTGTAGGTCAATGTGAGTGTTGAGTACAATCACGTCGATACAAGCACGAGTACTAAACGGTCTTCTAGAGCAGTCTCTCCCTAGACTTAAGTCATGGTCCACTAGAACAGTTTCTCCCAACACTCAAGGTTGAATGAAGAAAACTCAACATAGGATCATGGTCACAGGGGGAGCTAGCGGAAAATCTAGAACCTGTACTGTGCTACTGCTAGGAAGAAGTAGCTTGCCTTTATAATCCATGGGACTTCAACTTCCTGCTGGTAAGAAATTGTCTCTGAAGTCTCTAGGGAAGGGGAATGGTCCCTTAGGTATGGACCAATCTGAAGTCTGATTCAATTGCTGCTATAAATCTATCTTAGGTGCCCATACCCAATGACAGCACTCTAAAGAAGGACGTAATCAACTGAACAAGATCTGGTCTCGAAGGAATCTGGAAAATGTTTGCACAAAGTTTGAGCCTTGAGGGCTTTTGTATGTAAAGGGATAGACATCTCTAGTCTGAGTATTGGAAGAAACTAAATAGGATCTAGATCCCCCTGAACATGGTAATGAAATCTCCCAAGGATCTCATAATAAATGGGGCATTAAAAGATAAAATGCTCCTCAGTCTCAATTTCTCATAAATGGCACAACTAGAAAATCCCGTCTGATCGTCAATCTTGTTGGTATTACGAGCAGCAAAAATAAGAAGTTAACGAAATTATATCCATAATAAAACACTTACACACTTGATATGGAAATTGAAGTTAACGACGAGTATGAAAATGATATGAATCAAGATGGTGAAAAAGACGAAGCAGTAGATGATTACATTGTCGAAGATGAAGAGAAAAATTGCAATATAGATTATAACGGTCATGTTGGGATGTTAACTTACATATATTCATAACTACAACACCATTTCTCCTTCCAAAATTGGTTGAAAGGGTAGCTAATATGCTCAATTATTTCTCGTCACAATTGATGGGCCCTCAACGCAAGACTCTCACACTCTGGATCCTGAAAAATATGAAGTCAACCAAAAGAATTGTTGTTCCAGCAAGCAAAAGAAGAAATGGGGTTGTTGCCCAACAGGATCAGCCAGGATGATATCCGCCTGGGAAATCATATCTATTCCTGGAAAATTGCTTATACGTACACCTATCATGGTATCTCTATTGAGGATTGTAAGGTTGTTCACTCCACCCAAGGAATAGGGGAGGAACTGGGAACTGGCACTGTCCTTGAGGTATTTCTATTGAGCTCAGGGCTTTCCCATAGGGTTGATCTCTGCCAGATATGTGATCACCAGGAAAACTCAAATGGAGTTGTGTGTTCCTCTCTTGAATATTTCCTAGCTGGAGGTTCCCTATACCGATTTGAGTACTTTGTCCTATCAAACCAGATTGGGTTCTTGCTTGGAAAGGGTGGCATAATTATTGCTGAGATGTTATTCATTCTGTCTCCTGAGAGAAAGGAAGAAGCGATTAAGTTGATTGAAGTTTTTGTCCATTTTTTCACTCACAAAATTGTTTGCAAATCAGACATCCATAGAATCAATTACACCCGTGCAGCAATGGCGCACAACATAGAATTTTCAGAACCAAAAGGAAACATAAAGGATTTTAGCACTATTATTTTAGAGCAAAAGAAGGCTCCCAATCGCCTTGTTGTCGATGAGGCTATCAGCGATGATAACTTTGTGGTTTGTCAACATCCGGAAACCAGGGAAAAATTACAGCTCTTCCGCGGAAATACAATTCTCATCAAGGGCAAGAAGGGAAAGGATACGATTTGTATCATTCTTGCCAATGAGATGTACGAAGAGCCCAGGATTAGAATGTACAAAGTTGTGTGTTTGAATCTGAGTGTTCGACTCAGAGATGTTACTTTGGTTCATCCATGCCTCGATGTCGACGTAATGTATGACAAGCATGTGCATATCCTACCTATTGATGATAAAACGTCCTGTTTTCCGAGCCTGCGAGGACGAGCTTAAAATAAGATGGAAAACAACAAATGGATAAAGCTGGAAAATCTAGACAGGGACGTTGATAAATTGCCTAACCTAGCACGTCAGATATTCTACAAACTTTGCCCCCACACCATCGTTTCCTCGGACGAACGATGGCTGGCGGGTTTTCAAATGATCTTGAACCCTACGACATCGTCAGTGCATTGACGTCGTCTCAACTTCGAAAACGTGGTTCCAGCGTGCGTCCTGTACGTGGTGTTGAAAAAACACACAAATTCCATTGCGGACGACATGAATGACATCTCATCCGACAATATCCACTGGCCCACATGATACAGCCAGAGCTGGATGCTTTGGTAAGCTTTGTTGCCAGACATTGATCAACCGCGTGACTTTGAATGGGAACGAATTGGAATACTTCTAGCTCCCTATGGAATAAGTGACAATGACGAAGTGGGTTCACTGTTGTTCTGAATATTGGACCCTAACCCTAATACATGGATTACCATATCGTAGTTCTTCTGCTCAACTGCATCATGTTTGGCTTTGTAGTTCATACGAGTTATGAAAACTGAAGGGCGATTGCAATCTCACAGATTCCACAAATGTGGACTTTCGTGGCCATGGTTGCCTAAATCAAACGGTAGAAAATTATGCAGCCCCACGATCGTTCTAGAACAATCAACCATCACGTTATTTCACTAGGACATATGGTTGCCTAAATCAAACATGGCTAAATTATTTTATTATAAGCACACTTGATTTCATACTAGATCATATTGTGTCACGAATCGGGTAAACTATTGGGGGTCTATGTCTAAAGGTGTTTTCCCCTTTCAAGGGTTGAATTTGTAATTATTTTGATGTAAAAAATATTTTAGTGCATGGTCCCTCGCAGTCAGACACCATGGTTAAAATATTTGAGGGTGGAAAAGTTATTAAATCCTATCTAGAGTCAATTAATTAACTTTTTCTGCCTAAATTAAATAAAAATCTTAAGCAAGAAAATCAATTAATTTTGAGTCAAAAAATAATTATAAAGAAATTAATTTCCCTCCAAGTGGAAATAAACGAAAATTAGTGGGTCAAAAAGAAGTAAATTTTTGGAGCTCCCCCACCAAGGGAAAATTGGATAGTTTAAGAAAAAATGAGCCCTTGGACCATGGTGGTTAAGTCAAAGTCAAATTTCTTAGGAAATTAATCCAGAATATTAATTTTTGGATTAATAACAAGTAGTTTTAAGAGAAATTCGATTTTTTTCCTCGAAATTAAAAATTTGATGGTGGAGATTAAAAGATGTAAAGTTTTTTTCGACAGTCGAGATTAATTTGACGAAGATCAAGCCAACTAGTCGTTATCTTCGACTTGGAGGGGTTTCTCTATATAAAGAAGCCATTTAGGTTATATTTTCCCATCTTGGGATGAGGTAATTTTTTGTACTAGGCTACAGCTCTGCTAGGAACATTTTTTATCATAATAGAAAGACTTTGGGGTTCAATTCATGGTGTTCTTCTATCTGTTGATCTACGGTATATGTTGGCTATGTAATTATCATATATTTTGCTAAATTAAATTTTAACTGTTATTTCATTTGTCGGTGATCAAAACATTCTATTAATACAAGTATCTTAGGTGATCTAATTCACCATATAAGCTAATTGTTTATCTTAAGAATTTATAGAGAATTACAGGTATGCTAGCTCTTAGGCTCCAAGTTCACAGATTGTGGAGAAGAGTCAACCTTCTTTGGGTCTGAGCTTTTATTTTCATAAATTATTTTGCAGGAGGGTTTTGGCTTGGCTATCTCAAGAGATAGTATTCATCCACATTTTATTTCAAAATTCTCAAAAATAATTTTTATTTGATCTTGCGCTGAAAAGAATTAATTTGTTAATGAGAGCTTGTAATTTCAAGTTGTAAATTTTGTAAATATTTGTAAATTCTTTCTAACCCTTGTTTTAATTTTGTAGAACTTGAAGTTTTGGAATTGTTTGATATTTTGTATATATATTTGTATTTATCTAAATTGGGTTGTCTAAATCTAGTTTTTAGTTGTGAGGATTCTGTGTTTAAAGACTTTTGGCGGGTGAAAGACCATCAATTTGAAGAAGAAGTGATTTATTTTGCAGATCTAAATATTCTTGCCCAGTGACTAGGGTTTTGAGCTAAGTTGCCGAAAACACCAAGGCTGGCCCTCGAAAACTCACATCCCCGTTTCTGAAACGGAAACCCGTACGAAACTCCTCGAAAATGGCATTGATCTGTATCCAACCCGTTTCAAAAATTTCGGATACGTTTTTTTTGGAAATGTCATGTTTCCTGGCCATTTTTGAAAATCGGAAACGTATTTGCAAAAAAACAGAAACGTATTTGCAAAAAATGAAATGTATTTGGAAAAATATGAAACGTTTTTGAATTTTTGGATACGTATCCCGATTTTTTTGAAACTTTTCTTTAGAGATTCATCTTTCCGCCATCTTTCCACCGGGAACGTTCAGTTTCAACATTAGAAAGTGAAGTTAGGGATGGCATGTGGTTATCGTTTTCAATTTTATGATTATCGAGCAAGAGCCCGCCACAAAGAGCAAGAGCCCGACGACTATTAGTTAGTGTGACAGAGCTCGTTTAAAGTGAGAGCGCCCGACCGGCGACTGTTTGAGTGTTGAGCATCGAGTCTTGAGGGACGAGCGTCGGGAGGTATATCGCAACTGCAAGAGCAGCCGCAAGAGGAAGAGCAACTTGCCCAATGCTAGCCCAGCCTACCTAGTGCAATAGGTAGGTTTTAAATTTTAATGTCTTTAACAGTCGTTGTCTTTCTCTCATGAATTTAATGAACAGACCAGAAATTTGAAAAGTTAAAACACTCTAGTCTCTATCACGTGGGAAATCAATGAACTATACATTGAATAGATGGATCATCATGAAAGAAAATACCATGTTATTTTTAGCTGCGAATGAAGTTTAAAACACCAATGGATATCCCTTATCCAATGTGAAAAAAAAAAAAAATTTGAACTTTGTAAGTTTGTTCCTACATATAAAAAATTAAAAATGTTTACTGAGACGAGGTGAATCACACAAATAGCTTCAGCATGCAAACCCCTTGCAGGTAACCATCCCAAGAGCACTATGACTTGCGTGTCTTCAAAAGCATATCCTACATTGACACTTTTCAATGACCAAATAAAAAACTTTACAATCTCATCGGATTCTTATGTTCCTGCAGTGATAAATCTGTATGATCACTAGTCCTTGTTGCATCCGAGAGAGTAGGTGGCTCATTCTTGGTAAAAATAATTCCCAATTCGTTTGACTTGGAGAAAAGCTACGAATGTTGAAACCCTTTTATGGAAAGAAGATTGGAACTTGAGTCTTTGCTTGCCTTTGATACTAATTTTGATGATATCTAGAATCGAGAATTTTTCGTTTCTGGGAAATGCTTTGAGAAAAATCCCTGATTGATTAGTAATGCTATGTGGATGGGTGGATGACAGTGAGAATGGAATCCCGGTGGATGGCTTCTCACTCTATAAACGCCCCACCCTGTTGGACTGTTTGAACTTTGAACTTTGGATATGTTTTCAAAGCGATACAATACGCATATACATAATAGGCCCCAGATTTTTTTTACTGTTGTATGAGAGCTTCTACAGAAGGAAATGGTGAAATTGAATTTATTCTGAGCCTTTACTATAGTTTGTGCTTAAAATAATAAAATGTATGAAAAGTTAGTTATGTATATTAACTGAGAACTCAAAACTCATATAAATTTATCAAGCTAATATCAATTTATCAAAGTTTCAACTTTCAAACTCATATATATATATATATGTTTGATAAATTGATATATGTCATCATCATGTAAGTGACCCATTGTTTTTTATTTTTATTTTGCAGATTAATATCATCATTAATGGCACCTTCAAGTTCAGTTATTCATGAGGTAGAGACACTGGAGAATGAAATTGAAACTTCCCCTAAAGTTGATCCAAAGTCACCACTTTGGAAATATGTAACTGTTGTTGGGAAGATCCAAGGAGGCGGCTCATTGGGATGGGTTTGCAGTGAATGTAAAAAGGATTTTAAGGGATCATACACACGGGTCAAAGCACATTTACTTAGGTTAAAAGGCAATGGGGTTCGAATATGCAGTGGCCCACCTAAAGAGAATGGGACAAATGGAAGTGGTTTAAGCAAGACAAAAATTGCAAAATATCATAAAGAACAAGACGAGGCAGATGCGAAATCAAATGAGGCAATTTCTACAAAGTTGGGAGCATCTTCATCAAAGCCTCCACTTCATTCTCATGGAATTGTTGGTTCAAACAAGCAGTCTAATTTGGGACCACTTGAAAAGAGTTTTAATAATGATGCTCGAGAGATTGCAAATGCAGCAATTGGTTAATGCATTTATGCAAATGGCCTTCCTTTTAACCTTGTGTGGTCTTCTTATTGGGCAAATATGATAAAAGCAGTGAATGAAGCCCCAAAAGGGTTCAAGAGCCTTGGATATGAGAAGGTTCGCACTACAATGTTGAGTGTTGAAAAGTTAGATTTGGAGTCTAAATTAAGACTCATTCGTAATTCATGGTGCATTCCAGAGTTGTCCATCATTTCTGATGGATGGAAAGATCAAAGTAATAGGTCTTTGATCAATGTGATTGCTCAGAGCCCAAAAGGGGCAATGTTTTTGAAGGCAGTGGATTGTGAGGGGCAGATGAAAGATTCTCAATTCATTGCTGACATCTTGATTGAAGCAATTGAATTGGTGGGGCCAGAAAATGTTGCCCAGGTAATAACTGACAATGCAACGGTGTGTAGAGTAGCAGGCCTAATTATTGAAGGCAAATATCAGCACATCTTTTGGACCCCTTGTGTTGTACATTCATTGAACCTCATGTTGAGTAAGATGGGGAAGCAAATCGAGTGGATTCGTGTTATTTTTGAAGAGGCAAAAGAAATTCAAGCATTCATCACAAGCCACCACATGTCCCAAGGCATCTACAGAGAATTTGCAAAGTTGGAGCTCCTTAAGGTACCCTAAACATTAATCAAATAATAGTTTTCAATCAAAATTAATTTGATGATTTTTATTTTTTAATTTATTAAAACATTGGAAATTTGGCACTTGCAGGTTGCTGAGACCCGATTTGCCTCTCACATCATAGTCTTAACAAGGCTTATGCAAGTGAAAGATGCATTACAATCAATGGTATGCAGTTCTCTTTGGAATCAATGGAGACAGTCCCAATTTGATAGAGCACAAGCAGTGAAAAAATTGGTTGTTGATGATGAATGGTGGGATAAGGTTGAGTACCTTTTAGCATTTACTAAGCCAATAGTGGATTTGCTCCGTATGTTTGACACAGATATGCCTAATTTGGGAGAGGTGTATGAAGGCATTGATTCCATGATAGAGAAGATAAGGATGGTTATAAATGCCAAGGAGAATGACCCAGATGAATTCTTTTACAGAGAAGTAAAAAATATATTGACCAAAAAGTGGAACAAGATGACCACGCCATTGCACCTTTTGGCCTATGCAGTGAATCCAAAAAATTATGCTGCAGAGTTGCTAAGTGATCCAGAAAGAACTGCACCAAGCAAAGACCCAGAAGTCTCACAAGGATTTAAAAAGGCTTTTAGAAAACTTTTTACAGATCCTGAAATTGGGCATTGGATTCGTTCTGAGTTTGCTCATTTCTTGGGATCAGAGGGTTGGGGCTCTGATATTGATTGTATGTGGGACAAGAGGGCAATGAGTCCAATTGACTGGTGGAACTACTATGGTGGGGAACTTCCACATATACAAAATTTGGCCATCAGGATCTTGTCACAGGTTGCTAGTTCCTCTTCAGCAGAAAGGAACTGGAGTACATATGGCTTCATCCATTCAGTGAAGCGAAACATATTGGCTTCAAAGAAGGCTGAGGAACTAGTGTATGTTCATTCAAACCTTCACCTTCTATCACACAAGAGAGATGAATACAAATTTGGGGCCGCCAAATTATAGGATGTGGAACCAGAGTTGTCTGACTTGGATATGACATTGAATGCCAGGTCTCATATGACTTTGTTTGATGCGGAGTCACCAATAGGTGGATCCTCAAGTGGACATGGCAGCAATGTTCCCACTTCTGGAGATGATGTGAAAGTTGAAGACATATTTGATGATATGTAAATGATATTTATGTTGATGATTGAAATTAGAAACAAAAACTTGATGATATGTTGAACTTGAATCATGATTCATGAATCATCATTTACGAATTTTCAATTTATAAATTATAACTTTATGCTGATTCCTGAATTGATGATGATAGACAGATGAATAACTTTACGCTGAATTGATGATGATGATAGATGATAAATCATAATTCATATATGATAATTGATGAATGGATGATAGATGATATCATGATGATGATCGTTGATGATAGATGATTAATCATTATGCATTTTTACTATTTAGATATAATCTACATTCTCAAACTTCAAAGATGAATGGCAATGTAAATTTGTTATATATATATATATATATATAACGTGTCGTTTCCTGTCGTATCGTATCCAGAGTTTTTGAAAATTTTCCGTATCCGTTTCAAACCTTGTATCTGTATCCGTTTCAGTGCAACTTAGGTTTTGAGGGTTTTTACCCATTTTTTTATTACCGTTTTTATTTTGGAAAGGATTTTGTGGGGCTTCAAAGTATATAAGCCCTTATCAGACCCCGATCTACAAAACCCATATCACCAAATCTAGACGTTTGGCTTGGAAGAGGAATCCACTAGCCTTAGAGCGTCTTTCTGCTGCACCAACTCGGGTTTTTCAGGGCAAATTATTTTCTGAGGTTGTTTTGCAGGTGGATTCTTGAGTTTGAAGGTATTTTTTGGTGTTTTGAGGCTAGTGTGGCCTAGCCATTGGGTTTAAAGGGCATTTTGAAGCTTGGATGTGGGATTTTGATGGTTGATCTATTTTATTTCAGACTTATATTTGTGGTTGCAGGTGTTGGAAATACCACAATTTGCAATTCAAGACCAAGTCTAGCCTCATTGGTGCCTTGGCTAGCTAAATCATCCATTGGACATAGGCCTAGAGGCCTTGCAGGTTTGATCTTTCCTTACCTTCTTTCTCACTTGCTACATAAATCAAATCAGATCCGAACATTTTATTGCAGACCTTAAATTCAAAAAAAACAAGCCTAAGAACACCATAAAATCATCACATATTAATCTCAAGAACATTATAAGTGTTTTGGTTTTGTTTTAATGCATTTATGTGAATAGATCTTGTCAAAAAGTTGTTGATCTCTGTGTTAATAATTGGCTGATTTGAATATTGAAAGGTCGATATAAATTTTAGAGATCTGATCTAGATGTTTCAGTGGTCTTTTCCTAGCCTAGTTTGTTCTTCATTGCATTAAAATAATTCTTTGCGCACTGGATTTTCTATAACCACATTTAAGTGTCCATATTGGTGAATTAATTGATTTTCATCTATTGGATAATGACCTACAACAATCTGAATTTCTGTTAGTAGTGGCAAACAAATCAAAGAATAAACCAAAGTAATCCCTTAATAAGTTAATAACTCATATAAGGCATCACACTTTGATTATAGAGGTTTAATTCATCAATCTTGTTGATTTATGTTGGTTGTCCTATGCATTCTTGAGGTCTGATATATATTGCAGAAATCTGATATAAGTTTGCAGAAATCCGGTATAAGTGTTCCAGAAACATAATTGTTTGTATATTGTTCTTAAAAACTCATCTAAATAAGCCTAATACACTAAGAAATCCTCATTTTGATTAAAGGGTTGAATTTGTCATTAATTTTCTTACTGTTATCACTGTTAAAGAAGTCTCGTCAGATTTTAAGATCGGTCCCTAGGACCAAATTTTAATAAATCCTAACAAGTCTAAAGGTCATATCTCTAATTGCAAAAGGTTTATCATTGAAATAGTGATTGTTTTGAAGTGATTTTTGAGCCTGCTATTGAGTAATTGTTTGTTGATATATAACAGTGAGGTATTGCAAAAGGAACTCTCTAATATCTTAAATTGCTTTGGTATCCTGATAATAGACTTGTCTTGACTTTCCTCTTGCATCTTTGCATCGTCACTATCAGCAATCTCATTTTCAGCTTGTCTCTATTTTCATCTAATCTGCTTCATTGGTTTTATGATATAAGTGGTAACTTGCCTAATCACTAAATAATATTGCTAAGATAAGGTCTTGTTGACATAATTGATAACATCTAATTGGAATTGTTAATTTCATTTCACTTGAATTGATTAGCCATGTCTCATTAAGTGCTTCGGCTTGTTCTTAAGTAACATTAAGTAGCGCAACAATAAGTAATTTCTTGATAATTGTGCACTTGTGTTTCATTGTAATTGTTTATCTTGCTTCAATTGAGATAGTTGTTCAATTGCTCTTTAAGTGCTTCATTGTTCTCATATTGAATATCACTAGAAGCGTGAGAATTTAAATATTTTATCTTATTGGACTACTTAGTTTAATTAATAATCTCATTGAAGTATTCTTCATCTTGCATCTACATTCTAGGCATAGTCTTGCACTAATCAATTTACCTTCAACCATAAGCTTGATTGATAGAAAGATAGGACCACCTTTTCTCTTTTAGCTTGCAAAGGATAGACCCTATTTAGTGTTTAACACGGTGACCTTCCAGTCATCATATCCACAGTCTCTGCAGCGTCGGAGGCATCAACTGGTTAGAACTCAAGGGAAGGGATTGTTAATCAAGCCAGAGCTTGCTTCCCCTTGGTTTCTCTCCACAACTTACCCTAGAGACTAGCCTCAAAACAGCTAGGAGGAAGGATTCACCTAATTAGAAATATAATTTAAAATAAACCAGGATCCTGCATCTCACTTAGTTTTTAGGTGTTGCATCTCATATAGGATAGCGAAGCATCCTGAAGCAGCAATTATTCATCCAGTAGCTTGGTAGATAATTTGATTAAGAAAGTGTTTTGACTCCACTAAGGCATTTGTCTCTCCAGATAATCTAATCTAATCTAATCATTAAGCTTTCTAAATTAACCAAGTTGCTAGGCCATTCATTCATGTCTCTCAAACTTGTTGGTTGCCAATAGGTCTTTTATCTTCACATTTCATAGGGACTACCCCCCATAGCCTGTTGTTGGGAGACAGCTACAACAAAGAGAGTGGGGATCAGAGTGACATCCCCCGCCTTGATTATTGTTGCATCTGGCTTGTACAATTTGAGCGACAACGAGACTCAACCAACATGGACCAGTTCAATGAACCAATCCCTGAAGTAAGCAAAGGATGGAGTTTACTCTGTTTATGATCAAACAGGTCAACTCAATTGAGTCTGAGTTCGTAAATTTTTGTAGATGTTCTATGCTTGATGCAACTTTTTTTTTATAGAGCAATCACATAAACAGTTAAGTAAAAATGCTGATAGAACATACCAGTGGATCTATAGAAGACAAACCAGAAACAGGAGAATGTGTTGGTGCGTTACGGCGGTCAGCAAGATGCTTCAACCAGCAAAGTCTTCTTGGTCGCCCAACCCAGAATGTGTCACAACAGTCCTCAAATCAGTCACCCAGTCAACTCAAAGTCAACCCCAGAAAAGTCAACGCTTTATAGAAAAAGTCAACGCAGGGCAGCAACAATAAAGTCAACACAGCTCCAACTTCAGTCAACCTTTTGACCTCGATTTTTGTGCCAATGAGTACGGACTTCAAAAATCGAACTCTCCACCAAATTTTAGCCAATTTGGACCATGCGTTGACCAAAGTCAACGCTGGTCAAACTTGCCCAGAAACCCTAACTACAGAAAATTTGCTGTAGTAAATTTCATCCTTTTCGCTGCAGTAGATTTCGTCCTTCTTCTCACGTGGGAGATGAAACTACTTCTCAGATGCTTATATATAATCAGAGGAGAAGATGTGTGATGTTGAGTGAGTGAAATGCTCTCCAACGTTGATGACTATATTTATATCCATCATTGAGGTGTGTGACACATCTGCTGGGGGTGTAAAACCTTAAGGCCGACCTACACTTAAATTTATTACAAATAATAAATTCAAAACAAATGTTCTACTCATCAGATTAAAATCAATTTTATATCGATTTTACACCTCTCTATAAGAGGAATCCAATACAAATATTGGAATCTTCATCTGAGCATCACAAGATGGAGTTTGGACCTAGTTGTCCAAATTTAACACTCCCTCTCAACTAGGGAGAACTCTATCCACCAGTGCAATCAAACATTATGCGTCATCCCGTCGTAACTTGCTTTGTTGGCCTCTTTATTTCCGAACAAAAGTGGGTTAGTCACAAAGACATCATCCCCCGGCTAACAAATTCAGCCCAAAGGTCCGAAACCTCTATTGGACTCACAAAGAGTCTCCAACCAACCTGAAGTTGGTTCATCTAACCCGAAGTCAGGCAGAGGTCCGAGACCTCACTAGACTTGACCCCAGATCAAGTGGTTGGACCGTGCCATCCTAGATAGAGAGTACGGCAATCTCTGATGTGTCCATCAATCTTTGCTACTGGTATCTAGCTTTTCCCACCTCATTGGCCAAATGAGAGGTACTTCCCATGAGCCCTGAACTTAATGGGTAGGATGCATACAGGGCACAGATAAAGAGAGGTGAACCAACTCAATAATCACAACGGTGGGGTCCAAGCACACCAACAAGGTTTGGCAAGCCTAGCCTTGTGGTTGCTCATAGCTCCGAGAAGCTGTCCCCAAAGTCCCCCAGAGCTCCTCGAGCTCATCGTCCAACAGGACCCACATCATAAGGTCGTTCCATGATACCAAGTCTCTCACGGAAGGTTAGGAACTTGACCTTGCCCAGGGGCTTAGTGAGAATATCCTCAAGCTGCTCATCAGTTCCTATATGATCGAGCCTTACGGCGCCTCACTGTACCATATCCCGGATGAAATGATACCTGATATCAATATGCTTGGATCGGTCGTGGAACACAGGATTCTCGGTCAAGCGAATCCCACTCTGGTTATCACAGAGTATCACGATGGTATCTAGCACATGTCCAAACAGCTCACTAAAGAGCTTTCGCAACCAAACTACTTCACAACAGGCCATACTTGCTGCAATGTATTCGGCCTCTGCGGTGCTCAAAGCCACCGACTTCTGCTTCCTGCTCATCCATGAGATCGAAGCAGAACCAAGATTGAAGCAACATCCCGATGTGCTCTTACGATCCACCACACTGCCAGCCCAATCGACATCAGTATATCCACGGAGTGTCACACTCCCGGCAGTGTATCTCAGCCCATGGTTTATCGTGCCTCGAAGATATCTCAGAAGATTCTTGGCACCAACCCAGTGAAAGTGATGAGGCTCAACCATCTGTTGACTCAAAGTGTTCACTGCAAAACATATATATGGACGGGTGTTCACTAAGAACATCAAAGCTCCTACGAGTTGACGATACTCAGTAGGATTGGCCAATACGGGCCCAGCAGCGCTGCCACTCAACTTCATGAAGTTGAGTTCCATTGGTGTTGACACGGTCTTGCAGTCCACCATACCAAATCTTTCCAGAAGTTTCACAATGTATTTTCCTTGAGAAAGGAAAATCTTGCCAGGTCTCTGCCAGACCTCTAGGCCTTGGAAATAGTGCATCAGCCCTAGGTCCTTCATCTCGAACTCAGCAGCGAGCTCCCTCTTGCACTGATGAATGAGAGGGTCAACACCTGTCAGGAAGAGGTCATCCACATACAACACCAGAATGAGAGGCTTCCCCCTATCAACCTTGAAGTAAAGGTTCGGATCAACATTACTATGAGTGAAGCCCAGCTTCATCAGGTAGCTATCTATCCTCTCATACCAAGCTCTGGGTGCTTCCTTCAACCCATAGAGGCTTTCCTCAACTGTCATACATGAGTGTCCCGATCCCATCTTCAAAACCCTGCAGGTTGTTCTACATACACCTCTTCCTTTATTGCACCATGTAGAAAAGTGGTCTTGACATCCATTTGATGAAGACTCCATCCTTGCGTAGGAGTAAGGGCTATAATTGATCGAATGGTGGTATATCGTGCCATAGGTGAAAATATGTCATCATAGTCTATTCTTTCCTTTTGAGAGAAGCCATGGGCAACAAATATTTCCTTGAACTTTTCAGCACTTCCATCAAATCCATGCTTGATCTTGTAGAGCCATTTTGCGGTGACAATTGATTTTTCCTTCGGTCTTGGAACCACATCCCAGACATCATTCTTCATTATGGACTCATATTATTCGTGCATAGCATCCTTCTAGACTCGATGCTTTACGGCTTCCTCAAAAGATCCAGGTTCAAATTATACAATAGTACTATATGGCGCCCAGACAATTTGCATTCAATGGCTTCTTGCTTTCTCGGAATGTCCCCCTTGGGGCAGCATGTCCCTCAGCATCTTCGAGAGTGTCCCTGAGCCATGATGGTGTCTTTCTCAGTGAAGGAGATGGATCGATTGGGTCCATTGGTCCTTCAACATCAAGCATTGTCTCATCCCGCGGTTCTTCTTGATTTCCAGGCCTTGCTTCATGATTTTCCTTAGATCTTGGAAGATCTACTACTTTCTTCAGGGAAGCATCTTCGTCAAAAGTGACATCATGGCATATCTCTACTTTCCTTTGACTAGGTACATAGACTCTATAGGCCTTAGAAGTTTATGGTAGCCCGTCAAATATTCTTTCCTCCCGTAAGCATCCAAATTTTACTTTTTCTTTTGGCACATGAAAATAAACAAAGACATCCAAAAATTCCAAAGTGTTAGACATCAAAGCTTACCAAAGGAAAACCTCTTCGTTAGTTTTGACCTGTGGCGCGGCAGATGGGCATTGGTTTTGGAAATGTATAATATATTCACAAATTTTCCTCCCCACAAAAACTTCGGTAGACCCTGGTCACATAGCATGGCATGGGCAGCTTCCAAAATGGTCTTGTTCTTTCGTTCAGCAACGCCATTCTGCTCAAGAGTATAGACAGTTGTGGTCTCCCTCTTGATGCCAGCTTCTCTGCAAAAGTCTTTGAACTCATTTGACTCATATTCAGTGCCATTGTCGGTCCTCAAAATCTTGATCTTCTTTCCGGTCATATTTTTCACCAAGGCTTTGAAGGTATGGAACCACATGAAAGCCTCATCCTTCTTCTTCAAGAAGTATATCCAGGTTTTGCGAGAGAAGTCATCAGTGAATGTCATGTAGTAAGAACATCCTCCCAGGGATGTCACGGGCAATATACCAGATAGATCAGAATGGATCAGTTGCAAAATATCAGATGTCTTTGTGACACTTGAGGGGAAAGGTCCCCTTGTATGCTTTCCTTCGGCACAACCCTTACATACACTTTCATGATTATTTCCAAAGTCAGGCATCCCTGTCACCACCTTCCTTTGCTTCGGGAAGGGCCTTGTAATGAAGGTGTCCAAACCTTCGGTGCCATAGTTCGGTTTGTCGGATAGTATCACATGTCATTGCTCCCAGCGGACTTCCTCCAACCTGGTAGAGTGTGCCAACTCTAAAACCAATCGAGATAGCTTTTAATTTCTTTCTTCCACATGCGCACCTTTCCATCAGTGAATGCCACATTGAAACCTTTGTCTTCCATGGTTGATATAGACACAAGGTTCTTCTTCAATTTTGGTACATAGAGTACATCCTGCAAATGTAGGACTTGTCCTTAGAGACAAGTGGAGGGTCACAGTCCCTGTCCCTTTCACGGGATATGTGGCATTATCTCCAAGGATAATTTCTAAATTAGTATCCTTCTCAACCATGTCAAAGAGTGCTTCCTTGAACCCAGCAATGTGTCTTGAGGCACCACAATCTATCAGCCAGACATCCATAGTGTCGGGCGGGGATGCAGCAAAGAGGGCAAAGAACATTTGACTCCTCATACCTAGAGTTTCTAGACCTTTCGAAAGGTTGATTGTTTCCGCCAGAGGGAGCCTTCCTCTTTCCTTTGGACCTGTTGTTTCTTTGATTTCCAGTCTTCTTTGTCGGCCAACCCAGAATGTGTCACAACAGTCCTCAAATCAGTCACCCAGTCAACTCAAAGTCAACCCCAGAAAAGTCAACACAGTCCAGAAAAAGTCAATGCATGGCAGCAACAATAAAGTCAATGCAGCTCCAACTTTGGTCAACCTTTTGACCTCGATTTTTGTGCCAATGAGTATGGCCTTCAAAAATCGAACTCTCCACCAAATTTCAACCAAATTTTTGTGCCAATGAGTATGGCCTTCAAAACACTGGTCAAACTTGCCCAAAAACCCTAACTGCAGAAAATTTGTTGTAGTAAATTTTGTCCTTTTTGCTGCAGTAGATTTCGTCCTTCTTCTCACGTGGGAGATGAAACTGCTTCTCAAATGCTTGTATATAATCAGAGGAGAAGATGTGTGATGTTGAGTGAGTGAAATGCTCTCCAACGTTGACTGTATTTATATCCATCATTGAGGTGTGTGACACATCTGCTGGGGGTGTAAAACCTTAAGGCCGACATGCACTTAAATTTATTATAAATAATAAATTCAAAATAAATGTTCTGCTCATCAGATTAAAATCAATTTTATATCGATTTTACACCTCTCTGAAAGAGGAATCCAATACAAATATTGGAATCTTCATCTGAGCATCACAAGATGGAGTTTGGACTTAGTTGTCCAAATTTAACATAGTTCAAGTCCCTTGAATTTAAATACAATGGGAAACACATAAAGCTTGTCTCTAAACTTTCATATTTTATTTGGACTAGGCATCTTGGTGAGGATTTGTAGTCTTCTCACACGTTATACATAATTGCATCTCAACTTCCCCATCTCAGTTGACTTGTCAAATATAGTGACAATGTACCTCTACATCATTAGTATCCTACATGTTTAGCATAGCTCAACTTACCCATCTCAATCTCGCTACTAAAAGTAGTGACAGCTTACCTCTACATGATAGTATACTCATGTAAGGGTGGATTCTTCACTATCATGAGAACACCTTGATTATAATAAAAGAGAACGGCAAGCTCAGTCAATATCATCTATAAACCTGCATAGTCTCTTTTAAGCCAAATTACCTTGCATGTTAATTTTACCATTGCCCTGTAACACCACCTCAATAAAAGAAAGTGAAACAAGATGCTTTTTGTTGATCCATGCAATTGCAGCTATTCCTAAACAAAATAAGAAATTGTGGGCTTCCCATAATCCGCAAAACTTGCCCCATCAGAATCTAAATATACAACCAAATGGTGTTCTTCACTTCTACTAGACATGATTTCAAAATATGGTGAAGGAAAATCAGTCACCCCAATAGTTTGTACATTAACTGATTTAATGATTTTGAGTCAGTTTTGGTTGAACATATCGATGCAATCTCACTTATCTACATGAAATTTGATAATTAATGATCCTAACTTTTCCTAACAGACATTTTGCACAATTATTTTTTAGAGCACCTAAACAATAATGTAGAAGGCCCTAGTTTGTCCTATCAAAAGCATAACATAGTTCAAGTTTACCCTTCTTACTACTTTCACCTCACTACTTATGATGATGATCTCACTTACACATATCACCTAAAGCATCCATATTTTTTAAATTAAGATTAGAATTAGAAGAGGCAAAATCCATCATATTCCAAACCTTGTTCATTTTCCATGTACCAAGCCCTAGGGGCCTACATTACTTCATAGGTAGTTTTAACCCATCTCCATACCAAGATCTCTTTCCCTGAAACTTCGAGACTCTTAAGATTCACACAAAACTTCTTCCATCAAAGCATCATTGATGAGAGTCTAACAAATAAATTGTAGTTCCTGTTACCACAAAATCTAGTAGGCCTTGAAGAGGTAAAGCCTACAAGACAAACAGCGAGATTAAGTGCCAACAATGGGACAATGGCCCACCATCACCATAGCCAATGTTCCTTGCTCTTTACGGACTTTCACTGATGGGAGGAGTCTCAATATGATGATAATCACATTTTGATAGATATTCTAGGGTTTAAGGTGATAGGTGATGAGATAGGACCTCTCAAGGGAAGCTTGAGATGATGGAGTGATGCTTTTAAAAGCACTTTGCTCCCTCTAAGAGACCTAGGAAAGACTTGTGCAAGACACAAGGTTTTATAGGTATTCGTTGAAGCAACAAAACTGTAGACTTATTAACTTAAATGTAAAAATACACAAGAGGTATTTTGTAATAATAATTTATTATATATAAAAATGTATAAGTGATGAAAAATGTTACAATGAGGCCCTTCTTGTATACCTAGGCAGGCGGCCTTCCATGACTGGGCATGTCTTTTAGACAAGCCTTTTCATTTAACTAATGGCTATTTGAGATAATCGTCACTTGATTATTTGTTATTAACATTTATTTTATTTATTTAGTTGTTATGAATTATAATCATAACATTGCCCCTTTCTTCAAAACTTTGTCCTCAAAGTTTTATCGAAAATAATTTTGTTCACTTTAATTGCTTTACAATTTCCTTCACTTTGCTCACGTCATGCTTTGATGAGTGTAATTGGTCACTAGTACCTCGGCATGTTTAATTCGCTCATAGTACTATCTTGGAACTACGGTTTATCCTTCTTCTTTTTTAAATAATTTTATTTTATATTAATTTTTTCATTAAATTAAATTAATTAAATTATTTTTAAATAATTTAATTGATTGAATTATGTTAATATTGTTTATAATGTAACTATAGGATTGAGCAATCGACCAATTATTGGCAGAGTATCGAACCACGATTGTAAATATTGCACTAAATATACAACTTGATGTATCGACACAATGAATCACACCTGTTGACCTTTGACCGAGGACACGTCGCTTGAAGACGGGGGCTGGCAAATCTTTTTTTTAAATGCGTATGCATGTGCGGACTTCCTCATCGCTGTCAAAACAGTGGCACAATCTGCTGATGGTCACAATTTCGGAACAATCCTCGTCGATTGTCTGGACCGTGGAGAGGGACTCTGATGCAGTGGCAGGCCGACGACAGCGTGGACATAGCAAGGAGCTTGTCATCTGTCGAAAAAAAAAAAAAGGTGACACGTCACTATGGGATTGTTCATCCCTAACCCTCTGTGTGTGCTTTCCACTTGCCCATCACTGCCACATTCGTAGCTACCTAGAGCTGAAACCAAAATGGCCCTATATTTCAACCATTTCCGACACAAAAGTTTCATAACTTCCTCCGGGACTGAGTATTGTTCACCAAATTTTTCACTAAACAAATCAGAAGGTCGACATACCACATAAATATGAGATACAATTGTATGAAGCACTTTAGACAAAGGATGTGAGGTACATGTCGGATCGTTGTAACCTCACACCAGAAATCGACTCATAACATCTTCCCTTTGTTAAAAACAAAAGTGGAATGCGGCTTGCAAATCTAAATACATTGATGCACTGCTTAACATATTTTCCACCTAAACTGACCCCTGCCTCCACAATAAACGGATGACCTTCAAAAACATGTGGACTGCCCTTATATCTTGCAACCATGTATTCCCTTGCAGGACTAAGACAATCACCACTAGGATCATCAAACTTAGCTTGCTGGAAAAGTTGATGGATTCGAACTATCTGTTGAGATGAAAGAGATTTCACAGCCATCTTGGGCACAAAATATGGACCCATCTCACCAATTAAGCGATCAGCATAAGATTTGCTGATATTAACAAACTCATGTTGGATAAACTGGATAAGGTTCTGCTTTGATGAGTCTGCAATAAGGCGCTTGATAAGTAATAGATCTACAGCATAAGGATGATAGTTCATTTCAATAGGTACTGGAGGCATCACATCTGTCCTTCGCGCAAATCTTATTGTGACATTCTTGTTTGTTGTTGCTGAAATGTATCGAAATAGAAACTAAGCATATGGTTTTATTAAAGCCATTTGGTGCATAGACTGTATTATCTTTGCACGATAAGTTGTCCAATTTCCTTCAATTGTAACTTGAATTTCTGCTCCATTCCATTTATCATTGTTGTCTCGTTTTCATGTAAATGAACATGAGGAATATTCTTGTGAATATCAACATCAAGCCTACAAAATGAAAGGTAATTTTGGCTCTTCATTGCTCTTGTCCTTGTTGACCACCTGCACATGGAAGTCATTTTATTTTTTCTCTCAACCTTTTTATTCTTTCGTTGTCTCTGTCGTTGAGTTTAAACCAGGGAATTTTGACCAGAAGTAGATGGAGGCACTATGATAGATGTTGATGGAGAATTAATGATATTTTCTTCCTTGGGATTTATTTCTTCACTTCTTTCCATAGGGATATTAAATATGGAAGCATTATCTAAACTGCAATCTATATTTCCATTATTCTCTTTACTAACATGGAGAATCCTCAAATTGTTAGTATTAACTAATGCAACATTATCTACAGTGCATTCAGTTTCCATCCTCTGAATATCTTTTTCTCTGTTAGAGTATTATTTGTCTTTAAGATCACCTTCATTCTGATCACATGTAATGTTTTGATCTCCTCCCTTATTAAATGTAATGTTTTGTGCATTATTCTCACCATTTTCATCATGGTTTTCTTCCTCCTCTTTCCCATAATCCACTTTTTCTTTTTCAAAATTGTCATCTACATAATTATCTTCAAAAATATCTTCTTCTTTTTCCCCTTCCACATTTTCCTCTCCATCATCATTAATGTCCTTTTCCTCATTGCTATGATATTGTTCAATTTCTTGTTTCTCAAGATAGTCCTCATCCACATCATCCTTATCATTCTCATCAAGGTCTTCCTCTCCTTCTTCACATTGTTTCGCTTCTTCAATGTCGCTATCATCTTCCTTATTATGGTTTTCTACATAACTCTTCTTAAAACATGTTGTAGCTTTTGCACATGATTTTTCTAATTGCTGAGCCTTTCTTGAATTTTCTAATCTGCTCAATTCCTTCAGGATCTACACGTAATGGCATATTGTGTGGTAAACAACGTTCAAAGGCTCGTAAGATTATATTGTGCGACATGGCTCTGATACCACTGAAGCAACAAAACTGTAGACTTGTTGACTTAAATGTAAAAATACACGAGGTATTTTGTAATAATCATTTATTATATATATAATTGAATAAGTGATGAAAAATGTTACAATGAGGCCCTACCTATATACCTAGACAGGCGGCCTTTCGTGACTGGACATGTCTTTTAGACGATCCTTTTCATTTAACTAATGACTATTTAAGATAATTGTCACTTGATTATTTATTATTTACATTTCATTTTTATTTATTTAGTTGTTATGAATTATATTCATAACATTTGTCAATAGAGGCACTTCCAAGATCAAGGCAATGAAGAGAAAGGGATTCTTCTGATTTACTTCACCAAATACTAAAAGCTCATATAGCCCTCAAAAAAGAACCCAAGTTGAGGAACTACAAGCTAGGGTTCCCCTCTTAGGAAACACCTAGGGAAAGAGATTATATGGATGAAAACCTATGGGATGTTTACCAAACTTTGAGGACTAGGAACGAAATCCACCAAATCACTCTCTAATGCAATTTGCTCTATGCCCTAGCCTAGTTGTCCTACTTTTAGGGGGTCGAAGTTTAGAAGGAGAAATTATGGAGAGAAAGGAAGTTTGACCACCAAGGACTTGGACTAGTGCCTTGTCCTTTGGGCATATGGAGTCTTAGGACGTTCAAGATGAGATAAAACATCCCTAAGAAAGCTCAAAATTGTTGCCTTAGGTACCAATTTCAAACATTTACCTACCTCAAGACATAATGGAGTTTCATGGAGAATTCAAAGATATTCATCCACTAGGAACGTTCATTACATGCCATACATTGGATAACGTATGCAATACTCTCCTAGAAAGCTTTCAGAAATCAATCTTCAACAATTAGGGCACAAACTTAGCATATTCTAGAGTAGAAATTCCATACAATAAACAACTTTAAGAGAAAAAAATTATCAACATTAGCCACTTACAAGAAGACATGCAATATATCCATCCATTACTCAAGAAATAGCTCCAGAGAAGAAGTGTGAATCATCTCCATACATCGAAATGCATCCAAAGAGTCTCCAATAGCCAAAGAAACAAGTGTGAGTTCTTTACAAGAGAAAGAATCCAAGTGTGATGATGATAAGTAGCTCAAATGAGCTCTCATCTATTTATACATGATCTACTAAGTCAAATTAAGCCTAGAAACCCCCCAACATTATGAAATTGAGCAAGATGCATTCCTTGGTCACAAGCTAACCAAGTAGCTTTACAAAAATATGAATAGTCATCCAAATGCAAACCAAAATGATGATGTCATGCTAATTTAGGGTCGTTGGAAGGCAACGTTGGGTCCTCTTCATGCCAAAATGTGAGAGAGGGCTCCATAAATCTCAAACTAGGGGATGGCCCCCAATTCTCCATGTAAGTCATTATGTGGGCCCCAATTTTGTGTTTGGGGTACAAAAATTGGTCTCATGGGTCTGCTGATGATAGAATAGCATGTAATGCTCCAATATTGAGGGCTCTAACGATAGTGCTTTCCCTCCAATGTCTGAAGGGGTGAGCCAAACCTCCTTTGGGCCTCATCAAATCCCACACCACGTGGTAAATGTTAAGACGATTGGGGCACATTGGGTCCAAGTTCATCATCTCGTGGATAATGTGGGGTAATGAGCAGACTATTGAGGGTGTTGAAGGTGCCCATGGCGTGAAATGATGCTCTGCACAAAATGGGAGTCCATGCCTCTCAACGCTTCACCGTGAGGTGTCAATGAAGCGACAAAATTGTAGGCTTGTTGACTTGAATGTAAAAATACACAAGAGGTATTTGTAATAATAATATTAAAATATATAAAAGTATATGTGATGACAAATGTTACAATGAGGCCCTGCTTATATACCTAGGCAGGTGGCCTTTCATGATTGGGCATGTATTTTAGACATGTCTTTTCGCTTAACTAATGACTATTTAATATAATCATTATTTTCATTTTAATTATTTACATTATTTATTTTTATTTTATTTGTTATGAATTATATTCATAGCGTTGCCTCTTTCTTCGAAAAGTTGTCCTCGAAGCTTACTTGACGACAATTTATTCACATTGCCTACTCCTTCAAGCATGTGTAAGAGGTACTGTTGAGCTTAATCCATTTTCCTCCCCTTTTTTTGGAATAATTATATAAAAAAAAATATTATTAAAATAACTTTATTATTGAATAAAGTTAAATTATAATAGCTTTCTAAAATTGTTATTATTATTATTATTAATTTTTTTTTGAAATTAAATAATTTAATTAATTAAATAATTTTAATTAATTTAATTAGTTAAACGTTAATTTAATTTATAATCTGATTTTGTGATGTCTCTATGTCCCACTATTTTAACGTTGACGTATTATCGCAGGTGTATAAGTTGACCGTATATAGTTCAACTGTAACACTGTCATGAACCGTCGTCGGAATCCACATCATGTCCCTTGACCCTTGGACCTGCTACAATGCTTGACGATGGAGGAGATGACATAGTTTTTAGTGTGTGGTTCTGTCGGGGCAACGAGGACGTGGACAGCACATCGGACGACAGAGTTTCCTGTCAGAACAACGACACCGAGAAGGTCAGGCTTGGCCGAGGGAATATAGAGTTTACGCAGCGGAGGGAATATGGGATTTACGTCGTGGGGATTGTCAAGGATGAGGAACATCCAAACGCAGTGCCATGGCCACCCGCAGAATCAGAAGAATAGGTCCGCTTTGGCCACCCGCGGATCGAAAGAAGAACGCGGTGTTCTAGCCACCCGCAGAATCATCATTAAATTCTTCAAAATATAGAATGTCGATGCGTCTCTCCAGTCATTGAGATCGTGGATGTTGAGACTTATCATATATGCAGAACATCGGTGAAAACACTCTTGGATTTCGTCGAGAAATAGCTTCAGACGACAATAATGGTAGGAGTCTATGTTGTGTTGATGCCCAGAAGGGTTTTGGGATCCGCAGTTCTTGAATTTCTTCCTTTGACAGAGCAATTGTGATCTCGTCGGCATGCTTTCTTAATCGCAAATGTGCCACGTCATCTTTTTCGCCTACAAATTCTTCCACCAAACTCTTAAACTTTTATGTTACCTCATCGCTGAACGCAATGAAAGGACTACGCTAGTTCCCAGCAAGAGCTCGAGGACTGCTAATAGTTGCGTAATGGCATAATATTTTTTCTCTGCAGACTGTCTTGTATGAAATCATTTCTTCTTCATCTAATAATTGTTCGTCGTCCTCTTCAAGATCTTCGTTATCTTCAATATCCTCACTTTCAATATCCAATTTACAAAAAAAAAATTACATGTATCGTATAGTGCCGCAACAGCCCAAAGTACTTGTCGTCCGATTAAACAAAAAAAACACACACACACAACTGTTGGAGTCTTGTCCGAAGCACCGCTGAAATTCTCTCCCATCTCCATCACAGTTCGACAGACCACCTTCGTGTTGTCGCCCGACTCATTTCTGCCACCACCAAATGCAGTGCCACTTCAACCCATTATGTCTGCGTTTGCTTTTTTTTTTTGCACATCACTGAATTGTTTCCACCATCGAACTTTTGTTTTTCCTACACCATTTCCATTGTCTTTAGCGATAGACATAACAAATAAACAAAACATTACCCACACACCAGTCGCCAAATGCTCGCTCGACTTCTTCACCAGCGCAATCGTTATGGATTTCATAGTGCAGGGAATCAGTGGTTAGATTCCAACTATCAATCACCCTTATAGAAGAATCACATTTGCAGCCACCCACTGTACACCACAAAGCCACAATCCCTGTAGCCAGCAACCTTCTTCACTGCCGTTGTTGATAGTCTAATGTTCGCTACATCCTAAGACCACCATTGTCGCCATTGACCAGAGAAATTTGCGTGCATACACTGGAAATTGTTGCCTGCATCTAAGCAATCGAGTGCAAGTCTCTGCCATTATTTTCGTTATCAGTCAACCACCAACAGACCATCACCTCCCACGTTTTCTGGTCATCAGCTCTCTATCCATTCCCCCGCGGTCATGAGCACCGCCATACCGATATCCCTCTGTCGTCATGACCACTGCCTTACTATCGCCCCTCTACTGTCGTGCCCCATCGTCCTGATGTCGTCATGACCCCCCAGCGTCCCTCTGTCGTCGTAACACGGTTGCGACTCCGACCGCATCTTGTCCCTGTCTGAATGCCAGCCACTGGCCGATAGGAATACCTAGTCACCCAACCACTGTTTTGGACACCATTTTAAACCGTTGTCAGGGCTACGCAACTCAAAACAGCGTGATTCTTCACTGTTGTTTCGGACCAATTCATTATTTGTATTAACTATATATATATTTTAATTCTAAAGTTTCAAAAAAAAAATTACGAACCAAATATTTATATAAAAAGTGGTATTACGATAAGTGGAAGTATTTGAGACTAAAAGAGGGGATTGCTATTAAAAAAAAAAAAAAAATCAAAGATTTTTTATATTAAAAGAATATTAAGTTAAAGAAAAAAAATCTTCGTAATTGTATAAAAGGGGATCAAGGTATAAACTTATTAAAGAGATATATAGAGTAAGCAAAACATCAAGTTATACATTTAGAAAAGTGATCCTTCCATAGGAAGAATATATCTGTGTCGCCGATGAAAAATTATCAACAAAGTGTAATATTCCTTTTCGGAAATACTTTCAAAACACAGTAAACTCTAACCAGAGATGCACTGGGAGGGCATTTACCAGATATTCCACCTCTGAAAAGAGGATGAGATCTGGAGGCTATCTGGCCCTTTCCAGACTCTGTCTAAGAGTGTGGGAAAAACACAACAAGTGGTATGGAGATCTAAATGCGAAAAGGGGAGAAATAACAGATTGCAGACATACAATAGCGTATATATATATAAGCATGCACAGATACTCAAGAAATAAGAGAACGCTGAGCCATTTTATTAATCTGTCAAATACAGAGGAGTACAATAGGTGAACAAGTGATAGTATCTAAGCTTGCACAAGGCAAGTCGCAATCTTCTCTCAGAGCACTGCATAGAACGGCAGTGTATCAGATCTGCGTTTCAGCTGCTGAAAACGGCTGTCTCGAGATTCCTCTTTTACAGATCGGTGATTCCCTCCAATTGGTCACGCTGCCACTGTCTGGGATCTGCGATAGTTCGATCACCCGCTGATCCCAAAATTCCCCAAATAGACGCGCTGGTTCTCCTGTCCACGATCCGTCCAGAATACAACTGAAACCTTCTAAATACGCACAGCGTCCTTCTGCGCAGTCAATAAACGCGCTGCTCCACCACAGGTGCTGCGCAGTTGATAAACGCACGGCTCCTTCACAAATACAGCATATCGATCTTCTTGCAAAGACACTGACGGGACTACCTCACCCAAGCAGGCACTCAAAGTCCCCTGGGGCTGAGGGCGAGATCTCCGAACGGAGACACTCAATGCGCTAAACAGCGCTGCAGACAGGCTAAACAGCGAGCGTGCCCAATAGTCATAATGACCAAATTAAAATACATAAATTTTCCATGATGCCCAAATGAGGTGGCTATCATCTTTTATATAATGTTGCCGCTCTCAAAACCTACGGCCGCCTCCACCCACGATACCACGATAATATCCCTTGGTTGCATGCGCAATTTGGCCCCCCTGATTACAACGTTATATCTCCTTAGTGACTTTAGGGAGTGCGTTTTATCCTAAGTGGGTCATATTCTCCTTTTCACCCACTTTATTTATATTTTAACTTTATAAAAGCAAAATTAGTCAAAATTAATATTTCCAATTAGCTGTTGCTAATTGGGAATATTACACAAAGCCAGAACAGAGTCCAACTCGAAAATAAGGGCAAGAAGATTTTTAGAAACCTTATCCGGCTATGCTAAAGTGTTATTTAAAATTAAAGGAACTCTCGCAAGAAAAGATGTCACTATTTCTATCTCACCTGTCGAAGATAAAAATTATATAAACCCTAAAATTGCAAACCAATTGGTGATTCCTAAGTTTAATATAATTGAAAAATTGGCCTTTTTCGGCAAAAAACAATATGAAATACCTGATTTACAGTTAAACGTTGGCGATTATACATTTATATCGAAATTATTTGTTCAATCCTTGCTTTTTGAAAATAGTGACATTATGGTGGGCTCACCATGGATGGAAACTCTAGGGTCCTTTATCCTAAATATAAAAAATAAGTTTTTGACATTCTCCCACAAAAAGAAAAAAAAATAACACTACAGGACGTTACCTAGAAGCCAAATTTAGTGATGCCTGAAGACATACAAGAAATCTCAAAAGTAATTCTTCAAGTAAGTAAAAAGGCGATACAAAATACGCTAAGAGAAGTTGACAAGATCATCATTTACTTGACTTGCCCTTTAAACACTCAGCATTCCCTTAGAGACGTCAAACGACTAGCTTGAGGTAGTTGACTTGGTCCTTTTGACTTGACCTGCAGCACTCTTCCAATTTTTTGCTTGGAGACTTGACTTGCAAAACTCTTCCACATTTTTGCTTGCAAACTTGACTTATCTTTATTAATTGACCTATTTCCTTACTTCATGAGTTATGCCAATGGCAATTTTTTTTTAAACAACCTCGACCAACCTCACACGTGTGGGTCATACCCCTCATTTAATGGGAAAGATACTAGATCTCCAACGTCTTGCACAATTTTGGAATTTTGGCACACGGATTTGCTTGGAATAATTTTCTAGATAACTATTGATATAAGACATGCCCCATTTGAACAAGTATGGACCTCAATATAACTTCATCAGACAATAGGTGCCACAAAAGGAGGAAAGCCACCTTTGACTGGCAATATCTCCTTGATGTGTTCACATCTTGATAAAATTTCCATGTAGCATGGAAAGTACATATTATGTTGAGCAATCTAAGCCTTTATTGACTTTTAACCCCCCGGAACATGTCCATTGGGATCCTTTCGACATGAACTGCCTTGGGAAAGATGAAATGCTATCAATTTTAAGACTGCCATGTTGATAATTGTAAAATGACAAGGCATATACCAGGGCCAGAGAATGCATACAGACTCTATGGCGTGTGACCATGTGGATAGGACATATAGGTGCGTTCAGAACATGGCCTGGACTGGCCCTGCATAGTGCAATCACCCCTGCAAAACCAATGCCCTTGGAGGTTGCAGGATCCATTCCCAGCATGCCTTGCATGGTTACCAGTTGCTATTGTGGATGGTTGTTAATACTTCGCTCCATCTCGAAAACCAGCAAAGAGGGGGGAATCCACAGTGTGCTAGCAAGGAACCAGCTTCCTCACTTTGAAGTTTAAACACTAAATACAAAAGACTAATGGGAATATTTTTCTGTGAAGAAAAAAAACAACTGTGCATATGATACCTGTACCTCTAAAACAATTACAAATCTCAGAATGAAAACTTAAAATCTTATGGCATGCATCAAAGCTAGAGAAAATCACCTCCCATTGAATAAAACATCAAACCAACATGCTAGGCCATGAACTCGAGTGCCCACAGATGCAGTAAAGTTCAAGGGAATGTCAATTTCATACAACTCTTCTTCCTGTACAAGTGGAATACACTCCATGAGCAGAAGAACGATAACCCCAAAAGTCTAGCTAGCATAAAATTATAAATGTTCAGATATTTTATGACAAAAAAATATAGTAATAAATCTATTGAATTTGATTTCACAGCAGACAAAAACTCTTTAGTGCTCCATCCTCATTTCCCTTTGTTTGAGTTCTCATAAAATTACCTTGACCTTTGTAAAGTCAATTGTGTGAGAGATAGGAGGGGCCACAAGCAATCTTGGGTCAAAAGCATCTACAACAGGCTGTCCAGCAAACACAATGTCAGAATCATTAAAAAGCATTCCTATGAAAAACTTAATTCAAAATAGACTATCACAATAGCACTTAGTAAGCATAGAAAGAAATGCACAACCCAAAGCATCTTTTTGCCATTAAAAAGTCTAAAACATGTCCCTCCTTTTACGAAATGAGCAGTTGAGGCTGAAATTTTAAATTCTTAATTTTCTCTATACTTATCTATTAAAATTGTATCTAATAAAGACAATGTAAAATTACCAAAAATAAATAAATAAATAAGTATCTTCCCAAGCAAAGGGACGTTGCTTCCTTTAAAATCATCTAATCTGGAAACAATCCATTGTGTATTTCTAGAAAGCTCAATCCTTATCATTTATTATTAACAACTAAATTAAACTTGGCTCTGCCCAACTTGAATGACGTAAGGCCTACCTTTTCTTACACAAACTCGAGTGCTTTTAATTTAGCAATACTGACTATGTTCCCAAACAAGTATTGAAGCATCAACCACAACAAAAGAAAAATGACTAATAATGTCACAAGTCCCAAAACTGCCACATAAACAAGGGTAACTGAAAAGGCAATAAAACAAGGGTAACTGACAAGGCGGTCGATGACATAAAACTATAGCTTATATCTTGGAACCTTTTATATAGCTAATATTAATATTATAATAATAGTATTAATGATAAAATAGTAATTTAAGGTCCCAGCCTAGCCAAATGCTAAATTGACATATGAGACTCCCTCGTTTGTGCGACAAGAGACGCCATCAGCTCAGTGCTTAGCTTAAGACATGTACATATCCTAACTGCTCCGAATTCGAATTCGTCATGTTAAAATTTGGGTACCAGAGGACAAGTGGTTCCCTAAGACTTTGATCTTTGGCCTAGGGAAAAGTGTCCAAATGTATTTTACTTTTTCTCCTAAAGAGATTTTATAAGTGGTAAAGTCAAATCTAATTTAAAAGTGACTTTATAAGTGATAAAACCAAGTCTAATTTTAAAGTGACTTTAATAAACTCAACGTGAAATTAGAAAGTGAAAAGTGACTTTGGAAATAAAAGACTAAGAGGGTCTTTATTAAAGTGGGCTGAATTAAAAAATAGAAAGAGAGATTTAAATGCACATTTAATCTCAGCCCTAGATCTAAAGCTATCTCAGCCATTAGATTTAGCGATTCCGCAAAAGTCACTTAGGGTTAGGTTAAAGGAGGAAAAGAAGAAAAAAGGTCATTCAGTGTTTCATGAGCAGATTGAGAAAAGAGGAGAAGAGAGCAAGGAGATTTTTTGAGTAGTGAGTTGAAGGAGAGCGTAACTCCTTAAGTACTTGCATACCTGTGCCACATTTCAACTATCCATATAAAGGTTGCACATAGTTCAAGGCGCTGGGCACGAGCTTCTCAAGTGCGTAACCATACTTTCACGCCTGCATGCATTCTGGAGGCAATCAGATGTACAGCTTTGGCACATATTTTGAGGAGCATTTATTGTTGTTTTGTGCACATTTGAGGGGTCTCATAATGAGCCGATGTGTTCGCAATAAAAACAAAGGCAGAAATCGTACAGCTTTTATTGATGTCCCTCTGCACGCATTTCGAGGAGGCCATACAGCAGCATTTATTGTTGTTCTGCATGCTTTTCGAGGCCATACAGCAACATTTATTGTTGTGTTTTCTGGGCACGAAATTCAAGAAGTCCGTAAAGCATTTATTGATGTTCCTATTTCACTGTTTGCACAATTTCCGAGGCAGTGGTTAAGCACGGAAAACGAGATAAGTTGTATTTGTTTGGTTGCTAGAATTTTTTGTGTATTTTTATTTCATTGTAAAAGCAAATTATCAGAAATAAAGAAGAGCTCTCGAATTGGTTTTCCCCAAGAGTTGTAGGCAGTTTTTCAACGTGTTATTTTCTGTGTATGGCTGAAATAATTTCTAAGTTTTATTTCTACAATTTCCAGTAGTTTGAAATTTCCAGAATTTTTGTTTTCAAAACTATTTATTATTTCCAGCTTGTTGAATGTATGTTTATGGGAATGGGCATTTAACTACATGGGAGTAATAAGGAGAAACTGATAACCGGGGTTGGGCTCAAAATTTCTACATGTCATCTCCGAGGAAACAAATGTATGTGACACATTAACCACATCAATATCAACATCTAATATTAGGTATATTACAAAACCATTACTAGCTGAACTACAAACATAAAATACAAAACAGCCATAAGAGAAGAACAACCTGTTACCCCTCATAATGTATGCCTCTCATTTGTGATTTTCATCACAATCCAGTTTCACTTGTGATTTTCATTGCATTAGTCAGAGACATGCAAGATGGCACAAATGGAGCACTTGATAGTTTCATGAACATTGTTATGGATGCACATATTTTCCTCGGCAATTACGGAACTACTGACCACCACTGTCAGTGATTGTGAGGTGCCTAGAGGAAAGATGATATTTTCACAGTTATCATTGTTGAACCTACAGCATATCAGGATTTTCCATCATTTACAATGGAGACAACTTAGTTTGATTACAGATGGTCATACATCACATGTTGTATTTCAATTTATGGTGGTACACTCAATGTACATGCTCATCATCTATGAAGAGTGCTTCACCTTTTGCACATGGTATGTTCATGATTTAGTCATCACCTTGCTAGATGGTTTGATGACATGAGGGAATCATGGTTCCTTGAGGTTGGACACATTAGCATTCTTGGGCCTAGTTGGCATCATAAGAGCACCCTGATATCATTTACCCATGGTTATTCTTAAGTACTCCCCTTGTGCACACTTTCTCGAATGATTTTATCCCTCTCAATGGCAAGTTTTAATGTGTTTTGACATAGATCGAGGCATCATACATGATGGCCCTTGCTTAAGTTGATGTTTTTGTCATTTTGATTGGTCCTTGATGACATGGTGTACCTACATTCATAGTGTAACGTCCCTGGCCCCCAACTAGGCAATGCTACGTACCCAGAACCAAAAATTCACCAAAATTCCTACAGAAGCACAAAATTTATGATTTCCATTATTAAACCATAGCTCACTGCCAGAGCCCACCTATAACTCTGTGCAAATCCCACTGTACCTGGGTATTAACCCTAGCATTAAACCTATTAAAAACTTGTACAATTAACTAGCAATTAGTGCAGTTCTTCATCCATAAACATCTATGCAATAATTATGGTTTTCACCCTACCATTCACAGTCATATGCAGCAGTTATAGTTAGCGCATAGAACCCTAATCAACAAAACCCAATAAACACTGAACCAATTTGCACTCATCAACTAAGGTTTATATGCAGCAACTTAAACCCATGCACAAAAGAATAATACATACATATAATTATAAACCCCAACTAGGGTTTATAGCAAAACAGCATATAATTGTAAAACATGGCACATAAATACAATGCACAGCAGAGTACATACTCATAATACTAAACCCTAACAAGGCACTTGAACATAAATTAGTACACATGGCACAAGAACATTATCTTGCAAAGGAAATCAAACTGGCTATAGGCTCTCCATGTTCCACCTTTCTAATGACCGCGAGGTTCATAACTCTCAATCATGAGTCACCCCCGAGTTGGGGCTACAAATCCATAGACAACTGCGAAAACCAAATAACCAACATCTAACATGGGACAAGGTACCAACCGAGCAAACACAACTCCAAACAATAGCTCCCACTCCCCTAAACTTGTGCCCAAGTGGCACACCCCTTCTCTATGCTCTGATAGTCCCTCGGCAGTGTCCACCTCCTCAGGGCGCCTGACAGCCAGCCAATATGATCTTAGCTCTGGGCTTGTAGGAGCTTGTGCTACTCTCTAGGCACCTTTCCAACCATAAACTGAAATAGCGTCCAACCGATCCAGAACCTAAGGACAGGGCTCACCAGTAGGTTGCAGAAAACCCAATTCACCAAAACTCCAATTAGTTGCACGGTCCAAGCTCAGGACTCCCTCCCTAAACCATAACCATGAATGAATAAATCCATAATCTCCATTTCCCCCTTCTCAGGAAAACATATAATTTTTATAACTGCATGGCTTCTCTTTGCCATGTGGCACACCCTAAGACCACGTGAGCTGTGTTACCCACCACTTCATGGGAGATTCAGGGCAGAGGATTGAGCAAGGGGCCAGCCCTTGCCTATTGGAGACATTTGGGAGAGAGGGAGACCATATTTTGGAGAGTAGCATTCAGCACCAGCGTGGCCCTTGGGAGGATAGCGTAGATCCTCAAGGGAGGCATTTTCGGGGGGTCAACCATTTCAGAAACGCTCTCTGGGCTTTTCTGGGTATTGTGAGTAGAGGCAGATTCCAGAGTATCAAATTTTTCCGGGTAGGGGAGCAGCCCCAAATACTCATTTTCTTCCAGCAGTAGCAGCAGCACTGCAGTATTTCAGTAGCTTGGAGTTACAGCAGAGAGCAGCCATTTCCATTGATATTCTGAGAGTGTTTCTACACTTGCTTGGTGCAAGTCGGGGTGCCATCATTCTGATTACCTCTTGTACCTATTTCTATTTCTCAGTATAATAAAATGGCTTAGCATTCTCTCTATTTCATGTGTATCTGCTTCATGGTTTGTTTCTAGCACTATATATCTTGTTGTATGCTTTGTATTACTGTCTATTTCCCCTTCGGGATATTACAGTGGTATCAGAGCTCATAGACCTGGCTCAGCCTGTGGAGCAAGTTGTCTATGACACCGGAAGAGAAGCCGTATATTTGCTACAGAGGTAGGAAGTACCGTGACCGAGAGCGTAGGTTGCAAATCACCTACGAAGAGGGTGACTGCGTTCCAGTAGTGGACGCAGAGCAAGAGGAACCGATGGCAGATGATAGTGACGCAAAGAAGTTTGGGGAAATGCTCCTCAAGTCAGTACAGGATCTGTCAAGGCAGATGTAATGAATAGATAAGCAGATTGAGGTGATGGGACAAAGATTCACTACTATAGAGGCTAGGCAGCGTGAAACCCCAAGGGGTTTCTAGATTGGTGAGGGATCAGGCACATCCCACCATTTGTAGGAGCACGATGCCACTCAGCACATGGCATCCCATGCACCCACACGTTCCACTATGCCCACTTTTCTGGCTGTAGACATAGGGTCGGGAGCATAGCAAGAGCAAGAACCTAGACACATGGGTGATTACTTTGCTGAGTACTAGGCATATGAGCAGGAGTTCAGGGATGCCCTTTCATTTCATGATTTTGTCCAGCTCCAGCGGGACAACAGACCCTGCGACCATCATAGGGGACACCGACATTATCATGACGGAGACACTCAGTGTACGATGAGCAGGTTCCATTTGCCTATGTTTGATGGGTCATCAAACAGTTCGGCAAAGGCTTGGGTGGAGAAGCTGGGCATATACTTCCAGCTCAACAAGATGGCAGAGACGGAGGCCATCAAGGTGGCAGCGCTGCATCTAGATGGCGAGGCCCAAGATTGGTAGTTCCATGGGATGGTTACACTTGGGCACTCGACAGTGACAACATATGTCGAGTTCACCCAGAGGTTGATAGAGAGGTTTGATCGGAGGGATCCGGAGGAGCACTTTGTTGAACTGACGAGGCTCACGCAGACCGGGAGTCCAAATACATACATCTCAGATTTCCTGAGACTTTCGGTGATGGTACCAGATCTATCCGCAGCACGGATGATCTACATTTTCATTGATGGGCTAGCAGAGCCGCTTTGGGGATTGGTCAGATCCACTAGACCGACCACACTCCATGACGCAGTTGGCAAGACACGGGACTTGCAAGATGCCTTACCCAGGACCAGGACGCCTTACCCCCAGAGACATGCCTTCCAGCCTAAGGGGAAGGATGTGAGGATTCTGCCTCCAAAGGGGAATCAGGGTAGAGGACAATTGGATGATGATGCCAGCAGGGAGTTGAAGAAGAAGAGATTGTGTTTCACCTGTCAGGAGTCGTGGGCACTAGGACACAAATGTGTTGCTGGCAAAGCACATTATATCGAGGTCTTCTCCGAGAGCAGCGGGGAAGAAGATGAGTATGATGACGTGGGGGCAGGGGGCAGCCATGCAGCGCAGGATCATTTGCCACCTCCACCACCAAGAGTAGAAGGTGCAGCCTTTGCACCTACCGGAGGGACCCTTGCAGCATTGCGAGGAGTTCCCAAGTATCTGACACTGCGTGTCCGAGGTACAATGCGGGGGTAGCGAGTATCAGTACTGGTGGACAGTGGGGCAACCTACAACTTCATCAATGCACAGATGGTGGAGCGGAGAGGCATACAGACAGACAACTTCGATGGGTTTTCAGTGTTGGTCCCAGGAGACCAGACTATGCAGTGTGCCAGATATGTCCCAGCGCTGGCAGTGACGATGGGCACCTACACAGTGACCGACCACTTTTTCGTGGTTAACATTCCGGATACCAATGTGGTATTAGGTGTACAGTGGTTGATCACTCTAGGGAAGGTCACCACAGATTGGGAGGCCTTGGAGATGGAGTGGGATGACAAGAAGACCGGGAAGCACAAGAAGATACGGGGCATGCACACTTACCCACCTCAAACAGTTTCAGCTCACCAGATGGAGGCAGACTTCCGGAAGGGAGACATAGAGTGGGCAGTAGAGTTGTGTGCATCAAAGGCAGGGACTACCGGGCAAACAGTTCATCCAGAGATATAGACCATCCTTGACAGGTATGCCACGGTGTTTGGGGAGATACCACCAGGACAGCCACCGGATCGGGGATTTGAGCATACGATTAAGCTAGACCAGGGCATACAGGTCGTCATTACCACACCCTATAGGCACCCCAAGGCCTATCGGGATGAGATCGAGCGGGCTATTCGCGAGTTGTTAGCTCTTGGACACATTCAACCTAGCACTAGTCCTTTCGCTTCTTCGGTAGTGTTGGTGAAGAAGAAGGACGGCACATTGAGGATGTGCATTGATTACAAGGCCCTGAACAAAAAGACCATGAAGAACAGGTACCCTATTCCACGAATTGATGAGCTGATGGATGAGTTGAGAGGGGTACAGTTCTTCTCAAAGATTGATTTTAGATCCGGGTACCATCAGATTCGCGTGAGGGAACAGGACATTCCCAAGACCGCTTTCAGGTGCCACTATGGCCATTTTGAGTTCTTGGTGATGCCCTTCAGGCTAACCAACGCACCAGCCACCTTCTAGTCATGTATGAACCACATTTTCCACAGTCACCTGAGGAAGTTTGTGTTGGTCTTCTTTGATGACATATTGATATGTAGCAGGACATGGGAGGAGCATCTCCAGCACATAGAGGCAGTGTTGCGTATTTTGGAGGAGCAGCAGTTTTATGCTAAGCTCTCCAAGTGGGAGTTTGGGTTGACGGAGATGCTATACTTGGGACACATCATAGGGGTGGACGGAGTGAGGGTCCACGAGGATAAGATCAGGGGCATCAGGGATTGGCCAGAGCCGAGAAACGTGACGGAACTTCGGGGGTTTGTGGGTATCTGCACCTACTACAGGAAGTTCGTCAAGAGTTTCTCTCAGCTTGCTGCACCCCTTACAGATCTGACGAAGAAGGGGGCATTTAGTTGGACAGACACAGCGCAGCGAGCCTTAGACAGGCTCAAGGAGGTGATGAGCAGTTGTCCAGTGCTAGCATTTCCAGACTTCACGCAGGCATTCGTTCTGGAGTGTGATGCATCAGGAGAGAGGATTGGCGCAGTGTTGATGCAGAGAGGCCACCCTATAGCTTTTGAGAGCCGGAAGCTCCTTCCACATAAGTGGTTGTATGCCATATACGACAAGGAGATGCTAGCCATCATGCATGCATTGGCCAAATTCCGACAGTACCTGGTAGGTAACAGGTTCAGGGTGAGGACTGACCACTACAGCCTCAGCTTTTTCTTAGAGCAGAAACAGCTACAGGAGAGGCAGCAGAAGTGGGTCAGCAAGATCCAAGCCTACGAATTTAACATCGAGTATGTCAAAGGAAAGAACAACGTGGTGGCTGATGCACTTTCATGCAGACCAGCCACGTTGTCTCTGATGAATTTGGACGTAGATTGGAGGGCTCGCCTATTGGTGGAGTACTCCAAGGACAGATTTGCTTATAAGGTTTTCGATAGACAGGTGACAGATGACAGATATAGGGTGATGGATGAGATCATCTACTACAGGGACAGGATCTTCTTGACTGAGGGCTCTTAGCTCAAGAAGAAATATTGCAGGCTTCCCACAATTCACCATTGTCTGGCCATCAGGGGTTTACCAAAACCTATAGGGCCATCAGAGAGAGGTTCTCATGGAAGGGCCTCAAGGAGGACGTGCTCCAACATATCAGGGAGTGCGAGGTTTGCCAGAGAAACAAGGGAGAGATGAGCCATCTCGCAGGATTGTTGCAGCCTCTTCCCATTCCCGAGGGGAAATGGGAGAGCATTTCAATGGACTTCATCACAGGGCTGCCCATGGTGCAGGGCAAGGACTGTATATACGTCGTCGTTGATCGGCTGACGAAGTACGCACACTTTTTCGCCATATCCGCACACTATTTAGTAGCACAGGTGGCAGAGCTGTTCTTCAGAGAGATCTTCAGGTTACATGGTCTTCCCAAGACCATTGTCAGTGACAGGGACAACCGCTTCATAGGCGGGTTTTGGCAGGAGCTTTTTCAGTTGGTGGGGACAGAGTTGACACCGAGCACTAGCTACCACCGACAGACAGATGGGCAGACAGAGATAGTTAACAAGTGGTTGGTGGGCTACTTGCGTAACTATGTCAGTGGGCAGCAAAGAGCGTGGTTGAAGTGGCTGCACCTAGGAGAGTACTGCTACAACAACACACATCACATGTCCATTGGTATGTCTCTGTTTTACGCATTATATGGTTATCATGCTTTATCTTTTGTTGATGTGATGTTTGGTGCCAGCAAGGCTCCAAGAGCCAAGGATTGGATCCAAGAGAGTCAAGACATCCTCCGAGCTCTCAAGGATAACATGGCTAGAGCGCAGAACCAGCAGAAGCTGTATGCCGACAGGGGTCGGGTGGAGAGACATTTTGAAGTAGGGGACTTGGTCTACCTACGTTTGCAGCCATACCGACAGTCTACTCTGAAGCAGAAGGGGGCTGAGAAGCTCAAGACCCATTTTTATGGGCCTTACAGGGTGATACGCAGAGTTGGGCAAGTTGCTTATGAGTTGGAGCTACCCCAGGGTAGCAAGATTCATAACATCTTTCACGTATCGTGCTTGAAAAAGGCACTAGGACAGCAGGTGACAATGACAGGGGAGCTTCCGCCTACGGATGATGAGGGGCACTTGGTGCTACAGCCAGAGGCCATTATTGATACCAGGGAGAGACAGTTGCGGAACAGGACAGTCCGGGAATTCTTAGTGAGGTGGAGGAATTTGCCAGATGAGGATGCCACCTGGGAGAGTGAGAAGATCTTGCAGCATCAATCACTACAGTTGCTTGGGGTCAAGCAACATTTTGCCGGGGGTGACTATAATATTCCCAATTAGCAATAGCTAATTGGAAATATTAATTTTGACCAATTTTGCCTTATTATAGTCGGAGCATGAATAAAGTGGGTGAAATATTAAATAACTCACTTAGGATAAAATATTTCCCTAAAGTTCACATCTTAATTGAGGAAGTGGGGCCTAGTGGCCAAGTGGATAGCGCAGGGAAAGGAGGACGTAGACCACATGGGCAGCGCGGGGCCTACCTCATGCAGTTGAGAGGGGCAGTGTGGGCCAAGGGACACGTAGGAGATGGTGGGGCCTACGGTTGAGAGAGGCCCATCGTGATAAAAAGGAGGAGAGCCTCTTCATTTCATTATTCATGTTTATGCATATTGAGCTTGTCATTTTGACTTGGAGCACGCTGGCAGTTTAGCTTGTCTGCAGTATTGTTTAGTACACCGCGTGTCTCCGTGTGGAAATCCCACCCTCAGCCCCGAGAGACTTCGAGTGCTTGCTCGGGTGAGGTATTCCATCAGCATTTTTGCAGGAGGATTGGTGGTTGCATTCGT
Organism: Pinus albicaulis; assembly: GCA_034641835.2. Taxonomy (NCBI): domain Eukaryota; kingdom Viridiplantae; phylum Streptophyta; class Pinopsida; order Pinales; family Pinaceae; genus Pinus; species Pinus albicaulis. The sequence goes on along the minus strand of CM076584.1, from coordinate 878,201,082 downwards.
GGAGGAGCAGAGCTTAGAGGGACTGCGTAGTCTTGAGAGAGGGGGACGCAGTTCATTTTGGAAGAGCTCCGGATTGGAGCCATTTTGGAGGATTCAGGCCGAAGGATTGAGCAAGGGGCCAGCCCTTCCCTATTGGAGACATTTGGGAGAGAGGGAGACCATATTTTGGAGAGTAGCATTCAGCACCAGCGTGGCCCTTGGGAGGATAGCATAGATCCTCAAGGGAGGCATTTTCGAGGGTCGACCATTTCAGAAACGCTCTTTGGGCTTTTCTGGGTATTGTGAGTAGAGGCCGATTCCAGAGTGTCATATTTTTCCAGGTAGGAGAGCAGTCGCAAATACTCATTTTGTTCCAGCAGTAGCAGCAGCATGGCAGTATTTCAGCAGCTTGGAGTTACAGCAGAGAGCAGCCATTTCCATTGATATTCTGAGAGTATTTCTACACTTGCCTAGTACAAGTCGAGGTGCCATCATTCTGATCACCTCTTGTACCTATTTCTATTTCTCAGTATAATAAAATGGCTTAGCATTCTCTCTATTTCATGTGTATCTGCTTCATGGTCTGTTTCTAGCACTATATATCTTGTTGTATGCTTTGTATTACTGTCTATTTCCCCTTCGGGATATTACAGACAGTCACCGAGGAGTAGAAGATCACAGTTTTGGATTTACAGTGATAAAAACATCTGTGAGGCCCGGATTTGTTGGAGAGGTCAAGTAAAATTTAGAACAGCTGGACAATTCCCCTGGAGGGCTCGATTAGGCAAACAGTCTCTTGTTTAGCCTCATTACTAAACACCTTGTTGCCTAAATCTCGGTCTATACTCCTATAGCAGCTTGGACAGGTGTAAGATTCGAACTTGTGGCACTCTTCCAAACAGACCACAACTCGGAAAAACCTGTGATTGCAAAGCTCGGACCTTGGCAAGCATCCTATGGTTGCAGTCTAGATCGGACCAACAGACTTGTGGATACCTAGAGGCTCGAAACTAACAGCTCCGTGGAAAAGTTACAAACCTTGGACAAGTTCTGTCATAGCTTGAACCTAACAGTTGAAAGGGTCGTAATTGTAATCTACTGAAGCTCCGACAGATGTCTATTTAAGGACAGTCCTGTGGAACACTGCACCTCGGACCTGTGGAACCAACAAACATCGCAACTGTGAACACTTCAGCTTTGTGTTACAACAAAAACTTCAACCTCAGCCTAGTTTGTGGCCCTGTGGCATAATGATTCCACCTGTGATACATGTGGTGTTTAGATTTGTGACAGACTTGTAGCCCTTCTTCACACGGCCTTGCAAATGAACAAAATTTGTTGAAGACGGTGTTTTGTATTTAGGCATCTTTTGATGCAGAATATTGGACTCTCTTGAAGTTGTTTGTGACCCTCTCTTCCAGCCTCTTTAGAGCAGACTTGGAGCAGTTGTTAAGTGTCTTTTGAAGGTATTCTAAAGGGTGTTTTTTGAAGGTGTCTAAACCTATATTTGAAGGAGCTTTATTTATTTGAAACGGTGTTGGAGACCTATAGTTGTGAACCTTGGAGTCTTGTGCAAGTTGAAGAACTTGTAGACCTTGAACAGTGGAACATTTGGGGATTTTCCCATTGAAGGCGCCTGTTGAAGTCACTCTTGGAAAAGCTTATTGAAGCCCTCGTGGTGTGACCTTGGAGATTTTGTTTGGGTGCCATGAAGAGCTGTGGAGACATCTTCATGTGAAGACAAAGTTTTCATTGACAAGTTCACAGCCTAGGAGATAGTTTGAGGGCAGTGTTGAAGGAGCAGAGATTGACAGGGCTCATTGAAGAAGATATTGGGAGTAGTGAATAAACATAAACTTATCTTGACGAATTGATTTTGTGGGTTGGAGCCCTAGAGGATAGGAGTCCTCAAGAAACCAGGTTGGTGCTTGTACCAAAGTAAGGGTTGGATTCCTAGAGGTTGGAGCCTCAAAGTGACAAGGTTGGAGCCTTGGAAGATAGGGTTCAAGCCCTAGAGGTCGAAGCCTCGTTAAGTCCAAGTCGGTGTTTGCAAAAGTATAGGTTGGTGCCGGGAAGGATTGAAGATTGGAGTCTTCATCTAGGGTTGGAGCCCTACACTATACTATATTGGATTTATTATAAACAAGAGATTAAAAAAAGTATTTATTCTTATTGTTCATATTGTGTTCTAATTATAAGAGATCTAACGGGTAAAAATAACAATTGAAAAGAAATATTGATTGACCCCCCTCTTAGTATTTCCAACAATTGGTATCAGAGCAAGTGCCTTCACTCATAAGCTAAGAAACCAGATTCGTCCCCCTAGGCCTTCGAATCCCGAATCCGGTGAATTGGATACAATTCTCCAAGATTCGTACCGGATTCCTGGGATTTGACCGTATTCGTACAGGGTACAGCGAATCCTGACCATACCCTATACGGATACGGCCGAATCCTGTACAGTTGGATTCTCCGTTTCAAAAAGAGCTATTTTTGGTTATAAAAAACCGAATTTGACTCATTCTTTCTCACCGTTTTGTGATTGTGAAGTGAGCAAGGAGCAAGGGTTTGCAAGAAGAAAGGGTTAGCAAGGAGAAAGGGAGTTCTTTCGAAGAGATTCGAGCATCCGATAAGTGCATTGTCCCTGTGTTGAGTTGGCATTGGCCAACTTGGATCTCAATGCGCCAGTGCTAGAACCTGTCACATTTGATGATAGAGTAAAGGCGTCATCCTCCACACCGGCAAATGCAAAGATGACAAAGGAGGAGGATGCATCAGAGCCAGAGGAGAGCAGTGGTGAGCATGATGATCGGGATGAGGACAATGATGTTGATTATGATTATGAGGATTGATAACTCATTGACTCTGACTCATTGAGGCTTCAGGCTTGTCGTCTTGTAGACTGTAGTTTTTTTGTATTTTCTATTTCTATTTGCCATTTGCAGTGTACTTATGTAACACATTTTGATTCTGATGACTTAATGAGAAAACTACAGTATCTTACTATCTTGTCTTTCTGAGTAAATTTGACAATTGTATGATGTATCAATGTATCATGTATGAGTATCTACGATCCTAAATCTATGTTTGAATCAATGAATTTGTATGAATTTGTGTAAAAAATATCTAATTTTTAATCTATATATATATATATATATATATATATATATATATATATATATATATATATATATATAACGTATCGTATCCCATAAGTGTCCTGTTCCGGGGGTCACTGTATCCCGAATCCAATTCTCGAATCCCCGTATCCCGGTATCAGGTAGCTTATCTCATAAGCCTAACAGCTTCAAGGTAGATCCTTAGAACACAAATGGCAAAACCAAGCAAGAAAACCTCCAATCCTTCTAAAGATGTGTCTTCTTCAACCATGAAAGCAGAAGATAATCAAATTGGTAAAGCTCCATTGTTCAATGGAAACTTTGATATATGGAAGGCAAGAATGAAGAAACGAGATAAGGAGTGAAGAAGGAACCTAGGTGGTGTTGAGGTAAAGTCGAGAAGTAGAACGAGAAGCTGAGGACTAGAGACCGAGAATCGCAATCTAGAAAGGAAGGTCTGAGATTATGTCCAGAGGAACAGTGCAAAAAAAGTTCATCATAAGGAGCCTAGAAGAGCAATAAGGATAGTAGGAAGGATCTTGGAGGCATTCTAATGTCAAGGGTCTAGGTCATGGTCATGATACTTGTCAATTAAAGATCTAGGACAAGAATTACTTTCAGGTTTTCCTCTCCAAGAGGGGGAGATTTTGGCCCTAGCTTGAAGAGCCAAAATTTTGTGTCTCTCGTGTTTTGATAATTGTCTTGATGAAAAACATAATAAGCTAATGAAGAACAACATCTAAGTAATAGAAGCATAACAAGTATAACACAAGCAGTTATCAAGTAAGAGAATTGAATTAAACACTACCCTACCAAATTCTCAACATGGTTTCAGAGCTAAGGGCTAGAAAGGGCTATTTGACAAGAAGAATCTCAAGGATCAAAGATCAAGAATCAATTTTCTAAGAAAGCATCAAATAAAAAGTCAAAGTCTACATTAAAGAATCAATCTTCATTCGTTCAAGAAGAAGCATTTTGCAAAGGAACCCTCAAGCCATCTCAAAAACACCATCAACCTTATTCAAAGGACCTACACATCAAAGAGGTAATCTTCATCATCAAAGATCCTAAAGATGACACATTCGAAGCCAAGTCAACACTATTGGAGATATCATCAAATCATCTTTTTGATGACGTCATCATCAAGCCATCCTTGATCATCATCATCAACAAGGAAGGTGATTGAAAAATAAAAGACTCTACTCAAGTATCATTATGACTTCATATGAATCTATCAAAATATCTTTTTGCAAAGAAAGCAAGAAATAGGTTAGGGTTCTAACTTTCTTCCATGGAAGAAAAGGACAAGTCATGCTAAATACATGAAGGGAGACATAAGAGCCCAGAGGATTCTTGTAGAATCCACAAAGGATTTTCTCATCCCCTATGCATCAAAACTAGAATCTTCAAAAGAAATATATGACGAAATTGGTGGAGCTATTCTCACTGAGTACTGCAGCAGAAGTAATATCTCTGAGATAAGAACTATATAAGTTGAAGATGTCAAGATAAGGAATAACTTCACACTATATGAAATACAAGATCAACTACAGGAGTTGAGAGAAGTAATTTCTGAGAGAGAAATGACTACAATAGTGTTCAATCCTCTACCGGAGGGATTGGGAAACGTCACTTCAAGTATCTATGGGAAGAAAGAAACAACACCATTCCAGGATCTATGGTCTCTTTGTAAGATAGAAGCGACGAGGTTAAAAGCTAAAGTGGATATAGGATCAAATAAAGAGAATCAAGCCTATGCTGCCATATCAAGGAGAAAGGGAAAATGCGGTAAGTTTTCTCCTCAAGAAGAAAAGATGAAACATGGATAAGATACGATGATATGGGTGTAATGAAAGATTGTCCCAAATCTAATGAGGACAAAGGGAAAAAGGAAGAAGCCCATATCGTCGGAAACATGGAAGAACCAGTTTCAAAGAAGCCTAAGAAAGAAGAAATGAAATATCTCTATCATGATTGAGATCATCTTCCTCTTTAAGAGGTATCTATCAAGTAGTAAAATAGTATGTTGGGAAGCATCGTATATTAGATAAATGCATCACTCCAGGATTGACATCATGACAAAAGCATTAAAGGAGGAGCACTCGTTATAGGAGAATGTCTGTAACACATATGTGACATCTATGTTATAAGAGGCTCGTGGGAACCTCTCTAAAGAATAACATTTATAGAAGGCAGTCATTAAGATCAACGGTCATCATTCAATAATCAATAAGGAAATAGATTCTGACATTTTATAATCGAGTCCTCTTTGGACTCATTGGTTAGAAAGATAGCAATAGATTTCCTTGAAAAAATTCTACCTTGCGGAAATTTGGGATTAGAAATGGTGACATATTGATGAAGCAGGTCAATGGAATAAAAACTCTTCAATCCAAGGAAATCTATTGCAAGATGACTCAAACAAAACAAATGAGGTACATATATATATTCATGATGATGTTGGATACTATGTAAACAGGTCATATGGTTGCATGTAGAAGAATTATGATCAAAGAAAGTAGAAACTCTTCCAATGCACAGGTTGTCAATAGACATGTTCCACACCAGATGAAATCAACATAATATGTCCTCATAAGGTGATTATATACTATAGTGTGGAAAAAGTCGGCAAAAAGTCCCAAATTTTTCCCTAAGTCGACTTTATCGGCCGACTTTTTGCCGACTTTTTCATTCCTGAAAAAGTCGCGATTTTATCCTCAAAGTCCCGACTTTTTGCCGAATTTTTCCAAAAAATCGTGAGTGAGGTAGTTTCTTTAATAATTTTTTAAATTTTTTTTGAAAAAATCAAGATTTTTTCCAAAAAATCGAGATTTTTTCCAAAAAGTCGAGATTTTTTCCAAAAAGTCGAGATTTTTTCCAAAAAGTCGGGATTTTTTCAAAATATGAATATTTTTGTATTTTTTTAGTTTTGCCAACTTTTTCAAAAAACTCCCGACTTTGTCGAGTTTTTCAACTTTTGGACCCTTGCCGATTTAATCCCGACTTCGACTTTTTCCACATTGATACTATCAAGGAGCTGCGCATTGGAAGTCCCTAGGAATAAAATAAAAATTGTGTGAAAGAGAAAGAGATCGTCAATAAGTGCAATCATGAAAAGAGGCAGTCAACATCCAAGGAAGTCAAGAAGACTTAACTAGAAAAACTCCTAGGAAGATATGTAGACTCTGATAAGGAGTCCGGAAAATATGAAGACCCTTAGCTATACATATCTTTTGGAGATATGTCAACATATACAAAGGATGTTGATGCCTACAAGAAGGATGTCATAGTGAAAGATCATCACTTAGGTAACTTTTGATTTAAGTATTCAAATTTATAATTGAATAACATCTGATGAACTTATGCAGCGCTACCAAATGGAATTAGATGTCTTCCAGAGGTTGATAACCATATGGCTGGATGAAAGATCCTTGGAAGATATATGGTTCGAAGGAAAAGTACATGACATGAAGCTAGACCAAATAAAAAGATTGATGGATCACTTTCTGAAGAAATGACTCATGAATGGAAGTGATGGATGATTTGTGCCCTATGAAGAATTGAAGGCTCCTCAATTCATGATATCAATGGAAGGAGTCCTTCATGAGAAACTTAATGTTTTTCATCATTGTTGTTGTACGTCCTTGATTAAGAGGGAGCTTGATAATGAGTTTCTTACTTGGAAGAAACTTCATGACTCCTAAGCCAAAAAGAAAGCTTAGATACATTCTTTGTAAGTATATTCCTTTGTGGAATATGTCATCACTAGTTGAGAGGGAGAGATAGACATGTCATTCTGGTCTTCACCTAGGAAGACAGAATGGGGGATTGGGTAATCATCTGGCACCTGATACTCTATGAGAATGTGATAATACGTTCTGATAAGGGTAGTCGTGAAAGGATGGATATTCATTGAGGATTAGCTATCTCGATAAGAATAGTCCTTAGAGGTCATACTCAGTGAACACCTAGTTGGAGTATGTACCTTGGAGACAATGATGAAGCTTTCTATAATCATTGTTCTCACCAGCATTGTAGCTCATGATGGAGTTGCTAGTCAAGGCCTTGCACTGTAGCAATGCTGGTTAATATGATGCTATAACAGATGGATTACCAATTGAATTCTTCTTATGAGATTCTTCAGATTGAAAGAGAACATATACCATTATGAATACCTCTCTAGTTAAGAGGGAGCGTTGGAAAGTGTAACTAGGCTCGGTCTTCATAATGACTAGTAATTATGAATATATGTAATGAAGAAGACAAAGATAATAAAATATATATTGTAAATACTTGCTTCATGGGTTTCATGAGCAAGGAGTTTTTATTATAGGTCAAAGACTTCTTCTTGATGTCTTTAGGGATTTGTCATCTTGTCATAATTGTATAATTTAGAGTCATGTACATGAAGTGTTGTTACACTTGCGAAAGGACACATTGTTGATGTCAATAGTATGCTCCAAGACCTTGTCACTAGGTCCCTCGATGTCGGCTCAAGGTATGATGTGAATCCCCTTGAAGAAGTCGGCTTACCGTCCACAGATCATGTCGGCCTAGGAGCTAGAAAACAGTGACTATATATAAGGGACTATGCCTCATTATAGAACAACGAATTTGGATCACGTCAACAATAGAAGTGCGAAGAAAGGGTCTGAAATTAGTGCGAAGAAGGAGGCTAATCAACGAAGAAGAAAAGGGAACTATATATCTTTGTTTTAGGGTCTGCTCTCTCCTCACATAACTCAGGAAGGCTGAAGGTGTTCACAGCGTGAAGGAGGACTACTACAAGTTCGGTCTTGGGCTACTATATTTCGCATATATACAGGAAGGCTGAGATACATTTGAAGATTCGGTGCAGATATATCATTGTTTTGGGTATCAAACGAGATAAGAAGGAGCCAAGAAGGAACTTGGGTGGAGATGAGGTAAAGTTGAGAAGTAGAAGGAGAAGTCGAGGACTAGAGACCGAGAATCTCAGTCTAGAAAGGAAGGTCTGAGATTTTGTCTAGAGGAGCAGTGCAGAAAAAGAAGTTCATCATAAGGAGCCTAGAAGAACAGTAAGGATAGTGACAAGGGTCATGGAGGCATTCTAAGGTCAAGGGTCTAGGTCATGGTCATGGTCATGATACTTGTCAATTGAAGATCTAGAAGAAGAATTACTTTCGGGTTTTCCTCTCCAAGAAGGAGAGGTTTTGGCCCTGGCTTGAAGAGCCAAAATTTTGTGTCTCTTGTGTTTTGATAATTGTCTTCATGAAGAACATAATAAGCCAATGAAAAACAAGATCTAAGTAATTACTTAGAAGAATAACAAGTATAACAAAAGCAATTATCAAGTAAGAGAAGTGAATTAAACATTTCTCTACCAAATTCTCAACATTCCATTCCTAAGATAATGAGCATCTAAGGAAAATACATACAACAATAAATTAGAAATGGTCTAGCTGAATGAGCAATCTACAGACCATTCTAACTAATCTGGACCTCCCTTGCTACAACTTGGAACTTTCTCAAATCCAACACACTTGAGTGGAACCCCTTCTCCACCCAATCATTGAGATCTCACTCTCATTGCGTCTTGTGCTAAATATGTCTTGTTTGTCGTCTCTCATAGCCAAGCCTTCCATTTATACATTTGTGTTATTGACTACATTCACAACCTTAATCTCCAACATGATTGACAGTTGAGACTAGATATCAACATCACTCGAGCTTGACACTTGAGATTCATCTAATTCGGTAATGCAAAAACCTTTCCATTTAATTAGATTAACTCACTTTATCTTATAGAAAGGAATTACTTTAATACTTAAAGTAATTGCTAAGGTTAAGGGTCTATTAGGCAACTTTCGCACGCCTAGACACTTAGGCATGTACAAAAGTACCTACCTGTTGTCGCACAGAATGTCTAGGCACCACGACAATGGCTCAAAACGGGGGCTGTCACCCTGATCCCCAATCTCTCTATCTAATTTGTCTCCTTGCAAGCTAAGGGAGGTAGACCCTAACAAAAATGAAGGAAAAGAACTGGTTGAAAATCAACCAATTCAGGAGACACATCTAGATAATCAAATACTTGCTAAGATTTACAAGATTTTACAGATCCAATTAGATTCAAATCTTTAAAACCAGTGCCTTATGGAGTCAAAATATCCCGTTATAAAATTAAAGTCAAGTATCTGATATGCAACTGCTGCTATGAAAAATATATTCACCACAATGATATTCAATGAAAAACCCTCAGAATTATGCATTAACAATGTTCGATAAAGATATGTGATTTATCATTACTTGAAATATTTCCAAAGTGAACTTTAAACAATTATATACCAATTTCAAGCAACTTAAAACCACAATTAAAGATAACTCAAAAATCGTCAACCACAGCTAAGCACTAAACTTCGAATCAACGATTTAAATTTGAAACAAAATATTATCATGAGGATACCATCAAATTGAAATGTCAGATCTTTGCAATATTTCGAAATTTATAATGTTTCAAATAATCCCAATTCGAAAATCAAAATTTCATATAGTCAAACTTTAGGTAAAAATTTAGAAGCTCACTTTGACTATGAAATAAAATTTTTACGAATTTTCTAAATTTTTATATATATTTTTTTATTTTTTTTAATTATTTTTTAAACAAAATATATATATTATATACAAATAAAACTAAAACTATGGACAAAAATTAAAATCTAAAGATTTAAACTAAAAAGAAACTAAAATTAAAAAAATCTAAAAGCAAAACTAAATAAGATCTAAAAAAAATTCTAAAAGTTACCATCAAAACTAGGAATCAAAACTATAAGTTAAATAAATGAAACTCTAAAACTAAATCTAAAAAAAACAAAAGAAAAATTTAAAACTAAACTAAAGCTAACGATAATTAAAATCTAAAAATTAAAAGCTAAAGTCTACGTTTAAAACTAAGATCCAAAACTTAACAAAAAAATTAAAATCTAAAACTAAGACTAACAAAATCGTAAGAATCTAAAATCTAACCAAAAAAAAATGTAACCAAACTAAAAAAAAATGATAAAACGCATATACGTGAGGTTTTGAACTTAATGTATGCGTTTGTTTTTATTTGTGTGCAGGTCAACAAAAACACACAAGGAGATGACGGCAGATAAAAAAGACGCAATGGTGGAGCAGCCGTAGATGGGAAAAAACACAGGGTGAGGAAGCTATTGAAAGCACGCAGAGATGAGGGTCGATAAGTAAGGAAATGCGGTGAAGCTAGCGGATAGGCAGCTGGACGGACAATGTTTACAAGGTGCTGGAAGACTGAGCGAGGAGTGAATGAGGGCATACGCAGCAAATATGTTGACGGGGGCAGCACTGAAGAGAATGAAGGAGCGTGAGGCAAAGATAGAGATGAGGCAGCAGACAGAGGGCTCGACGGCGTACGGAATGCTGTAGCGTGAGGAGCTAGGCGCATCCAGACAGGAAGAGCGTAAAGGCTAACAAATGGACAGAGTTTGAAGAAAATGTGAGGGAAAAACGTCCATACGGATGACAAGAAAGCTCAGACATACAAAGTGCAAGCACACAAATTTCTTCATTCAGCAGTAAATTTCGCCAGTATCACTCAGATTTTTTAAAATGTTGATTTCAAATATACCTGAGATTTACTCTTTGCAGTGAAATAACCCTCAGATCTGCCAGCAAAAAAACGATCATGAGGCCAGATCTTACCCTCTGGGGGTTAGATCTGGCTCAGAGCTAAAAAATTCTGAGAAATCCCCCTACAAACCTACAAAACCAGAACAGATCCAAAACTGTGCACAAAAAATAAATAGACCCTTACAACCTAGAGAATATTTACAAATTTACAGTGCTAATTTACAGATCATAAACCCTCTTGGCCAGATTTAAAACAGTTCAGCACAATTCAGAAAATAAAATTTTAAAAGAGAGACACAAGCTCAATAAAGATCCCTGCAAAAACCGGAATTTAAGATAAGCTCGGGGAATTAGATCCGGAGGGCTCTTCAGATCTTATCTTCTGGGAGTCAGCTGGTCCAAACTAGGACTTCCCCAAACGCCCAGTTTTAAATCCGGAAGATTTCTACAAACTTAAAGTTAAATTGTCAGATAAATAAAGAAATAGTGATAAAACATAAAACTTTCATGAGCTAGAGATAACAGTTTGCTCGATCCAATTAATATTTTTACCCTAGATCCAGTAGCCTGGGCAAGATACCTGTACCCAAAATTACTCTACAAGAGCCATTAATCAACAATCCATTAAAATAATCACCAGCAGAATATTAAGAACAAGTTTACCATAAAATGTTGAAGAGGAACACCACCATCAAGATAAAACCCCAAAGTCTTCGTTTGCATTATTCCAGAAAATATTACAGGAGAGCTTCAAGAGAGAGTGCATGATCCAGAGATCGGATCATTGAAAGACTGACAAAAACCTCTAATTTATAAGATAAAATCTCCAACGACTAGTTCGGTTGATCCATGTCAAAATAATCTCGACCGTCGAAAAGATTTGATCATCTTTTAATCCAGACCGTCGAAATTATAAATTTGAGGAAAAACGAATTTATCGTTTAATTCCATTTTAATTAACTCAAAAATACTATTTTTGAGTTAATTACCTCAAAATTTTGACTTTGCCTTAACCACCTAGGCCCAAGGGTCCAAAATTTCTTGAAATTCTCAATATTCCCTTGGCCAGGGAGCTTTAAAAAATCATTTTTTAAGGACCAACGAATTTTGCCTTTAAAGAATTTTTAACTCACCTAGGACTTAAAATTAATTAAATTTCTGGCTTAGGATTTTTAATTAATTTGGCCAGAAAATTTAATTAATCCACTGAGAGGGGATTTAATTATTTTTTCCAACCCTCTTTACATAAGATAAATACATTTAGACACATGAAGGGGGAATACCCATTCGTATAGACCCTCAATAAGGTACCCAATTTTGCGACTCAAAACATGATCTAGTAGACCAAGTAGGTTGTAATAAAATAATCTAGCCAACTAGCTAGGATTATTCCCAAACTACTTTTACAAAGACTCGATAGAAAACACTAAGACTCACTTAGCATCTTGATGACAAAATCCACCCTAGCTTTGGGGTGAGGCTGGAGGGGAAAACTTTGCCGATCACTTGTGTCGAAAAACACAAGCAAATCAGTGAGACAAAAAACCTCCTAGAACAGAAATCATCACCAACATACTAGGCTTACCTAGGTTGTTACATACATGGTAGTCTTACTTAGATCATTTACATCATAAACATGCAGAATGGGTTTACATCATTCATAAAATTGTCAACTGATGATGGAATCTGAATGGCACGAACACGTCGAACATGATGAATCCCATTTGAAAAAATGGGGGTGTACTACTATGGGGTCGTTGACAAAGTGTGGTCAACACTACCCAAACTATAAACATCAACATGAGGAAGATCCTAAACAATGGAAGTGTAAAGAGAATAGATACCCAAAGGCCTAGTCTTGTTGGAGAAAATTATTTATAAAAGTGACATATATAAGAACTCAAAGGATATCAGTGAACCTCAAGACGTAGCTGACATTAATCTGGAGTTTAAAGTCAACTCCAAGATCAACAAGATCAGAAAATGATAGATTAGACTCTTACCTGCGAGTATCAATGTTTTAAAAAACGGAATCGGTCAGCTACCAGGCCGAGGTAATGACTCGGTAATGACTCCGAATCGGTAATGACTCGGTCGACTCGGTTTTTGTAAAAAATACATTAAATATTAAATTTTTTGTACAAAAACATAAATTTAAAGATGGCATTAATCTGGTAATGGTGTAAGGCATCTCATATTCTAATGGTGTCTGCAGATTTAAAACAAAGGGACCTATAACTGTAAAGAACTTCAGCTTTTATTTGGATTGATGTATGTTTCCAGTGCCTAACTATCCATATTAACTTGATTGTGATATGTTCAGAATTGAGTCAAATTACAAATATTTATGTTTTGAGGTATTATCTAAAATGCTTATTGGAGCATGAGGTGCATTTTTAGGTGAAATCTGTTGAAATGGTTGTGCATTCATTTAATCTATCTTTCTAGATAGTGAATTCATCAAGCAGTATGCAATTTGTTTTGTCTGTCAGATCAAAAGGCTTGGGAAGGGAAGTCTCTTCTGTCCACCAAACTTTGTTAAGAAGTTGCAAGGACAAGAGGACAAAATTTTTCTTCCATTTTTGTGCTGTCAGGCTGAATGATGTGGCTGCAGCCTCCAATATTTTTTTTAATTCAAATATAATTGTTACTGTTCAAAAATTTGCTTGTTAGACAACAATTTTAACATTTATTTGATAGGCTTCAAATAAATTTTGTTAAGCCCAGCGGTTTTCAATCTTCATTTTAGGTTCTCCAGATGTTCATCAGCATTCCTCTTTATGGCACTAATGTGGTAGTGGTATGACATCTCATGCTGTAATGGTGTCTCCAGGTTTAAAATCAGGGATTTGTAATTCTAAAGGACTTTAGAACAAAGAAGTGTTATTGGGAATGATGCATCTTTCCAGTGCTTAACTGTGTCCTGTTTGGAACTGAGTCAAACTGCATCAACAAATATTTTTGTTTTGCAGTATTATTGAGAATGCTTATAGGGGCATGAGATGCAGTTCTTGTGGTGAAAACAATTACAGTAGTTGCACAGAGGAAGGAAATTGAGTTGCTAGTATAGCCTACAAGTTTTTAAAACCGTGACTTGTTTTTTTTATATGAGATGCATTTACTCATGAGATGCTTCTTTTGTCCTTGTTATAGAAAGGTTTGCAACAATTTTTCAACAATTGCAGTTAGGATTTGTTTATGACTTATGTTGCTATGTTTAGTTTTTCTATACTGTTTGCTCCCTATAAAACAAACCCCTGTTGCATTTTCATGTCAGGTCAAGGATGGTGAAAGCTCAATAGAGGGGTTGGGTTAGTTAAATAGCATGGGGAGGGCTTAGACAACCTAAAACAAACCTAACAGTCGATTAAAATCCAATTTGAAGTCCACAAAATCGCATTTTTTGGGCCCACCGGCCGGCTGTTTTGGCTCGGCCTGGTTGACCGTCTTGTTACCGAGCCGGCCGAGTCATTACAAAAACCGGCCGGCTCGGTAACAAGCCGGCCAACCTAGCTGGTTTTCTGCCTGGTCGAACCGGCCAGCCTAATGGCTCGGTCGACCAGGCCTGGTCGGAGTTGAGCCGGTCGTTTTTTAACACAGAGGCGAGTATAAGGATGTATTTGTATGGAATATGATGATCTAAAGATATACAAGGGAGATATTACTCAACATACTACTCCATTAAAGAGACACACAAAACCTTTTAGAGACAAGCAAAGGCCTATGAATTTGAAGTTGGCACCTATAATACAAAAGGATTTATGAAAGATGTTATACACTACAAAAAGGTAGTAAAGACTTCAATGATGTCAATGTTAGATAGATTTTCATGTTATAATCAAGGTTAAAAAAGAATACCAACATAAGACAAACTTCACAATGCCTTGAATCATTTCAATTTCATTGTTGTTTTAATTTCCAGACTTGAAGCATTGTGATTTCCCATTCAAAGCAAGGGTTTCGTAGTGCCATTATGTGTGCAAAGAAATCCCTCTTTACTAGCCAAGCACGTGTATAAGTATAGTACCACTACAAGAAAGGGGAAAATGAAAGGGAGGAATGCCCCCATTGATAATGCCCCCCTCCCCCCAAAAGAGAGGAAGGTAGTAAAGACTTCAATGATGTCGATGTTAGATAGATTTTCATGTTATAATCAAGGTTAAAAAAGAATACCAACATAAGACAAACTTCACAATGCCTTGAATCATTTCAATTTCATTGCTGTTTTAATTTCCAGACTTGAAGCATTGTGATTTCCCATTCAAAGCAAGGGTTTCGTAGTGCCATTATGTGTGCAGATAAATCCCCCTTTACTAGCCAAGCATGTAAGAAATCCCTCTTTACTAGCCAATAAGTATAGTACCACTACAAGAAAGGGGAAAATGAAAGGGAGGAATGCCCCATTGATAATCCCCCCCCCCCTTGCCCGCCCCCAAAGGGATTGGGTAACGTCACTTCAAGTATCTATGGGAAGAAAGAAGCAACACCATTCCAGGATCTATGGTCTCTACATAAGATAGAAGAGACGAGGTTAAAAGCTAAAGTGGATATAGGATCAAATAAAGAGAATCAGCCTATGCTGCCATATCAAGGAGAAAGGGAAGATTTGGTAAGTTTGGTCCTCAAGAAGAAAAAACGAAACATGGATAAGATACGATGAATGTAGATGTACTAGTTTATAAATTGAATGATAATACATGTAATATCTATTAACTTTTTAATAATATATATATATATATATATATATATATATATATATATATATATATAATGTGTCCCTCGTGTCATGTTTTGGGAGGTCGTTGTGTCACATGTCGGATACTCGTATTTTTGTGACCTTTGTGTCTCGCATTGTTATGAATCTAATTCATAACTAAAGTAATAAATATAGTTATTAATAGAATAAAATAGAATAAATGTAATTACTAACTAATCAGTCAGGATTATGTTAAATAGTCATCACGTTAATGAAAAGGCATGTTTAAAAGACATGCCCATTCGTGAAAAGGTACCTGCATGGGTATAAAAGCGGGACCTCATGTAAACTTTCAATCATGTCATATATCATATCAATAAAATATTTATTATTATAAATACCTTGTGTATTTTTATAATTAAAGCTATTTCTGCTATCAAGTCAACAAGCGTACAAGTCTTACTGCTACAGTATTCAAATCTACGAATTCCGCTGCTACAGTGGTATCAAAGCCATATTGTGGACAGGTTGAAGGAATGGCACACAGCGTAGTTCTACAAGCCTACGAACGTAGTTTACAAGCTCGAGCACATTATTTACCATATAATGTGCCATGACGTCAAGATCCCAAAAGAATTGAAATAATTAGAAAAGTTCTAGAAAAGCTTCTTGAGCACTTAGAGAAGTTATGTGCAAAATATTCTGCGGTAGTCCATAATAAAAAAGATGAAAAATGCAGTAATAATAATAAAGCAGTTAGTTTTTCTAAAGGGAAATCAAGTAAAAAATCCATGGAAAAGTCAACTAAATATATCCCTCCACCAATGCGTAATAAAAGTAAAGAAGAAGGGAAATGTTGGAAATGTGGAGACATATACTTCGCAGGACATGAATGTGCATTTTATACAAGAAATACCGTTGCTAGCACTGGTAAGGAAACAGAAAAAGATGCTTGTGTATCCAGCCCTCTTAATGGCCGCACACCACCATTGGTTGAAAATAACCATGCTTTTGCAACAAAACAATTATGTTGTACGGAAGCCCAAGAAAATCAAAGTAGAAAAGCTAAAGTTGGTGATAAGGCTGATATGGAAATTGCGCGATCCGAGATAGGAGAATATAAGACTGAAGTCTCAGGGGAATCTCAATCTCACGATTCAAGGGATAATGTGTTTCCTTCTGAATCCATAGATTCAATTGCAGAGGATGACGTCAATGATGTTAAAATTTGTGACATCTCTGGCGATATTGGGTACGAGGAAGTGTTAGTCACTTGTGCTAAGTGCAATGAGGGGGCTGAACATATTTACTGCATGCAAACACTCCTCACGGCTGTTCCTACATAGGATTGGTTTTGTGAAGGATGTAAGTTGAAACAGAAGGAAAGCAATCAGAAAAAATTAGAAGCTATCACAGAGTCCAAGACTGTATCTTCTTCTGGCCAGGTCACTAGGAAACAAGGTATTTGCAGAAATAACTCGTTGAAAGCTCATGAAACAATTAAAGCTGATGGATGTGGAGTTCTGCCACAAATAAAGAGCCCAGTGAGACCTTCATTCACTAGGGATGGGTCATTCAAGATGCCTAAAGCAGGTAAGTCTGACAATGGTACTACATCATTGCCAGCATATAACAATTCTACACCACGGCCATTCTCCAGGGAGAATTCTTTCAAGACAGCAGAAACAGCAAAGGTGAAATTTCTTCCATCACATTCTGTAGTTGGTCTTCGTTCAGGAGTTCCCTTGAAAGCATCCTCAAAGTCCAATGTTGTAGATGAGAACTCAAATGTAGCATCTCCTCGAACTGGCATAGTGAATTCTTGGTCATTTTCTCCCAGAAACATTAGCAGCCCAAAGTTGGAACTTTTATCGCATCCATCACCCTTCATTACTGTTCTTGCTTTACGAACAGTGGGTAATACTGTTACTGGCGATGATGCGCGGACCCAGGCTGCTATTGACAATGGGGCTCTTCCTCGCATTCTACATCTTCTAACAGTCCAACCTACGAAGAAAACCATAACGAAAGAAGTATGTTGGACAATCTCCAATATTACAGCAGGGACCAGATCTCAAGTTCAGGCTGTGATCAATGCCAAAATATTTCCTCCACTTATAAACCTGCTAGCAAATGCCGAATTCGATATAAAGAAAGAGGCAGCGTGGGCTGTTTCAAATGCAACTTCTGGTGGTAACGATGAACAGATAAAATACCTTGTCAGTCAAGGTTGTATACAGCCACTTTGTGATCTGCTAACCTGCCCAGATGCAAGGATTATAACAGTCTGTCTTGAAGGTCTAGAAAACATCTTGAAAGCTGGTGAGGCCGAAAAAATGGAAGGTGTCACAGAGGTTAATGCGTATGTGACCCTAATTGAGGAAGAGATCTCTGCGTTTCGGGCAGAAATTGAAAAATTCAATTCAATTAAAGCCAGGGCAAAGATCCAAAATCAAACACCGAAGAAAAGGAAAGGTTCTTCGGTTGATGGAAAAGAAAAGATTTGGGACGGCAGACAGCGGGCCGTTAAACCCTACGCCCGCCAGCCCTTCGACGTTCGCAATGTCATCCCTCAGACTGCGCTGAAGCAACAGATGCGTCAATACATCATTGAAAACAACATTTCATATAAAAGATATCAAATACGACGAATTTTATCCCCAAAAAAGGGTATAGCTAGATTCGAGAGTTCGGGAGATTCTTGTATATTAAAATTAGTAAGTTTGGAAACATTGGAAGAAAATCTAAACATGAATCCCTACAACGAATATCTGAGAGAACTGGTTCTCCGTGTTATGAGAACTGTGGAAGCGGAATCTGAGGTGAATGGAAGCATTATTCCTCCTTTTCTACAAATTGGTACAACAATCCAAATGCCCAGAATTGAAGGAGACCAGTTGGTGTCGACAGTGAGGTTTAATAATAATGTTGTATACGACATTAATGATCAACGCCGTATCGATAACATTCATCTGATAATCGAGAGTTTATCAGAGAATATTAATATAAATGAATTAGATAACGAATGGCAGGGAGAGAACGTTCACCGTTTCACAATGCATGATGAGCGCGAAGACTATCTAACAACATTCACATTTCCAGAAAATACAATTGTTTTTCGATACTTACAAGATAATCGACAAGCCAACCGAGAACCAGAGTTTCTGAGTGGTCAAATTATATGGAATTCCAGATTCACATGTCGTGACAATACTTACACTTGCGTATGTCAAGAATGCAAATGGACGACAGAGATTCACGTTTGTTATGAAACCACTCCGCGTACAGACACGTCGTTTAGTTCAACAAACGGTGTATCGATTTATGAGGTGTGACGGTTTGAAAAATTGACAGGGTTCTTGATCGATATATATATTATATATATGTTATATAGTTACAACTAATATAATATAACACATATATAATTTATATTTATAATAAATTATTATAAATAAATAAAAAGACAATTATTAATTTAATTAATTAAAATTACTATTTAATTAATTAAATTAATGAAAAAAAAAAAAGGGAGAGGTTACTTAAAAATTCATATATACATATATATATCAATATATAGAGATACAAATTCAAATGAAAAGAAGAGGTTTTTCATTAAAAAAAAAAAGAGAAGTTAAATTATATATATAAAAGGGAGAACTTAGTTTCAAGGAAGTATTATGGGAGAATTATATATGCCAAAGTCCCAGTGATTAAAAGACATGCTTATGAGATAATCCGAGATGAAGAAAATTGTCGAAAGTTAAGCTTTGAGGACAAAGCTTTTCGAAGAAGGAGGCAATGTTATGAATCTAATTCATAACTAAAGTAATAAATATAGTTATTAATAGAATAAAATAGAATAAATGTAATTACTAACTAATCAGTTGGGATTATGTTAAATAGTCATCAGGTTAATGAAAAGGCATGTCTAAAAGACATGCCCATTCGTGAAAAGGTACCTGCATGGGTATAAAAGCGAGACCTCATTGTAAACTTTCAATCATGTCATATATCATATCAATAAAATATTTATTATTATAAATACCTCGTGTATTTTTATAATTAAAGCTATTTCTGCTATCAAGTCAACAAGCGTACAAGTCTTACTGCTATAGTATTCAAATCTACGAATTCCGCTGCTACACGCATTCTCATGTCAAGCGACTTAGACTGCAAGTATTTAATTGATAAAATTGGAAGGCTTTTGGAAGATGGTTCGCAAGCAAGTACATCCAGCAGACATATCACAACTATATCAAATGAATGTGTTTCCTTCGCATTTTCAACACTATATATAGAAGGCTCATTTAGAACAACTTTTAGTAGGTAGCCACATGCATACTAGTGACAAGTTGATTTTAGGTTATGAAAGGAGGATGATGACAATAAAACAGGCACTCAAACTCTTGATTTTGGTTACTTTTAGAAAGTTCCTATTTTATGGATGATGAAATTTTCTGTAGCTAATGGCAATTTTTCACACCCATTATTAACTGCTCCAAAAGGTTTCTTTTATATTTGTAGGATTCTCAATCTTGGAAAACTTCTAATTTTAAAAGTTTAATCTTTCTTTCAATTTGATAGAAAATTTGGATGCCCTTCTTTAAAATGAGCTTGTGCTTCCATTTTTTTGCGAAATTCCAAAAACTTTAGGGCCCCGATCAAAGCAGTTCAAACCTATATATAAAAATAAATGTTATGTTTTCAAATAAGAGAAGATAATTGTATTCAGGCTAAACAATTGACCATAAATAGGTCAAAGGGATTGCTATGTACACCAGAAACAATACATAGAGGCACTTAGAGTGTAACTTCTAAAGAAAAAAATATCTGTCCTCTAATGTCGAAGACATGGACCATTAAAGAAACAAAAGAAAATATAAATTTCAGAGCCCTGAAAAAGAGAGAATCCCTCTCAAGAACCATAGAAAAACATCTCAATCAGAGATGCATGAAGTGTGTGTTCAAACCCTAGCCATTTCCTAATGACGAGGATGTGGCATTACTAATCTCCAAACTTGCACCCACAACAGGTGAATCAAATATTTATATACCAAGTATAGCATGAAGGTAAAATAAGTTGGCCATCTGAGACCATCAATTTTTGGTCAAAATTAAGGTTTGGACCTTTTAGGACATGGTCATATTTTTGTAGACTTAATGTGGTCACTGGAATCAATGTTTGAACCAGTTATCCTATCTTCTAGATATCCAATGTATGTACAAGTTAGGTTCATTACAAATAAGAGGGAAATCAAGAATAGAACTAAGTAAAATCTAAACCCTCGCTGAAAATAAAAGTCAACGCCCTACTAGAGTAATGAATAACCCTCCTGAATTGCCTAAAATAGTCTTCAAGTGGTGTGCTCCTCTCTAGCATTGAAAATAGCAAGTGAATAGGCTAATGATTGACTAAGAATAGCCTCAAATAGACCACCCAATCCTACCACCAAAAATAGCAAGACAAAAGCACATGAACCTAGCAAAAATAAGACCAAGTAGAGCACCCTCATCCTCAAAAATAGAACATTAATGGAGGAAAAAAGAATTCCTAGTAGGGCACACTTCACTAAAAAGAGTATTGATTGACACACAATCAAACCTCAAATAGAATATACAATACTTAAAATAAGAGTAAAAAAGGAAATATAAAGGAAAATAAGGGTAAACAAGGAAAAAAAAAGCGTAAAAAAGTAAATGTAAAGGAAAGCGAAAACTTTTGCTTAGAGTTTTCATATTATCATAAATAGATCCAAGATGTTTGAGAGGGATTCCAACATCATCAAACACAATGCAAAGAAAATTGACTTTTGCATCACTTCCCAAGTTCAATAGACTTACCAATTTGTGCAATTCCATTTCCTCGTAACAAGTGCTTCCTATGCAGTGATGCTAAGATTTGGAACAAATGTATTCCTCCTTTCCCAAAATAGACTTTTCTTCAAGGCCAATGAACTCCAAAAAGAGCAACTAATAGCTGCATGAACTAAAGGTCAACTAAACTAAAGTCAAGTGAACTAAATTTTAGTGATGTGAATTCAAGGAGAGCCCATGTGCACTAAGTTGAAGGGTTGTCAATCGAGCTAAAACTAACACTGAAGTGATGTGCTAATCAAAACTAGGGAAGCACATTTTTGTAATTCTGGACTTAGGTTGAAATTCTTTCCATGTGCTTTGTCGTTTTAAATATTTATTGGCTCATGAGTCTATTAGCCAAATGCCCCAAATCCTTGATTGGTCTTGATTTTCACGAAATAATCCATCATTAGAGAACCTCTTTGGATTCAAAATCCCAATTAAATGGTTTCTTGGCCCTATGAATCATCCATAACAAGAGCATGAAGACTTGAGCTTTCAAGCATGATTGTTGTGATCAATGAATCGCCAATAACAAGAGCATGAAGCCTTGAGTCACATGGATGTCACATCCTTATAATTACGTACAAAGCCACATAAACTTGGTTGGACCAACACAAATACGCAGCCTATCAATAGCAACAGTATATGAAGTTTTATATTTTCCAACAGCGCTCTCATAGATACTTCAAACATAAAGCAAAGACAACAAACAATAAAAATGCAATTTCATACCCACTAATCATGCTCCATTCTATCCAAATCGATGCACCATAATTCATATTTGACACATTCTAATCTAGAGCTCCGGACAATTCTAAGAATAAGAATGGTATACTTGACTGCCTCTTTGCCATTGAGGAGACAAAGCACCAAGATTTCCTCAACATATAACTCAGAATTCATCCAAATGGAAAATTTATCCCAGCCTTCACGCTTGCCCCAGTTTTACCGAATTATAATTTTTATATCATTAAAAATATCAAGTTACATAACTTCAGCCTTACAATAAATTTTAAAACAACAAACCCATCATCTAACACAGAAACTACAATATGTTTGAATTAAGCAAAATAGTTGATGGGGAATGGTTTTCCTCCGAGCATTAGGATATCCAAGCATAAATGCATTCCTCAAGCTGATGCTACAGTCTTGTTACCACCTAAAATGGATTTTTCATAAATCCATTTAGCCATTCATCAAAGATGATTCATCTATACATTGCCAGATGCACTACTTAGTTGATCCATCAATCAACATCGACAGTCACTAAGAACTAGTCAAAGTTGGAGCATGAATGCAAGCTAAGTCACCTAACATATTCTCCCCCCGCCCCACCGGGTGTCCACTGTCATGAATCCTTCGTGTTGAAGACAACACCATAATGACACGTGTCTGACATGAGTTTTACTTATGTCCGAGGTGAGTGACACGAGTTTCACTCATGTTGTGCATGTGCCAAAATCGTGTCCCAATTCTCTGACATGTCTCCACCGAAAATCAACCCCACACGCTGCAGTCTGGGTCTGATTTCTCTCACTTGTGTTTGCTGTTTTGGAGCTGTAGGAGTATGTGGATGACCAGAAAAGCAGGAAGATGAGTTTTAGAGGAGATTCAAAGTGCACATAAGCAGAGTTCCCTTCCACAATTTTTTAGTTTTGCTACAGCAGTCTGCCAATCCGTTTTTGTTTACATGCACAGCCTTACAGCTGTCCATTTTTCTTTATATTCACAAGAATCATGGACCAATCAAGGGCAGCAGGAAAGGGAAAAATGAAAGGGAGGAATGCCCCCATTGATAATGCGCACCCCCCCCCCCTTCCTCTTTCAATTTCATCTGGGTCAGCCAGTATTCCATCTCTTGCAAGCGGGACTACAACAGCAGCTTCAAATGTTGAGAGAAACATCCTTTTAGCAAGACAGCAGGCTCAAGAACATTTTGATTTTGAAGACTTACTGAGAAAACTGCAGTTTATGGTCAATTAAAATTTCTCGTGTTTGTCAATTTATCGTCATTGATGTAGTAGTAAGTACTAGACTACTAGTTGTATCATTCATGAATCATGATTTTTTGTATAATGCGTGATTGAATTTGTATCATCATCATATACATGTATTAGTTTCTAAATTGAATAAGAATATGTGTATAATATATATATATATATATATATAACGTGTCCCCCATGTCATGTTCTGGGAGGTGGCTGTGTCACATGTCGGACACTAGTACTTTTTGTGTCCTTTGTGTCTCACGTTCTTGTGTCAAGTGACTTCGACTGCAAGTCTTTAATTCATAAAATTGGATGGTTTTTGGAAGATGGTTCACAAGCAAGTACATCCAGCAGACATTTCACACCTATATCAAATGAATGTGTTTCCTTGGCATTTCAACACTATATAAAGAAGGCTCATTAGAACAACTTTTAGTAGGTAACCACATGAATAATAGTGACAAGTTGATTTTGGGTTATGCAAGGAGGATGATGACAATAAACCAGGCACTCAAACTCTTGATTTTGGTTACTTTTAGAAAGTTCCTATTTTATGGAATATGAACTTTCCTGTAGCAAATGACAGTTTTTCACAACATTATTAACTTCTCCAAAAGGGTTCTTTTAGATTTTTAGGATTCTCAATCTTGGAAAACTTGTATTTTTAAAAGTTTAATCTTTCTTTGAATTTGATAGAAGATTTGGATACCCTTCTTTAAAATGAGCTTGTGCTTCCAATTTTTGTGAAATTCCAAAAACTCTAGGGTCTCGATCAAAGCAGTTCAAACCTAGATATAAAAATAAATGCCAAAAAGAGAAGATAATTGTATTCATGCTAAACAAGTGACCATAAATAGGTCAAAGGGATTGCTATGTCCACCAGAAACAATACATAGAGGCCCTTAGAGTGCAACTTCTAAAGGAAAAATATATCTAACCTCTAATGTCAAAGACATGGACCATTAAAGAAACAAAGGAAAATACAAATTTCAGAATCCTGAAAACGAGAGAATCCCTCTCAAGAACCATAGAAAAAAATCTCAATCAGAGATGCATGGAGTGTGTGTTCAAGCCCTAGAGGAGCCATTCCCTAATGATGAGAAGGAGGCATTGCTAACCTCCAAATTTGTACTCACAATAGGTGAATCAAATACTTATATACCAAGTATAGCATGAAGGTAAAATAAGTTGGCCATCTGAGACCATCAATTTTTGGTCAAAATTATGGTTTGGACCTTTTAGGCCATAGTCATATTTTTGTAGACATAAAGTGGTGAGTGGAATCAATGTTTGAACCAGTTATCCTATCTTCTGGATATCCAATGTATGTACAAGTTAGGTTCATTACAAATAAGAGGGAAATCAAGAATAGACTAAGTAAAATCTAGACCCTCGCTGAAAATAGAAGTCAATGCCCTCCTAGAGTAATGAATAACCCTCTTGAATTGCCTAAAATAGTCCTCAAGTGGTGCACTCCTCTGTAGCATTGAAAATAGCAAGTGAATAGGCTAAAGATTGACTAAGAATAGCCTCAAATGTACCACCCAACGCTACCACCGAAAATAGCAAGTCAAAAGCACATGAACCTAGAAAAAATAAGACCAAGTAGAGCACCCTCATAATCAAAAATAGAACACATTAATGGAGAAAAAAGGAATTCAAGTAGGGCACACTTAACTAAAAAGAGTATTGATTGACACAATCAATACCTCAAATAGAATATACAATACTTAAAATTAGAGTAAAGCATACCACATCAAGTCTATCACTTATATAGCCCACATTTTGATAAAGGTACTCTTAGATTGGCAAACACTGCAAAATAATGTGGCTTCTATCTAGTCCACTAGACAGGGAAACAAAATCTTCCAACATAAAGCAATAAAAAGTATTTAAACCCTATGATTGTGAATCCCATTCAAACAATGCATTGCATCTGATAAACAACCAATCAAATAGTAGCAACAAAAAGATAAAATTAAGTATAAAATCCTGTCTCCAGTGACACCAAGAGAGCCAAACCTGGGAGAAATAACACTGAAACGCAGAGCCATGCAATGGTGTCAAGTCAACACCATAGTAATTTTGTTGTTGCCAAAACAAAGCCTGAAACCACACATGCAATGAGAGAGATAGATCCACAAGAAAAATGCAATTTGATGATCAACAAAACCTGATCCTTGCTTAATTACCTACACTTGAGTCCCAACATAATTATAACATTCATTTATGAATTACACATAACAGTGCATTTTCCAAATATGCAAAATTTTGAATCTTAACACACATGTAGAATGCCATTAGAGAATTTTTGAAGTCTAAAATGAGCGTCCTAAGGAATATTATAAAATAATAGGGGAAATAATACATTAAGATTAAATTACCTCATCAAGTTTTGGAGGGATTTTAAAAAAAAAAAACAACAACAACTATTTTTTCAACTCGTATTTTCAACTTATCTCCCGAGGATTTTACTCCAATTTCAAGCACGAGCACTTGTTGGATGCGGAATTTAATTTTCCATCCTAGGAGTACCCACGTTGCATACTACACAAAAAATGTGAAATACATGAAAAACAGGATTGTAATCATGTTTTTTCATTTATTTCACATTTTTCGTGTAGCTGGGTCCATTGAAATTATGCAACATAGGTACTCCTTGGATGCAAAATTAAATTCCGCATCTTAGTGCTTCCACTCAAAATTTAAGTAAAATCGTAGGAGATACATGTAAAATACATGTTGAAAAAGTTTTTTTTACCTTTTTACTCTAAAAATGGTGAATCATCCCCCATGGTTGACATCATCATATTGAATCCTATTGGTTCTTATAAAGTTGATTTTTTTTGTACAATTTGTTTTGAGGCCCATTTTTACCTCAAAAATTACCTAATGACTGACACAAAATAGGAAAACTACAAATAAACAACAAATGTATCAAAAAAGTATAATACATAATAAATAAATTAGAATTATAAATTACTGAACAAAAATCAAACTACAAATCACCCTAACAGAAAAAGAACAATATTTGATCACAACTAATGTCCATTACTAACATGGTGTCTTAAATTTCAACTATAATTCTGGACTGTAATTTTGTGTCACAGATTTCATAATTTGACCTAGCAACAATAATTGTGAATAAAACGCCCACTTTATTATTATTATACACAAAGCAACATTCTGATTGACCATATAACAAATATCAAGTCTCGCAATGGGATGTGCTTGCTCAAACGGCTGCGGCGACCATCCTTCTGAAATTCCACTGGAAATTCAATGTGAAGTGTTTAGGCACATCCCTCTCTCGGGGAAACTCAGGAACACACAGGTAAGGTCATTTCCCAATAAATTGGGGGCGTTTCCATTTTTGTGGGGTAAGCATGAACACTCCACCAAAAACGAGGATGCCAAGACAAACACTTTATAGAAGCCCACATATCATTATCATTATCAAAGTGAGTATTTCTATCATGCTTCCATTGTTCATGTTCATTACTTACCATCATTTTTCATATTTTACTCTTTTGAGGATTTATGATGAGGCAGTCTATGTTGGAGACCATGTCATTTCCTAAAATTTGGAGGGTTTCTTCACACATTCCTTGGATGTGTTTCCACGATCCCATATATCCCCATCCTAGGAACTTGGTGGAACAATGCAAGTATCTACCAAAACAAATTACCATGTTATATCCATTTCTAACTGTCAATCAAACCTGCACTAAAGTTCTCAAATAGGTTTTCCACCATTCTTAACTATACTAAATAGCACTTAATTAGCAACACTTCAAATCACTAATTGAATCCAATGTCTTAAATGGTGACAGTCTCATAAAGTTGGTTGTTCTGGCATGGAAGGAATTTTTAATTTCAAAAAATTAAATAAATAAATAAAATTTGATGCCTGGTGGGTGGCATCAAAAGGGAAAGTTTACATAATATAATGTTTTTGGAGACTCAAAGTTCTTAGGCACAAATAAAATGTGATGAAGAATGTCTGATAGCCATCTTATTATCTTTCACTATCCACAGTGGTTGGAAGTGGTAACAAAGGAAGCAGTAAGATCCGAATGATTATGAGCATATGAGTATAAAAATAGGGAGACAATATCACCAATAAAGCATTAAGTTACTGATGACATTCTTTAGCAAGCACATGGTGCAGCAGATGTATATTCTGTAGAGAAAGTTGATGTTATTGCATGAAACTTCAAATAAACATAGAGCTCTTTACATTAATATTTTCTTTTTTCCACAAAGTTGCACTAAGGGGATTCCATTTCAAACAATGCACTGAAGTTGCAGGTTGTGTTAGAATATTCAACGATACTAAGATGTTGTATTGAAAACATTAAATAGTTAACAACACCATTCAACAATGCATGACATCATAGACAGTACAAAATATTTTTTTACGTGGAACCCCTTCCGCGAGAAAAACACCGAACGCTTTTCAATATATGTATTAAAAATTACATCAACAAGAACCTCCAACTTTCAAGATTCTCCAGCAATTACTGGAAGGAGGCTCCAACCCCATGGTTTTATCAGTTCCAACCAAGGTTGCGGGGAGCTTCCCCCCCCGATCCCGCTCCCAAAACGCGCTTCGTTCGGAAGCTCTTTGGGAGCGCTCGGAAGCGCGCCCCCGAAAACACTTCCTGAGGGAAGGGTTTTCAGGAGCGCGCTTCCAAGCCTGAAAAAACGCTCCCTATCTTTTTAAGAGCGTTTCAGTGAGCGCTCGGAAGCGAACGCTCCTTGAGCGCTTCCCCCATTAAAAAAACACTTCGGGAGCATTTTTTAATGTGGGAAGCAGTTGGAGAGCGTTCCCTCCCTAACGCTCCTCGGCAAAAAAAACGCTCCCCGGTGCATAGAAAAAATTCCGACGTCAAAATTCGATTTTTTATTGAGGGAGGAAGGGGGGGTTGGGTAAATAAAAGCCCACCCTCCTCATTTAGTTTTTATTGTTTTAATTTGAGAGAGAGAGCAAGAGGAGCAAGAGCTGGAGAGCGATTTGGAGAGAAGGAGAGCTTGAGAGTTTGGAGAGCGGAAATGCCAAGGAGAGAGCAAGGAGCAAGCTGAAAGAGAGCAAGTTTGCAAGAGGAGGATTGCAAGAAAGAGGTAGGTCTTCTAATCTAGTTTTTTATTTTCTAGAAATTGTTTTTAAGTTGTTCAAAAATGAAAACTTGATTTGTTTTCTCAATGTTTCATTCTAGTGTGTTGAAAAGTGAAAATTTGAATTGTTTTTTTCCTATGTTGCATTTCCTATTCCCATTTGGCATTCCTCTATTTTTTTTGCAGGCTAGAAACTTCAAACATCATGGCTATATGGCTAGGGATTTTCTTCATGTTGGTTCCTTTCTTTGTAATAATGGTGTTGGAGAGTAGAAGAAAGACGCTCATTACAGAAGAGCAGAATGAAGAAGTGGGTTATAGTGGATTTGATGAAAATCCTGAAGAGGAGGAGGAGTATGATGAGGAGGAAGGGCAGAGTCGAGAACATGAGGCCACAGATACCCCAACTAGACAAGAGCAAATTCAAACACCTTTGTGGAAATATGTTCAGAGGCAGGAAGCAGGAAAAGGTGGTGGAACCACTAAATTTCTTTGCCCCCATTGCAATAAAGAATACACAGGTTCATACACCCATGCCAAAAGGCACCTTTGTGGGAAAATGCCAGGGGATGGAGACAAAAATCTAGGAATCAAAATGTGTGTAAGTGTGCCAACAACACAGAGAGAGAAATATAGAAAGGAAGAGGAGGCTGCCCTACAGAGATCTAAAAGATCTAGGGGTTTCATTGATTCTTATACACCATCAGGTCCATCACATCACGGACAAAGAAGTCCATCAACTTCCACCCATGGCAGTGGATATGGAGGCACACCTAGACCAAACATCTCCTTAAGGCGTAGAACCATATCCGATTTCCTTGACGAAGGGTGTAGGAATGATGTGGATTCAAAAAAATTCCGATTTCTATATGCATGTGGGGGTGCCATTCAATGTTCTTCGCTCACCTTATTGGCATGAAATGGTTTCTGCCATTAATGATGCCCCCAAAGGATACAGGAACTCTGGGTATGACAAGGCCAAAACCGTGGGACCTGATCATGAAAGAGCTAAAATAAACAATTCTTTCGCTAGAATGACAAATTCTTCGAATAAGCATGGGGTGTCCATTGTATCTGATGGATGGACCAATGTAAAAGGAAAGCCATTGATAAGTGTTATGGCTGTGTCGGTTAGTGGTGCAATATTCCTTTCAGAATATGATTATTCAGGCAAATTCAAGACCGGCATTAATATTGTAGAACCATTACTTCAAATAATTGAAAATACCGGGCCATACAATGTCATCCAAGTCATCACTGATAATGCTACTAACTGTAAGGCAGCAGGAGCAATTATTGAGGATAAATACCCCAACGTATTTTGGTCTGGGTGTTTGGTTCACATAATGAACCTTTTGATACATGATATCATTAAAAACAAACAACCTCAATTCAAATGGCTTGGTGATTTGTACAAGAGAGGTAAAACAATGATAAGATTTATTACAAATCTTAGCAATACCCATGGACTTTTCCATACTCACTCCAAATTAGAGTTGTTGAAGATAGAAAAGACTAGATTTGCTAGCTATTACCTCACCTTCAGGCGCCTTTTGAAGGTAAGAGAGTCATTGGCTGCAATGGTATCAAGCCCACACTGGCAGGTATTAAAGGGCAGGGCAGCAACAATAGTTGACAGGCAAGGTTTTGAACATGTGGAGGAGACCGCCCTTGACCCTTTGTTTTGGGCACGTATGAGGGAAATTTTGAATTTCACCAAGCCCATTTAACACATGATTCGTTTTTCAGATACAGATAAACCATCGATTGGGGAGGTTTGTGAGCAGATGGATAGCATGTTGGGCCAAATAAAAGATGTTGTTAAGGATAATGATCCCAACTTGTATGCAATGATTCATGACTGTGTGTGTGCACGATGGAATAAACTCAATGTTCCACTACATGCCTTGGCATATATCCTTATGCCAAAATACTACTCTCCATCTTGGTTGGGCCAACCTGCACCTGGGGGTGGGGTTAGGATCAAACCTCACACTGATCCAGAGAGGAGTACATAAAGCCATTAGACAAGTTGTTCCCCGACAGGGAGGAGTGTGCTAGATTGCGCCTTGAATTAGGCAGATACTTCAGTTGCACTGGTAGCTTTGGTTCTTTGCATGCAATGGAAGACAGAGACAGATTTGATGCTCTCACATGGTGGGAAGCATATGGCGGCATGGGACTTTTGCCAAAGTTGGCAAAAAAAGTTCTCTCACAAGTTGTGAATACTTCTTCTGCAGAGAGGTGGTGGAGCACCTACAGCTTCATACATAATGTGAGAAGAAACAGGCTGAATGAAAACCAAGTTGAAAGCTTGGTTTATGTGCATTACAACTTGAGGTTGTTGAGTCATTACTGTGATCGGGCATATGAGGATCAATCATATAAAGTTTGGGACAACAACCTAGAGAATGATAATCTGGAGGATAGCACTGTACATATGGAAGAATTGGAAGAACTTTTGAGGGATGATGATGAAGCATCAGCAGCCATGCCACCACCACACACAGGGCCAGTCCCACCATCCAGTAGCAGTGCCAGTGCCAGTGCCAGTGCCAATGCTCGATATCCAACTATTATTGCTTTGCAGATTCAGCCTCCACCTACATCCTCACGTTGCCCTCCGCCTTCTAGTCATGATCGTGGACGTGGTACTCCTGAGAGTACTAGAAGACCAACATTGCCTTGTGGTTCTCACAAATTAGACATTTCTCGTGGCTGTGACAAGGGGCTAGCCAATAGATAAAATAGATTTGTTGTTTACTAGTCTTTTCTATTTTCTAGTAGTTTTTATCTTTTATAACTATTGAACAGTTGAAACTTGACACTTTCATATTTAATGACAATTTAAGTTTGAAGTTTGAATTTGAAAGGTGAAACTTTGAAGTTGGCATTTATAGGTCATTATCAATTATGAATATGATGCTTCATGAAAGTTATATGGTGATCAATGAATCAATGATGATAAATGTTATATATTGAATTTTGAAATTAATGAATCAATGATGATAAATGAATTATGATACATAACAATGATGATAAATGTTATATATTGAAATTTGAAATCAATGATGATAAATGTTATATAGCAATGATGATAAATGTTATATATTGAATTTTGAAAGCTTGAAACCTTCAGATTGATGATTCGCGAGACTCAAGAGTCAATATGTTGTATGTTTCCAACTTGTGTGCGTGTTTGATGAAGATTATAACTTCTACATGATTTATGTTATACGATTCAATCTATGTTTTTATGTTTTTTATGTCTAATTCATCATTCTACATGCTTTTGTTGACATATATGCATCAAAATATAAAAAATATAAAAAATATATATATATATATTTAAAAAAAAATGCTCCGGACTAGGAGTTTTTGAAAATGGCGCTCCTGCTCCCACTCCCAAGCAACCATGGTTCCAACTGAAAGGATGCTCCAACACCCTGGTTTTATCAACTCCAACTGAAAGGATGCTCTAACACCTTGCAAGCTCAAACTTGCTCTAGCACCACCCTGCCACCTTGAAGTGTTCTCAGGCTCCAACCTGAAGGAGACTCCAATATCTGCATTGCACAACCCTACCACCCTACTCAGCAAGCCACCACTTGCGTGAAGTCTCCGACCTTCAATTCACCACAGTTGACCATGTTTCATATATTTTCAGACTGGGTCCACATGTGCTCAATATCAACATAAACAAGATCAAATCAATCTATTGACCTACATTTTGAGAAACAAGTGTTGAATGGTGCAGCTCTAAAGCTCTGCAACCCTAACCCCAACCCTGTTGTCATTAACACAAATCTTGTTGAGATTCAACGACAACTAGCCTAAGGGGGGGGGGGGGGCGGTGTGGGGGGGGCATTCTCCCCCTCCTCTCGACGAAGTGATGGCCTTCTACGTGATGGTGGCCTCCCTCTGAAAGACGTCAAGATCCAAAGATTCGCAATCTTGTTTCATAAAGAAATTGGAAGGCATCCCCTTCATCGCTCTTCTATTAGGGTTTTGCATAACCACTTTAACCTTCTCGGATAGAGCCCTCGTGGGTAAGTTTATGTCAATGTGGCTGTCTCGAAATTCCATAAAGAAGTGGTCTGACAAAGCTTGGAAACCTATGATGAAGGGAAATATTGGTATATTTGCAGTCGGTAAAAGCTTTTTTGCATTTTTTCTTTCAATATAAAGAAGATAGAGATATTATTTTCAGAAACGGCCCATATCTTTTTGGAGCCAGAGGAATGTACTTGCATGCATGGTCATTAGACTTCGACCTGAATGAAGACATCCCAAATTCAATTCTAGTTTGACTAAAACTTATGAGGCCTCCACGCTCATGTTGAAGTGATGATTGCTTGAAAGCAATAGCAAATGGTCTAGGATGCTATTTGGATTAAGCAGAGTCAACAAGTCAGCAATTTGCCTCTCCTAAAATTGACCTAGAGAAAGGATTGCCTTCAGAGATTATTCTAACACAAGGGGAACGGTGTCATCGACAGGTTCTAGATTATTGAGAAGTTGCTATTTAAGAGCAGAATATGTGATGAGTATGGTCACTTCGCAAGAGATTGCAAGAAATCTCAATCTGGAAACGGGAAGAAGCAGTCACGACCCACGAAGAACAATGGCAGACTCACAAAAGGGATCAAATCAAGGTAAAGGAGATCCAAACAGAAACCCTAAAGGGCAAAGTAGAAATGAGGCCTCAACCGCAGCTAACTTCCTTGAGGTCCTTCAATAGCAAGAAGACCCAAAGAAAGGAGAAGAAGAATCGAGCACCGAAGAAGAAAATGTAGAGGAAGAAGAGGGGAAATCCAAAATACAAATTCTACAAGTGATACAAACCCAATAGAAAAGGAACAACCCCAGATCTAGAACAACAACCAAGATCCACCGAAAATAGAAAAGGCACAGTCGTGGTCAATCAAGAAACAGAGGCAAAAGTACGAAAGTCCTGACAAGAAGCCCTTGCAAGGAAATAAGTTGGCGAGAAAGATCGAACCAACCACAAATTAGAAAACCCTAAAAAGGGAGGAAGACTTTCGAGAAAAGAGGAAAGGGAAGCAAAAGCAGAGAAAAATATAAAATTAGGCAGTCAGCCTCAAATAACAAAAGCCTTTAAGATTCCGGCACACAAAGAACATGGGATTGTCAAGAAAGGAGGAGGTAAGCCCAAAGCCCCCAAATCTAAATGAAAGTCATTTCATGGAACGTTAGGGGATTAGGAAACCCAGTTAAATCCCATTTTGTAAAAGATATTGTCAAACAAGAAAAGGTGTAGTCTGCAAATTATTTTACTGTCGGAAACAAAGTTAGCTAAAATCAAGATTCTAAATTTCTCCAAAAGTTTTTGGAGAAAAAAATACATGAGTAGCTCAAAGATCTCAAGCATCATCTGGCGGCTTGGGCACCTTTTGGCTTGCTTCATAGTTTATGCTAATAGAAGTGTCAAATCCAAATACAGGATCACATTTTTGTTAGGAAAAAACGACATAAAAGAATAATTTTCTACAGTAAATGTCTATGCTCAAGTCAATTATCGTGAAAAAAGTGAATTTCGGGTTTCCTTAATCAGTTTAAACAAGAGTCAATGGCATTCAGGCAACATTGTAGTGTTGAAAAATACAATGTAGAAGTTATTAATTCAGATTTTCCTTATTCCTTAATACTTGCTTGTGAAATTTATTTATCTTCTTGTGTTTTATTAGATTTTTTGATCAAACAAATATCAAGGTCAAAACAGAAAGAACAATGGACACATATATTAGGCTCCAAGCCAAGGCAAAGCCCCTCCAAGGGGAAAACCCAAAAAAACTCTTCTCTTCTTATAGAATATGCTTCAAATGAGACAACAAAGACCCAAACCCTAGACCAAGACCTTCTAGCACCAAGGCAACCCTCAAAAGAGATCTCCATCTAGGTCCACATCAAACTAAGTTAGCCAAAGACAAACCCTTCTTGTATTGCACTAGACTCCGAATTTGGACCTGCAGTTACTGCGAAGATTTTGGCCCCTGCAACTTCTCCGGAAACTCGCATGTGTGAGAGAAAACTTCCCAAAACTCATCTCCTTTTCTTCGCTGGGGTTTCTCCTTTCTTTCCTTGACCTTTACTCTTCATTTTCCTTATTTTTATTGCAGATCGAACTCGATGACTTTTTGTCTCTCAAATGAGGTCGAAGTGCTTCTATCTATACTCTTTTTTGTGGGTCAAAAATTAAAACCCCTTTTTGGGCCGACTTGTCCCTGCCAAGGCCAACTTGTGCTAGGAGACTCCTAGGACTCTCTAGACTCGAAAGTAAATTCTATAAAAAGGTATACCTTTACTGGAAGAGTCTTACAATCATGATGTTGACTCCCTTGACTCATGGCAATAAATGCTTTTACCTAGAAGACCATCAATAAAGAGCATGAAACCCATGCTTTGAAATAATAACTTTTTCTTTTCTTCATCTATTTGTTACATAAGATACATATTGAAAAGAGTACTATCACCCCTCAAACTAGCAAGGGTCCTAGGAGGGGGTCGTATAGGGCAACTACTAGCTCAAGGGAAACAATGGATCGATATCCCATTGTCACCTCAACTAAAGCCCCCCTGCTCTTTATTAACTTTCATCAATGGGAGTAGACAAGGTATAGTAAGGATCACTATAATGAATGTATCAGCAAAAGGATGAAAGGTGATCCTAAAGACCTATTCACAAGAGAGGCTTAAATATATGGCTTGCTTGCATGGAATGCAAGGTGAAAAGCTCTCTAGGAAGGGTGAGGAGGATTTCAAAGGCTAAGGTTTGAAGATATGACTCACAAAGGAGATTCCTAAACTTCAGAAACCTTGTGCAAACTTGGTTTCTAAGTGATCTTTAAAAGATTAGCTTTGATAAGAAGTGGGACCACACGAGACCAAGTGAACCCAAAATTAGGTCAAGGGGGTGGAATTGATCAATCAAGGGTATGCTTGACCTAATTGAGGAGGAGAAAGGGATCAGAGGAGAAATTTTTACAAGTTTTGATGCAATGATCCCAATGAGGTCACTAGCCAAGTGAAACCAAAGGCAAGATTCGATCTCAGAGCTAGGGCCTGAAATATCTCAAGATCGCACCATCGGAATTACTTCAAACATGAAGGTCCTCTAGAAGACACAACAACACAGTAAAGAGATTGAACTTTTTGGATAGGTAAATCACTAGAAAATCGATGCCCTAGGTCACCTATGGAGGCTAGGCCTAGAAAGAAAGACAGAAAGGTGAAAGAAATATGCTTTTGAGTGATCACCAATGGAGGATCAGCGCCTATTCCTTTGGGTAATATGGAGTCCAGATAAAAATTGTGTTTTAGAAAAACCTCCCCCAATTAAGGAGCCTCCTAGACAACTTCACATGGCAATAAGGGCATGAGAGGAGCTACTAGAAGAGTTTATAATTCAATGTGCAATAATTGATGACTTATCAAGATATGTTCAATACAAACAATATCTAGGAGCATTCAACCCTTTAAACATGATACATAAGATGATGCAACGGTATAAGACTAAATTTCCACAATTTCGCATAAGAAAACCACTAAATTTCAGATCTAATATAGTGAAAATCTCAGCAACATCAATGTCATCAAGTAAATAACAAGAATAAGCATGAAAAAGGTACATACATGTGCAAACAAAGTATATCCAATCATCATATTATGCCAATAATGAAGCACCAAGACAAAAGAGAGATATCCAAACATCAAAATTCATCCATTACATCCAAATTCATCCTCCAAGAAGCATAGCGAAAAATCTCACAAGATAGAGAGACCCAATCGAAGTGATCATGAGAAAATGAATCAACTCTCATCTATCTATACAATGTCCAATGAGTTCAATTTAGCAATAATAACAATAACATTTGGTGAGAATCCAACCAAATAGCCCAATAATACATGAATAAGCCTCTCAAGGGGGTCGAATGACCAATAAAGTGAGTCGTTGGACCATTGAGGAGGCCTAATGAAGTCCAAAGGATGCCATGATGTAGAAATGGACTCCCAACATCATGGACAAGGGGTTGGCCCCTTATTTTCCAACCAAAAACCTGTGGTGCTCCCAAGTGGGTGTGGGAGCACGAGGGCAACCTCATGGGTCTCCAAATGGATCGAATATGCCTGTAGACCATCTATAGGGGCCACGATGATGTCAT
The DNA here is from genome assembly GCA_034641835.2 of Pinus albicaulis. Taxonomy (NCBI): domain Eukaryota; kingdom Viridiplantae; phylum Streptophyta; class Pinopsida; order Pinales; family Pinaceae; genus Pinus; species Pinus albicaulis. The sequence continues at coordinate 878,164,511 of CM076584.1, read as the reverse complement.
AGGCGGACTCTGCAGCGAGAGATATCCTCTGGACTCTGGAACATTTGCCAATTGTATGGTGCATCTATAGAGTCGATTGGGCATTGTGAACCAAGTGCATCATCCTCATCCAAAAAGGTGAAACACGAGAAATCAACGAGCGTCGCTAGCAATCCATGAAGCAATCTCGGCTATGGTGAGGGCCATGGCTCTCAATGCTTACCCTACAAGTGCCGACTCTCAATGCTTACCCTACAAGTGCCAATGTGGCTCTCTAGAGGGTTAGAAATCAAGATCCCGTATAGGGAGACCAAGCCCCAAATGGAGAGCCACCTGCAACCTTGCATAAGATCCAATGCATCCCCTTGCCCTCTAATACAACAAATCATTAGAATAATTAAGTAAAAGAGCTTACAAGTCATGGAATCAATGGGGCACTTCATGGTGGCATGCCCTTCCATAGTGGGCATGCACTTCATGGGTAACATATTCATGGTGCATCCCTCAAATGGTAGGTGGAAAATGATGTAATAATGGAGTGGACTGGGGCTCAAGCGAAATCTTCCAGACCACATGTTATGGTACAAAGGCAACTACAATTAGGGAAGCCCACACCTAGATATATGAGTGTAGGAGGGAGTAAATTGTGGTACATGAGTTACCCTGGCCTTTGTTTTTCCACCTTTCTTCATACGCCTTTTGTCTTTTATTGATTTTTCTCCATAACTGCTCGGGGCTCCAGGGGATGAGAGCATTATGTGTAATATGTAGCAGTGGATACCCCCTTAAGGTAGGGTGGTTCATTGCCCACCAGCAGTTGGGGCAATCATGGTTGCCCATAGGAAACAGGGTGATGGCCATCTTTTGCATTTTGTGGTACATTTCTTATTTAGAGAGGCCAAATTATGCTTTTTCTTTTATTTTTAGTTGCATCAACCTTCAGGGCATCGTTCCAGGCCCAACCCAAGGTGTGGACAAGGGAAGCAGGAAGCTAACCCTATGTGGACCTAGTGGACACTTGTGGACACGGATGGGAAAATATATGAATGGGGCTAAAATGAGTGGATTAGGAGTGATGTAGGTGGTATCGTGAAGCAGGACCATGCAACCAAAATCGAGATTCTCATGTAGTGCCAACCCAAAAGCCAAATGGTCATTAAAGGAGATCCCATGGGACTAGGATACAAGGGTAACCACTGAAGCAACAAAACTGATAGCTTGTTGACTTGAACTGTAAAAATACACAAGAGGTATTTGTAATAATAATTTATTAAATAAAAAACGTATAAGTGATGAGAAATGTTACAATGAGACCTTGCTTATATACCTAGGCAGGTGGCCTTTCATGATTGGGCATGTCTTTTAGACACGCCCTTTCACATAACTTAATGACTATTTAGCGTAATCAATACTTGATTATTTATTATTTACATTATATATATTCACTTTATTTATTATGAATTATATTCATAACACTAACCCACTCTTTTGGTCGAATTCCCCCACCAATCCATGCCCACAAGTGCCCATGAGAAGGAAAATTACTCAACTATTCCAATGGAAATCCATACCTTTGGGGTCGAAAGGCCCACCTTCAAACATACATTCATGACAAGTGTTTGAGGGACCATATGGCTAGCTTAAGCGGTCGAGAAAATAGCACATTGAGCTATCTGGTGGCTACAAGGGTTTGTTAGCCGCCAACTGAGGACCACCTAGGAGAAAAAATTTCTCCTATATACACTACACACAAGTGTTGGGTAACATCTGGCTCGAATTGGGACATGAGCCCTCGGGAAAGTGTACGAAGTTGCTCAAATGAAAGGTCATGAGAACACCAACAATCTCTTGGTTTCATAGAACTATTACCTGCACGTATCAAAGACCAAGTACACGGGGCAGCGTGTTTTTGTGGTGTCTTATGATCACCCATGCTTAATATTAGGCCATTAAAAATCAACAAGAAAGAAAATCATTTACAAATGCAATTTTAATTTCAATGCAGACAATCTATCATGATAATATCATATGATGTTAGTTCTAATGAGAAAATCAGCATGTGATGCACCCTACTCTAACATGCATAAAATATAATGTCAAGTGCTAGGCATAATCATATAGATCCAATGCAACCAACATGTCAATTGATCAATAGATGAATGCATGCTTCCATGATTATTTTTGTAATGGACGCAACAATACAAATGGGAATAAAGATATGAGTGGTTACGAGGGCAAAAGGCAGGGAAACAGGTGACCCATATGATATAGAAAGGAGCCCTAGAAGAAGGGAAAGACACCAACCAAAAGGATTGAATATGATTCTCTAACCAAAAGATAGAAATGTCAATGATCAAGTATATAAATATTTGATGAAGAGCTATCTCGGGCCTATCACCCGCCCGATGAGGAGTGAATGTCTCAAACACATTTAGGATGATATTGTTTTGGTCATTGGGAAAACAAGAAGTGGAATCATCATTGTATTTGGGGAAAAACCATGATACTTAGATTTTCGTAGGGAAAACCAGCTCTTCATCAAAACTAGGGGAACGAACTTCATCACAAACATCTATTTCTGGGACAGGGACATAGCAAGGGGAGGAATGCTCAAACATGTAGAAAAACCCTTTATCAGTGACATGGCTAAAGGAAGCATCTTCCTCAATTTCTTTTACATTAGAGTCATCAAAATTACCCACAATTTTGGAAGGCTCTTCTTTGATTGAAACATAAAGAAGAGACCCTTCCAATCACTATGAAGGGATTTATAAGGGCCAATATTGTTATTCAGAAGGGACGGAGCATTTTCTTCTTTCCTAAGCTCATTCGTATGGGTTTGAGAAACTATGGGGTCTTCAATTTTATAATCATACCTAATTCCCCAATCAACAGCCCAAAGGCAACTCATAGATTCTTCATTTATTTGACTATCATGATCTTCCTTAGAATCATCCCGTTCTTCACTATATATTTGATGTTGGTTAGGATGCCATTCATTCTCTTCTTTAGATAAGGGTCTTTTCCTCCATCTGTTCTCGAAGAATGTTATCCAAGGTCTTTACCACATGACTTTGATAGAATGCTTCAAGAAGAAGGTCATCAATAGGACTCTTGTTATATTCACACTTGATGTTACGGAGTCTTTCCAATTGCTCACAATAGTCGGAGAAAATATCTTTGGAGCTATATGTAGCCATTAGCTGCTTTCCAGACTCTTCATATTCCATTATCCTTTCTTGCAACACCTTAAGGCTTTCGGGATCCAAATCTTCTTCATCATCCTTGGGGGACATGCTTTCTGATTCATGGGTCTCCTTTTTAGCACAAAATTGAATGTATGCATCAATCACTTGATCTTGATGATTTGGAGAAGGATCAGGATACTCTTCCTCGAGCATAAAACCATGTTCAATAACTACCTCCTCTCGAAGGGCCATGCCCAACATTTGGCATATGTCTTCATGAGATTGGAAACTCGACCCTTCATGCAACAAGAAGTGCACAGCCAAAATTGAAAGAGAAGGCATGCTTTTAGGTTCACATGACTCAAGCCAATTGGTATTATGGGCAATGGATATTCCATTTGGTCACAGGGTTGAGTTATATTTTTCTTTTAAATATACCTCATGAACCTTACCACATGATTGGCTACAAAATGTGGATCCCCATCGAACGTGGCATATTCTTCATGGATTCCATTGAGGGATATCTGGGGATCCCTGTCATACCTATGGCGAGAATATATGTGGTCAACATGTTGTTGGGACCTTAATGGCATGGAAGTTGCCAGGGTGAATGAAATTTCCATGAAAAATGCTTGCTTCACCCTACAAGCATTGACCTTAGAGATCAATGAAGAACTAAGGCTTTGTGCTTCCAATGGAGTCACCAAGAATGATATATCAAAATTGTCGTATGGAGAAAAAGACACATGTCTTGTGTCCCCGGCAACGGCGCCAAAATGTTAGTGCTCAAACTAGTAGGGGTCTTAGAAGGGGATCCTATTGGGAAACTACTAAGTCAAGAGAAACAATGGAGCGATACCCCACTGTCACCTCAACTAAATCTCCCTGCTCTTTACGGACTTTCACTAATGGGAGGAGACCTAGTATAGTAAGGATCACGATAATGAATGCATCAACGATAGGATGAAAGGTGATCCTAAAGGCATACTCACAAGAGAGGATCAAACATATAGCTTGCTTGCTTGGAAAGCAACGTGAAAATCTCTCTAGGAAGAGCTATGAGGATTTCAAAGGCTAGGGTTTGAAGATATGACTCACAAAGGAGATTCCTAAACCACAGAATTCTTGTGGAAATGTGGTTTCTAAGTGGCTTTGAAGGATTAGCTTTGATAAGAAGTGTGACCACACGAGACCATGCGGAACCAACATTAGGTCAAGGGGGAGCAATTGATCAATCAAGGGCATGATTGACCTAATTAAGGAGGATAAAGGGATCAAAGGAGAAACTTTCACTAATTTTGATGCAATGATCGCAATGAGGTCACTAGCCAAAAGAAACCAAAGGCAAGAATCAATCACGGAGCTAGGGCCTAAAATATCTCAAGATCCCATTATCGGAATTGCTTCAAATTTGGAGGGCCTCGAGAAGACACAACAGCACAGTAGAGGGCAAGAGATCGAACTTTTTGGATGGGTGTAACATGAGAAAATTGATTCCCTAGGTCACCTATGGACGCTAGGCCTGGAAAGAAAGAGAGAACATTGAGAGAAATATGCTTTTGAGTGATCACCAATGGAGGATCAGTGTCTAATCCTTTGGGGTATATGGATTCAAGAAGAAATTTGTGTTTTAGAAGAACTTCACCCAATCAAGGAGCCTCCTAGACAACTTCACATGGCAATAAGGGCATGAGAGCAGCTACAAGAAGAGTTTATACTTCAATGTGCAATAATTGAAGACTTATCAAGATATGCTCAATACAAACAATCTCTAGGAACATTCACCCCTTTACACATGATTCATAAGATGATGCAACGCTATAAAGATCAAATTTCCATAATTTCACATAAGAAAAACAGTAAATTTCATTTCTAATATAGCGAAAATCCTAGCAACATCAAAGACATCAAGTAAATAACAAGAATAAGCATGAAAAGAGTACTTACATGTGCAAAAAGAGTATACCCAATCATCATATTATGCCAATAATGAAGCTCCAAGACAAAAGGGAGATATCCAAACATAAAAATTCATCCATTACATCCAAATTCATCCTCCAAGAAGGATAGCGAAAAATTTCACAAGAGAGAGAGACCCAATCCAAGTGATGATGAGAGAATGAATCAACTCTCGCTTGTTTATACAATGTCTAATTTGTTCGATTTAGCTAATTTGACCTAATTTAGCCACTAAAATAAAATAATGTACATAATAACAATAATTTTTGGTGACAAGCCCACCAAATAGCTCAATAATACATGAATAAGCCTCTCAAGAGTGTCAAATAATCAACAAAGTGAGTAGTTAGGCCATTAAGGAGGCCTAATGAAGCCAAGCCCAAAGGGTGTTATGATGTAGAAATGGACTCCCAACATAGTGGACAAGGAGTTGGCACCTTGTTTTCCAAGCAAGAACCTGTGGTGCTCCCAAGTGGGTGTGGGGCCACAAGGGCAACCTCATGGATCTCCAAATTGATCTAATATGCCTGTAAACCATCTGTAGGGGCCAGGATGATGTCATAGGCCCTCTCTCTACAGTAGGAGACATCCCCTAAACCCTGGAACATCTGCCAAGTGTATGGTGCATCTATGGAGTCGGTTGGGCATCGTGATCTAGGTGCATCATCCTCATCCAAAAAGGTGGAACACGAGCAATCGACAAGCATTGTTGGGGATCAATGAAGTAATCTCGGCTATGGTTGAGGCCCATGGCTCTCAACGCTCACCCTACAAGTGCCAATGTGGCACTCTAGAGGACTAGTACCTCACATAGGGAGACCAAGCCCCAAATGGAGATCCACCTACAATCTTGCATAAGATTCAATGCGTCCCCTTGCCCTCCAATACAACAAATCATTAGAATAATTAAGTAAAAGAGCTTACAAGTCATGGAATCAATGGAGCACTTCATGGTGGCATGCCCTTCCATATTGGGCCTTCGTATGTACAAGTGTCTCCAAGCTCAATATGGGGTTAGCCAAGGACCCTCTTAGGTGGTTTCATTCTCTAGAGGGGGTAACATGTATGTGGTACATCCCTCAAACGGTAGGTGGAAAATGATGTAATAATGGAGTAGAGTGAGGAACAGGTGAAATCATCCAAACAACATGTTATGATACAAGGGCAGCTACAATAAAGGAATCCCACACCTGGGTATATGAGTGTAGGAGGGAGAAAATCGTGGTACATGAGTTACCCCGGCCTTTTTTTTCCACCATTCTTCATGTCTTTTTCCTTCTATTAATTTTTCTTCAAACTGCTCGTGGCTCGAGGGGATGAGAGCATGATGTCTAATAAGTAACAGTGGATAACCCCTTAAGGTAGGGTAGTTCAATCATGGGTTGGGACAATCATGGGTTCCTAAATGATAGAGGGGCCTCATCTATGGCCCATAGGAACTAGGGTGATGGCTATGGATAAGGGGTAGAGCTCATATTTGGCTTTTGCCCACGTATTAAATTTGTATGTCCGACCATCTTTTGCATTTTGTGGTACATTTCTTGTTGAGAGTAGCCAAATTATGCTTTTACTTTTCTTTTTAGCTACATCAACCTTCGGGGCATCGTTCTATTGTGACCCCAAGGTGTGGACAAGGGGAGTTGGAGGCTAACCCTATGTAGACCTAGTGGACGCATGTGGACCATGATGGCAAAATATATGAGTAGGGCTAAAATGAGAGAAGTGGGAGTGTTGTAGGTGGTATCAAGAAGCGGGACCACGCAACCAAAATCGGGATTTCCCATCTAGTGCCAACCCAAATGCCAAATAGTCAATAAAGGAGATCCCACTGGACTGGGATACAAGGGTAACAGGATATGGAGGCATAGGAACAAACATCTCTTTAAGGCGTAGAACCATATCAAGTTTCCTTGACAAAAGGTGTAGGAATGATGTGCATTCAAAATTTTATCGGGTTTTCTATGCATGTGGGATACCATTCAATGTTCTTCGCTCACCTTATTGGCATTAAATAGTTTCTGCCATTAATGATGCCCCCAAAGTATACAAGAGCCTTGGGTATGAGAAGGCTAGAATCATGGGACTTGATCATGAAAAAGCAAAAATAGCACATTCTTCGAGAAAAAAAAGACATTCTTATAATGAGCATGGGGCGTCCATTGTATCTCATGGATGGACAAATGTAAAAGGAAAGTCATTGATAAGTGTTCTTGATGTGTTTGTTAGTGGTGCAATCTTCCTTTCAGCATATGATTACTCAAAAAAGTTCAAGACCGACATCAACATTGCAGAACCATTACTTGAAACCAATGTTGCCAACATCGCCATTGGAATAAAATCGGCAAGGGTCCGAAAAACCAAAAAATCGTAAAAATCGAGAAAATGTCGGTAAAATCGACAAACATTGGAAAATTCAAGATACCATCAAAATATCAATAAAAATCGGCAAACATCGACTAGGCCAAAAAATCTTGATTTCAAGATGTTCGCGACACTACTTGAAACCACTGAACGTATTGGGAGCGGGAGAAATTAACGAGGATAGATACCCCAACATATTTTGGTTTGGGTGTTTGGTTCACACAATGAACCTTTTGATGTGTGATATTATTGAAAGCAAACAACCTCAATATAGATGGATTGGTGATTTGTACAAGAGAGACAAAAAAATGATCAAATTTATTACAACTCATAGCAATACCCAAGGGTTTTTCTATAGTCACTCAAGATTGGAGTTGTTGAAGATTGTGAAGACTAGATTTGCTACCTATTACCTGACCTTCAGGTGGCTTTTGAAGGTAAGAGAGTCATTGGCTAGGATGGTATCAAGTCCACACTGGCAGGTATTCAAGGACAAGGCTCCAATAACAATTGATAGGGAGGGTTTTGAACAGGTGGAGGAGACCACTCTAGATGGTCTGTTTTGGGCACGTGTGAGGGAATTCTTGCAATTCACCAAGCCCATTATAGCATGATTCGTTTTGCAGATACAAATAAACCAGTGATTGGGGAGGTGTATGAGCAGAGATGTATAGCATGTTGGGGAAAATAAAAGATATTGTTCAAGAAAATGATCCCAACTTGTATACAATGATTCACAATTGTGTGTGTGCACGGTGGAATAAACTTAATGTTCCACTACATGCCTTGGTGTATATCCTTATGCCAAAATACTACTCTCCATCTTCGTTGGGTCGACCTGCACCTGGGGGTGGGGTTATGATCAAACCCCATACAGATCCTGAGGTATCAAAAGGATATATGGAAGCATTAGACAAGTTGGTCCCTGACAAGGAGTGTGCAAATCTGCGTCTTCAATTAGGCAGATACTTCAGTTTCACTGGTTGGTTTAGTTTTTGCATGCAATGGAAGATAGAGACATAGTTGATGCTCTCACATGGTGGGAAGCATATGGCGGCATGGAACTTTTGCCAAAATTGGCAAAAAAATATCTCTCACAGGTTGTAAATACTTCTTCTGCAGAGAGGTGTTGGGGCACCTACAGCTTCATCCATAATGAGAGAAGAAACAGACCTAATGAAAACTAAGCAGAAAGCTTGGTTTATGTGCACTACAACTTGAGGTTGTTGACTCATTATTGTGATCGGGCTTATAAGGATCAATCATCTAAATTTTGGGGCAACAACCCAGAGGACGATAATTTGGAGGATGGCACTATACATCTAGAAGAATTGGAAGCAGAAATTTTGAGAGACGATGATGAAGCAATAGCAGGTATGCCATCGCCACCCCCACCATCCAATAGCAGTGCCAATGTTCGAGTTCCAACTATTGTTCCTTTGTTGCCGCCGCCTCCACCTAAATCCTCACGTGGAGGGCATGTTCCTTCTAGTTTTGGTCGTGCGACTATGCGGGAAGAGACTCCTAGAAGACCACTAGTACCACGATTTGCTCAAAAATTAGACATTTCTCGTGGCGACAAGAGGAAGCAGTAGATTATAGATTTACTTGTCTTTTCTACTTTCTAGTAGTTTTTATAATTGTTGACTCTTTCATATTTAATATGATATTTTTTGTAAACAATATATGACAATTTAATTTCGAAGTTTGAAGTTGGCAATTATAAGTTTATAACTCATTGGTAATGAACTATGAATATGATGCTTCCTGAAAGCTGAAATTTGTTTCATCTCATTTCATGTTAGATATTCTTTGTTCTAATAGCTTACAAGTACAACTTTGGAGATCAATGATGATAAATGTTATAAATTGAATTTTGAAAGCCTGAAACTTTAAGATTGATGAATTATGAGACTCAATATGTTGTATGTTTCTTACTTGTGGACGTGGTTGATGAATATTATAAGTTATAACTTCTAGATGATTGATGTTATATGGTTCAATCTATGTTTTTATGTTTTTTATATCTAATTCATCATTCTACATGCTTTTGTTGACATATATGCATCAAAATATAAAAATATATATATATTATATAAAAATTCGCACCTGATTCACTCTCGTAATGAGATCTTCTGAAAATGTCACTCTCGCTCCTGCTCCCCGTTTTTGCTCTCGCTGCCAAGTAACCTTGGTCTAAATCATTGCCCAAATTTGCCTCAAAATAATTAAAACAAATCTGCAAAATGCCTTCAAGAACCCTCCACTAGTCCAACGAATAACCCACATGAAAGATAAACAATAAGATCAAATTCCCTCAAAAAAGATAAAACAACGAAATCAGAAATGAATGTGATGCCTTAGCCTCAAACGAATTCCAGAGTGAATTACGTGAGAGAATGATGATTCTTGCAAGGAGTCAATCCCTCTGCATACTAAATGAGGGGGCTCTAGAGGTGGGCCGACATGCCCTTAAGGAATGGATCCAACCTTATTTCAACCTCAAAAAAAAAACAAATTTTTGACTAAGTTGAACTAATCCAAAAACATCATAATTTCAAATCTTATAGGTCAACCTTAATCCATTTTATGGATTTGATCTTTCAATGAAAAAATCCTCTAGGGTTGATTTGGCCTCTCATTTTGAGGGTTGATTGGTCAATATATTTATTCAAATTTCTTAAATAATATTCCCAAACTTTGACCAATAATGAGACTGCCTCTTCCATTTTATTTCGCCATCATGACCACGCTTTCGAGGCACCAACTTTCACAAGGCATATCTACTCAACCGTGACGAGTTATGAGGCGTGCCACCTGTCATTAGAAACGACATGACGAGTACAATCAGTTGATGATGGTCTCATTAGCAAATTCGCCAACTTTCCCGTCCATTTTCTTCCACAAATGCGGGGCATGATTATCACACCACAAGGGCTAGGATTCCTTCTATTCCTTCCACGGCTTCTTGTCCATTGGAGCTTCCAATTAATGCAATCAACTAATATATATTAAGAGCATTCAAAGACTGACATTGGCATCAATGACAACACCATTCAGCAGGTTGTTCATCATCAATGTCATGCTCGTGGTAGAGAGTTTGCTCATTTCTAATTGTCAACAAAACTTGTGCTACAAAAATCATCATATATGTTTCCCGCCATTCCTAACTTCACTAAATAACACTTCATTAGCAACACTTCAGGATAGAAATTATATATATATATAAACTTGTGCTCCAAAAATCATTAAATATGTCTCCCGCCATTCCTAACTTCACTAAATAACACTTCATTAGCAACACTTCAGGATAGAAATTAAATATATATATATATACATGCTTTTAGCGGCTCAAAATTCTATTAGGCATAACTAAAATGTATTATGGAATAAAATCCAATTGAATAGAATGGAATCCATTTTTCCTCCTAGAGGCCCTGTTATAACAAAGACCAATAGCCTACTAGTGGTTAAGTTTAACTCCTTCAACTCTTAACTAGAGTTACGATATGGACTCTTCTAGAGCACAAAAATGTGTTGATCTTAAGCGGAAAAGTTTTACCCCAAAAAAATATCGTTTGATGCCTCAAAATGATCCCAAAATGATTCAGACCGCAATTTTCCAAACTAGGCCTCATCAATAAAAATGGTCCAAACAGCTAATTCCTCCACTTTTTCCACTCTGAAAGCTTCAAGATGGATGACAAACAAAAACATAAACCAATATGAATCACACCTCCCCATTTTGGGAGATTTTTGGTCCACAAAAGCTTCTACTGAATGAGGTGAGGAAATTTTTCCTCCACCTTCTCTCAGGTGTACCATTTATATAACACTACCTACCACAACACTTTGTATTCTTAAGAGTTATCGAAGGAGTTACTGATGTTTTAATTCATATTTCTCGATGATCATCAATATACCAAGTTACAAAAATGCCAAAAACTAAAACATTGCGGAAATAGATATCAATGTACTAATAGATCCAGCTCAATGAGAGTTTTATGACATCTCATTGACCCGACGCTTGGATTAGAAGTATTGCTTAAAGGGAGAAGAATCTATCTCATTAACCTTGACCGCGCTAACACTGGAATCCACATTGTCCTTAAGTGCGTTCTCTTATGGAGTCAATTAACTTATGGACCAACGAATTGGTTGTAATGACTCGAGACTTAAACGAATGTTTATATATATGTGATACAAGTAAGGTCCACATATGTCTCAAACGAATTAGCAAGTATAACAGTTATGTCTATAAATTAATCCCTATGCAAGTCAAATAGATATATGTAGAAATATTTATAAGAAGTATACAAATATACACGTACAATTATATCTACATCACAATTATGTCGTCAACTCCACTAGTTGACGAAGCATATGACAGTGGAGAACATAAATCATGCTCAGTTCAATCATAGGGTTCGATCAATAGACCAAGCACAGGGTATACACATAAGGTCTTGAGGTATCGATATGAATATATATGTATGAAGGCAAACCCACCCCTATAGCCCCATCCGGGATCGGGGATTCCAAACCTCGAATTAATATGCTATACCTAATTGGCACCAATGGGCAGATCTTGTTCCACAAGACCTACCTTTGATCTATGTCAAACAAATGTGGGTCCTGGGAGATATGTATATAATTTAAATAATAAATTACAACGTACCCAAGCCAGATCCTACCCCCATTGCCCCATCAAGGGTGGAGAAGTCCAAGTAGCATCGTAATCGATATTTAGTCTGCCACGAGGCCGAAGGCTCGCTGACTGGCTGGTCCAAACTCCCTTTTGTCACATCGCCAAATTCACTTATGGTTTCTCTCAAGGATCGATTATCCGCTCCCCATGAAATATTTCCAACAAAGGATTAGAAGATAATGTTGAGATTTTGTGTATTTGGGGTAGCATCAGTTGTGCTCTAGCTCCCAAATTTTGTGGAGGGACTAGAGTACACTTGATCTACAAGACCTAGAAATGGATTTGAGAAATTTCAGTTGGTGTTCAAGTTATTCAAATAATTAATTATTTTTAATGGATTTCCTAAGTCTTACTTAGGAAAATAAAATAATTAAAGTGAATTAATTAACACGTGTTGAAATTGTCTTAAGTCATATGGATCAAGCAATCTTTTAATCTCAGCCGTTGATGGATGATTTAATCTCGGTCATTGAAGTGTTCAACGAAAAAGTATAAGAGAAAGGCTTGAGGGTCGGTTGAAGACACACATTTTGGCAGAACTGAGGAATAGATCTGGAATTCTAGGGTGGGTTTGCTAAGAATTTCTGAAGGAATTTCCTGCAATGAGGGGTAGTATTGGTTGAGGGAATGATCTGATTCCAAGAGCCAAGAGTCAGTAAGAGACAGAGGAGCAGCAACAAGGACAATGCAGAGAAGCAGAGCAGGTGTTACGCAGGACAACGCAGAGGCACTGGGAGGCTTCAGAAATCACGCAGAGGGTCTTTTAGGGCCAGCGCTAGGCTGTGGGACCCTTCCAGGGGTTACGCAGTCCCTTCTGGTGCAACGCAGTGGCATTCTGAGGCTAGTTGGGCTGACGTTGGGGCTTCAGGGGCAACGCTGAGGGTTTCTAGGGTCAGATCCAGGCTAAGTCCTGTAAATCCCGTTTGAGGGTGTGGATTAGTCAGATATTTGGCACTAGATCTTCAGGTTAGTCGCAGATTTGATATCTTTTATTCTCTATTTGGTTTTCCAGATCTCGAACTCAGAGTTACTATACTCGGAACTACTTAACAATAAACCCTCATATCTATTGCACCAGTTTCCCCGCTTTGGGTTTTTCTGGGGACTTATGTCAAAAAATCCACGTGTCACTTTGTTGCATGAGCGTATTATTCAGTAAATGATTTGCATGTGTAGGTTGTAGTTGTGTTTTTTTTCGGTATTTTTTGAATCTAATTTCTTAAAATAACGTGTATTGATTAAATCAAGTAGGAGAAAATAAACCAGTACACTGCAGTAGAATTTTCACATGGTATCAGAGCGATAGCAGATCAAGCTGAATCTCCAGCAATCAGCGGAAAAAAATATTTCTTCTACAGGGTGGTAGAAGAAGACACTGGGACTGCGTTGGGCCAGCCAGGAAGACGTTCTCCAATCATTTCTCCAGTCGCACAAGAATTTTTCCAAGATTTGGAAGCAGTGCTTCAGATCTTCAGCAGTGCTGGTGGGGTAGAGATTCTACAGGTGCAGAATTGTGCCTAGCAAAGGCAACAAAGGCGGGAGGAAGACAGTCATTCAACAGATTTGAGCCAAACAGATCTGAGAATCGATCCGGAGGATCGAAGAATACACTGTCCTTTTGTATTTTGGTGGAGGATGTCCAGGAGGGAAATCAGTCTTCAGCGGAAGCAGCTACTAGAGGGTTTCTAGTCTCCAAGAAACCCAAATCCAGAGGGAGAAGTATTGTTTCTGTCAGATCTGAGCAAAGATGCCTCGATATGGACTGAGGGATCAAGATAGGTTGGACGGCATGTCTACCTATGTTATCTGGAAGGCCAGAATCCTCTCAGTTTTGGATGAGTATGGTCTCAAAGATCATGCAGAGAAATTTCTTGTTGTACCAACCGATGCAGATCCTCTGAAGAAGTACGAAGAAAATCAAGCGCGGACTAAGCGTTTGATCATAGACGAAGTCAAGGACTACGTTATACCTCATCTTGCTGGAAAGAACACAGCGAATGACATGTGGGCAGCCTTGCACACGATTTACCAAGGAGGCTCAATCCAAAGAAGAATGCTTCTAGAGAACCAGATGTGGTTGTTCCAAATAATGAAGGGTGAAGACATAGATCCATTCCTCTTCAGACTTCAAGCTATCCGAGTCGAGTTGATTCGCATGGGTGCTAATCCAGATGAAGGGATCCTAGTGAGGACGGCCCTAAATGTTGTCTCTGAAGAATGGGAAACGTTTGTCCAGAGCATTCTGGGAAGGGCATGTAGAAAATTCTGTTTCCCACCCCGGTTTTCAGTTTTCACCTTATTACTCCAAAATAATTAAATGCCCTTTCCCATATCCATACATTTAATAAACTGGAAAATAAATTTTGCTGAAAACACAAATTCTGGAAATTTTTCAGAATGCTGAAAATGCAGAAATAAAATAACAGCAGTAACAAACAGTCATTCAACACATCATAACTCGGTAATTTTTGGTCAAGGTGACCCTGGAAAAACCCCCTACAACTCTTGGGGAAAACCAGTTCGAAAGCTCCTTCTTATTTCTGGAAAAAATGCTTTTTACAGTGATAGAAATATTCAGCAAAATAAATAATCAGCAAACAGACTTTTACAACTTATCTCTTTTTCCGTGCTTAACCACCGCCTCGGAAAACGCACAAACAGCAAAACAGGAACAGCAATAAATGCTGTACGGATTTCTCGATTTGCGTGCCCAGAAATCTGCAATAAATACAGCTGTACGGACACCTCGAAATCTGTGCCAAAACAGCAATAAATGATGTTGTACGGACCTCGAAATTCGTGCCAAAAACGCTGCAAAACTCTGCTGTACGGTACAGCCCCTAGCTGTCTCGATTTCCGTGCCCAATACTGTTGTACGGCCTAGTTGTACCGCCTCCCTGCCTAGGAAACTGTGCAAAAATCAGCCTGTTGTTTGCTAAATCAGCTGTACTGGTCTTGCTGAAATGTCTTGCTGAAATGCTGCCTTGGAATGCGTGCCAAGCTGCTGCCTCCTTCTCCTCACTGCCCAGAAATCTCCCTTGCTCTCTTGCTCACCTTCTCCCAATCTGCTCATGAAAAAATGAATGACCTTTTCCTCCTTTTCCTCCTTTAACCTAACCCTAAG
This sequence comes from Pinus albicaulis, assembly GCA_034641835.2. Taxonomy (NCBI): domain Eukaryota; kingdom Viridiplantae; phylum Streptophyta; class Pinopsida; order Pinales; family Pinaceae; genus Pinus; species Pinus albicaulis. The sequence goes on along the minus strand of CM076584.1, from coordinate 878,149,192 downwards.
TGACTTTTGGGGAATCCCTAAATCCAATGGCTGAGATAGATTGAGATCTAGGGCTGAGATTAAATGCTCATTTAAATCTCACTTTCTATTTTTTAATTCACCCCACTTTAATAAAGACCCACTTAGTCTTTTATTTCCAAAGTCATTTTTTCCTTTCTAATTTTATATTGACTTTATTTAAAGTCACTTTAACTTTAGTAACTTTATCACTTAAAGTCACTTTAAAATTAGATTTGACTTTATAACTTTATAAAGTCACTTTAGTAACTTTATCACTAAAGTCACTTTTAAATTAGATTTAACTTTATAAAAAATTATAAAGTTACTTTAGGAGAAAAATTAAATTCTTTTGGACACTTTTCCCTAGGCCAAAGATCAAAGCCTTAGGGAACCACCTGTCCTCCGGTACCAAATTTCAACACTCCCTCTTACCGAGGAAGGTGTTCCTCACCACACCCATCTTGTCTCTAAAGTAGACATGCTTGCCTCGTGGTAAGGCTTTGGTAAGAATATCTGCAACCTGCTCATCAGTGGGAATATACTCAAGCTTCACAGCTCCCTTCTGAACATAGTCTCTGATGAAATGATATTTGATCCCGATATGCTTTGACCTGCCATGAAATACTGGATTCTCCGTGAGTTTAATGCAACTCTGATTATCACAGTAAATCACTGAAGGTCTCAACGGCTGACCAAATAAGCCAAACAACATCTTGCGAAGCCAGATGGCCTCACAACTAGCTAGACTGGCTGCCATATACTCTGCTTCCGCTCAACTCAATGCTACTGACTGCTGCTTTCGGGCCGGGAATCCATGACACTATCACAATCTAACCCAAAACAAAGACCAAGTGCTCTTCCCACGTATAATAACCGCCCAATCGTAACCGCAACTCCGGCCAATCTCACTCCATCCCCCTGCCTGTAGTCCAGACCATAATCCACTGTCCCCTGCAAGTATCGCAAAATGTGTTTTGCAGCCACCCAGTGAACCTTCCTAGGCTCACACATAAACCGACTCATCGTGTTGACTGCAAAACAAATATCTGGTCTAGTGTTGACCAAATACATCAAGGAACCAATCAGCTGTCTGTACAATGTGGGATCCACCAACTCGGAATCCGAAGCATGAAGCTTCTTCCAGTTGGTGATCATCGCTGTCGACATGGGTCTACAATCCTCCATGTGGAATCTGCCAAGGATGTCCACAATATACTTCCCCTGTCCCAGGAAGAAATGCCCCTCCTCCTGCCACACCTCCAAACCCAAAAGTAATGCATCAAGCCGATGTCCTTCATCTCAAACTCCGCCGCAAGATCTCTCTTGCAGTGCTCTATGAGTCTCTCTGCACCTGTAATGACTAAGTCATCCACATACAGCACCAGAATGAGAGGCTCCTCACCTATCACAATATAGTAAAGGTTCTGATCTGCCTCACTCTTTGTGAAACCCATCTTATGCAAGTAAGTATCTATCCTGGAGTACCAAGCTCTGGGAGCTTGCTTCAGGCCATAAAGGGCCTTCTTCAGTCTGCACACATGGGACTCCTTCCCATGCACCTCAAAGCCCTGTGGCTGCTCAATGTACACCTCCTCCTGTATGAAGCCACTGAGAAATGCGGTCTTCACATCCATCTGGTGGATCTTCCAACCCATCTCTGCTGATATCGATATAATGGAGCGGATCGAAGTATATCGAGCCACGGGAGCGAAGGTCTCCTCATAATCAACTCCCTCTACCTGGGAGAACCCTCTAGCCACAAACCTTGCCTTGAATTTCTCAATGCTGCCATCTGCAGCATGCTTTACCTTGTAAAGCCATCTGGAAGTAACCACGGATTTGCCCTCAGGCCTCGGCACCACCTCCCAAACATCATTCTTCATGATAGAAGAATAATCCTCCTGCATGGCCTCTCTCCAGACCTGCTGGCTAGCTGCCTCCTCATAGCTAGAAGGCTCAGAGTCAAGGATGCTAGTAGCCATTGCCATATAGCTACAAAACCTCTCAGGTGGTCTGCTCTCTCTGACCGGCCTCTTAGGCTCAGCAACAGATGTGGTATCTCTCAAGGTGTCCTGAAGCCACTTGGGCTTCCTCTTCCCTGAGTGCACTTCTCCCGCCGGAGAATAAAACTCCTCCTCCTCAACATCAGGAGCCTGAACTCCTGACTGTCTGTCTGCTGTCCTCCTGCCTGCACCTGAACCTGTAGATGCCGAGGTACCGTGTGAACTGTCCATCAGTGGACTCCCCAGTGAACTGCTCTGTGGACTGCTCTGCGTGCTGCCCATAGCTCCACCCCTCTGACTCTGCGAGGCACTCCCCACTGACGGACCTGACATCGTCATAGATGTACCTCCGCATCCTCCTTATCCCCGCGACCGACTCAACCGCCGGAGATCCGGCCGATCCGCATACTCTAACCCCCGCGGACCTCCTAAAGGCCCTATCCTCCGAACTTCACATCCGCCCGACAACAACTTTCTTCTCAGGCAGAATGTAACCGAAAGGCCTTGGAGGAACTTACCGTGAGCCCACAAAGATAATTCCTTTCGCGGTGGGAGCTTCTAGCTTGGTCCTCTTCTCCTTGGGTATGTAGGAGTATGTAATGCACCCAAAGATACGAAGATGACCAATATCGTTCTTCCCGTAGCTCTCCGAGTCATGTGCCTCAAGGCACGATGCGACTGTCACAAGTAAACAACAGGCTGGGTGTGTGCCTCTGCCCACAAAAACAATGGCAACCCCCGATCATGTAACATGGCTTTGGCAGCCCCTCCGATGGATCTGTTCTTCCTCTCCGCAACCCCGTTCTGCTGGGGGTTGTAAGGAACAGTGAGCTCCCTCCTAATGCCCGCCTCCGCACAATAGTCAACAAACTCTCCAAGGGTGTACTCTCCTCCATTGTCCGACCTCAGGGACTTGATCTTCCGACCTGTCTGTGTCTCCACAAGAGCTCTGAACTCCTGGAACCGCTTGAAGACCTCACTCTTGGTCTTCAAGAAATAAATCCAGGTCCTCCTGGAGTGATCATCAATGAATAACACATAGTACTCATATCCACTCAAGGAAACATGAGACATCCGACCGCTCACATCGGAATGAATCAAATCAAGTATCCCAGTCGCTCTGCTGTCACTGCTGGGAAAAGGGGATTTGGCAAACTTGCCCACGCACATCCTCTGCAAGTATCAAGGTGATCAGTGCTGAAGTCTGGCATACCTGTAGTGATCTCCTGCAGGGTCCTCAAGGCTCCATGATACATATGCCCCATCCTGCGGTGCCAAATCTCACATAACTCAGAACTGCCATCTCTGCTGTCGGTACTACTGCTCAATGCCAAAAGGGGCTGGAATGCAAACTTGTACACCTTTGCATGGCGTACACCAATCACTCTAGCTGAATCAGCTGGAGTGCCCCTGGGATACATCAACACCTGTCCTCCCCTGAACAGTACCTCATATCCTCTATCCTCCAAAGCTGAGACGGATATGAGGTTCTTCCTCATCCCTGGCACATAAAGAACATCTGACACCTTCAAGGAAGGTTTGGACTCCCTCTGAAATGTCAATGTTCCCACACCGACTGCTCTAACAACTCTGTCATCACCGAGTACTACCTCTACATCAGTGCCACTCTCTGAAAGCTCTGAGAAGTACTCACGGACTCCTGTCATGTGACGTGAAGCCCCACCGTCCACATACCAGATACCCGAAGATGCTCCGCTAATCGAGGGAAATGCATGCTCCCTCTGAACCTCTATGGCAGATAATCCTGCACTAGAAGACTCACACGCATTGAACCCAAACTCCCGGTCAAAGCGATCTGCAAAGTCCTCAACCTCTGCTGAAGCTGCCATGCTCTGGTTCTTCCCCTTCTTCTTCTTCTTCTCCGGACACACAACTGCATAGTGTCCCATCTTCTGACAATTCCAACACTTCACTTTGGAATAGTCTTTCTGTGTGTTATCATGATTTTATCTTGTCTTCCCACTTCCATTGTTTCTGTGGTCGTCTTTCCTTCTTGCTCTCGCCAACCAGTACACACTTCACTTGCCAGAACTTAGGCTCATCCAGCCTGATCTTTCCCATCTTCACTGAATGCAATCATCCCAAAACCTCTCCCATGTGGGAAGGGTCTCACGTGCACAAACCCCATCAGCAAAGTTCATCCATGAACGGGGAGGCCATTCACTGCAATCCGCACCAACTCAGTGGGTGGAATGGCCTCTCCAATCGCTGCCAACTCATCTCTCACATTAGTAATCTTTGTGAGATATCCAACTGCACTATCATTACCCATCTTAATGGTTTTCATTTTCTCCTTCAGGACCATTTTCCGGTTCTCATTGGTACTCTGCTAGAGATTGGACAATGTTGTCCACATCTCATGAGCATTTCTCTTCCCTCTCACATGAGGAATGCAATGGCCTTTGATTCCGTCTAGAATCAATCTCTTACCCTTATTGTTCTTTTTATTATAAGCTGCCAACTGAGTAGCATCAGTAGGCACATTCACAGGGTTCTGTGTGGTATGCACCATAATGTCCCAGACTTCTGCCTCCTCAAAGATACTCTGCATTCTCTCCTTCCAAATGTTGTAATTGGAATGCCCATCCAACCTATACTCCACCCTCAGTCCCAAAGACATCCTGCTATCCTAAAATTGAAAAATAGCTCTGCTGTAGTAAAGGTAAAACTGTTGTTGGTGAAAAATCAGCTTGCTGGAATTTTCTGAGTGAAAAACCAACAGGCTGTAATTTTCCTCCTTGTTGTCCCAAACTGCCCTTCAGCACTCAAGCTCTGATACCATGTAGAAAATTCTGTTTCCCACCCCGGTTTTCAGTTTTTTTCAGTTTTCACCTTATTACTCCAAAATAATTAAATGCCCTTTCCCATATCCATACATTTAATAAAGCTGGAAAATAAATTTTCTTGAAAACACAAATTAAAATTTTCGAATGCTAAAAATACGAAATAAAATAACGAGTAACAAGGTCATTCAACACATCATAACTCGATAATTTTTGGTCGAGTGACCACAGAGCCCTACAACTCTTGGGGGGAAACCGAGTTCGAAAGCTCTTTCTTATTTCTGGAAAAATGCTTTTTACAGTGATAGAAATATTCAGCAAAATAAATAATCAGCAAACAGACTTTTACAACTTATCTCTTTTTCCGTGCTTAACCACCGCCTCGGAAAACGCACAAACAGCAAAACAGGAACAGCAATAAATGCTTTACGGATTTCTCGATTTGCGTGCCCAGAAATCTGCAATAAATGCAGCTGTACGGCCACCTCGAAATCTGTGCCAAAACAGCAATAAATGCTGTTGTACGGACCTCGAAATTCGTGCCAAAAACGCTGCAAAACTCTGTTGTACGGTACAGCCCCTAGCTGCCTCGATTTCCGTGCCAAATACTGCTGTATGGCCTAGCTGTACGGCGTCCCTGCCTAGGAAACCGTGCAAAAATCAGCCTGCTGTTTGCTAAATCAGCTGTACTTGTCTTGCTGAAATGTCTTGCTGAAATGCTGCCTTGGAATGCATGCCAAGCTGCTGCCTCCTTCTCCTCACTGCCCAGAAATCTCCCTTGCTCTCTTGCTCTCCTTCTCCCAATCTGCTCATGAAAGAATGAATGACCTTTTCCTCCTTTAACCTAACCCTAAGTGACTTTTGAGGAATCCCTAAATCCAATGGCTGAAACAGATTTAGATCTAGGGCTGAGATTAAATGCTCATTTAAATCTCACTTTCTATTTTTTAATTCACCCCACTTTAATAAAGACCCACTTAGTCATTTATTTCCAAAGTCACTTTTCCTTTCTAATTTTACATTGACTTTATTGAAGTCACTTTAAAATTAGATTTGACTTTATAACTTTATAAAGTCACTTTAGTAACTTTATCACTTAAGTCACTTTTAAATTAGATTTAACTTTATAAAAAATTATAAAGTTACTTTAGGAGAAAAATTAAATTCTTTTGGACACTTTTCCCGAGGCCAAAGATCAAAGCCTTAGGGAACCACCTGTCCTCCGGTACCAAATTTCAACAGGGCAGCGTTGCCATCATGGGCAGATATGTCGGCTATTCTTTGCCAAGAGGATCACCAAGAAGCAGTCTACAAGTGGAGGAAGCAGATCAGCCAGAGTGAAGAAAGAAGAGGAGGAGGATGCAGCCCTTGCAACAAGGGAAAAGAAGCAAGGCAAGAAGAAGAAGGACCTTTCCAAGGTCCGATGCTTTAACTGTTGTGATCTTGGATATTTTGCCAGTAGTTGTCCTAAGAAGGAGGACAAAGGATCTTCTGATTCCAAGGCCGCAACAACAAAGGATGATGGCTCTGATGATGATGCAGCCATGAGTGCTCGTGTACCTCGCGATAAGAGGTGGGGTGACATGGATCTGTACAGCATCTATAGATAGATTGGCGGGATCCTTGAGTCAGCCCTACTCTTGGATCACATACGAGCTACGAGAGCCTTAAGACGATAACGAGATGAATCGAGAGATGGTTGCAGATGACCACATCGAAGAGGAACAGAGAGGCTGATGGGACTTCTGCAGCGCAGAGAAGCTGCACTCACGCAGTGCATTGTTGCAGCATGACAGTGTCTCCAGGAGGACAGCTTGATTCAGCATCCAAGGAGCTTCAGTGGTGGAAGGCAATTTGACTTGTCCGTCAAACAGTTTGGCAAAGTTATTCAGTTGCTTACTTCTCGGCAACTGAGTTGCAGTGCAGCAGTTAACAGTGGCAGTGCTATGGGCAACATGATGCAGCAATTTGAGAGGGAGTTGCAGTACAGATGTGGCAGTGTCAGTGACAATGGCATGAGAAACAGTACACTAGATGGAAGGCAGCGGGCCAAGCATCAACATCATAGACCCAGTACTCAAGATCTTGTAATAAATGGTGTGATGTATTGCTAGAGCACACTCCTGATGCTAAGAGGGAGTGTTGAGATTTTGTGTATTTGGGGTAGCATCAGTTGTGCTCTAGCTCCCAAATTTTGTGGAGGGACTAGAGTACACTTGATCTACAAGACCCAGAAATGGATTTGAGAAATTTCAGTTGGTGTTCAAGTTATTCAAATAATTAATTATTTATAATGGATTTCCTAAGTCTAACTTAGGAAAATAAAATAATTAAAGTGAATTAATTAAAAATGATCACCACAGGAGTTTAAAAACCAAAATAATTAAAGTGAATTAATTAACACATGTGCTAAAATTGTCTTAACGCACATGGATCAAGCAGTCTTTTAATCTCAGTCGTTGATGGATGATTTAATCTTGGTGGTTGAAGTGTTCAACGAAAAAGTATAAGAGAAAGGCTTGAGGGTCAGTTGAAGACACACATTTTGGCAGAACTGAGGAATAGATCTGAAATTCTTGGGCGGGTTTGCTAAGAATTTCTGGAGGAATTTCCTGCAGTGAGAGATAGTATTGGCTGAGGGAATGATCTAATTCCAAGAGCGAAGAGTCAGTAAGAGGCAGAGGCGCAACAACAAGGACAACGCAGAGAAGCAAAGCAGCAGCTACGTAGGTGTTGCGCAGCTGCCTCACAGGACAGCATAGAGGCACTAGGAGGCTTCAGAAATCACGTAGAGGGTCTTTTAGGGCCAGCGTTAGGATGTGGGACCCTTCTAGGGGTTACGCAGTTCCTTCTAGTGCAGCGCAGTGGCATTCTGAGGCTAGTAGGGCTGATCCTGGGGCTTCAAGGGAAACGCTAAGGGTTTCTAGGGTCAGATCCGGGCTGAGTCCTATAAATCCTGTTTGAGGATGTGGATCAATCAGATATTTGGCAATAGATCTTCAGGTTAGCTACAGATTTGATATATTTTATTCTCTGTCGGGTTTTCCAGATCTGGAACCCAGATTTACTATACTCGTAACTACTTAATAATAGACGCTCATATCTGCTTCACCGGTTTTCCCGCTTTGGGTTTTTCTAGGGACTTATGTCCAAAAATCCATGTGTCACTTTGTTGCATGAGTGTATTATTCAGTAAATGATCTGCATTTGTAGGTTGTAGTTGTGTTTATTTTGGGTATTTTCTGAATCTAATTTCTAAAAATAACTTGTATTAATTAAATCAAGTAGGAGAAAATAAACCAATACATTGTAGTAGAATTTTCACATATAACAAGTTGCAAACAACAATGTAGAGATAAAGGTCGAGTGTCCAGGAATTTGCTCCAGTATGTTTATGATAGATTGCCTACACAAGCCTCCAAGTCAATTTTCCAAACCCATCATGTGTTGAAAAGTGTAACTAGATTCGATCTTCATAATGACATGTGTAATTATGATTTTATGTAATTGATGAAAAGAAGAATAATAAAAATATTTTTGTAATAATTGAATCATGGGTTTCGTGATCAAGGAATTTTATTTTTAGTTAAAGCTCCCACTTTGAACTATTAGGTTTGTTCATCAAGTCATAAAGTTCATAGAGTCGATGTCAAAGTTTGAAGACCCATTTTGGGCATGTAATCCATTGTAATAGAAAACTTATTAATCGTCCAAGACCTTGTCACAAGCTACTGCTCATGTCGGCCTAAGATGGACTCTAGAATTGCATGTCGGCCTAGGCACAAGTTGATGTTGGCTTATTTTGATGGATAAAACACTATATAAAGGGCAGCTCAAACTCCATTTGGATATACAATCGATCAAGCATCTGAAATCGAAAAGAAGTGCGAAGGGACAAGAAGGAAGCCTCTTATCCAGCAAAGGAAAGAGAAAAGCAAGACAAAGTATTTCGGGTCTGTTTAGAGCAAATACCTTCACACGTATGAGGAAAAGGAGTGCCAGCTATTGTAGAAAAGGATCGAAGTCTTCATTGTTGTACTAGAAGTCAAATCAAGAAGAAATCAAGTTAGTTCATCAAGTTGAGCTAGAGGAGAAGGTCAGTTAGTCCAAGCGAAGGAGATTAAGGGATCACTTCACCATATATCTCTCACATGCTGCAACTAGGGTTTCTAAGACGGGCCGAAAGAGTTGCAAGTCTGATTTTGAAAGTCGAAGTCTGAAGTATATGCAAGGAAGAACGAGAAGCCAAAAGTCTGACCATCATTGACTTAAGATAGAAGAAGTTGGATCAAAGAAGCTTGTGAGTTGGTCTTGGATCTTTCTTGTTTGCATCAACATCCTGGGTATAGTTTGACACATCTCCAAAAGATATATATTGTCAAAGGGTCTCCTTTTTAGAACTTCCACCAGAGTCTTCATTTCTTTCCTGGAGATATCATAGTCAAATCTCTCAGTCCTTGGATGTTGATTGCCTTATCTATCGTTGCTTATTTTACGATCTCTTTTCTTTCTTCACACATTTCTTTTCAAGAACTTCCGATCATAGTTCCTCCAATTATTGTCAACCACCTCGTATTTCTTATGAGGACATATGATGCTGATATCATCTAGTCAATGTGTGACCCAGGCCTTCCTGCATCTTTTCAAAGGAGGAGATCCTTTTTCGTTTCATCATCCTCTACTGGAATCTTCATCGAAAGGATCACCAATCAAAAGGGAGCAAGTGTTTAATCAAGAATTCCAACTACGGGAATTCATGAAAGGATGGTATGATGTCAATAAGCAGGGCAAGGGATTAAAGTTCTTTCAATCATCGAAGTTGTTGAAGGAAGATGATCTAAAAGAAGAATGAGGTACGTATGCTTTTATTTAATAATCTGGAGTCACGTCATATGGTTGTTGGTAACATGGATAAATGCTCTACTTCAAGAGCATGATCAAACGAAAAAGGATCTCCTCCTTTGAAAAGATGCAAGAAGGCCTGGGTCACACATTGACTAGATGATATCAACATCATATGTCCTCATAAGAAATACGGGGTGGTTGACAATAATTGGAATAACTATGATCGGAAGTTCTTGAAAAGAAATGTGTGAAGAAAGAAAAGAGATCATAAAATAAGCAACGATAGATAAGGCAATCAACATCCAAGGACTGAGAGATTTGACTATGATATCTCCAAGAAAGAAATGAAGACTCTGGTGGAAGTTCTAAAAAGGAGACCCTTGACAATATATATCTTTTGGAGATGTGTCAAACTATACCCAGGATGTTGATGCAAACAAGAAAGGTGTCATGATGAAAGACCATCACAAAGGTAATTTTATTTTCAATTCATATGATATCTGGATAGGCTTACGCAGGGCTGCCAGAGGGAAGAGTTGTGGATGTCTTCCACCATTGATGACTATAAAGGAGGATGAAATATCCTTAAGGAAACATGTCATGGAGCAAGCAACATGGCATCAAGAAATGCCAGATATGGACTAATGGATCAGTTTCTAATGAAAGAAATGACGACATGGCTCATGGATGAAAGTGATGGATGTTATATGGCCTACAAAGAAGTCCCAATAGATGTAGACCTAAGTTGCACAAAACGGGGAAACGGAAACAAGCTTCCGAAACGGGAAGCGATACGAAACGCAACCTCCCCAAATTTTGGAAACGGGGAAATGTTGTGTATATATATATATATATATATATAATTTAAATTTATATTAGAATTTAGTACATTTAAGAAATGTTATGTCAAATCACACAAGTTTAAAACATACATGATAAATCATAAATTCAAAGCATAAACTAATACAAATTACATGTTACAACACATTTACTCGTGAATGATCATTGATAAGAGAGACATAATGAAAATAGCAATATCGGAATATCCAAAACCAACCTTTATTATATATCAAAATCTCAAAATCAGCGTTTATTATATATATGAGGCTGCAAGTACAATAAATTCAAAAGACTAATACTCATTATCAAAATCCTCATCAAATATAGCACCAGAAGCACGCTCAGCAGTGAATGGTGTCGCTGAAGAAGATGTTTGGCCAATTCCACTTCTATGATCCTGGTCCTCAATATTCAAGGCAGAAAGAAAGAGATCCAAATTAGGATTTTTTGCATCCACATCCCACTCCTTAGAAGGACCATTGCCATATTTTGGACCCCTACGAGATGCAAGTTGAAGGTTGGAGTGCACATAAACAAGATCCTCTGCCTTCTGTGAGCCCAACCTATTACGCTTCATAGAATGAATAAAACCATAGGTGCTTCAATTCCTTTATGTTGATGAAGAGTTTGCCACTTGTGAAAGGAGACGAATGGCAAGGCTTTGCAAATGTACACCATTTGCTCCATGACAAATCCACCACCTAACTGGATTCATGGTGCTTCTCTCCTCCAAAGACGATATATCTGAATAATCATCTATTCCTGCAGCAAAACTGGCAAACTCTTCCCTCACCTCCCTCTGTAGATGAGCTGTAAAAATTCTCATAAGGGATTTTTTCACCCCATTAGCCACCTCTCTATCCTTATGGGGTGCCCCTCTCTATCCTTATGGGGTGCCTTCCTCTTCCCATTGCTTTGAGCAATAAGTTCCTCATCATTATATTTTGGGTTCAAGGCATGTGCTAAAGTATGCAATGGAGTGTTGAAATTGTTCCACCCGTCAACAATAATTTTCTTGATTAATTCGACAAAATGACCATCTACAAACAAAATCTATGGAGACTCCTGTGAAATGATTTCCCTAGTTTTCTCAACCATGGAATCCATGTCATCATATACCTCTCCTAAGAAAGGTTAGCCGGTGTCAGCATTCTGAAGAAGCTCAAATACATGGGTTGTGAACATTAGCAAGAAACCTATCTTGCTCCACCAATCCTCATCAAGGCACAATCTACGCACCATAGATCCCCGCTTTGAATCTGCATGTCTCCACTCAGCCCAAAGCTAACTCACCACCATAGACACTAATGCTTGCTTAACCTCAACAAGGCGGCGCAACATTATGAAGTATGAGGCATATCTTGTCTCAGCAACTTTTAACAACTCCAATTCAGAGTACTCTGAAAATATTGCTTGAGACTGGTGGTGGTTGGTGATGAATTTAACAATTTCCCTTGCTTCCCCTGTGAGTTCCTTTATCCATGGAACTTTATTGTTGATCTCCTCTAAGATCAGATTCAGATTGTGGACAATGCAGGGTGTCCAAAAGATGTGGTCATACCTCACCTCAATAATCAAACTTGCAGCTTTGCATACCGGTGCATTATCCGTGATAACTTGCACCACCCTGTTAAGACCATCTTGTTCAATAGATTTGATAATGACATCAGCAATGAATTGTGCATATTTTACCTCTCTTGAGCAGTCTTCCGCCTTTAGAAACATTGCTCCTTTTAGTGAAGTGGCAATGATATTTATCAATGGTCTACGCCTTGTATCTATCCATCCATGTGAGACTATGGTAACCCCAGAGCTACTCCAAGAAGAACGAATTGGTGATAACACATCCTCCACAAGATCTTTCTCATTTTTTAGAAGTTGAGTTCTAACTTTCTCATAGTTGGGCCCCTTGTACCCTTGAGGAGCTTTGTTAACTACCCTTATCATATCTTGCCAGTAAGGAGATCGAAACCACATGCATAGATGCACCGAGCCACTCTGGAATCAGCTTCTTCTCTTCCTTGCACATTCACCAGTTTAGCAATTCTACTATCTTGAACTGTACCCGATGCCCCTCTGGATGGTGGTTGTTCTGGTTGTTGGGTGCCTCTCCTATTCCTTGCTTCAAGTACAATCCTTGGCTCAATGTTTGCTGGATTTTTAGCTTGCCTAAGATCATCATGCTTTCTTTGAATTGCATCAGCCTGATCTTGCTCTCTTTGATATTCCCTCCTTGCCATAAGGTCTGATGTTTTCATGCAACCTGCAATCCCCTGTCCTCCTCCATGCAAAAGATGCGCCTTCACTCTTGGGTAAGAGCCATTGTAAGAATTATTGCAAAAGTACACCGCCATTCCCATGAGCCACCACCTCCACATCTTTGCAGCTTCTCAACATGCCTCCAAAGAGAATAATATTCAGCCCTTGGGTTGGCCTTGGGATTCGCGCTTGAACCTTGGATGGAAGAAGCCATTGCTGCAAAAAATATTAAAAAAACAAATCTATAAATAAAAAAACGTTTTTTATAATTTTGGTAGCATAAACCCTCGAAAAATAGACAAAAGTTAAAACAATGGGAAAAAACCAAGAAATTGAATGCTTCTTACCCAAATTAAGTTTTTGTCGCTAAAGCTACCCCAAAATGCCAGAAAAAACAAGAGAAATATGGTTGTAGCTAAGCCAAAAACCATGAATGTCGTAGTTGGAAACTTCGCACTCCAAATCTACTTTTCGAATCTCTTTCTCTTGTTGCTGAAATCTCCTTTGCTCAATAGTGAAAGCATCCAAGTTGAAGCACTACTCTCTTCCTTCTTTTTCCTCGCCAAAATCGCTCTACTCCAAGTGAAACGACTTGCTCAATTCGTGTGATGAGAGAATGAGGCGAATCGCCTTTTTATAAATTTAGAAAGCCATATAGAAGCATCCAAGAGACAAATAGAATAATTAAAATAATATTACATGGCACGAAAATCGAGAAAAAAAACCAAGTTAATTCGCAGTTTGGGTAGGAAACGCAGTCGTACGGCCGGGAAACGTGTTTCCGGCCGTACTGGCAACGTTTCTCGTACGAGAAAAATACCAATATGATCGGAAATGTGTTTCCCGACCGTACGATACACGTTTCAGTGTTTCCGTTTCGTTTTTTTGCAAAAACAAGCCCTAGACACGTTTTCTACAACTTGGATGTAGACTCCATGACAAAGAAGAAATTCATGACATCTTAGGAGGGAGTTCTACAAGCGGTTGGTTGTCCCATGATCTCCACCTGACGAATTGTTGGAAGCAACTCCCTAGTCACGAGGGAGCTTGGTCAAGTCCCAATTTAAGAGGGAGCTTGGGTACATTCCTTTTATAGGAATGGGTAGATTCCTTCAGTGGAATGGGTATGTCTTAAGTTAAGAGAGGAGAAATAGACACATCATTCTTGTCTTCACCTGGGAAGACCGAATGGAGGATTGGGTAAACATCTGGCATTTGATGATCTTTGAGGATGAGCTAGGGCATCCAAGATAAGAGTAAACGTAGAGGACCGATATTCTTTGAGGACTCGGAATCCAAGATAAGAATAGCCTTGGTAGAACACACTCTAAGAAGCCAAGTGGAGTATGTTTCGAGAGAGACAATGATGAGGGAGTCTATACATCATTGGTCTCGCCAGCATTGTGCTTTGATCTTGTGGAGAGATAGAGTTGTTAGTCAAGGCCTTGCCATGTTGCAATGTTGGTTGATATGATGCTAAAAAGATTAGTTACCAATTCGACTCTTCTTATGAGAATTCTTCAGATTGAGAATGACCAAGTACCTCGTATGGATTATGAATACCACCCTAGTTAAGAGGGGTTGTTGAAAAGTATAATTAGGTTCGGTCTTCATAATGACATGTGCAAATATGATTTTCTGTAATTGATGAAAAGAATAAAAATAAAATTATTTTTGTAATATTTGAATCATGGGTTTCGTGATCAAAGAATTTTATTTTTAGTTAAATCTCCCATTGTGAGTTATTAGGTTTGGTCATCAAGTCATAAAGTTCATAGAATCAATGTCAAAGTTTGAAGATCCATTTTGGGCATGTAATCCATTGTAAGAGAATATTTATTAGCCCTCCAAGACCTTGTCACAAGCTACTTCTCATGTCGGACTAAGGAGAACTCTAGAATTGCATGTCAGCCTAGGCACAAGTTGATGTCTGCTTCTTTTGATGGGCAGAACACTATATAAAGGGCAACTCGGCCAACATTTGGATATATATTCGATCAAGCATCTGAAATTGTAAAGAAGTGCGAAGAAGGGACAAGAAGGAAGCCTCTTATGCAGCAAAGGAATGAGAAAAGCAAGACAAAATATTTCGAGTCTGTTTAGGGCAAATACCTTCACACGTGCGAGGAAAAGTAAAGCCAACTATTGCAAAAAAGGGTTGAAGTCTTCACTACTATACTAGAAGTTGAATCAAGAAGAAATCAAGTTATTTCATCAAGTCGAACTAGAGGAGAAGGTCATTTAGCCCAAGCGAAGGAGATTAAGGTATCACTTCACCATATATCTCTCACACATGTTGCAGCTAGGGTTTCTAAGAAGGGTAGAAAGAGTTGCGGGTCTGATTCAAAAAGTTGAAGTCTTAAGTATAGTCGAGGAAGAAGGTGAAGCCAGAAGTTTAACCATCATTGACTTAAGATAGAAGAAGTTGGATCAAAGAAGCTTGTGACTTGTTCTTGGAGAGGTTGCTAGGTCAAGGGTCTTGGTCTTGGTATTCGTCAATTGAAGTCTTTATAAGAAGAAGAATTTATTTGGGTTTTCCTCTCAAGTTCGAGAGGTTTTGGCCCTGGCTATTCGCTTATATTATGTGTCTCTTGTATCTTTATTGTTTATGCTTTGGTAGTTGTTTAATGAAAAAGAACACTTTAATAATCTAATTAAGGAGAAGATCCTAATCCACAGAAGTAAAAAGCATCCACAAGCAGTTATCATTAATACAGAAATCACCTAATCTTGATGCCCCACATTTCTCAACATCATGCCCCTTCAACATGCAACACGCAAAAGAGTTAGTTGGTCCCTAATTCGATTATCACATTGCAAATAAGCAAGCAACGGCTACTACTTTCGAGCTCCAGCAGTTGCATATAACTAAAAGCAACTCATGCGAGCCAGCGAATGTTTTGAATTGATCTTTGAATAGTTGATTGCGTGTGAGACACTATCTCCCTATGTGAATCACAGAGCCATGCATTACGAGGTGCAAAACGCTTCAGCTCTAGAGGAGGCAGTTACGACTGAAGGTTTTGCAGTCTCACTGCTCGAGTTTGACCATGTATATATATAGTATACGCACAATTGATTTGATTTATTTCCTCATCCAACCTCATTGCTATCTACATCAGCCACTCATGTGAATTGTGGAGACCACCCAAGCCCATATCAGACCGGCTCCACTCTACAATATTACCCAATTCATGTGTTGGTCATCTCGATGGCCATAAGGCTGCATGCTAAGCTCATCTGTAACACCTCCCTTCTCGACCTGCAAGCATTGTTTCCATTTGGAGAAAGTACATATATAGAAATATACTTTAAACAGATTATATAGAAATATATCCATATATTTATTCCTTATATATCTGTGTGTGTGTGTGTGTAAACCAATTTAACAATCCCCATGATATATATATATATATATATATATATATATATATATATATATAAGGAGTACATACATACATATATATACATAAACATATGTATATGTATATATAAAATGAAAATACATCTATAAACAACATAATTATGAGTATACGAATGCACATATCAGTAATCCTAAGTCTATGTGTGTATATATGTGTGTGTGTGTGTGTGTGTGTGTAGAACTATACAACAGTCCCCTGCCACATAACAATGTTATTTATGTGCACACTACCAGGTTGCAAGAACCCAATACCCAGTGAACAAAGGTGTAGTCAATAAATCACTCATGATCAATGCCAACCACTGCCTTGCGCTGATGGCGGATCTACATACCCAACAATGCATCAGAGGTTGATCGTATGGAACCAAATTAACAGATATCTAAGTTTGTTGTGAGCCCACCCCATCACCCATCAAGGGTCAGGGGGTGCAAGCCTTGAGGCACAAAGATTTTTACCCTCCACCATCTGTCGAATGCAATAGTGTAATGAAGATGCGGAACCTACCTCCACCCCATCAAGGTTCATGGGTCCCAAGGTTCAAGTCAAACCATTACTATTGATCACGATGATGGCAGATGTGGCCAATTCGTTGCACCATTCAATAGTGTTCATGTTGGGCTACTTATTTGGTTTAACGAGAAACGGAAGGAGGGGCTTCCACTCTCCTCCCAACATGCAGAAACGTGGAAATTTTCCCTCAGACCAAGGATATGTATGGCAGTCCAACCTTCAATTGTTTAATTAAATTATTTGTTAATTAATGAATAAATATCAATTATTTATTAGGGATATGGCTAGTCATGGCTCTCTCCATGTTGGTGTAGTCGTCACCGCTAATTTAAAATAGTAGGGATAAACAGGGGGAGGTTACAAACCCCACCCCATGCAAGGAACATCATCCTCGGTGTTTTATAACATGGAACAAAGGTAACTGAGCCAATAGTCATGGTTCCTTGCATCGTGATTTCAAGATAAAAAAAGGATGTTATCAAGACGTTCGCAACACTGGTAGCAATGGAAAATATAATTCTCTACACGGTCTTTTCGTACAACTCCAAATATGGCCCCTCCTCTTGCTCAACTCCCTGTGAGTGTAGGCATCTACCATCAAGGTAGTAATCTGTCAACAGGAATATTATTTACCACCACAACTCCAACATCATCATGGTTTCAATATCAACTACCATCAAGGAAAGTGGCAATGTTCAGTAGGTATTTAAGTGTAAAAGCAAGCACTTAGTGGTGGTAATAGTTGAACTATAAGCACTGAGTGGTTTCTTAGCCGAACGAAGCACTCGGTGGCATATGTGCTCCCTCACGTAACAGGGAGTTTTATTGGGTAACATCATCATGTTACCAAGTATATCATTTATATAGTCATCAAATTTTGAAGAACATTAATTAATCATCTTGCAATTGTGATGATTCTCAACAAATGACTTGTCAAATGAAATGGAATCATATACATTAATTTCATCATTAACATATTCATGCAATGTAGAACATATATATGCCAAGCAATGTTAAGGTTAGGAAAATTTCACTGTCTATTCAAGTGGATCTAGCCAAACCCCATTTGGTTGATCTCATGCATGGGCTTTAGTGAGGGTCTTGAACTTCTTTACCCATGTCCATCATGGGATTGGACATTGCCATTTTATCTTCATACTCACAGTCATAACTTTAATATAATTGTGTCACTGTGTAGAAGCTGTTCTTAATAAGATTTGCTTCTGAAAGATACTTCCATCAAACATCAAGGAGCAGAGTACTTGATTTGTCTATATTATGCGTGTTGTAGTTGTTTATTAAGTCAAATTTTCAATTCAATCAAAGACGGTATCAATCATGTAAGCACACTCGTAGTAATATATCAAGTATGAATTCAAATAAAATTATGCACATGCTATGACCGAATTGTCATTTTAAATTATGACCATGAGTTTCTCCAGGTTCAAAGTCGGGCCTCCATCTTGAGCTAAATCTAACATAAGTATGTTGATTCATCAGCTCAATCTTAAAGCTATTTAGATCTCATGTTAACCGGAATTTTTCAAGACATGTAATCATACCAGTCAGATATTCATTCATCTTGATTTTAAGAATGGAACTGATAGAATATCATTTAAATTATATTTGTAAACGTTGCTAGGTTTAAGCTCTGATTTATCTGGATCAAGTCTCTGAATTTCATTTTCAAAGCCCATTCAGTCTGAGTGTTGAACCCGGGCTATGATAGGATTTAGTAACACTACCTACCACACCACTTTGTATTTTTAAGAGTTGTGGGAGGAGCTACTGACGTTTTAATTCATATTTCTAAATGATCATCAATTTGTAACACTACCTACCACACCACTCTGTAATTTTAAGAGTTATGGGAGGTGTTACTAACGTTTTAATTCATATCTCTCCACGATAATCAATATACCAAGTTACAAAAATGCCAAAAACAAAGACATTGCAGAAATAGATATCAGTGTACCAACAGATCCAAGTCAATGAGAGCTTGCCGACCTCTTGTTGACTCGAGGCTTGTATTAAAAGTATCACTTAAGGGAGACAAATATATGTTATTAACCTTGACCACACTAACATTGTAATCCATGTGGTTCTGAAGTATGTTCTCCTATTGAGTCAATTACCTTATCGACCAATGAATTGGTAGTAAAACCCTTGTCGCTGAAGATTTTTTTTTTGTGATGCCTCTTCCGTATGTTCTGCCCTGGTTCATATTGCTAAAGTCAACTCGCCTTCAGGTCAATATAGGTCAATCATGGTGCAGCATGTGATTTTTCATGGCGAAGAAGGCATTGAGGGGACATGGAGGTGGCTAGGGAAACCCTTGCCGCCAAAGATCATGTTTCGTGTTATCGTCTTTGCCCTCATTCTTGTTGTTGTTGATTTTGTGTTTAGCCTGGGTTTGTCGCCTTTGGTGCTCTATGAGTGTGTTTTGCTTCTCGGCGTTGTGGGTCATGGTAGGGATTGTTTTAGTTGCCTTTGTTGCCCTACGATATGCTCGAGGCTATGTTTGTCGCTATCTCGTTGTTTTCTCATTCGCCATCATCGGTGCTCCTGCTCTATTGACACCTCTGAAACTGCTTGCTTGTGGCGGGTATTGCTTTGTTGGTGCTTTCTTTATGGTGTCATTTATGTGTTTCGATTGCTTTTGATGGTGATTAGGGTTGTCGTCATCCGCTTTCATGTCATTGTCGATTGTTCTTTTTGTTGTTGTCGTCGTATGCACCAAGGTCGCCTCCGGCCTCCCCTTGGGATTTGGGACCTGCTTTCGCCCGTGGTTTGTCCCAGTCGTCACATTCCATGTGAGTTTTGGTCGACCTCTCTTGGCTTTGCAGAATGGGGTTCCTAAAGGGGTCCGGTGGCTCATGGGCCCTTCTTTTGGTTTTGGACCTTTTGGGTTCAGCCCTTGATATTTTCGATCCCCTTTGGGACTTAATGTAAGCAGGCCTTTGTGCCCTTTTTGTTTGGGGATCGTTTCTTGGAGCTTTGTGCTCAGTCTTTTTTGGCAAGCCTTTCAACTAACATGATTGAATGCTTTTGAGCATTCTGTAGAATGTAATTTTTTCCTTGTTCTCAGACTGAATAAAATTATGATTTTTTCTTCGACAAAAAAAAGAAAGAAAAAAATAAAAAAGTAAATACATACATATCTATATATATATATATATATATAGATAGATAGATATACACACACATTAAGGGAGAAAAATATACGTCATTAAATTTGACCGCGCTAACACTGGAATCCACGTCGTTCTTAAGTATGTTCTCTTATTGAGCCGATTACCTTGTGAACCAACGAATTAGTTGTAAATACTTGAGACTTTGTCAAATATATATATGGAGAGAGAGATATATATTTGCACACGACTATGATCCACATCACTCTCAAACAAATTTGCAAGTCTAATAGCTATGTATATAAATTAATCATATGCAAGTCAAACAGATATATGTCTAAATATTTATAACAATTATACAATTATACCAAAATTATATATATATATATATATATATATATAGAGAGAGAGAGAGAGAGAGAGAGAGATATAACAAATATACACATACAATTATATCTACAACACAATTATGTCGTTGGCCCCACCAATCAAACAAGCATATGATAGTCAAGAATGTAAATCATGCTTAGTAGAACTATGGGGTTGGATCAATGGACCAAGACACATAATATACGCCCAAGGTCTTGAGATCTCGGTATCAATATATTTGTATGAACATAATTTCATTGTCACTAGGGCAGATCCACCCCCATCGACCCATCAAGGGTTGAAGGTTCCAAGCATAGACTTAATATGTTATACCCAATCAGCACCGATGGGTGGATCTCATTTAGCAAGAGCTACCTTTAATCAATGTCAAATGGATGTGGATCCCAGGAGATATTTATATAATTTAAGTTACAATGTACCCAAGGAAAACCCTAAACCGTATCGCCCCATCACAGGTCGAGCGGTCCAAGCAACATCTTAATCGATATTCAGCCTACCCCGAGGCCGAAGGCCTGCTAACTGGCGGGACCTAACTCCCTACTTCATCAGTGGCCTACCTCCCTTCTGACATTACCAATTTCACTTATCTTTTCTCTCAAGAATTGGTCATCCGCTCCACATGAAAGCCCTACAACAATTTTTTATTGGATGACATGTTGCGAACAACATAATAGAGAGAAAGGACGAGTGTCGAGGCATTTTCTCCAGTATTTTTATCACAGATTGCCTACGCATGCCTCCAAGTCTATTTTCCAAGGCCATCATGCGCCTTCAATGTGCAACACCTAGAAGAGCTAGTCGATCCTCAATACGATTATGACATTTCAAACAAGGAAGCAGTGGCTAGTTCATTCGAGCTCCAACAGTTGCAGATAACTATAAGCAACTCCTGCAAGCTAGCAAATGTTTCCAATTGATATCTATATCGCAACCAATATCTCGCCATGTGAATCTCATAGTCATCCATTACGAGGTGCACAACGCTCTAGACTTGGTGAGGAGTTTTGGACTCTGGTTGCTCGAGTTTCACCATGTTTAGATATATTGTATGCTCTAATTTGATTTATTTCCTCGTCCAACGTCATTGCTATCTACATCAACCACTTGTGTGAATGGTGGAGCCTGCATAAGCCCATATCAGACCGGATGCACTCAGCAATACTCCCTAGTTCATGTGTAGGTCGTCCCAATGGTCATAGGGTTGCATGCTAAGCTCATTTGTAACACCTCCCTTCTCGCCTTGTGGGCATCGTTTATGTTAAGAGAAAGTGTGTATGTATATATATGTATATACTATATATATATATATATATATATACACACACACACACACACACTTTAAACAGAGTATATAGAAATATATATGTATATTTATTCCTTAAATATATATAATTGTAAATTGATTCAGCAATCCCCACAATATATATAGATATAAAACATATGTATATGTATATAAAAACGAAAATTCATTTATAAACAACATAATTATGAAAAAACGAATGCACATATCCATAATCCTAAGTTTATATTCCTTATATATAATAAATGCAAAACAATTCAAAAGTCCCCTTCCATGTAACAGTGTTATTTACGTGCACATAACCACGTCACAGAAGCCCAATCCCCAACGAACAAAGTTGCAGTTAACAAACCAGTCATGATCAACGACACCTCTACCTTGCGCCGACAACAGATCTACATACCCAACATTCTGTCGGTGGTTGATCATATGGAACCAGATTAATATATATCTAAGTTTGTTGTGGACCCACCCCATGTCCCATCAGGGGGGTCAAGGGGTGTAATTCCTAAGGTACAAAGGCTTTTACCCTCCACCATCTATCAAATGCAACAGTGTAATGAAGATCCAGGACCTACCTCCATCCCATCGGGGTTCCAAGATCCCAATGTTCGAGTTAAAGGATTACTATGAACCGTGCGAATGGTGCATGTTGCTAATTCGCTCCACCATGCAACATCAACAGCGGTCGTATACGTAACCATTGATATATCGTACATATATGTCGTAATTTAACAATGAATAAGTTAATATATATTTTGGTCGATGGGTTAAGGAGGAGTTATGCCGACGGGGTTCTTTATCCGTGGAACAATCTGAATGAATGAATGAGCTTCAAACATAGTGAATGGATGAGCTTCAAACATAGTTATGTTGACAGGGTTCTTTATGCGTAGAACAATCTGAATGAATGTGTGCCAAGACGAATGAATGAGCTTCAAACATAGTGATAAAGAGGGTGTCCCCTTGATATCCAAGCAAATGATCTGTGGTGCCCCCAAGTGGTGGCTATGGTGGCACAAAATATCCTCATGGGTCTCCAAATGGATCGAACAAGCCTATATCCCATCAATAAGGCCTGGAAGAACGATGCAAGCCCTCCCATTGTGTCCCATGGCGAGACACATCTTCATCTAGGCCCTAGATCAGCGACCAAGTGTGTGGTGCAATAGTGAAGTCGGTTCGGCAAGGTGGTCCAAGTGCATCATCATCATCCAATAGGTGCAACACGAGCAAACAATAAGTGATTCTGAAGTATCTCGTGATGTGGCAATCTTCTCTCTGCTATGGAGGAGACTCGTGGCTCTCAACGCTCACCCTATAAACGTCAATATGACCCTCTGGAAGGCTTGGACCCTGTATAGGGAGACCACACCCAAGACAATGACCCACCTGCAATCATGTATAAGATCTAATGTGTCCCCTCACCTTCCAGTACAACCAAACATTACCGCAATTGAGTAAATGAGCTTACAAATCATGGATCCAAGTGGACACTTCATAGTGGCATGCCCTTCCATAATGGGCTTCGGAACATACAAGTGTCTCCAAGTTCAGAAGGAAGGTTAACCAAGGACCCTATTAGGTGGTTTCAGCCTCCAAGGGGATGACATGTCCATGGTGCATTCATAAAATGGCAGGTGACATGTGATATAATGATGGAATGCAATGGGGCATCAGGGGAACTCTCCAAGCCAAATGCCACAGTACAAGAGTAGCTATAATAAGGGAAGTCCACAACTGGGCATATGAATGCAGGAGGGAGAAATCGTGGTACATGAGTTACCTTAGGCCTTTGTTTTACCACCTTTCTTAATATGCCTTTTGCCTTTTATTGATTTTTTCTTTTATAACTGCTCGAGGATCTAGGGGATGAGGGCATGATGTGTAAGATATAGCAGTGAATACCCCCTTAAGGTGGGGCAACTCATCGCCCATCAGGGATTGGGACAATCGTGGGGCAGCTGTTGGCTGAGGACCATGTAGGAGAAAAAATTTCTCCTATGGATACTACCCACGGGTGGTGGGTAACAGTACATGTAGATGGATCTGCCTAATCTTCTCAAGAAAAATCTCTGCCCTTAAGGAATCCCTTGTAAGACCCTCCCCCATTCCTTCTTGTTGATATGCAATATCCAATGGTGAAGGTGGAAAATTATCCAAAATAAGTACAAAATGGAGATTTACAAATAGAAGTGTGGACTAGTCTGCTATAATAGTGTTGTATTTATACCAGATTTCCATTCCGTCACCAGATGCTTCTATTTGTAACCCCTCAAAATATACACCAAAGGCCTATAAACTACATATGTCTACACATTTGTCTATGGATAGAATGTTATGAAGCTATCTGAACGAAGTTCCTTGGTATCCCAAAGTCCACCCGAGCTTGTCCAAAGAACAATGTCATTGCTTCTTGTATGTTGATGGTATTTTTACGAGGCATTGGAACCCACATCTTGTTGAACCTGTCAACTACCACGAGCAGGTACTCATTTTCCTTCTCAGTTGTCAGTAAACCTCCCACAAAGTCCATCAAAATGTTTTCCCAAGGATGAACGGGTATGGGAAAGGGATGATATAAAACTTGTTTACTATTACTAAGTTGGATAGTACAACAAAGCATGCATCCTCTTATGAACCTAACTACATGCTCTTGCATCTTGGGAAAATACACATACCTCTACAAGTTGGCGACAGTCTTCCCTACAACAAAGTGCCCTGCAACGATGGAGATGTGAGCCTCTCTAAACAATTGCAGTCACTCACATTTAGAAACACATAACTTATCCGTCCTCTAGAATAACCCATCCTGGAGATGGTTTTCAATTATGTTGTCGCCATCATGTGCATGTCTCTGGTTCTGCAATTGTTGAAACACCTCCTTGAAGTCGTCATCCTCTGAGTATGCCCCTCTATATGCATCATGGGTGAATGGCTCCATGTGCACCAAATTTCCCGAAGTTATGATCTTTCTTGTGGGTGGCCCTAAAAGAATGTCAGCCAACTTGTTTGTGTTGCCTTTATTGTAATACCTAGTTTGTTGTAGTTTACTCTAAGCCTTTGGATACTAAAGTGGTTGGCGATCTGTGTGGATTATTGTCTCCTTTCCCATCCAATAGTGTTTTCACTTCTTCACAGTTGGCACCACACCACAGAGATCCTAGTTGTAGGTAGGGTAGTTAAGAATTTCCATATCAAATACTTCAAAATGGTAGCATATAGGATTTCACCCTTGCATCGAGACCTCTCGCATCTATCTCCACTTCGAAAGGTTGCTACAAGTTCAGTAATGCCAGAATTGGTACTCGATTGATCTTCTTTAACTCCTCAAAGGCCCTGTGTTGACCCTTTCCCTGCTAAAAACTTTTCCCACTCGCTGTTATGGTATGGAGTAGCGTTGAACTGCTGAAAATGAGGCTATAAATTTCCTTGAGTACTATATTTCCCCAACGAAACTCTTAACTTCAAAAACATTAGTAGGAACTGACCATTTGATGATGGCCTCCATCTTGGCAGGATCTATATTCAACTCTCCTCTACCTATCACATACCCCAGATATGCCAAAAACTACCATGCAAACACGCACATATTGAGATTTTCCAGTAGTTGGTGCTTCTTTAATGTATATAGCACCTACTAGTATATGATCCAAATAGACAATAACAAATGAATCTATAAAAGGGTGTAGCATATAATTCATTAACCTCATAAACATAGTTGGAGCACTGCATAGGCCAAACGGCCTGAGTATCCACTCATACAATCCTTGCCTGGTTTTGAAGGTAGTCTTCCAAGTATATACGTCCATGTCCCGAACCTGGTGCTATCCTGACTTTCAGTCGAGTTTGATGAAGTATTTGGCTTGTTGCAACTGATCCAACAGTCTAACCCTGGGCACGGGGAGCCTATTCTTGGGCAATATCTTGTTTAACGCCCTATAATCGATACATATCCGCCAAGTCCCATCCTTCTTTGGCACAATGATGATGGGTGACCCACATGCTGAGGTACTTCACTAAATGACACCCTATTCCAATAGTTGTTGCAAATGCTTCACCTCACTTGCTTCTATAACAGACTACCTGTACAGCCCAATGTTTAGCAATGGGGAGTCTAGCAACAACAGGATCTTATGCTCCACTTCCTTCATGGACGGTAGCCCTCCCGACTCCAGGAACACATCCATGTATGACTATAGAAACTCTTCTAGTTGTTGTTTTTGTTTCTTAGTACACCCATCCAAGGATGATTTTTCTCTCACTGACTCTTCTACAAGACTAATTTTCTCTTAAAAATAGTAAAATCGAAACATATTTATTGCTAGAACGGATTAGTTTCTTCGTTTGGTTGGCACTTACCAACACAATTTTGGACTTTCCCTTGTGCGCAATGATGCGCAAAGAATTTCCCATCCTTGATGAGGTGATACTAGTTCGCTCTACGCATGAAGATTGCATCCTACATGTACATATAGGGACTTCCAAACACCACTCCACATACATCAAGGGAAACTACATCTACTACTTCATCAATAAAATCAACATTGATAGCAAATCTAATTTTGCACCATTTGGTTACCTTTATTTCCTTGTCCTTATTTACCCATCCTAATGGATATGGGCTCAGATGATCACAAAATTATATTCCCAATTTGTTTACCAATTCCACTGCAATAAGATTTTCCTATGATCCTGAGTCGAACAAGGCATCAATTTCTGTCTTTTTGACCCATATCTTTATATGGAAGAATCTAGTATTCTCATTCTCTTCTTGTTCCAGAAGGCTACTCAGATTCACCTCATTCTACATGATGCATAAACGATCTTCTCATCCACGTCTGAGTTTCTTTTAAACTAGTTGCTCGAATTATTAACCATGAGGTTGTTTTTCGTATCTTTCCTTTAGTTCTTCAAGTTGAGCTCTAGATGCAACTACTAGCACTCTTGATCATGTGACCATCAATGTTACTATAGTTGCAGTAGTTATATGGATTATGCACTGGTGTGTTGTGGATATTGTATTTTATATTTCCCCCTTTCCACCTATCCCACACCCCTCCTTAGAAGTGTCCTAGTGCTCCTACTCTAACCCACTTGATTTCCCTTTCTTCTAGTCTATGTTCTCTAGGTATTGTGCTTATACACATGCCTCGTCCATCAATCTAGGTTTGAGAAACAACAATTGCTTCCGCAGATGACTTTGTAAACCCCCCAGATACATAAGGAGTACATTTGGGTTCCTTCAAAGGAAACCCAACATTATGACCATCTTTCTAAATTTTGTGATGTAATTTTATACACTTTGCCTCTATTTCTGCTTGAAGTAATTTGTAAATTTTTGTAGATGTTCTATGCTTGATGCAACTTTACTTTTTATCCCAATATCAGTCAGCAATCAAATAAACAAGAAAGTAAAAAGTTGATAGAACATACTAGTAGATCGACAGAAGACAAGCCAAAAAATATATGTGTGTTGGTGCGTTACGGCGATCAACAGGATGCTTCAACCAGTGAAGTCTCAATACGGTCAGCCAACCAGAAGTGTCACACAACCCTCAGGGACAGCAAGATCATTCAACCAAAAGTCAACGAAAGTCAACGTTGTTCTAGTCAACGGTCAATGCAAAACAGTAGCGGCAACAGTCAACGCAGCCCGGTCGAAGTCAACGATCAACCCCGATTTCAATGCCAAAAAATACAGACTAGGGAAATCAGAATTTTGACCAAGATTTGGGTCAGTTTGACCAAGCATTGACCAAAGTCAACGTTGGTCAGATCTGCGCTGAAAAACCCTAGGTCAAAAACAGAAATCTTCTTGCTGCAATTTTCCCACGTGTGGATGAAGAAGAGACTCCAATAGATGATCGAACCAATCAGATGAGGAGAGAGAATGTGATGTGATGGATGAATGAAAATGTCCTCCAAAGTTGACCAATTTATATCCATGAATGAGGGTGTGTGACACAACTGCTGGGGCTTCAAGCCTACATTTCATTTCAGGCCGACCTGCACATATTTTGAATAAATTCAAAATAAATGTTCTGCTCATCGAATCAAAATGATCTTTAGATCGATCTTGCACCTATCCGAAAGACGAATCCAATAAAAATATTGGCATCTTCATGTGAGCATCACAACATGGAGTTTGGACTTAGTTGTCCAAAATTAACACTCCCTCTCAACTAGGGAACACTCCATCCACCTGTGCAATCCAAACAACGTGCGTCATCCTGTTGTAACTTGCTTTGCTGGCTTCTTTATTTCAGAACAAAAGTGGGTCAGTCACAAAGACATAATTCCCGGCTGACAAATTCAGCCCAGAGGTCTGAAACCTCTATAGGACTCAAAGAATCACATACCAACTTGAAGTTGGTTTATCTGACCCGAAGTAAATAGGAGGTCTGAAACCTCACTAGACATGATCCTAGATCAAGTGGTTGGACACGTGCCATCCTAGATAAAGAGTACGGCAATCTTTGACGCGTCCATCAGTCTTTGCTACTAGTCTCTAGCTTTTACCACCTCACTGGCCAAATGAGAGGTACTTCCCATGAGTCCGGGACTCATTGGGTAGGATGCATACAAGGCACAGATCATGAGAGGTGAACCAACTCAACATCATAACGGTGGGGCAGAAGCACCACAAGGTTCGGCAAGCCTAGCTCTGTGTGTGCTTATAGCTCCGAGAAAATATCCCCAAATCCCCCAGAGCTCCTAGAGCTCATCATCCAACAAGACCCTCAGAATAGGGTCGTTCCACGATTCCAAAATTCTCACGGAAGGTTAGGAACATGACTTTCCCCAAGGGCATTGTGAGAATATCTGCGACCTGCTCATCAGTTCCTATATGATCGAGCCTTACAGTGCCTCGTTGTACCATATCCTAGATAAAGTGGTACCAGCCATCAACATGCTTGGATCGATCGTGGAACACGGGATTCTCTGACAAACGAATCCCCCTCTGGTTATCACAGAGGATAACGGTAGCATCTACCACATGCTCGAACAGCTCACTAAAGAGCTTTCGCAACCAAGTGACTTCACAACAGGCCATACATGCTGCAATGTATTCGGCCTCAGCGGTGCTCAAGGATACCGACTTCTGCTTCCTGCCCGAAGCGGACCTACGTGTGAAGCAGCATCCAGATGTGCTCTTGCGATCCACCACACTGCCAGCCAAATCGGCATCAGTATATCCATGGAGTGTCATTCTACTAGCAGTGTATCTCACCCCATGGTCTATTGTGCCCCAGAGATATCTCATGAGTTTCTTCAAATTTGGTTACCGGAGGACAGGTGGTTCCCTAATGCTTTGATCTTTGGCCTAGGGAAAAGTGTCCAAAAGAAATTAATTTTTCTCCTAAAGTGGTTTTATAAAGTTATAAAGTAAAATATAATTTAAAAGTGACTTTAAGTGAAAAAGTTATTAAAGTCTAATTTTAAAGTGACTTTAATAAAGTTAATGTAAAATTAGAAAGGAAACGTGACTTTGGAAATAAATGACTAAGTGGGTCTTTATTAAAGTGGGGTGAATTAAAAAATAGAAAGTGACATTTAAAAGAGCATTTAATCTCAGCCCTAGATCTAAAGCTATTTTAGCCATTGGATTTGGGGATAACCCAAAAGTCACTTAGAGTTCTATTAAAGGAGGAAAAGGAGAGAAAAGGTCATTCATTAATTAATTCTTTCATGAGCAGATTGAGAGAAAGAGAAGGAGAAAGTTGAAGAGAATTTTCAGAGCAGTGAGAAGAAGGAGGGAAGCAGCACTAACTTTCAGCAAATCCATACAGCAAGACAGAGCACTAAGTTCGGGGCAAGTGGGCACGACTTTTGAGGAGACAAAACTGCAGATTCAGAGGGAGGCCATACAACCATTCCGGCACTGCTTTCGAGGTTGTTCGTATAGTTTTGAAGGTTGTAATTTCTGTTGTAATTTTTCTGTTTTGTGGGCACATAAACCGAGGTGGAATTTGGCACGGTTTTCGAGATAGGTTTTGTTTCAAAGTCGCTGTAATTTTTTTGCTATGTAAATTTCTGCATCACTGTAAAAGCAATATTCAAAAAATAAAGAGAAGCTTTTGAACTGGTTTTCCCCAAGAGTTGTAGGGGGTTTTTCCAGGGTCATGTTGACCAAAAATCACTGTGTTAAAATGTTTTGTGTGGCTGTTTTAGTCTAATGATTTTTATTTCTGCAATTTCCAGCACTGTGAAAATTTTTCAAAATTTTTGTTTTCAGAAAATATTTATTTTCCAGCTTGTCGAATGTAAGGCTATGGGAAAGGGCATTTAACTATTTGGAAAAATAAGGTGAAACTGAAAATTGGGGTGGGAAAATAGAAATTTCTATATGGCATCATAGCTTGGGTGGTAAAAGTGCAGTTTGGGACAGCAAAGAGAAAAATTACAGGTTGCTGATTTTTCACTCAAAAAATTCCAGCAAGCTGATTTTTCTCACACAGAAATTTTATCTTTACTACAGCAGTGTTATTTTCAGTTTTTAGGACAACAAGGATGTCATTGGGATTGAGGGTGGAAGATAGGTTGGATGAGCATAGTAATTACAGTGTTGGGAGAGAAAGAATGCAAAGCATCTTTGAGGAGGGGGAAGTCTGGGATATCATGGTTCATACCCAACAGTTGTCTGTTAATGTGCCTACTGATGCTATTCAGTTGGCAACATTTAATAAAAAAAATAACAAGGTAAAAACGCTCATTTTGGATGGTATTAAAGACCATGTGATTCCTCGTGTGAGAGGAAAGAGACATGCTCATGAGATGTGGTCTGCCTTGACCAATCTCTACCAGAGTACCAATGAGAACAGAAAGATGGTCCTAAGGGAGAAGCTGAAGACCATTGAAATGGGGAAGAATGATAGTGCAACTGGTTATCTCACAAAGATAACTAATGTGAGAGATGCATTGGCAGCAGTTGGAGAGGTCATTCCAAACACTGAGTTGGTGCGGATTGAAGTGAATGGCCTTCTTACTTCATGGCTGAATTTTGCTGATGGAGTTTGTGCACGTGAGACCCTTCCCACATGGGAGAGGTTTTGGGATGATTGCATTCAGACAGAGATCAGGAAGAGTCAGCTTGGGGCAGCCAAGCCAGTTGAGCAGGATGAGGATGTAGCATTTTTGACCGGAGGCAAGAGAGGCAAAGGCAAGAAGCATGCTTCCACAAGTGGTGGTGGGGGCAAAGGCAAAGGTAAAGGTAAACAGGAGAACACACAGAAGGACTACTCCAAAGTGAAGTGTTGGAGTTGTCAGAAGATGGGACACAATGGAGTTGTGTGTCCGAAGAAGAAGAAGAAAGGAAGAACCAGACCATGGCAGCATCAGCAAATATTGAGGACTTTTCAGATAGATTTGACCAAGAGTTTGGGTTCAGTGCTTGTGAGAGTCCACTAGTGCAGGATCACCTGCCACGGAGGTTCAGAGGGAGAATGCATTTCCCTCGACTAGCGGAGCATCTTCGAGTATCTGGTATGTGGACAGTGGGGCTTCACGTCATATGACAAGAGTCCGTGAGTACTTCTCAGAGCTTTCAGAGAGTGGCACTGATATAGAGGTAGTACTCGGTGATGACAGTGTTGTTAGAGCAGTCGGTGTGGGGACACTGACATTTGATAGGGAACCCAAACCTCCCTTGAAGGTGTCAGATGTTTTATATGTACCAGGGATGAGGAAGAACCTCATATCCGTCTCAGCATTGGAGGACAGAGGGTATGAGATATTGTTCAAGAGAGGACAGGTGCTGATATATCCCAGGGGTACTACAGCTGAGTCAGCTAGAGTGATAGGTGTACGCCATGCAAAGGTGTACAAGTTTGCATTTCAGCCCCTTATGGCATTGAGCAGTAGCACTGACAGCAGAGCTAGTAGTTCTGAGCTGTGTGAGATTTGGCATCGCAGGATGGGGCACATGTATCATGGAGCCTTGAGGACATTGCGGGAGATCACTACAGGTGTCCCAGATCTCAGTATTGATCACATTGATACATGCAGACGCTGTGCGATGGGCAAGTTTGCCAAAGCCCCTTTTCCCAGCAGTGACAGCAGAGCGACTGGGATACTTGATTTGATTCATTCCGATGTGAGCGGCCGAATGTCTCATGTTTCCTTGAGTGGATATGAGTATTATGTGTTATTCATTGATGATCACTCCGGGAGGACTTGGATTTATTTCTTGAAGACCAAGAGTGAGGTCTTCAAGCGGTTTCAGGAGTTTAGAGCTCTTGTGGAGACACAAACAGGTCGGAAGATCAAGTCCTTGAAGTCGGACAATGGAGGTGAGTACACCCTTGGAGAGTTTGTTGAGTATTGTGCAGAGGCAGGCATTAGGAGGGAGTTCACAGTTCCTTACAACCCCCAGCAGAACGGAGTTGCGGAGAGGAAGAACAGATCCATCATTGGGGCTGCCAAAGCCATGTTACATGATCAGGGGTTACCTTTGTTTTTGTGGGCAGAGGCCTGCAATACTGTTGTATGCTTGCAGAACAGGAGTCTGCAACATGCCTTGGGGCATGTGACTCCAGAGGAGGCTTTTTCTGGGAAGAAGCCTGATGTTGGTCACTTTTGTATCTTTGGGTGTATTGCATACTCCTACGTACCCAAGGAGAAGAGGACCAAGCTAGAGCCCACCGCAGAGAAGGGTATCTTTGTGGGCTATAGTGAGACCTCGAAAGCCTTTCGGGTCTATATTCCTGCTTCGAGGAAAGTTGTTATCAGGCAGGATCTGAGATTCGAGGAGGACCGGGCTTTCAGGAGGTCACGGGAGTTAGAGTATCAGGATTAGCCAGACCCTCAGCAGCAGTTGAATCAGTCACAAAGATCCAGTGGGTAGGGATCAGGAGGATCCGGAGGTACATCTATGACGATGTCTGGTTCGTCAGTGAGCAGTGGCTCGCAGAGTCAAAGGGGTGGTGCTTCGGGCAGCATGCAGAACAGTCCACAGAGCAATTCACTAGGGAGTCCACTGATGGACAGTTCACACGGTACTTCAACGTCTACAGGTTCAGGTTTAGGCAAGAGGACAGCAGACAGATCGTCAAGAGATCAAACTTCCGATGACGAGGAGGAGTTTCATTCTCCAGTGGGAGAGGTGTGCTCAGGGAAGAGCAAGCCCAAGTGGCTTCAGGATACCTTGAGAGAGGCCACATTTGTTGCTGCGCCTAGGAGGCCAGTCAGAGAGAGCAGACCACCTGAGAGGTTTTGTAGCTATATGGCAATGGTTGCCAACATTATTGACTCTGAACCTTCTAGCTATGAGGAAGCAGCTAGCCAGCAAGTCTGGAGAGAGACCATGCACGAGGAGTATTCTTCTATCATGAAGAATGATGTTTGGGAGGTGGTGTCGAGGCTTGAGGGCAAATCCGTGGTGACTTCCAGATGGCTTTACAAGGTAAAGCATATTGCAGATGGCAGCATTGAGAAATTTAAAGTGAGGTTTGTGGCTAGAGGGTTCTCCCAGGTAGAGGGAGTAGATTATGAGGAGACCTTCGCTCCCGTGGCTCGATATACTTCGATTCGCTCCATTATATCGATAGCATCAGAGATGGGTTGGAAGATCCACCAAATGGATGTGAAGACCGCATTTCTCAATGGCTTCATACAGGAGGAGGTGTACATTGAGCAGCCACAGGGCTCTAAGGTGCATGGGAAGGAGTCCCATGTGTGCAGACTGAAGAAGGCCCTTTATGGCCTGAAGCAAGCTCCTAGAGCTTGGTACTCCAGGATAGATACATACTTGTAGGAGATGGGTTTCAAAAAGAGTAAGGCATATCCGAACTTATAATTCATTGTGATAGGTGAGGAGCCTCTCATTTTGGTGTTGTATGTGGATGACTTGGTCATTACGAGTGCAGAGAGACTCACAGAGCATTGCAAGAGAGATCTTGCGTCGGAGTTTGAGATGAAGGACATCGGCTTTATGCATTACTTTTTGGGTTTGGAGGTGTGGCAGGAGGAGGGGCATTTCTTCCTGGGGCAAGGGAAGTATATTGTGGACATCCTTGGCAGATTCCACATGGAGGATTGTAGACCCATGTCAACACCGATGATCATCAACTGGAAGAAGCTTCATGCTTCGGATTCCAAGTTGGTGGATCCCACATTGTACAGACAGCTGATTGGTTCCTTGATGTATTTGGTCAACACCAGACCAGATATATGTTTTGCAGTCAACACGATGAGTTAGTTTATGTGTGAGCCTAGGAAGGTTCACTGGATTGCTACAAAACACATTTTGCGATACTTGCAGGGGACAATGGAGTATGGTCTGGATTATAGGCAGGGGGATGGAGTGAGATTGACAGGTTACACTAATTCTGATTGGGCAGGTTATGCTTCTAATAGGAAGAGCACTTCAGGGTGTTGTTTTGGGTTGGGTTCGGCAGTGGTGTTGTGGTTCAGCCGAAAGCAGCAGTCAGTAGCATTGAGTTCAACGGAAGCAGAGTATATGACAGCCAGTCTAGCTAGTTGTGAGGCCATCTGGCTTCGCAAGATGTTGTTTGGGTTATTTGGTCAGCCATTGAGACCTTCAGTGATTTACTGTGATAATCAGAGTTGCATTAAACTCACGGAGAATCCAGTATTTCATGATCGGTCAAAGCATATCGGCATCAGATATCACTTCATTACAGACTATGTGCAGAAGGGAGCTGTGAAGCTCGAATATATTCCCACTGATGAGCAGGTTGCAGATATTCTTACCAAAGCCTTATCACGAGGGAAGCATGTCTACTTCAGAGATACGATGGGTGTGGTGAGGAACACCTTCCTCGGTAAGAGAGAGTGTTGAAATTTGGTTATTGGAGGACAGGTGGTTCCCTAAGGCTTTGATCTTTGGCCTAGGGAAAAGTGTCCAAAAGAATTTAATTTTTCTCCTAAAGTGGCTTTATAAAGTTATAAAGTAAAATATAATTTAAAAGTGACTTTAAGTGAAAAAGTTACTAAAGTCTAATTTTAAAGTAACTTGATAAAGTTAATGCAAAATTAGAAAAGAAAAGTGACTTTGGAAATAAATGACTAAGTCGGTCTTTATTAAAGTGGGGTGAATTAAAAAATAGAAAGTGACATTTAAAAGAGCATTTAATCTCAACCCTAGATCTAAAGCTATTTCAGCCATTGGATTTGGGGATAACCCAAAAGTCACTTAGAGTTCTATTAAAGGAGGAAAAGGTGAAAAAAGGTCATTCATTCATTAATTCTTTCATGAGCAGATTGAGAGAAGGAGAAGGAGAAAGCTAAAGAGAATTTTCTGAGCAGTGAGAAGGAGGGTAGCAGCACTAACTTTCAGCAAATCCGTACAGCAGGGCAAAGCACGAAATTCGAGGCTAGTGGGCATGAATTTCAAAGAGAGAAAACTGCAGATTTCGAGGGAGGCCGTACAGCCATTCTGGCACGGTTTTCGAGGTTGTTCGTACAGTTTTGAAGGTTGTAATTTCTGCTGTAATTTTTCTGTTTTGTGGCAGGAAACCGAGGTGGAGTTTGGCACGATTTTCGAGATAAGTTTTGTTTCGAAGTTGCTGTAATTTTTTTGCTGTGTAAATTTCTGCATCACTGTAAAAGCAATATTCAGAAAATAAAGAGAAGTTTTCGAACTGGTTTTCCCCAAGAGTTGTAGGGGGTTTTTCCAGGGTCATGTTGACCAAAAATCACTGTGTTAAAATGTTTTGTGTAGCTGTTTTAGTCTGTTGATTTTTATTTCTGCAATTCCCAGCACTGTGAAAATTTTCCAAAATTTGTGTTCAGAAAATATTTATTTTCCAGCTTGTTGAATGTAAGGCTATGGAAAAGGGCATTTCTACAAAGTATACACAGTTGTGGGAAAATAGAAATTTCTACAAAGTATACACAGTTGTGGTCTCCCTCTTGATGCCAGCTTCTTTGTTAGATTTTCCACCAAGGCTTTGAAGGTACAGAACCACATGAAAGCCTCATCCTTCTTCTTCAAGCATTATATCCAGGACTTGCGAGAGAAGTCATCTATGAACTTCAAACAATAAGAACATCCTCCCAAGGATGTCACAAGCAGCATACCAAACAGTTCAGAATGTATCAGTTGCAAGACATCAAATGTCTTTGTGACACTTGAGGGGAAAGGTCCCCTTGTATGATTTCCTTCAACACAGCCCTCATTCACCTTCATGATCATTTGTGAACTTGGGCATCACCGTCACCACCTTCCTTGCTTCAGGAAGGGCTTTGTGGTGAAGGTGTCCAAACCTCCAATGCCATAGTTCAGTATGTCGGATAGTATCACATGTCATTGCTCCCAGTGGACTTCCTCCAACCTCGGTAGAGCACGAACTCTAACCCAATCGTGATAGGGCTTCCCTTGAAAACTCTTTCCGGTGATACGCACCTTCCTATCAATGAATGCTAGCATTGAAACCTTGTCTTCCATGGCCGAAATAGACACAAGGTTCTTCTTCAAATCAGGTACATATAGTACATCTTGCAAGCGGAGAACTTGACCTTGAGACAAGTGGAGGGTCACAGTCCCTGTCCCTTTCACGGGATATGTGGCATTATCTCCAAGGATACTTTTCAAATTAACATCCTTCTCCACCATAGTAGAAATTGCTTCCTTGAACACAGTGATGTGCCTTGAGGCACCACTATCTATCAACCAGACATCCATAGTGTCAGGTGGAGATGCAGCAAAGAGGGAAGATACAAGAATGAATTCATTTCTTTTATCATCAACAACATTTGATTCCTCATCCCTGGAATTTCTCGACTTTTTGAAAGGTTTCCCATTTCCTCTGGAGGGAGCCTTCCTCTTCCCTTTCAACCTGTTGTTCCTTTGATTTACATTCCTCCGGTTGTTGTTGTTGTCATCATCATCAGGAGAATCCTTCTTGAAAGGGAATTCTCTAGCATAGTGGTCAAGCTTGTGACAAGTGTAACATTTGCCTTTCTTTCCTTACGCCCCTGCTCTTCCTTTGTCCCTCGAACCACAAAAGTTCTTCTTGTTACCACGAGCAATGAAGGCAGCATTTCCTTCATTTTCATATTCCTTCATCCTTGTCTCTGCTTGTACGCATCGAT
Source organism: Pinus albicaulis (assembly GCA_034641835.2). Lineage (NCBI taxonomy): Eukaryota > Viridiplantae > Streptophyta > Pinopsida > Pinales > Pinaceae > Pinus > Pinus albicaulis. The sequence continues at coordinate 878,112,628 of CM076584.1, read as the reverse complement.
AGTACTTCGTCAAAATCAGGTATGACATTGTTATTGAGAATGGTAGTGTTGAATACATGCCATTCAAATGAAAGACCTCCAAGTGCGGTGAGAACTATCTCTCAATCAGCTATTGTCTCCCCAATAGCCAGAAGATTATTCCTGACTTCGATCAGCTTCAGAAAATATGATTGAACGGATTCATCCCTGCCTTTCTTCAGATTCTTCAATTGATTCTTGAAGAATAGGACTTGATTCGCATTATTGGACTTGAACATGTTGACTAACTTATCATACATCTCCTTGGATGTGCCCAGCTCAGAGATGTAGGCAACCAAACTCTTATGAATTGAGTCCCTGATCATTAACTTTGCTTTGATTTCCCCCTTCTTGTACTTCGACCTGGAGGCAGCACGTGCAGTGGATGGAGGCTCTTGGATTTTACCCTGCACATAGTCCATGACATCTTGGTCTTCCAAATTAATATCCAATGTCATCTTCCAAGCATGGAAGTCTTCCTTCCCAGTGAATTTGTCATCAACTTTAAAGCCATTGTAGTTTGAGGTACCCATGCTCTTCTTCGATGATTGCTACAAACTAGGGCTTTGCCTTCACCTCAGCTCTGATACCATGTAAATTTTTGTAGATGTTCTATGCTTGATGCAACTTTACTTTTTATCCCAATATCAATCAGCAATCACATAAACAAGAAAGGAAAATGCTAATAGAACATACTAGTAGATCAACGAAAGACAAGCCAAAAACTATATAAGTGTGTTGGTGCATTATGGCGGTCAATAGGATGCTTCAACCAACAAAGTCTCAATACAATCAGCCAACCAGAAGTGTCACACAAACCTCACGGACAATAAGATCAGTCAACCAAAAGTCAACAAAAGTCAACGTTGTCCCAGTCAATGGTCAACTCAAAATAGCAACAGCAAGAAGTCAACGCAGCCGATCAAAGTCAACGTCAGCCTCGATTTTAGTGCCAAAAAATGCGGACTAGGGAAATCAGAATTTTGAACAAGATTCGGGTCAGTTTGACCAAGCATTGACCATAGTCAACGATGATCAAATCTGCGCTGAAAAACCCTAGGTCAAACAAAGATCTTCTCGCTGCAATTTTCCCACGAGTTGATGAAGAAGAGACTCCAATAGATGATCGAACCAATCAGATTGAGGAGAGAGAATGTGATGTGATGGATGAGTGAAAATGTCCTCCAACGTTGACCAATTTATATCCATCAATGAGGGTGTGTGACACAACTGCTGGGACTTCAAGCCTACATTTCATTTCAGGCCGACTTGCACATATTTTGAATAAATTCAAAATAAATGTTTTGCTCATTGGATCAAGATGATCTTTAGATCAATCTTGCACCTCTCCAAAAGAGGAATCCAATAAAAATATTGGCATCTTCATATGAGCATCACAACATGGAGTTTGGACCCAGTTGCCCAAAATTAACATAATGCCACCATATCCAATACTCCTCTATATACCCAATAGGGTAAGAATGTGACTTCATGAGGGTTTTGAAATCCTCCCACTTAATCACTGAAGAATCTTCGTCAACCCTCAAGGTCTCCATGTGGCTTTTCCACTAGTTCAGGTCATGGCCCTCTAATTTTAGTCAAGCAAACCAAATCTCTTGTTCTTCTTCTATATGATGAACATTAAAATAAACTTCTAATTGATGCAACAGTGATTTAGCTTCATAGCATCAATCTCACCTTAATACATAGGCACTATGAATCACTTCCATTTTGAATAGGCACTATGAATGCTTCACGGCACTCGAACTAGGTTGATCCTTTTCGGCTTCTTTCTTAAATTCCTTCTCTAGTTCTTCTCGATTAGTTGATTTCCCATTCGATGCGACCTCCGCATTAGAACCTCCATCTTCTCCAAATAGCCCGAGCTTGGGGATGCTCATGTTACGATTGATATTTGTGACTTATGCTTCCAACCAAGCAAACCTCTCCTTTGCAAGATCATAGGGGTTATTCACGAATTCATCATCCACGAATAGGGTTTTTGTGGCTTCTACTTAACTGATATGGATCCCCTACAACTCCTCACAATATACCCAAAGAAACATGCTCTAATACCAATATGATCTGTAAAATGTTGTGAATATTCCATTGGATAATTTTGCACAATAGATCTATTAAATATATTAGAAAATCCAAAATCTACACTATGAGGGTTTATTTCTCCTAAGATTTCTAGATCTATGAATTTTTGTTTATTGCATATGCATGAGAATTATAATTAAGCAAAAAATAGAGAACAAAACAATAACACTCACAAACCACAAATTAACACAACATATAACCTAGGAAACCCTTTTGGGAGAAAGCCCAACTAGAAGGTGAGGTTCCTCCACTCCCTTTCCCTATGTGGAAGATAAATGTAAGTGCAAAGAAGTAAGGCATGTGACTCATGGGCTACTACAGTGCACAAACCCTCTTTATATGCTCTCTCCCTATCCACTCTCTGCTACTCTGCTCATCTATAGAACAAAATGCACTTGAATAGCATGGAACCCTTTTCATCCTAGTAGTTTGATTATAACATTGTTCGATAACCTACTAGTGGTTAAGTTTGACTACTTCAACTCTTAATTAGAGTTACAATGTGGACTCTTCTAGAGTCTTTTTCATCATTATCACGTGGCTAGCCCCTTTTCCATGAATAATGGGGTTGATGGCACTGATGTAACATCCTCTCGAACGATGGCAGTCCAAACAAGAAGGTCAACTTCCGAGTGGCATTAATTTTGCATATGGAATATGATTGAGGTGACTCTTGCATTGATGGAAAGGAATATGTGTGTAGAATAGCGCAAAAAGGTGTTGCACTTAATCGGCAAAGTTTTGCCTCCAAACAATAACATTTGTGTTGAGAAATATAGGGCATTTAGTATTAAGAGATTTCTCTTTATTAGTGACTACTTGTGAATGCTTTTTTTACTTGCTTCTATTAGGATCTTCTTCATGTTAGATTATTAGTGTTTTCTTCATCAAACAGTAACCAATGCACGAAAATAAGTAGACAAGAGACACAACATATAGGCTATGAGCCAAGGCCAAAGCCTCTCACTCTTTGAGAGGAAAACCCCGCACAAATTCTTCTTATAGAGATTCCAATTGACGAATACCAAGACCATGATCCTTGACCTCTTTAGCCACTCCAAGACCAAGACACACGATCTCTTTGACTCTCCTCTTCTTAAGTCCTCTTCCACTGAGATCTTCTTCACTACTTCGACGCCGAGATCTTCATTACTGATTTGACACTGAGACCTTAACCACAGAGATAATACCTCGTCTGTTGTAGAACTAGGAGCCTGGGAGCTCTACACCAAGATGTGATCTTCTCCCGATCTTGGTTTAAACTCATGTGGTGATCATTTTTTAACCTGGGATTATCCACATTGCTAGAAAACGAGTGTCGACATTTCGAATCCCAACGGGGATCCATCATCAGGACTTTCTTGAATGAAGAAATTGAGAAAAAGACTAAGACCATTAATATAGGTAGAAGAAGCTTTCTAGAAAAGAGCCGACCAAAGTTTATAATTTTTATATATTTATTAATTTATTTTATATATATATTATAATCGTAATTCAATAAAATTTTATTTTATTAAGGTTAATAATCTACGTTATAAGGTTCATTTATAAAAGAATAACTAATCTAGAAAAGGAGACTCCTACAAGGTTAAAGATCTAAATAAACTATTATAGTTTCTAATTTATATTTTTAATCCTAGAAAATATTTAATATGATAAAAGATTTACTAAAATAAAAAATTATTGAAGGTGAATTATTATTAGTTAATTAAACAAAGGACTAAATAAAATATAAATATATAATTGAATTAAAAGGATATATTTAGTTACTATATAATTTTAATTTATTATATATCCAATTTTATTTAAAAAACTTTAATTTTAATTTATTATATATCCACTTTTATTTAATTTTTTTTTAATTTTAAAGATCTAATTTCATTAGAGTATTAATTACTTATCAAGATAAAAGTTTACTAAGAAATAAAAAACCTAGAGGTGATTTATTATTGGTTAACCTAATTAAGGTCAAACTAAAAAATAAATACATAAATAAATTAAAAGGATATATCTATTTTATTTTATATACCATTATAACTTATTATGTATCTAATTTTATTATAAATTTAACTTTAAAGGATTATTTTAATTAGAGGACTAAGCTCATTTTAATAAACTAAAAAACTTTCTAAGCTAGGAAAAAGATTAGTAGGTTAGGGAGAATATATTAAAAGGGAATATAGAATAAATCCTATTAATTATTGATTAATTAATTAAATTTTATTATAACCAAATAAAAATTAATTAATAGGGATAATTATTAGAATTTTTGTTCATTAAAACTAAAACTAAATTAGAATCCAAAGGAGGAGGACCATACCTGGGGTTATATACCTAAAAACTATACCTCAATGGAGGGTGTTTTTGGAGGAGCAGATCTGTCGAATAAGAGGTCTCCAAGTGTCACTAATTTCAACTCCACCATCCCTATTAAGATTGTTTGGATGCTTTATAATCTCAAGGGCCTCTCTTATTTTTCTTCTTTGATAGTGCTCTTCTTTCGCAATGATTGTTGCATCTTCCAGATGTATTTGATGTTTGGTTTTAGAGGAGTGTTTTGCAAGGGCTGAGGTGCGTGATCATTCATACCTGATATCGGATCCATGCTCCTTAAGTCTTTTCTGAAGTGAACGCCCAGTCTCACCTATATAACTCTTCCCGCATGAACAGTTGATCTTGTACACTCCTTTAAGTTGTTCCGGGTTTATGCCGTCCTTAACTGATCGCATCTTTTGCCTAATAGTGCCTAATGCCGAAAATTGAGCGAAAATATCGTTCTTCCTCAGGAGCTTGGCTATTTTATTAGTAACCCCCTTAATGTATGGAAGAACAACTCTTCCCATATTTTCTTGATTTTCTTGGCGATTACGAGGTAAGACTGAACCCTTAGCTCTTTCCAGGGCTTTTTTGATATCCCTATGTTTATAACCTAAATCTCTAAAAATGGTTGAAAGAGGAATCCTACAAGCAAGGCTCTAATATTGATTCTTTAACCAGCTCGGTCCTCGATAAAAAGGATAAAAAAGAAACTGATAAGAAGAGTGCTCCTAAGATGGGTAAGAATTCCAAGAATAATTTATATAATAATGCCATGAACAAACATGAGCATAACCCACCCACCAAAAATAAAAAAATTGTTAACTTATCCTCTATGGAGTTAGGTCAGGATACCATTAAGATTCTCAGTAAGGGTCTTGGATTTGTTGTTGCTCCCAAGGGCATCCCAAACGAAAGTATTTTGTGCAGTATTGAGGAGGGGATAAAAGGTTTAATGCTTGATGATAAAGAAGCCTTGAGACAAGAATGCTCCCTGATTCTGAAAAAAGCCAGAACTCCCAAAAGCAACCTAAGTAAGGAAGAGTTTTTTGCTCTCAAGGCTCTTCACAATAATGAGAACATTGTGGTTCTTAAAGCCGACAAGGGAGGTGCTGCCATCGTTCTTGATAAAGATGATTATATTAGAAAAATGAATGAACATCTAGATTGTAGCAGCTACAAGAAGCTTAACTACAACCCTATGCCCAAGGTATTAAGAGAAGTCAAGAAAGCTATAAAAAAATTCTGGGTTGGACGACAAGCTAAAAAAGAAATTGACCCCGTCTTGTGAAGTCGTGCCAAGAATTTATGGATTACCCAAAATTCATAAAGAAGGAATCCCCCTAAGACCGATTGTTAATACCATAGGATCCCCTACTTATGAACTAGCAAAATATGTGGCTAAGATCCTAAAACCTCTCGTTGGAAATATTGACTCTTTCATCAAGGACTCAGGCGATTTTGTCAAACTCATTAAGAATCAAAAGGTTAAAGAAAGCGACATCTTGGTTAGTTTTGATGTGGTATCTCTTTTCACAAAAATCCCTTTAGATGAGGCAATCCAAGTCATTAAAGATGTCACTGATCCTGAAACAGCCAAGCTTGCTGAGATTTGCCTTCGCTCCACGTTCTTCAGTTTTCAAGGGGAATTCTATGAACAAGTGTCAGGTGTCGCAATGGGATTTCCACTTTCCCTTATTGTCGCCAACTTATACATGGAACATTTTGAGAAAAAGGCCCTTGCCTCTTATCCCTTAAAACCTGACTGGAGGAAAAGGTTTGTGGATGACACCAACATAAAATGGGCCCACGGTAGAGAAAATCTTTAAGGATTTTTTAATCACCTCAATTCCATTTCCACAGAGATTAAGTTCACAATGGAGGTTGAAGAAAATAGGAGCATTTCGTTTTTGGACGTTCTAGTCACTAGGAATGATGATGGAACTCTTGGGCACCAGGTGTTTAGAAAGAAAACCCATACAGATAGCTATCTCCATGCTGAGTCCTACCATCATCCGGCTCAAAAGTTTGGTGTTCTTAATACCCTAGCTGTCAGAGCCATGAGGATTTCTGACACCAAACACCTGAACGACGAAATCAGTCACCTTTCAACCATTTTCATAGATTTAGGTTATAAAGATAAGGATATCAAAAAAGCCCTAGAAAGAGCTAAGGGTTCAGTCTTACCTCGTAATCGCCAAGAAAATCAAGAAAATATGGGAAGTGTTGTTCTTCCATACATTAAGGGGGTTACTGATAAAATAGCCAAGCTCCTGAGGAAGAACGATATTTTCGCTCAATTTTCGGCATTAGGCACTATTAGGCAAAAGATGCGATCAATTAAGGACGGCATAAACCCGGAACAACTTAAAGGAGTGTAAAAGATCGACTGTTCATGCAGGAAGAGTTATATAGGTGAGACTGGGCGTTCACTTCAGAAAAGACTTAAGGAGCATGGAGCCGATATCAAGTATGAAAGATCACGCACCTCAGCCCTTGCAGAACACTCCTCTAAAACCAAGCATCAAATACGTCTGGAAGATGCAACAATCATTGCGAAAGAAGAGCACTATCAAAGAAGAAAAATAAGAGAGGCCATTGAGATTATAAAGCATCCAGATAATCTTAATAGGGATGGTGGAGTTGAAATTAGTGACACTTGGAGACCTCTTCTTCGACAGATCTGCTCCTCCAAAAACACCTTCCATTGAGGTATAGTTTTTAGGCATATAACCCCAAGTATGGTCCTCCTCCTTTGGATTCTAATTTAGTTTTAGCTTTAATGAACAAAAATTCATTAATTACATCTTAATAATTAATTGGCCTAGTTATGTTAATTAATTAATCGATAATCATTAGAATTTTATTCTTTATTCCCTTTTAATATTTTCTCCCTATCTTTCTAATCTTTTTCCCAGCTTAGTTAGTTTTTTAGTTTATTAAAATGAGCTTAGTCCTCTAAATAAAAATAATCCTTTAATGTTATTTTATAATAAAAATTAGACACATAATAAATTATATTGGTATATCTAATTAAAATAGATATATCCTTTTAATTTATTTATGACCTTAATTAGATTAACCATATTAGGTCTCCTCTAGGTCTTTTATTTCTTAGTATTCTTTTATCTTGGTTAGTAATTAATACTCTAATGGAAATTGATCTTAAACAATAGCACTAAATATAATTGACATAATGTTCAAATTGTAAAGTTTTTTAAATAAAATTGATATACAATAAATTAAAATGACAGAAGTAAACTAAAATATATCCTTTAACCAATTAATATTTATATTTTATTAACCTTTTGTTTATTTAATTAATAATAATCATCTCTATTAATTTTTAATTTATGAATCTTTTTTATCAATAATATTTTCTAGGCTTTAAAAGTTTAAATTAGAACGATATTAGCTTTATTGAATTGATTCTAACTCAGAGAGTGTCTAATTCTAGATTAGTTATTCTATTATAAATGAACCTTATAACGTAGATTATTTACCTTGATAAAATAAAATTTTATTGAATTAGGATTATATTATGTATATAAAATTAATTAATAATTATATAAAAATTATAAACTTTGGTCGGCTCTTTTCTAGAAAGCTACTTCTACCTATATTAATGGTCTTGGTCTTTTTCTCAATTTCTTCATTCAAGAAAGTCCTGATGATGGATCCCCGTTGTGATTCGAAATGTCGACACTCCATCATATTTGCTGAAATTTCCTCTACTGGAAGACCTAAAAGACTTGACTGGAAAATCTCTCGAAAAGATATGGAGACTGATAAAATAGAATTAAAAAGTAGATAAGCCAAAAATAGAATTAAAAAGTAGTTTTTCTTCTTTGCCCTCCAAAATATTACATGTACCTCTTTTTAAATTTAAAGCATTTTGATTGGTTTACATATTATGAAATGGAAATTACAGGAAAATTTCATGGGCACTTTTAGGGTGAAATTTCTTCTAATGAAGAATGTTGATTATCTTTACCATCATTGCACTTCTCGCGATTTCTTTATTCACACATTTTATTTCATTTTTCAGGAGCTTTCGATCAAAGTTCCTTAATTATTTTCAACCACTTCATATTCCATATCATCTTGATTTCATCTAGTGAAAACCATGCCTTTCGGCATCCTTTCAAAGGAGGAGATTCCTTTCCTTTGATCATGTTTCTCAAGATAGAAGTAGTGATCCATGTTACCTATGACCATATTACATGACATTATAATATTGAATACAAGCATACAAACCTCATTTACCTTCAGGTCATCCAGGCTTCTTTCAGCAGCTTCCTTGATTGAAAGATCTTCAACCCCTTGATGTGCTTCATTTCTTATCTCACCATACCACCATCCCATGAATTCCACAAGTTGGAGTTCCTGACGAAACACTTGCTTCCTCTCTAGATCGGTGAATCCTTCGATGAGGATTCCATCAGAGAATCTTGAGGATCTTACGTATCCTTATCCAGTAGATGCTTCCCTTTGATGTATGATGAACCTTGTCCTGGATGACTTCCTTTCTTTCAATATCAATGAGGTTCCCAAGAGCTATATTCTTCATATTTGATTGCCATGAATTTTGTTCCTCCTGTCCTTCATGATTCCCATGGTGATGTCAGGAGCTCTTATTTTAATGCTTCCATGATGTCATAATGCATCTTGTTATTTATCATAGTCATATCCTATAACAAAAGACTTAGGAGCTATGACAAGACCTTTTGTGAGGGAGACTATCTTAATCATAGTAGAGATCTCTTAATCCCTCTTTCCTTGATCTTTTCTCCATCTTTGCGGTGATATGAGCTTCCTTTAACCTTCAACATGTTTACCCACAACTTGTCTTTTTCTATCTTGCATAGAAACCACAAGTTGTTAAATGAGGTAACTTTCTTGTCCCATGGACATTTGTTACCTTGCTTATCAATTAAAGCAGAGGTGATTATCCTTTTATCATTTCTTCCAAATCTCACAATTGAGATTCTTCCAAATCAGGTTTAAGTGATATGACCTTTACTACATCTTCAAAGAATATCTCTTCTAGCTTGTCATATATCTCTTTGATGTCTCCACTTCTGTTACATAGGAATGAGGCAACCTTTGACTGATTTTATAAGAATCCATTGAGCCTTTTGATCCCTTTACATGTATTCAAATAATGCTTGACCTTTGGAGACTTTTCCATAAATGTCAATGATTTCACTTTCTTCGAGGATCATGTCTATCCTTTTTTTTCCATGCAAGGAATTTCGATGACCCAACCAACTCTTGCAAACACGAAGTCATTTCAACCAAATTTGATCATAGAATGAAAGATACTTACTTGACAAGTGAAGATGAAATCTTCACCTTTGTGGAAGATTTAAGTGCTACTTTTGAATGATCTTCTTCCAAATGAGAAGCCCTTCTTCAACAAAGGAGATTGCTCCTTTTATGATGACAACATCTATAGATCCAACTTCCTTTTGTTGATGGTGATTATTGCTTCTTTGGATAACCTTCTACAAGGATAAGGAGGGGATCCTTGTTGTAATAATGATAATGCCTTCTTGTCTTCACGATACTTAGACTTGTTTGGAGGTGAATAAGTGTAGATCTGAAATGCTTCATTTGGCTATCTATACTTTGTGTTGATGAGATGACTAGAGGATCCAATTCATTGTTGATGCAGAGTGTTAGTTACCTTGATTTGATTGATGATCTTCTTCAATGTAGATCCACCTTGACCTTATGGTACCGAATCATCATTACTACACCGAATCCTAGACCTTTTTATAGCATCGAGTTGGCATATGATTGAGACAGCATGATAGCATTAGATTTATTGTACCACTGTAATCTTTGAGTACAGAGATTATCATATTACTGAGTATTTCATCACTTCGTCGAGATATTATGTCTCTGTAATCTATGTTGTAAGACAACTAAACTACGCCGAGAAAACTTCATTGTGATATAGTGTTGAAACAGTGAGGAGAAGTCACGGTGGTGTCAAAAATTTTCCTAGGTTCTATGCTCCAATCTGCACTGTGATCTTGAGATTCCGCCAAGATTGAGTGTGTTCCTTTGACCGAGCTGAGTTAACATCCGAACAGTTGATTGTGATCTAATCCTTGAGTGTCTCTTAGATTATATGCCCTACCTTGACTGTCACCTTAGCCCTGATACCATGTTGAGAAATCTAGGGCATTTAGTATTAAGAGATTTCTCTTTATTAGTAATTGCTTGTGAATGTTTTTTTTCTTACTTAGGTTGGGATCTTCTTCATGTTAGATTATTAGTGTTTTCTTCATCAAACAGTAACCAATGCATGAACATAAGTAGACAAGAGACGAAGCATATAGGCTATGAGCCAGGGCCAAAATTCTTCTTATAGAGATTCAAGAAAACCCACACAAATTCTTCAAATAGAGATTCAAATTGACAAATACCTAGACCATGACCATTGACCTCTCTAGCCACTCCAAGACCAAGACACACGATCTCTTTGATTGTCCTCTTCTTAAGTCCTCTTCCACTGAGATCTTCACCATTGCCTTGACACCAGGATCTTCTTCATTGCTTCGACACTAAGATCTTCATTACTGATTTGACACTGAGACCTTAACCACAGAGATAATACCTCATTTGTTGTAACACTGAGAGTGTAGGGCTCTACACCGAATTGTGATCTCCATCATATCTTCGAACTATAGCTTCATAGACCCTTGTCCAAACTTGATCATTGTTTGTACACCAAGGATAGTAGGGATACCACCGAGACATAGAGAGACACTGCAATTACTCTGAATCTAAGATGATGTCCAAGCTCCATCAAAGATATGATCCAAGAATACCTAATTGTCTTATCACCAAAAGTGTGAAGTCTAAATTGTATCACCGAACTGTGATTTCCACTAAAAACCTCGGAGATAACCCACCGAAAAACTTAGAGAAAAATGTCTGAATTTTGTCTCTTTGTGGTAGCCTTAGCCACATATATATAGTAGTTGGTCTGTCAATATTAGACGACCTATCCAAGTGAATCGATGTGTCTTATTTATGTGAGTCGGCATGAAGATCTTCTCATATTGTTTAGGAGCTCGTCTTTCAAGAGAACATTGCTCGTCTTTGGAGGGCTAATAAGACTTTTACATTGACTCATATACAATGACATAGGCTCAAGAAGAGCTCTTCATTAATGACATTGATTCATTGACTCTAAATGACAAACCTAATGCTTTCAAATGAGAGGCATCTATAATAAAATCACTTGCTCATGAAACCCATGAATCAAGGCTTACAAAAATACTTTTATTATATCATTTATACAAGTCACAAATACATGTCATTATGAAGACCAAACCTAGTTACTTTTAAACAATTTGATGCCTCAAAATGCTCCCAAAATGTTTGAGATCCCAATTTGCCAAACTAGGTCCCATCAGTGAAAATGGTCCTGTGAGCTAATTCCTCCACTTTTTCCACTCTTGAAGCTTCAAGAAGGATGAAAAACAATATAATGATCCAATCTGGATCAAAGAATAATGTTGATAACTAGGCAATAAGTACAACATTGGTTAAGACATCTAACAGAAAGAATTATGCTTCCATGGGTAACCTTTGAAGCCTTGGGGATATGAAGAAGCCAAAAGAAGAATACAATGGGAACAGGTCATGAATGGCGAACATGAGATCTTGATGAAGAACCAACCATGGATCTCATAAAGCTACCTCTAGGAAAGACATTTGTCGCAATGTGTCTATAAAGCAAAGTACATAGAGGATAGTGCACTTAACAAGCACAAAACAAGCTTGGTCACAAATGTCTTTGCTCTAAAAGAAGAGATTAATAATGACAAGACCATTGTTCCTATAGTAAAAATGGGAACAATCGACTTGGTTCTAACCATGGCAACACAATTCAAGGGGAAATTGTAGTAAATGGATGTAAAGAGTGCCATTCTCAAAGGTGATCTAGAGGAAGAAGTCTACATGTACCGACTGTAGGGGTTTTAGATTCCAAGTGATGAACATCTAATTTGTTGATTCAAGAAAGCTCTTTATGGGCTGATATAGGCTCCCAAGGCTTACTACATAAAAAATGATAAATACTTGGATGAGCAAGGATTCAAAAGAAGTCCTTCAGATCCCAATCTATACATCAAAATTGTGGATGGTGATGTAGTGATCCTAGTGATATATGTAGACAACATAGACATTATAGGTAGCATTGGTAGAGCAACAGCAAAATTATTGTCAAAATTATGTTTAGCTTTTGACATGACAGATTTAGGCTGCCTATATTATTACTTACGTGTAGTGGATTGGAAAACAAATACACATATTTGACAAATTCAGTATCGCGAACTACAAAACCTCAACAATAGATAGGGAGAGAGAGATGAAACTTCTAACCAAGACAGTCTACAAGAACCTAATGGACAGATTTATCTATCATACCACCACTAGGAATGACTTAAGCTATCAATTAGCAATATCTCCCGACTTATGATAGTTTCAAAAGCAAAACACTCAAGATCACCAATCAAAGTTCTATGATATGTAAAGCGAAAATTAGACACTCACATTACATAAGATAAGAGAAAGGAGCTTCAGCTGTGTGGCTACTCAAATATGGACTGGGCAGAGTCCGTCGATGAAAGAATATCTACAAGTTAGGCATTCACTCTTGGAACATGATAAGTTTCTTCAATCAACATGTCAAAGAGGCACGTGTAGTAGTTTGACCTAGAAATGTACTTGCAGATCTGGAAGTTGATCAAAATGAGCCTACTCTATTCTTCTATAACAAACAACTAGTTCTCAAGCTGTCAAGTAACTCCACCTCTCATAAGCACACAAAACATGTCAACATACATTGCCATTTTGATGGCTAGTACAAGATAGTTTAGTTGAGATGAAATATTGCCAAACATGAGACCAAACTGCAGACACTCAAACCAAGTCTCATAGCCCAAATAGTTGAGATGGCTAGTACAAGATAGTTTAGTTGAGATGAAATATTGCCAAACATGAGACCAAACTGCAGACACTCAAACCAAGTCTCATAGCCCAAATAAATTTGTAGAATTAGAGATAAAACATGGTGTATTTTCTAGAATGATCGTTAAGGGAGGATGTTAGGGTTTATAATGGTCATCCAAACTAAATAATTGGGCACAAAAATAAATTCACCTTATGCCTTCGTTTTTTTAATGCTTACTGCTGTGTTAAAGTTTTAAAGTCACTTAAGTCATTTCAGGATTTATGCATCTAGGGTTGTCATTATTTTGCTCACTTTGTATTGCATCCAAGAAGTATTTCTCTCCTTCAATTTCACTTGTGATCTTGGCCTTTTTGTGTGCTTGGTTTCCATGATATTGTCCAAAGAACCATCTCTCTAACTCTACATGGGGGCATAACAACCCTATGAGACTTCAGAAAAATGACAATACCTTTTGATATGTAGTTTTTCATTTAAATCCTTCCCATAAGACTAAAGGAGCTTCATGCAAAGATGTTTAATGATAATGATAATAAACCGATGGATAAATGCAATCATCAGTCTTCAAGCTTGGTCTTGATATCTTCAGAGAATCAAAATAAATATAAAGCATTAAGTACCTTGTTTGCAATTTCAACATATAGATACTCGTCACTAAAAGGAGCCATATGTATCCTGCAAAGACAATACATAAATTGGATCGGATGTATTAATATAACAAACTAAATTTTTCAAAACAATCTGTAAATATACTTATGAGAATAATTCCATATATATTATCCATTAAAAATTATAATTCTGTATCAACTATATTGCTTCAACTCACAGCTCATTTGAAGTATTCATAAGGTTGAATAAAACCAACAGTCTCTATCTAAGTGTAAAAGATTATTGCACCAGAAAAGAGAAATATTAACCAACAAAAATGTTCCTTAAATATTGGCTAACATTGAAATTTCAATCTGCAATTGCCATGCATCTATGAGGGCCACTGCACTAAAGGTACTATCCAGGATATGGTAAATGGATATCATTAACATCTCATGAAAACTAATCAACAATATTCCTACCTAGAATAGCTAATCATTAACAGTATTGGAATGCATCCCAATGTGTGAACTATCCATCTAACTAATGTTATCCTTACACATCCCAATCTCATTCAAGAATGCTTACACTTTGATGATATACTATGGCAGCAAGGGAGACAACTCTCGGTTCATCCAAAAGATGATCTTCCTCCCAGTGTGGTTATGATCTTGTAGTTTGATTTGCTTCTTCAGTGGGGTCCTCAATTTGAATATTGTTTGAATATCAATTATAGTTATGATCCAGTTGATTTGAGGATAGTGGAGGTCTTCCAAGTTCAAAAATGCTTTGGCTTTTCTACTTCAATATAAATTCATTACTGAGGAACCATGATCTCAGTTTCAGCCAACTCACTCACTTGATTATTTTACATGCACATATATGAAGACTTCCATCTCAGAAGCCTTCATGATTGGCTGCATTAAAAGTAAGACTATGATAATCTTCCCATATTATCAAAGTAAGACAATGATTTGACTTCAGCAGTCATTGTAGGCTTGATATATTTCGATTATCATAGTCATACTTTGAATGCAGCCAATCATGAAGTACACTGAGATGCACACATACTTCCTTCCATCCAATGGACTGTTGAAAAGTGTAACTAGGATCGGTCTTCATAATGACATGTAATTATGATTTTATGTAATGAAGAGACAAAGATAATAAAATGTATTTGTTTTAATGCTTGCATCATGAGTTTCATGAGCGAGAAGATTTTATTATAGGTCAAAGACTTCTTCTTGATGTCTTTAGGAGTTTGTAATCTTGTCATAAAGATAATTAGAGTCATGTAAATGAAGTCATGTTACAATTGTCAAAGGACACATTGTTGATGTAAAAATATACTCCAAGACCTTGTCACTAGGTCCCTTAAAGTCAGCTCAAAGTATGATGCAAATCCCCTTGAAGAAGTCAGCATACCTACAAATGATCATGTCGTCCTATAGCAGACGAACAGTCACTATAAATAGAGTGACTCGGTCTCATTGTAAAGCATCACTCTAGGATCAGGTCTGCAATTCAGTGCAAGGAAAGGTGCGAAAAGAGAAGGGATCTCAGCAAGGAGAAGTACTGTGATTGGGTCAAGAAAAGGTCGTGTATTATCTCTGTTCTAGGGTCTGCTTCTACCTCGCATACTTCAGCCAGGCCGAGGACTATTTCAGTGAAGAACAAGTCTGTAATCTAGTGCGTAAAGAAGAAGAAGATACAGTGAGGAAGGAGGTGTATCATTGACGGAGTCAGGACCCCTCACAGCTCTGTTTTGGGTCTGCCATCACACCTTGTACATTTCAGAGAAGCCAAGGGTGACTGCAGCAAGAAGAAGAGCCATTTCTAGGGCTCGGTCTTGGGTCTTAGTAGTGCTGCATGTAGACCAAGAAGTTGTCTCTAAGAGGCCGAGACTAGATCGAAGGAATTTAAGGGAGAAGGCTAGGAACCAAGCTTCCTAGTGGAGGTGCGGTACAGTGTAGAAAAGAGGATTGTCATAAGGAGCCTAGAAGAGATCCAAGGGATAGTGACAAGGGTCTTGGAGAAATACTTGTGTCAAGGGTCTATGTTATGGTCTTGGTATTCATCAATGGAAGATCTATAAGAAGAATTTTGTTCGGGTTTTCCTCTCCAAGAGTGAGAGGTTTTGGCCCTGGCTTGCAAGCCTAAATTTTGTGTCTCTTGTGCATTTGATAATTGAGTTGATGAAGAACATAATAATCTAATGAAGACAAGATCTAAGTAAAAGAAGCTTAAAGGACATCACAAATAATTATCAAGAGAAATTGGAATAAACGCCCTAATTTCTCAACATGGACTTCATGATTGGCGTCATTCAAAGTATGACTATCATAATCTTTCCCATAGGATCAATCGCTTATATGTGTGGTTGTATTGGTCGTTTGAATATGTTGATCAATCATTGTAGGTTTGACATATTTCTATATATATATATAAAACAGATTAATAATAAAAAAAAAAGGATCTAAGTTTTGGAGAAGCGTAGTGACTTCAATTTTTCCATTACGAACTCCTAGAATTTTCCCTTTTAATGCTTTCATGTTTTTCCAGCTTAATTTTGGGAGGTGGTTTTAGGTCATTAGATTTTAGCTTGGTATGGTGGTTCCTTTCAAGTTATGAAGTGTTATCTTTGCTTCATGCTGAGTCAAGAAAATGATCAGAACAAGTTGAGAGTCCTACTCTGATATTGTTTTGTTTAGTTACTTGACATTACAATAGCTTCAGTAGGCATCCAAAATTATCATAGTCAAAAGTCTCAATCAGAAGGGTTCAGTCAAAATCTCATAGATTGTACTTTGGAGTCATATCACATTTGTTACCTTATTTTTCCTACATATTTCTGTTATGTGCCGATTGGAGGGATATTCTTTACTTTTGTCTCAGCGAATTTTACCCCATTGACCACAACACATTTTGCACTAGGATTTGACATGACTACCTTGGTGTCCACAAGCCTTGTTGGTGCGGTATACCTCAAATTTAGCAAAGTTCCCAATTGCTTAGTTATGACTGTATGATTCTTGTCATTGCACAACTTGAAATCATCCATTCACGTTAATAAGATTATTGTACTTGCCTTGTGTCTAGCAAGTTTTGATATTAATTGTACTTGACTAGATAGGTTTCTTGCATGGTTGGCTTCAACTCATTACCCCTGTCATGGAGATTCATACATGAGTTATTTATGTTCTAGCTTAAATTCATCGTATCTTTCAGGCTTCTGCATGCAAGGCCTTATACACGAATTTTTCTCCTTGTCCTATTTTACAGGTCTTACTTCATCCAAAGTTATGTGATTGTTAGCTTCCCTAGGGGGGTTCTTGTTGATTTGTGGTAGCATCACATGTGCTCAAGTCTCAAAATTTGCAAGGAGGCTTAGGCACATGTATTCCAAAGAACCCACAAAGGTTTTTTGAAAATTCCACTCAGATTGCGTTTTATGGAAATATTTAATTATTTTTAATGAGCAGTTCTTTAGTGAGCAGTGCTCAAGGAGAAAATCGATCGAGAAGATTTTTGCAGAGGGGCAGAGATAATTTCCTGAGTTTCCTGATCTGGAGAGTGCAAAGCAAAGGAGGCAATAAAGGCCACAGAAAAGCAGCACAAAGCCAACCAAGCAGAGGCTATGCAGGGACTGCATAGAGCTGTAGAGGGAGTTCAATTTTCTGTTGAGGAAACAGTCCGGGTTCAGTGCTAGTCACCAAAGGGAGTTTCCAGAGGCCAAAAGGGCCTCGTTTCCAGTCAGCAAAGAGAGAGGGCAGCATCAGTTGTGACGCAGAGACTTCATAGAGTGACACAGTCACTGCGGAGAGGCAGCGTTGAGCAACTCATATCGAGCTAAGGTCAATGTCGAATTCCCGTGGAAGAGTGAGATTTTTCTCACGAGATTTTATTTGTCAATTTCCTCCGTATGATTTGTCAGTGTCGACAATCAGAGATTTGTACTTAGAAAATTACTGCATAATAAACAAACCCTCAACTGTTGCACTGGTTTTCCCGCATTGGATTTTTCCGGGGACATTGGTCCAAAAACAATGGTGTCATGTGTTTATGATTTATGCTTGCTCAGATCTTGTTTCAACACTTATTTATTTTCCGTAGTTAATTTGTGAAGGTTGTAGTGTATGAGTTTTCGATATTTATCGTAGAACACAATAAATAATTTGTGCAAGGAATTAACAAATAGAAGAATTCTCATCAGTTGCTGCGATAGGATTCCAGATCTAGGAATTTTCACAGTTCTTTCATAGTTGAAACCAGTGTTAGCAACCTAATTGGATTTCGCCAAAAATCCAATTGGAATGCCCACCAAACTTTTCTCTTGGATATATTATAAGATGGACTAATTGGTTAGTCCATCATTCGACATCAATGATACAAGGAGTGCATTTGGATTTGGCACATGGTCACTAGCTTTTGTTATTCATAGGTTAATCACAAGACAAGTTTCTGAGTAGGTAGCTTATATACAAGTACATCTAGTGGACATAGTTTCAGTAAAATTCCACACTCCATACTTGGATGTCAGTGTAGCATTTGGAGCAAGCGTGAGAGGGTGGAGACACATAAATGGTATGGTCACATTGGTGTTTCTTGCAATTTCCTTATTTCAAGATTTGCATTCATGATTTTTCGCATTTCTTGAAAGTCATATCTTTCACAATCTAATCATATTTATGCATTACCTTTAAAGTGTAACGAAACATAATGGACATTAAATCCCAAAACCCTAAATAGGCATTTATGAAGAAGCTAAACATAAGAAACATGTGAACATAATCAAACATGAGCACAATATTATATTATGAAACTCCTCCACCCATTACAATGGGATTTTTTTCTCTTATATAGAGTTTGATTGGTCATAATTGTTAAAAAAACATAAAAGCTAATAATAATTGAAACCCTAACTTTTATAGCCTAAGTCACTAAGGTGAAATTATTACACATGTAAGACTTATATTCTAACACCCCCTGTTAAGGGGTATTGTATTCAAAACAAAATTTACTAAAATCAACACACTAACTAAAACAAAAAGATCAAAAGCAAACAAATACAAACATTCTCAAGGCTTCTTCTTTGAAAATAGTTCTTACACCATGCAAAGCTCCATCAAGCTTCCTCATAACCCTCATAGAGTTGTACCTCCAAAGTTGAACTCCCAAGGTCCCCACCACAACCTCCCAAACTCTCAAATTATGAATCTTCTGAATTATTGAACAACCATCCATGTTGAGTGACATCCACAACACTCCATCTAGCTATCTAATGACCCTAATAAGTGTATACTTCCAAAGATCCACAAACTCACAAACAATCTCAACAACCATCGATTTTGAGCTTTATCTACACTAAACCTCTTCCCCTATTCAAAGTGTGAGCTTCTTAAACTTCAAAAAATGCAATTTATTTAACAAGGTCCTCACCACTGTCAATATCCTATGAATCGTCACTATAAGTACCCATTGGATCGTCAATGATGGCTACACCTCCTTCAACAAATACAAGGGCACATGTTGTGTGACCTATTTTTGTGTAGCTTATCATCATCATAGATCTCTTAACAAAAAAAACCTAGAAAAGTTTGCCACCTCTCCTCTTGGAAATAAAATGTCCTTGTTGGAAATACAACTTTTGTTTGGCTACCTAAAATATTGATTAGACCCAAATTTGTTGAAATTAAAATAGCAGCAAATAAACCCTAATAGTTGCTACAAACCACTATAACAATGAAAACGTTAACGTTGGAAACAGGTATTAGAAGCAACAAATCAATATTTCTTCTAGCTTATTAGGAAATCTATCCCCGTAAATTTGTTGTAAATCTATTGTACATATTCAGTGGATTTGGAAAATCTATTGTTTCAATTATATGGCATTCAATTGTAATTAAATATAGATCTAAGAGATTGTTAACAATCATTTTCCCACAATGGTCTACATCAATGCTTGTGATATGGCCATCTCATTAAGGATCAATGGTATGCTCTTCAAAACATTGTTGGCGAATGTACAACGAGTGATAGCAATGACTGACCTAGATACTATTATAATAAAATACAATTAAATCTTTCACTTGTGGCCCTTTAGAACAATTGATACAAGAGCAAAAAAAAACCGCAACTCTTTCCTTTACATTTAATGGCTACCACGATGGTAGCTCTAGCTTCCTTCAATGCAAATGGTGTTTGGCTCCTATTCACCAAAGTGGTAGCAACAACAAACAAATGGTAGCTTGGCCTCATGCAAACAAGAAATTGATAGCAAATCCCTTGGTAGCATACCCTTGCACCAATAGTGACTCATGCGACAACTCCTCACATGTAACTAGTAAGGGACCTTAAATCACAACTAAGATTTTCAAAACAATCTAAACATATGAAACAAATGAACATAATCAAACATGACCACTATATTATATTACAAAAATACTGCAACCATTACAATGAGATTGACCACATTTACACATACTTCGAGTGCTCATAACTCTCTAAAACCCTAAGCTAAAACCCTAAATTTTAGAGCTTAAATCACTAAGGAAACTGTATTGCACGTGCAAGCATTATATTCGAATTTCTAACATATGGAGATGTGCATGTGGTTCTAATTTTAGGTGGATTGAGGTACCTTATTTTCGACAAAATCTCTTTTGGGCAAATTCTATTTTTACGAAGCCCCTCAGGGGAAGCTCAATTGGCGATCATCGTGAAAATGAAGTGTTAGGTACCACAAGATTCTAGGTTCAAATCCCCCGAGTTTACTCATGGCCACATGTTGCGGGTGACGCAATTCACCTAAGGATTATAGTTGTTGATTGTAGTAGAGAAGTAAGAGTTCTGCTTTCCTGGGTGCTAAGGCTAGCAGAGGGTCCCACAAGACAGCCACTTCAGCCAAATATTAATTTATTTAACTATTTCCTAATGTTAGACTTAGGAAAATTTTAAAATCCTAAGTTAACTTATGATTTAATCCCAGCCCTTCATCAAGATCTAATCTCAACCATTAAAAGAGAAGGAGGGGCGTAGGTCGAAATTATAAGAGGAGATAGAGCAAGGAAGTGGCTAGTCAGTTGAGCACAAGTAGTGTATCATATCATAGAAGGGAAAGACTAGGGTTTCAGTCAATCGCAAAGCTTCAGTAACAAAGGTGAATGAGTGAGAGGCGAGTTGCTCTTACAGACTCAGCACAGTTATTCCACTTGCACGTGTGAAGGAAGAGATATTTGTCGCTCGCACGTTTGCGTAGATAGGAAGAATTATGCAGCCATACAGAAAATCGAGTGTGCGGTAGGGAGATCGATTTATCTCGGGGACTTGCCAGTGTTTTCCTATAGAGAAAGCGAAAAATTTCCCTTGCTGTAAATATTTGAAGATTACCCTTTTGTTGAAGATAATAAAAGACACACGAAGTTGCAGGTTTTCCCCGGAGTTGGGGTTTCCTGGGTATATCTTGTGTTTTATGTGTCTTTTATTATCTATGTGTGCTAAGTTAGAAAACTCACTGTATTTGCAATTTAAGTTTTCAGAACAGCTGATGTTTGTATTTCTGGTTTTACACGTAGAAAATTGGGAATCGGTAACTGGGTGTTAAGGAAATCTAACAATAGTGATAGCAGTGGAAATCAAACTCATGTCAAGCTAGTATGAGACCAACCGAGTTGTTGATTCCTCTAGTAAAAATAATAATAATTCTAATTTTAGGAATTGTTATTTTTAGAAAGTAATATGATTAACAAGATGATTACATTTTTTAGCACCCCATATGGAGATTCAGTGCTGGTCCAAGTTGCAAATAATTCTAACACCGCAAATTTGATCCATTTTTAATATTGCTATTTTCGACAAGGTCACTAGATTTTGGATATAAAATATGGTGTACATTATTAGTGCCTGTTAGGAATAAAAATTATATATAAAATAAAATAAATATAAATGAATAGTAAATACATTATTAGTGTCTGTTACAAATATAACTTATCTATAAAATAAAATAAATATAAATGAATAAATAGTAAACATAATTATAGTTAATTAGTGATTAATTAATGAAGAGGCATGTTTCTAAAGGACTAAAAGGCCACCTGCCTAGGTATATAAGTGGGCCCTCATAGTAACATTCAAACATCTTTGTACATTCATCTTATTAATAAAAATATAATTTACAATACATTGTGTATTTTACATATTAAAAACACAAATAATTCTAAGTTTTTCGCTTCAGTGGTATCAGAGACATCTGATCCTCAGGATGTTATCCGCTGCACAATCTGCCATTAAATTTAGGTCCTGAAATCATGGAATTATTGAATATCATAAATATAAACTGTTAAATTAAATTGGAGAAGCATTACAACAAATAAAAAAAATCTTTTGCAGAATCATTAAAGGCTTTCAAAACATCAGATTCATTACCTAAAATGGAAGAGGACATTGACTTGAAAGAGACTAACAATAAACAACACTCTAACCAAGAAAATGATGTTGAACATGTTGAACTAGGATCAAATCAGGGTGACATGAAAGAGAACGATAATCAAAGTAGGTATATGAAAATAAAAGATGAGAACAGGGAGAAAGAAAATGTAGAAGTGATTGATGAAGAATCACTACATTCCACAAAAGATCACAAAATTGTTCTATCAATTACAGCTTATAAAGATGATCTTAAGGATAGACATAATTCTTTTACACATGGATATGTTGGAACTGACTCACAGATCTTTGCACTGAGGCTACGCTACAGAGCATTAGAAAATAAATGGATGTTATTGACTTAGAAGATGAGACCATCGATGTTGAAATCCTCAATTTTGTGGCTGCTACAAATGAACACTTCCAGACTGTGTTGGGTACCAGTAACCCATCTGCCTTGCGTGAAACTATTGTTGAAGTGCCCAATGTTTCTTGGGAGGATATTGGTGGTTTGGAAAATGTCAAGAGGGAGCTTCAAGAGACTGTTCAATATCCAGTGGAACACCTTGAGAAATTTGAAAAGTTCGAAATATCTCTTTCGAAAGGAGTGCTCTTTTATGAGCCACCAGGTTGTGGTAAGACTCTACGTGCAAAAGTTATTGCTAATGGGTGCCATGCCCATTTTATCAGTGTAAAAGGCCCAGAATTACTAGCTATACGGTTTGGAGAAAATGAAGCTAATATTCGGGAGATTTTTGATAAATCCCGACGGTCAGCGCCTTGTGTCCTGTTTTTTTATGAGCCTTATTCTATTGCTACACAACGAGGGAGCAATATTGGTGATGCATGTTGTGCTGCAGATATAATCCTAAATCAGTTGTTAACAGAGATGGATGGGGTGACAGCCAACAAAAGTGTTTTCATTATTGGGGCACAAGAATTTGGAACCAGTTGCATGCAGGTTAATCGCTGTGAGTATAACAGGGACCACCATTTTTACGTTTTAAAAATTCGCTTGCCCTCACCAGTAACAGAAACAACAGCAACAACAAAATCTGAAATTGCCCTCCTTTCCTCTACTCAAGTAATTAATTGTCACAAAGGAGGTGTAAAAATGCAATCTGCAGATGTGAAAACCACAATTCAGGAGGCTCTAAAGGCTCTCTACCATCTTCCGGAAGAGCAAATTTGCAAGGACCCTAACTGATGGTTGCAAGAATTCCTGAGAAACATGGACGTGTGGCAGGTGTCAAACAGCCTACTGCATGAACCCAATACCAACTTAGAGACTCTTACGTTTTTCTCTCAGACTCTTAAGATGAAGGTCCAGCGTGATTTTGAGGAGTTGCCATCTTCAGCTTTCATATCATTACAGGAATCACTAAAGACTTGTTGAAAAGGTTTAGCAAAGGTCCGGCCAAGGTTAGGAAACAGATTAGTATAGCAATGGCAGCACTAACAGTCCATGTCCCTGCAAAAGATTGCGGTAGTGGTGGACATTTAAACTGGTTAAGAGATGAGTTGGGTACTATGCCAGAATTGCTTCCTAGCTTTTTAGAACTACTGGAAGTGATGCCAGAGCAGGCACATAACTACAAAATTGCAGCTCGTCCAGATAGACGACGCCATTTTCAGAAAGAACTGACAGAATCGGTAGAGATTGCTTTTAACATCTTAAGTTCTTGCCTGGCCATCAAAGGTTAGCTTGAATCGGTTTTGGATGCTTTTTCATCCTGGCTACGACTAAGTTCCGGAATCCCATGTAGCACTCTTGCTTCTCATGCTCGAGTCTAAGCATCTCTAGGTGCTTTGAACTCAGACAATCTTTTTGATGCAGCAGTTAATGTTGTCTGTGAATTGATACGTTACAGAGTTTCAGGAAGCCTTGGTGGTGTTGCAAAACAAAAGCCTTTGATTCAAGTGTTTGTGCCTCATGTCATGAAACTCAGGCCACGTTTCACGGCTTCATTAGAGAGTGCCCAAGGCCATCAAGGATCTGGAATGGGTCAGGAGGACAATGAGAGAGTGAAAGGCATGGCTCGCTTACTTTCTGAAATGGGAGATACATGTTCTGATATGATTGCTACAGGATCTACGGAGTCAATGATGATTGTAGAAGCCATTTTAGAAGTCACATCACATCCAGATTACAATATTGCTGCAATGACTTTCAACTTTTGGATTATTATGTGGGACTTGAGAATGAAGTTACCATTGATATTGAGCGGGAAAGGAGGTTGGCAGTTTTTTGTCCAGTATTTCAGATATTAGTGTCACTGGTTAGCTTCCGAGCAACATACCCCCAAGATTATAATCAATGGTCAACAGAAGATTTTTCCGATTTTAAACAAATGAGATTTGTTGAGGGAGAAATGTTGACGGCTCCTGTTCTTAATTATGGGTTCCCCTTCCAGGGACAACGCAATACCATATTGAACAGTCAATGTCTGTGTAGGTCTGAACACGATCGTACGAGTCAAATTCACAATACGGACACAAACCTTAATAATTTTAATAAAGTATAAAGTACTTTATGAAAATTATTAAAGTTACTTTATTAATTATAAAGTTACTTTATAATAATTTTTATAAAGTTACTTCAAAAACATTACTTAAATTATATATAAGAAATAAATTTAAAAACAAAAATAAAATATATTAAAAAAAAAAGGTAAAAGTTCAATAATACCGCTTACAGATGTCGAAATGATGTGGGCAAATAAAGAAATTATCAGCAAGTGAAGAAATTGTCATGCGATTAAGCTTTGAGGACAGCTTTTTGAAGAGTGGGGCAATGGTACGAGTATAAATTATATATAAAATAAAATAAATATAAATGAATAAATAGTAAACATAATTATAGTTAATTAGTGATAAGTTAATGAAGAGGCATGTTTCTAAAGGACATGTACATTCACTGAAAGGGGACCTTCCTAGGTATATAAGCGGCCCCTCATTGTAACATTCAAACATCCTTGTACATTCATCTTACTATTAATATTATTTACAATAAAGGACATGTACATTCACTGAAAGGGGACCTTCCTAGGTATATAAGCGGCCCCTCATTGTAACATTCAAACATCCTTGTACATTCATCTTATTATTAATATTATTTACAATACATCGTGTATTTTACATATTAAAAGCACAAACAATTCTAAGTTTTGTCGCGTCAGTGTCTAATTTTGGGAAATTTTGAGGAGTTTGAAATTTCAAGGACAAGATGTGTTTTGGAAATTTCAAGAGGTCATGCAAAGGACCCATATGTGGTTTACTTGCTATTTTAGGAAAGATATCAGTCTTGTGGTGGTCCTACACCTTAGGTATAGTGCCACTCCCCATGAAAGTTTACTTACTCTCTCTTTCATTCGTTACCATGCCTAATCTTTCC
This sequence comes from Pinus albicaulis, assembly GCA_034641835.2. Taxonomy (NCBI): domain Eukaryota; kingdom Viridiplantae; phylum Streptophyta; class Pinopsida; order Pinales; family Pinaceae; genus Pinus; species Pinus albicaulis. Next base: position 878,086,793 of record CM076584.1, on the reverse strand, counting down.
TAAAATCCCACTCGCCACCCATGTAGCCCCTTTATTTTTAGCACTTTATTAAGATCAAAGGGTTAGTTACTATTTGTGAGGCTTGTTGAATTTGGAGAGATTTCTAATTTTGGAACCAATAAGCCTTCATTAGGAGTTGTCCTAATGCATGTGAGTTGGGTACACCTACTATTCTTGGCCTAGAAAGGGAAAGATCCACTTAGAGGGAGACTATTACTATTTTGAACACCTTTCCCTCTTCCTAGTCAAATATGGCATTCATGTAAGGCAATTTTACGAATAAATTCAGTCTGTTTGCTATGAGTGGAGGTTGCCTCTTTTGAAAAGCAAAAAAACATCTATACACTTGAAAACATTGCACCCTAGAGGACTCATTTTAGCATGCTTTTGTGTACAATAAGAGCACAAATTTATCCTTGGAGAATGAGAAATGTACCTGCTATTTTTATATTCTAGGTCATGCATTTGAGGCTAAAGTGAAGAAATTCCTGAGACAAGGATGTCCAAAGGAGAAAGAAGAAGAGCAGGTCTACCATATGTCTCATTGTCTCAAGGGAGCTTATCTTTTTTGCTCTTTAAAACTGGAAGTTTTCCTAATGGAAGGATAACCCTAACCACCTCCAATTCTGCAAGGTCCCAACAACATGGCAAATGTTGGTCCCATAAACACAGTGAAATATATCATCTAGGCCACAGCAATGAACCTCGTCCTCCAAATAGTAGCACATTACTCAACCATGCTAGAATTATTGTTGTTCCTGTCCATGGAGTTCTTTTATAAGATTCCTCCATTCAACCGCACATGTTAGGGCAGATGGTTTCAATGGACCATAGTAGGCTTACATCTTTTCTAGCAAACTATCTAGATCTATTCGCATTAACTCTTCGTCCTCCAAACAGTAGCACATTACTCAACCATGCTAGACTTATTGTTGTTCCCCTCCATGGAGTTCTTTTATAAGATTCCTCCATTCAACCTCACATGTTAGCAGAGATGGTTTCAATGGACCATGGTAGGCTTAGACCTTATCTAGAAAACTGTCTGGATCCATTCGTTTGTAAATCTCCCACCCACATTGGCTCTCCATCTTTAAAGTAGGCTTTTCGAGATTTAGATTAGACTCATTCTTAACTTTCTACATCTTGCTTTTTATAGGACCTTCCTTAGTGTTGCCACTTTGTACTAACATCATGATACCTAATAATCTCATTGACCTACCTTTTGTTTTCATTAGTCATTTGGCAGGCATTAATAAAATTATCTTATCTTAACTTGTGTAGTTAAACTTAACTTTTGAGAGAGAAACCTAACCATGTCTATAGCCAAGTAATATAATTTTGGGTTTGAAGTCTCCTCCACCAAACCTACAATTATTCAAATCATGCAGCAGATCCTCATCCTAGAAGCCTTAATTCTAGGATAATTTTGCCTGCACAGCAATACCTCTGTTAAAATCCTTGTCTGTCAAAAGACTTATATGTTGTAGCTATGGTCGTTGTACAAATTTCACTCACTTGGGGTTTAGAAATCTCACCTCTTGACTAAAGGTTTCTCAAATCTTAACCTTCTAATTTTCAACCTTAAGGTTGTTATGAAATAAAAACAAAACGGCAGCAACAATAGGTAGTCCATCAAGTCTTAACAACCACAATAATCTAGGAAATCGAAGAGAAAAGATAGTCACAGTTCAAAGCCTCAATAGGAAACCTAGATCTTATGGCAACAATGAGGTTAGCCACCATTGTCACCTCAATGGCCTCTATCATGCTACTCAGTGGTGCATGTTATCCCCACAAGGGAAGCTTCCCTAACTAAGCTCAGAGGGTACTAACTAAGGCAAATGAATCTCTAAGGGACGTGTAAATAATTAATAATATCACCCAACAAGATCTTCAATAAGTAAGGACTCAAGGGTGTATGGAAAAAGGTACCATCAACGCTTTCATGGTCATGATGAGAATTACAACTAATCAAGTACACTTTCTACCAACCCCAATGGACTAGAAGAAGGTTGTTACAAACTAGAGTTTTTATAATATGCATATTTACAACATACAATAGCATATAACAGAGGATCAAAGTCTATCAAGAAATAAGAAAGGGATAAGGAAACTTTATCGTTTTCAAAACAACAATAGAGGGAAGAATGTAATTGATGCTAGATTTTGCACTTTTAGTTTATTAAAAACCAATTTCTATCAATGGGATCATAACATATAGAAGCACAATTACCATCAAATGAAAATTAAAACCAAACCTTAACCCTAGTTACCAAGAAATTAGGAAACAGAGATAAGAATTTATAATGATCGCCGTTACTAGACAAGTGCCTCTACTCAATAAGGAAATGGAGTTAATTAGGGCAAGGTCAATGATAGATTGCCTTGGATGAAGAGGGTGGAAGATCAAATTTCTTCTCTCAAAAACCCTACTGACTTCATTATGTGGGAGATTTAAGGTCAAAGGAAGCATGCACTAAGTTCCTTTGTTGGATTCTTGAAAGACAAATCATTCATAACAATAAAGAATAAAGATTTCAAGAAAGATATTGCACTTACATTCTTCAATTACAATGTTAAATCATTCAATGCATTCACCATTATGCCATATCAGCAAGACATACACAGCTAGAAATTACAAATCATGAAGAATATAGATGGCTAAAACTCAAATCTGCAACTTGTACAATTATTAGACAGCTGGTAATTTTATTAATATGCATAAATATGATGTTTACATACCTACCATAGCCTTATAACAAGGCTAGTAAAATCATCTAGCTATCTGATACCCTAGCTAGGGGAAACCAAGAAAACCCTAGCTCACACTAAGAACATCAACAAGCATGCATCACACAAGCATGTCCTTGAAGGCAAGAAATCTCTTCTTCTCTTCATGAAGCACAACCTAGGCTTTCGCCTCAAAACCCTAATCTCCAAATCTCCAATGAATAAAATCCTTACCCTAGTATTCAAAATAATCCAACAAGCTTAAGAAACCCTAGCAACTACAAGAGAGAGAGAGAGAGACCAACTAAACAAGAAGATCCAAGTGAGAGAGGAAAAGTGTGTTCCTCTTACTCACATCTCTACACAAGAATAATTGAGTTATATGAACGATGATCATCTCCAACTTTTAGTTGACAAGAACAAGCCCAAGCCCAAGCACCTCACATAACCAAGCCCCAACAAAGACATCCTCCTTGAATTGTGTAACTTTTCCTAGGACATCCACATGAACCCTAGTGATTCATTCCAATAAGACAAGTACAAAGAAAAGTGTTATAAATCTAATTCATAACTAGTAGAATAAATAGAAATAAATGTAATTGTTAAATAATCAATTAGGATTATGTTAAGTAGTCATTAGTTAACTGAAAAGGCATGTCTAAAAGACATGCATGTTCATGAAAGGTCACCTGCATAGGTATAAAAGGAGGGCCTCATTGTAGCTTTCAATCGTCTTATTATATCATATCGATAAATATTTATTATTATAAATACCTCTTGTGTATTTTTATAATTAAAGCCATTTTTGCTATTAAGCCAACAAATCTACAAGTCTTGCTGCTACAGAAACCAAATCTACAAGTTCCGCTGTTACAAAAAGTGTATGATGATGACCAAACAAAGGACTCTCCCTCTATATATATGAAAGGTGAGTGGAGGCCAGCAATACATATGTGTGCCTTAGCTATTACAAGCAACCTACAATAGCAAATGTATGCTCACACATGCACAACACTACACTCCAGATGTACAAATGTCAAGCTTGAAGGCGATGCCATCCAAAAGAAAACCCCCAACTACAAGGGCACTTGATGTTGTGTGTCTAACCCTGCTCATACAAGCCTCCAAAGTTCCATCAACCCCCCTAAGACATGTATTCCAGTAGGTCCACTCCACCTACATGAAATACTCGGTGTTGCCATGGCCCCAATGCCCTCCTCTCATATGCAAAATGGTCCTCCTCCTAAGTAGGGTGTTCTCCAAGCAAGCAATCATCCCCATGTGGCCATCATGTAAAACATCACCAAAGCAATAAATAAATCTCCAAGCAGTCAACTAAAAGTCAAGAAACCACTGAGTAAGCCATCTACAATGTGCAAGTCCATCACGAACCATCTCCCATGTGCAAATCTATCACAGGCCATCCAAGGGCTTAACATACACCATCTACCTCAAATCTCAAAAAACAGCGCCACACATGGCATAAACATTTTCAGAGTGACCTGAAAGTTAACAGTAATTTAGCAAATAAATCCAGCATAACCTAATCTGGATTGGATCATTAACTTGACATCCATGTCGATGATTTCAAAGTGGAAAAAGTGGAAGTAATCAATGCATAGGACCATGTCTATTAGCGGACCCAATCTGGAAAAAATTTGGGTCAAAAACATTACGAGTCATTTTGAGGCCTTAAACTTTTTGTGGTTTAGACTGTTAATTTTCTTGTAACAAGCAAGATTAGAACAATTTTCAAACTGATAAATACTTCCAATGATACAATTTGATTTCTTTAGAGCATTCAATCATTAAGCAGTTATACTTGAAAATTTCAACCATGACCTTCAATAGAGCAATAGAGATCACAGAAAACAATAAATCAAGAGACACAAAAATTTCTTGTGACAAAACCCCACAAGGAAGAAAACCCAGTAATCTTTCCTTATGAGAGAGAGTTTGATTCATCAATAATACATGAGAATATTCCAGTCAAAATGCCAGTGAAATGAGAGAGAAAAAGTCAACACTTGCTCATAGTCAAAGTCTGCACAAGAGGACCAAATTTCGGCCTAAGGCTTTTGATCAAAGGGTCAAAATTTGGCCTGCAATTCCTCAGTGAAAATCTCAGTAGAACTTCAGTAGTTGACCTGCGGTCAACTCTCAGTCAATTCCTAGACAGAGATAAAACTTCGATCAAAGATAGTCAACGAAGGGAGAGAACAAACAAAGAGGGTTTGTGCACTGTAGCAACCCACACACAATAGATCTCACGCCTTCATAATTGCATCTATTTCCATTCAGAGAAAGAGAGAGAGCCAAGCAGCCTCACCTTCCACCAAGGTTGTCTCCCAAAAGGGTTTCCCCAAATCATACCTTGTGTTATTGTGGTTTGTGAGTGATTGGTCAATTTGTTCTTTATTTTCTACATAATTATAATTTACATGCATACACAATCAACAGTAATTAACAAGTCTAGAAATCTAAGGAGAAATTAATCTTCATAGTGTAGATTTCAGATTTACGTATATATTTTAGTAGATTTGTTCTAACGAATTGTCCAATGGAATATCCACAGCAGTTTACAAATCATATTGGTATCAAAACGTGTCTCTTTTGTAATGAATAAAATAATGTAAATAGTGACTAATTAGTTAATTAGTAATTAGGTTGAAAGGCCATGTCTGCTAAGACATGACCTTTCGTGAAGAGGCACCTGCGTAGGTATATAAGCAGGACTCATTTGTAACATTCAATCATCTATCTCATATCTCATTCATCACACTTACTAATATAATATTTGTATCCTCAATGGACATCTTTGTATTCCAAGTTTTCTGGAGTATTTAACTTGAGAAGGAACTTTGTTCACTTCATTTGGTATTAGAGGAGTTCGATCTTCTAGCCGCTCATTGTTGCACAGAGCTACACTCCTCGGTCCAGGCTTTTGGCCATCAAAAATTCGTCAACACTGTTCGTCGAAGCGTTTCGCTACCAGTCTTGGAGTTTCTCCATTTTCATCAGTAGGCCTTTGGCCAAAATTAAAAATTTGAAGAAATTTCACCAGTAGGCCTTTGGCCAGAATTAAAATTTTGAAGAAATTTCACCAGTAGACCTTTGGCCAAAATTAAAAATTTAAAGAAAAAAAGAAGGGAATTTTTTGAAAAAAAAGAAGCAAAAGCAATATATATATATATATATATATATAAAAGTAAAAAAAAAAAAAAAAAGAGAGAGATATATATAAAGTAGTACATATACATACATACCAAGACAATTTAAAAATAAAAAGGAAAAAGAAAGAAGGAAGAGTAGATAAGGTTATTTTGATTACTCTTTAAGTGGTTTACAAGCTCGTGGTTTTAGAAGCCCATGGTATTTGCAAGGTAAAATAAGAACAAAAGGAATAAAAAATCTTTGTGTGAATGGTGAGTTTACTTTTACGTGGAGAACATTAACCGAGTCAAATACACATAAGTGGACATATATTTTATAGGTGAATATATGTGAATAGCCACATTTCACAAGGGTTGTAATCTTTCAACAAAAAAAAGAGGTAAAAAAATCAATTGTTAAAATATATATATATATATATATATATATATATATATATATATATATATATATTATGAAAGTCAAACATCTTAGGAATTATAAAAGATTTCATAAAAAGAAATCAAGGAAGTAATTTTCAAAAAAATCGGAAGGAAAAATATTATTAAGGATTTCTTAAAATATTAAGGAATCATTATTAAAGCTCGAAGGTATATAAAAGGAAAAAGAGGTTATTAAAGGTTTAAGCATTGGAAAAGTGGAAAAGGAGATAAATCATTATATTCTAAAGATTTTATTTAAAAAGAGAATATATATACATATATAAAAGAATTTGAGCCTCTTTTAAAAGAGAATATTAGTGAAGGATTCATTACCAAAGATTGAAGGAATAATAGTAAAGGATATTGGAAAGATTAATTAAGCTTGAGGGTTTATTAAAGGGAAATAATAATATTTTATTATAAATATTAGGAAGGGTCATCCTTAAAAACCCCGAAGTTATCTGACAAAATGGCATCCAAAATAGAACTAAAAGAGGGAAGATTTCCTAAAACTTATAGTATGTGTGTCGATGCGCTAATTGAAATCAAAGGGTCGCTTGCGGGAAAAGAGGTTCTCATATCTATCGATTTTACTCAAAAGAATAATTATATTAGTACCGAATGTGCTAACCAATTAGTGATCCCTGAAGCAAATATAACGGAAGCAAATTCATTTAACGCAAATGACAAACAATACAACATAGAGAATTTACACCTAAGTATTGGGGAGTATTCCCTTGTCTCGCAATTCACCATTAAAACCTTATTTTCCAATAATAGTGATATATTTCTGGGTTCGCTCTGGATGGAATCACTAGGGTCATTCATCTTTAATACGAAAAAGAAGTTTTTGACATTTTCTTACAAAAAGAAAAACATAACGTTACAAGATGTCACGATGAAGTCGAATTCACTAACACTGGAAGACATATTAGATATCACAAGAGTAGTTCTTCCATAAAGTAAAAAAACAATACAATATTTGCAAAGAGAAGTTGACGAAATCACAACTAACAAGAATGAAGAAGTTGCTCGCCTCAAGGAGCACAATGATAAATTACTAACGCAAATTAAGAAGTTGAAGAACAACAAGAAGTCGATGGAAAACAAGGTGCAACAACTTGGTGAAAATGAAGCATCGAAATCTTCAAATATAGAAGTTCAAGTTGAAGAAAAATCGAACGTTGATCCAGTAAATGTCTCAACTGAAGAAGACGACAAGCAAGTTGTAGAAGAAACAAACTTAGATGCCAGACGAACGAGGAACATTCTACATGAATATGCTGTAACCATCTCCATAACGTCCTCGCTAGGCGAAAATCAAAGAGGTCAAACCAAAACAGTTCCCTATCGACATCCAAATCATGCGAGCAGACAACTCAACCAAGCTATGTATTCAGAACAGAAACAGGCTAATATTCCGAAGAATACTAACGAATCATCACAAGTTGCCAGTCATCGTAAGATTCCACAGAAGATTGATTTAGGATGGTCCGATCCATTCTCAGTGCAACAATTTTGTTTTTCACTTAGAGGATCATATCAACTTGTATCGACAAGGATAACTGCCCCGAGACAAGAAGATGTTCGTAGCACGAAAAGAAATCGAGGCCTTTCATCGACAAGCTTTGAAGACAAAGCTTTTTGAGGGGAAGGCAATGTAATGAATAAAATAATGTAAATAGTGATTAATTAGTTAATTAGTAATTAGGTTGAAAAGCCATGTCTGATAAGACATGACCTTTCGTGAAGAGGCACCTGCGTAGGTATATAAGCAGGACTCATTTGTAACATTCAATCATCTATCTCATATCTCATTCATCACACTTACTAATATAATATTTGTATCCTCAATGGATATCTTTGTATTCCAAGTTTTCAGCAGTATTTAACTTGAGAAGGAAGTTTGTTCACTTCATCTTTGGGTATATTATGAGGGTTTGAAGGGGATCTAGATCGGTTAAGTGGAAAGTCACAAAACTCGAGCCATGGCCGACAAACCTATGAATAGCCTCAAGATCCCACAAAGTAGAGGTTTGTGTGACTAGAAGCACAAGTCGCAGATATAAAACATAATGTGAGCCTCATCATGTCATCCTTGACCAATAAGCTCAAGCCCTTCGGAGAAGATGGAGGTGTTAAGGCAAAGGTCGAATCGAAGGGGAAGTTGACAAATTGGGAACAACCAGAGACAGTTTAAGAAAGAACCTGAAAAGGATCAACCCAGTTACAGTGTTGTGAACCATTAATAGTCCCTATACAAAATGGAAGCAAAGTTCGAAATCAAGCAATATCAATGCCAAGTTGATGCTCTGAAGCTAAATCAATGGTTGCAACAATTAGAAGTTTATTTTAGTGTTCATCGTATAGAAGAAAAACAAAACATTTAATTTACTCGACTAAAATTAGAGGGAAGTGACCTGACTAGGTGGGAAATCCACACAAAGACCTTGAGGTTGGAGGGAAATCCTCCAGTGACAGTGGGAGGATTTCAAAACCCTCATAAAGTAACAATTTTACAGTATCAAGTACGTAGAGGACCAATGGATCCAATGGCATTACTTCAAGCAAAGACAGGGGCAACGTGTACAGGAGCACACTACAAAATTTAGAAAGATGGTCATAATGTTGGGTATCTCCCCCACGAACCCAAACGTACTCAAGTATCTGGGAGACTACACAGCCATCTACAAAAGCAAGTAATGTTGTTCAAGCCCGAATCAATGCACGAGGCTTCTGTAGGCACAATAGGTGGAGAGCATAGGCCAAAAGAAAGGGAAATCAAGTGGGTCAAAGTAGAAAGAGGACCAAGAATCTTCCAAGGAGGGGAAGAAGAAGTAGAAATGAAAGACGGACAAAAAAACAACAACCACAGCACACCAATGCAAAGATCTTAGCAACCATTGCAACCATTATAACTTTGACAATGATATAAAGGAGAAGTGTTGGAAGTTGCATCCAAACTTCAACCCGAAGAACAAAAAGAAACGTGTTAAGAAAAACATTTCATGGACATAGATTTGAGGAATTGGATGGAAAGCATCTCGGAAATGGATGAGAAGATTGTTTGTAGATCAATGTATATGGGGGTGAATCTGAGTAACCTTCAACAAATGGAAAAGAATGAAAATACCAAACTCTTCTAGACAAAGATACATGTCAAGTAGACAAAGATCCAATGGCATTACTTCGAGCAAAGATAGGGGCAAAGTGTACAGGAGCACACCACAAAATTTAGAAAGATGGTCATTATGTTGGGTATCTCCCCCACGAACCCAGACGTACTCAAGTATCTGGGAGACTACCCAGCCATCTACAAAAGCAAGTAATGTTGTTCAAGCCCGAACCAATGCACGAGGCTTCTGTAGGCACAATAGGTGGAGAACATAGGCCAAAAGAAAGTGAAATCAAGTGGGTCAAAGCAAAAAGAGGACCAAGAATCTTCCAAGGAGGGGAAGAAGAAGTAGAAATGGAAGAAGGACAAAAAAAACAACAACCACAGCACACCAATGCAAAGATCTCAGCAACCATTGCAACCATTATAACTTTGACAATGATATAAAGGAGAAGTGTTGGAAGTTGCATCCAAACTTCAACCCGAAGAACAAAAAGAAACATGTTAAGAAAAACATCTCATGGACATATATTTGAGGAATTGGATGGAAAGCATCTCGAAAATGGATGAGAAGATTGTTTGTAGATCAGTGTAGATGGGGGTGAATCTGAGTAGCCTTCAGCAAATGGAAAAGAATGAAAAGACCAGACTCTTCTAGACAAAATTACAGGTCAAGTAGACAGAGATTGATGCTTTGTTTGACTCGGAATCACAGCGAAACCTCATTGCATGAAAGTTGGTCAAAAACTTGGGATTGGAAGTTTGTGATCGTACAAACCCATACCATTGGAATGGGTAAATGAACATAGAGAAGTAACGGTAACGAAAGAGTGACAACTCATATTTGTTACCAGTGTTGATTTTATTGATAAAGTAGAACTAGATGAAGTTCCCCTTGAAGTATGTGGATTGGTGTTTAGAAGTCACTATATGTACATGTGGGATGGAATCTTCATGCAGAGAGCCAGTTAGTACCAAGGGAAGTCCAACTTTCCACTGTTAAGTGCCAACCAAACCAAGAATCTAATCGATTCAAGCAAGGAGTATGTTTTAGTGTTTTTAAGAGAAAATCAGTTTGTAGAAGTGTCAATTAGAGCAAAGTCATCCTTGGAGGGATGAACTAAGGAATAGCAACAACTAGAACAATTGCTACAAGCATAAAGGGATGTGTTCTAAGAGCCTAAAGTTATATCACCCAAGAGGGAAGTGAAGCATGAGATCCAATTCTTGCCACACTCCTCGTTGCCAAAAACTAGGCTATACAAGCAGTCTGTTATAGAAGCAAGTTAGGTGAAGAAGCAATTGCAGTAGCTAGAACAAGGTATCCTTTGACCAAGTACCTCACCATGTGGATCAGCCATCATCATTTTGCCAAATGAAAGATGGGACTTGGAAGATGTGTATAGATTACAAGGTGTTAAATAAATTTACTCTCAATAATAGGTACCCTCTACCTAGGATAGATGATCTGTTGAATCAGTTCCAACAAGCCAAATACTTCACCAAGTTGGACTTCAAGTCTAGATATTACCAAGCTCAAGTGAAAGAAGAAGATACCTAGAAGACCGCCTTCAAAACTAGGCAAGGTTTGTATGAGTGGATAGTCATGTCGTTTGGCCTATGCAATGCACCAGCTACATTTATGAGGTTAATGAATGATATATTGTGCCCTTTCATTGATTCATTTGTTATATTCTATTTGGATGATATAATGGTATAAAGTGTTGCCTAGAAGGAGCGCATCTCACATTTAATGCAGGTGCCAGAGACGTCAATGAGACACCAACTGCTAACAAATCTCAAGAAGTTTGAATTTGCACAGCAATCTTTGGTGTATATGGGATGTGTGATAGGTAGAGGATAGCTTAAGATAGATCATGCCAAGATGGAGGCCATCATGAAGTGGCCATGTTTCTAAGGTCGGGAGTTATGTTGGAACAACACAATACATGACGAAATTCATAGCCTTGTTTTTAGCAATAGCAGCACCACTCCACAACATAACAAAGATTGGCAAGAGTTTCAAGTGAGGAAAGGGTTAGCAGAGAATCTTTCAGGAGTTAAAGAAGAATATCAATCAAACACCTATTCTAGAATTACCATCATCAAATATATGAGCAGAGTAGTTGAGAGTGAATAGGGAGTTAGAAAAGGTTGTGGAGGCGGCGTAGTGGTAAATTCGGCCTCGTAATGACGGACCGGTCTTGTGTTCGATCTCGAGCAAGGCCGTAGCTCGTCGTGCGAGTAGTTAGTCTAAACCGGGCCAAGCCCACTACCTTTTACCCATGTGGTGTAGAACAGTCGGTGATGGGGTGCACTGTTAAGGCACTCCGTTCTGTAAGGTCACCAGTTCGAAACCCGTGGGTGGCATGGGAGGAGAAAAAATGGAAAAATTAGGATTAGTCTAAACGAGAAAAAAAAAAAAAAAAAAATAGGGATTTAGAAAACAGAGAGGTTTGTAGACTATAGCAACCCACAAGCATTTATTTCCATTCAGAGGAAGAGATAGCAGAGCAGCCTCACCTTCCGGATGGGTTTTCTCGCAAAACATTTTCCAGAGACATATCTTGTGTTCATGTGGTTTGCGAGTTATTGTTCTATTTGTTCTCTATTTTCTGCAAAATTATAATTTACATGCATATGCAATAAACAATAATTAATATGTCTAGAGATTTAAGGAGAAATTAACCTTCATAATGTAGATTTCGAATTTACCTATATATTTTAGTAGATATGTTGTGACAAATTGTCCAATGGAATATCCATGACAATTTACAAATCATAACCCCTTACTAGTCCCCAACTTTGTCCCAACATATCGTTCAAACTAATAATTGAATTCTTCTTGAAAAAATACACAATTTCAAAGAAAAATTGTCCATAACAAAGTACGAGAAGTGAAGTTATCTGTTATTCACAATTGCCAATTTTTCTAGGGTTTTTTCAATAAGGTTGTGAATTTCAACCATCGGATATCTTTTGATAGAGACACAGATATCAGTCAAACTAGTGGCAGTGGAACTAGATAAGCTATGGCATTTCGTAATTGGGTTCATAATAACCAACTTGGGAAGCATGCCAAAACTTTAGATTATTCTACATTTTTAGCCTCAGAGCCTACCATGCACCTCTAGTGATTTTAAGATCTTTTTCTTGGATTAGCAAGCTCATTTTTAGATTCTTTTTAGAGGCATGTTATGATGTCTTTAAATAACACAGTGATCTATCACTAAATGGGTGAAGCAATAGTTGGGAAAGAATATATGAGGAAATACAAGTGGAATCACATTGTTGTATTCCCTTATAACCCCCACTGGCACCCCTACGAGTAGTATTGCATCAAAGAATACATGTATACAAAATATCAATTCCACATACCTTTGCTTATATAGGAAGTCCACTACGTATAGTTGAAAACAACTTTAAATAATCTAATTGATTATCTTGTTGTTATAGTACATCTAGAACAGCACACACCCATACCACCCTCTACTACTTAGGTAATCAAGTAGTATGGCTAAGGTCACTATTGGGCCTCCATAGTTGGTGCCAAAGATATTACGTCGAGTACTACTATTGGACCTCGCACATCTATCAAATATTTATAGCACTTGACACTCCCTTGTACTCAAAACCCGGTAACTTTTACCAATGGCCCCACCCATGAAGGAGAATACTTATAAACTACCTCATACTTCCCCGAAGAACATGAACACCCATTGTACCACAAACAAGATGGAAAGGTCAACATAAGAAATTTCAGGATGCCATAAATGGATAGATGAGAAGATCAATAAAACGTTGCAAAAGTTCGATAAGAAAGTAGATGAGAAGCTTGACAACTCTGAAAAATTTTGATTGTGATGTTGTCACGCTTGTTAGCTCAACAAATACTAGAAGAAAACCACATGAGTGCAGAACACATTAAGCCACACAAAGAAGAAGCTTCTAACTCAAGACTATTTAGCCACCCACAATATTTGTATAGTCAACACAACAATAGATCAATGGATAATAACATATGGCATCGTTCTCCTAAGGTGGTCATGAACATGTTTCATGGCTTTGACCTGTCAAGATGGATCAACTATATGGAACATGACTTCGACCTCCAAGGCATGACTTCACATGATGCAACTTAGGGTGGAAGTCTCATGATTAGATCTCGAAAAATGGAAATGGTGGTAATGGCATAAAAAATCCATTGTTGACTACATCACCTAGAGTCACTTTGTTAAAGTTGCCCAAGCATGTTTTGAGAGAGATACTCACTATTAGGGATGACTTACCAAGTTATAGCAAAAAGGCTCAGTCACCGGCTTTAGGGTACCCTTTGAACATGTTTATTTTTAATGTACCTTGGACAAGTGGTTTCCCATGGGTTAGTCTCTACCTAGGTTGAAATGTCCAAAATAATTTTTTTCCTAGGTGTGACTTTATAAAGTGAAAGTGACTTTTATAAGTGGTAGAGTCAATGTTAAATTATAAAGTGAAAAGTGACTTTAGACATAAAGTACAATGTGGGTAACTTATTTAACGGGTGAGTTAAAAAATAGAAAGTGAGAATTAAATGCACATTTATTCTCATCCCTTGATCTAAATGAATCTAAGCCATTAGATCTTAGGATTGCCCAAAAGTCATTTAGGGAAACAAAAGGGAGAAAAGAAAAGAGAGATTGCATTCATTCATTCTTCATGAGTAGATTGGAGAAAGGAGGCTAAGGGCTAAAGAAAAGTTTTGAAGGAAAACTTTGGTGCAGCAAGCTGGAGTGATTTTTGGGAAAAGTTGGGCACGGAAATAAGGCATAGAAGACAGCATAAGGTACAGTACGAACAACATTTCATATTGTGAGTTGAGTTGCACACAGTTCGAGAGAAGCTTAAGAGAAAACAAAAATCAAAAAATACGTAGAGTCTGTACAACAATAGGGAAATCTGTACAGTACATATTTTCAGCTTCAAGTGGGCACGATTTTCAAGGAGTTTTGGGCTGAAGAGATAAGTTGTATTTTTCTATTTTGTTTTGTCTGCAAATGTATTTTTCATAAACTTGAAAGATAAATAAATTTGAAGAGCTCTCTAACAAGTTTTCCCCGGAGAAGATTGAAGGGGCTTTGCCTAGGTCTAAGTTGACCAAAAATCTGTGTGTATTTTTATGTGTTGTTGGTTTGTTTATGTCCATATTTATTTTTAGCATGTGTTGACAGTCCCATGTGTTTTAATCTGATAATTTCATTTCCCGAATTCTATATGTTGAATGTATGTTTATGGAAAAGGGAATTTAACTGAATGGGAGTGATAAGGTGAAATGAAAACCGAGTTGGGATTGCAGGAAACTTTTTAGTCATCAAATTTCAACATGGTATCAGAGCTACATGCTGAAAATTGTAGTTTGAACAGCAGACAATAATTTTTGGACAGCAAACTGAACTTTTGGGACAGCAAGGTGAAATTTCACACAGACAGAACTTTTGGGACAGCAAGGTGAAATTGCAAACAGACTGAACTTTTGGGACAGCAGGGTGTGCTAGAAAGTTCATTTCTCCAATTTCTTGGTTTTGTAAATTTTGGACAGCAGTCATGGCCATGTTCTTAAGGATAGAGGGCTGACTGGAAGGGATATCCAACTATGTTGTTTGGAAGGGCAGAATCCAGACAGTGTTAGAGGAGGCAGCAATTTGGGGCATAGTGCGGAAAAAGGTTGTACCTCCTACTGCTGCAAATGAACTTGCTAAATTCACAAAAAATAATGCAAAGGCAAAAAGGATTTTGATGGACAGTTTGAAGGATCATGTGGTTCCTCAGTTGAGAGGAAACACATGCATATCTATCAAAGTACCAATGAGAGCAAGAAGATGGTACTCAAAGAACATTAGGATGACAAAGGCTGAAAGTGTAGTTCACTATCTTGGCAGTGTCAAACAAGTACGTGATGATTTGAATATTATTGGTGAGGCAGTTGCACCCATAGAATTAGTCAAGATAGTTGTAGCGGGGCTTCCTAAGTCTTGGGAGGTCCTTGGAGATATTGTTACCTCTCTAGAGAATTTTCCCAATTGGGACAGATTCTGGGATGATTTTGTGCAGCATGAGATACGAAATACTGGCAGTGGTGGGGTGAAGATAGCAGATGAGGAGGATGTAGCCTTGACAGCTAGGGGGAAGAACAAAGGGCAGGCCAAGAAAGGGGCCTCATCAAATGGAGCTAAGGGAAAGGAGAAGAAGAAGAAGAAAGATACGAATATGTCCAAAGTCAAATGTTGGGCATGTCAAAAGATGGGACACTATGCTGCTATGTGTCCTGAGAGAAAAAACAAGGTGAAGAAGGGCACTGCAGCTTCAACAAAGGTGGAGCAGTTTGGTTCACAATCTGACAGGGACTTTGCATTTATCACTTCTACATATAGTAGGAGTACATCATCCGATGTGTGGTACATAGATAGTGGGGCTTCCCGCCATATGATAGGTGCACGGGAGTTCTTTTCAAAGCTTGCAGAGAGGGCACTTGACATTGAGATTGTACTAGGAGATGACCGCACTGTGGGAGTTGTCGGTCTAGGGACTGTGACCTTTGAGAGGGAGTCCTTGTCTCCTTTGAAGGTCATGGATATTTCTAGGGATAAGGAAGAACTTGGTTTCAATGTATGCTATGGAGGAGGAGGAGTTTGAACTCACTTTCTCAGGGGAGAAGGTATTGATGCATCCGAGGGGAGCTTCCAACACTTCGGCCAAAGTGATTGGAGTCCCCTCTAGGAAACTATACAGGTTCAGTATTCAGTCGGCAGGAGCATTGGTGAGTAGCACATCTGGTAACACTCACACTAGTACCACCAGCAGTAGAGACTTGTGCGAGTTATGGCACCGAAGGATGGCGCATATGCATCATGGAGCTTTGAGAGTTCTGAGGGAGATCAATACTAGAGTACCTGATTTCAGTGTCGAGCATTATGAGGTCTGCAAAGGATGTGCTTTGGGAAAGTACGCCAAGTTACCATTCCCAGCGAGCCACAGCAGATCTAGAGGTATACTAGACTTGATTCATATTGATGTTAGTGATCATATGTCTCATGTGTCTTTGGGTGGTTATGAGTATTATGTTATAATCATTGATGACTACTCTAGGAGGACTTGGATATATTTCCTGAAGACCAAGTGTGAGGTCTTCAGATGCTTTAAAGAGTTCAAAGCTCTTGTGGAAAAGCAGATAGGTAGGAAGATTCAGGTCATGAGGTCAGACAATGGTGGTGAGTACATTGATGATGGGATTTCTGACTTCTGTGCACAAAAGGGCATTAGGAGAGAGTTCACGATTCCTTACAACCCTCAGCAGAATGGGGTATCTGAAAGGAAGAACAGAGCTATTGTTGGGGTTGTTAGAGCAATGATTCATGATCAGGGGTTGCCTTTGTTTTTGTGGGCTGAGGCTTGCAATACTGATGTTTATCTTCAAAACAGGAGTCCTCACAGAGTATTAGGGAATATGACTCCGAAAAAGGCTTTCACTGGAGAGAAGCCTCATGTGGGACATCTTCGTATCTTTGGATGTCTCACATATTCTTATATCCCCAAGGAGCAGAGGACGAAGCTGGAACCCATGGCAAAGAAGGGTATCTTTATGGGTTACGAGACTTTGAAGGCCTATCGGATCTTCATTCCTTCTAAACGGAGAGTGGTGATTAGGAGGGATGTGAAGTTCAAGAAGGAGAGGGCCAATCGAAGATCACGGGAGTATGATGAGAGAGAGCCACAGACTTCTCCTCAGCAGGGAGGTCAGGTACAGGGAGCAGGACCTCAAGGTTCTGGATCGACTGGTACAAGAGGTACTTCAAAGTCAGTGACAACTGGGGCACCAGTGGCGAGTTCACTGAGCACTTCTTTAGGGAGTCCACTGGTACAAAGTTCACATGGCACTTTAGCTGACACAAGCACAGGTGTCGGTACAGGTTCTTCGAGGACATGTGTTGGTATAGGCACACCAGGGTCAGTTGGAGGACCTTCAAGCTCACTAGACTGGGGGGCAGAGGATGGGGTTCCCTATGGGGAAGCTTCTTCAGGGAAGAGGAGGCGCAAGTGGCTTCAACACTCTGAAGGAAGCAGAGTCTGTTGGTCCTCCAAAGAGGGTGAACAGGGAGTGTGTGCCACCTGAGCGGTTTTGCAGGTATGTAGCCAAGGCTACCAGCATTGTTGACTCTAAGCCTACTAGCTATGAGGAGGATGCCAGCCAGGAGTATCGAGAGTAGCTATGAGGAGGTTGCCAGCCAGGAGGTATCGAGAGAGACTATGGTGGAGGAGTATGCCTCTATCATTCAGAACAATGTTCGTGAGGTGGTGCCTAGGCCTGAGGGCAAGTCATTTGTGACTTCCAGGTGGCTCTACAAGATCAAGCATGTTACAGATGGAAAAATTGAGAAGTTCGAGGCGAGGTTTGTGGCTAGAGGGATTTATCCAGTCCCTTATTTCTATTGCTGCAAATATGGGTTGGCAGAGCCATCAGATTGATGTGAAGACGACATTTCTGAATGGAGATACATAGGAGGAGGTGTATGTTGAGCAGCCACGAGGCTTTGAGGTACTTGGGCAAGAGAACCATGTATGCCAGTTGAGGAGAGCACTCTACGGACTTAAGCAAGCTCCGAGAGCTTTGTATTCGAGGATTGATACTTACTTACAGCAAATGGGTTTCACAAAGAGTGATGCAGATCCAAACCTATACTACATTGTTGATGGGGATGATCTGCTCATTCTTGTGCTATATGTTGGTGACTCATTCATTACTAGGGCAGAGAGACTGATTAGTGGTTGCAAGGAGGATCTTGCTATGGAGTTCGAGATGAAGGACATTGGGCTGATGCATTACTTTTTGGGGCTTGAGGTGTGGCAGGAGGAGGGGCATATCTTTCTAGGGAAAGTGCAGTATTTTGTGGATGTGTTGAGCATATTTCACATGGCAGACTGTAGACCCATATCTACACCTATGATCACCAACTGGAAGAAGATTTATGCTTCAGATTCTAGTTTGGTGGATCCCACATTGTATAGGCAGTGTATTGGGTCCTTGATGTATCTGGTCAATGCTAGGCCAAATATATGCTTTGGAGTAAACACACTTAGCCAATTCATGGTTGAGCCCAGGAGGGTGCACTGGATAGCTGCAAAGCACATTCTTCGCTACGTGCAGGGGATTGTTGATTATGGTCTCGACTATAGGCGGGGAGATGGAGTGAGGTTGGCAGGCTACATGATTCAGATTGGGCAAGGTCTGCTTCTGACAGGAAAAGCACTTCAAGGTGTTGCTTAGAATTGGGTTTGGTAGTTGTGTCGTGGTTCATTTGAAAGTAAAAGTAAGTTGCTTTGAGCTCTTCTAAGGCTAAGTATATGGCCACTTGCCAGGCTAGTTGTGAGGCCATTTGGCTTCGCAAGTTGTTGTATGGCGTATTTGATCAAGAGTTGAGACCGACAATTATTCACTGTGATAATTAGAGTTGCATTAAACTCGCGGAGAATCATGTGTTTCATGACAGGTCAAAACACATTGTCATTAATATCATTTCATCAGGGACTATGTTCAAAAGGGGGCAGTGAAGTTGGAGTATATATCGATAGATGAGCAAGTGGCCAATGTTCTCACAAAGTCCTTGCCAAGAGGCAAGCATGTCCATTTCAGGGACAAGATGGTTGTGGTGAGAAATACTTTCCTCGATAAGAGGGAGTGTTGATTTTTAATGTACCTTGGACAAGTAGTTTCCCATGGGTTAGTCTCTACCTAGGGAAAAGTGTCCAAAATAATTATTTTCCTAAGTGTGACATTATAAAGTGAAAGTGGCTTTATAACTAGTAACGTCAATGTTAAATTATAAAGTGTAAAGTGACTTCAGACATAAAGTACAATGTGGGTACTTTACTTAATTGGTGAGTTAAAAAATAGAATGTGAGAATTAAATGCACATTTATTCTCATCCTTGATCTAAATGAATCTGAGCTATTAGATCTTAGGGTTGCCCAAAAGCCATTTAGGGAAACAAAAGGGAGAATAGAAAAGGGAGACTGCATTCATTCTTCATGAGCAGATTGGAGAAAGGAGGTTGAGGGCTGGATAAAAGATCTGAAAGAGAAATTTGTTGTAGCAAGATGACGGAGTGATTTCTAGGCAAAGCTAGGCACGAAAATCAAGGAATAGAAGACAGCAAAAGCTACATTACAAACAGCATTAAATGTTGTGAGTTGCACGCAGTTCGAGAGAAGCTTTAGTGAAAAAATCAAAAAATCAGTACAGTTTGTATAGCGCTACGGAAATTCGTATAGTCCATACAGAATCCATACTGTACCGTCCATACAATACATATTTTCAGCTTCAAGTGGACACGGTTTTCAAGGAGTTTTGCGCTGAAGAGATAAGTTGTATTTTTTTGTTTTGTTTGTCTACAAATGTATTTTTCCTGAACTTCAAAGATAAATAAATTTGAAGAGCTCTCTAATAGGTTTTCCCTGAAGAAGATTGAAGGGGTTTTGCCTGGGTCTAACTTGACCAAAAATCTGTGTATTTTGATGTGTTGATGGTTTGTTTATGTCCATATTTATTTTCAGCACGTGTTGACAAACCCATGTGTTTTAATCTGAAAATTTCATTTCCAGAATTCTATATGTTGAATGTATGTTTTTGGGAGAGGGAATTTAACTGAATGGGAGTGATAAGATGAAATTAAAACCGGTTTGGGATTGCAGGAAGCTTTTTAGTCATCAAATCTCAATAAAACATTTAGCTATGTTGCCAAGAAACGTGGGTTCGAGGACGGGTACGTCATTTTTTGGAACAGGGTGTGTGGGTTCGTCGAGGGTATATTATAATTTATACCTATAATATATAAATATTATATTTTATAAATAATATTATATATGAATTTGTATATTTTTCAATTTTAAACAAGAAAATTAAAATATTTATGATTTAAACTTTAAAGATTTAAACATGCACATCACTTAACATTCAACATTCACATTGACATTTCAAAATTTCTAGTTTGATATCATGTGCAAATTGGAGCTTACATATTGATATATGTCCATTGTCATACTACATTCAAAATTTGCCTTAAGGCATCTCCAAACATGAACTAGGAAATTTTAAAATACTAAAATAAAAATAGCTAATAGTGAACAATGGCTTCCTCAAGCCATATCATCAACATCCATGTCATCAACATCACTTAGATATTTAGTTAGCATGCTCTCTAAGTAGGAATCACTCTCATCTTGAGGCTCTTGCTCATCCATAGCAACTGGAGATAACTCAATAAGGCCATCCGGTTGTATCTCCTCGTCCACGCACATAGCATCATCTATGTATAATTAGTTCCATCTCTTGAAAGGACCCTCCTTCTACCCAGGGTCTTTTAGAGATATCAGACGGAGTGTGCTATGAATGTACACTAAGTTCTTTGCCTTCTTTGAGCCCAACCTATTTCTCTTTACTGAATGGATAGAGGCATAAGTACTCCAATTCCTCTCGTAAGATGAAGAACTAGCTACCTGGAATATTAGGGAAGCCCATTAAATTAATTAAAATTTTAAAAATAAAAACTAAAAAGAACCCCAAAGACCCCAATTTTGGGGTTCCAGGTACCCATCATCAGGGTTCTCTGTACTCATCAAGACAAAAGAGCCCAAATTTTTTTAATGGAGAAGTCGGTTCTTATGGGTTCTTCTTAGAAGCACCAGTACCCGAATTCGGTACTTGGGGACGAAAACCCTAGACGGGTTTGAGAACCCCACCCCTGGGTTCGCGAACCTGTGCAACATAGACAATTAGCCATCCATATAGAGAAATTAACAAATTCTTTCTTTAAGGAATGTTTCATTAATGGTCTCAAGGAGGAGATTTGACCTCAAGTTAAAATGCAGCATCTTGCAACCAACCAAGAGAGCCCTAGAAACAAAGATGGTAATAAATTCGAATACAAAGAAACCAACATTCATTTCCTGCACTCCTTCACAGGGTAATTCCGCAAGCACAACTGTTACTCATCCCTTGAAAGTAGAAAAGTTGTCTTCAATAGAAGCAACAAATCGTCAAAGACATGGACTCTGCTACAATTCTGATGCAAAATATGCTTTAGTTCATTGGTGTCAAGAACATATATTATTCCAAATTGATATGACCACTCAATCCATATCCAAAGACATAACTACCAAAGAGACACCATGATTATAGGTTGATGACATCACCACATAAGTATATATTAAACCTCCATTTCCTCATGAAGAACCCTTAACTCCCTACATGAATTATTAGGCATTTCGACTCCATAAACCTTGAAACTCATAGGCTACATCAAGCATCAAAAATTTCTAGTCCTAGTTAACAACAGTAGTACTAACAATTCCTTCAGTAAAAGATATCTTTTGATTTGTACACTTAGTACAACTTTCAAATCATGATCACCAATGGAGATATGATGAAATGTAGGAGTATATGTCCAAATGTCAAACTACAAATGGGGGATTATAGGCTCAAATCGTATTTATTTTCCATCAATATGCATAGATGTGATATAGTATTGACAGCAAAATGACTACGTGGTTCAGGATGAATCATGATGAATTTCAAAGGATTCTATATTTGTTTCACAAAAGGAAGGTCATGTATGTTGAATTTTCTACAAAATAGATAGTAGAAATCAATCTTCTGATCTAATAATTACTACCTAATAATGTTCATATAATTTATCTTATGTTGCTGATATTATTGAGCACTTATACACAAAAGATTTCAAAAGTAATGCAGTGAAAACAATAAGATCATAAAGAAACAGCCATGCACATTAGAGACAACAAATTTACCCTTGGAAACCCAAACGTGGGAGAAAACCCAACAACTTTTATTCTAGGAGAAATTATTCTTCAGCAATGTTTACATTTCAAAAATTGTCCAAAAACTATATGCCAAAATGCAAGTCCAAATACAAGTCAAACCTAGTCAAAATTCCAGCCAGTCAACGTTGGTCAAACCAGCCAAAAATGCAAAAGTCAAGGTTGGTCAATAGTTAGAATTTCAGCCCTGAGTCAAGCTCAGACCTGCAGTCAAAGGTCTGTGGTCAAATCTGTACTGCGGTCAATGGTCAAAGTCGAACAAGTCAAGTAAGTAAAACTTCAGTCAACTTGGCCTTCTTTCTACTCACAGGCACGACAGATTTGAAGAGAAGATGTATAATATGAATTTGTCAAATGAAGATTTCACAGTGTATATATACTTGTCAAAAAGGGTGAATTTTGATTAAAGGACACACCCTCACATAGTGGGGCCAACTTGACCATTTTGAGCCTAAATGATGTCCAAAAAATAAAATTTTATTTTAATTTCCATAATTCTTCTAGGCTAACTTAGGAGGCCACTTGGCATGCGAGAATACCTCCCGATGCTACACAAAAAATCAACACTCCCTCTTAGCGAGGGAAGTATTATCTTTGGCTGCAACAGATTCCCCATTAGCTAAATTTTTTCCTTCATAATAAAAGTTCATGAGCTTGCCATGTTAATGCATGTCTATAGATAACTCCATTCTAGAGTGGGTAATATAACTACTCACATGCATGTTTATAGATCACTCCATCTTGGAGAAGGCAATGTGAGTATCGAGGGCCTTTTACCTCTAGCCAAAGTTTTTATGGCTCCTTAAGTAAATGTATCAATCTCCTCTTGGTCAATGTCTTTTATGACCCAGCGAAGTCTTTCCAGCTTCTCAGGAGAGAAGTTGCCCTTTGATCATTCACCCTTGGCCAACTGACCCAACCAAAGTTCTTTGTGGCTTCTCAGGTGAATTTCATCTATCTCCTTTGGTCAAAGTCCTTTCTCACCAAGTCATGTCCTTCTGGCTTCTCACGAGAAAATTTGTCTAATCTTGTAATTGCCACGGACAATTCATCTCTGGTCAAAGCCCTTTATGACCCAATCATGCCCCTCTGGCCTCTCAAGTGAATGTATCCATCTCCCCTGGTCAAATCCATATGACCCAACCAAAGTCCTTTACGAGTTCAAGAGATGGTCTTCACAATCCTGCAAAGACATTACCACTCCCTCTCAACGAGGGAAACAGTTTGCATCACATCAAGCTTGTCTTTGAAGAATACAAACATCACTCTAAACAGAGGCTTGATGAGAATGTCTACAATCTGCTCATCATTGGATGTGAACTAGAGCTCCTCTACTTCGCTCTACATCATATCTCTAAAGGATGTCCTACAAGAAGCTTTCAAAGTCACATTGCTTCACGACTTGCGACATAGGATACGATATACTTTGCCTCTATTGTACAGAGTGTGACAGAGGTCTACTTCCTACCCAACAAAGAAATCATAGTTGATCCCAAGTCGAAGCAGCACCCCCAAGAAGATTTTTTTGTCATTTTCACCCTTGTCCCAATTTGAATTTGTATCTGCCTATAGCCTCACTTCACCACCCGAGACATATCTCAAACCATATCCAATTGTACCATGCGGGTACCTCAACACATGCTTCTCAGCCATAAATTGGCTCAAGGTGCTCACTACAAAGCAAATATCAGGCTTGGTGCTAACTAGGTACATCAAGGATTCGATCAACTTCTTGTACCTTGTGGGATCCACCAAATATGAATCTGAAGAGAAATCACTTAGCTTCTTCAGATTGGTCACCACAGATGTAGCCATGGACTTGCAATCCATCATACTGAATCTCCTCAAATCTGGACAATGTACATCCCCTAAAGAAGATCTTATCTGATCTCTGTTACACCTCTAGTCCCAATAAAATAGTGTGTCTAGCCAAGATCCTTCATTTCAAACTTCAAGGCCATCTCCCCTCTGATACTGAAAAAGTTCCTCCTGTGGTAGTCTCGGCTGCTTCGTAAGCAAGTGCTTTTGCCACTACTGCTCCCTTGGTCACGTAACCAAGTCCCTCTGCCACTGCTTGACATGGTCTCTTCAAAGAAAGGCATATTGCTCCTGCAAAATTTTTGACTGAGTATCTTGACAATCTCAAACCATGACATCCTCTTGGAAGGCTGCTCCTTCCATTCTGCTTGACTATTTGCTACCTCAATACTAGAAGCTCTTCTGGTCATTTAGCACGATCTTGAATGTATGTACAATTTCTCCCTCTCGAACACCAATCACTCTTGTTGAGTTTATGCTCGAGCCCTTACGTATTAAAAGAACCTATCCTTCAGAGACTGGAGCAAAAAATATCCTTGTACTCCCTCTTACTGGGAGAACCCTCTTGCCACAAACTTTGCTTCATTCTTCCTGATGTTGCCATCTGTTGCCAGAATCATTTCCTTGGCAGCCTTCAAGATGTACCTGCAAGAGGCCATGGAAGCAATAATTATAACCAAGCAAAAAATACAAAGACAAGAGGTTGACCAAGCAAAAATAACAATAATTAAGGGAGAAAGATATGAAGTACTTATCTCTTGATTAAGGAAGAAATTGTTGTGTTGTGGGTAATTAACAACTCCCTCTTGATCCCTTCCTCCTTAATGAAGTCCATATGCAATCTCATCAAGCTTAGATTCCTTTGTTTCTTCATCCTTTGGATTAGGCTTAGCAAGCCATTCATCGAGCTATCTAGCCGCACCAAAGGCTTAACAACAAGCTAGCATCAATACAAAGTCATTCCACATGCTATCAAGGAGATAAACCAAGTATGTATCACACCAATTCCACTTGCATTCAACACTCCAAGTCTTGCTCCATGGTTTCATCCCACAAACCCTAGGACTTTCTTATCCAAGACTTCACTATAAGTCGTAACCTCCAAGCCTTCTCTAGGGTTTACAAACCAAGTCTTCTAACTCTTGTACTAGGTTGTCCTTTGCCTCTAATTCTCACACAAAGATCAGCTCCTTTTGATCATTGTCAACTTGTTGCTCACAAGTCGGCTTCTCCTTTAGTCACCTATACTATATCTATCACCTTGAAATTAGCCCCCATACTTTTTAGAAACCTTGGTTTAGTCATCTTCTTGACTACAATCAACACCTAACTATCTCGACCCCTTTTCCTTGGTTGTAGATCCTCTCAACATACTTTCCTTGACTCGTCCTTCCACAAACAACAATACAAATACAAACTCAACCTCTTTAGAAGAGATTGCATCCACTTAATTCTTCTACTCAACCTCTTCAAGATAATTGTGGTTCCTCTAGGGCTTCTTCTATTGCACAAATGGAGTCACATCTCCTTATTTCTTGGGCTAACTTCAATGGTTACTCCTTTGACAAGGCTCTAAAACCATGTTGAATTTTCTACTATGCATCTTGTAGAAAATTCAACAATGTAAACACCATTCTAGGGCTTCAGGCAAGCTCCCCTGTAATAGCCAACTCTCACCACATGGGTAAGTTATTAAAGAAAGGCTACCTTGGCATTACTGTGCAATTTAATGCCATAGAGGTCATATATAATCTGTCAGAAGTAATCCAACCAGATACGCAGTTGATCATTGACAAACATCATTAGGTCTTTTAGACGCCAAATGGTTTACCTCCTTATTTAGGATAGCATGACCAAGGCATTCCCTTCATTCCAAGAAGTCAACCACAAAATGTACATCATTGTCAACACCCCTTTGTACAAAAGAATGAAATAAAAACATATCATTTAAAAACTATTTGAGCAAGGGGTCATACATCCCAATACAAGCCCTTACTCATCGTCACTCATCATGGTATTAAAGAAGGAAGGCACTTGCCCCATGTGTCCCGATTTTAGGGCTCTCAATAAGTTGATCATCAAGGACAAATTTCCCATCCATAATATTAATGATCTCCTAAACAAATTGTTGGAAAATGATAGTTTTGGTTGGTATTTTCATCAATAAAATCAAAAGTAAAAACTTGAATTTATATTTACCCCACAACTGTCCAAGTCGACCCTCCTAGATCAAGTCAGCCTAGACCATTGGAGGAACCCATTCAACCGCTCTTAGAGACTATATATATGTGATCACTCTTCCAACAAAAGAAACTTTGAATTGTCTAATCATCTACACGGCTCCTATATGAAGTTTGTGGCTCATCATATGAAGTTTTGTGGTCTTTTATCATACGAAGTTTTGTGATCTATCATCATACGAAGTTTTGTGAGCAATCATCATACAAAGTTTTGTGGTCTATATTCATGCGAAGTTTGTGGTCTATCATCATACGAAGTTGTATGGTCTATACTCATGAGAGTACTATTGTCTATACTCATGCGTAGTTTGTGGGTATGTACGAAGTTTGGCAGTCTATACTCATGTGAAGTTTGTGGTCTATACTCATGCAAAGTCTGGATATGTACAAAGTTCTGTGGCTCACCATCATGGGAAGTTCTGAGGCTCGTCATCCCTAAAAGTATGCAAAGCTTTGATGTTGTAATTTTGTGGTGATCCGAAATTCTAAGGCTGAGGAAGAGGCCCTCTTGGAGACATGACGTTGACTCTTGGAGACCAAATTTGAGGAAGTTTGTCTTGGCGTATTGAAGGATTGGCTTGGCACTTGTAAGAGGTTATCTTATTGGTCAGTTTATGTCTATATATCTTGTTGAATAATCCTACTTTGACTAGATGAATCAGATGTACAAAAATGGTTGAATTGAACGTTCTCTCATAAGGAAGGAATTTTCAAGTTTTTCCCCTTGTGGGATTCTGTCCCAAGAAATTTTGGTGTCTAGTGTTTTATTCTTTCACTGTGATCTCTACTACTCTACTGATCTCAATTGTTGAAATTTTCTAAGTGTAATTGCTTGATGATTTGAACGGTATGGGAAGTGAAAATGCATCATTGGAAATAGTTGCCAAATTCAAAATTGTTCTAGTCCACCTAGATACTAAAAAACCAACACAAAATTCATGAAGAAAAATCTTTCACTAAGTTTGATCTACGCTCAGGATACCACCAAATAAGGATCTACATTCACGATACCATAAAGGTTACTATTAATTTCTAGCAAAGCCTTTCAATCTTTGTAATCCTTCATATACCTTCCAAAGCCTCAGGAACAAGATTTTCAAGCCTTTTTCTACACAAGTTTGTGCTAGTCTTCTTCGATGAAATCTTGATCTCTAATAAAACACAGGAATCACACATAGTGCATGTTGACAAGTCCTTGCAACCTCTAAGTGACAACCAATTAGTCATGAAGTGCTCCAAATGTGCTTTTGAGGCTTTTAATGTTGAATAATTGGATGACATTGTAAGTTGAGGAGGAGTACAAGTTCATCCCAACAAAGTGGAGGCTATGAAAGATTGACCCCGTCCTAAAACAGTGAAGATCTTGAGGAGATTCTTACGACTTGCATGCTACTACAGTAAATTTGCAAAGATTAGGGAAAAATTGCAACTTTGTTAACTTCATTTCTTAAAACAAATGCCTTTGTGTAGAATGAGGAAGGCACACAAGCATTCGTTGCTTTAAAGGATGCCATGTGCACTACCCCAATATTAGTGATGCTTGACTTTAATAATAATTTTCCCTTCGAATCTGATGCCTTAGGAAAACATCTATGAGTAGTATTGATACAAGGATGATACCCCTTAGCATTCACTAGTAAGCCATTGTATGACCATGATTTGGGAAAATCCACTAGTAATCCACCATAAATGAAACATAAATTGTAAAATATCGACACAATTATTTAAATTCATTATTCTAGAATCAAATTAGTGCTAAGAAAAATAGTAGATAATGAATTCTGAATAGTAAATTCAAATTACTCAAACTCAGAAATATTAAAGAATGACAAGTCAAAGACTCAATTTGAGGTCAGCAATATCTATATCCAAGACTCAAAAGTTAAAACTAAAAATTAACAATGGGAAACAAACATTTTAACTAAAATGAGCATCAAGAAGTGAAAGTGAATAAAAGATATACAAAACTGAAAGTGAGGTTGATTTCTTTATATATTGTTTATGTTATTTTTTTTCATTATTTTAACCCTTCTAAGCAAAAATTTGGATGGGAAGCACAGATGCCTCCCTTTTGTGGGGAGATGCCTAGAAGCACCCCTTTTCTGGGAAGTGGATGCCCAGAAGTCCTCCTTTCCTATGAGGACACCTAGAATTCCACCTTTAGCAGGGGGACAACCAAAAGCACCCCTTTTCCAAGGGGGGCACCCAAAATTCCCCCTTTGGGGGAAACGTGCCCACCATACTAGGTAAATGTCTCCTCATGTGTTTCCCTGTATTTCCCTAAAAAGGGAGATAGGGAAACGTTCCCCGAGGCACCACCCCCCATCTCTAGAGCATGCGAAATGTGGCAAACACGCCCCCCACCCTAGGGTACGCATCCCTCTGGAGCACTACCTACATTACCTTTATACTTCTCCGAGACAATACAAAGAATACAGTGCAATCATGATGATGTAAAACAATTATCTTCTTCCTCTATTTATAGGAGGTGAGGGAGGTCAACAATACAATTGTTTAACTAATCCACTACATGCAACCTATCCACCAAATGATATGCCCACACATGAAGCACTGTCTCACCAAATGACACACGCCAAGCTCCAATCTGAAGAAATCCGATGAGCAAGTCTTTGAGACATGAATGCTCTTCGAAAAGGTACAATGCTCCAGCTCAACAAGGCTCAAAAGCTCCAATTCCCCTTCTAGGTTATGTGCTCCTTCGGATCCACCACACCTGCACAATCAGTCCCTCAACCCAATCATACTTAGCAAAAGCCTCAATACAAGCAATCCAAATTGCATATGCCATCTAGTGCTCAATGCCCTCCTACAAGAGGCCCAACATTCCTCTTCCAAAGCACGCCATCCTCCCAAGCCAGAAAGCAAACTCCACGTGGCCAACATGAAGTCACCAAGCTCCATAGGTCTCCAACACTCCAAGGAAGAATGCCACATAAGAGGTCTAGCAATCAATGAGAAAGCAACCTCACATGTGTATGTCCATTATGAAGCAACCAAGGGTCTTCCATCCAGCATGCACCTTATATCAGATGAAGCATCCCTAAGCATGATGTAAACACTTCCATTGTAACCTCAAAAGCCAACATTTAACTATAAATGTTTCATGAAACAAACTTCAAAGAAAACTTCCCATTGAGTTTCCATTGAGTTTCAAAGATGATGCCATTGACCTATTTTATAAATCCATCTCAGCAATTGCACATACAATGCAAATTGACAACTGAAACAAGTTTCACACTCTCTCTGGCTGGAGTATCATAGTTGTATCCCTGCCACAAAGCTTATACCTGATTTGTTTCATTTAAATAGGAATCAGCATTCAGATGGCGACAGAAATTACTTCAATATTGTGAAAAACCAGTTTATTAAAATTTCTCCACAAACAAATCTTGTAAGCATGAGCCAATATAAGTTACTTGACAGCCCAATGATCTCGAAACTGAAAATAACATCTTGAAAAATTCATATAACTGGATTGGAATCCATTTGCTGTGAAGTAGCTTCATCACATTCTCTTATTTCAAAAAGTGATTCTTCTTGTTGTATTCCTTTATACTGCAACTTAGGCTCTCAATGACAATGACCCAAATTTTGTAATGCAACCACAAAATAACTGTCAAAAAGCAGTAATGAAGTGTATTACCTGCCAATAGTGGGAAACATTTTTCCAGTAGGACTAAGGAACCTGTCCCTCGCAATTACATATGTTTCTAGCATCCTTTCGTTGAGTAATAATGTTCCTGTAAAATAATATGAATAAGAAATGCTACAAAGACACATAAATAGTAACATCAACCAATTATATATTTTTTTCATAAGCATCAGGCTGACAAAATAGCAACCGCAAGTTAAAGGAAATTGCTGAGTTTCTGTATCAACCAAGAGCTCCCTTTTTATTTGCTTGTACAATAAAAATTTACGAATAAACAATGCACTCAATTCATCATTAATAACTCTGCATTTTGAAATCCAAGATGTCATAAACGTGTGACATGCATGCATGCAATTTTTCTAAGACTTCAATGTGATCCTGCACAATTTAAATCTTGGCTTTTGGGAGAATGAGCAACACAGGAGTGTGAAGTGTGAAGCAGAAGCGTTAATTTTGGGCAACTAGGTCCAAACTCCATGTTGCACTGCTCATATGATGATGATTATATTTTTGTTGGATTCCTCTTTCGGAGAGGTGCAAGATTGATCTAAAGATCATCTTGTTTGGATGAGCAGAACATATATTTTGATTTTATTTTCCACACATGTGCATGGTCGGCCAGATTTGTAATGTAGGCTCACAAGCCCTACAGATGTGTCACACAACCTCATTGATGGATATAAATTGGAGAGAGATGATGTCAATTTCATCATCAACTCAACACATGCATTCATCTTGTGATCTGATTGGTTCCTACAGCCTAGGAGAGGCTTCCCTCCTTCACACGTGTGAATCTGAACCTGAAGAAGCTGCTGCAATTTTCAGACTGTTTTTAGGGTTTCTGGACAGCGTTGACTTTGGATCAACGCTTGGACTTTGACTGCGTTTTTTGGGCATAAATTCTAATTTTTGAAAGCCGTACAGCTGGGCACAAAAATCGAGGCTGAACATTGACTTTGACCGAGGCCCCTTTGACTGTAGCGTTGACTTTTGCATTGACCAGTTTGTGTTGACTTGTTGACTTTTGGATCTGTATTTGAGGTATGTGTGTGACACTTGTGGAAAGCTGATTTGGCTGTTGGAGAAGTTGGTTTGACCAACTCAAGACTTTGCTGGCTGGGGCATCCTGTTGACTGCTGTAACAAACATTTTCCTATTCATTTGCTGGACAAGGAGAATTACAAATTCTGATATATTATTTGGCTTGTCTTCTGTTGATCTATTATTATGTTCTATCAGCATTTCACTTTCATGTTTATGTGATTGCTAAATTGAATTGGGCCTATAAGAAAGATTGAAGTAAAACTGCATTAACAATAGAACATACCATGGTTATCTAAATTTAACAAGAAGCATGAAGCACCATTTTCCCTAAAACTCCAAAAGTTAAGCAAAATAATGAAATAGTTGCAGAAAGTGATAAAACATAGATCTTTGAAGTAGATTAATGATAATCATTAAAACATGAACTACTAGTACACAAATAACATCAAAGATCTAGCATTTATAGCATTCTCATCAAATGACCAACCATAACATCACCCTTCACTTTTCATGTTTCAACAGATAACATTTGTCATCAGCAAATTGTACGAGATAACATCCACCATGACATGGAAAAAGACATCATGACCAAAGAGTTGCAATATGCAATCCACAGTTCAAACAGCAGTCATCATATATTGTTTACAAAATAGGCCATAATAGAGGCAAATACTTCCTTGTTCTCTAACCTACATTCTAAACTGAAAAAGAAAATTAATTTTGCTATCTACTAAGCTTTCCTAAACCACTTTCACAAGCAATTTCTAATTTCTTCTCCCATGGTCTAGTAGCAAGTTAGCAACAGGATCATTTCGGGGGGAGGTGGGGGGTGTTGGGAATCATTTTGGGAGAACAAAGAATTCTATTGGAAGTGCACTCCCAATAGGGGAAGGGAAGGTTTTTGGAGCTAGGATTTAAATTTTAAACAATTGTTGACCTTAAATATTAAGACTTCAATATATCAACATTATCAATTTCTTTTGATCCGTTTGTCACCCACTACACAAAGATGTTCACACTTAGAATAACATTTCTTGTATTAGCAAGCTCAGGATTCAACAAATAAAGTAGCTAGACATATGTGATATGTCCTAACCACTGTCCTTAGTATGCTCAGACATCGCCCTTTCGGGAAGGCGTCCCCCCATCCCCAGATCATGGAAAACGTGGGGGGCATGCATGGGGAACATTGTAGAGTAAGAAGAACAACCCAAACAAAGCCCCTAGGAGCACAAGTGTAAATCTATATACAACACTGTATGGCTGAAGACCAATGTAAGCTTCTGTGAGCATGGAGCAACATCTTAGGGGCATTAAAGCTGTAGAAAGCAGAGCATCTTGTCTGCCATTAATTTTTCCGCTGTGACCTATGAACCACAGAGAATTCATCACAGGACTTGAGCACCAGAAATTGCAGCCATTGTAATCTACTGCATTTTGGAATGTTCAATTCTCTGCTAATGAACTCCTTTTTTTCAACACATCTGGTGTATCTGGATCTTTTTACTTTGAATAGTCTCAGATAACTAAAAAAATTTAAACATAAACCTCACATGGTAACAGAGATCATTAGTCTTGGTCCATTGTGCTGTGAGATTTCCCGACAGAGGCTACATACAAAAATATGCATTCATGCAAACAGAGGAATATTACTCACCCATGGGCTCTGATATTAGAATATCTGCTTTCTCTGGCAGCTCAACCTCTTCAATTTTCCCTTTGATCACCTGTCAGAACAGATCATGGGCCTTTAATACATCCATTAGTAAGGTTGCAATGTGCACCACCAATATAACAATTAATGGGAGACATGCAGTGTATGTTGGGTGCCAAGAAGAAGATACTCATAACATACTGTTATATGCTGACCCAAAGATGGATTTCCAGCAACAAGTCTGCGTGCATAATCTACCATTTCCGATGCTTCCACAGCATAGACATGCTTTGCACCAGCCTGAAAGTAAATATATCAGACATCGCAGCTAGGCGATATTATTTATTCAAGAGATCTGTTTTAAGGAGATAGAGAAAATTTCCTGCAAGAAATTTCAATCCTGCAAATGTATTGTGTACCTGTAATAAAAATAAACTAACATGTATTCTAAGATGTCAGGAAAGACATGCCTGTGCTGCAAACAGCGAGAGAATTCCACTTCCAGCCCCCACATCAACCACAATGCGACCATGAAAATCTATACGGTTTTCTATGACAGCGGCATAATATGACCCTGTCACCATTGTTACCATGAATAAGCATAGCAATATACAAACAAATCTGCTAAACTATGATTAAGAAACAGATTACAATTGGCTCAGACAGGCATTATACATCAAAGAACTGTAGAATTCAATAAAATGTGTGTCAACTAAGGTGACAAGGGAATCAAGCATCAGGTTAGAATGACGGTAGCATCATTAATAGTACAAAGATGAAGTTTCCAGACAACCTGTCCGCACATAATCTTGCAACATGTTCTGCTGGTGAAGAAGCTGCCCATAATAGTGGAAATACATTTTTGCAGAAGATGCTTCAATCTTCTTATCAAACTTGTTAAGTCTCCAAGATGGATCACTTGAACCATTGGCCAACTTCTCCCCTAAAACATAAAACATGAGACATCAATATTCAAATAGTCAATATCCTATTTTGCCGCAGATACCAACTGTAACAATATATCTATATTAAAGTCAATTACGATTCAGTTTCTGGAAAAATTGTTAACTCTGATCAAAACATGAAGATATATTCGACCAACTCTCTGTTTATTTTATCTTTATTCAGGAATATGTTATTCCAACAAAACAATCCATCGTTCAACAGCTTCTTAAAGGATTTCAAAACCATATATATATAATATATATAATTGACTAGCAAAAGGAGAATCCTAAACTACCTCAAGAAAATGGCCCCCAAGGGCCATTTTAAACATATGTATAACTACCTGAAAGGCTGCTTGGAAGCAGGAGCGGGGAGCAACAATTTTCAGAAACTCCCGGGTCGGGAGCGAATTTGGGAGCGATTTCTATATAATATATTTTTTATATATTTTGATGCATATATGTCAACAAAAGCATGTAGAATGATGGATTAGTTATAAAAAGCATAAAAACATGGATTAAACCATATAGCATCAATCATCTAGTAGTTATTGTAAAATTTCAGTCCCCATTTCGATTATCAGTTTTCCCTTATCACTCAATGCATTTGAATGTTAAATCCAAGCATGATAAAAACACTAAAATCTGGAAATGACATTTATTCTGAAAATACAAATTTGGAGATTTTACTCTGCTAGAAAATGCACAGAAAAATTATAACAGCCACACACAGAAAATGACACAGTGATTTTTTGTCAATGTGACCCTGGAAAAACCCCCTACAACTCTTGGGGAAAACCAGTTTGAGAGTTCTTCTTTATTTCTGAAAATCCTTTACAGCGAAAATGAAATACACAGGAAATATTCCAGAGTTTACAAAATACAGACTTATCTCGATTTCTGTGCATAAACTCCACCTCAAAAACCGTGCCACCAGAAAAATCAATTCAGCACAAGAACACATCAATAAATGATGTATGGAGAGCCTTGGGAAATGTGCCCAGAAATCAGCGTACTGACTGTACGGAAATGTACAGCAGACTTTTCTCCTGGAAAATCATGCCCAGCTGCCTCGAAAATCGAGCCTTCAAATTACTGATATTTCTCTTCGAAATCTGTGCCATACCCTCCTTGGAATGTGTGCCAAACTACTGTATGGTACTGCTGTCTTGGGATGTGTACCAACACTCCTGCTGTACGGATTTGCTGTAAATGCCCTCCTTGGATGCGTGCCAAAGATTTGCTACTCCCCTTCACCTCCTCCCTGCTCAGAAATTGCTCTTGTGCTCTCTCTTGCTTTCTCTCAAAAGCTCATGAAAGAATAATGTGATCTTTTCTGGGAACATTTTTGGTCCTTTACGGCTCCCCCGCTGCTCTCGTCGGCTCCCCATGAGGGCTCTCGCTGCTCCCGCCGTGCTCGCGTCGGCTCCCACTGCTCCCGTCGGTTCTCGTCGGCTCCCGTCCGCTGCTCCCGTCGGCTCCCCTCCCGCCGTGCTCGCGTCGGCTCCCACTGCTCCCGTTGGCTCCCGTCGGCTCCCTCCAGCTCCCCCGCTGCTCCCGTCATCTCCCCTCCCGCTGCTCCCGTCCGCTCCCCCACTGCTCCCGACAGCTCCCCCGCTGCTCCCGTCGGCACCCCCGCAGCCGCCGCAGCTCCCGCCAGCTCCGCCGCAACCACGACAACCCCCATCCACTGCTCCCGCAGTCGTAGTCACCGCCCTCCCCATCTGTTGGTCTCCCTGCAACCATAGGCTTCCTCCCGTATCTCGCAACTCTGCTCCCCGCCCACATTCCCGTCGGCCCTCCTATCGGTCGCTCCCCCGCAGCCCTACCCTCCCATCCGCTACTCTCCCGGCAACCGCAGCCCCCGCAGTCCTTCCACTTCTCCCATCCGCAGCCACAGGCACCCTCCCATCCGCTGCTCCACAGCCGCAGCCACCGCTCCCCCCAGTTGCTGACTGACACAACCCCCCCCCCCTACTAACGCTGATTTACAGCGAGTTTTTACAGCAGCCACCTCCTGCAACAATTTCTGGTGGCGGGAATGACAGAGCAAGAAGGAAAACAAGGACCCCGGAGGGGGCCCCGAATTTCTGATTTCCCTGAACTTCAATGACAAGGGGCCTCTCAAGTTTCTCCGACAATGCCACAACGAACCCGAAACTGTATACAGCCCCACAGACATTGCACTGGAATCCAACTTCATTTTCTGGACTTCCCAAATCAAGCAATTGCTGAGGAGAACGGAACACCTTGAAGCGGAAAACTACAAGCTACGCTCCGAGATTGGCACCCTGTCCAACAGGGTTGGGAGGGTCGAAGAAGACAACTCATCCTTGAAGATCCAGCTGCAAGAGTGCAGAGAACTTCTTGCGGTACGCCCGCCGGATGAGACTCTACAAGAGAAATTCAGGTTCTCAAGGATAAACAAGAAGAAATCAAATCAGAGCAGGCATCCCTTAAACAAGAAACAGAATCGCATATAAGTTCATGGGCATAGGTGGTCAAAGGAAAAGAGAAGGCCCCACCTCTCACAGCGGTGGAAGAGGTTGTACGAGCCAAGTTTGTGGAGGAAAGGACCATGCGAACAAGAGAACTAAACCTCAAAGTAAGGGGACTCCATCCCCCCCCCCCTCTCATCAGACATACTGGAGCTCGGCCACAGGTTTCTTCGCGACACACTTGATATACCCGATATAACACTGGATAAGGCATGGCTGGGGCACGACTCTACTCTCTTCCTCTGATTCCGTAACTCCGCGGATAAACTTTGGGCGCTTCGGGCAAAGCGGAAATTATTCCCCCTCCCAGACAAGGTATTCCTGGACGAGGACCTCACAAGAACACAGGTAGCTGAACTCAAACAAGCCAAAGAATAGGGTGCGGCAGCAAGACAAGCAGGAAAGTGGGCAGTCATTAGGAATCTTCGAGCGGTTATTCGAGACTCCTTCCCCCCCGGGATGGGTCCCTCGAACCAGGAGCTCCAAATGCTGGGCCGAGCAGAGAGGAGACGAGGCACGAGCATTTCGGTCCACTACTGGAATGGAAATGGTTCTTTTTGGTCATCACTTGGCCTACTCTATGACGCCCTTGCTTCAGCAGACATCTTGCTTGTTACCGAAACACACGCAAGCCCTGTCCGCCCTCTCCCGGACATCAAAGGATACAAGTGGACATTAGCTTGCAGACAGGAGACACGGAGTTCAGTAGGAGTCAAAGGTTCCGAAGGAGTAGCATGCCTCGCAAGGGACGATCTCAGGGACAGAATCTCTGTCGTAGCAAATGACGATCATGCCAGATTCATGTGGATCCAGATCAGAGCCAGTGCCTCCCCGCAGAGAGACATTTATGTTGCGGTGTGCTACTTTCCCCCCATCTCATCATCCTTTGCCATCAATAGAAGTGACGGCGATCCCTTCACGAGCTTGTACTCTAATATTACCAAATACTCAGCAGTAGGAGACATCATTATCATGGGGGACTTTAATGCCCAAACCAGAGACCTCCAGATACCCATACATGATCGTACAGAGGACGTGTTCTGCACCCAAGGGCTAGATCCGGCCTCGGTGAACATGCACCGAACATCAGAAGATAGCTTGGGCCCCGCCATAGCCTACGGGAAGCACCTCCTGCAGTTGGGGGAGTCTCACGAGTTGATAATCCTGAATGGCTTCCCTTCCTCCCACCTTTTTACTTGTCGGCCCCACGGGGCGAGGGTGCGAGTGTGGTGGACTACGCCCTTGCCAGCCCAGATCTCCTCCCTTACATCCAAAACTTTTCCATCATTCCTATTCCCCTGGCAGATCATGCGCTTCTCTCACTTTCACTCCAGCTCGACATCCCGTGCAAACTGCCTCCCCCCCACCCCGCACGGCCCACCCCGTACTCTTTTCCGGGTCGAGGAAGGCGATCCTAACACCTTCTCCTCTACCCTCAAACACGCACTTCCCCCTATAGCCCAATTCACCTCCCTTGAATCCGCCAACGACAAATACCACTGCCTCTCATCTGCAATCTGGGTGGCTGCACTCCAATCCTTCCCCTCCTCCACTCGGTCCACCGCACCCCCTAAACCAGGAGGATGCCCTATGAAAAAGTGGTATGACCACGAGTGCAAATCTTTGCACAAGGATCTTCGGCACGCCATCAAACATTCCCTACCGTCATACCCCACTATCCATTCTGCCTACCGCTGCCTCCTTCGCCGCAAAAAACGCCAGTTCATATCTCACCAGAGACGGACTCTTTCTGATCTTTTTCTCCATTCCCCTAAGGAGTTTTGGGGCACCGTTCTGTCCAGGCACTCTCCCACTCCTACTGACCTTGACCCTACCTCCTTGTTCTCCCACACTTCCAAGTTGTATGACATCCCTAGACAAACTATTGGAAATGTTGTCATTGATGGCAAAGGAGGAACACCTGAAACAACAACGAAGCAAAGAAGTAGCAGAGGCAGCAAAGAAACAGACAAGAAGCAGAGGTAGCAGAGAGAGCATAAGACAAGTAGCAGAGGCAGAGGTCGAGCAGCAGAGGCAGAGGCAGAAGACAGCAGGTAATATTTACAGAGTGGAGCAGAGGTACAGCGAAGGCAGAGGCAGAAGCAGCGAAGGTAGAAGCAGAAAGGCAAAGGCAGAGGCAGAGCCGTTATCGCAGAAAGGCAGAGGCAGAGGCAGAGCCGTTATCGCAGAAAGGCAGAGGCAGAGGCAAAGCCATTATTCCGAGAATCACTACCCCAGCTGATAGATACACTAAAGTATATATATATATGCGCAAAGCACTATATACGAAGTACCATAAGGTGGGACCCCTCTACAGAAAATTCCGAGAATCGTTACCCAGGCTGGAGGATACATAAACAGTAAATTCCGAGAATCATTACCACAGCCGGAGGATACAATAAAGGCGGAAGCGGAAAACCTATATATATGCGCAGTGCATTACATACACAAGGGTCCAAAGCATATATATGTATACATATACGTTATATGTTGCGCTTCATATTCAAAGGAACGAATCATACTATATACATATATGAAAGGCGCCCTATTGTTCGGCCTTAATACAATCAAAGTCGTATACGATGGGACCCTCATCAATTGCATCAGAGTTAAAGTGGAGCATCAGAACATCTCAATGGAAGTTGCGATTGCGATTGAAGCTCGGACCTGATGGGTCTATAAATTATGATCTTATAGATTTAAGTTCCGGTCCAATTGCATCGGCACATTTAAATGAATAGTGGTCAATCGCATCGGAGAAAAGTTGACAGTGGAACATGTAAACAAAAGGTTGCGATTGCGATTGAAGTTCGGACCCAATGGGTTTATAAACCATGATTGATATATGGTTGAGTTCCGGTAAACAATGTTGCATCGCATCGGAGAAGGAGCAGAGCATTGGAACTTGTTAACAAAAGTTCCGATTGCGATTGAGTTCCGAACTCGACTCATTATACATGGTGACTCATGTGTGTTTGAAGTCCGACTTAAAGGTATGCCATCGCATCGGAAAAATGGCAGAACATCGGAACATCCTATAGAAGGATGCGATTGCGATGAATCGCATCGGGAAAATTACAAAGGATGTAATAGCAATCGGAATTCATTGGAGGAGGCTCATTGCATCGGGGAAAAGAAAGAGTTCGGCGAGTGGGGCCCAACTCCTTATATATATATTGAAGTCTGCCTTTTAACCAAAGTCGGGATTGATAAAGCGTTGGTTAAATCAAAGTCGAAATTGATAAATAAAATCAAAGTGTCGTGGGTCAGATATGATATTTGGTGCAATATAAAGTCTCGACGTAGGTTAACATATGCGGAAAAACGAGTTATTCTTCAAGTTCTAAACGCAAGCAGAACCTTGTATAAATGAAACTATTTGCTGAGCATATTATTGTTATATGCAAAGGATAAGCTTTGGGCTTATGATATATTGAGTTGTAATCCAAAGTTGAAATATTCATTTGATGGCTTATGAAGTGGGTTGGACTATGGTTTAACCATAGATTTGAAATAGGTAAAGTTTCCGTATATGAAGAGTGTGAACTGGGGATTGATTGTAAATCAAATATGTCAAAATATAAGCTACCACATACACTTATTCAAATTTCCAGCGCAGGGAAAGCAAATGGAGAGACATTTTTATATGCAATAGACTCTGATTTTATTCAGGGTATTTAATTAGATTTCCAGATCAGCAGTTATATATATACAACAAACATATAATCACAGTCACATATGTATCGCATATGGCTGTTACCCTGCGACAGTGAACAAGGAAACAAATAGATCCGAAAGGGACAAAGACACAGTCAAATAAAAGACAAATGCGCAGCGAGCCAAGACGCTGAATGAGTGAGCTGGAGTTTTCATTGTAATTGAATGTAAATGATTTTAATTTAAATTTTTGTGATGTGTTGGCAAGTCTCCGGAAGAGAACAAATTCCCACTGTAGTGTTAAATTGGTACCTACAGTTATATTTTTCTGAGTGAGCCGAAAATAAATGAGAAGGT
Source organism: Pinus albicaulis (assembly GCA_034641835.2). Lineage (NCBI taxonomy): Eukaryota > Viridiplantae > Streptophyta > Pinopsida > Pinales > Pinaceae > Pinus > Pinus albicaulis. The sequence goes on along the minus strand of CM076584.1, from coordinate 878,046,603 downwards.
AGAAGACTAAGAGGTATGGCTATCCATTTCGAATTCCTTGAGGAATACAAACAGTCATCAGGAATTCTCTATAAGTAATATCATCTTGATATGCATAGAGAGGTTAGAGAGAGTAAGGATAGAGAATGAAAAGTATTGAAGATTAAGTCAGAGAAGATAAGGAAGAGAGGAGCAGAAAGAGATGATACAGAACAGAGCTGATATCTGAGGTAAATCAGCAAACATTTCTTTTGATAAATTGAGGAAGTTGGAGCTTCCCTATCAAGTTGAAGCTTGATAGCTGTCAGTTGTAGCTGACTGAGGTTGGAGCCTCCTATAGGTTGGTGCCTGTAGAAAATTGAAGGGAGTTGGAGCTTCCTTGCAAGCTGTAGCTTGCAAAATTGAGGTTGGTACCTGCAGAAAAACAGTGGTGAGAGGGAGTTGGAGCTTGCCCTTGCATCACAACAATAATAAGATGTGGTTTTCTCCCTTTATGGGTTTCCACTTATATTTGTTGTCTCTATCTGTGTTGCCTGTGTGCTGAGATGATTTATCAAATCTGCTTAATGTTTGTTGCTCTCATAATAAGTTTAACGTCACATTACTTTAATACTTGTTGCAACATATTAAGACTGTTCATATACTAAGGTTGAATACAAAAGTAAGTTGTAAATAAGCTGATGAAAAATTTAAAAAGCTCATGTATGTATTGAATTGATTCACCCCCCCCCCCCCTCTCAGTCCAACTAAGAATTCTACACAAACCCCCATTCAGGCTGTCTCCCCCCCAGCCACTTGCCACTTCTTATCCGACAAAGATATCAAAGAGGCAATCTGGGCTTTAAACAGCAGGAAAGTCGTCGACGAAGAAGGTTTCCAGGCAGAATTCTTCAAACTCGGGCTTCATCCTTTGGTTGGGTATCTAGCAGATCTCTTCAACCATGTCATCCGTGATGGCTTCCCGGATGAGTGGTCCCACCATATTATCTATCCCATCCATAAAGCAGGGTCCACTTCTAACCCGAACAATTACAGAACGATCATGGTCAGACACACCTTCTCCAAGCTATATGCTACTGCCCTCCACAGGGATCTTTCCACCTTCCTAGAACATAAACATCTCAGGGCCAGGGGCCAAGCTGGCTTCAGACCGGACCACCAGACCATCAACCATATCTTCACTCTCCGAGCAACGATCAAAGAGGCCCGGCATCGGTCCTCCAAGGTGTACTGTTGCTTTGTGGATTTCAAGAAGGCCTTCGATTCGGTCACGAGGGAGGACCTTTTTCAAAGGCTGAGAGAGATTGGCATCTCTTCGACTCTTCTGACTGCTATTATGCATCTTTACGAATCTATCCTTGGTGGTCTCCGTACAGTTGGAGGGATGTCGGAGTTTATCCGAAGCACTATTGGAGTCAAGTAGGGGTGCCCGCTTTCCCCCACTCTTTTCGGGATCTACATTGATGAGCTGGAATCTTTCCTCTGAGAGCATATCTAGGAGTCAGATGGGTGTCGTCTTCACCACGTCTTGATATCCATCCTACTTTTTGCAGATGATATTGTTCTCCTAGCCTCCTCCCCGGAAGGACTACAGAGACAGGACGCCATCACAGCCTTTTGTGATCTTCGGCACTTGACGGTGAACCTGAGTAAAACCAAAGTCATAATCTTCAATGGGGTGAAAAAGACCTCCAACTTCAACTTTTTATACAAGGGAAAAGAAATCGAAGTCGTCAGCAGTTACACCTACTTGGGAGTGCAGTTTTCAGGCCCCCATTTTAGCCTCCGGCCGACCCTTTAGCCCAGGATAAACAAAGGGTATGGCTCCTGGCCCTACTTTAGAGACAGTGCTTCCGCCACCACTTCCAGGATATTCCATCCAAAATGAACATCATGGATACCCTGATCTGCCCCACTGTACTATATGGGTCGGAAGTTGGGGCCCCTCACTACTGGAGTCAGATTGGGCCTCGGCTGAGCTAGTCCAGACTCTTCTTTTGCGCCGCTTCATCCGGTGCAAGCAGACAGTTCCTCATAACATCATCCTAGCAGAGTTCGGAGCTAAGCCCTTCCGCCTGGAGGCAATCTTCAGGATAGTCTCCTACCTTCAACGAATCTGTGGCTTGGCAAACACGAGAGAGGGGAGGGACAAGTACCCTTACTTGGCCTATTGCTCCTCGGAGAACATCGCTCACACGCAGACTGGCCACACCAAACGCTGGTTCTCCAGTATGATAGAACTTCTTGGTCTCATCGGTATCCAAACAGATCATCTTCCCCTGTTCCAGTATTCACTGAACGCCCCGGGGCACCTTCTTCCAAACCAGCAGGAACTCAACAAAATCATCAGGGAAGACATATACAGGCAGTACATTCAGACTACATGGGTCAATATTTCGAGCGGCCTGCGCCCAAAGATGGCCTTCTACGCCGAGCACTTCCTGGAGATCAGAAATGGACTCATCGCTCGACCTACATATACCCTCTAGCATTGGATGCACGCCATCAGGATCCCCCTTGGGTAGCTCAAGGTTGGATCGCACAGGCTTCGAGTGGAAACAGACCACCATATTGACAGGGCGGAGAGGATCTGTCAACTCTGTCACCTACAGGAAGTGGAAACTGAGTCACACTTCATCTTCAGATGCCCCATCTACTATGAGATCCGCGAGCGCTTTTATTGCTTATTCAGGGGGCCTCAGAACCTAGCCAACTTCCTTAGATACCCCGATCAAAGATGCCTGGCTCTTTACCTCCAGGAGACCTTCAGACAACGCTTGACCCTGCTTCAGCCCCCGTCCGCAGCGGCTACCACACAAAGGATCACCAACTTCTTCAGAACACTCCCGGCATCGCAAGGCACCAAGAGAGCCACCGATCGATCCATAGACCATGACTCCAGGTCAGTGCAGATCTGTGAAACTTGTCCCACTAGACCCCATTAGCGATCTAGAACCAGGCACCATCCCACCTCCAAGGGGCGCCCCAAGTCCTCTAGACGACAGCAGCAGCAGTCCAGCTCCTCTTCAGGGCAACAGACATTGACAAACTTCCTTCAGTTCTCTTCTAACGGCCTCGGATGCTAGGAGAAGGAGTACCATGACTTTCATATGACAAGTACCATGACCATGACTCAGACCCTTGATCGTTGTATGCCTCCAATACCTTGTCTTTGCTTATTCCTTGACTTCTTGAGTTGATCCTTCTTTTTTGCACCGTCCTACACTGTTCTGCACCAGCCTTAGAGAGCTCGGTCTCTAGTCCTTGGTTTCTTCTTTAACTTGGATACTTCTTGACTTCTAGATTTATACTCAACACAGTGTTATATACTTTTGTACCAATCCTTTGTATGCAGCCCTAGACTGGACTTCCAACACACTGTATAGATATCCTTTTATAGCATTGTCCCTTCTTGCACTTATTGCAACCCTTTAACACAGTTCTATAACAGCACTTCAATACACCCTAACATAAGTCATATATCTGCACTTCATTGTACCTTAACACGGTCAGGTATCCGCACTTTAATCCAGCTCTTCCACAATCTTATTCACGCACCTTCATATAGCCTCTTTTCTTCATTTGAACGCAGTCTTACCAAGTACTTATTTCAGATAACTATGATCACAGAGATCTCAGACTTGACCGAGGATATGTCTTCAAATAAAATGCAGATATAGATTGTCCACTAACTCGCACTAAATCACAGAGTCCTTAACCGAAAATCTGAGTCAAACTAAAATCGCAGGTTCCTTTAAATAGTTGAACCTGCCTGTAAATAAGCCGACCTGTTCTTTGACTTTGAGGCCGACTTGAACAAGGATTATAGGCCGACTTGTACAGAGTATTTTCCAGCGAGATAAAGGCTGACTTTATGGGTTCTCCAACGCTGATCTTGATCATCATTTATGTGCAATCATCAAGGCTTATGTGACACAGTCTGTGACTCTGTAGGCATACAAGTGTGACTTGACTCTTCCTAAACATGACTCTTTAATTAATACAATTTATGACCAGAAAACAAATCCCTAATAGACATCAACAAGAAGTCTACTGACCTATAATAAAACCTTGCTCGTGAAACACATGAGGCAAGCATACCAAAAATATATTTTATTATCTTTGTCTTCTTCTTTACATAAATACATAATTACATAGTCAATATGAAGACCAATCCTAGTTACACTTTCCAATATGCTAGCCAATACCTCTCTTACCTTCAAAAGGCGCCTGAAGGTGAGGTAATAGCTAGCAAATCTAGTCTTTACTATCTTCAATAGCTCCAACCTTGAGTGACTACAGAAGAAACCATGGGTATTTCTACGATTGGTGAAACGCCTTCCTGGGCCGTGTACCAGTATCGGAAACATACCAAAACTCGACCGAAACTTCCCCGAAATGCCATCAGTTGTACCATATAGCGTTTCACAATTCTGAAACATCATACAGGAAGGCCCGCAGTGTTTCAAGGCTGTTTTGCAGAAAATTGCAGCATTTTGACGAGTTAAGTGGTTGTTTTGGGCCTGCTCGAGCAGCCAAGAAGCACAAGGATCACTTCTATGGCCCAAAAATGCTTAATTAAACATTTTTCATAAAGTTTATTTCACTCCTAAGCTAATTTCATTTAAAAAAATTACACTTAGAGTTCTCCCTTGCTACGAGTTTTACCTTGCTACGCTTGATACTAGTGGTAATGCAAGTCAAATTGGTAGTACTAGTAGAATTACCTCTTCTGCTGAAGAAGCATCTTGTTATATTTTTGTTGATGAGGATGAAGATAGTTATGATTACTAATATGTAATCAATATTTGTCTTTATTTCAGTTTTAGCACATATAGCCTCCCTCATCCATAAAGGATAATTTTGAAATTTTGCATCATGTAATTATCTATGAGAATTAATATAGACTAGGTTTTCCCTCTAAAATGCCATTTATATGTCTCGTTCTTTCTTTTCTTGAAGGATAATGTGCTACTAACTTATTTGTAATATATATATATATATATATATATGACGTTTCTCCCAACATTTTGGGCGATGTTTCCATTTTTCGGGGGTGACATTTCCAGTCGTACCCATTTTGGAAACTTCTAGACTTTTCGGTATTTTGTGCAACTTAGTTCGTAGACTAGTGTCCATTCCTCTATTATGTTTGTCTCCATTGTGCCATCATTGTTTGTAATCATCATCTAAAAGAGAATGTGGATTGAATTTCAATTTTATTAAAATGTATGCGAAGTCAACCAGCAAATGAAATGAAAGGCTTACATTTGATGGAACATCAAATTATACAAAGGAGAAAAGATGAGGAAATATCCAATGTGAGGTAGATAATAAGATAAGATAATTTTATGAATGTCCAACAAATAACCACTAAAGTAGGTCAATAGGACTGCCAAATACAATGACGTCAATGCAAAGATGGCTCCTATGAAAATCAAGATGCAGAAAGTAAAGTGTTGATCTAAGCTAGAGCTAGAGAACCAAACTCTGGAAGTGGAGATAATATATGAAAGAAAAATGTACAAAGAGCATGGGTCCAAAATCTAGATAAGATAATTATATTAACTTCCAACGAATGACCACAAAGGTAGCTCAATGGGACTGTTGATACAATGATATGAATACAAAGTAGCAACAAAATGTCTCCAATATAAATAACAAAAAGTAAACATGGAAAACTGCTCAAATCCAAGTGCGGGAGGGATATGAAAATAATAATAATGCCAAAGTATCAAGGTCCTAACATCCATGGCTGAGTGGAGAACACTAAGGACAAAATACCATTTGGCAGAGGACCTGGAGTAGCATCTATACTTTACACTACATTGTTGCCTGGAAGGGATTAATCGTTGTTGGGGTCTACGTGATTATCTCTAGACTAGTATCGGATATGGATTATCAATGTCCCTGAGGCCTCTAAGATGGTTGGATAGTCACATGAGCACACACTCATTTAAAATCGAAATCGAAACCGCTACCCATATGTTCCTTGTTGCCCCTAGCAAATGGGAGCACCATAAAAAAGGAAGTGATCATCCAAGTGCATGCTTACCTAGGAGGTGGTTGAATAGTATAGGAACAAAGCCCAAGGGATTCATAAATGTATAAGGCCGAGCATCTCTAGTAAATACATCTAGAGAAGATAGAAAGATTTTGTAACTCCCTGAATAGACAATCATACCATCCTCAAAACCTGTAATGGATGGGGCATCAAAAGATGAAATGTTGTTCTACAATGACCTCACAAAAATGGCACAACTAACATATCCTATCTAATGAGGATGGCGCTTCACCTCCACTCAAAGCCTATGCAAGACTACTCTGATCCAGCCAAAGAAATCCAAAGAGCATGTGTCCAATGATGGTGTATGTAGGGAGGCTAGACAATTAGTCTATCCCTCTACTCCATAAATACTTAGTTAATCTGTAAATCGTCATGTATATTCCACTAGAATAGTTTGCCATCACCTTTTGCAATATTTTACAATATCTTCTTATGTAGTATTTTACTTTAAATTTCGGAATTAATATTACTAGCTTAGCACTCAAAATACTTAATATCATTGGAACTGAAATAAATGAAGCTAAGCATATAGTATGGGAACAAAGCCCAAGGGACTCCTAAATGTATAAGGCTGAGCATCTCTAGTAAATACATCTAAAGAAGATAGAAAGAGTTTGTAACTCCTTGAATAGACAATCATACCACCCTCAAAACATGTAATAGATGGGGCATCAAAAGATGAAATGTTGTTCTACAATGACCTCACAAAAAATGGCACAACTAACATATCCTATCTAATGAGGATGGTGCTTCACCTCCACTCAAAGCCTATGCAAGCCTACTCTGATCTAGCCAAAGAAATCCAACGAGCATGTGTCCAATGATGGTATATATAGGGAGGCTAGACAATTAGTCTATCCCTCTACTCCATAAATACTTAGTTAATCTGTAAATTGTCATGTATATTCCACTAGAAAAGTTTGCCACCACCCATTGCAATATTTTACAATCTCTTCTTATGTAGTATTTTACTTTAAATTTTGGAATTAATATTACTAGCTTTTTGGTTTTTAAACTCCTGTGGTGATCATTTGTTAAAGAGCTTCCTGGATTATCCACAGTATTGAGGAAAATGTGTCGACGTTTCGAATTACTAGCTTAGCACACAAAATACTTAAATTCATTGGAACTGAAATAAATGAAGCTAAGCACATAACACAGCATCAACACAATGAACATAAGATGTACCTTTTAAAATCCCAATTCGAGAAAAATCCATCTGCTCTTGCTCTTTTCTTCTCAGCTATGATATGAAAGTACAAGGAAATCCCACTCACTAGGGAGTTACAAACAACATTGTGGCTTGAATGGCTACTACAAGATATTCTACTTACTCTATTATGCTTCAATATTCCACTCCTAGATACTCTAGCAAACTATGGAACAATAAAGAATATAATGAGAATTGAGCCCCTTCTTTTCCTAGCAACAGGGTATTTAACATGGCTAGATAGTCATCTAGAATTAGGGTTAGCGTTAGGGTTTCTCCATGCCTCGACCTCAAACTAGGGTTAAAGAGATCAGTCAACTTGTTAGATGCATAACTTTTGCATATGAACCTGGATTGAGGTAATCTTCACATTATAGGGAAAACTCTCAATGTGTAGGACGTTGTCAAGAAGCTAAAATGTTTTGATGCCAAAAACAGTTGTTTAAGGTCTGAAACATAACTTGGAAGTTTTTGTACTCCAAATCACCAAAGTGAGACCTACCCCTAGAATAGGCGCAAGAATCTCAAATAGAGGACAGTATATAATGATCCATTTTGGATCATACCTCCCCATTGCAAGAGTCTCTTGATCCCCAGAATCATTTACTAAAGGAGGTGAGGAAATTCTTCTTCTATAGTGTCAGGTCCTTCCTTCTAGATAGTCACATCACACTCACTTGAGCTCATCTGATTATTCTAATAGACAAACATCTATGTTGAGTTTGGCCCTGCTCTAGATGCTAGGAGTGGGGGTTCTAGTAAGATGTTAGGAGCAGCTGAAAAGAAAAAGTAAAAGCATAAATGGTCACATTCAACAGGAAAATGTACCACAAGATGCAAAAGATGGCCAAGACAAACATATTTAGCACGTGGGAAAAAGCCAATGCATGAGCTCTACCCCATACCCATGGTCATCACCTTGGTTCCATTGGCCCTAGATGAGCCTCCTTTATCATTCAAGAGCCCATGATTGTCCCAACCCCTGGAGGGAAACGAACTGCCTCGCCAAAAAGGGGCTATCCACTACTATATCTTACACATCAAGCTCTTATCCTTTGAGCCCCAAGCAGTTAGGCAAAGAAAAATCATAAAAGGCAAAATGCATATAGAGAAGGGTGGAAAAATCAAGGTCGGGCCACCTCAAGTACCATGATTGCTCCCTCTTATACATTATATACCCAGGCGTGGGCTTCCCTTCTTCTAGCTACCCTAGTACCCCGATATGTAGCCCAAGATTGCCCCTCTCATTCCTTATTCCATTCACCTCTTTATCACATGCCACCACCACTTGAGGAATGTCCCTTGGACATACTATCCCCTCTAAAGGTAGAAACCACCTAATAAGGTCCCTGGTTAACCACCTTTGGAGCTTGGAGACATTAGCACATGCCAAAGCCCACTATGTAAGGGCATGCCATTATGAAGTGTCCACTTGTTATCCATGGTTTGTAAGCTCTTTTACCCGATTACTCCAATGATTTTTTGTGCTGGAAGGAAAGGGGGTGCATCGGATCTTATGCAGGATTGCAGATGGTGCCCATCCTGAGTTTGGTCTCCCTATACAGGGTCCTAACTCTCCATAGGGCTACATTGGCACATGTAGGATGTCTATAGAGAGCCATGGGCCTCCACAGCAGTAGACAGCACTCCATGGATCCCCAGAGATGTTCAGAGATTGCTTGAGATCCACCTATTGGATGAGGAAGATTCACATGGCACATCATGTCGAGCCGGCCCCACAGTTGCACCATACACTTCGCAGGTGACCCAAGACTTGTACGTTAATGTGGCATCATTTATTCCATCATCTGAGCCCCTTACAAATGGTCTACAAGCATCAGGAGACCCGTGACTCGTGAGGTTATTGGTGTGTCCCCACACCCACTGCGAGCAACACAGGTTTATTGTTTGGAGAACAAGGGTCCACCCCCTTGTCCATCACTTTTGATGGTCTTATTCATCATTATGGCACTTATGGACCTCATCAAGCCTATTGGAGAGCTCAACGACATGCATTATTGATTATTTGACCCCTCGAGAGGCTTATTATCTTATTTGTGAGCTAGTTTGGTGGATTTGTCACCAAAAGTTAGTTACTTTGCACATTATTTTATTTTAGGGGCTAATGTAGGCCCAATTAAGTAATTCAAACTCCTAATTAGTGTAGGAGTGACATGAATTCATTTTGTATCATCACTTGGATTGGATCATTCTCTCTCTTGAGAACTTTGCATTTCCTTCTTGGAGCTTCTTTATTGGCAAATGTATTGATGTTTGGATATATTCTCTTACATGTAAGTAGGATATTCATGTTATTTTCTTTTACTTTGCTGCATATATTGATCATGGGATTTTCGCTATTAAGAGCTAATTGTTGCAGGCATTTACTGCTTCATTGTGGAATTATGTGTTGAATCTTTAATTAAACTGAGAGGGGGAGTGAATCAGTTTAATACATACATAAGCCTTTTAAAATTTTCACCAAAATTATTTACAGCTTAATATGTGAACAGTCTTATTTGCAGCCAATATTAATTTAATGTGACACCATACTTATGTTGAGAGCATCAAGCAATTAAGCAGATTGAAATAATCACATCAACACATAAGAAGCACACATAGAGACAGCAGATGTAAGTGGAAACCCATAAAGGGAGAAAACCACATCTTATTATTGTTGTGATGCAAAGGCAAGCTCCAACTCCCTCTCACCACTGTTTTTCTGCGGGCACCAACCTACAGGAGGCTCCTACCTCAATTCCGCAAGCTACAACTTGCAAGGAAGCACCAACTCCCTTCAATTTTCTCTCGCAGTACCTCAACCCACAGAGGGCTCCAACCTCGGCCTGGGCCTACAACTAACAGCTATCAAGCTGCAACTTGATAGGGAAGCTCCAACTTCCTCAATTTATCAAACTGAAAATTTGCTAATTTACTTCAGATATCAGCTCTGTTATGTAGCTTCTCTTTGTGCTCTTCTTTTCTTAATATTCTCTGCCTCACACTTCTATATTCTGCCTTCTCTGGATTTACTCTCTCTAACCTCTATTTGCATATCAAGATGATATTATTTACAGAGTTCTTCACATGATTGTTTGTATTTCACAAAGAATTTGGAGTGAACAGTCATGACTCTTTGGCTTCTGTCTTCTCATTCCTTTTATTAGCTTATTCAATAAACATAACTGTAGGTGCTTATTTTAATATTTCAGTGGGATATTTGCTCTCTTCCGGAGACTTTCCAATGCATCACAAACAATATAAACCAATTAAAATATTACATTTAATTACAATGAGAGCTGCAGCTCACTCATACAGCCTTTTGGATCGCTGCGCATTTGTCTTTTCTTTGACTATGTTGGTCCCTTTATCTCCTCTATATGCCTTTCTGTTTATGGCTGCTGCGTAACTCCTGAATTTATGAGCTGCATTTTTATTTTTATTTTTATATCAGCGCTTTATATATATATGAAACTGCTGACTGTAATTCTGGACAAATTCCAACGCTCTGTACATAGCAAGTGTCTTGTTGATGTGGCGAGTTCCGCAAGAAGAACAAACATACATCCCAATTGTTTTAAATAAAGAATCGCCCTCCATCTTGAGCTGAAGCCCGTGGGTCCACAGACCATGTGACATATTTCAATATAATCGCCACAACGTTTTATAACAGCACCTTATATATATATATGTGTGTGTGTGTGTGTGTGTGTATAGATATATATATATATATAGACATACATCCTAAATTGTTTTAGATAAAGAATCGCCTCCACCTTGAGCCAAGCCCTCCTGGGTCCATAGACCACGCAAAGATATTTCAATATAATCGCCACAACGTTTTATAAATGCTTTTTTATATATATATATATATATATATATATATATATATATATATATATATATATATATATATATCGTAATTTCAATTCTTGGCGAGCTTATATAAAGTTTTAACATATACACTGCCACTTCCACTATAATCAATAGAATGTCATAATATCCGGGCCCACTTGCCACGCTTTCCGATGCTATACTTGACTTCTTCCGATTGCGATTGATCGCAATCGCAATTTCCATTTGAATGTACCAACATTCCAATATTCCGAAGCTCCGATTGCGATTACTCTGATGCGATACGATTAATCACAATCGCAAATTCCATTTGCATGTCCCGATGCTCCACTTTATCTCTGATTGTGATTGGTCACTGTTGCGATTTCTCCGATTGCGATTGATCGCAATCGCGACTTCGAATACTTCGATGCTATTGACCACTCCTGCTCCGATTGCGATTAATCGCAATCACAATTTTCTGTTGTGATGTTCCGATGCTCTTATAATCTCCGAGGCGATTACACTGATCCGATGTGATTATGCCGGACTTCAAATACATTTGAATCATAATTCATACACCCATCGGGTCCGGTCTTCAATCGCAATCGCAACTTTCTGTTGCATGTTCCGATGCCTTGCTTAAATCCGATGTGATTGGGAAGGGTCCCACCATATAAGGTACTTGGGTTCTGATAATAAAGCGCTCCATATCATTTAATATTATACTTTGAACCTTTGTGTATAAGGGGCCGAATATGTAATGCGCTGTATGTATACTCCTGCGTGGGTAACGATTCCCGGAATGAGATTTGTATATATATATATATACTTTGCTGCTTTGGGTTATACGATTCCCGGAATTTGTTTTATGTATCCTTCCGCCTGGGGTTAAGCGATTCCCGGAATTTTCTGTGCCTCTGTTGTGCTAACGCCTCTGCCGCTCGACCGCTTCACTGCCTCTGTATTTGCTGCCTCTGTCTCCACTGCTCGACCGTTTCACTGCCTCCATATTCGCTGCTTCTGCCTCCACTGCTCGACTGTTTCACTCTGCCTCTGTATTTGACTGTTACCCTTTAGCAGTGTTCTTCCGCTTGTCTCCTTTGCCTGTTTCTGCTTCAGCGCTGCTCGACCTCTGCCTCTGCCTTCTGCTGTACATATTCCCTGCTGTTGTTCTTTGCTTTCTTTGCCATCAATGACAATATTTCTAACACTATGTTTCTATATAGCATATCTCTATGTATGGGCCATGTTTGTTGAACAATTTGTCCTAGAGATCGAAGTTATCTTGATAAGCCATCTTCATTTGCAAGGAAAGTATAAACACTTTAAGGTCACTTTCGTTTTTCCCTAACATTGGACGAAGTTGCCCTTAAAGCGCCTCCTTGAGCTAGAAACGAGATCCTTCTTCATAATTCTTCTTGACTCCATATCCCAAAAAGAAATTAGGCATTGATCCACCATAAGGTGATCACCTTAAACATTTTTCTTCACCTTTTTCCCCTCTTTCTAGGTCTATCCACGTTGGGCCACTTAAGGCATCATTTTCCCGACAAAGTAGCCACAGAAAAAAGTTCGATCTCTTAACCTCTACTGCAATGGTGTGTCCTCAAGGTCTCCTTCAAATTTGAAGAAATTATGACAGTGGGATTGCGAGATATCCCAAGCCCTTGCTCTGACATCAAACTTTTCCCTAGGCTAGCACCTCATAGGATCAATTTGACACCTTTAAGTGAAAGTTCTTGTTTTGAGCCTTTCCCCTTCCATGTCCAGGTTAAGAACATCATCGGCTGCTAAACTCCCTCCACTTAAACTAGGTTGGGTCCACTTGGCCCCGTGTTGTCCCATTTCTTATCAAAGACAATTCTTTATAGACAGCTCGGGAATCCAAGTTTTACAAGGATTTTAGGTATTGGGAAGCTCCTTTACAAGTCACATTCCCTTAACCCAGCCCTTAAATCCTCACCTCCTTCTCCTAGAAAACCTTGCACCTTGCTTAAAGAGCAAGCAAGCTCCATTCTCAATCTTCTTCTAGGGAAATGGATCATTGAAGTCATTTTCTCATCCATTTGTTGATCCATTCTTCATAAGTGACTTCCTATATATCGGGTCTCCTCCCATCGATGAAAATCCGTAAAGAGTAGGGAGTCTTAGCTAAGGTGACAGTGGGCTAAGTCTCCACCGTTTCCCTTGATCTAGCAGTTGTCCCTTTAGGAGTTCCCTTTAGGCCCTCTGATAGTTTGAGTGGTAACATAGAGGAGAGTGATCCCTCTCTAGAGAGCTTATTGTTGAGATTTTGTATAGTTGGTGTAGAATCGGGTGTGCTCTAGCCCTGAAATTTTGTGGAGGGGCTCGGACACACTTGAACTCCAAAACCCAATAAATGTTTTGAGAAATTTCAGTTGGTGTTCAAGTTATTCAAATAATTAATTATTTTAATGGATTTCCTAAGTCTAAACTCAGGAAAATTAAATAATTAAAGTGAATTAATTAACACGTGTTGAAATTGTCTTAAGTCACATGGATCAAGCAGTCTTTTAATCTCAGTCATTGATGAATGTATTAATCTCGATCGTTGATGAGCTGAATGAAAAAGTATAAGAGAAAGGCTTGAGGGTCAATTGGAGACACACACGGTTGCAGAGCTGGGGAATAGATCTGGAATTCTAGGGGGGGTTTGCTAAGAATTTCTGGAGGAATTTCCTGCAGCGAGGGGCAGTATTGGCTAAGGGGATGATCTGATCCCGAAGCCCAAAGTCAGTAAGAGGCAGAGGAGCAGCAACAAAGACAGCGCAGAGAAGCAAAGCAGCAGCTACGCAGGTGTTGTGCAGGTGCTACGCAGCACAGCGCAAAGGCTCCAGGGGGCTATAGAAGTTACGCAGAGGGTCTCCATAGCCAGCGTAAGGCCTGCATCACCCTTCCAGGGGTTATGCAGACTCTCTCAAGGAAGTGCAGTGGCATTATGAAGCTAGCAGAGTTGATGTTGGGGTTTCAGAGGCAGCGCTGAGGGTTTCTAGGGCCAGATCCGAGCTGAGTTCTGTAAATCTCATTTGAGGTTGTGAATCAGTCAGATATTTGGCACTAGAACATTAGGTTAGCAGCAAATTTGATTTCTTTTATTCTTTGTCTGGTTTTCAAGATCTGGAACCCAGATTTACTATACTCAAGAACTACTTAATAAAATAACCCTCATATCTGCTGCACCAGTTTTCCCACTTTGGGTTTTTCCGAGGACTTATGTCCAAAAATCCATGTGTCACTTTGTTGGATGAGCATATTATTCAGTAAATGATTTGCATGTGTACTTTGTAGTTGTGATTATTTCGGTATTTTCTGAATCTAATTTCTGGAAATAACTTGTAATATTTTAAATCAAGTAGGAGAAATAAACCAAGATACTGCAGTAGAATTTTCACATGGTATCAGATCAATAGCAGATCAAGTTGAATCTCCAGCAATCAGCGGAAGAAATATTTTTCTGCAGGGTGACAGAAGAAGCAACATATCCGAAAGGGCATCTTGACAGTAGGAGAACTCAGATCCAGAAGAGGACAGCGCTGAAGCTATAGAAGGCCATCAGGCTTACGCAGACCCTTCCCAAGGCAACGTAAGGACTGTGTCACCCAGTCTAGGGTTACGCAGTCCACTTGTGAGCAGTGCTAAGGCTGCACTGGGCTAGTTAGTGAGACGCGGTCTAGTCATTTCTCCAGTTGCAGAAGAGTTTTGCCAAGATCTAAAAGCAGTGCTTCAGATCTTCAACAATGCTGGTGGGGTGGAGATTCTGCAGGTGCAGAATTGTGCCTAGCTAAGTCAACAAAGGCGGGAGGAAGACAATTACTCAACAGATCTAAGCCAAACAGATCTGAGATTCGATCCAGAGGATCAGAGAGTGATGTCCAATTGTGTTTGGGTGAAATATTTCCAGGAGGGAAATCAGTTTTCAACAGAAGCAGTTCTAGAGGGTTTCTGGTCACCAAGAAACCCAAATCCAGAGGAAGAAGAAGTGTTGTTTTTGTCAAATCTAAGAAAGATGGCTCGATATGGACTAAGGGATTAAGATAGATTGGACAGCATGTCCAACTACGTTATCTAGAGGGCTAGAATCCTTTCAGTTATGGATGAGCATGGTCTCAAAGATCATGCAGAGAAGGTTCTTGTTGTACCAACCAATGCAGATCCTCTCAAACAGTATGAATAAAATCAAGCGCGGACGAAGCAGTTGATCACAGACTGAGTCAAGGACCACGTTATACCTCATATTGTTGAGAAGACTACAGCAAATGACATGTGGGTAGCCTTGGACACGATGTACCAAGGAGGCTTCGTACAAAGAATGCTTCTAGAGAACCAGATGCGGTTGTTCCAAATGATGAAGGGCGAAGAGATAGATCTATTCCTCTTTAGGCTTCAAGCCATCCGAGATCAGCTGGTTGGCATTGGTGCTACTCCCGATGAGGGGCTCTTAGTGAGAACTGCTCTGAATGCAATGTCGAAAGATTGGGATCAACTGGTTGGCATTGGTGCTACTCCCGATGAGGGGCTCTTAGTGAGAACTGCTCTGAATGCAGTTTCGGAAGATTGGGAAACGTTTGTCCAGAGCATTCTGGGAAGGGCATCGTTACCATCTTGGGCTGACATGTGGGCTATCCTCCACCAAGAGGAGATCAGGAGGGTCACCAAGCGGCAGAATATCAGTGGAGGAAGCGGAAAGGCCAAAGTCAAGGAGGAGGAGGACGATGAAGCCCTTGCATCAAGGGAAGAAGAAGAAGGACCTTTCCAAGGTCCGGTGCTTTAATTGTGGTGATCTGGACATTTCGCCAACAGTTGTCCTAAGAAGAAGGACAAAGGATCTTCTGATTCCAAGGCTGCAGCATCAAAAGAAGATGGCTTTGATGATGATGCAGCCATGAGTTCTCATGTGCCTCGAGAGAAGAGGTGGGGTGACATGGATCTGTAGAGCATCTACAAAGAGTGGTGGGATCCTTGCATCAGCCCTACTCTTGGATCACATACGAGCTACAGGAGCCTTAAGACGATAGCGGGATGAGTCGGGAGATGGTTGCAGAAAGCCACATTGAAGCGGAAGAGGGAGCAGCGTAATGCAGAGGCAGCAGTGCAGATGGGCTGATGGGACTTCAGCGGCACAGAGAAGCTGTGCTGACGCAGTGCAGTGTTACAACATGACAGTGTCTCCAAGAAGACAACGTAAATAAGCATCCAAGGAGCTTCAGTGGTAGAAGGAAACTTGACTTATCTGTCAAACAGTTGGGCAAAGTTCTTTCAGTTGCTTACTTCTTAACAACTAAGTTGCAGTGCAGCAGTGAGCAGTGGCAGTGCTATGGGTAGCATGATGCAGCAATTTGAGAGGGAGCTGCAAAACATATGTGGCAGTGTAAGTGGCAGTGTCAATGTCAGTGGCAAAGGCAGTGAGCAGCAGTGCAGTGTATGGAGGGTAGCAGGCCAAGCATCAGCAACACAGAATCCAACTTCAAGATCTTGTAATGCATGGTGTGGATGAATTGCTAGAGTACACTTTCATAGAGCATACTCCGTGCTAGGTGGGAGTGTTGAGATTTTGTACAGTTGGTGTAGCATCGGGTGTGCTCTAGCCCTGAAATTTTGTGAAGGGGCTAGGACACACTTGAACTCCAAAACCTAGAAAGTGTTTTGAGAAATTTCAGTTGGTGTTCAAGTTATTCAAATAATTAATTATTTCAATGGATTTCCCAAGTCTAAACTTATGAAAATTAAATAATTAAAGTGAATTAATTAACACATGTGCTGAAATTGTCTTAAGTCACATGGATCAAGCAGTGTTTTAATCTCAGTCGTTGATGAGTGTTTTAATCTCGATCGTTGACGAGATGAAAAAGTATAAGAGAAAGGCTTGAGGGTCAGTTGGAGACACACACACAGTTGCAGAGCTGAGGAATAGATCTGGAATTCTAGGGCGGGTTTGCTAAGAATTTATGGAGGAATCCCCTACAGCGAGGGGTAGTATTGGCTAAGGGGATGATCTGATCCCAGAAACTAGAGTCAGCAAGAGACAAAGGAGCAACAACAAGGACAGCGCAAAGAAGCAGAGCAGCAGCTACACAGGTGTTGCGCAGGACAACGCAAGATGCTCCAGGGGGTTGTAGAAGTTACGCAGAGGGTCTCCAAGGCCAATGTAAGGCCTGTGTCACCCTTCCAAGGGTTATGCAGTCCCTCTCTAGGCAGTGCAGTGGCATTCTGAGGCTAGCAAGGCTGACGCTGTGGCTTCAAGGGCAACGTTGAGGGTTTCTAAGGCCAGATCCGGGCTGAAATCTGTAAATCTCGTTTGAGGGTGTGAGTCAGTCACATATCTGGTACTAGAACATCAGGTTAGTTGCAGATTTGATTATTTTATTCTCTGTCGGGTTTTTCAGATCTGGTACCCAGATTTACTGTACTCAGGAACTCCTTAATAAAATAACCCTCATATCTGTTGCACCGGTTTTCCCGCTTTTGGTTTTTTCGGGGACTTATGTCCAAAAATGCATGTGTCACTTTGTTGGATGAGCGTATTATTCAGTAAATGATCTGCATGTGTAGGCTGTAGTTGTGTTTATTTCAGTATTTTCTAAATCTAATTTTGGAAATAACTTGTAATATTTTAAATCAAGTAGGAGAAATAAACCAAGATACTGCAGTAGAATTTCACACTTATCGACTGAAGATCTTAGTGATGTTGATGACATGGATACTAATGACGTGGCTTAAGGAAGCCTATTCTTGTTCATTGTTCAGTTTCACTTTTTTTGGAATTTTGAAAATTTGAAATTCTATAGACTATTTAATGTTTGGAAATGCCTTATGGCAAATTTGAATGTAGTATGGCAATGGACATATACTCTAATATCTATTATCATGATTCCCATCAATATGTAAATTGCAATTTCCACTTGATATCAAATTTGAAATTTCAAAGTGAATGTTCCTGTTTAAGTCTTTAAATGATTTATTTTTCTTCTTGTAAGTTGGAAGATTTCAAAATTCATATATATTATAATTTATAAAAAATATATTATATATAAATTATAATATACCCTCGACAAACTCACGTACCTTGTTTCAAAAAGTGACGCACCCATCCCCGCATCATATAAAATATCTTATCAGTAAACACTAGTGTATTTGGAAACTTTTTTTAAGGTAGTTGAGAACTTGAGATAGACATTTGTTTTATTCTCAACTATCGTGATTTTTGGGAGGTAGATGCAATTGTCTTTTAAATAAAGAATTCAAGTGAGAAAATCATAACAATCACTGAGTTAAATAAATTGCATACTAGATGCATCCTTCAAGTTCCTGTTGATTCAGAAAACAATTGATTACGGCAGTTTGAAGAGGAGAGCTTGATAGCCCACCAATACAATTTGAAAACGTCCAGAGTAATTGGATCAGTATTAGAGACACACACCATCAAGCTTGCAGTTGAATGTTTACCTTAGATTTTCCCATTTATACAAGATCCATCAACCTTGTACAGTAGAAGAGGCAACAAAAATTTCACCTCTTTATAAGACCACTAGACAAACATTAAAACCATAGAATGGCAGCAAAGCCCCATTGTGGCATATCTTCTAATGATGACAACATTTTTCAGGGAAGACATCCATCAATCTGCTTCTGTTGGTTATTGTGCTACTGACCATATATATTGCTTTCCCTAGCTTATGCTTGTTTTATTTCTCTTTTCAAAATGGAATGTACATCCTCTATGCAGTACCTAAGTATAATGAACTTCCAATTTCTTTTATAATTCATTGCTTGTGATCATAATACATATATATGCACAGATAGAGTTTCTCTCTCTCTCTCTCCCCCTCTCAATATATCAAGGGGATATGCAAGACATATCCCATGCTTCACTAATGATGGAAACTTTGATCAACCTAGAGGACAGAGAACAATAATAGCACCAACTTGCAAACATCTCGAATATGCTGCATGTGAACAGCAAAGTTCTTTTCTATCTAGAAGTCCCTCTCTAATTTATGTTGATTTATAAATTGGCAACATAAATGGTTTATGAATTTTGGTCAATCTTCTGCAACTATTTTTTAAGTAGTCCTTGAAGAGAATATGTAAGATGCATCTCCCTCTTACTATTGTCCGCACTGAGTTCCTATAATAGGAATTCCGAATTTATATACTTCAAGGTACTACATTTATGGCATATGATCAACCTCACCAGATATACATTGTATGCATATCAAACTCTGAATCTGATTCACCATAAGCACCCCATTGGCTTTAACATGGGAAAACTGTATACACTGGCCCAAGGTTACATAATTTAAAAAATAAAAAGAGCTTTTCAAGAACCTATAAACAACATACCAGTTCCTGCAACTGATGTATCTGTATTCCACTCCTGAACAGTCAAACCAAATGAAAAGACTGCCGCTTCTGTTGGGAATTGAATAGTAATGGCTCGACAGATGCTCTGGTGCAGAAACATAATAGGAAAATTACTACAAAATGCTACATCACAATAAATATAACAACAAAACTATGTTGACCCTTGCAAATCCTAATCCTGTTTGGAAGATATACAACGAATCATGGAGGGATCTGTGGGCTTTTCAATGAGCATTTAAAGTTTATCCTTGTTAAAACACTGGAATTATAATCCTCAAAAGATCAAATATGTAAATAAATTTATAAATGGACAGCTAAAATGGTGACGATAAACAAGAAACAACAAAATATGGGTTCTTGAAATCATAAAAATGATCTAAGAGAACATGAAAACACACTAATAAAATATATGGAAAAATAAAACACCATATATCAGCTTACAGAGAATAAAGGTAAAAAATTAAGAAACAGGTGGAAAATACAAAAATCCTGTTACAGCAAGTATGCATCTTAAGAAAATAATATTAAACAACAAGCAAGCAGCAATACATGCTGCCTAAATAAATTTCCATACACAGTAGAAGAGCAACAGTAACAATTCTTGGAAATAAGAGCCTCAACTTTATTGTGATCAACTGAAAAAAGGAACGGCCAAAAAACATTTTAACATAAAAAAGTGTAGAAAAAGGAGAATCAGGAATGCATAATTGACAAAATGCAAACAAATCAACTCACAGTGAAGCCATACTGAAAACTAGCACAATATTCTCTCAATCTATTACACAATGATCCAGATTATGTTGAGAACAAAATGAAAGATAGCAATAACCCTGAAAAGAAACAAAGAGATTCATGAGAAACAAATTCTATTAATGAAACAATAGTGAAAAACAATGTTCAAGCAAAATGGCTAGAATACCGGTAGCTATCTCTGAGAAGAGTGTGTGTGCTAAATTCGTTTGCGAAAAGTCCATAATAATAGTTGTACAAGGGAAAATGATGCCTTGCTGAGTCCATAATTTTTCACTCGTTCCTCCATTTGTTATTGTCTTTAGCATTCGAAGGTTAATCTCAGTGCTCTTCATTCAGGCATCAAAATTCTGAAAAACTCATCAGAAAACAACAACAAAAATGCCCTAGAAACCCAGAACCTGAAGACGGAAAATTATCAATAGCAGGATCATTTTTAGATTAACCTAAATGGCCAATTCAATCATTCCTTCCCACTTGAGAAACAATAGTTCCCATTGCATGAAGTTCTTGGATGGTGGAACTTCAACTCAATTCGGTTCCTAGTGAAACCATAGTTTTAAAACCCGGACTCAGAACCAGCCGAGGGTCGACTCTGACTCTGACTCAGACTGACTCGGACTTCGACTCAGCCTAGTTGATTTCAATGACTCAGCCTTCGTAAAAAATACATTAAATATTTATTTATTTTATGAAAAAACGTATCTTTCACTCTAGGAGCCATTTTATGATATTTGGAATTGGAAATGAAAGGACAAAGTATGGAAAGGAAATGGAAAAAAAAATGAGGTTGATTTGTAGGTTGGATGAAAGAAGGCTAAATTCTTGCTTGGATTTGAAGGGTAGGTTCAAGGGCTCACATGGAGAGATGGCGATGGAGAAACCCTAGCTGAATGCAATCAACCCTAGCTATGGCAGTTTTGGTTTTACGCTCTGGTTCGTCTCTTGCACTGGTTTAGGTTTTTACCCACTCTGCAGTGTCGTCCTGGAACTTGACATGGTGAACCTGCCCTTACCTCCACACATTTCGGTTAGCCGCCATCGGTTTGCAATTACTACTAAACTCTCAGCATTAACCTGTCATGCACTTAGTGGTTTTGGGTTGACTCTTGCAGTTTTGGCGGTCCGAGGAAGCAGACAACCCGTCATACGGGAAATAATTATTTCCCTGCTCACATTCTGGACCCCAGCGCGATTACTGACAATTACAGTGGTCGCGTCTTGGAACGACTGCGAAGAGAGGAAGGCTCTGATTTTTGGCAGTTTTTTCTAAGGAACCTAACGAACTTGCGAGAAACTCCGTTATGGAAGAAGAACAGTTGGATTATTCTTTTGATTCTTTGGCACCTGACCAAATATGGTCAAACTACCCACCTCAGCAGCCAGTTGGGGCTCATGCAGGTGTTTTGCTGGAGGGCATCGAACAGCTGGAGGCCCGGCATACGGACATGGAGATTGTTGCTAACCCGAGCTTATCTGAACAGTTTCCGGGTCTTATCCCTAACATCCGGCTTCTCTGGTTTTTTCTATACCATCCCCGTCGACATTGCACTTGTGGAACCAGCAGCAGGCGCCTTTAAACACGGAAGAGGGTTTAGTACACGTGGATAGCACTGGTGGTCTGGGAGGAGCCCGTGAAGGGGCTTTTGGTTTCGAACATCTTGGTTTAGGGTCGGTCAATGAGTTGTGCTAGCCCACGACGACTTCCTTGGTTGCCCGACCACATTCATCGCATCAAGTAGTTTTGACGGTCTTCCCTTTCTGACCCAGCAGCTAGAAGAGAAAGCCTTTTGGGACTCGGATGATACTCTACCTGAAGAAAAAGGACCCCTTAGAGATATTCCATTACATGGGACTGGAAAGAAGACGCGGTGCACGAACAGCCGTGAAAAATCCAGGGAACTAGTATTTGGCGAGGGTGTTAGCATGCAGCAAGCTGAGGAAATTGTCTTGGTTGGCAGGGTTCGGGGGCGAAACTACACCTCAGCAAGGCTCAAGCAATGGACTTCCAAAATTTGGGGCAACATCCTTGAACTCCCTGTTGTCCTTACTATGAGCAGAGGTTGGTTTGCTCTGATTTTTCCTCATCCTGATATGTCTAGTTGGGTTCTAACAAAATATTGACATATTGAAATGACATCAGTTCTCCTTAAGCGCTAGACCCCCCTTTTAGATCCTGACAAGAAGAAGATGGGTGTTGGTCCTATAAAGGTTCGGCTTCCAGGTCTGCCATTGCAATTCTGGACGGAAGATGTCCTCAGATGCATTGGTGAGGATTTGGGCATCTATTTAGACCACGACAGATAATATATGGAAACTAGCAATATATCAATGGCGAGGATTTTGGTACACCTAGATACGCATGAAGGGTCGGTTGAAAGCTACGCCTTGAAGTATAGGAACATCCCCAAATGCCAAATTTTAGATTATGAAGGGGTCCCCTTTAGGTGCAGGAGGTGCCATGAGGTGGGGCATTTGTATAAGGACTGCCCTCTCATTGTGGCAGCTAATGCGACTCAGTCCAAAACACTTGTTCATGTGGGGACCCAAACCATATAGAGTGTTTCGGCATGCTCACACATCGACACAAGCAAAGCTCAGAAGTGCGGCAGCAGCATGACCCTCGTCAACCCTCTCCATTGTCCGTGCCCCAAACAACTCCGCAAGTGGCCGCTCCAGAGGCCCCACACCAGCAAGAGGAGAATCTCTTCCCCATCACGAGTACTGTGACCTCTACCTCCTCACCTTTACTTTTTAATGTCATGCATTCGTCTACTACATCTGCTACTTCTCTTATTTCTAGTCCTCTTATTATGAAGAATAAGTTGGCCCCTTTATGTTGTCATGTTGCATCTGCCCCCCCCCCCCCAAAGCCCTCCATACCATCACCACCAATAGCCTGGGCAAATTAGCATGTTCCGACCTCTTTGGATCCAGCTCCTCTTGTCGCTACAATCTTCGATCCTCTGCCAAAGCCCTAACCTTTAATTCATATGGGTTAGGTGATGACCCCGCCCAGAAAGCCCTGAAAGCTACCAGAGGTAGACCATCTGCACTTTCCAAAGCCATCCAACAGGGGGGGATAGAAGTGGCCTCGGGGAAACAAATCTCCATCGATCGGGTTCTTAAAGCAAAGAAAACCCCTATTAGGGGTTCCCCATGATCTGTCTCTCTTTCAATTGTAGAGGGTTAGCCAGCCCGGATAAGAAACTGGCTTTCGGTCGCCTATTAGAGTTAGAAAATGTGGAAGTTAATATTGTACAGGAAACATTGCGTCTGGGCGAGATAGTTCATAAGTTTCTCTCTGAGATTTGCTCGTCCTGCACCTTTCAAACCTTGGATGTGCGAGGACGATCCGGGGGAAGTGCCATTGGCTTTAATAATTGGACCATACATGTTCACAATGTGTGGGGAATGGATGGGATTCTAGGGGCGAACATCACCGCCTCTAACCTTGGCACCCCTTTCAGAATTCTCAATATCTATGGACCTTGCCATAACAGACCAACTTTCTGGGACAAGTTATTGCACTCCTCGATCATGAAGGAAGATCATAACATTGTGGGAGGTGACCTAAACTTCTCCATGGGACATGCGGAATCTTGGGGTCCCCAAGCCACGCCTGATCCCCTGTCCTGTTATTTTGAGCAACTTCTTGACAATGCCAATTTGATTGACTTGGAGATGGCTAAAAAACTGCCCACTTCGCGCAACAGAAGGATTGGGGAAGTTGCACTAGCTCGTAGGCTGGATCGATTTTTGATTTCTACAAATTTTGTGATCTGGATGGACAGGGCTAGTGAATGGGTGGGCTCGGGCGGTTTGTCGGATCACTCTCCCATCTATCTTGAGATTCATGTCGAGAACAAAAAACCCCACTCCCCTTTCAAGTTCAACTCCTCTTGGCTTGAAGAACCTGACTTCCTACAGATTGTCATGGAGAACTGGAATCATTGTCGCCAGGAGCACAATACTTTGTCCACAAAAGTCATTGTCAATAATTTGTCCAGCATAAAGGAGAGGACTATCAAGTGGGCAAAGGAGAAAAGGATCAGAGATGAGGAAGAGTTGAGGAGGATTGAAAGAGAGATTACCCTTATGCTTGATGATGATGCCTTGGGTCACACCTCCTTGGAGAATAAGGAAAAACTCACACTCCTGAAAACGAAAAGAATTAATCTATTAAGACTTAAGGAGGAAGCATGGAGACTCAAGAGTAGGGCTATCTCGCTTGAGGCGGGTGACAATAACACCAAATTCTTTCAGCAATGTGCCAAAGGAAGAAAGAGTATTAATACCATCTGGGAATTGAATGATTAGCATGGTGGGGTGGCAAAAACTCATCAGCAACTTTCGGATATGGGATTAAGACATTTCTCCCACGTCTACAGAGATCCAAAGGCACCTAACATTGTGGAAGTGCTCAACATTGCAAGGCAGATGCCCAGGTATGTGGAAGATGAAGACACTGATTCCCTCAATGTTGCAGTTACCCTTGGTGAGATTGAAGTTATCCTAAAGTGGTTCAAAAAAGACAAGAGTCCTGGACAGGATGGATGGCCTATTGAATTCTATCTATCCTTCTTTGAACTTATTGGTAAGGACCATCTTTTGACCATCAAGGATTGCAGAGTTTCTGGTAGAATTCAACGCCACCTTCATTGCCTTCATTCCCAAGGTGGACAAGCCCCTCTCCTTCAGTGACTATCGGCCTATCTCCTTGTGTAACTATCTCTACAAAATCATTGCCAAGATCATTGCTAATCGTATTAAGCCTATCTTATCCTGGAACATATATAAGGAGCAATTTTCTTTCCTCCACAATGGACAAATCCATGAGGCCATTGGCACTGCACAAGAAGCCCTTCACTCTATCAAGCTCAATAGCCTCAAATCTACCATACTCAAGATTAATTTGGCCAAAGCCTTTGATTGCTTCTGTTGGACCTACCTCCATATGATTCTCACCCATATTGGTTTCCCCCACCCTTTCATTCAATGGATTATGTGTTGTATTACCAATGCCTCGTTCAATATCCTCATCAACGGGGCAGCTACTACTTTCTTCCATGTGGGTCGTGTCTTCGCCAAGGTTGCCCCTTGTCCCCTCTTCTTTTCCTCCTGATTATGGAGGGGCTCACTAAGCTCATTGCCTCTGCTAGGAATGAAGGGCAACTCCTCGGAGTCAAAATTACTAATTCTATTCATCTGACTCATTTGATTTTTTGTCGATGATGTACTCATATTTCTAGATG
This sequence comes from Pinus albicaulis, assembly GCA_034641835.2. Taxonomy (NCBI): domain Eukaryota; kingdom Viridiplantae; phylum Streptophyta; class Pinopsida; order Pinales; family Pinaceae; genus Pinus; species Pinus albicaulis. The sequence goes on along the minus strand of CM076584.1, from coordinate 878,021,123 downwards.
GCTCCTTGCGGGACTCCATCTGTTTCAAGAAGATATTGTCTACCTTCTGTACTGCTACTGGAATGCAACCCAATCTAAGCAAATCCACCATTATGATGACAAGATGCTCCTTCCAAGAGGGTAGACATGCCCTTCATCTATTTCAATTTGATCACAGGAATATTGAAGAGGGCCTAAAATATTTGGGAATCAGAGTCAAGCCCAACAATTATAGAATCACGGATTGGAATTGGCTCATTGCTAAAATTGAGCAAAGAATCAATATCTGGCAACAAAAATGGCTCTCTAGAGCGGGACACCTTGTTCTTATCAAGTCTGTATTGGAGGCAATCCCGATGTATTGGATGGCTCTAGCCTGGATCCCCAAATGAGTTACTAACAGAATACAGCAAATTTGTCGACACTTCCCTTGGCGGGGTAAGAAGGATGGACACACCTTTACATGGGTAAGCTGGGACAAAATTGCCAAGCCCAAATATTGGGCGGTTGGGGACTCAAGGATCTAAATCTCTTTTCCACTGCACTGGCTGCCAAAATGGGATGGTATCTCCTGACCTCCAACAGCCTCTAGTAGGAAGTTACATATTCAAAACACATTGCTCTTATATCCACACTTGATTGGATAAGAAGCCCCATCAGATACAGGACTAGCACATCCATAGTTTGGCGGGCTATATCTAAATCTGTAGCTCTCATCAAACAAGGTCTAGCTTGGCATATCGGATCAGGCACACAGGTTCGGATAGGGTTGTATGCTTGGTTTGGCTATGGGCGGGAACATTTGCTCCCCTTGGAGCTCAGACAATTCCTCAAAGATTCCAGGATCACTTAGCTTAGTCAAGTAGCAGATGGGGACAACTCTGATTGGCAATCACAAGCTTGGAAATCCCCACATGATCTGAACATCCCAGTGAATACTTGGAGGGCTTGGAACAGATATATCATGGCCCTCAAGACTTCTCACATCAGAATCATGGAAGCAGAGGATGAGTTGATCTAGGCTATTTCATTTAAAGGTTTTTACTCACCCAAAGATGGTTATTCTGCTCTCATCTCGGCTCTACAACCCCCTGAACAAATCTGGTGGTGGAAACCTCTTTGGAAGTTAAAAGCTTCCCCAAAGGCCTGACTTTTCATGTGGTGTTTACTTACAAATCATGTGCCTACGAAGGGAAATCTTGCAAAGAGATCCATTCATGGCCCCTCCAGGTGTGGTCTCTGCAAAGAACAGGCCAAAGACATCTGGCAGATGGTTACTAAGGAACTTGGCATCAATAACAATTGGCATGGGGAGACAATCTCCACGGCCTGGCACAATTAGTGGCACTCTAGTACTTCAACAAAGGCGCGCAACCTGCCTCTCCTAATCTCTTGGGGCATTTGGCTATCTTGAAACCACATCATTTTCCAAAGTAAAACTATACGTTGGCCTACCACTTGCAATTCCATTTATGCCCTCTATCGTTTCATCCCTGAAGAGGCCATCACAAAGCTTGATAGGATCATAATGTCTGAAACTATTGACAAAGATCTCCCTTGGGCATACTTCAATGGTGATGTTGGTATTGAAGGATGTGGTGGAGGGGTCGTACTGTACCTATCGGACTCTCACTTTTTTCATCTCAAGATGGGCTTAGGCCCGGGAACTAACAACTACTCGAAGCTCAACAGTCTCAGACTTCTCCTTATCTTTACCTTAGAAAAAAGATGCAACAGGATACATATCTTTGGGGACTCTAAGATTATTATCAACCAGATCAATAATAACGCAAGATGTCATGTTCATACACTTAGAAGTTTGTTGGATGAAGTTTTGGCTCTAAAAATCATTTTGACACCATTACTGTCACTCATATTTACAGGCAAAGGAACCAGACTGCTGACAGCCTATCCAAAGAAGCCGCACACCTAACATGGGGGCAATGGAATATCACCGAGCACAAGGGTCCGGAAATTTATCAGCACTACCATATTCCATTCATAGAGGTTTTTGGGCTACTAGAGCCTGTTGATCAGCTCCACTGATCAGAGGCTTATTTGACTCCTCTGTTTTTTGCCTTTAGACTTTCTTTTTTTTTTTAATGATACTATGTCTATCTGGACTCTCACAATAAATTGTAAATATTGTTTTTATTTTTGTTGAATTGTTACAGAACTTGAGTTTAGATTTTGGATAGTATACAGATTATGCATCATCCAATCTGTCGCCAATACAACATGTAATTTTCTTTACAATTAATGAAAATTACGAATTTTTCCTCGAAAAAAAAGAAAAGGAAAAAAAAACAACTCTTCATTTCTTCAAGAAAAATTACTCGTTTCAATTTCTAGATCCGCAAAAAAAAAACAAGGGGAGATTTGAGAAGTGAAAAAAAAAATACTTGTAGCCTCCTCAATGCCGCTCCAAAAACCAACTCCAAGTCTTCACAAACCCCTCACAAATTCTCACACAAATGCAATGAGATAGTTGTGAGGAAATGTGAGGGGGTTGGGTCACTTTTATAGGCTTGGGAGAGGGGTAGAGGCATAAAGGTCAAAAAAACAAATTATAAGTCTGCCCTACCACATTTTTTCCCGCCGCCCAAGCTAGACGATTTAAGTCAGGCTCGGTCGAGTCGGTTAGTCCATTACCGAATCGGTCGAGTCACCGACCAGCTCGACCAAGTCGTTGGTTCAATAACGAATTGATCGTCGAACTGGTTAATTGGCTGAATCGGCCAGGGCAAGGTTTGGCTCAATCAACCAGGCCGAATCCGAGTCAGACCTACCTGGTTTTAAAACTATAAGTGAAACACATTCCCGAGAGAATAAACTTACCTGCTTTGACAACACCAAAAAGTTCCATATTCCACTCCTACCTAGTGTTTAACCTGCTCTTCAAACTGGTATCCATAATCAAGTCCATTGTAGCATGCTAAATGAAATCAAGGTTGAGCTCTATAGTGTCCATGTGCTCCACCACCTCCAAGGTGCCCAACAGAGGTGGAATGTATGTTCAAAGTAGTGCCACATTAAAGATAAGGTGTAACCCAAGCAAGGGTGGAAGATTGAATTCAAAAGCATTCACACCAACAACAGTGGTGATGGTGTGAAGGTTGTATTAGAGTGGACTGAGATTCATGTGAGTCTCTCTTTCTTCTTGTGTAACCATACCTTGTCACCAACATGAAGCTTATGCGGAACCCAATGTTGATTGTTTCATTCCTTATACTCATTGTTGATTTTCGATAAAATACAATAAATTGAAAACGTGTTGTTGGATGGGTGTTGGACCCATTCAACAAACTTGGCGACTTTGACTACCTCATTCCTAGCATGCAAGGACTCCTTGTGTGTTAATTTAAGTAATAGAACTAGTAGAGCTACAGCAAATTTGGTTAATAGTAAACACACCTTAAAGGGTTGTGGCCGATGGAAGTGCGAAGAATTATTTTGTAGTTGTGTTGAACATAAGGCTTTCATCCCACGTAGGCAGACACTTGGAATTGTAAATTATAAGGATGTGTATAATCATCTTATACATTACATTTGTTCATCACTCAGGCTGAAAAGCAGTCAATTTGCTCAACTTGTTACCTTTCATGGACCAAAGGTTGGACTAGAACATACTTAAGAACATTTTGTCTATATCAGAGACATTATCTTTAGAAACCCAAACAAGGTCGAAGAAGTGTTCAAAAATGCCTCCAATTGTCACTCTTCGTGTAGTGTACAGTAATTGCCATTAGAGAACCAATTTACCACAAAATGCAATCAAGAGGATGCTTAGTTGAGGGAAAGGCTAAAAGTGCCCTACCACCCATGCTAAAGTGCCCTACCACCCCACTATAGTGCACCTCTCATATCATCTTCTCAATCTCGCCTAAGGACGGATCAAATGCAACAAAAGTACATCTTAGAGTTGGAAGTATAAAACTTATTTACCTACAAGTACTATCTAATATATAGCAATGAGGTTGGGATCATTGCCATATAATGAGGCTCACTCTGAGTTACATGTCTACAAGACTTTATGACTAGGGTCAATACCATAAACAAAGGTCAACTAAAGCAGTCTACCCTTCTTGTACTTGTTGTTCAAGTGGAATTGTTGAAGGTGTTAAAGCAATTACTTGCTTTCCCTAATAGTGCAAAGGTACTATTGTAGGTGTCTAGTTATGTATTCTCCTACTAACTAATCTACCTATCTACACTGCATAAAGGGATCATGTACAAGGGCCTTCACAATTGCACAGATTGTCTTTGCTACTTCCAACCAAACCTTGTTGAGGATATATCTCCCAATTTGAGAAATTACTTCCAGCACTACTTAGCAGTGATCAAACAAACCATGATAGTCACACCAACAAGGTAAAACAATAAACCTGTGAAACAAGGACTAGACTACTAAACAACAAGACAATTCCACATATATGGTTGTCCTAAAAGAATATCACAAACTTACATAGTACCTCATCTTTGAAGGGCTTGATGTTATATTTCAAACAACATTGTTGACTAAACTTAACTACCCTATGATGTATGTCTAAGGCTATGAAATCAATGACAACTTCATTATCTTCATGGCTTTGCTGAGAACAAGTTCTTTTGGTTGTTTTTGTCAACAATGAACTGAACAGTGTTCGCAATCACATCTATGAGTGCAAGATGCACTTACCTGTTGAGAATTATGTAGGGCTAGGTTTAATTCAAATTCTATTCTTAATAATTACTTGTGAGCTTACTTCTCTTACTTATGTATTATATTCTTAGCTTATTATGCCTTTATCAAGTCAATTACAAAAACACACAAGACACAAATATAGGCTCTTCAAGCCGAGGCCAAAAGTTCAAAACCTCTCCCTCTTGGAGAGGAAAACCCACGAGAAATTCTTCTTATAGTCTTTCAAGTGACAAGTACCATGACCATGACTTAGAACCTTGACCTATGTATGCCTCCAAGACCTTGTCATTGTTTCTTCAAATGACTCCTTGAGCTGATCCTTCTTTCCTGCACCGATCTGCAACTTTCAGCACCAAGACTAGAGATCTCGGTCTTTGCTTGTGTTCTTCCTTCTCCGGTTGTATGAGATCCTTGTTTGATATCAGCATTGTGCCATAGACTGTCTTACCTTAAGCCTTCAATTTAACCTTGTTGACTTTGCACACTTGTCTTAATTCCTTCCAATGAACAATCCACCATATACTATGATGATAACGTTCCTTGTACTGCTAAGCATATATCTTATACTTAACACTATCTTGTAACCACTTTAACACAGCGCTGTTCTAGTACTTAATACAGTCCTATTTCGCACTTGACACAGCCTTCCTTCTTTGCATTTGACCACAGTCCTATTTCTGCAATCAACACAGTCACTTGAACATAGTCTTCACTTCGCACTTATTGCAAGTAAGTGTGACCACAGTGATCTCAAACTTGACCAAAGTTATGTCTTCAAATGAAACCGCATATATATCTCCCTTTCTCGCACTTCTCTTCAGTCCTGTAAACTCGCACTAAATCACAAAGCACTTGTCTGAATTTCTGTGTCAAATTGAAATCTGCATGTTCCTTTAAATAGTTGATCCTATCTGTAAATAAGTCGACATGTACTTTAGTTATGGGGCCAACTTGAACAAGGATTATAGGCCGACTTGTAGAGTAGATCTTATTGATTTTTAATGTACCTTGGACAAGTGGTTTCCCATGGGTTAATCTCTACCTAGGGCAAAGTGTCCAAAATAATTATTTTCCAAGTGTGACTTTATAAAGTGAAAGTGACTTAAAGTGACTTTAGACATAAAGTACAATGTGGTTACTTTATTTAATGGGTGAGTTAAAAAATAGAAAATGAGAATTAATGCACATTTATTACCGTCCCTTCATCTAAATGAATCTGAGCCATTAGATCTTAGGGTTGTTGATGCAGCCAAGGTTACGTTTACCCACATCTACACATATAAAATGTGTTTTCAAATTAAACCCCAATTAAATCTCAGTCAGGGGTACCCTTCATAAGCGGAAGTTGTTTCCTTGTCTTATACCCTATGGTTATAAACCATATATCAAAACCCATTTCATGAACTTTGAATCAATATAATTTTGGCCCACGTTTAACATTTCATTTGATTCCAAAGTTCGACTTTGTTAAAAACAAACGAAATCACCATCATAATATTAAACCCAAAACATATTATTATATCTAGGTCCCACAAAAATTTCAAACGTACCTGTTTCCATCGTCGGGTCCACACCTTTGTTAACCTCTGCGCAACTTCGGGTGCGAACACCGTCAGATCTCCGATGTCTATGGTCAGACGGCTATCGCATTCAATTTACTCCAGCACTTTATTGCTCCAAAGCAATGCGAAATCAGCAGTATTGAAATTCCGTCAATGCTACGTGTCACACACTAAGGTCTATCGCGTAAATTTCTTAAATATCGTTTACCATTTTTGAGCTACGCGAAAACCACCAGTTGGTTTTTCAAAACCATCCACTATTCTCCTTTAATCCATCGTTCTATTTTCATTTAACTCAGGTTTCTAAACAGAACTATGGTTCCAACTTGAAAGAATTCCACCACGGCTTCGCCATACATCTTCTGGTTTAATGATATCAACCAGTCTTCAAACCCTCTCTGGCATTCATTCCACACATGGCTTTAACCTCTATTATTCATTGTCTGGGTTTTTATAATCGTTTATAAATACCATAAAACCCCCAAATGTGACTTCAAACTCTGGATCTCCTTCACTGTGTATACACAACAGAATGTGTAATATCTCCTTTAAATGTTTTATACGAAGTCAGCCAATTGCGAAATACATCCAGGTAGATTTTATACCTCAATTTAGAAGTCTAAGCAATTTCTTTAATGGCATCACATTCTGTGATCGATGCTAATCTCTCAACATTTACAAATCACACAGAATCAATAAATGAATAATTGACCTTTTAAGAATACATAGTCTCATACCTTCAATAATCCCATAGCTCAAAATGACGGAAATTCTTTGGTTTCTGCCAATTTTCCCTTTCCACAGTATAATGAAACATAAACTCAGAAATTGAGTTTTCTTTTGTATAAATACACAATAATTACATAGGAAATTCCTTCCTCTGGCCTGATCCTCTGTATCAGTGGCCTTTTTTTCCTACAGCCCGTAGGCTTCCAGTCCAAACCCTATTTTTTTCAATCCTACTCTATTTCTCCTCTACCTCATGTTCTTAATGTCTTGAGGCTTATTCATTTTTATACAAAAGGTTCTGAAAACTATTTTTGGTTCCAGATCCTTCATCCTCTCAACAAAACCCTGAATATCCTCTAACTCCTCATTTGCCTCAACTAACCCTTAAGGATCCTCTTTCATCACAAAATCATGAAACCAATTATAATTTAGGATTTACCATTAATTCCTAAATCTCTCAATCCCTATGCGCTCTCAACTAGCCTAATTCTCTCATGTTCTCCAACATTCGAGAACATTTACAAAATTCCTCACAATATTTAATTAATTCTCATTAAAATCACTCAAAACATTATATAAGAAACAAACTCCCTTGAAAACAAAAAACCCCCAAGTCTATTAAAATACAAGGAATTTTCTTGAGCCTAATGCTCCTGCATCAGTTGCCCAAAAGTCATTTAGGGAAACAAAAGGGGGTAAAGAAAAGGGAGATTGCATTCATTCATTCATACTTCATGAGCAAATTGAAGAAAGGAGGTTGAGAGCTGGAGAAAAGTTCAGAAGGAGAAATTTGTTGCAGCAAGCTGAAGGAGTGATTTCTAGGCAAAGTTGGGCACGGAAATCAAGGCATAGAAGATAGCAAAAGGTACAGTACGAACAACATTTAATGTTGTGAACTACACACAGTTCGAGAGAAGTTTTTGAGAAAAAATAAAAATTGTAAATCTGTACAGTGGTATAGAAATCTGTACAGTACAGTATATCTATACATTACATATTTTCAGCTTCAAGTGGGCACTGAAATCGAGGCAAAGTGGGCACAGTTTTCAAGGAGTTTTGGGCTGAAGAGATAAGTTGTATTTTGTTGTTTTGTTTTGTCTGCAAATGTATTTTTTCTGAACTTGAAAGATAAATAAATTTGAAGAGCTCTCTAACAAGTTTTCCCCAGAGAAGATTGAAGGGGTTTTGCCTGGGTCTAAGTTGACCAAAAATCTATGTGTATTTTTTTGTGTTGCTGGTCTGTTCATGTCCATATTTATTTTCAGCATGTGTTGACAGTCCCATGTGTTTTAATCTGAAAATTTCATTTCCAGAATTCTATATGTTGAAAGTATGTTTATGGGAAAGGGCATTTAACTAAAAGCAAGTGATAAGTGAAATTAAAACTGGGTTGGGATTGCAGGAAACTTTTTAGTCATCAAATTTCTACAAATCTTCCAGCATGATGAAGGTTGTCTTGACGGTTGGTTTGAGCAGTAGTGCTAGCATCATACTTGAAACATTTCTTCAAGGTTATATGACAAGGCCTTGAGGCATATTTCTTTGACTAGACTCTTCATAAACATGACTCTTAATTGGTACATTTATGACAAGATGACAAATCCCTAGAAGACATCAAGAAGAAGTCTTTTGACCTATAATAAAAGCCTTGCTCATGAAACCCATGAAGCAAGCATAACAAAAATACATTTTATTATCTTTGTCTTCTTCATTTCATAAATACATAATTACATAGTCAATATGCAAACCGAACCTAGTTACACTTTCCAACATTACCTTCCATGTGCTCTTATATTTCCTCTAGTTAGCCCTTTGTAATGGCAACAACAACATTTTCAAGACTAAACTGAAACTGGCTAGACCATCAAATTGCACTAGTTATGAGGGATTTCTAAGCGAACTGATCACTTGGAGAGTCAAACCATAAATGATTGATTCCATACAAGATTGATCATTCCAATATGAACACACCAATTCTATATGAGTGTGTCATGGACAAACTAAATCAACCAATGACACTAGTTCTAAGGTTTTTCTAAGATTATTGACCCCTCAAACCAAAAATGGTTGGTTATGTACATAACCAATCATTCCAATACAACAATCAAGTTTATACAAGCACATCACAGACAAACTAAAATCACTCAAAATAAATAAAATTAACATGTGAACCTAAAAACTAACCTTGGTTTGGAATTCAAACCTCGAGCCAAGCAAGCAATGTTATTGTTAAGAATAGGAGCAAGCACAAATGAGACAAAATAAGGCAAAAAAGGCATAAAATTGATCCCAACACACAGTGTTGATCTCTTGCTCTCACTGACAACTCATCAATGAATCACGACAACACCTCATTAAAGATAAGGTTTACAACTCATGACAATTGTGTTCTCAAACTTTGTAATTGTCTAGGGACTCAAAGGCTAACATTTCACCCCTCAATCACAAGTTTGAATAATTATATCAATAACTTGTGTCATCTTCAATTTGAAACTATTGAATTGAGATTTGATGAAGATATTCCTGAAAAACTACCAATATCTGGAAGTGAATAGCTGCCATCTCTGAACATTTTCATTCTTTCTGGTTATCATCCCAATAGTTTATTTGATTGATTCTAAGCAGATCAATTGTTATGCTAGAATTCCCAAATGCTAATTGAATTTTGATTGATTGATACAACTTTGAATCTTGAAGCCTGACTATCATTCATTGATATCTGATGTTTCCCCTTGTCAGGCACAAGGTGAGAAATTTGTTGGAAGGATCCAATCTTGGGCTTTAGATCCTTTTGTTCCTCAATAATTCATAATTGAAAGGATCCAAGTTGAAGGTTTGGATTATTTTTTTCTTAAATGATTTATGGTTGAAATGATCCAAGCTAGAGCATTGGATTCTTTATATGGTGGTTTTGTTGAGTAGCCACTAACCACCTTCACTTCATTTGGTGGTTTTCCTGGTTGACCACTAACCATATTCCATTCTTACTAGTGGTTTATACCACTAAACATTTTCACTTGAACAGTATGGTTATTTTGGATTACCACTAACCAATTTGATTTGGATAACATGGTGATTTTCATTTACCACTAACCAATTTGATTTGAACAATGTGGTTGTTTTGGTTTACCACTAACCATTTTCACATCCCCCCTTTATAATGTGGAAGGAATCATCTTTGACTTCATATGACATATAGAATTGAACCTGGGTCATGCCCAAAATCATCTAGAATAATTGCTTGATAATTCTTTGCCTTTGCCATTTCTTCTTTTTCTTTTTGTCTTTACCTCTATCTTGAATAGGTGGTAAGACTTATGCAGCTTCTTTACCTCTTGATTCCATCTCCAAGAATGTTGATTTTCTAGTGCAACCAAGACTAGAGTAGTTTTTCACAATTGATAACTACGTCTAATGATTTAACCAAACCTTATTTTATATTCCAATCATCACGTAGCTATACATGAAAAACTTTAACCATTCATTTCATCAATAGAGAAATACAAAGATCACAATGAAGTAAACAATAGACAAGAGACACCAAGAATTAGGTTCAAAGCCAAGGCAAAAACCCACAAGGGGAAAACCCAACCAATTATTTCCTTATGAGAGAAATTTTGTTCATCAATACTACATCAAAGAATATTCCAACAAGATTCAAATCTGACCTCAACACTGTTCTAGTCAAAACCAGTCAGTTAGGGGAGAGAAAAGTCAACGTTGTTCAATAATTACAGTTTGCACAGAGAGGCCGAATTTCAGCTCTGAGGTAGCTGAACAAAGGGCTGAAATTCAGTCTTGAAGTAGCCTCAAAAAATAGTCAACGAACCAATCAAAAACTTTGGTCAAAACTCCAATCAATGCATGCGGTCAACATTGGTCAATGAGCTAAAACAAGGATGAAATCTCAGTCAAGCAAAGTCAAATTATCTCTGAAGTCTTCGGCCCTCCAACACAATCAAAACCTCAATCAAATAATGTTGAGTTTCCCAAGTCAAAGAAAGTAAAAGAAGCTCCAAAGAAGATAGCCAACGCAAGTTAAAAAAAGCTCCCTCTCTCCTTTGCACATGTGATGTCTCTCTCTGAAATAACAGTTCGAATATTTCAATTTGAGAGTATCCTTGTATCGGTTGTGGAATTATGAATACCTCCCTAGTTAAGAGGGCGTGTTGAAATGTAACTAGGTTTGGTCTTCATACTTGTCAATGTATATTTTATGTAAAAGACAAAAAGAAGAAAAAGAAAACTGTTATTATTACTTTATACTAGGCATGCATTTCATGCCCCTAGATTTATTGAGCCAATAAGTAAAATTGTCACGAGTCAAAGTCCCAATTGGGCTATTTGTAAAGAAAAAGAAATAATTTATTTTTCTGGAAAGAGTCAAATTGTACCCTCAAGACCAAGTCAGCACTCCAGATGATCATGTCAGCCTACCCAAAGGACGCGACTTTCAGACACACAAAACACTATATATTGGCAAGTGTGTTCCTCATTTTGGACAAGATTTTTTGTGCTTTTGTGGCAAGATATATGAAGCCTACTAAAGATAGTTAAGCTATTTTTTTGTGGTGTGGGCCTGGAAAGAATACGAACTCTTTGAAGAAAAGAATGTGAGTTTCCTGTGGACTATTGAAGCAGTGATGAAGTTGTGTTTTTCAGAATAAAGATATATTTTCTAAGGATTCTCTAATGGACAAAATCATGTCAAAATGGAGAGCTGACTTGGTGCTTGTAGGGATATTGGTCTTGGTCTTGGGTCTTGGATATCTCACTTTGATCTGATTCTATAAGAAGATAAAAAAAATTTAGGTGTTCCCCTTGGGAAGGGGTTTTACCTTGGCCTAGAGCCTATATATTGTGTCCATTATCTTTTGTGATCTTTAGGATGTATGGTTTTAATAATTGTTTGATGAAGAAACATAACAAACAATAATAAAATAGCTAAACATATTCACAAGCAATATCAATAAAATAGAAATCACCCTAATCTTGTATCCCTATTTATATGTGTGTGAGGAGGGCTAATTAGCACATGTGGAGCTAACTTGTAGAACATGAGGCCGACTTGGTCAAAACTTCAATTTTTTAATTTTCTCCTTTGCTTGCCAATGAAAAATACCGACCGAAGCTTACTTAAATTTCCAACACTCCCTCTTAGCTAGGGAGGTAGCTTTTCATTCTCTCTCAAAATCAATCTTCCCAACCAGTTCATAGGTCTCACAACACACAACCTAAGGAAGAAATCACAATCCAACTCTCTCTCTCTGTCAGGATCAATCTCCTCGACCAGTTCATAGGTCTCACAGCACACAGCCTAAGGGGGAGATCATAAACTCATCATAAGGAAAGATACATAGCATCCACTTCATCGCAAAGCATCTCCTCGACCACAAGGTCTCGCAGCACACAGCCTAAGGGAGGAATCACCAAATCAATGCATCTCCCAAACCACAACGTCTAACAACACACAACCTACAGGGAGAATCATCAAAACAATACATCTCCTAGATCACAAGGTCTCACAACACACAACCTATAGGAGGAATCATCAAATCAATTTATATCTCTCGGACAAAAAGTTCTCACAACACACAGCCTATAGGGGTGACAATCTTCCCGACCAATCCATAGGTCTCACAGCCTCAACCTAAGGAAGATTGTTCATCATATAATACTATGCAATCAGTGTTCCCTCTCTCTCATACAGGGGTTCTCAACAACTCCAAGTTGCTCTCTAAAATATGCAAACTTCATCCAGGACAATGGCTTTATCAACAAATCAGCAACCTGCTCATCAGTAGGGACACATTTGAGCCTCACAACTCCTCTCTGGACAATATTCTAGATGTAATGATACTTGATCTCAATGTGCTTCGACCTGTCCTAAAACATCAAGTTTACAGAAAGCTTCACACAACTTTGATTATCACAATATATAATGGTCAATTCCAGTACTTGATAAAACAAACAGGCAAACAATTTATGAAGCCACACAACTTCACAACAGGCAGAACATGCAGCAATGTATTCAGCTTCAATCGTACTCATAGCAACAAAAGATTGTTTTCTACTATCCCATGAAACCAGTGTAGCCCAAGCCAAAACAAAATCCAGAGGTTCTCTTCCTATCATTAGAGCTTCCAACCCAATCAGCATTAATAAACCCATGCAGCTGCCATTGTCCATTAGAATAATATTTCAAGCCACCATGCGATACATAGAGGGATCAATCAAGTCAGAGTCACAGTCCCCGATCGTCTTTAAATTTGTCACCATCAAAGTATCCATGGACTTGCAGTCCATCATGCCAAATCTCTTAAGGATCGAAATAGTGCATTTGTCTTGGCTAGCAAAGATTACATCAAGTTTTATCCAAATTCCCAATCCCAAATAGTAGTGCATCAAACCAAGATCCTTCATTTCAAATTCAGACACCAACTCCCTCTTACACTGGACAATCAACACTTTAGCCCCTGTCAGAAACAAGTCATCTACATATAATAGCAACATCAATGGCTCACCATCAACAACTTTGAAATACGAGTTTGGACCAAGCTTCACCAAATAACCATCTGTAAATTTTCGTAGATGTTCTATGCTTGATGCAATTTTACTTTTATCCCCAATATCAAACAGGAATCACATGAACAAGAAAGTAAAATGTTGATAGAACATACTAATAGATCGATAGAAGACAAGCCAAAAATACACTTAACTTGATCAGTAAAATATATGTGTTGTGGTGCGTTACGGCGATCAACAAGATGCTTCAACCAGCAAAGTCTCTACACGGTCAGCCAACTAGAATGTGTCACACAACCCTCTCGGACAGCTCTTTACCAATTGACCCAAAGTCAACAAAATTCAACGTAGTCCAGTCAACACAAAAACAGCAGAAGCAAAAGTCAACGCAGCGAAGTCAAAGTCAACATCTAGCCTCGATTTCTGTGCCAAAAAATGTGGACTGCAAATATCAGAATTTTGGGAGTTTAAGGTCAGTTTGACCATGTGTTGACCAAAGTCAACATTGGTCAAATCTGTGTTGAAACCCTAGGTCAAAACCAGAAAATCCTTCGCTGCAATTTCCCATGTGTGAGAGAAGAAGAGCCTCCAAGATGATGATCGAACCAATCATATGATGAGAGAGAATGTGTGATGAGTGATGGTGAAAATGACCTCCAACGTTGACCTCTATATATATCCATCAGTGAGGGTGTGTGACACATTTGTTGGGGCATCAAGCCTACGTTACTATTCTGGCCAACCTTGCACATAAGTGGAATTAATTCAAAATAAATGTTCTGCTCATCGGATCAAGATGATCTTTAGATTGATCTTGCACCTCTCCGAAAGAGGAGTCCAATAAAAATATTGGCATCTTCATCTGAGCATCTGTATGGAGTTTGGACCTAGTTGTCCAAAATTAACACTCCCTCTCAACTAGGGAGAACTCCATCCACCTGTGCCATCCAAACATCATGCGTCATCCCGCCGTAACTTGCTTTGTTGGCTTCTTTATTTCAGAACAAAAAGGTGAGTCACAAAGACATCACTCCCGGCTGACAAATTCAGCGCACAGGTCCGAAACCTCTATAGGACTCAAAGGAGTCACATACCAACCCGAAGTTGGTTTAACTGACCCGAAGTCAATTAGAGGTCCGAAACCTCACTAGACTTGATCCCAAAGTATGGCAATCTCCGATGCGTCCATTGGTATTTGCTACTTGTCTCTAGCTTTTCCCACCTCGCTGGCCAAATGAGAGGTACTTCCCATGAGTCCAGGACTCCATGGGTAGGATGCATATGGGGCACAGATCAGAGAGAGGTGAACCAACTCAATATCATAATGGTGGGGCAGAAGAACACCAACAAGGTTCGACAAGCCTAGCCATGTGGTTACTTATAACTCCGAGAAGATATCCCCAAAGCCCCATGGAGCTCCCAAAGCTCATCGTCCAACAGGACCCTCAGAATAGGGTTGTTCCACGATTCCAAGATTCTCACGGAAGGTTAGGAACTTGACCTTCCCCAAGGGCTTTGTGAGAATATTCGTGACCTGCTCATCAATTCCTATATGATCAAACCTTACGGTGCCTCACTGTACCATATCCCAGATAAAGTGGTACCTAATATCAATATGCTTGGATCAATCGTGGAACACGAGATTCTCGGACAATCGAATCCCACTCTGGTTATCACAAAGGATAACGGTGGTATCTAGCACATCCACGAACAACTCACTGAAGAGCTTTCGCAACCAAACTGCTTCACAACATGCCATACTCGTTGCAATGTATTTAGCCTCAGTAGTGCTTAAAGCCGCCGACTTCTGCTTCCTGCTCATCCAAGATATCAAAGCAGACCCAAGTGTGAAGCAGCATCCAAATGTGCTCTTGCGATCCACCACACTGCCAGTCCAATTGGCATCAGTATAAACACGGAGTGTCGCGCACCCGGCAATGTATCTAAGCCCATGGTTTATCGTGCCCCGAAGATATCTCAACAAATTCTTGGCACCAACCCAGTGAATATGATGAGGATCAACCATGTGTTGACTCAAAGTGTTCACTACAAAACATACATCCGAACAGGTGTTCACTAAGAACATCAGGGCAGCTACAAGTTGACGATACTCAGTAGGATTTGCTAGCACGGGCCCAACAGCGTTGCCAATCAACTTCTTAAATTTGAGCTCCATCGGTGTCGACACGGACTTACAGTCCACCATTCCAAATGCTGACTGCAATACATTGTAAGAAGAAAATCCATGGAGGTCTCTGCCTCTAGGCACCTCCAGGACCCCAAGGCCAATGCCATGGTCTGGGTCTTCATCTGTTTCTGAAGCAGCTCACCTCACAGTGATGAATGGGGGGGGTCGTGCACGTGGAAGAGGTGGTCACATTGCTGAAATAGGCTTTTCTCTATCAAACTTGACGTAAAGGTTCGGATCAGCATTACTTCGAGTGAAGCCCAACTTCATCAAGTAGCTATCAATCCTCTCGTACCAAGTACTGGGTGCTTGCTTTAACCCATAAAGGGCTTTCTTCAACTTGCATACATGAGAGTCTCTATCTTGGACTTCGAACCCCAGAGGTTGCTTCACATACACTTCTTCCTTTATCGAACCATGCAGAAAAAGCGATCTTCACATCCATCTGATGAAGGTCCATCCTTGCATAGCGACGAGAGCTAACTGATAGATCGGATGATGGTATACTGAGCCAGGTGCAAGCCTTGTCATCATGGTCTGTACTTCCAAAGGGAGAAGTCACGGGCAACGATTCTTGCCTTGAATTTTTCAGCACTACCATTAGATCCATGCTTGATCTTATAGAGCCATTTCGAGGTGACAACTGCTTTGTCCTCCAGTCTCGAAACCACATCCCAGACATCATTCTTCATAATGGACTCATACTCTTCATACATAGCATCCTTCCAGACTTGATGCTTTACGGCTTTCTCAAAAGATCCAGGCTCAGATTGTACGATTGTACTCATGGCTGCTAGATACCCTTGGTATCTATTCGGCTTCTTACTTTCACGGAATGTCCCCCTTGGAGCCATATGATTCTCGGCACCCTCGAGAGTACCCCTAAGCCATGAGGGTCTTCTCTTCATTGAAGGAGGTGGATCAATAGGGTCCATCGGTCCTTCAACATCGGGCATCGTCTCATCCTTCGGTTTTTTCTAATTTCCAGACCTCACTTCATGATCTTCCTCAGAGCTCGGAAGATTGATTACTTTCCTTAGGGAAGCATCTTCATCAAAGCTAACATCGTGGCATATCTCCACTTCTCTTTGACTAGGCACATAGACTCTATAAGCCTTCGAAGTTTCATTGTAGCCCACAAAAATTCCCTTCTTCCTAGGAGCATCCAGCTTGCTCCTCTTCTCTTTCGGCACATGAAAATAAATGGGACAACCAAAAACTCTAAAGTGTGAGACGTCAAGTTTCTTACCAGAGAGAACCTCTTCGGGAATTTCAGTCCTTGGAGTCCAGAGCGGAATGCAAGCATCGGATTGTATGTACACAGCAGTGTTCGCAGCTTCTCCCCACAGAAACTTCGAAAGACTTTGGTCACATAAGCATGGCATAGGCAGCTTCCACAATGGTCCTATTCTTTCTTTCAGCAACGCCATTTTGCTCAAGAGTATATACGATTGTGGTCTCCCTCTTGATGCCAGCTTCTCTGCAAAAGTTGTTGAACTCATTCATCTCATATTCAATGCCATTATCGGTCCTCAAAATCTTGATCTTCTTCTCGGTTTGATTTTCCACCAAGGCTTTGAAAGTACGGAACCACATGAAAGCCTCATCCTTCTTCAAGAAGTATATTTAGGTTTTGCAAGAGAAGTCATCTATGAACGTCATATAATAAGAACATCCTCCCAAGGATGTCACGAGCAGCGTACCAAGCAAATCAGAATGTATTAATTGCAAGACATCAAATGTCTTTGTGACACTTGAGGGGAAAGGTCCCCTTGTATGCTTTCCTTCGACACAACCCTAACATACACCTTCATGATCATTTTTTAATTCGGGCATCCCTGTCACCACCTTCCTTGATTCAGGAAGGGCTTTGTAGTGAAGGTTTCCAAACCTCCGGTGTCCGGTGTCATAGTTCAGTCTGTCGGATAGTATCACATGTCATCGCTCCCAATGGACTTCCTCCAACCTGGTAGAGTGTATCAATTCTAAACCCAATCGTGATAGCTTCCTTGAAGCTCTTCTTCCAGATGCATACCTTCCCATCAATGAATGCCACATTGAAACCTTTGTCCTCCATGGCCGAAATAGACACAAGGTTCTTCTTCAAATCAGGTACATATAGTACATCTTGCAGGTGGAGGACTTGACCTTGAGATAAGTAGAGGGTCACAATCCCTGCCCCTTTCACAGAATATGTGGCATTATCTCTAGGGATAATTTTCATATTAACATCCTTCTCAACCATATCAGAAAGTGCTTCCTTAAACTGAGTGAGGTGCCTTGAGGCACCATTATCTATCAACCAGACATCCATATTGTCGGATGGAGATGTAGCAGAGAGGGCAGATACAAGAATGAATTCATTTCTTTTATCATCAACAACATTAGATTCCTCATACCTGGAATTTCTCGACCTTTTGAAAGGTTGCCATTTCCATTGCAACTAGAGGGAGCCTTCCTCTTTCCTTTGAACATGTTGTTCCTTTGATTTCCATTCCTTCGTTTGTTGTTGTTGTCATCATCCACAGGAGAATCCTTCTTATAAGGGCATTCTCTACCATAGTGGTCGGTCTTGTGACATGTGTAACATTTCCCTTTCTTTCCTTGGGCCCCTGCTCTTCCTTGGTTCCTCAGACCACCATAGTTCTTCTTCTTAGCACAAGCAGTGAAGGCAACATTACCTTCATTTTCATATTCCTTCATTCTTGATTCCTCTTGTACGCATCTCGATAATACTTCATCAAAATCAAGTATCACATTGTTATTGAGAATGGTAGTATTGAATACATGCCATTCGGATGAGAGACCTCCAAGTGCGGTGAGAACCATTTCTTGATCAGCGATTGTCACCCCAATGGCTAGAAGATTATTTCTGATTTCGGTCAACTTCAGAAAATAAGATTGAAAGGATTCATCCCTGTTTTCTTCAGATTCTTCAGTTGGTTCTTAAAGAAAAGGACATGATTTGCATTGTTGGCCTTGAACATGTTAACCAACTTGTCATACATCTCCTTGGATGTGTGTAGCTCAGAGATGTAGGCAACCAGACTCTTATGAATTAAATCCCTGATCATCAGCTTTGCTTTGATTTCCCCCTTCTTATATTTTGACTTGGTGTCAGCAGGTGCAGATGATGGAGGCTCTTGGATTTTACCCTACACATAGTCCATGACATCTTAGTCTTCCAACATTAAATCCAAAGTCATCTTCCAGGCATGGAAGTCTTCCTTCCCAGTCAACTTGTCATCAGCTTTGAAGACATTATAGTTTGATATCGGAATTTTGGGAGAGTTTGAGGTCAGTTTGACCATGTGTTGACCTAAGTCAACATTGGTCAAATTTGCGCTGAAACCCTAGGTCAAAACAAGAAAATCCTTCACTGCAATTTCCCACGTGTGAGAGAAGAAGAGCCTCCAAGATGATGATCGAACCAATCAGATGATGAGAGAGAATGTGTGATGAGTGATGGTGAAAATGACCTCCAACGTTGACCTATATATATCCGTTAGTGAGGGTGTGTGACACATCTATTGGGGCTTCAAGCCTACATTACAATTTTGGCCGACCTTGCACATAAGTGGAATTAATTCAAAATAAATGTTCTGCTCATCGGATCAAGATGATCTTTAGATCGATCTTGCACCTCTCCGAAAGAGGAGTCCAATAAAAATATTGGCATCTTCATCTGAGCATCACAACATGGAGTTTGGACCTAGTTGTCCAAAATTAACACCATCAATGCGGAAATACCACGCACAAGGTGCCTGCTTCAACCCATACAAAGATTTCTTCAATTTGCAAACATTTGTTTCTCTATCATGAGCCTCAAACACTTGAGGTTGTTCAATATAGACTTCCTCTTTAATGACCCCATTCAAAAAAACAATTTTGACATCCATTTGATGTAATTTCCAACCTAAAATAGATGTAAGAGCAATAAAAAATCTAATTGATGAATACCTGGCAACAGGAGCAAAGGTGTCTTCATAATCCTCTCCCTCTTTCTGGGAGAATCCACGAGCCACAAATCTAGCCTTCTATTTTTCAACACTTCCATCAGCAGCATGTTTAATTTTGTAGATCCATTTTGAAGGCACTACAGACTTTCCTTCAAGCCTTGGTACAATTTCCCAAACATCATTCTTCAATATGGATTGATATTCTTCAGCCATAGCATTCTCTCCATACTTGTTCTTCAATGCTTTCTTCATAGGTGGATGGCTCGAACTCAATGATCTTGCACATCATCGCTGCATAACCAGTACTTCTTAGGTTTCTTGCTTTCCCTGAAAGTACCACGAGTCGCAGCACATCCTTCACCTTCCTTCAATGTCTTTTCAAGCCAGGCATGCCTTTTTCTAGTCTCAAGGGAAATGGCTCTTGGAGATTCAACAATTTCTTGACCATCAAATTCCTCAACATTGTCTTGATCCATCAGTTCAGGTTCCTTAGATTTCGATTCCACATTCTTTGGAGCCACCAGTACTTCTTCATCGGAGTCCAAATGTGAACCTTTGGACTTCAAGAAAGCGACATGCTCATCAAATGCAACATCCCTGCAAGTCTCAATATACCGTTGTCTTGGTACATAGACACTGAAGTCCTTTGAATCTTCATTATAGCCAATA
This sequence comes from Pinus albicaulis, assembly GCA_034641835.2. Classification (NCBI taxonomy): domain Eukaryota; kingdom Viridiplantae; phylum Streptophyta; class Pinopsida; order Pinales; family Pinaceae; genus Pinus; species Pinus albicaulis. The sequence continues at coordinate 878,000,828 of CM076584.1, read as the reverse complement.
AAGGTTCCTTTCTTTCCGGAAGGTTCCAATATTGTCCTTTCTCCGTAGGAACATGAACATAAACAGGACAACCAAAAAATTCTTAAATGCTCAATGTTTGGTGTCTCACCTGCAAAGATTTCTTCAAGAGTCTTATAGTCCAAGATTCGATGTGGGCACCTGTTTTGAACATTAACAGTTGTCTATTCAGCTTCTCCCCAAAGAAACATCGGTAGCTCTTAATCATGAAGCATAGCCTTGGCAGCTTCCATAATAGTCATATTCGTTCTTTAAATAGTTCCACTTTGTTAAGGATAGTAAAAAACTATCAGTTCCCTCTTAATTCCAACTTCCTTATAGAAGGCAATCGATTCCTCGAGTACATAATCTCCTCCATTGTCAGACCTCAAGCTCCTGATCCTTTTCTTGTAGCATTCTCAACTTGTGCCTTAAATTCACGAAACTTCTCAAATACTTGATCCTTGGACTTTGAAGATAACTCAATGTCTTGCATGAATAATCATCAATGAAAGAGACGCAATACAAATTTCCACCCAAGGTCGTATCAGACATTGGCCCACAAACATCAGAGTGTACAAGATCCAAGATCCCTTTGGATCTACTATCACTACTAGTACATGTTCCCTTAACATTTTTCCCAACATCATCCTTTGCATCCTTTGCATACTGCATAGACAGTTGTCTACACAGCTTCTCCCCAAAGAAACATAGGTAGCTCTTAATCATGAAGCATAGCCTTGGCAGCTTCCATAATAGTCATATTCTTTCTTTAAGTAGTTCCACTTTGTTAAGGATAGTAAAAAACTATCAGTTCCCTCTTAATTCCAACTTCCTTGTAGAAGGCAATCAATTCCTCGAATACATAATCTCCTCCATTGTCAGACCTCAAGCTCCTGATCCTTTTTCTTGTAGCATTCTCAACTTGTGCCTTAAATTCACGAAACTTCTCAAATACTTGATCCTTGGACTTTAGAAGATAACTCAATGTCTTGCATGAATAATCATCAATGAAAGAGACATAATACAAATTTCCACCCAAGGTCTTATCAGACATTGGCCCACAAACATCAAAGTGAACAAGATCTAAGATCCCTTTGGATCTACTATCACTACTAGTACATCTTCCCATAACATTTTTCCCAAGGGCATCCTTTGCATACTCCATCATGTTCAGTCTTAAGTTCAAGTACACCTTTGACAAAGTCTTTCAATCTAGATAAAGCTTTATAATGCATATGAGTGTCCCTTCAATGTCATAGTTCACATGATTGAATGTCCAACGAGACAATAGAGTCCTCCAATTCCATACAAGAACTTGTCCATCCACAAAATCCACTCTATACCCTTTGTCTTCAAGAGAAGAAATAGGCAACAACTTAATCTTTAAACCAAGAACATATAAAAAATTGTTAATGGATACATTAGCTCATGATTCCAATTGAAAGGAAGATGTGTCAATGCCCTTGACTTCATATTTTCCATTGCCTCTAAGTTCAACTCTTTGAGTTATCTTCTTTTCAACCAATTCAGAAAGATGATCACGATTTCCTCACGTGTTTATTGGCCCCACTGTCTACCAACCATATCTCATCATGACCTGAAATGGAACCTATAAGGGCAAAATAGAATGAGTATTTAGAATCAGAATCATTATTCATACGCCTTTTCTTGTGAGATGGTTCATTTAGATCAACAACAGAAGCATGATGCTTCCCTCTCCTTTGATCTTCATCCCTTTGATTGTCATCCTTTGCATGTTTTTTAGGACGGTGAGATTGATAGTGACCATATGCTTTGCAACAAAAACATTGAACATTTGTCATATCTCTTTCATTTCTTCTATCTCATCTATCATAAAAGGGAGTAGGAGGTCCTCTACGTGGAGCGAGTTCCTTTCTTGAATCAGATCTCGAAGCAGGTCTTGTATTAGATATTCTACCAAAACTTCTTTGAAACCTTCCAAAATTAGGGCTTATACTCTTAATGCTTCTTGAATTTGCTGCAAAAGCTTCTTCACTTGGATCTTCAATGTCTTCTTGAGTACAGGCTACCCATAGCTTGTCAAAAGTATGGTGCATTTTCTTTTACGCTAATGCTTGATGCAAAAGAGTCCCAAGATCTAGGCAAACCTCCCAAGGCCACAACTACCAATTCTTTGTCGAAAAATTCTTCCTCAATGGCCTTCAGTTGATCTCTAATTGAAGTAATTTTGACAAAGTATGATGCCAGTATGTCATTCTTTGTCATCTTGATATTGCGAAGTTGACCTCTTAGATTGATGGATTGATGGATTGATTGACATTGTTCATGGTGTACAATCCAACAATGGCATCATACATGGTCTTGGAAGTTTTATGCTCAACAACATAAGGAATCAAATGATCCCTAACAGAATCTAATATGATGCTTCTTGCCAAGATGTCATCTTCATGAAACTTCTCCTTTCCTGCTTGATCAGATGGTTCAGTAACTTTACCTGTAACAATTCCCAAGGCCTTGTTTCTTTCAAGTATTATTTCAACCCTAGCTTTCCATTCCATATAATTAGTAGCTCATTCAAGCTTGCTTTTAGTCTTCATGTAAGGATTCATGATGAAGATTGTTGGTCAAAAAGACAAGGCAGAATCCAAACTCTTCAAAGTGCTTCTTGATGTCCTTCAAGTGCTCTTCAAGGTGATCCCACAACTCTATTTCCTTCACCAAAGCTCTAATACCATGTTGATTTTCTAGTGCAGTCAAGACTAGAGTAGTTTTTCAAAATTGATAACTACTTCTAATGATTTAACCAGCCCTTATTTTATATTCCAATCATCAAGTACCTACACATCAAAACTTCAACCATTCATTACATCAAGAGAGCAATATAGAGATTGCAGTGAACAATAAACAATAGAGAAGAGACACCAAGAATTAGGCTCGCAGCCAGGACAAAACCCACAAGGGGAAAACTCAACCAATTTTTTCCTTATGAGGAAAATTATGTTCATCAATAGTACATTAAAGAATATTCCAACAAGATTCAAATGTAAACTCAATATTGTTCCAGTCAAAACTAGTCAACTAAGAGAGAGGAAAGTCAACATTGTTCAATCATTATAGTCTGCACAGAGAGGTTGAATTTCAGCTCTGAGGTAGCTTAACAGAGGGCCGAAATCCGGTCCTAAAGTAGCCTCAGAAAACAGTCAACGAACCAGTCAAAAACTTTTGTCAAACCTCCCGTGAATGCATGCAGTCAACATTGGTCAACGAGCCAAAACAAGGATAAAATCTCAATCAAACGAAGCCAAAGTATTTCTAAATTCTTCGGCCCTCCAACACAATCAAAACCTCAATAAAATAGATGTCAAGTTGCCCAAGTCAAAGAAAGTCAACGTAGCTCCGAAGAAGATAGCCAATGTAGGTTAAAAAAAGCTTCCGCTCTCCTTCACACGTGATGTCTCTCTCTGAAATAGCAAATCGAATTGTGTGATAATGATACTCCAAATGAATCCCAACAATGCCCTATTTATATGTGTGTGATGAGGGCTAATTAGCACATGTGGGGACGACTTGAAGAACATGAGGCCAACTGGTCAAACTTCAATTTTTGAATTTTCTACTTTGCTTGCCAATGAAAAATATCGACCGCAGCTACTTAAATTTTCAATAAAGAATTTATCCATCAATAATGGATTGCTTTCTTAACCTACCTTTGCTTTCAACATTTTTTAGATAGGTGATTTGGTTTCCTACAATGAAGACAAGGATGGAGATCAAATTACTAAGCCCCCAGGTGACCAACTCTTTGACAATGTTGGCACTTATTAGCAAGATTCTAGACATCTTCAAGAAATCTTACACTCACAAACTAAACTAGTTTGGAGTAATCTAGGATATGAAATAAGTTTCCTTTGTCATATCCTAATCCATGTTGATTTTTGTTGAATGATAATTCTTCCCAAGGTCTGACAATCATCTTGGAAAGATCATTTTGTTGTTCTTTTGTTTCTTCAATTTTTATCTTATAGTTGTTGTCATATTGTGCTTATGACTTATCGTCAATTAATGTTTGATTCTTCAATTGACTACATGATTCTATCTCAATCATATATTTTGTTCCTTTATATCAACCATCAATTCCTTCGTAGAATCAACAATCTGCATCATGTCCTATGTGTCACAACTCGCATCAACCATTTGCATGGCCTCATATGTACAAAATATTGCATCAAATTGTTAGATAAGATCCCTCATATCACAACTTACACAAACCTTTTGGATCAGAGTACATTTGTATCACATGTTGCATTAATCTTGTGGATAAGCTCCTTTGGATCATATGTTGCACCCAACCTCTCTATAAAATCCTCCATGTCACAACTTGCATCAACCTTTTAGATAAGATCATTCAATGGTTGTAATGTATCAACCATGTGATCAATTATGTTTTTTTTATGATGTAAGTTTCACTCAAGTGCTTCAATTTGATTTTGTAATTCATGGTTGTACTCTTGCAAATCATTGATTTCCTAAGAGGCGTTTTGTAAATGTTTTGCTGCTTTACCCATTTTTCTCACACTCACTTGATCATACGCTTATGTGTCATGCTCGCTTGACTTTATGTCACCTTAGGGTATTGGGTACTAATTATCATGCATCCTAAAGAGTGATTACAATGATGTACTTTGACGACTCACTTGACCTCCTTAATTCAATTTGACCTAGGTATTTTTACAACTATCTTTTGTCTTGAAGACACCCTTTGACTTCAAATGGTTTTAAACAATGGTTGGAAAAGGAAATGGCCTTTGAAGAACAATAAGCCAAGGATGAGTACCAATCTCACCCCTTCATTGAGCTCGTGAAGCTTCGAATGAAATGCAAAAAAGAGACCATTATGAGCATTATATCTAGGCAGAAGGGTTGAGCCCCAAACTCTACTATGATGATGTGTTGAGTGATTGTATACTTACATCTCATGTTGCACGAATATAGACGGGTTTGGACTCTATCAACAAAAGCTCAATTAGACTCAAGTAAAGAAGGCCACCAAATCTTTGAGTCATGGAGAACAGTGGGTCGGATAAGGGAGTCCATGAAGGACATCTCAGAAGAGATGTCTTGAAAATGGTGTCGAAAGCATTCTCTCGAGAGGGCTAAGGATGCATAGCCTATGTCGATCTGAGGTTGAAGAGTTGATTGCAAACTGAAGCAGGTAAATGCTTTCCTACGTTACCCAATTTTTCCACGCTCACTTCTTGTAATTGCTCGCTTGATCATACGCTTATGTGTCCTGCTAACTTGACTTTATGTCACCTTAGGGTGTTGGGTACTAGTTAATATGCATCCTAAAGAGTGATTACAATGATGTACTTTGATGACTCACATGACCTCAATTCAATTTTACCCAGGTCTTTTTACAATTATCTTTTGTCTTGAAGACACCCTTTGACTTCAAATGGTTTTAGACAATTGTTGGAGAAGGAAATGGCCTTTGAAGAACAATAAGCCAATTATGAGTACCAATCTCACCCTTTCATTGAGCTCGTGAAGCTCTGAATGCAATGCAAAAAAGAGACCATTATCAGCATTATCTCTAGGCAGAAGGGTTGAGCATCAAACTCTACTATGATGATGTGTTGAGTGATTATCTACTTACATCTCATGTTGCACGAATATAGAAGGGTTTGGACTCTCTCAACGAAGGCTCAATTAGACTAAAGTAAAGAAGGCCACCAAATCTTTAAGTCATGGAGAACAATGGGTCAAATAAGGGAGTCCATGAAGGATAGCTCAAAAGGGATGTCTTGAAAATGGTGTCGAAAGCACTATCTCTCGAGAGGGCTAAGGATGCATAGCCTATGTTGATCCGAGGTTGAAGAGTTGATTGCAAACTGAAGCGGGGTCCTAGGAATTGCACTCCCAAGTATGTGTGTGTGTTGGTGATCTCGATCACCTCCCCTCTAAAAAGGAAATGAAGGTTGGAAATCTTCTTCAAAGCATTAAAGATCATAACCTTGGTTTTACCAAGGGTGGTCTTCAACTACCAAAGGTAGCAAAAGAGAGCCAAGGCATACAACTCCCTTTGTAGTATGTAACCACTCGGGAGATGATGCTAGGATGACCACGTCATCAACAAAGAGTAGGATGGATATCAAAACCTAGTGAAGAAGGCACCCATCACTATCTTAGCTATGCTCGTGAAGAAAGGCATCCAACTCATCAATATAAATCCCAAACAATGTGACCGATAAGACAAGACAATATTATTAATGTCCAACAAGTGACCATTAAAGTAGGTCAAACTTCAAAGGGACTATTCGATACAATGATGTCCACACATAGTGTGAGTGTTTGTCACATCCCTTGGTTAATATTTCCCCCATGTAAATAAATTGAAATTAATTAAAGGCTGAGAGAAAGGGACCTAGATTCTAGATTGCTTTAGGAGGGAGGTTGCTTAAGGAATGGGTTGATTTCAAATATTAGCCTTGGTTGGTTGAGTGGGTTGACTGAACAATAAATTTAACTGAAAAGAAGAGGATAGGTCCAGCTGTCCTCTAGCTTCAGCAACAAGCAAGAATAAGACAAAAATTTAAAGACAGGCATGAGCTACATTGTCCTAGGTTGTTGACTAGTGTAGAACTAGGAAGGAGACATACGATTAGACCATTTGGGATATACGCATAGGCAGTGGAGAACAGACTCTCTCGGATTCCCTCTCACGCACAGAGGTAGTGGAAGAGGGGAACGCATTCTATTACCCTCTCGTGCACACGCACAGCGAACAAAGGAGAGGACACAATGAGTAATACTATCATAAAATTTCCTCCAATGGGGGATGTGAGAAAGAGGTGAGAGAGCAGTGATCAAATTTGACAGAAAGAAAGCTATGGAGAGATAGGAACCAGTTGAAGAACCCTAACCAAGGCTTGTTGGGAAAGAGCGTCTTAGAGAGCAGTGGCTTGCCTACAAGGCTGAAGAACCCACTGGAAGCTTGTGGATTGATGAACCTAGTGGTTTGGGAAGAGTCACTCAAGTGCTTGTGAGGATTGTTGTTAAATTAGATAACCATGGTGTTCTATGCTTGATGCAATTTTACTTCAATCTATCTTAGGCCCGATACAAAATAGAAATCACATAAACATGAAAGTAAAATGCTAATAGAACACAATAATAGATCAACAAAAGACAAAGCCAAATATAGATCAGATTTACAATTCCTTTTGTCCAGCAAAGATATGAGATATTGTTGCAATACGGCAGTCAACAAGATGCTTCAGCCAGCAAAGTCTTTCTCGGTCAACCAATCCTCCAAGTGTCACACCCATAGCCCTCAAAGACAGCTCATCACAAGTCAACACTGGTTAACCCAAAGTCAATGCAGAAAAGTCAACACAGGACAACAACAGAAAGTCAACGCTGCAGATTAGGGCTTTGGTCAAACATCTTTGTTTTTCTCAATTTTAGTGCTCAGCAATACAGCCTCTCAAAATCGGAATTTTGGCAGAGTTTTGAGGTCAAACGACCAAGGGTTGACCACAGTCAATGCTGGTCAATGCTGCAGCAGACAAGCCCTAACCAGATCTGCAAATCTCAAACTTCAGCTCTACACGTGTGAAGGGAAGAAGGCCTCTAAAGGCTAACGAACAGATTAGATCACAATGAGAGATGTGTGATGAGTTTATGATGAAAATGACCTCCAAGTCTCTCTAATTTATATCTAGCAGTGAGGGTGTGTGACACATCTATTAGGCACGTGAGCCTACATTACAAATCTGACCCACCTTGCACATGTGTGGAAAATAAATTCAAAATATATGTTATGCTCATCCAAACAAGATGATATTTAGATCAATATTGAACCTCTCCGAAAGAGGAATTCAACAAAAATATGACCATCGTCATATGAGCAGTGACACATGGAGTTTGGACCTAGTTGCCCAAAATTAACAGTTGTTGAACCACCAAGAGTTTCCTTGAGGCAGAAGCTCTGGTGCTCAACTCGTTGATGAACTCCCTGGAGAGGTGATCTCTTACCCATTAGTAGCCTATCCACTGATGAAACTTCCCTTGATGTGGACTATCTTCTCCTGAAAGTGAGCAGAGACTCTCTGTGTTGTGTATCCTGGCATGGATGTTATTTATGTATGAAAAGACTGAATGAAAACGTGTGTATAGGGTGGATGAAGGCAATGTGGCCTTGTGGCATCTTGTTTTAGTCGTTCTGACAGTTGAAATTCCTCTTAAGAAGCACTCCACCTCAAGCACTAGAATCTGGCTCCGGGGTGACAGTTGCAAGTAATAGTGGTTGTAGCTTGTTTATGGTTGGTTGGAGAGTTAGAGTCCCACTCTCACTCAGCAAATCGTTGTGTTGCATAAGATAAATATTTAATTGTGCTACTTGTTTAGACGTTCTATATATGTGTTTTTCATTGATTGAATGTGGTGTTTGTAATATGGAATTGGGACTCCACTCGTGAAAGAGGAATGCCAATAATCCATGTAATGATTTTCAACGAAGAATTGTTTTAATGTGATAAATTTTGGATTGTATTGTAACCTTAAAAACTGGTTAAATGCATGGGTGAAATCTCTTGCAAAAAAGACTTGTGTGTTTATTTTGAGATTGAAAATTTAGTCCAATGGCGCATATGCAACGCTTCAATATGAAGAAATATGTGACTATATGCATTAGACTGTGTTTTTTCCCGTTTAAGCTCAGAAGAGATAGCATAGTGCATGTGTGTGTGTGTGTGTGTATTACATATTTATGATCAAGTGTGTACAAAGGCCTATGGCCATGGCCGAGTTTCGTTAAAGCTCTGGAGGGATAGGCAGGAAAAGTCTATGTATACCCTTGTAATGTCATTGACTGTGTATCAGAGACTTGGGCGAAGGCCTTGTATATTTAATAAGTAGTGGCTAAGCGCGAGGCTAGAATTCTTTTAAGCCCAAAGCACAGGATGTCCAGAGGAAATGGTGTAACCCACTTCAACCCTGTGACCAGGCGCAGTGACCAAATGCTTGAACCAAGGAGATCTAGATTGTCGGAGGACAAACATTCTTGATCGTTGGATGAACCCCGGTGCAATATCTCTGGAAGATCCAAAGGGAGCACCAAGAGGAACTTCCAAGGTCGAATCTTTGAGATGAGATGGCAATGTGCTCGCTGTCAACGCTCAGTGGAACCCATAGTTACAGGATAAGTGGCAAGGAGGGTGTAATGTAAGAGGACACCATCCCGGAGTTAGGGACCGGTGACGTCACCCCAGACCCCAGAGATTTTGAATGAAGGGCATAGTAGAATGCCTAAGATACAAGTCACGAGGTGATGTTGTCGCCATAAGTGTCATGGGTGTGTAAGTTAGAGGGGGAGGCTCGTGTCGTATGGTCCACATAATTCCGGCGGTTCAAGCGCAAGGTACCCCAAACCTTTCAAAAGATCAAAGAGGGAGATCCTCGAGATTTTATTCCCGGGGTGAGGTAGCACTACAAATCAGCTCTAATGGAGTGGGCATCACAGGTTTTTATTTATGCTTGTGTATGCATTGGATCCCGTAAGACAAAAAAGCATGGACGATTCGACAATTGTGGTCAAGTTTCCACATGGGTGTTGATTGGATTGGCCATTTAGGCATCGCATGGGTCCACGTGAGTGCCACGTGGTAGGTCAAGATGACCCAGTAGAGTTTAATAGATCAATCCGTGAGGGTTTATAACTTGTGAATCCAAAACCTGATTGAGGCGAAATTATATATCATTGGAATCGTCTCGATGCTACAAATGCAATGGTATTGTTTGTTTAAAGTTTCAAGAAGGGTAAAAAGAAAGCAAAAATTTACTATTTAGATCCCCTTTCCATAACAATACCTTGGAAATTGGATCAGCTTAGTAACTACCTCCTACTACCCTTTGTAGAGGCTGGGTTAGTAGGGGGTATGTTACAACATTGAAGCAACTAATATAAGCAATGCAGAAAGCAAAAGTGCAAATTTAATCTAAATCATGTGGAAACAATATCCAAACTTCATATTTGGAGATCACTTTGACAAAAAGATGTACAATATAGGTGACTTTGGAATATGGAAAAAGGAAGTAGGCAATGAGCAAGGTGTCACATTGTTAGTTGGATTTGGATATATCTCTACTAGCTTACGAGGTCAAATGGAGGAAGCTCATGATAGACGATTGCATAGAAGAAGCACTCGAAGAAGAGATGGGTGACATGTTGCATTGTTGTCTAGAGAAGGCGCATTGTTGGAGTCAGGCTAATCTTCATTGAAAAATGGTACTAGGTTGGGTCTACTCAAGCTATTAAGGCCTCTGTGAATTGTGGGTGGTTTGTCGAGGCCACACCAATATATACTTGAGGCCCAATTATCCATCTGTCTCTTGGTGCCTTGAGCAAAAAAGGAAGTGATATGTTAAGTGGAGGATGGCCTCAGAGGAGATTAGATGGAATTATAACAAAGACAAAAGGTCTGTTGCATGTAAAGGGCCAAACATATATGATCTAGGAATCTGAAGAAACTGGATAGAGTGCGGAACTCTATGAATAAAAAATGGAACCTCCCTCAAATCTTGTAGTAAAACGAGTAGTAGAAGATAAAGTGCTCCTCAATCTCAACCTCATGAAGGTGATAGAACTGGCATATCTTGTTTATAATTCAACCTCTACCTGAAGCCTATGAGAGACTACACTAAACTGGCCAACGTGAATGTGAAAGGCTTGCATCCAATGGTAAAGCATGTACTACGATTGCACAATGAGCCCGTCTTACAGCTCCAAAAAGTGCTCAACATAGAAGGCCATCTTTGGGTGTACCCCACCTAGAGGGTTAACCCAAGTGGTCTAAGATCAACTGTTTATATATGTTATCTTTACTGATCTACTTCAATTCTTGTCTGAGAGGAAGAAGGTAGCCTAGAGCATTCAAGGAGTATCTAAAAGGATGGGGTCGGTCCATCTGAACCTATGGACTCAATGAGAACAGAGACCGCCATAAAGCAACATCAAGCCCACCTTGAAGGACTAGAAGAGGTAATGATCTATGATAACAAAAAGGTCAAGTACAAGTACCTGTCTCACCCTATCATCGACTTGACGAAGCTCCAAAACCGATGCAAAAAAAGAAACCAAACGGAACATTGTCTCAAATTGAAGGAGTTGTGTGCCAAACTCTTCCAAAATGATTTCCTGACATACTGTCAGTTTACATCTAATGATGAGATGGAGGAGAAGGGTATGGACTCACTCAATTGAAGCCCAATCGAACTCTAGTAAACAAAGCCCCCAAATCTCTAATCCATGGAGCACAATAATATGAATAAGAGAGTCTATGAGATACAACTTGAATGAGATGTCCTAGAAATGGTGAAGGAATCACTCTCTCTCTCTAGAAAGGTCAAGAAACAGGAACCCTTCTTTAGTGAGGCTAGAAGTCTTGTCACATACTATAGCCAGGTCCTAAGAAAAACACTCCCAAATATATGTAGGTGTTGGCAATCTCTATTTCCTCCCCTCTAAAGAAGAAATGAAGGTCCAATTGGGTCTTCTTCCTCGCACTGAAGACCGTAACCTTGGTTTAGCTAGGTTAACCATTATTCGTCAAAGATAAAAAAAGGAGAGCAAGTACATCTAATTGTCTCTTCAAAACCTTTGGAAATGAAGCTAAGAGGACCACCTCATCAACGAAATGTTGGATGACATCAAAACATTGTGAAGGAGATAATTGTTACTATTCTGGACATGGTCATAGAGAAAATTCTCCAACTATTCAATATAGATCCCAAATAATGTGGGGGATAGGGAGCACCCCTGTTTAACCCCAATGGTAATCCGATAAAATATGATGCTCCATGAGTTGTGCACAAACGACTAGCAATTGACTCATATAGGTGCATAATGGTTGTCAATAGGGTTTTAGATATGTCAATGTCTCTAAGCCTCTAAAATAGGAATTTTTGAGGATAGGGGTGACCCTATTTAATTTCAATGGTATTCCTAATGAAATCAAACAAAACATCCAATTACTGGCTCATACAGGTGCATGATGGCAATTAATAGGGTCTACGAGACGCCAATGTCTCTAAGCCTTTGAAATATGACTTCTGGTGGGATAGGGTTAAAATATTTTTGAAAGACCACAATGCAATAGTGTACTTTTGAAAAATGATGCCTTACCTCCTCAATGATGGCCCGAAGGGTGAAGATGTGACCAATGGTTTGCTAAGGGGGTCGAAATCATGCTTGCCTCTAACTCCAAGCTTTCATTGCTCAAGCTCACTAGAAAGATTTGTATGGAGAACCATCGCATAGAGCTTCAAGAACATGTGGCCTACCATGATCATTCTATAACTATTGGGATCTCATCCAGGGCCCTCTTTGTGTTAAGTGAATGATGTGATGTGAGCATGTAGATGGAAAACATATAAATGTGCTAAAAAGATGTTAATGTCTTCCCCATTAAAAATTATAGTGGTCAGGGGTGGGCCCAGATGTGGTGGAAACTGAGGCGAGGGGGGGGGATCAACCTCGAGGGAGAAAGAAAGGAGAGTGTTAACTAAGGTGATGGAGCTTAAGGAGAAGTTGTGCACCTATGGAACTAGATCAAGGCTAGTCATGACAATTGTGATAATTCCAAGCCCTAGGTGACTAATGTTCTTACGATCTCAATCAAACAAGTAGATTGTTGAAATTAAATTTTAAACCATAGCATCAATTGCACAAGCTAGATATTAAATAGTAGAAGCATGAAAAAATAGTTTTATACATACATATGTAATTACTCCTTGAAATCAACTTTTCATTCCTTTGGAAAAAACTACAAGGAAACCTCCACATGCTGCCCAAAAGAACAGCTTTGCACGAATACCATAAACTGAGCTTGTACAACCTACTGAAAAAACCAAAAACAATAGAAAACTAATGTACAACCTACAAGACAACCTTGTACAACGTATTTGTACTATTATATGCACATATTTGTGTCACTACACGAATCGATGTGGCATTGTATGTACAGATGTATGAATGTCTATATGGCTATATGATACTTTGCACTGCTAGAAACATCTCTTTCCTCACTATGCGGTCTCTCTCCCTTTCTGTCGTTCAACTTGCTCAACTACTCAAGTGTATTTTGAAAGCCTCTACCTCACCCAGTCTTTATACTTTTAATAGAGAATCTAGTTTTAGGATTACTCCTAGTTTATGTCATACACGAGATACAATTTAGACTCAACTACTGAATATAAGAATTTCACTTCTTCTTTTGTTTTGAAGGGAGTCCCTAGTTAATCAAGCTCCTCCACCTAAACCTCGAACACCACCAAAGCACCTTGTCTTTATATACAGGAGAGGTCGAACAAGGCTCTCATGGATCTCAATGACAAAGAGGATATCCAACAACCTAAGAGCATCATACATGAAGCCCGACTAATGGCAAAAAGGATCCATTGTCATTCCAACAAATAATAGATATGCCAACGCTCTGTTGCCTCTATTGTTGGCCTGCTAGTCCTATAATTAGGAAGCTCCAGATTGAAGTTGCCAACCGGGTAGGGAAAGTCTCGAATGACAGCTCTACATGCTGCCCAAAAGAACAGCTTTGCGCGAATACCATAAACTGAGCTTGTACAACCTACTGAAAAAAACCAAAAACAATAGAAAACTAATGTACAACCTACAAGACAACCTTGTACAACCTATTTGTACTATTACATGCACATATTTGTATCACTACACGAATCCATGTGGCATTGTATGTACAGATGTATGAATGTCTATATGGCTATATGATACTTTGTGCTGCTAGAAACATCTCTTTCCTCACTATGCAGTCTCTCTCCCAATCTGTCGTTCAACTTACTCAACTACTCAAGTGTATTTTGAAAGCCTCTACCTCACCCTGTCTTTATACTTTTAATAGAGAATCTAGTTTTAGGACTACTCCTAGTTTATGTCATACACGAGATACAATTTAGACTCAACTACTGAATATAAGAATTTCACTTCTTCTTTTGTTTCGAAGGGAGTCCCTAGTTAATCAAGCTCCTCCACCTAAACCTCGAACACCACCAAAGCACCTTGTCTTTATATACGAGAGAGGTCGAGCAAGGCTCTCATGGATCTCAATGACAAAGAGGATATCCAACAACCTAAGAGCATCATACATGAAGCCCGACTAATGGCAAAAAGGATCCATTGTCATTCCAACAACTAATAGATATGCCGACACTCTGTTGCCTCTATTGTGGGCTTGCTAGTCCTATAATTTGGAAGCTCCAAATTGAAGTTGCCAACCGGGTAGGGAAAGTCTCGAATGACAACTCTAAGGTTCCTTGCTTCAAAAGGAACAAAAAGCATGCTCCCAAAACACTCTCGATAGAAATCATGCTCGCAACTTAGGCAAATGTGCTCCCAACTAAGATTTTCGATCTTGGGAGCTTTCCCCAAATAAGAAAAATACAAATAATGCTTTTCTTTTTCATCTTTTTTATTAATTGAGGCCTACGTGAAGCTCCCAATACCATATGTAAGAGTGTTTAAGGCTCCTAAAATCCCTAATCCCTTTTTGTTTCTCATTCCAATTGTCACTAATTCATTTAACTCATTACTGAACATTTGAGAACTGCATGTCTCAAGGAGGAAACAATAATAGATAGTAGAATTGTTTTGCTTTTCTTTCTTTACTTCCTTCTATCTTGTTTATAACATTTAACTACTAGATAGTCATTGTTATCTGCTTCAACTTCATTTCCTAGTCTACTTCAAGCAATCTCACTGAAATTTTGTGACTTCTAAATAGTAGATCGTTTGTTACGAAAGTTTTGAGAGTCGTATTAAATGGTTGATGCTCTTATCCGCCATGAATCCCATTTCCAATTTCTTAGTAATGTCGTATTATCTACTACTAATGCTGAAATATATTTTTTTCTGCAACTAATTTGGCATTTGTACCTTTTTCTTTGAATATATATTCATTATAATATAAGATATGTAAATTAATATATACTAAATGGTTGGCACTTTTAACAACCATGAATCCCATTTCTAATTTCTTAGTAATGCGGAATTATCTACTAGTAACACTCAAATCTATTTTTTATGCAACTAATCTGGCATTTGTACCTTTTTCTTTGAACATATATGCATTATAATATGTATATTAATATATACAAAAGGTTGTCAAGAAAACTGCAATCCTAGATTTTTAGCGTGAAGGGCCACTTCCACTCCCACACCCACCTACCACTTTACTCCACTCTTTGTGCAAACTATTATGGAATTATAAAGAATATTCACTTTTAGGATCTATACAATAATAACATCTTATTTAGTAAAACTTCTAAGTAGTACACCAAGCAAAAGGGGGTGACTATTATGAATATAATTTATATAAAAATAATATAAATATAAATAAATAAAAAATATTCATAATAATAGATTAGTTAATGGAGAGGCATGTCCCTAAGGACATGATCATTCATGAAAGGGCACTTGCCTAGGTATATAAGCGGACCCTCATTTGTAACAATTCCACCTCATATCTTTTGTACTTTCTTATATAAATATATATGTCCTATCATGGATATTTATATATTTCAGATTTTTTGAGTATTTTGTTGCATTTATGAACTTTGTTCATAACATTTGGTATCAAAGTTGTTCGACACTCTGTCTACTCAACCACTGCAGATAGCCAATCTGAGCCGGCCTTTGGCCATCAACTCTTCATCAACTTGTTGTCGTTGCAATTGAAGCTTTTCACTACAAATAGTTTGGAGCTCCTCCATTTTGCAAGTTTCATTGTCAGGCCTTTGGCCATATAATTAAAAAAAAATCCACTGCCAATTTTTAAAAAAAGGAATAAGAAAGAAGAAAAAAAAAAGGAGAATATATAATATTTAAAAAAAGGGTTAAAAAGATATTATATTTAAAAATAGAGTTTAAAAAAAAAAAAAAAAAATAGAAACTATATAAAAATAATATATGAAAAAAATAAAAACAAAATTTATATTAAAAAAAAAACTTATTACCAAAATAAATAATGAAAAAGACAAAAAGTCAAAATAAAACTACATCCACAGCCACAGAGTCGTCGTTGCTGCCAGTCTTTGTCGCCACATTCGCACATCAGCTAGCTCCCCTGACTAACAGCGTTCTCCACTGACGTTAATTACTTCACCACTTTTCCACCGATCCATTCATTATGTTTCCAGCCACTCGCTCTATATTCTAGCTGCCACAACATTGTTGTACAACGACACCCCAACCATTTCTTTCTCTTGCTTCCTATCATCGAAAATCCAACCACCATCACTACAAGTCTACCCTTCCTGCCTCCTTTCCACAGCAAGCGTAGGCCTATGCCAACACTAGTCGATTGCTTCCACCGTCCCTTTGTCCCGCTCGGCCACTATACAGTCCATCGCATCCTTACCACAGGAACACATTTCTTCATTTTTTACATTGTTGTCCATACTCGTGCATCAAATTAAGTGAAATGCTAGAGGTGTGAGAAAAAAAGTCTCAACTCTTGCATAAGGGTATCATATTACTTAAATAGTTGTGATAATTCAATTCCAATTAAAATTGTAGCAAGTGCACTACTATATATCCAAGATTTGGTTAAAAAATTATTAAGGAATACAAATTAGTGATATATGAGAAAGTACTGAAAAAATCAAAGGAGATATTATTTAATATTTTATTTAACGTCAAACACCTTACACAAAAGAAGCAATAAAATATTTTATATAAAATAAAAGTTCTTTTAAAAAAATAAATTTTGTGGAAATTTATCTTTTCAAAGGTGCGAAGGTACAAGAATCAAAGTTGCCTTAATAAATTATAAATAAAAAAATTAAAGGTATTATCATTATTCAAGGGGAAGTCAACAAAATACTTAATAGTATTGGGAAAAGGAAACATATATATTTAAATTGTTTAAATCATATAAAAGGGGTTCCCAACAAATATATATATATATATATATATATATATATATATATCTTCCAAAGAATTATTGAAGGGCTGATAGTGGATAGGTATAAGAGAGTTATTAAAAGAAAATTATAAATTGCAAGAAATGCATACTTCAATGAAGTGGAGCAGGAGCAGAAAATGAATTCCATAAATAAGTCAACATTTTGGACTGCGTGTCCGTTTTGAAAAACAGAAATTGGATATTGGTGGATTCATAAAAATTGTGAAATATATTGTCCAACATGTGGGAAATTATTTAGCACGGAATAACGTCAAAGTAATGAGGAGATGGGAATGAAAAGATTAGAGGAAGACCTCGAAAAACTTGAACGAAAAATTGAGGTATAAAAAAAGAAACATAAAGATCTCAAAGATATGTTATACGTGTCAAAAGAAAAAGAAGCGGAAATTTTGCGTCTAAGGGACCATAGTCAAAAATGACTTGCAAAGGTGAAGAAATCCAAAGATGCGAAGGAAAAATTAGATGAAAATGAATGTCTCGAAAATAAATTCAACGAGAATCTATCAAAAAAGGAAGAAAAAAATTTGTGCTTAAAATCCCTTAAACAAAAGTTAATAGAACAAATCAAAGATTAAAAAAATGAAAAGCTTGAACATCAAAACACTGAGAATAAAGTTGATAAATTAGAAACTGAAGAACTCTTGCATCTCAGAAATCATAATCAAAGTCTACTCACTCAAATTAAGAAACTTAAAAATGATAAGAAATCATTGAAGAACAAATTTGAAGAACTTATAGCAAAAGAAGCATCAAAATCTTCAAACATAACAGTCCAAATTGAAGAAAAAGGAAAGAATACTGATCCAGTCAACATCACGACGCAAGAAGATAACATCCCAGATAAAGTAAAAACATATTCAAAAGTTGTAGTTCAAATGACAGAAGTCTCAAGAGAAAATCCTACGTTTAACCAATCAACTTCAATACATGAAGCAAATCAGATACTCCAAGTAAATCAAGAAATCGCCACAAATAAGATATGGGAAAATTAAATCACAAGAATTCCTTATTGACACCCAAACCATAAAAGCAAACATATTCATCAATCTACAAATCCATATCATTCAATCCAAAGATGAGTGACTTATGCTCTAAGGAATATCGATATCACCAAAATTCAGTCTTGAGATAAAAATTCATCTGAAGTATCCAGTAACCGCAAAATTCCACATAAGATTGATTTAGGATGGTTAGATCCCTTCTCAATTCGACAATTTTGTCTATCACTTAGAGGATCCTATCATCTTGTATCAACAATGATGACAACTCCAAGAATTCGTAAAAGACAAGAAATAGATAATATGCCTTGTCAACAATAAGCTTTGAGGACAAAAAAATTTTGAAGAGGAACGCAATGTTATAAATATAATTTATATAAAAATAATATAAATATAAATAAATAATCATAATAATAGATTAGTTAATGAAGAGACATGTCCATAAGGACATGACCGTTCATGAAAGGGCACCTACCTGAGTGGCCCCTCATTTGTAACAATCGCATCAGCTCATATCTTTTGTACTTTCTTATATAATTATATTTGTCCTATCATGGATATTTATATATTTCAGATCTTCTAAGTATTATTTTGCGTTTATGAACTTTGTTCATAACAGTGGCATTATCTCAAGAAAGATAGTGCTAGCATCAATGAGCTCTATCCATGGTGAGTGAGAAATAAAGGTTATAATTTATAGCCTTGATAAGTAATATTAAGTATAGTTGCAGTAAACAAGTATTGCTGTTGACCCTTCTAATACTTTCATCCATAATGTATTAGGGTGTATACCAATTTCTGAAAAAGAGCTTCTTCTTTGTCATTGTTAGAACACTGATAAATACCAACAAAGTGAATTCCAACGTGATTGTTAAAAAACAACTTTGCATAATGCGTAAGAATATAATGCAATTTTCCTCCAAAGTTAAGATACCATAACATTTATTCAACACCCACTCTACTACAAAGGAAAAAAATAACATTTTTTCATATTCATTTCTGTTTGGCATAAAATATACAGGTATACCAAGGAACAGTTTTACAGAGACCATAGCTCCTAAGAAATTTCAATACCAATGACCCAAAATGCATAAGAAATGCAGAGAAGATGTACCAATAGAATTAAATATCAACATGCTTAAGCATAAAAGAAAACAAACATCATGTTGATATTGTAGGTAAGTTAACTTACCTCTGCTCCATAGGTTGATGAATTATCATTTGCTACCCACATTGACAAAGTGGGCCCCATTCTAAAAAGCTGAAATGAGATGGTGAAAGATGTCAGCATTTACAACGTGAAAAACATTTGGAAAGTTGAATAAGGCAACATTTTCATATGTAATTTAGCCACAACCATTTGTGTTAGAGATGAAATATAAATAAAGAAAAACAAAAGACCTTCAAAACCAAACTTTGTAATGGAGAAGACTTTAAGAAATGGATCTAACAAATCCTTTAAATGGCTTGGACAAAAAGCATTGCAGTTTCAAAGTTAGAAACGATAACAAGGACCATTAAATTACACAATATCATGTCAATTTGGCAAACTGCAGAAACACATGAAATACCAAGAAATTAAACTAGCCGTAAGCTGAACCAACAACCTGAAAAATATCATGCATATGTAAGCGATGTTAGCGAAGAAGAAATACCAAAGAAAGAATAGTTGGTTATTTTCAGACAATCTTACCTATATCGTGTGTGTGGGTGTGTGCTGGCTCTATTTTGGACGTCTGATGACAATCATCAAGCCCAATATCATATAACAATCTACAATTTGTACCCCCAGGGGGCAGTTCAATTGGCAATGGCCATGTCATGAAGTATTATGTTAAGTATGTGATCCAAGTTTCAAATCCCCCCGATTTAGCCAAGGAACCATGTGGCATGTGAGGTTTCATCTGCTCGGAATCAACCCCGTGTCACACAAGTACAAGCCCTCCCAATTGTCAATTCCTCTAGTCACCCAAAGAAAAATAAACTACACTTTGTAGTTTGGAAATACAAAACAATTCAAGTAGACTGCAAACTAGTTTTGCAAATACTATTGTTAATAATGGTTCCAATAAAACTGTGCATAATCATGGAATCTGATGATTCAACTGTAACACATAACCCATTACTGGAAAAATATGAGTAAACATTTTTTCTTTGATGATAACATGAGTAAACAATTTTCTTTGATGATGAGTGATGTGTCACCAAAAATACTGGATTCTGTAGGTATAAAACCCTTACAATATCAGAAATTCTGGAACCTTACACTCTCTTATTAATACTAGTCAAGGAATGATCCCTCATCCGGGCTCAACATGTGGAACAAAAAGGCATCATCCATCGGCCTTAGCCATATGGTTTTACAAGGCTCATTCCATATTGCCCAAAGTACCTACAAGGCGTGAGCCATACAAGTAGACAATACAAAAATGTATTGAGCATGAAGGTGAACAGAATAACTTAAGCATGCAATAACAGAGATGGTTTGAAGAGTGGTTTGAAGTAGAGAAGGGTCCTCCTCTAAAGTCAAAAGGGAAGCAGCCCCTCCTAGATCATTAATAAGTCTCTTTCAATGTTAAGTAGGAGGATGATGAGTTAGTTTGGACTTTGGACTGCTAATTCTGCTAGAGTTACTATAATACAAAACTCAGTTATGCTGTAGGGATTAGGTAAGAGATGGAAGCACAGAAGAAATGGTGGAAGGAATGTCATATGGAAGATCAAAGCACCTGTTATGAATAAAATATGCATAAAATAATATAAATATAAATTATATCTTTCCTATGGTTGGTTTTGCCTAATAGAATTTTAACATGGGGTGATTTTGCAGGTTGGATCTTGGCAGAGACCAGATATTTGTTTGTTGTGTAGAGCTAATGGTGAGTGTAGTTATCAAGTTTTCTTGGAGTGTTATTTTGCAAAAAAAATACTGAAGGAAGCCATTTCTTTGACAGCAGGTAAAGGTAACTGGGGAGGAGACAGTGGAATCTGCAATAGATAACTGGAAGAAGAAAAGGAGGTGATTGATCATATTGCTTTGCTGGCTGGTATGAGCTGTGTATATGCCTACCTAAGAATAGTGCTATTTTCGGAGATGAAGATCAATCCACTATTCAGATCTTTCATAGGGTAAAATTTATATATGAGGAACTTGCAAAAGCAAGGATGAGGGGAAAAAATGAGAGTTAAAGAATTGAAAATTATAAGTACTTCCCACAGGTAGTCTTCAAAGGGGTTTCTAGGGTTAAGCCTGGACTCTGCAGAGTAGGTGGAGTTTTGTATTTATCTGATGAGCCTAAGATTAGTTTCTTTTGTGGTTAACAAGTAGATTCAATCCATTGAGGCAAAGCAACGGCTAAAGCAGCAGTGGAATCACAGGCTGAAGAATTGATGATGACCAAGACAGTGCGGGAAGTGACCTCAAACCTTCCCCCAATTTGAGTCTCTCTAGTTTTTATTGGTTTTATGACAATTCCTGGGTTGGGACAGTTGTATTTGGAGTCTTTTTAATACTTCAGAATATGGAGTCTTTTTAATACTTCAGAATATGGATGAATTTTGTTTTATTTTATTGTTGATGTAATTTTGATGATCAAAATACATATATGCCTCTCGATGACATATATAGGTTGCCTAGTCCTTCCTCACCTGGAAGCCATGCATAAGGATAATCCCATTAATGTCCAACAAATGACCACTAAAGCAGGTCAATCAGGCTGCCAAATAGATTGATGTCAATGCAAAGTGCATATCTAAGCTAAAGCTTGACAACCAACCTCCAAAAGCGAAAAGCATAATCTAGAAGAACGATGTACAATGAGCATGGAACCAAAAATCTGTAGCGCAAATAATGGCAATGCATCAAGATCTGCTAGAGCTAGATCCCCTAACATCCAAGGCCAAGTGGAGTAACATTTAGGATAGAAGACTGTCCGAAAATGGCCTAGGGGAGAATCTAGACTGTGTACTGCACTACTGCCTAGAAGAGGCTGATCATTGCTGGGCCTGGTTATCACAAACTGCTTCTTTCAATGAAATAAAATGTGATATCTTTTCTTTGGAAAAAACCTTAAGCATTCAATGATTACATACATTAAATTTTAATTATTGCATAACGTAAATTATTCTGAAAAAAGCCTCTACAATTTTGTGTATATCTAAGTTGCCCAATACTTGGAAATGGGTACAAATTTCGCATATAGGAATGCTGCAAAACCGAGGAGGATGTTGCATGGTTGGAGATGGTGATTCATAGTGGTGGGGGTACATTGCCAAGGGTGCCAGAACTGTAATATTCCCATTTTAGCACATGGCTAAATGGAATATTAAAATTTTACTTTTATCATCTTGCAGCCAAATAAATGGGTAAGGAGGCCCATGTTTATTAAAAACATGAATAAAATCCCTCACATGTGGAAAGGGATTGACATAAGAACTTGATTTTGCACCTGCAAGTGTGAAAAGGGGCAAATGCATGAAGACAAGGTCAGGTTTGACCAAGTCAACAGCACTGCCATAGGAGGAGTGGCTTACTTTAGAAGACAGAGCAGTGTGAATGAGGAAGAGGATATTTGGTGGAGGAAGCCCTAATGGATGGGGCCCATGGAGAGGAAGCTTTCACTTGTTTAAAAAAAGGGCAAGGCAACCATTGTTTCTCATGCTATGATTATTCATCTCATTGTCTATGCAGACAATTGTGCATTCTTTGTTGTTTAGCAAGAATTGTCGGGGAATTCCTGTTTAGGATTCCTTCTCCTTCTTGAGTAGCTCTTGAAGGATTGTTCATCATTCTCCATATCTCTTGGCTCAAGGCCAAAGATTCTACTTTCAGTTACTGCGTTATTTCTGCTCAAGTATAACGCAGTGTTGCTGGGGTGTTGCAG
The DNA here is from genome assembly GCA_034641835.2 of Pinus albicaulis. Classification (NCBI taxonomy): domain Eukaryota; kingdom Viridiplantae; phylum Streptophyta; class Pinopsida; order Pinales; family Pinaceae; genus Pinus; species Pinus albicaulis. Next base: position 877,977,953 of record CM076584.1, on the reverse strand, counting down.
TGGAGGACACCATATACCATTTCCTTGGCTCATCTGTCAAAGGAGGGAGCTTCTATTCCTCTGGGAGGTTAGTGAGGGAGATCCAGGAGCATATTGCAGATCATTGGCATCAGGCCAAGCATTTCTCTTCACCAACAACGCAGTCCCTTCTCTAGACTGCGTTATTTCTGACTGCATTTGCAGTGGAGACTTGCTCCACATATTCAGAGGGTTAGATCTTGTGTGAGAGAATCAGCCTTTCATTCTAGAGATCCTTTGGATGAGATTCAGCTATCTATTGCAGCATCATCAGCTATCTACATCCATTTCAAGTTTTGAGTTGCAGCTGCTGCCCAACAACTCCGGCATTTCTGCAGATTTGCCATTTTGTGCATATTTCAGCCAATCCCTTTGAGGATTGTGTATTGTATGTTTTCAGGGGTTGAGATCTTACTCCCCCTTCTTTATTTGAGCTATTATTGTCATATCTATGAATTATTGACATTTTGCAGCAGTTCTGCCTCATGGATTGCGCAGTCATAGCCAGGGCCTCTTTTACATAGCAGTATTTCTCCATATTTCATGTACATGTTTCATTGAGGCTGCATTGCCTAGCTTTGAGAGATCACTTCCTCAAGATCTTGTATACATTTGTTGGTGCTATAATCTAATGAATGGTTATGTGGATCTTCCGGCATTTTGGTTTTAATGCATTCACTGCTATTTTCCAGCCCATGCTTATGGTTTGCTGAAGCTCCACATTGGTAATAGTTCAGATTATTCCCAATAGTGTAGCTGTTCCAATTTTGGAATATTACAAGAACACACTCCAAACTGCAATGGATTAAGGAAGGGGATCAGGACTCCCAATTTTACTGACTATTTGAAAAGAAAGGTGGTGCCAAACAAGGTTCCTAGTTTGCACCAAGCAGATGTATCTCTGACAGAGTAGCCAACATAGGTCAGATGTATGTTTGGATTACACTTTCAGAATAATTTTTCCACATATGCTTTTGCCAATAGTGTGATTGTTATAGAGTTATCCTTCTCAAGATTTATAGTGGTGACCTACTAACCAGAACAGTTGGGTAGTGACTTCTTGATGGAGGAATTTCTGGCATCCCTTAGCTCCATTAGAGATGGTAAGTCATTGTACTTGGATCGTCTTCCTTGTGAATTCTACAAGGCCATGTGGACCACAATTGAGGATGATTTTTGTTATTTCGCAGTTGAAACCTTCTCTGCCAAAATGTTAATTGAATCTCTTAACATTTTATCAAACTCATTTTGAACAACGCAGCTAGGTACACCATTGAGAGTTGGAGAGCTATCACCTTGCTCATTGTTGCATACAAAATAATGACTAAAGCAGTGACTCCACAAATTGACTCAATGGTAGGAAAGTAGTATATTAAGAGCAAACAGGTTTTGTACAAGGTCGGTTTACTCTAGATACAGTGATCTCCACATGGAAAGCCTTGGAGTGGGCTCAAAAGTTTGTGAAACAATCTTTTTTCCTAAAAATCGGCATTGACAAGGCCTGTGATAGGATAGATCAGTCCATCATGGAGATGTTAACTTGCATGGGGGTTGACTGCAATGTGTGGCCATGGTAAACACATTGTTCTCTAATGCATATGCATTTGTCTCTGTTATCAACTCATTGTCTCCCCCGATTTTGTATCAATCTTTTCGCAAAGGTCGCCCCTTTGCACCTTATCTATATGCCCTAACCATAGATGCATTGGGTTACCCACTGGAGCCTACTCATATTCAAATGCAAGTGCAAGTGTTGGGCATCTTACATCTTGATGGGTCAGAGATGGTTAACAATCACTTTGTAGATGACTCCCTTTTCTATATGCAAGTTGACTAGAACTTTGTGGATGCTACTTGTGCATGTTTGTATCTCTTCTACTTGGTACCGAGTGTTGTGGTTTTAAACTTTTATCCTTAGAAATATCAAGGATGTTATTTTACAAACTATTAAGTGTCGGTGATGCTACGGAAGAAGTGTTCATGTGCCTTGTTTTTAGCCACACATTCTTGGTCTTTAGCCTCTAGTAGGCTTCTTTTATACTTTGGGCTTGAAAAAGTTTCATTATATTCTCCTCTTCTTGGGAAAGGAGTTCTTGGGACATACCTTTTCTCTCAAATTGGATTTTAAGTTGTCTTCGTTGCCTCAGGTTACCAACGGAATAGCATTTGCTGCTTAGATCAGAGGTTCGGTGGCTTAGTAGACAGCAGAAAATAGCATTCGCTGCCTTGAGGAAGGCCCTCGTTGTCCTCTGTTAGACTTCTGTAACTCAGAGAGGACCTCCCACAGCCCTGCTTTCCCTCGACCAATAGCTCGGAGATCAGATGAGCCATAGGAAACCACAGAGAGAGTGTCTCACTGCCTCAAAATCTCTTCAATCAACTTTTAGAGACCAGAAATATCACAGGAAAGACCTCCACTGCTCTTGAAACAGAACTTATGGACCAAGAAAATAACCACAGAGGAATTTCTTCATTGCTTGCCAAAACAGACCCACGACACTCCAAAATATTATGCTGTAACAGGACAGAGAATAGGAGAAGACTAGCTAAGGTGGGATCATCACCACTGAAACTAATTAAGAGAAAAAGGGCTCTTAAAACCCTCAGAGCCTCAGCTCAAAAAAACAGAGATATTCCAATCCAAATGATGATAAAATGATTCCATCTCTCTCCTATTACCCAATGTTGCCCCCAAATATATTGGATAATGGGTTTCCCCCTTTATCATCGACTATAACCTACGAGGATGGATAGGCTATTCCGTCCTCCTTTGGCCAATTAATTGGGAGAGGGCATTACAGTCCCACATTCTCCACAATGCTTGTCCCCGAGCAATTGCAAGTCCGGGTGCTACAAAATTTGCCCTCTATTTTCAAGAATGAAAACTTCTCTTCAATTCTTACAGTTTCCTTTGTAGCTGCCATAGCGAGAACACTAGCACCCTTCTTCAGTTCTTGCAGCCCCTTAACCATCATGCTGGTTGGAGATGTCACCATGCAATAGTCACTGCTTTCATTCACCAATTTATAGATCAATTCTGGATCAAGATCAATGTCACATGGTTCGGGTTCGAATTTGGGTTTGGCAATGATTAGGTTCGGTTCAAGTTCGAATTTTTTGATGGGGTTCGGATAAGGTTCACCATTAGGTTCATCTATATACATTTTCTATATGTATAGATATATTAACTTGAAAATGAAATATAGGATAAAATTGCAAGAAATCAACATCAATAAAAAAATGCTATCACGAACATGGAAACTGCAAGGATAGATTACAAGCTTGAGTTGTGACATGAGGTTATGAGTTTTGAGCTATGGACTTGGTTAATGGTCATGAAGTTCAATGAGGTTCACCGAACCTCAAAATATTTTTAAGGTTCGCCAAAATTCGAACCTCAAGGTTGAAATTCGACAAACCTTGTGACATAGGTCAAGAGTACAAATATGTGCTACTGCTGAAACTTCTGCTTTTGGCCATGCATTTTCAACCTCCATTTTCCCTGCCCCAACAGTTTTATTATTATAATATCTTTCAGCAATCTCCTGGGATTCATATTTTTTACCAACCTTTATAGAACCTCCTTCCTTTGCGACTAAATGATAGCTACTGCTGGAACAGATTGTGTTTTTCACCTGCTGATTATGATCATCCTTGGGCAGCAGCCCTACTACAGCTTCTTTAGTCAAGCACTTCAGATTGCCCACATTGATGTTGATCAATTTTATGTCAAAAGAGACTATATAATCAACACCATGCCTTGCTTTATCAGCTACTAGGAATCCTGAGGAACATATGTAAGTAGATGTTTAAAAAATTGTTCCTGCACTTCAGTCCCTCTTGTTATAGTCGTCTTTCTGGTCCCCTGGCCTGCCTGCCTTATATGCAATTTCGTCAAACTCTTCTCATGTTTCTCTGCCTGGCAAAAGTCATCAGCATGGCTGCCTACTTCCATTTTTGGGAAGTGACTTCTACCATGAATATGATGCATAGGACTTAGCGCGAAATATTGTAACATAAGGTCTGAGTGAAGTTGATAATTGGTTCCCCACACAGTCATCCATAAGCATCCTTAAGGGCTTTACATGTTTAAATACATAACATTTAATGCAGAATTATAGTTTGTTGACAAAATGACCAAGGGTCCAGGAAACTGCTCATTAATTGTGATCACATTTGTTAGAAAATCATTGAACTTCCTATTTACATACATTTTTCCACGCTCTTTAAGATGTTTCTTACAGCCAGTATGTCTTTTGCTTCCTCTTTTTATAGTACTGCCATTAACTTCAGGAAAAATTTGCTTCCACAATCTGATTTCCTTTATGGTCCTTCTTAACAATCTCCAACATGCTTCCACAAAATGCCTGTTTCATATTTAATGTTGTGCAATCCTTGAATTGAAGGCAGGACTCCAATGTGACTTTAGCTAATATGTCATGTGTGGTCTTAAGGAAACTTTCCCTGAGTGTATATTCAAGGACAAAATATATCTGGTCATTATAGAAAATGATCTCGTCTTCTACCCTGTACCTGTCATCTTGGGTGAGAGTCGAGACCATCCATCAATTCGCAGGCAAACTTATTTTTGGAGTACTCTACTAGGAAGGTTGCTCTCCAATCTTTTGTGAACATGCATATGTCAAATCCAATGTTCTTCCATTCCAACTCATAAGCTTGTAGGCTGTTACTTGACGACCAAGGGTTTGCACTTGCACTGGCTATTATACAAGTTACCACCTCTAGCTTATGTATGACCTCCATTTGCTTAGATATTACAACTGGAGGGCCACCATTGGCCATGCCTCTTATTACTACCTTGTCGCCATTTGAGTCTCAGAAATCCATTGCCATCACTTGGTAATGATAGTTCATTACCAATCTTCCTATCCTATGTTGACAGGAAACGTGGGTTCGGACGGGTGGGTCACTTTTTGAAATAGGGTACGTGGGTTTGTCGGGGGTATATTATAATTTATATATATTATATATTTTATAAATTATAATATATATGGATTTTAAAATCTTCCAACTTACAACAAGAAAAAAAAATCATTTAAAGAATTAAACATGAACATTGACTATGAAATTTCAAATTTGATATCAAGTGGAAATTGCAATTTACATAGTGATGTGAATCATGATAATAGATATTAGAATCATCAATATTAAAGTATATGTCCATTGTCATACTACATTCAAAATTTTCCCTAAGGCATTTCCAAACATGAAATAGTTTATAGAAATTTCAAATTTTCAAAATTCCAAAAAACGTGAAACTGAACAATGAACAAGAATAGGCTTCCTTAAGCCATGTCATCAACATCACTAAGATCTTCAATCAACAAGCTCTCTAGAGAGGGATCACCATCATCTAGAGCCTCCTGCTCATCCATAGTAACTAGAGGTAGCTCAATAAGAGCATCTGGTTGTATCTCCCCATCCACATGTAGCATCATCTGTGTATTGTCCCATCTCTTGAAAGGACCCTCCTTGTACCCTGGGTCTTTGCGCGATATGAGACAAAGTGTATTATGAATGTATACTAAGTTCTCAACCTTCTTTGATCCCAACTTGTTTATCTTCAATGAAAGGATGAAAGCATATGTACTCCAATTCCTCTCACAAGTTGAGGAACTAGCTACTTGCCCAAGTAATCATATGGAAGATCTTTAATGGAAAATTGTTAGGAGAAGAGTCAAGACAATGTTAAGTATGTAAATTAAATTAATTAAATAATACAAAAACAAGAGCAACCCGTCCAAGTAATCATATTGCAAATTGTTGCAACTCAAGAGCATCAACACCATGAAGCCACCACCAATCAATCAGATCCTTCGTCTTGCGCCTATCGATCAAAGCATCATGTGAACCAAAGACACCTCGGCCACGTGAAAACAAGGGAAATTGAGTTCGTATCTCAAAGGCCTCTTCTGTAGAACCATATATTTTTTTAATAGCAGTCTTAAACCTTTTGACCACCTCTCTATCTTGGGAAGGAGGTCTCCTTCCTGTTGTGGGATCATACCATTTTGGATTAACTGCATAGGTTGCCATATGAAGTGGCGTGTTTAGTTTATTCCATTGCCCATGTATAAATGACTTCAACTATGGCCATAAAGTAGGATCTTTCCTATATGTGATGGATTGGATCCTCTCGCACATAGAGTCCATATTCTCATAAATGTCACCTAAACATGGACCATCTGTGTCTACATAGCAAAGCATATCACAAATTGGCTCTATAAACTCCACAACAAATATGATATCAACCCACAACTGATCATCCAAAATGAACCTCTTCACCTCTAGAGTTGCATCAGAGGTAGATAGCCTCCATTGGTCCCACATGTTACTAATAATTGTGGCAGCTAAAGCCTCCTTCATCTCCACAAGCGGTCTAAGCAATATGTAGTAAGTTGCAAATCTACTATCTGCTGGTTTAAGAAGCTCCATTTTGGCATGCTTGCAGTAAATGGCTTGTGAATGGTGGTGCTTACATATAAACATCTAAATTTTGCGGCCATTATTAATTAACATTCGGATCCATTCAATTTCCCCGATGTATTTTAGTGCATTATTCAAAGAATGCACTACACATGGCGTCCAAAAAATATGCCTACAATATATCAAGAAATCAAAAAATAAATAAATAAATTGAAATCTAAGATCTAAGATCTACAATGATTTACGACTCAATGAATATTGAATAATAAAAAGAGTTAAAAATCAAACTTGAAATTAAAAAAAAAAATGCCACTAAGTTACTAACCTGTACTCCTTCTGGACCATGACTCCTGCTACTTTGCAAATTGGAGTTGCATCAATAATAACTTGAACAACATTTGATGGCCCCACCTCAGGAACGGCTTCACATAATTGCTCTTTCAAGAACAAAGTGTTATTTTCTTGACCAAAACAATTAATGGCCTTTAGAAAATATGGACCAGAAATGGAAGAGACAATGATGTTAATCAACGGACGATCTCGACAATCAATCCAATCATCCATAACCATGGAGCATCCATCTACACTCCGAGTTGCCTTCAATGTTGACATCGTCTTCTCAAGACTTGCTTTCTCCTTGTCCACCAACACAATTCAGAGCTTCTCATAACTAGGCGCCTTATACCCTGGCGCAGTCCATCATTAATAGAATGGACAATTAGATCAAAATACAATGAACAGTCTACATTGAAAGGAATGTCGCATGCAAGAAAAAATCATGCTATTGCAAGATCAGAACCCTACCTACCTTTCACATCAAACATGTCATAAAGGCCACCAAGTTTAGGCTTCTTGCATGCATGACTGGTAGTGCTTTTTGATGCTCTGGATGACACAAGTTCATCACCAATTTGAACTTCAACTTCTTTAGCAAATGGTAATTCTTCCTCATTGGAGTCATCATTTTCATCAACATTACAACATGGCTTGGAGAATGCCTTGCATGCCTTACCATCAGCCCTTTGTTGCTCTCTTTGTGCACTAGGAAGTCTAGTGGAATCATTTGGGTCTCCAGTGCAAGCATCAACACTCTTCCTTGGTATCTTATAAAATGAGCTTTTTAACTCTAGCATAGCTCCCTTTCCATTCAAGTTGACATAAATTGCATTTTATTGTTGTTGTCCCCCCAGCACCCTTTGGAGGTTTTTGTCTTTCCACATATTTTCAGAGTGGATATTATGGATTTGATGAAGACATTCTTAATTTTGGAAATTAACCAAAATGCCAAATCTAAAAGCAAGGCCATTAGAAAATTAAAAATCTGAAGACTAAAAATCAAAAGGTTAAAGTTTAAAGTTTATATTATAAAAGTTCCAACATATCAGAGTAACAATGAAATTGAAAATAGTATTGAGTAAAACATGAAACTTCCACGGTTTGCCAACCACTTAGACGCAGACAACTGTGTATCAAAATATTTTGAAAGCGAAATATGCTTTATCTTTGTAGCCTCTCTGTATTTGCAAGCAACGATCATTTGTGGCCTTCTGTTTTGTAACTGAGTACCTATCACATATTGTCTCAAAATCCAAGAAATCAAGAGTGCATTTCAAGCTGTGGACTAAATCTACCTTTCATTTTTTTGAAAACTTGGCTCTTCCATTGATTCTAAGTTTATACGCAGTGTTGTCCAAAACAACAAAATTTTATGTTTAATTTTGAGTATTCCTACAACTCGTTTGCAAAAACTTTGGGAAAATGGGTAATAGTAGTTTTGTATGTTTGTCCAAACATCAAATGATATGTTTAATTTTAAGTATTCTTACTACCCATGTTCAAAATCTTTGTGCATCATTATGGGTGAAGTGTGGTTATGTTGAACTTGTATGCACTATGCATTGTCGTCCAAACAAACAAAATGGTATAATCAATTTTGTGTACTCAATTTGCCCATTTTCAAAATGTCTTTGTTTCATTGTTGGGGAATTTGATTATTGTGGGTTTTGTATGCACTATGCAGTGGTATCCAAAACAACAAAAAGATATGTTTAATTACAAGTATTGCTACATCAAAGAGCTTTGCTCTGCAATTCAACTATTCAAGAGATATGGTAGGAAAAAACATAAAAGAAATACCTGCTACACCCAACACGGTAACACCAATGACCACAAACTCCAGTGTCGTCGGCCGTCGAACAGTCACATCATCCCTCGTTGCGTCGTTGTCTGGACATATTCGAAATTCCAATGGCGAATGCAAAGGACAATGAATGAAATGAAATACAGGTGGGGTTTTAGTTAAAATGTGGGTTTTTATTTAATTGATAAAAAAAAAAAAAAAAATCATTGCCCTCCCATCTCCGACAAACTCGCCAAGCACCCATTATTGCGGTTTGACGCACCCACTCCATGGAACGAACCCATCTCACATTTACAAAGTATCGAGTCCTTATAAGTTGCACCAGGTTCCTTTGGGTTCGTTTGGAGGTACCCATTCCAGCACCCAATTCATGGGGACGAGAACCAAGGACGGTTTCGTGAACCCATGCTTCACAGTTCCTATCATCTACAACAATTGTACTCCTAGAACCAAATTGGTATCTGCTAGTTCTACCACATAAAAATCGTCAATGAATGTAAATTACCCAATGTTACACTCAAATGTGGAACCACCTGTGTGAATTCCATGTTATACAAATCGGTTGCCCTTACTTTGAAGCCTTCAAATTCCTTGGTAGGGATGCCTCTCCTTACCACCACAGTTGCATCAATGAAGTTGTGCGTCGCTCCACCATCAACCAATGTTATGATTCGTTGTCCTCATATGACACACTTGATCTTAAGGTGTAATATTTAGGAACTCCAAAGCGAGAGGCGATAGTACTTCTACCTAGCTCTAAGGGCCTTGTTATTCCCTTAAAGGGTCTACTTTAGAGGCACCCTCACAAAGAGTGTTATTGTTAAGGCCCTGATAAGCATTCATTATTAATTTATTAGCTATGGTTAGGTCAACCTAGTGGCAGGTTACATCATTAGTTTATTAATTATGGTTAGCTCGACCAAGTGATAGGTTACATCATGTCACTTTATCTCCTATATATAAAGGAGATCCATTTGTCCTATATATAAAGGAGATCCATTTGTCCTTTTGTATTGGATTCATTGTAAAATAAGGTTTCCACCTCAATGTGGGCTGTTATAATTTGACCTTTTATCATTTTCAAGGCATTGGATCATAATATTTTGTATGAAAGCTCCAATCCTAGGGGTTTTATCCTTCAATCAAGACATCTTTGCATTCTCATTATAACCTATTTTTTGGAACATTTCATAAAACGAAATTTTGAGGAGGCTAAGGCAAGAACCTAGCCATGAAGGCAAACTAGCAGCAATACTAGAAAGAAAATACAATGTATAAAGGAGGGTTGAACTCTATCGAACATTGGGAGTGGGAGGGAGATATACTTCGGTACAAGGGTAAAATATTCGTATTCCCTCAATCAAAGTTAAAGCAACAAATGTTAAAGGAGTCCCATGACTATCTAATGGCAAGACAGTCAAGGTTGCTTAAAAGTTAAAACATATCAAAGGTTCAAGAAATATTTTTTGGGGAAAGAAGGAAGAAAGATATTCAAAAATTTGTAAGAATATGTCAAGTTTGTCAGAGAAATAAAGGAGAGACAATAAAAGTTCTAAGATTACTTCAACCATTACAAATACCTAATCAAAGATGGGCAGACCTGTCATTGGACTTCATTACAGGGTTACCAAAATATGAAGGTAAGGATGTCATTTTTTTGGTTATTGATACTCACAAAATATGCACAAATTGTGGAATTCAAAGAATATATACAACAAGCCAAGTGGCAAAAGTGTTAATGAAGGAAATTCATAGACTTTGCAGTTTTCCTAAAGTAATAGTAAGTGACAAAGATCCAAAATTCATAGGAACTTTTTGGAAAGAATTATGGAAAATGAGTGGAACAACACTAGCTATGAATTCAACATAACATCCACATACAAAGGGTCAAACAAAAATAGCTAACAAATGTTTAGAAGGTTATCTAAAATATTATTCTTCAGACAAGCAATCTCAATGGATGAAGTGGCTTCCCCTCGCAAAATGTGGTATAATACTGCCTATCACACATCTACTAAAATGTCCCCACTTGAGGCCCCTTACGGATATCCAACACCTAGTATCTCATATTTTTTGCAAGATAAATCCAAAATACAAGCAAACAAGTCACGTATGGAGAAGACTAAAGAAACTTTAACAATTCTTAAGGAAAACCTTCAAATGGAACAAAACAAGATGAAGCAACAAGCAAATCAACATCGAAGTGAAAAACAATTTGAAGAGGGTGATTTGGTATTTTTGAGACTACAATCTTATAAGCAATCTACACTCAAGCAAAAGAAAAATAAAAAATTAACTCCACAATTTTATGAACCCTACAGAATTATTTGCGAGTTTGGACAAGTGGCGTATGAATTAGATTTACCTTGTTCTCGCATTCATGAGGTTTTTCATGTATATTGCATAAAAAAAAAATTGGGACAAACTATACCAATGCAAACAAAACTTCAATAATTAGATGAAGAAGGGGAGTGGATTATTGAACCAAAAAAAGGTATAAAGCAACATTCACATTGGAATTAATATAGAGTACCTAATCAAGTGGAAGAATATGCCTCTATAAGAAGCTACATGAGAAAAATGAGTAGTTCGTGAATAAACACCCTTAATTACAAGCTTTGAGGGAAAAGCTTTTTTAAATGAAGGTGGTTATGTTAGGCCCTAATAAGCATTTATTATTAGTTTATTAATTATGGTTAAGTCAACCTAATGCTAGGTTACATCATATCACTTTAACTCCTAATTATAATAAAGGAGATCCATTTGTATAGACATCACATTTTGTCTTGTGTATTGGATTCTTTATAAAAGGATGTTCCCCCCTCAAAATGGATTGTTATTCATTGACTTTTTATCATTTTCAAGGCATTGGATCGTTGTTGGTTGCATGAGCTCTATTGCCCATATTCTCCAAACTCGGACAGTTCTCTCAGTTTCTCTTTCAAATGTGTGTGCTAGTTCAATTGCAGTATATCAAAAAGCTCCTCCCTCACTTCTCTAATGACAAATGCACTCGATTTCAGTATGTTTATCTGATATTCCATGCATTGGTTTCATACTTAGATGTAGTGTTATAACTTCAGAGTCAACCTTGAAAGTACTAAATACTAAAATGAGATCCAGTGACACTTCATAACATTATGGTTTTATAATTTATTATTTACCTCATCCTAACAATGGGGACATAATCTTCCATTGAAGTTGCCATCAACTCTTACATCAATTTGTACTACTTGGAAATCAATTGAAGTAGTGTCTTCCACATCCTAACTATACTTAACACTTTTCATTTCCCCCTTTCACTCCATTCCATCCATAAAAAACTTATTCCCATTCATGTTTGACTTGTCAAAGAACACCAAAAAAGGTCTAAATGAGGAAGCCTGTCAAATAAATCCCAAAAAGGCTAGAAAGCCAAACAAATAAAGTTAGAGCTATACGATCTCACTATAAGGCAATGTTATCATAATTGTGCCAGTCATCGAACCAATAGACCCTAGAACTAGTCAAAATCAAACTGAAACAGGTTAAAAACCGGACCAAAAAATCAATCAAACAAAAACACAAATATTCAATTTTAAAGAAAAACATATATAAATTCAAATCATTTATATACAAATAAGCAAAAGTTCTCATTTATATAGCATGTAAGGGGACACAACCAAAATAGCACCAAGTGCAATCCATCTCTAAACCAAAAACACATCAATAAACACGCCATGTGTGATGGCCTCTAGCATCCAAAAAAATCACGCTACAACAAACACCTACATATCATCAAAATATTTGCCTATATTGGGATCTTCGTCATCAATATCACCCTCTAAGCATTAAAATAAGATAGAAAAAGCTAAGCATGTCAAGTCAAAATTTTGTTAGTGATGGGTACATTTTTAATAATAACGTGGTAGAGGAGTTTAACAATCAATGCCACTAACATCAAGGTACATAGAGGTACATAGAGGGGTTGGTACTCCTGATTAAATGCTAGTTCAATTAGAGGGGTTGGTGTCGATTTTTTGTAATTTTGAAAAAATGAATATATTTTGGATTTTTTAGTGTCGCGGTTTGCTAATTTTTGCTGCTTTTTTTGTCGATGTTGCCGAAAAGATGTTTTTTGGTTCGTTGTTGAATTTTTGCCGATGCTGATTTTCTCAACACTGCATGACCGTGCACAAGAGGTTGCCACATGACTCACCAAGAAGTTGGAACCACCACTAAAAGAGGATGCCTTGCATTTGGATCCACATACCATGCCTCAAGATCCACGATGTTGCATTAGAATCTACGATGTTGCCTTAGAATCTATGTACTTATATTTGGCCATTCATACTGAAGTTTGGCATTGGATCCATGCCATTTTTCTTGGGATCTACGTCCTTCATTGAGATACATGTCATTGCATTAGGATCTATGACAATGCATCGAGTAATAGCAAGGATGTCACATCATCATGACTGCCACACGGATTACTCAGAGACATCCTCCTTGCTCAATTGGACACCTTCACTCACATGCATGCTTAAGTATTCCCTCCTATACCACAAGCTTGTTACAGATTGTCACAAGTTGTTACAACAGTTATAGGTTGTTGTGGCATTGACCACACTATTTTAAAGAGTAACGCCCTAGTTAAGGAGCCATATGTCCCACCTTACCCTCCTTACCCTGGATGTTCATCTTCTACATCCCACACATGTGGCATGATGTCATGTTTGTTGGGAGTTTGTTACACTTTTAGATGACCTCTTCCTCACCTCATGGAGTTAGTTGGAGGAGCACCCTAATCCTTGGGCCTATTGTTATCCATATCTACACTCATTTGATGGACGTTGGCACATTTTTAGGAGGGTGCATTTGTCCTTAGCACCTCTTTACCACACATGAGTATTGGTTACATTTTTTTACCCCTTTTGAGGAGGGAACTCTTATATTTGAGAATTTTGAGAGTACCACTTGAGAGGACAATCAAGGTATAGTTGCCTTGCCTTACTCCTTGTGATCATTATTGTTTGTTTCCTTTACGTTCAGGTAGGACGTCCTAAATCTCTTCCTTCTTGCCTTGGCCAAACCATAAGTTCACCTTGACAGTACTTGGATAGGATTCCTAAAGGACCATCCCTCCATCCATGCATGAAGAAGCCTACCTAACCCTAGCCAACGCTGAGAGGCAATCCTCCTTGGTGCCCTAAACCTTGACTTATCTTTAACCAAGACTTCACATAGAATTGGTGTAGGAACCCCATAGCCCTTTTTAGGCACTGGTCTATTAATTGAAGACAATGCGGAACAATGAACGCATGCAGCATGAGGACGGTAGGCTCAAATTCTACTTGTGCACTCCTTAGCATTGAGTATTGTTGCCGTGAACATTATGCATATGCATAAAGACTATGGTGAGTCTTTGCACTTACGCTTAAGCTTAAGTCCAAATAGGGAAGAACAATCAATCACTATCACCGAAATCCCGTGGAAGACATAACATAGTGGGCCAATGCTTCTGTTTCCGCTTCTGAGAAATCTGCACAACTACTAACTAGAGAGTCGCTGGCTGCTTGGCATGTGCGCAAACAAAATTTGACATGGTAGTTTGTGTTTACTTTTAAATTTGAAAACAGGGAGCAAAGAGAGCGGTAAGATGCCACCTGCATTTATTTTTTTGTACTTTTTTCCCATCATTGGATTGAAAGTTTTAAAAAAGAGAGAGAATACGATACAGCATGAGAACAGTCCTTATCCAAATAAATTCTTTACGTGAAATGCAGTGCTGCAAAAATAGACGAACCTGAGAATGATGGATATAGGTTTTGATATCGACAGATTCCGTTGAATCGGCGGAGGACTTGAATTCTATAAATCGGCCAGAGGCGTCACGGCCGAAGCGGGCCACAGCCGGGACCCATTTATTCGACGGCACCACCACGATCGACAGCTCTGAGAACACCGGCGGCTCCGGAGGAACCAGGGAATGATTTTGAGCCATACTCCTACCTAAGAGCAGCAGTTAGTGTAGCCAAGGTTTTACAGGGTTCAATGGAAATTAGGGTTTTGTGATTCACACCCACAGCAACAAGCACAAAGAAGATGGTCGAGGGACCGCAAAAAGCCTCGATGCTGCTGATCCTCTCTGCTTCTTATATCTACCACTTGCGTGGGTTCTCTCTCTGCATCTCCAACTCCAACTCCAGCAATAAATTGCGATGAAATAAAAGTGTTTTAATATTAGAATTGGAGGTGGGATATATATATGTGTTTTGTTTTGCTGTTTTTTCAAGTGTATTCAACACATCTCGAATGAATTCAAAAGACCACACTTACTTCTCTCACCGTAAGTGGTATGAGCATGGTTTCGATACCATAACCTCCTATAATAATGCGGTCAAAGAAAGTTGGTCACACTAAATAGGCCCAAGTTCAAATGAAATAAAATTATAAATTACTCGAGAACAAAATGTTGGAGGGCTAGTTTGTTACTTCCTCTTAACGTAAAGAAGATTTGACATCCATCATGAATTTTCATTTAGTTTTTTGACGGTTCAAAAATATATCATAATTTAGTTGTCAAATTAATAGTGATAGTTGTTATAACAGTCATCACTCATTGTTATTCGTGAATGTAGGCTAACTCATCACCATTATTCAAGGAAAATCATGTCACCTATAATTACTCGTTGGTGGTCAATATGCTAGATGTCTTTAGGTCTTGGGTCGTTGTTGGTTTGAGGGGTCCTTACCCAAGTTCGAAGTTATCGCACAACCAACAAAACCCTCCAACTATTGGCCCTTTCGGCAGTGATCTTCTCGCGCAGACTAAAGTATCACAAGAAGCAGTATGGTGAGGTGCTGGAATCAGGTTTCCGCACCCTGAGGGAGCTTTTGATGTGATAGGCCTAATCAGACTCACTGCAAATAATATATAACATATTTGTGCACATACAAGCAGTGGTAAACAGATCTAACCCTTTCGCAGATTGTCACGGATTACTTCAATATATTTCACGCACAGTAGCTAATTATACTTCATTCAGATCTGCTTATCTAAAATATACTAATACTTGCGCATAGATGCAATTAACCATTAATAGAAGTAAATATGCATCAACATAACAGGTTCAGATCGACAACAAATAACAGATAATCTAAACAGTAAATCACATAATAATTTGGGTTTGCCAAAAATGCCTTTTGTATTAAGAGATCTGCAATTCGGTACAATTTATCTTCTGTGAACATAGCAGCAGAGTCCGCACACAGCTAAGGACTTAGGCCTCCGCACACAAAGCCAGCAGGAGTCTTTCTACCCAGACTTAGATCAAAACATTAATCAAAACAACCATACAGACATGATATCCTTACTCAACTCAACCCTTACATATTTATATTATCAAAACACGCACATACCATGGTCTCAAACCATGGTTTGAGACTCATAGTTTTTCCCTTTAACCCATTACAATAATTAAGGGAATTTGACCTGCCCCAAAGCCCCTTTGACCATTTGTGCATAGCGCGTACAACAAAACTTAGACAAAATTATCCAAAAAAATACCCCTGGGGGGCTCGCTCCAATAGGCCCCCAACACAATCTCGTGACTCGTCTTGAGTCACTTCGGGGTGGTCACCTTCATCTTGGCCTTCAATGCTTCCATAGAGCTCTTGAGTGGTACTATGACTTCACTACTCTACGCAATGGCACTTTGTGCTTCGTCTACCAACTTGGCTGTCGTTGGCCCCTTAGCTATCAGGCTTATGCTATGCTAAGTCTATCGTAGGCTTTTGAGGATGTTGTCAAGGTTCTGCGATAGTTGCAAGGCTTCCTCAGCCCAAGGTTGCATCTGTGTCTCCACTAGCTGCTCGCGGTGGCACAAGTCCTCAATATCTGTTTGAATAGCCTCGCCCTCATGAAGTCTGGCAAGCCTCTGCGTTGTCACCAAAGTTGGTGCCGCCATTCGGATCTCTGTAAACTGTTGCCTTTGATTCTGGGTTCATTCCGTAGCTGCTAGATGATTTCGTCATTCTGAACAGAGGTCCAAACACCCATGGCCTCATCCAAAAGCGTACCAAGTTTTGCCATTGTTGTTGCTACACTGTTAGTTGTTGCCTTTACTTATGTTGCACGTTGTGCTCGGACCTCCGGTGGTGTCTCTAGTTGGAGCTTCATTTGCAGCTCGGCTATCTGCTATTCAAACTCTGCACGGACGGTCTGGATCTCTGTGTGAGATGATTTTAGCGCAGCGACCAGGCTTTCAAGCACTGTTGTGGGCGTGGTTGAGGTAGGGACAGTGACCTCTGGCAGGTCACCGCAAAAATGATCAATCATGGCTTGTAACGCGGCGTGTCGATCCTCAACTACGTGGCACACCTCCTTTGCATTCTGGTGCTCCTTTTGCAGCCTTGCTACTTGCTAGTAAGACTCGGTGGTGACTTGGAAGGCATGGGCCTCCTGGTACTGCAACTCATCCACGATCATGGTGTGAATAGCATGGATTTTTCCTCTAGCTAGCATCGCAGGTCGATGCTAACCTCTCCATGGGCTTGCATATGAGTGCATAAGGCAGGCAGCTCAACTGTAATGGCAGATCTTGGAACTTGAATCATTCGGTTGTCCAAGGGGGGATGGCAGCACCATAATGATGGGTTGTGCGCTCGTTTCACTGATGTTGGATGTCGGTGCACTCGCTTGCTTCGTGCTCTCTTGAATCTCGATCGCTTGGATCTTTAACTCCTGGAGGCTCGACTGTACTCCCTCAAGAACTGACTTGTATTACGCTTCCATATCATTCTAGATATCCTTCGTGGAAAACTTGACCGTGTTCTCAATTTCGGTGAAGTCACCTTCGGTGAGGGTGAGGTCCTATGTTCTTGTCAACTTGGAACCCTTCCTCTTTTTGTGCAGACCCACGAAGGCCTGAGAACCTCTCTTAGTTCCTTTGGTTGTCTGCGTTGTAGGGGCCTCGGGTCCTTCACCATCTTTCTCCTCGACTTCCTTCTCTAAATCAATAGTTTCTCCTGTCGTGGTAGGATCAGGTTTTGTCTTTGTATCCTTGCCTTTCTGCTGAGTGACCTTGGTTGTGCGCATCTTTGTCGAAGTCTTTAGCACAGATGACGAGGCACCCCCAGTGGTGCATGGCTCTAACCATTCAGGCAGCCATTCTGCTATGATGCGCAACATGTGGTCCTCTAAGACCAGGTATGGTAGTTCCTACCAAATTCCTTCCATAGCACCCTTTGCGCGGATGTGCATGTTATGAAACGTGGCTTTAAAGTCTAATATATGTTTGTATTGCTTGTAGAGGGTCGGTGACAACTGCGACTTTGACTAAATTGCCTGGAATAATGTAGATTCGAACAACACCCAAAAGATCATGTTCTCCATGATTCTGGAGGGGATCTTCGAATTCCACAAGGTTGTGTAGTGGCCAGCTTTGCACAAGTCTGGCTCAATGTCGGGGAATTGGGTATCTTGCAGCGTCTTCCACTCGATTAGTGCGACGAGGAGCAACAATAACCATAATAGAAATGTTTGCCTTCTTCCTGGACTTCGCGCACATTAGCAAAAAATTTGGTGCACAGGTATTGGAACCAATTAAATTGCATGCCCTTCTCACATTGCCTCGCTAACGCAATGACATGGGTTGGAACTTCCTTCAGCTAGCACTTCTGCATGAAAGGATCAGCATGCCACTTTGGACACCATGATCATTAATTCCTGAACCAGGAAGCCTCGGGTATTTTGGAAGACCTTGAACTTCTCCTTTACCTCCTCGGCAACTCTGTGCTCTTGGTGTTTTCCTCCAAATGTTTTCGCAGGGCCCTCCCCCTGGTCGGGTAATTTGGTGATCCGATGGATCAGTGCAACGTCATGGGAATCGTCCCTCCTAGCCATAGGCAGTCATCATGTACGAGGGAAAGCAGTTGTCGCACGCAGATGTCATTGATTGGGCTGCACCCGAAGTGCGGAATGTGCAGGAAGTTTAGCAATCTAGATTTCTACAGGCCTAGCACCCAGGACTTCGGTTCAACTCTTACTACCCCACTGTCATGTGGGATCTTCTCCAAGTACATGGTGGGCGCAAACTCTGGGAATTTCTCCTAGTCTACCAGGTCCCAATCATCCATCTTCAGTAGCGGGATCTTCGCGAACATTTCACCTTCGACAAGCACGTTTTCTGGGAGCATCAGCATATTGATATACGAGCGTACCTTGTCTAGATCCTTTGGGACCTTTACTGAGGGTTTGTGTGGCGCAACATACGTAGGCAACCACGAGATAGGATCGACTACTTCCACGACATCCTCCTCCATTATGGTTTCAAGTAATTCGGCCATAGGTTTCTTCTAGCGTTCTGCAATGGTTGATCGCAGCTTCAAGGTCTTTTGGCGAGGTGACTTTCGGGACCCCGAGGACTGCCACTTCTTAGATTGGACCGACACATGGGTCTCAACAGCCTATGCAGGGGTCTCCTCAGCTGATGTCGCAGAGGGTGTGGCCTTAGTGGCATTCATGCTTGGCGGTTGATATGACCTAAACCTTAGCGACGCAAATGCTCCTCAAAGTTCGGATCAAGGCCAGACACAAGCTTTAGACAATACTCGGAGATCAGAGAGCACAAATCGCATAGATAGCATAAAAAGCAAAGGGAACTAATGCGACCCTTCCGGTCATATTTATAGCGCAGGTGCATCTCAAACAGTCCTCAACTCATTAATGTAGCCCCATAAATGCTAAAACGACTCCAAATATGGCATAATATCCTCATTAAATGCAGTTTAGCCGCTCCTCCAAATGATAAGAACGTTGTCTTGTCTAGATTTACTGTTCCAACAACAATATTTTGGCACCTCTGCGACCAAGTCAACCTTCTCGCGCAGTTGTTGCGCGATCGTCACACCTGTCTACACATCTGCCATCTTTATTGCACATACCCATACTTCTGGGCATATAGTCATTTGGTGCGCGCAGGGAGAAGGTCGTCCCTGCATGGTTTCAATCGACTTCCATTGATCTTCTCTGCTTAATGTGGCTAGGCATACCGCACCTCCTTCTGTTATTTCCTTGACAATATAAGGTATGAGTCAATGCATTTTGAACTTCCCTGGGTGGCGTGCAAACTTGTTGTCATATAACAAAACCATATCCTCTTCTTTAAAGACCTTCTGTCTAATATGCCTGTCATGCCAAGCATTTTCGCGTGCCTTTTGCACTGACTGATGGAAACCTGTAATGAACCGGTCTTCTTCCAGCGTGATCAACTATAACAGTGATTCTTCCATAATTTTCTGCTCCACCATATTAGTGAATGTTGCAATGCACAAACTTGGGACAATATACTCCATAGGCATAACAACTTCCCGCCCATACACCATCCTGAACGGTGTCTTTCCTGCCAACTTCTTGCATGTGGTTCTATATGTCCAAAGAACCATCGGCATGCGCACATCCCAATCATTTTGATTAGCATTGAAAATCTTAGTGAGCACGGTGTCTAATATTTTATTAAAATATTCCACCACACCATTCGCCTGTGGGTGATATGAAGTATTATTCTGGTGATGAATCTGGAATTCTTCAGTCATAGCTTGAATAGTTTCATTCACAAAGTGTGTACCCTAATAACTCATCAAAATCTTAAGCACCCAAACCAAGTCAAAAGGTTCTAAAAAATGAAGTGCACAGTTGTCTTGGCACTACAATCCTTCACAGGCTTAGCCTCAGCCCATCAGGTCACATAATCTATCGCAATGATTATGTAGCACACACCTGTCATCTTTCCTAGAGGGTTGATAAGTCCGACAAAATCAATGGCCCATTTGTCAAAAGCTTGCAAAGTCATTTGTGGGTGCAAGGGCATCTCATCTCTGCGCAACGGTCTCCCCGTCCTTTGGCATACATCACGAGCGCGACAATACTCATGTGCGTCATTGTGCACCGTGGGCCACCATAAACCAACTCGTAGAATCTTATGTGCAATTGCTTTCCCTGCATAGTGACCTCTTGTGACCCCTCCATGAGCCTCACCTAATATATCCCATCTTTCGAATTCCAACATGTTGGCGTTGGAATCAGCACTTGGACTGCTACAAGTGCCCGACCATACACATCCTAAACTCTAAGGCAATTTAATGATTTGGCTTATGAGATTGGTAGGTGATTTAAACTCCTATTCACTGAAAGATTTCAGTCAAGTCCATTGTTCTACTAATGAGGGTATTGGATCTAATGTGGCAGCAAAAGAATGAGTTTGTAGCCTATGAGGGGAAGAGAAGGTGAAATGGAAGAAGAAATAGTGGGTCTGCAAGGCAGAAATCCATTGTTTTTGGTAGAAAATAACACAAGTAGCAATTTATCAATATTTCAAAAAGAGAAAGGTATTTCTAGACTTACAATATTCTCATTGAAATATCAAGTAGGATGACTGTTATAAGTGATGCTCTTTACACTATCATCATGTATATTTCATCAAGAAAGCTCACTATGTGAGACTAATAAAATTTGATAAAACACATGAACATGTCAAGAGACTGATCAAAACACATAATAGTATGAGGGATTACAATCTGCCACTGAAGATAATAAGATATGGAAACACGAGAGAAGATTAACAATACACACACCAAATTGATAATAAGTCCTCAGAAGTTTCTTCAATTTTTATTCACTAAAAAGAGTATTGATCATATGAGCCAAGATTTTAAAATCACCAACCAACCCCTTTTACATAGCAGTTTATCACATATATACAAAAATAATAAACTATCATCTCCATAAAAGGAGTAAACCTGTTCCCAAAAGTTATTGCGATCTTGTGAAAGAGATGAGGCTTATCCTAAAACTTTAATACAAAGTGCTATGACATAATGAAAATAAATAGCGTCAAGGCTAACAATTCGAAGTGGTTTGTATGATGCGACAGTCTATGGAAAGACTCCTCTTGTGTTATGGTGCAACCAACTGCTCAAAAAGTGTAAACAACAATGAAAATGGCGTGTGTTTGTTCCTTGAATGCTGCCTGGTGCCTTGTAGAAACGTGTCGGTGCTGAGAGTAGTGGTAGAAAACTGTTTCAGAGAAACTCTGTCGCTGTTCTGCTATTCCTTTCCTTCTTTGGTGGAAAACCCTTTGTAATGGTGGAAAACTTCAAAAATTTTGGATAGAATGGCATAGGCTCATTTTATGAGATATTACAAAGAAACCCTTTGAAAAAGGTTTAATTGATAAGGGAGACGTAGACCAGAATGAATGATAAGCGGGAGGAGAAAACCTTTTAGACATATATCGCAATCACAAATCGGGGTCAGAGCATTTAAACTTAAGACACAAACGGGAGAAAATGTGATCTGCGATGGGGTGATAACATGGCAAGGAAGTGGGGTCGATCGCAGATTGCGCATCAGAAGTTTTATTATGAAATGTAGGAGTAAAGTGTTGGAACTGGCGATGTGCGATGTGCGATGAGACATAGGTGACTTGGCATAACAAACAGTGGGGTCGCCCGCATATTGCACATCAAAAGTTTTATTATCAAACACAGGAGTTAAATGTAAAAACTGGCGAAGTGAGATGTACGCTGAGAGAGAAGGGTGACGTGACATGACAAATAGTTGCCTGCAAATCACAAATCGGAAGTTCAAAGGAAGCGGAAGTGAATGTTGTAAATGAACTTTGCGGAAATGCAATGCGAAAAGGTAGGTGGGGCCCTTTAAACGACTTTAAAAGCAGAAAGTGAATATTTCCTTAAGTCATGGTAATATGATAAAAAGACGCCCGAAGCATTAAAAAAAGGCTTTATAACATATTCGAGGCGTATCAAATGGAAGTATGGATCCCATACCATACCACAAATCGCATTTAGGGGGTTTTGTAGGAGATTACAATTGTAACGTGATTGAGAGCTTAAACTGCGAAGAGTCGATTACAATGAAAGATAAGGGGCCCACAATGTTTATTAAGTGCGGTAAGTTATACCATATGATATATGATATAACCAAGGTTTTATTGTGGTGCGGGTAAAAGCTGCGATAAAAGAAATATATGGTAAGTTAAAAAGGAAATATGATATGGTTGTTGTTGGGTGTGCGAAGTTGCTTTTTTAACTATAAAAATTGGATTTTATGAGTTAAAAATGGTTTTGAAAAGGGAAATGAGAGGCTGGACTTTGTTTTTTTTGGGAAAATGAAAGGTGAAAGAGGGAGAATGAAATGAATGAAGGTAGAAATGAAAATTTCTCACCACTACACTTTGACAGTGACACTTTCATCTTATAATCAAACTGAAAAGGCAAATTGATTCCCTGGAGAATGATGACCAGACTTTGAAAATCTTAGGAGAAATTGCAGTGCTGACAGTGGCTCCTATTGGGGATGAAGTCCTCCCTGTGAGGCTTCAAGGACTGTAGACTCAGTGCCTTAAGAACTTTTGAAACTCTATAGACTTCTTGAAAATTAAGACTAGGACTGACCATTGCCTGACTGGACTCAAGACTGGCTATGTATGCAGACAAAAACTCCATTGGGCTTGGAATCTTATTGACACATCACATCAGATATTTACAATGGAATGACTTAACTGACTTACTGAAAAAATAAAATAAAAATAAAATAAAATTAAAATTAAAAAAATTAAAAAAAAATAAAAAAAAATAATAAATAAATAAATAAAATAAAATAAATTTATTAAGAAAATGACCGCTGACTGGACCTCCAGTCAGCTGATCATCATCCAGATGTTTGAGCAGAAAAGTATTTTTTTCCAAACTTCAGCAATTCTAAATGGCCCAAACCATAGATTATCAAACTTACCATGATTTCCATGGTCTTCTCTCCTAACATCCCAACGCAACACCAAATCATCCTCCTGAAATAACTGTTGATTTTCTCTTTTGTCAAAAACATTTTTGATTTTAGTCTGATACTTCTATGTTTTATCCATCAGTGATTCTCTGATTTGGTGTCCTTCTATCAACTGCAACATTCTCCTTTGGATTGAATTTTCATCATCAACTTCACCTTGCAGGAACTTCATCATAGGAAGACCTAATTGCAAAGGCATTACAGCATTAGTACCATATACAAGATGAAATGGAGACATTCCAATTGATTTTTTACCACTTACTCTATCTGCCCAAAGAGCATGTACTAGCTGAATGTCCCAATTTCTCTTATTTTCAGGCAGCATTTTCTTAATAACCCTCACCAAAATTTTATTGGATGACTCAGCTAATCCATTGCTTTGAGGGTAATAAGGTGTGGAATGAGTCAATAAAATTCCATATTGCTAACAATATCTATACATCTTAGCAGACTTAAAGGCCATTGCATTATTAGTTACTAATTTTTGTGGACAACCAAATCTTGACATAATTTTTTCCAACAAAAAATTGATAATTATTGTATCAGTAGCATTTCTGGTTGGCACAACTTCAATCCATTTAGTAAAATAGCCTGTAGCTGTGAGAATCCATTTATGTTGTCCTAATGAAGGTGGATGGATTTCACCGATGAAGTCTAACCCCCATTGCTGGAAAGGAACATCTGCTGAAATAGGAATAAGAGGTAATGGTATCAATTTCTGTTTTCCAACAAACTTCTGACATTCAACACAACTTCTGACTTTGGAAAAAACATAAGAGAAAAGAGTTGGCCAATAATAGTCAGCTCTTAAGATTTTGTTTGCAGTGGCCTTCCAATACAAATGCCCTGCACACACTCCTGCATGTATCTCTGTCATAATCTCTTGGGATTTAACTTCATCTACACATCTTAATAAGACTCCAACAGGGTCTTTCCAGTAAAGATGGTCTTCCAAAATGCAATACTTCATAGCTTTCAATTTGAAAGCTCTCTTTTTTTACTTTTCCATTTTAGGGGGACAGTTGAAATTTAACAAAAGGTATACTATATCCTTGTACGAATCTGAATGAAATATTTCAAGATAATTAGAAATACCTTCTCCATCTTTTCCTTCAGCTGCCTCTACATTCAGAGTTAATGCCTTGCAGTTAGATTCAGCCATTAAGTGAGCCAAGCCTTGACCTTTTATCAATTTAGTTGGCTTGATCTCAATATCAAACTCCATAATTTTGGTCAACCATCATCCTTTCCTACCATATGTATATAGCTGCAGCAACACATCTTTAACAGTGGTATTGGGCACAAAAGCAACTATTTTTTAATGCAGCACATAAACTTGAAAATACTTCAAAGCTTTAACTAGTGCACATGCTTGTTTTTAATTTAGGTTGTATTTTAATTCAACTTCCCTTAAAGGACGACTGAAAAATGAAATAGGCTACTCCAAACCTTCTTTGTTTTTCTGTAGCAAGACAGTTGCAATTGTTTCTTCTGATGCATATGAAAAAATCAGAAAATCTTTTTCAAAATCAGGACTAATAAGAACTGAAACTTTAGTCAAGGCAGACTTGATTGGTGAAAATGAATTCGTTGCTTAATCTCGCCATTTAAATTCTGCATTTTTTTTTTCAGCAAGACATTTATGTGTTTGATAAGCTCTGCAAATTTAAGAACAAAATACCTCAAAAAATTGATTTTCCCTTAAAAATGATTGCAATTATTTTTTATTCCTTGGCAGACTAATCTTCTGAATAACTTCTACTCTTCCTGGATCAATATAGATGCCATTTTCTGTTACAATATGTCCTAATAATTTCCCTTCTTGGACAACAAAGGATGAATTATTTGGATTCAAGGACAAACCAAAATTTCTGCATTTGTCAAAAAATTGTTTCAAATGTTTCAAATGGTCTTCATAAGATTTTGAATACACTGTGATGTCATCCAAATAGATGACTAAAAATTTGTCTTTTTCTCTTGCAAAGGAAATTTCCATTGCCCATTGAAAATTTGCGCCTGCATTCATTAGACCAAATGGCATTTTGTTGTACATGAATGTACCCATGGTGTGGTAAATGTTGTCTTTTCTTTGTCTTACCTGTCAACTGAAATCTGATTATAGCCTGAAAAGACATCAATCATTGACAATATTTTGGATCCTACAACTTTCGGCAAAATATAATCCATCTTAGGAAGTGGATAGTTATCTTTTAATGAACACCGGTTCAAGTTGCAAAAATCAACACAAATTCTTATCTCTCCATTGTTTTTTCGAACTGTGGCTATATTAGCCACCCAATTAGAAAATCTCAAAGGCAGAATTATCTTGGCTTCCCATAATTTTCTGATTTCTTTCTCAATGATTGGGAGCAACATGGGATTGATAGGTCTGATTTTTTGTGCCATAGGCTTTGCATCTGTTTTCAAAGGAATCTTGTGCTCCATTATGCTCCTTTCATAAGTTTTCATCTCACTATAAGACCATGCAAAAATATCAACAAATTCTTTCAACAACTTGATATATTTTGTTATAATTTCAAGAGAAAGGAATTTGGACACTTTGACTAATTTTAGCTGATCCTCTATGCCAATGTTACATTCTATTGTACTTTCTCCATCAAATTTACTTTCAGGCTTGAGATAAACAACATTTATACCAAACAATCTTTCTAAAGGAACTAGGCCTTTAGGAATATAGTTATTTTTTAGATCTATAATGTTCTTCCCAGCCATGGATTTCTTAAAAGGCATGCTATTTTGATTTTCAACAATGTCCTGCTCATCATCAATTTGTGTGTCTGCAAACTCTTCAACGCACTCCAATTTTTTTTTGAATTTCCTTATCATCCTCAAATACTTGCCAGTATTCGATGTTATCAGGAATTGAAGGCCTATTTTTAATTTGAACATCATATGTTGCCTTGACATCTAGAGGAACATTGAAATTACTAGCAGTAATAGCTAGTGAATCAACCATTTGATTTTCTTCTCTAGTGACAAAATTTATATTAAATGTTGAAAAGTAATGCTCAATCAAATCCCATTTTTCGTTCCTATAATTCTTCAATTTGGAAATTTTCACTTGGTAATTGTTTCTCGCCTGCTTAATCACCAACTCTGAATCACCAAAAGAAATTACTTGCTATGCTCCCAAATCTTTCGCTGCCTTCATACCCAACAAAAGCGCTTCATACTCAACAGTGTTGTTAGTGGTAGAAAATTGCAGTTTATATGATATAGTTACCCTCTACTGAGTGGGAGAAATGAGGACTACACTGGCTCTCGATCCTTCTCTTGGTGAGGCTCCATCAAAGTACAAATTCCAAATATGTCCTCCTTCTAAATGCTGCTCATTTGTACCTTGAAAGTGTTGTTTCACTTATTTCAGGCTGGAAGTTGTTATCATCAGCAACAAAATGTAGTATTAATGACCCCAATTCCTTTTCTTCACCATATATGGGATGGTTTGAAGGATTATATTGATCACTAATGATGTAGGACATTTGGGTTTCCCTATAAATCCTTCTGAATTCCCCTCCAAACATTGGGATGGCGGCATATGATATGTCCATCTGAAGGGTACCTCCCAATTTTTTAGACCAAGATCTGGAAAGCAGCATGCCGAATCTAGAAGGTATGTTTGCAACTACGATGTCCATCACTAAGCTCTTCATAGGAAACTGGGTAAGGGAAAAAACCAAGCCCTTGATCACTCCTAGACACTTGAATTTTTTGGAATCAAAGGTGTATAGGTCATGGTATTGCTTGGTGATCTCTAATCCTAATTCATCCATGACCTTCTATGGCATCAGATTATGAGAAGCTCGAGAATCTAACATACAATTATGTAGCAACTTGTCATGTATATCGAGTGATGGGTAGAAAGGTGGTGAGTTGTCATCATTTTCGTCTTGGACATGACAACCTAGATAAATAGTGGGATGGTCATCCTTAAGGTTGATCGAATCGGGAGTGAGAGGTGGCTGTAGCAGACTTTTAAAAGACTCTTTATATGTTGGATTTTTTAACAATTCCAAAAGTGGGACTGGAATTTTGACTTTATTCAATTAAGATTTGAGACTGAAATAAATTAGAACTAATTCCTTATTTTTTGCAATGATTTTAACAATTGGGGCAGAATTTTGAGGTGGAGGAACCTCATTGACCTCGACCTTTTGTTTAGCAGCTTGTCTATCTGAATCTAATTTTTGTTGAGGTTGCTGAACAAGACCTTTGGATCTGAAATGATAATTTTTTTTTTGAACTTCTTGGTGTTTTTTATCATTTTGTGCATAAATTTGGGCATTCACATCATTCGAAAACAAACAAATACTTGATTGGTCTTCATATTCTTGCAACGTCAAACATGTTGACTGTGAGGTTTCTCCCACAAGGTTTATTTCTTCATTTTCTTGCTATTCTTCTTCAGCAAAATTATTCAAAGGAGGCCGAACATTTTGATCATCAACATTCCTCCTTGGGCGCTGTAGGATTTGTTGAGGTTTAAAGGGCCTCCTGAAGGGAGCCTGATTTCTATTAGCCTCATTTTGATTGGCTCTAGCAGTAGGTTTGTTTTCAAACTCTAATTTGTTCATCCTAGAAGCAAGTTCCTTGATCAAATTGGACATTTGATCAATCTTTTCTTCTGTTGTAAGAGATTTAGAGGGAAAAGGTTTTTCTTCTTTCATTTTCTTTTTGTCTTTTGCTACTTTCTCTTCCTCCATTTTCAACTTATTAAATGCCATAAGATTAGTCTGCAATCCAATTGTAGCCTCTTGTATATCCATCAATGTATGTGCTTTCTCAGCCCTCAACCATAAAGCAAAGTCAGAATCTAAACCATTTGCAAAATTCATCATAGTTGTGGTCTCAGTAGGTTTAATTTCTTCAGGAATTTTTTAATAAATCTTATTAAACCTCTTAGTAAAATCAGTAAACGACTCATATGCCTTCTTCCTTAGAGTTCCAAATTCTGTAAGGTAGTACACATAGCCTTTCCTATCACCCCATTGCTTCACAAATATCTCCTCCAATTCATCAATTCTTGTTATTGAGTTTGGAGGCAGACTTCTAAACCATTTACGAGCTTCACCATCCAAGCTTTGAACAAAAAGTCTTGACCAAACATCTTCATGTTCAATATTTTGATTGTCAGAATAACTATAGAAAACCACTAAGTGCTCCTCAGCAGAAACTCCTTCTCCCTCCCTAGTATATTTTGGAAGATATTTCAAGTAATCTCCTTGAGGAAGTGGATGTAAGGGTTGAGGGAGACCAAGTGGCACATATCTTGCAGCCACTATCTATTGCATCCTTGTAAGGGCAAGTTGAGCCATATTTTTATGATGTACAGTTGATGGATGACCAATTGATGTAGTTTTTTTGGAAATAGGAATTGCGATTGGTGGGTTCTGATTCTGATTTAGGACAACAAAAAGTTGGAAATCTGGAGCTTATTCTCCAGGCTTTGGAACTAAAAAGAGTGGATTTTCAAAAATATGAACATAGGATGTCTTGAATTCTCCTTCTATAGAAAAATCAGATTCAAAAGTTGTCTCTTGAGGGGATGGAGTTAATTCAACTTTATTTTGTTGAGCAAGGAAATCAGATAATTTGAAAGTAAGGCCTTCAGGAACACTCTTTTCTAGTGGATGAGAAGAAGATGATCCAACAACTGGATTTGGAGAAAAAGGAAAATACTCTTGCTAAGGGGTGATAAGAGACTGGTATTCAGGATGAGTATGAAGGAAATTTAAAATAGTCTTAAAGTCTTCTTCAGTCAAAACATCCCTATCAAGAAAAGGTGCAATAGACAATACTTGTTCTAATTCCCTTTCAGACAGCACAAACTCTTCTGATTTCTTATCAACACTTAAAAACTCAGTTTTTTCCTCTTTGACTGGAACAATACTTATCTTAGATTTACTAGGTGATGAGTGAGAAAAACTTTCAGCAGAGCCAAGGTTAACAACAACTACCTTATTTTCTA
The DNA here is from genome assembly GCA_034641835.2 of Pinus albicaulis. NCBI lineage: Eukaryota > Viridiplantae > Streptophyta > Pinopsida > Pinales > Pinaceae > Pinus > Pinus albicaulis. Next base: position 877,948,511 of record CM076584.1, on the reverse strand, counting down.
GGAAAGTAGTTTCAACTTGAGACTTTTCAGCAAAATCTTTTGAAACTAAAACTTCTTTTGATTCTAAAGTAGATTAAGGTACCTTTTGCTTTGGAACGTACTTTTTGTGTACCTTCTTCACTGACTGAGATGTAGCCTCAAATGATCTTTGTTTTCCTTTTTCATCTTTAATGACCTTCTCTGGGTCAGCAACTGGAGTCACAGTAGGAGATCTCTGATTCCTCCTTGTAGGAGGTCTTGAAACCCCTATTCCTCTTTGTGGAGTCACCAAGTGAACTAATTTGCAGCCTTCTTCAAATCACCAATTCTTGTTCACCATCAATAATTGATTATCAACAATTCAAAATAAGAGACTCGGGAGAATACTTCATTTCAAGGTCTTCGTCTCTCGACAAAGGCACCAAAAGATGTTGGCGCTGGAATCATCACTTGGACTGCTTCAAGTGCCTGACCAGACACATTCTAAACTCTAAGCCAATTTAATGATTTGGCTTATGTTAGGTCCCTATATTACTATTATAGTCCCTTATTGTTGTTAGTGTAACCTCCTTATTGTTATTATTGTACCCCTATAACCCCCATATTTTTATTATTTTTCCCTTAAATTATTATTGTTAGGTCGCCTAGGATTACATTATGGTCCCACTAAGATTACATTGTGGCATTGTGGAATCCTATATATAGAAAGGAGGTTTTGTAATTTCAATCATCCAAGAATTGTTCATTCATGTAATGTATTGGAGGTTTCCCCCTCGAAGTGGCTTATTTCTGAGGCGTTGATATCTCCTTTCTTCTATTTTTGGAGCTGGTTTCACAACATTTGGTATTAGAGCTTTGGATTCGAGGGTTTCGCTGCTCCTAACAGGTCATCATGGCATTTTCACTATAACTTTTTTTCTACGAAGGTTCAGAAGCTAAAATTTATAAAGTATGAAGCCGAAATCTTAAGGAACATCGTCACAAAATTTCAGAGCTTGGTTCACAATATTTTCAGAGATATGATCTATGGAAGTTAGGGCTTTTTGTAGTCTCCTCAATTTAACCTAAACAGGTCATAGTGGAATTTTCGCTATAATTTGTTTTCTACGAAGGTTCAAAAGCTGAATTTTTTAGAGCGCGAATTTCAAATCCTGAGGAAACTTGTCGCAAAATTTCAGAGCTTGGTTCGCAATATTTTCAGAGATATGATCTATGGAACTTAGGTCTTTTTCAGGCTCCTGAATTTCATCTCAAAGAGGTGATCGTGGTAAAATATTCATAACTCTCTCTCTGTGCATCGGATTGGAATTATGTAAAAAGTGGCTGGAAGTACACGGACTGTAGTTTCTTGTCTATTAATTTCAGGACCAAAGGAGCAAACAGTGACAAGTCATACAAGTTCGCTCTACTGAACTAGTCCATAATTAGGTCATTGTGGGAGATTGGACATAAATTTGTCTTGAAGAATCTAAATCAGGTCAAACCTGTGGCATTCAAAAGAGGATTCAGAGGGCTACCTCAGGGCCAGATTTCATATATTGAAGATACAAAATCACAGAGATAATTCAGTTTCAATATCGAGCTCCTCAAAAGCAAGAAAAATGTGTGTATTTTTTTTGAATTGCATAAGTCTCGTTTGAAAAAAAAAAATAGTTTGAATTTATTCCAAGGGCATATTGAAGAATAGATATCAGTATTGGGTTCTAAAATTCCCCCTAAAAAGAATTCAACACCCATTAATCCTTCAAAAGGATCTACTATGACTCATGAAGACGAAGAAACACAACATGAGATATCAAAATTACAAGAGCAAGTGCACCAAATTTCGCTATCGCAAAGAGCAACAAAAAATGAAATGGAAGTTTTGAAGAAAGGCATGGAAACTAAGATGGATGGTTTGAAGAAAGGCGTGGAAGCTAAGATGAATGGTTTGGAAGCTAAGATGGATGGCATGGAAGTGGGCATGGAAGCTAAGATGGATGACATGGAAGCTAAGATCGATGAAAAAATGAAAGACAACATGGAAAACATGAAGAATGATCTAAAAGTCGTCATCGAAGGTTTGGCAAAGTTGATACAAGAAATGTTTCCTAATGGTGAAAATATAGTAGAGGAAAGTCATGATGAGAACAAAATAAATGTTAATCGTGATTTCATAAACTCTAATGTTAGCGGGAAGAACCACCATATTCCAAAAATGGATATGAGGAAGTTTGATGGAAAGGATCCTGTAACATGGATACTACAGATGGAGCAATATTTTGATCTCCATAATTTGCAAAACACACAAAAGGTACGCATTGCAACTTTACATTTAGAACAAAATACATTTGTATGGTATCGATGGCTTTGCTCACGTAAAAATATTGTCACTTGGTCAATTTTTACGGAGGAAATGATAGCACATTATGAGGATACAAAGAGCAACACCTTCTTTAGCCAATTGATAAATCTCAAACAAAAGGGTTTAGTGGGGGAGCACATTAAGGACTTCCAAAAATTGAATATAAGGGTAACTGATATTCCAGAGGAACATAGGTTTCATCTCTTCATAGGTACTTTAAAGGATAACATCCAACACGAAGTTTGCGTTTTGGAACCTGATTTATTGGAGAAGGCATTCAGGTTGGCAAGAAAAATTGAATGTAAAATTATGGCGACAAGGAAGCCTACCACTCACTTCTATAAAGAGGGAAGTGTCGCTACTCTTGGATTTCCACAACCTACAAGGTTGACACCACAACAATTGGAAGAAAAAAGAGCAAAAGGGCTTTGCTACAGTTGTGATAGAAAATACACTAAAGGTCATAAGTGTGCTGAGAAGAAATTATTTTACATAGATTGTGAAGAGGAAGAAGAAAATGAACAAGAAGAGGATATACACCAGTAACCAACCCTAGAAGAGGAAGAAATTAGTCCGACCGTATCATGTAATGCATTGGCAGGAATTACCACTCCTCAAACTCTCAATACAGAAGGACATATCAAGAAGAAAATGATAATAGTGTTGATTGATTAAGGTAGTACCCATAATTTTATTTATTGTAAGGTAGCCAAGGAATTGAATTGTTTCCTATACCCAGCACCAGAATGTCAAGTGATGGTTGCAAATGGAGGACCTATAAATTGCTCTGGAAAATGCCATAATATCAAGCTAACCATGGGGGAATACGTATTGAATAGTCCAATGCTTTCCATTCCTATGGGAGGTGCTGATGGTGTACTAGGAGTACAGTGGTTACAATCTTTGGGGATGGTAGCTTTTAATTTTCAAGAACTTTTCTTGAATTTATTTTTTTTTTCAGAAGGAAAGGAAGTCGAATTACGAGGTATTGCAGGGAAGTCGGGAAAGATAATAAGCTCTAATGTCATTAAAAAGCTTCTAAATAAAGAACAACGAGACGTAATTGCACAATTATGCTCACTAGAAGTTCCAGCATCAAAATCATCTATTTCTGCAAATCTCCAAAAAGTCTTGGACAATCATTCCAAGGTTTTTGAAACTCCCAAAGGACTCCCACCTATTCGTGATCATGATCGTGCTATTCATTTGATTCCAGGAAGTGTTCCTCCAAACATCAGGCCTTACATATATCCTTATGTCCAAAAGAGAAAAATTGAACATATGATTGCAAAAATGTTGGAGGCTAGTATAATTCAACCTGGTCAAAGTTCTTTCTTTGCTCTAGTCGTATTGGTGCACAAGAAGGATGGATCATGGTGCATGTGTTAGGATTATAAGGAGCTCAATAAGCTCACTATTAAAGATAAATTTCCCATTCCTATGACTGATTAATTATTGGATTAACTACATGGAGCAATTTATTCTACCAAGTTGGATCTTCATTTAGGATATCACCAAATTAGAATGATGAAGAGATATTAAGAAAACAACTTATTTCAAACTCATGAGGGTCATTATGAATTTTTGGTCATGCCTTTTTGACACTTACCAATGCACCTTCTACATTTCAAGGGTTGATAGTTACTGTTTTCAAACCCTTCCTTAGAAAATTTGTGCTAGTATTTTTTGATGATATAATAATATACAGCAGGTCTTGGAAGGATCATGTTGAACATGTTGATAGGATTCTCAAACTATTGCAAGAGAAACAATTATATGCAAAAACATCCAAATGTTTCTTTGAAGTACAAGAGGTGGAATATTTGGGTCATATTGTATCTCACAAGGGTGTTAAGGTAGACCCTAACAAAATTAAATCCATTAAAGAATGGAAAGTCCTCAGAACCATAAAGTATTTGCGAGGATTTCTCGGGTTAACAGGGTATTATCGCAAGTTTGTTAAGAATTATGGGAGAAGCACCTATAACAAAATTATTGAAGAAAGATGCATTTTCATGGACTACTGAAGCAACTAACACCTTTGAACATCTTAAAGAGGCAATGTGCCTAGCACCAGTCTTAGCTACGCCAGACTTCAAAAAACCTTTATTGTGGAATGTGATGCCTCGGGAAATGGAATTGGTGTTGTTTTAATGCAAGAAGGAAGACCCATTGCTTTTGAAAGTCGTCCAATCAAAGGAAAGTATTTACAGAAAGCTATTTATGAGAAGGAAATGTTAGCAATACTGCATGCACTAAAGAAATGGTGACCTTACCTAATGGGAGGACACTTCAAGGTAAAAATTGATCATGATAGTCTTAAACACTTTTTGGAACAAAGACTATCTTCAGAAGAGCAGAAAAAATGGGTCACAAAGATGTTGGGTTATGACTTTGAAATAATCTGCAAAAAAGGGAAGCTAAATGTTGTTGCGGATGCACTCTCAAGAAAGAATGAAGAGGTGGAAGCATCACTTTGTGCCATTTCTATTATCCAACCAGATTGGATAACCGAAGCAAGGGATGAATGGAAGAAGGATGAAGAAATGTGGACACTCATTCAAAATTTGCAGCAATATCCTAGTACATTTGATACATTTAGTTGGAAAAATGATTCCTTATGAGTACGAAAGAATCGCTTATATCTTTGTAAGAATTTACCAACTAAAACAAAAGATTCTTTTAGATTGCACACTTCTCCTTAGGAGGGCCCTTGAGATTTTTAAAACACCACGGAGGTGAAGAAAGAATTTTCTTGGGATGGCCTTAAATATGATATTCAAAATTTTGTGGCAGAATGTTTGGTTTGCCAGCAGAATAAAGTTGAGACAATTAAGACCCCAGGACTTCTACAACCATTATTCATTCCAAGTCAACGTTGGGAGAAGATTTCAATGGATTTTATCACAGGTTTACCTAAGTCCAAAGGAAAGAGTGTTATCATGGTGGTAGTTGATAGACTTACCAAGTATGCACACTTTTGTGAATTATCTCATCCATTTAAAGCAAGTACATTTTCTACTACATTTATGGACACAATTCAAAACCTACATGGAAACCCAAGGGTTATTGTGAGAGACAGAGATCCCATTTTTACTGGAAATTTTTGGACGAAGTTGTTTTCTTGTTTGGGTACTCAATTAGCTCATAGCTCATCTTATCATCCTCAATCTAATGGTCAAAATAAGATCGTAAATAAATGTTTGGAAGGATATCTTCATTGTTTTATCCCCAATAAACAAACACACCAAAATGGGTTAAGTGGTTACCTCTAGCTGAATGGTGGTATGACACTTCCTTCCATACTACAACAAAATCACCCCATTTATGGCACTTTATGGATATCATCCACCATCCATCACATCATCTTTAAGAGAAAATTCTAATTTTCAAGAAATGGAATATCACATCGAGCATGAACAAGAAGTTCTCTGACTCTTAAAGGATAAGGTAAATTTGGCACAAAATCGAATGAAACAATAGGCAGATCAACATCACAGCGAGATAAGTTTTGATGTAGAAGACTGGGTATTTTTACGGCTACAACCATACAAAAAAATGTCCCTCAAGCAAGATAAGAAGGATAATAAATTATCACCAAAGTACTATGGTCCTTACAAGGTGTTGCAAAAGATTGGTTCTATGGCATCCAAATTGGAGCTTCCTGCTTCTTCGCGAGTACATCCAGTTTTCCATGTTTCATGCTTAAAGAAGGTTATAGGTGAAAATCTTCCAGTTCAAACAATATTGCCAGAACTTGATGAGGAAGGAAAAATCATATTGGAACCTGAAGCGGTCACGGAAACAAGAACTTGACAACTACGAAATCGATCAATTTCAGAGTATCTCATCAAGTGGAAGAACTTACCCACTGAAGATTCTACATGGGAGGATGAGAATTTTATACAGAAGCACCCAGAGCTACTCAAGTGTTGAGGACAACACTTTTTTGAAAGAGAGGGGCATGTTAGGTCCCTATATTACTAGTATAGTCCCTTATTGTTGTTAGTGTAACCCCCTTATTGTTATTATTGTACCCCTGTAACCCCCATATTGTTATTATTGTGCCCTTAAATTATTATTGTTAGGTCGACTAGGATTACATTGTGGCCCCACTAAGATTACATTCTGGCCGCGTGGACTCCTATATATAGAAAGGAGGTTTTGTAATTTCAATCATCCAAGAATTGTTCATTCATGTAATGTATTGGAGGTTTCCCCCTCGAAGTGGCTTATTTCTAAGGCGTTGATATCTCTTTTCTTCTATTTTTGGAGTTGGTTTCACAATAACTTATGAGATTGGTAGGTGGTTTAAACTCCTAATCACTGAAAAGAGATTTAGTCAAGTCCATTGTTCTACTAATGAGGGTATTGGATCTGATGTGGTAGTAAAGAATGAGTTTGTAGCCTATGAGGGGAAGAGAAGGTGAAATGGAAGAAGAAACAATGGGTCTACAAGGCATCAATCCACTATTTTTGGTAGAAAATAACACAAGTAGCAATTTATCGATATTTCAACAAGAGAAAGCTATTTCTAGACTTACAATATTCTCACTAAAATATCAAGTACGATAACTGTTATAAGTGATGCTCTTTACACTGTCATCATGTATATTTCACCAAGAAAGGTCACTGTGTGAGACTAATAAAATTTTATAAAACACATGAACATGTAAAGCGTCCGATAAAAACACATAATAGTATGAGGGATTACAAGCAGCCACTGAAGATAATAAGATATGGAAACACAAGAGAAGATTAACAATACACACACCAGATTGATAATAAGTCAAAAATTTCTTCAATTTTTATTCACTGAAAAGAGTACTGGTCATAGGAGCCAAGATTCTAAAATCACCAACCAACCCCTTTTACATAGCAGTTTATCACATATATACAAAAATAATAAACTTTCACCTCCACAAAAGGAGTAAAGTTGTTCCCAAAAGTTATTACGATCTCGTGCAAGAGATGAGGCTTGTCCTAAAACTTTAATACAAAGTGTTATGACATAATGAAAATAAACAACGTCAAGGTTAACAATTCGAAGTGGTTTGTATGATGTGGCAGTCTATGGGAAGACTCCTCTTCTGTTTTGGTGCAACCAACTCCTCAAAATGTGTAAACAACAATGAAAATGGTGTGTGGATGTTCCGTGAATGCTGTCTGGTGCCTTGTAGAAACATGTTGGTGCTGAGAGTAGTGGTAGAAAACTGTTTTAGAGAAACTTTTTCGTTGTTCTGCTTTTCCTTTCCTTCTTTGGTGGAAAACCCTTTGTAATGGCGGAAAGCCCGAAACTTTTTGGATAAAATGGTGAAGGTTCATTTTATGAGATATTAAAAAGAAACCCTTTGAAAAAGGTTTAATTGATAAGGGATACATGGAGCAGAATGAATGATAAGCGAGAAGAGAAAACCTTTTAGACATATATCGCAATTGCAAATCGGGGTCGAAGCATTTAAAATTAAGACACAAATGGGAGAAAATGCGATTTGTGATGGGGTGATGATGTGGAAAGGAAGTGGGGCCGATCATAGATCATGCATCGAAAGTTTTATTATGAAATGCAGGAGTTAATTGTTGGAATTGGCGAAGTGCGATGTGTGTTGATATGGAGGTGAAGTGGCATAAAAAATAGCAGGGTCGCCCGCAAATCGCACATTGGAAGTTTTATTATGAAACAGAGGAGTTAAATGTTAAAACTAGTGAAGTGCGATGTGCATTGAGAGTGAAGGGTGATGTGACATGGCAAACAATCGCCCAGAAATCGCAAATCGAAAGTTTTAAGGAAGCGAAAGTGAATGTTGTAAATGAACTTTGCGGAAATGCGACGTGAAAAGGTAGGTGGGGCCCTTTAAATGGCTTCTAAAAGCGGAAAGTGAATATTTCGTTAAGTCGTGGTAATATGATAAAAAGATGTCTGAAGCATTAAAAAAAGGCTTTATAATGTATTCGAGGTGTATCAAAGGGAAGTATGGGTCCTAGACCATACTGCAAATCGCATTTCGGGGGTTTTGTAGGAGACGAAAATTGTAACGTCAATGGGAGTTAAAACTGCGAAGAGCCGATTGCGATGAAAGGTACATCTAACAAGAAACCAAAGTAAAGTCACTTGCGGGCGTGACCAGAGCTTTCTTGTGTTTTAGCATATATTCCATGGGCGCACTTCCAATGGTCAAAAAATGAATAATATTTCAAAGTGATCATCGACTACTTTGATGGAAAATAGTTGCGTGTCTGGTAAACCGTCTTCCAGGTTGGTTGGCTCTTCTCCACTTTCGATGCGCGAAAGATGGCCTGGCCCAGCATTCAGTATCCCAAGTTTCACAATTAATTCAAAGTCATATTCCTAAAATAACAACAACCATTTGTACATCCTCCCCCCCAACACAGACTTGTTCACCAGGTACTTCAGAGCAGAGTGGTTAGTAAACATCATAAAATGGCCTCCCAATAGTTAGTGGTGGAACTTTTGTAGTGCGTAGACCATATCTAATCCTTCCCTCTCTGTGGTCGAGTAGTTACACTCCGCACTTAACAATTTCCTACTTGTAAATGCAATAGGGTGGTCAATCTCCCCGACTCTTGGCTGCGTTAAGACAACTCTCAACATGATGCAGGAGGCATCAACATGTACATGGAATTCCTTTGTCCAGTGTGGAAAGACCAACATGGGCGTAGTGACCATATTCTCCTTAATCAATTCAAAGCCCTTATGGCAGTCTACATCCCAACAAAACGAGGCATCCTTCTTTAGCAACTTCTCCATGGGCGCAGTGATCAATGCGTAGCCTTGAATGAACTTTCGGTAATACCCTGTATGCTCCAAAATTGAGCGCAACTGTTTTACATTTGCGGGAACTTCCAGGTTAACAATAACAACGATCTTTGCAGGATCCACTGTCAATGCTTGTTGACCTAGGAAACAATATGACCTAGGAAGATCCGGAATGGGACACAAAATATACATTTTTTCAAGTTGAGTGAGATTTAATACTTCTGACAAGTATCCAACAACAGGCGCAAACTCGACACATGCTTCTTCAATAATCCAAATACAGTTGAGTCATCAAAGTACACTTCTAAGAATTTATGGATGTATTCCTTGAATGCAGCTACTACCATGCTCGAGAAGGTAGCTAGCACATTCTTCAGACTTAATGGCGTGACAGTGTAATGAAAGGATCCCCATTCTGTTGTGAAGGTTGTATTGGTTCTATCTTTTGGCGCGATTCTTATCTGGTGGTATCCTGAGAAATCATCTGTGAATGAGTAGGCCTTCGGCCTTCTTACATTATCCAATATCTCATCAGAAAATGGGGTCGGGAATGGGTCATGTACACACGCATCATTCAATTTGCGCAGATCCACACAGATCATTATTTCTCCTATATTTTTATTGTCTTGCACCACCATAGGGCTCACCCAATATTATTATTCCATTGGTTTTATGATCCATGCAGCAACCATTTTATCCAACTCTTTGACTTTTTGCTTATATTTTGGATTCAGCCTATATAGCGCTGCTTTATAGGTCACACATCTGGTTTCAAGGTGATCTTCATTACCCCAAGATCTCCTACTATCCCCTTCATCTCATAAAATATTTTAGGTAACAACTCCTGATATTCATTCAATAGCTCGGTGACCTTACCCAATGTATCATCATCCCAGTAATCCCCTATCTTTGCTAGCCTCGGTTGGTCCTTTGAGCCAATATTGACTTGCCGAATATTCAAAGGCTTAGTTACATCTAATGACTCAATCGTAGGTCCAACAACTGTGCCTTGTCCTTCAGATTAAGGGATCATAATGTTCCTTGGGTATTCCTCATTATCTTCAACTAACAAATTTCAACAGTTAACGATGTCCTTCATCTGCACATCCCAGGCTGGCACAACGCGCTCCACCATCGATTTTGTGGTGTCAAATATGACTCCCTGAATATCCTGCAATGACTCATCCAAGCATTCGAACCCACTTTCAAAACTAAAGGTCAGGATAAATCCTTATGTCACTGCAGTCCATTCATTGGTTCCTCATCGCAACTCGGCTTTTAGGTACCAGTCCATAGGCACCTTCCCCAAAGTGTGGATGAATATATGCACCCATTCTAGCCTCGACTCTTCGCCCCAAGCTTCAGTCCATCTAGCCAAATGTTTGCGCGGATCACCTTCTTCGGAATAGGTCTCTCCCATTCTGGTTTCTGGATGCTCAAATCGTAGGCGCATCACATGAGTACATTCTCCCTAGTTAGCCAAGTTTCCCTTGTGCATCTCCCACCAGCGTGTTGGGGTTGAGTGAAATGTTATATCAAGTGCATGGAACCTTTGCACTTTTGGAGCAAATTTTTCAAGTTCTTAAAAAAACATATTAACATTAGTCAGGCCTTCATAATAAGGCAAATATTGTTCCTCAGAGGATATGCACTGAAGAAATTTTTTCAACCGATTGCAACGTAGCGCAGAGATTTTGTGCAACTGGTTCTGTCAGTTCTCTAGTTCCTCACCTGAAACTGAAAAGCAGGAGCTATCCTTCTCCCAATTGAGTCTTCCATCAGCTGTCGGGTTGATCCAATCTTCATCCTGCGCAGTCAACTTATAGGTGTTATCAACATCATCATCTACGCGCACCGACTCTACATATCTTTCATCTTTTGCAGGATCCAGGGAGACCACAACCCTGGTTCCATTATTCTCAAATACCATACTTTTGCGCTTAATATTGATGATTCCCCTGATATCAATAGCCCAGTATAAACCCAACAGCACAGGGTAAGGGTCGGTATCATCCATAATCTGTATAGCTTCAAAGTCTGCGAGTACCCTTACTCCTTTTATATCTACTACTACTTATGAGATCCTTCCTAATGGGATAATCTTTTGTTGATTTTCCATGCGCAGTTGGATAGTAGACCATTCCAACTTAGGTTCTCCCATTTGTTGCCAAGTCTGCTTTGGTAAAACATTCGCATCAGATCCTAGATCCTTAATGACCCGATCCATCTCATATGCACCAATCTAAGCAGTCAAGCGCATCTCCCGTCCAATTCTTATTTTATTCTTATAAATCTTATTAATGACCTTCTGCTCCATCCGGGGTTTTTCTTTCTCTCTGAAGTTGTCTATTAACACTTGGAGGTTCTCGACTGCCTTCTTAATGCGCAACAATTTAATACAATCCTACAGGAAGGGCTTTAGCTCTTCACCTCCTTCAACTACATCCATAGGTTTGCTTGATGTTGAGGCGCCCACTTCTGTGAAACCCTTCTTTGCTTCTACAAAGGTTTCCTTTTCTCTCTGTAAGTTGAATCCCTCCTTTTTTTCAGGTGCTTTTTGGATCCAGAGATCAGTCTCAGGATTTGTCCCTTTGTCTTCACCAATGGCTGCACCACTCCTACTTGGTTCTTCTTCGTGAAGCTTAGCTCTTACCATCTGAATATTTTGAGTGGGAGTCTATGTTTTCTTTTCCTGCATTTTTGCAATCAAAATAGGGCAATCTTCAATAACATGAACAAATTGTCTACAGTACCTGCAAGACTGTTGTGTTGGGCTTGGAAAGTCGCGCACATAATGGCCCACATCTCCAAAATTATAGCAGATGAGTTGTCCCCTTTCTCGACCAAATCCTCCTCTTCCTCGTCCTATACTTTGGAATCCACCACGCCCATATGGGGATGCTGGTGAGGTTGGTTCAACGTGCATCCTATATAGGTCAGCTCGGTCAATTATCAAATCGAAGCTGCGACAATGCTGCTCATCACGTCCCACCGATGAGAAAAATCTGTAGAACGACTGCTTAAGCTCTGGGATATATTTACCAATCCTCAGGAAAAAGTTTGTCGTGTGCATACCCATTGCTTGACAAATCACACACCATAATGTAGGATTTCCACTTGACCCTATCACGTTCTTCAATGAGCTTGGTCTCCAACTGATAGAGAGTCATTGAATAAATGGCATTGATCCTTGTGATTCTTGGAAAATTTGTAGCGTATACACCATACATCTGTGCATGCCTCCTTTCATTTATCCTTGTGCAGACTCTGTATTTCTAAGTGCATTCCCTCCCACTGGCTTTGGATCTGTTGGGTCCCGATCTGCGCAGCTGGTATCGACGAGGATTCTAGCTTCATTGCAATCTCTGCGGCTTCAACCTGCATGGAAATATTCTGTTGACTTAGGGGTTGGCACAGATGCGGTAGCACAATGGAAATAAACCACTCTTTTTTTTTGCGTGTCATCAATAGTAAATCCTCCATATCTGATTATGGGCTTCAGCCGTTGATCCGTGTTCCATATGGATTCATTCAATTCTTGGCGAATCTCCTTCAACTCAGTTACATATTGAGTAAACAATTTTGGATTTTTGAATTTTTCCTTTAATGTAGCCTTCAAATTATTAATATTTGCATTAGGGTTTATCACCACATACCTTAGGTACCAATCCAACGCGCGGTCTTGAAAAGCGGTGGCTAGTTGTGCTTTATTAACATCCTCATTATTAACCTGTTGCACTGTCCATACAACGTCATTAACAAACCATAATTGGTATGTGTGTTCATTCTCGATACCACGGAAATTTGGTAACTTCATGGAGGTGGCCATCTCAGCATTTGGTGGTGGAGGTGGAGGAGGAGTGGATGGCTTGTTAGAGTGATATGAGTTTGGGAAGGGACTGGATGGGATTTGAACTATGGCCAACGACCCAAGACTATCCTGATCTTGCAATTCCTCTTCTTCAGAGTGCGCAGATTCACTAGAGCTACTGATTTTATACTTTTCTTCACTGTCAGATTTACCTTTGAGAGGGCTATAAAAAAGACCTTCTTCTATATCTACTCTGTAAGTTCTTCCATTGCGCGTAGTTGGACCTCTACGTGACATTCACTTAATATGACTACACAGAGTACCATGTTCACACAATAACATTTTAATCCACAACTTTAGAGATTACGGGAACTTACCTCTAGGGCCCTTGAAAAACCTTTGTTCAGCTTCAGAATACGATACAAATTGATGAATAACGAATTCAGTCACAAATCCTCCCAGAACACTATCGATCCAATGATCTAGCGCGCGGGGGATCTTGTTGCCAGTTTTCTCTAATTGCTATACCAACACTGGGGTCCAGTAAGTGATCGCATCGTCCTTTGCGTAGGTCTGGAATTCAGAAAGCCAAGACAACCACTCATGCAACTCGGTTGCAAGGAAGCATAGAAAAATTCATGGACCTTTGTGTAGATATACTTTTGTGCCCAATCTTCGGCAGACAATTTAAAGCTTTTGTTTTCTTGGATCATCAATTCACGTATCTTCTTGTCAAGCCAATCTTGCAGTTCCATATTTTTCGGATCCCAATACATCAAATCTCCCTCAAAGTGATCCCGATCCCGACAACAGAACCATTTTTTGGCTTGAGGGGTCCTGACCCAAGTTTGAAGTTATTGTGCAACCAACAAAACCCTCCAACTACTGGCCCTTTCGACAATGATCTGCTCGCACAGACCAAAGTCTCACCCAAAGTAGTATGGGGGGGTGTTGGAACCAGGTTTTTGCACCCTGAGGGAGCTTTTGATGTGGTAGGCCTAATCAGACTCACTGCAGATAATATATAACAGTTTTACGCACATACAGACAGTGGTAAATAGATCTAACCCTTTCGCAGATTGTCACAGATTGCTTCAATATATTTCGCGCACAGTAGCTAATTATACTTCATTCGGATCTGCTTATCTAACATAGACTAATGCTTTCACATAGATGCAATTAACCATTAACATGAGTAAATACACATCAACAAAACAGGTTTATATCGACAACAAATAACATATAATCTAAACAATAAATCACATAAGAATCTGGGGTCACCAAAAATTCCTTCTTTATTAAGAGATCTGCAATTCAGTACAATCTATCTTCTGCGCACATAGTAGCAGAGTCCGCACACAGCTCAATACTTAGGTATCTACGCACACAGCCAACATAAGCCTTTCTACCTAGACAAAAACCCAGACTTAGATCAAAACATTAATCAAAACAACCATACAAACATGATATCCTTACATGACTCAACCCTTACATATTTATATTATCAAAACGTGCACATACCATGCTCATAGTTTTCCCTTTGACCCATTACAATAATTAAGGGACTTTGACCTACCCCAAAGCCCCTTTGACCATTTGTGCACAATGTGTACAACAAAACTTAGACAAAATTATCCAAAAAGTACCCTAGGGAGCCTCGCTCCAATAGTCGTTAACCTGTTTCCTTATGTTTGAAGGAAGACGAGCTCTTAGCTAAGCATAAGTAATTTTAGGAAATACTCTTTTAATGAATTGTTATGTAATGTGTTATTATCTAAATTTTTATATTATTTTTTAATACTTGTGTCACACGTTAGAGGCAACTAGTTCACATATAGTTTTGATAAACATGTTGCAAGGTTAAATTGCTTTTTAATTTGGTTATTTCCTCAATTAAGAATAAAGTACAAAAACAACTTGGTTTTGATTTTCAAACTTTTCAAAAAGGTATAATTGAAGGAGGTTGATTGAGTAAATTTTTATGCAGAGCTTCAAGCATTTCTTATTCATTTTTTTAGAGTGGCATAATCGAAAGAGGTCGATTTAGTAAATCTCTTTGAAGGTCTTTAAACATTTTTTGTTCATTCTTAATCAAAAGAAGTTGATCTAGTAATTCCCTATGTAAAACTTAGCATAATTAAATATGGTTAATTTAAAAATCCCTATGCAGATATTCATGCATTTCTTGTTCACTTTTTTATGGTAAAGGGTCATTTGATATATTTCGCTATTGTTTATTTGAGAATGAAAATCTTAGTGCTTGGTTGTGAAACTATACACACATGAGATCCCTAGATGGAGTATCGAATAAGCGAGGGTGTGGGGGTGGGTTATCGCCATCTCACCGAGACACAGACCTAGGGGAAGTGGCAATATGCCCCTTGTGAGGTTGATATGCCATGCAACACCATCAAGGATTAATCTGCATGTAGGAAACTTGTCCTCACTCAACCACCTGATATTTGATGCAATCTCTGCTACAATTGACCAATCACACATCCATTATGAAGATATTCTCACTTGAGATAAAGGTCATGTCACCCAAGCACATTAATGGCATTTTCCTTGTTGGGCTTGCTACAAAATTTAATATGGGGATTGTGCTCCAAGTCTTCATTATGTCTTGGTTTTCAGAGGGGCTCCGGATTGTTCTCATCAATTCACTAGGCCTCTAAGAATTGATTCCTCCTCAACTCTGCAAATTCCATTCTAGGAAGAGATGCTACAAAACTATGGTGGTATGGTCAGTTATTTGGAGTAAAGTATGGAATCGCCTCCTCTCTACTAGTGAGTCATTGTTCATCAGCTAGATTTCTAGTCTTCTTTAGCAGATTCCTCGCACCTTGGTCGTTATTGGTCAGCTTGTCCACTTTTGAAGCTTGAGAGTGGAAAGGAACAACCACACAAGTTGATTCTTCCCCCCTCTATTCACTCGCAGTGCCAGCAGGGAATAACTTCAATTATGGGTTCGAGTTTATCCTCGTAGGTTCATGGTTCATTCCCCCTATTTTTTTTTTCACTCTTTTGGGTTCCTTTTCGAGTGCTTTGTAATTCTCTTCACCGTTATCAACATCAAGTTTTCACCTCATCTTGGATTTTTAAGCCCCCCGCCTCTCCAAGACCTTGTTAACGAGGGGTGCCTTGATTTTTTGTACTTTATGTGTGTACTTTTGTTTCCTTTCTCTGGGGACTGCCAGACCTTTGACTTTGAACCACCACTTCTATCCAAATAGCAATCTCACTTTCTCATCTTCAAAAGGAAGCCATGTCAAATTAGCAAGCACAAGTTTTCTACAATGCAACCTATTATTAGTAGTGTGGGTGAACTTATGCCCAACTACGAGTTAAAATATCTACAACCAGGTACCGAGAACTAACCTCGCAACTAATTTAGGATGAACTCACCCAAGTGGAAAACCAATTGGCATATGTATGGCGTACTCTCATTGATTCTGAAGTGCTAGCTGAAATGGTCGAATGGGTGCCTAATGCAAGCCATACTCGGGGCTGATACAACCAATACATGTACACATTATACATATATTGGCATCTTAAATTTCTACTTGGCAAGATCTTCCTAGACTAAAACGATACCAAAGAAGACATGTTGCTCTCCCTGGACCACATGTAACAGTGTCTTATTTGGTAATGTTTTGGTCCAAAATCTGTTAAATGAAGGTTCGTCACATTTTCAACTTATATAGAATATTCAATGTAACATAGACAACATGGACAAAAAGTTTGGACGCATTAAAATACACATGGGCATCCCTCCAAACCCAGGTTTCTCTACTAGTAAAAATAAGGAGCCCATCCAAGTAGAAGCCAATAACTCTAATGCCACCTCCAGAAGATTTTATGTTATTTTTTAAAGCTTCATGCATTTTTTTTGCATGTTTCAATTTTTAAATGCCCTTGAGGTACTATTATTGCTTTTAGTTTTCTAAATTTAACTAACAAGGTTAGATTTTGGACAAGAACACTTTTGAAACTTTTGCATTTGGTTGGCCCTGTCTAATGGCAAACCATATCAAATCTTAATTGTAACCCATGTTAGCAAGCAACACAAATTTTAACTTCGAAGAAAAAAGAAGAAGAGCCAAAAACCACATGAGAGCATTTTTGTTCGTTCTTTTATGGCAAAGGGACACTTTGACTTTTATTTTTGGGGGAAAAGAAATAATTTGATGTAAATTTGTGAAAACCCTCCTATTTTAATGTAAAGCTTATTTGGAAATGATTTGCAACTTTTCATTTTACTCATTTAGTCGTATGTTTTGTTTTCAAATAATTTTATGTTATGCATTAGTGTCTTGATTCTTATATTGTTCAAATTAATTATAGTAAAGATAACTTCAATACATATGTTACAAGATGAACTTATTTATAAATGTTGTTACTATTACTTTTTGTCGCAAGTTGATAGGCTTCAAGGAATTGTTCTCCTTGATGCCTTGAAACCTTTTACATAAGTTTTTTTAAACATTTATAAATTCATGGAGAGGTTGGTTGTCTGGGTTGTCTACAACATAACCACTCATGTTAAGATCCATCCAAATGCACCGAGGATATTTTGATTTTTTCCTTATTATCTTAAATACGGGATAATTTGAATATATTTCAATTGTTTGTTCATCATCTACTTCAGTGTTATCTTTTTAATTTAATATTGACATTTTGATTCTAACCTCATTATGGTTCCTTGACAGTGCCCCATTATCTAGAATATGTCGTAATCTATGGAATTAAGCAAGAGAGAACAAAGAGTAGTGATAGACAGTCAAAACACTTCTTTATATTGATCCACAAACATTACTACATACATTGTCATTTTATTTTATATTTATACCAGATTTTAGAAAATTGTAGCTAACTAACTGCCTTAACTACTTAGACAGTCAATCAGACATAAAATCCTAATTTGATTGCTTAGTTGACCATCTTGCATATTATAAAAAATCTTTTTAGTTATTCTAATTTGTGGGTCTAGTCAATTAAGTCTACTAGCCCTTTCGACATCTCCCCCACCATTAGTTCCTTATTCATCTTGAAGAAGGGAGATGTGGAATGTTCACACTGTATAAAATTGATGAAAAAAGTATGATATTGTGAAGGTAGGAGAACTGGGGACCAAGGTTCTTATCTAGCCTATCTCGACGGCAGAGTTGAAATCAGTTGATCCATTGTCATTTCCTCTAACCAGGTGTTAATAGGTATTTCCTTAGTCTGAACTCCCCTTTTTTCTTTTTCTATTGGTGACGAGTTGGACCCTTCTACTTCTTCCTTATATGTGATCAATTGGGTAACATTAACCTCGGGTGGAAATTCATAGGCACTAAGTTGAAAAAAATGGTATTGTGGTTGATTAGGAGAAGATGCCTCTACTGGTGGTATTGTTTGAATTTCCCAAAAATTTGTGTTCTAAATTGTCACAACAAAACTATGTAAGTTTTGAAAAAATGCATTCCTTTCCCTAACTGATTAATCTGGACGGGCCTCTAGAGATTTCAATTGAGACATATAATGGGGTTGATTTGTCACAGAACTATGTTAAAAGTATTTTAATTTGCTGTTATTTTCCAACTCTTGTATTTTCCATTACATTCTCTAAAAGTGGTGATATGTACTATTTTCTTCAACCGAAGCCTTCTTCCTGTCTTGCAACCACTATCTCCCATCCCGTATACATTTATTTTTATGCAACCAAATCTCAAAAGAAAACAAAAGATAGATCATTGACTTACAAATTATCTTCCTAAAGGGGGAAACCTCCTTTACATTACATAAATGAATTATTGGATGATACAAATGATAATAAGTCCTTAGCCCCAAGGGTTAGATCAATTGGTCAAGTCCCCACTTGGAAGTACTCCCAGATTGAGTGGTCACAGGATCAAATCTCCTAGACACCCACGGGATTAGGCCGACAATAGATCCCTTCGAGAGGATTTACTGCGATTCTTTAGGACCGTGGATGTAGCTGGTACATGTGTGTGGGCACATAGGAATGTGAACCACCAGGAAAAAAAATGATAAGACTTCCTTGATATATATAAGAGTCTAAGGGGTCACAATATAATCAGATCCCACATAAAAATAATAATGTAAGGGCATAACAATAACAATAGTGGGCTTCTATGGGGCACAACAATAACAATATGGGCGATACATGGGCACAACATTGACAATATGGGGCTACACTGACATTAACAATAAGGGGGGTACATTAGTATTATAGGGACCTAACATGCCCCTCCCCTTCAAAAAAGTGTTGTCCTCAACACTTGAGTAATTCTGGATGGTTTTGTGTAAATTTCTCATCCTCCCATGTGGAATCTTGAGCAGGTAATTTCTTCCACTTAATGAGATACTGTGAAATGAATTGATTTCATAGTTGTCAGGTTCTTGTTTCTGTGACTGCTTCAAGCTCAAATATGATTTTTTCTTCTTCGTTAAGTTATTGGAACACTTTTTTGAACACATAGCTTGTCACTGATAACCTTCTCTAAGCATGAAACATGGAAAATTGTGTGTACTCGGGAAGATGCAAGAAATTCTAATGTGAATGCCATAGTATCAATATTTTGCAACACCTTGTAAGGACCATAGTACTTGTATGATTATTTATTATCCTTCTTAGCTTGCTTGAAGGACATTTATTTGTATGGTTGTAGCCGTAAAAATGCCCAGCCGCCTACATCAAAACTTTTGTCATTGTGATGTTGATATACATGTTGTTTCATTCGATTTTGCGCCAAAGTGAGGTTATCCTTTAAACGTTGGAGAACTTGTTGTTGATGCTCGATGTGATCTTCCACTGCCTTAACCTTAGAATTTTCTATTAAAGATGATATACATAAAGTTCCATAAATGGGGTCATTTTTGTTGCAGTATGGAAGGAATTGTAATACCACCATTCACCGAGAGGCAACCACTTGCCCCATTGTGTTTGTTTATCAAATAAAAAGCAACGAAAATATACTTCCAAATATTTGTTCACTATCTCAGTTTGCCTTTCATATCGAGGATGATAAAATTATCTATGAGCTAATTGAGTACCAAGACAATAAAATAATTTCATCTAATAATCTCCTCTGAAAATGGGATCTCTGTCACTTACAATAATCTTTGGGTTTCCATGTAGATTTTGAATTATTTCCATAAATGCAGTAGCAACTGTACTGACTTTAAAAGGTTGAGATAATGCACAAATGTGTGCATACTTGGTAAGTCTGTCAACTACCACAATGATGACACTCTTTCCTTTAGATTTGGGTAAACTCGTGATAAAATCCATTGAGACCTCCTCCCAACGTTGACTTGGGATGGCTAAAGGTTGTAACAGACCTGAGGTCTTACTTGTCTCAACTTTATTTTGACGACAAACCAAACATTCTGCCACAAACTTCTAAATATCAAATTTAAGGTCATCCCCAAAAAAATCCTTCTTGACCTCGTGGTATGTTTTTAAAAATCCCGAGTGCCCTCCTAAGGGGGAGGTGTGCAATTCCAAAACAATATTTTGTTTGAGTTGGGAATTCTTAAAAATATATAAGTGATCTTTGTACCATAATGAATCATTTTTCCAGATAAATGTATCAGATGTACTCGAATCTTACTATAATTTTTTAAGAGTTTCCACGCCTCTTTGTCACTCTTCCGTTTATCCCTTGGTTCGGTTATCCAATCAGGTTGGATAATAGAAATGACACAAAACAATGCTTTCACATCTTCGTCCTTTCTTGAGAGTGCATCTACAACAACATTTTGCTTCCCTTTTTTGTAGATGATTTCAAAGTCATAACCCAACGTCTTTGTGACCCATTTTTGCTGCTCTTATGAAGATAATTTTTGTTCCAAAAAGTATTTAAGACTATCATGATCTATTTTTACCTTGAAGTGTCTTCCCATTAAGGTCACCATTGCTTTAGTGCATGTAGTATTTCCAATATTTCCTTCTCATAAATAGGTTTGTGTAAATACTTTAATTTGATTCGACGACTTTCAAAATCAATGGGTCTTCCTTCTCACATTAAAATGACAACAATTCCATTTCTTGAGGCATCACATTCCACAATAAAGGTTTTTGTGAAGTCTGGAGGAGCTAAGACCGATGCTTCGCACATTGCCTCTTTAAGATGTTCAAAGGCCTTAGTTGCTTATGGAGTCCAAGAAAATGCATCTTTATTTAGTAATGTTGTTAGAGGTGCTACTATTCTCCCATAATTCTTAACAAAATTGCAAAAATACCCTGTCAACCCGAGAAATCCTCGAAGATGCTTAATGGTTGTGGGGATTTTCCATTCCTTAATGGCTTTAATTTTGTTAGGGTCTACCTTAATGCCCTCATGAGATACAATATGACCCAAATATTCCACCTTTTGTACTCCAAAGAAACATTTGGAGGTTTTTGAATATAATTGTTTCTCCTCCAATAGTTTGAGCACCCTGTCAACATGTTGAACATGATCATTCCAAGACTTTTTCTAGATTAGTATATCATCAAAAAATGCTACATAAATTTTCTATGGAAGGGTCTGAAAATCTAATTCATCCATCCTTGAAATGTGGAAGGTGCATTAGTAAGGTCGAAATGCATGACCAAGCCTTCACAATGACCCCCATGAGTTTTTAATGTTGTTTTCATAATGTCTTTAGTCTTCTTTCTAATTTCATAATATCGTGAACAGAGATCCAACTTGGTGATGTAAATTTCTCCATGTAATTCATCCAACAATTCGTCAATGACAGGAATGAGAAATTTATCTTTAATAGTGAGCTTTTTGAGCTCCCTATAATCCGGACACATACGCCATGATCCATCCTTCTTGTACACCAATACTATTGGAGCAAGGAAATAGCTTTGAGTAGGTTGAATTATACCAAACTCTAGCATTTCTGCAACCATACGTTCAGTTTCACTCTTTTTGGCATAAGGATATCTGTAAGGCCTAAGGTTTCGAGGAACTAATCTGATATGGGTGGCTGATTTTTTTTTTTTTTATGCAAGCACCTCCCACTCAATTAAAACAAATTAAGGATCTTTCTTATACATGCATGTGCGGAATTGAATTCTTGATTCAGGTGTATGTGTTTTAACTGGGTTAAGGCTTTATGTGTGAGCAATTAAACATTTTTTTAAGCTGATTAAAATCACGTACAACAACCATAAATTTGATAAAATTAACCAACAACAGATAACAACAAACATAATAAAAGAGTTCACCGTCAACACTTGGGCTACTTCTCCTTGAGCCTCTGTCAATGGACTTGGCTCTTTGGGATTAAGATGGTCAATTTCTTCTACAAGTTGATGCTCAACTCCAATGGTTTTTTGGACTGTACCAATGGGTTTAGAATACCAAAATATCCCTGTATTGACTACTCAATCTCTGGAAATGGACCTAGGCTCCCTTGGGCTTGACCTCTTCGGTCGGTGTCCGTGAGCTTCCCTAAGCTTCTCCATGGCACAAAATCTCCTATAAGTCCTCTTCTACTCCTAAAACATGTTCTACTATCTCTAGCACATATCAATCATCCAAAATAGGCTGTTCATTCGCTAAGAATGAACTTAGGCTCCCTGTTCTATGCCTCCAACACTTGGTGACACTAGGCTCCCTGAAACTTCCCTGTAGCCTTTTTGGCTTTAGAAGTCTCCAAATTATTTTTCAAACCCCATCATTGGATTCACAAGGTTCAATATGGTCGTAAATTACTATTGGTTTCCTGAGAATGGCCTCTGGATGCCCTGGCTAGGCCTCATTCTCCTGCTGGCTCCTGATGGCCCTTGGAACTTCTCTGAAGAAATATCACACTCAGAAGTTCTCAAATGGCTTTAAAACCCTCACCAATGGCTCTAGAATGCTCAAATTAGTCAATAATGACTCTTCCTTTACTCAGAATGGTCAAAAATCGAGCCTTCTACACTTTTTTCCAATATCTCCTAGGAAAATTCCACAAAATGTGGAGAACTCCAGTTAACTGGAGTTAGATTAGGGCTGACTGCCAAATTTGGCGCGCCCCGATCCATTCTTCCTATTAAGCCTCACATTTAAACGTTACGGTTAGGGTGGTGGCCACATGTGCACCCCCATCCGTTAAGTGGCTTGATCGGAACACAACAAAATACAATTGCAGAGTTTAATTACATACATATGCGAAGCAACCAACACTCTTTATAACATAACACACATAGCCTTAAACAACTTACATACACACGAAACATGGTTCTCGAGCCCCACAACACGCAACCAACCACAGCGCATCACAAATCGCTTTTCTGCAAGTTTAACTTGGTACCGATAATGCTGAAACCATAATTTATGCGATGTACGCTTGTGCGCAATTCTGACACGTGGCTCCCCTCATCGCATCGCATATTTCAAATTTACTGCATCGAAACCAATTTAACATATCTTGCGAACTCTTAACTTCTAAATATTGTGATTAATGAAACTGCTTTTCCGGGTACTGCAATCTCCGTTGTTGGTTTGTTTCTCGATCCGACGATCCATGTTATATGTCCGCCTTCTCACTTCACATCGTAGGTTAAAAAATTTAACTTGCGAAACTCTTTAACGATAAACTTTGTTCTGTGCGATGTGCGATGTTTCTCAATTGTGATGAGATCTCTCCCGTTGATTGGTTTTAGATCCACGGTCGTCGCTATTGCTTCGTTCTCCGGCTTGCTCTTACTATCCGCTCCACCTTCAACATTCCACGACTGTGCAATCCTCGATTCTATATGCAGAGTTCAAGACTCCATGACAACCACCAATTCGGATCCCACTCTGCTGGTCGATCCGGTTCTAAACTTGTTTGCCATTTCGAACCTAATTCTGTAACTTTGAATTTTGGGCAAATCCTTAGGCCCTTATCCCAATCTGATTAGGAACACTTCTTGGAATCAAATGTATAGCATGATCATGATCACGACTAGGTGGGAGGCCTTTTGGGAGTCTCAAATACCTTGGAACGATTGATGATTTCGAGGTTTTAACCTCTAGTGAGAATAATTGTGAAATTATGCCCCATTGTTCTTTCTTTAGAATCTTTGTCATGCCATTAGAGCTAATTATCTTTCCTGGTTTTCTTGCGATACCCATTAATTCAACTTCCTTTTCTTCCCCAAAAAAAATTAAAGAAAAGTTTTTGAAAATTAAAAGCTATCATCCCCAAAGATTGTAACCGTTGGACTTGTAGTACAACATCAACACCACCTATTGGAATGGAAAGAATTAGACTATTCAATATTGATCCCTCGATGGTTAGCTTGATACTATGGAACTTTCGAGAGCAATTTATAGTTCCTCCATTTGCAACCATCACTTGAAACTCTGGTGCTGGATATAGGAAGAAATTATGTCGAAATGACACCTAAAGGGGGCTTTTGATTTATTTATCCCTTAACTAAAATGGAAGAGAAATTGAAATTTCATCTCACGACGAATTGTATTAGTTAACTAAGTCAAAATGACTGAGTTAGCTTAGGAAATTCGAGTTGAGGGTCATAGACAAGGCATGTAGAGTTTTCCCATGATTTAAGGGGGTCAAGTTACAGTTATTTGTGAGTTGTAATTAGTTAACTCAATTAATTGAGTTAAAATAATTTAACTAGTTCAAATAGAGTGATGAGCTAGTGACAGGTCCACTGAATTAATCTGATTTACTTCACAAGTAGTGATGCTAGGTCCCTATAATACTAGCGTATCCTTTTATTGTTATTACTAGTATAACCCCCCTTATTATTCTCGTTGTGCCTTGTTGAGGCCTCGGGATTCTGTTGGCAGAACATGGGGGAAAACCACCCAGTCCGGACCTTAGAGCAAGTCCTTTTCCATTTGGTGTGGTGGTTCTGACTGGGGATGAAGGGACCAGTTTCCCAATAAGGATTATTTTGGGGTGTGTTTTGTTTATATAACATGCAATGGGAAATTATTTTAATCTATCTCATGCATTTATCTAATACTTATCTATTCTACTATATAACCGAGGTGTTTCTTCCTTTATGTGATCTAAAGAGATATCCTTCAACTATTAGTAATGAAGATTATTTAACAGCTGAAAGAGATGAAAATTATGTAAAGATAATTCTTCTAACAAAATAGTTTGATTAAAAGAATTGTGAAAAGTGTATCGCATTCAAATGTGTGATTATATATCAGATAAGAAATCATAGACAAATATTAGTATAGAAGTGCATTTAACATTAATTTATGATAACATTTCAAATATATAATGCAAGTAAAAATATATCTGTCAATCTAGAAAGCAAAACTTAATATAAATGAATAGAAGTACCATATATACGAAGTCCTACTCAGATAAACTAACAGTAGATTTTCTGCTCTTCTTCACTTTCAAGCAATTTAAAGAGTACAATAGTGCAACTTCAGTTAAACAGCTTCAAATGTCAATAGATAACAAATTATGTTCCATTAATCCATCAAATCGTTTACAAAATTACAGAAGTGCATTCTTTGCAAATGTTTTTGACAAATTTATGGACCCTTCTCTAAATGCATGAGAAGGGTTTAAATACTAAACTATAATATGTTTAAAAATAGATTATTACATAAAAATAGACGAGGTTTCAAACAACTATCCTCGTAAGACAAACTTCAACTACAATCTCAGAAAATAAAGTAATAACATAACTTATGAGTTCTGATCCTCCTTTTGGTTTTGATCACGAAGTTGACAAATATCTTGCATGGGTTTAAGTTGAGCTCGTTGCAAAATTTTCGATCTAACCTGGCCCTTGAATACTGCATTTGAAAGTGCTGGCTACGACCTTTTTGTTGAATCAGTTAATGACTGGAGGGTTTGGTACCGATGATAAGGTTTGATAAGAAAATTCCAATAATTTTCTTGATCAAACTTATTTATTTTTTTAATCATTTCTTCCTGCATCTCTGTCCTTTGTTTCCACTGTGCTTCTAATGGCTTGATTTCTGAGAGCACTTCAGATGTTGACTCTTTGATAAAGTTAGATTTCAAACGCTGTTCACAAAAAGATTCAGTAATTTCCTTTGTTAACCTTGATGCTTTTGCCGCTGCTTTGTCTGCTTGCCTTAGTTGTGCTTCCCAATCCTTAAATAAGATTTCCTTGTGAAATTTATCTACCTGGGGTAGATAAAATTCCTTTCCTAAGTCTGATACTTGCCATTGAATGAATTCATTAATTTTCTTCTCAATTTTCTCACACTCAAGTTTCTGGATAGCCACTTGTTCGATCAGGATTTCACTTGAATCATAACAAGAGCTAGTGATTGAAGCTTGTTGGAAAAATACTTCTTGTTGATGCTTTGGATTAACATTCACTTCCAATGCTTATTTTATGAATTTATCTACTTGTGGCTGGATTTTTAATTTGTTTATTGCTATTTCTAGTTGTGTTTGCTTTTCTGTAAGTTGCACCTGATGCTGTAAAGTTAATCTTTCAACATCCTTTTGAAATTGAGACATTTTCAATTCCATTTTCCTGCTAGAGTTAGAATTTTCTTGCTCTAACAGTCTCTCTAAATCTTGTATTTTTTCTTCTCTCTGTTTCAGTAAAAATTTAACTTCAATGGCCTTATTAATAGTGGCTATAGCATATGCCCCTGCAAACTGTGATAGCTTGGTTAAATGTTCAGTAAGATCGGCTAGGGGATCCTTCCATAGAACATCAACATATTCATTTGTAAGATTTGAGATTGTATCATCTATTCTTCTCCACTTTCTCCTCTTGACTACAACCTTATGACTATGACCATAGAAGGTATCCAACGAAGGAATTTATTCAATTTGTAAAACTATTTGCTCTGTAGGGTAGGCCGGAATGATCTCTCGATCACGATTTTCAGGTACTTGTTGTAGCGAAGTAGCAATTTACACTAATTTTTTAGAATGTTTTGGCGTCTGAAAACTGGTAGATTGATCAGTATTAGGATTTGGTTGTGATGTTGTAGTGCCTTAGAAAAATTTTCCCATTCATTCTTCAAATCCTTTGGCTGAGATTTTTCTGACTGATAAGGTGTATTTTGGCTATGCTGAACTTCTTAGGAAGACGATTCATTTCCATTAATTCCTCCTTTCTCTTGCATTTCAATCTCTTTGATTACTTGATCAATTACCTTTTTCGGGCTCTCATTTCTATTTTCGGATTCATTATCAAAATGATTCGAATTCCGAGATTGATGTTCTGATTGGTCTGATTCATCTTCATACATGTCTTTAGCTTCATTATCCAAGCTAATACTTGGAGTCGTTCTGTTGACATCTTCAATAATCAATAAATCCAAAGGAATCCTTTCCAGTCTCTTGTTTTTGTATGCTTGGAAGATTCAAATTCATCTTTATTGAGCTGAATGGATGAAAACTTTAGTACATCTATAAAATTTTCAATACCTTGAAAGAAATCATCAAATTTATCTATCTCTTTCAAAAAGGGTTTCACTTTGAGCTCTGTGATGTAATTTTTAATTACATCATTAAGGTCATATGGCCACTTTGGAATTACATCCAAATTCAAAAAATTAACATTTGAAACTTCCTCGAGGGCATGACCAATATCAAAAAGTGCAAAAGTATTGCACTGTAAAGGATAATTAGGCCAAATTTCCTTCTTGGCATCTTTGAGTTGCTTTGAAATACCACTTACCACAAGTTGGTAAGAAACCTCCCTAGCAAATAGCTTTTCAGGAACATAATAGGGCAGGACGTGGGAGAAGCATAGCTTCCGAAAACTCTGACATATGTGAAACTTTCTTCGGAAAACCATCTGGAAACAATCAAGATGTCTGTACTAGCATCTTTGGAAATCCTAGGGGATTTCTCATTAAATATAATCTAGTGCAGGGGTAGAATGACTCTATGGAAAATTTTATAAAAATATAGATGAAAATCTGACTCCCAAAGGGATCTGTGGTAAATGTTGATTGGAGTGGGGTCTTGGCTCGTCCACTTCCATCCCATGGTAGGAAAACTTGAAGAGAAGCAAATTGCATCCATGACATATGCACTCATGTAAAAGGGGGTATTTCCCTAGAGGAAAGACTTATTTTACTTCTATACTCCATGATACTTCTGGCCAAATTATTAGATAGGATATTTTCCCAATTAAGAATTAAAGAATTGACAATTGCGTCAATTAGTGGGACCCAATCTACATAAAACCTAGTAGTATCAGGCTTTGCAAACAATCTACACAACATTCCAGCAGCATAGCAATAAGG
Source organism: Pinus albicaulis (assembly GCA_034641835.2). Classification (NCBI taxonomy): domain Eukaryota; kingdom Viridiplantae; phylum Streptophyta; class Pinopsida; order Pinales; family Pinaceae; genus Pinus; species Pinus albicaulis. Next base: position 877,920,381 of record CM076584.1, on the reverse strand, counting down.
GGAAGGAATTTGTGCTATTGGGTACATACCGAGTTTGTCTCGTTTAAGCTTGCCTTGGTCATCCTTCCATTCCTTTATAACTTTCATCAGGTCTGGATGTTTCTTTGTAAAGCTTTGGACAAAAGCTTTATCATAGTTCTGTTGCGAGGTGGGTAAGTGGTACATCGTCTTCACATCTTCAGCCGTGAATGAACCAATATTCTCGTCCTTTGAATTCTTAAATGTCCTATCTTCTATGTTCATGTGGTAAATTACCCACTTAACCATATCTATATGAGGAAGAATCTTCAACCTCGTTGCTACCTTATGAATGAATGAGCATGCGACATCGAAATAGGTCGGGTCTGAAGAAACTGATACGCCTCCTGTAGCAACTTTGATTATTACCCTTGGTTGTTCACTCTCGAAGAATTGCTACATTGCCTCCCACGAGGAACTGCCATAATCCTTGTTGCAGGTGGCATCTGAGAATAAGGGAGACATATCTGAGCCTTTAGTAGATGATGCTTGGGAATTTCCTTGCCTTTCTTGTGCATCCCTGTTATCCTTGCTCCGTTAAGTGGTTTCCTGAATTCAAGTGAACAGAGAAAACTTTAGATATGAGGTGAATGAAGAGAAGGATATATTTAAAATTGATATAATAAAAAATCTGGTGTTCAATCATTCCAAACACGCTCGAAGTAGATATGAATCTTTCAAACCTTACTCCCATTAAATGTCGTTAATCACCTGTAATTCTTCTAATCAAATCTCTTACACACCTTTACGTGAAATGTCTATCGATCAATTTAATATGTTAGATCTTATATTCGGTTGATTAGATATGAATCATTTCACACACTTGTGCAATAACTATCAATATCGCATATCGCAACTCAAAACTATTTCTATTAGTTATGTTTTCCATTACCAATGAATTTTGCAAAATGCGATCTGTGCAAATCACAGATCGCAATTTTCATACGGTAATACAACTTGCATTTGGTTTATTTGCTGCGAAATGTGAAGTGCGCTAAGGAATCAGACCGATGCTCTTTATCAGACATTTGAAGTTTGATGATTGGTGCTTTATTAATTCGTTGGGTCCGATTCATCGCAACCGTTACCAAATTGTCATTAATTGATCGTTTTTAAAAGGTGCGATGCGATTTTCTTTTAAAGCGGTGTTTAGAGCTTTTGGAACAAGACTTTTATATGACTTCGAGAAAATGTTTAACGCATATCGTAGCTCACAAAACTTAATATGTTTTAAGTTGTTACACTTTTAATCTATGCGATTTGCGGTGAGCACTAAGAAATCAAAGCAAAAAAAGGGAAATAACTTTATTTCCTAAAGTTTTTAGACTTAGGCTAAGATAAAATCAAACAAATAAATTTTCTATTTATTTTAAAGGGCCCTAATTTAGTGAAAATAAATGGGTGGTGTTGTATGGTACAACAATTGGCGATTCACTTGGGAGAACCAACTATCTCTGATTAGTTTTTTGAAATTTCTAAAAAAAAAAATAGAAATAAAAATAGTTGCAGGAATGAATTTCAATAAATAATATCTCACTCAGCAATAAAATCTCTCTTAATTATAATTCATAAGAATTCCTCTTTAAAAATAAAAGTATGAGTATCTATATTAGTGTTTACTCATTTCAAAAAGATAAAGTAGGTGGCTCTTTCAGATTAGTTTTAAAAATATATACTCTTTTATGACAGGTAGAGCCTCTGACCCAATAGGCAATTTAAGCTTTTGGTAGGGTTAACTTTTACCCAACAATGATTCATTGTCCCATCCAGTCTTTCTTACAATCTTCAAAAATAAATTCCAACTTTATATACTTGATCTCTTTTGGAACTTGTTTTTCTTTTTTTTGTATATATTTTCTATTGCATTTTTATTTACTTAAAAGCCATTGTCTTGGCTTGGTGACCAAATATTGACAATGCCATTCACTCGTTGTAATGAAACTAATCAAGCTGGCTCTTGATGAGACCCCTTATCCTCTTGATATAATCTCAAGTAATTACCCTGTTTTAGTAGGCAGTATTGGTAATTTCAGTTCAACTATTTCCCTATGAACATGGTAAACAAGCTCGTGATGAGACTTATTATCTTCTAAGCTTTTTAAGAATAATTTTTGATTTCTTTCTAAAAATTGATAATTTTTCCCGGATCGGTTGAATCATTGGTCCTTTTGAGGATTATGGATGACAATTTTTAGAGTTTTAAGTTTGCTTCTCTGTAAAAGAGTCTTTACTATGTTAAAGATTCTTTTCTTGACTGACAACAGAATAACCATGCTTTATAAAGATGAGAGTTCATCAAAGAATAAATAACTTCAGAGAAATTGCATCTTTCGGTAAATAAGAATCTATTTGATTTTCAAATCTTTTAGTTGTTTCCTTCACATTTCTTATTTCTATAAGCGATAAATCGAAAAGATGTTCTGAGATATTTACTTGAAAAGCCAAAAATCAATACTACACAACTTTTATTTTCCTAAGGAAAATAAAAGACAATAGTATACATGGAATAGAAGAGGTTACCTCCTATGAAAAGTATTTCTTTAAAATCTGCCCATTAACAAGCAAAGAATCTCTTTTGCCTGATAGATCTTGCAATAAGAATGTTGATGGGCCTATTTCCTCAATGATTTGAAATGGACCTATCCACTATCGTATGTTTACCTTTTTCCTCATGTGCTTTGTGCCATTTCAATACCAAATCACCAATTTGAAAGTTTTTCGGAGTGATAGAAGTTGAATCAAATGAAGATTTTACTATCCATTGATGATGTGCATGAGTAACTTTAGCTTTTTCTCTTTCTTCTTCAAGGTTGAGAATTTGAAATTGTCTTACTTGCAAGGAAGAAGAAGGATATTCATCAATAAATTGAACTAGGGCAAGAGAGGGAATAACTACATTGGTAGGAAGAACAAATTCTTTTCCATAAACCAGATTGAATGGAGAAGTGCCAATGGAGGCCTTCTGAGTTATTTGGTCTGCCTAAAGAGAAAATATTAATGACTTATGCCAATTTCGTTGATTTTGATCAATAGTTTGTTTGATGATTCTAATAATGTTTTTGTTTGTGGATTATGCTAAACCATTTCTTTGCGGATAATAATTTGCGGAATACTTACGTTTAAAACCTCTTTTGATTGCAAATTCTATCATAGCCGCTCCTAAGAAATAAGATGCATTATCGAACATTAAAGCAGTAGGTAAACCAAACCTAGTTATGTTAAATTGATTAATGAAATCAATAATATTAACAAAGTTGGATACCTTTAGTGGAGTTTCTTCCACCCATTTAGTAAAATAATCTGCAGCTGTGAGAATATATTTATGTTGTTTGGAAGAGTTAGGAACGATATCACTGATTATATCTAATCCCCAATGCTCAAATGGTTGCTCGATATTAACTGGCTATAATGGGAAGGCTGGTTTCCTTTGTCTTCCAGATGCACTTTGACAAACTTTGCATTTTCTTGCATATTCATGAGCATATTTGAAAAGTGTAGGCCAATAGTAACCTGCATGTAGGATTTTATGTCCAAAATGTCCTGCAGCTGGTCCACCATGGAGTTCCTGCAAAAATTTCGCTGCTTCATTTTTCTCTAAGCATCTTAATAACACAGAATCAAAGATTCTTCTAAACAATATGTCATTGATTATTTCATATTGCTTGGCATTTAATCTCAAAGCACGTTTTGTTTTATAACTGATTTGGGTTGGGGCATATCCATTTTTCAAATAAAACTTGAGATCAGCATATTGAGATCGCATATCATTGAGGCTTACCTCTGATATTTGCACATTATTACCTGAATCTGCCTATGATGATAAATAGGATGCTGTTGTTAGCATTCTGCAAAAACATTGACCTGTAATAATTTTAGAGGGTCTAATTTCTACATCATATTCTTGTAAAGCAGTAACCCAGTTAGCCCTTTTCTCTCCTAATTCTCTTTGCATCAATAGTTGTCTCACCCCAGAGAATGGAACTATTATTTTGGTGTGAGCTTTAAGGAGAAATGGCCTAAAATGCTTTGTAGCTTTAAAGACAACAAACACTTGTTTCTCAATAGATGAATAATTTAGTTCCGCGCCTTGCAAATTTGAACTAAAAAATGATATTGGTGCTTCAATTTGTTGGTCATTAAGCTGTGTTAGAACAACAATGTATGATGTATCTGATGAGAAGGTGTATAAAGTAAAAGGATTAACAAAATTGGGGGTAGTCAGGAATGAATTGTTTGATTAAATCAAATGCTTCTCTTTCGTTATGCCCCCATTTAAAGACTGGATTTTTCTTAATCATGGTTTGCAATGGTAAAACCATTTGTGAAAAGTTAGGGACAAATATTTTTACAAAATTTATCTGTCCAAGAAACGACTGCATAGTTTTCTTGTTACGAGGAAAAGGAATTCTTTTAATCTCTTCGATTCTTTCAGGATCAATATAGATACCTCTATTTGACACAATGAATCCTAAATTTTTTCCTTCATCTAATGAAAAATATGACTTCCTTGGGTTTAATGAAATGCATTACTTTTTACATCGCTCAAGGAATTGCTTTAGGTCATTCACATGATTGGTCGCTTGTATAGAAAAGACTGTAATGTCATCTAGGTAAATAACCACTGATTTGTTGATGAGTCCTCTAAAATCTGTGTCCATGGCTCTATGAAAAGTGGCACCTGCATTAATTAACCCAAATTGCATCTTTTGGTAGGCATAAGTTCCCCACTTAGTCCTAAATGTAGTCTTTAATCTGTCATCTAGATGTACGAGGATTTAGTTATATCCTGAAAATCCATCTAAGAAAGACATAAGTTCAGAACCAACTTCTATTTGTAGTACTTGTTCCATGGTTGGTAATGGGAAATTGTCCTTCTGACATGCTTTGTTTAAATTCCTAAAATTAATACAAATCCTAATATCACCATTTTTCTTCTTGTCAGGAGCCAAATTTGAAACCCATTTAGAATGTCTAACTAGAAAGATTATCTTTGCTTTGAGGAGTTCATTCAATTTTTCTTTGATTTGATTTTCAAGATTTAGGTGAATTTTCCTCAATTTTTGTTGTATAGGTTTCTCATATGAAATTATAGGAATAGTGTGTTGAATAACAGAAGTGTCATATGTTTTAAGATTAGTGTAATCCCAAGAAAAAATACTTTTGTACATCCTTAATAACTTGACAAATGATAGTCTTTCATGAGAAGATAGACCAATACCTAAATTGACATTTTGAGGTTTATCATCAGTTCCGAGATTTACTAACTCAAATCTTAAGGTAGAACTTTGAGTTTTAGAGTAAGTAACTCTTTTAAACCTATCTTTTAGATCATAGAGGTCTTCTAATTTAACAATTGACTTAGGAATTGGATTTTCATCTAGTTCATCATTTATTAGAGTTTCATATACACTTTCATCTAAAATTTGATTATCATAAGATCCTTCATATGTAAGGAAATATATGATATTTGGATCATTATTAAATCTCTCCAATTGGTAATATTGTCAGGAACAGATGGTCTAAAAATCAATTCAATAGAAAATCTATCGGGACTAAATTCTTGAGATGGAATCAATTTCGAAGCTACATTAGCCAATAAATCTGCACTAGCATTTTGTATTCTAGGTACAAAAGAAATATTGAAGGCTAAGAAATGAATGGTCAATTCTTGGACTAATGATTGGTAATGTTTTAAATGTCCAGAATGACAATGGATGGTATTTATTACCTGTTTAATAATGATTTACGAAATATTTGATGCCGAGATCAATTGATTTGCACAAACCTTGGATTAATGTTTCATTCTTTGCTATATTGTTTGTGCAATCGAATTCAATCTGCAGGCTAACATGGTTTTTTCTCCTTCTGGGCTTATTGAAATACAGCCAACTACTGCACCATCTTCAGATTTGGAGCCATTAAAATAAAGGATCCAAAATAAAGAACTGACTACTGGTTTATCTAAAAAAATTTACATTTAGAAGTGTCTGTCTGGGAAAAAATCTCGATTTGACAGATAACTGCATTATCAAAAAGGGGTGATGGTTGAGCATTAAAATTTCCAAGAAATGATTCTAGCCAGTAGTTTCCAATAATATTATTATTGAATGCTACTGGCCTGTTTACCCCTTCAAGATCGGTGACTGTATGCTTCATGAATTTCTCTCGGCCTACCCAGATTTGATTTGGTTTTCCATTGTGTGGTAGCCACATATGTGACCAGTCAGTTGCAAAATATCCATGAAGTTTTTCAGACCAGTCTATGCTTAACACTAAACTATAAAACTCAGGAATATCAACCACCAATATATCAATTATCTGAGCAACCTTGGGGTTCGATGACAATCTGATAGAGAGAAAATTTATTTCTCCTACAACCTCTACCTTAGTTCTATCAATTTGTACTATATTGTTACACCATTTTTTGGTCATCTAACCTATTATCATTAGATGGGCCCAAGTACACCATGTAAGACCAATTTTACCCTAAGTAAAATTGCTTTCACTATGTGAAATAACTTAGTAAAACACCTTTATTAAGTTGTTTATGGTCTAAACAGGAAACCCCAAAAGGAAATAATAAACAAATCTATATTTGTTTATATTTCCTCAAGGAATAATTAGTTAAACACAATTTAATTATTATTCCTGGTCATAGTTAACCCAAAACAAGGAAATCAATTAAATAAATCCTTATTTATTTGATTATTTCCTAGGAATAAGTTATTTAATCCTTATTTAAATAATATTCCTAGTTAAATTTGACTAAATCATTTATAAATAATTAAATACATTATTATTTATTTAATTATATTTCCACCATTTCCTTAAAATAATAAATAAATCATTTATTTATTTATTATGTATAAATAAAGGAATTGACCCAAGTCAAAAATCCTTTCCCCTCCACAAATATAATAAAATATTCCTAAAAGGTGGTTCTAGAATTTGGTTAATAATATTTTATTCATGCACCAAATTCTAGACCGCTCTAATATTTTGTTATAAATAGAAGGGTTTTCGCATTCATTTGTCACCTTTTCATTATATATTAGATCACTCTAGATCTATATTCCTAGTCTGACTTTGAGCCATTATCATTGTCACATTCTCCATTTTTGCTTTGTGAGCTCCCTTTAAGTTCTATGTTTGTCTGGGTTTTCTACACCAACAAGAGAGAGAAATTTTAGATCTGAAATGCTGAGGACTTTCAAGAACCCATCCCATTGAGGAGAATTGGAAACACCTTTCTTGTTTTCCTCTTAGGTGCCCTTTAATATAAAAATTCTTTCAAAAATATTGTTCTTGTCTTGTCTATTGGATGCATGGAGAAAATTCATTTTTACTGCTTAATGTCTTTTTATGCATAGATCTGGATTTGTGCAGCTTTGTTTGGATCAACTAACTGCAGGTTTGGAGATATTGGCAGCCATAATTGATGTTAGGGCTATTTGTTATGCGTAGCTAAAGTGGTCTTTTTCCGACAAAAGATTCATACTAGCATATATGAATAAGGGAACTTTGAGGAGTTATGTTCAACTTAGCACATACTGACTTTGGCACGATATTAGAGGAAGCCCCTAAGTTTATTAAACAATTATGGAAGTTTTTATTATATATATCATAGGTTAAAATAAATGGAAGAGTTTGTGAGATGGATCGGTCACCTATCATAATCAAATTTGTAGCATCTATTTTAGTTGAAGGAGAAGGTGGTTTACCCATTTGATTAGCAGCTTGGACTATTACTGGGGCAAGTAACGCTGAAGTAGGAACTGCATTTAAATCTCTAAGTAATATTTTCTGTTGTTGTTTTAACTTAGTAAGTTCATGAATTGAAATGTTGGCCCTGGTCTTTTTCATATCCTCAACTACATTATACTCAATAGTGTTAGAGACTACCATTGTCTTTGATGTAGGTGGAGTATCTTAATTAATAGGGTTTGTTTGTGTAGCCTTATATGTAGACTTTTTTCTTACTGTTTTATCTTCAGCAGGCGTTGAATTCTTCTGTTTCTGATTTGGCTGCATTGCTTCAATAATATTTTTTTTCCTTGTACTCACATGCAAAGCTTCTTGTTCCTGATTTGGTAGGATAAAATCCCACATTCCATTTAGTTCAACTTCTTCTTCTTCATCATTTTCTTCTTCCTCTATTTTCTCTTCATCTGTATCTTGATCACATTCAACATTAGGTATGATATTCGGTGGTTGAGAATTATAAGACTAATTTTTCTTGAAGGGTATGAAAGTCTTTTTTGAACTATAAATTTCAACAACTTGTTTCTTGATATCTGCCATTTCATTTGTCATGGTCTTTAAAACTTTCTGAAGACCTTCTACATCAAAAGGGTCTTTGGATGGCTTCTTTTTTGAATCATCTTTGACGGATACTTTCTTTGATTTCCTATCTTCTTGGGAATTCCTCTTTTCTAGAGCAATTATGTGTTTCTCTACAGATAAAGATTCCTTCATATTTTCTGCCAATGTAGGCAGTTTTTCTCTATAAAAAAATGGCTATATTGAATGGGAGAGATGAAATATACCATTCAATTTGAACATCTGCACGAGGAACTACCATAGCAGGAATTTTATTGAGAAATTTATTAAATATTAAATTAAAGTATTTTATTTTCTCCCCTGTTTTATCCTTTATATTTGATAAATAATTGATAAGCGATGCATTGGTTCTCTCATCTCCAAACTTAGCTAAAAATTATTCTTCAAATATATTCCAGCTAGTTATAGAGCAGGAAGGTAATGAAAAATACCAGGATCCTGCAAATCCTGTGAGAGTATATGGAAATAATCTTACAACACAATCTTCTTCAACTACCTCTTTTAAATTAATGGCTAATATGTAATTATGAATGTGTTCTTCAGTTGGAAGACCATCATTAGGATTAAATTTGGGTAACCATATTTCAGTGTATTTTGGGAGAGGATGAAGAGGAGCAAACATTTATACAACCCCTGGATTATTCCATGGTTGTACATTTGGTGGAGGTACTTGGCCTGCCATTGGTCCTTGGGTGGATGTGATGGATTGAGTTTGAGTTTGAAGAAGAGGCAGGCTGAGAGTTAGAACTAGTTGAAGGAATAGTAGTCCGGGTACTGGAACTAGTTAAAGTAACACTAATTTTTGGAATGGAAGTTATGGAAGTGAGTGGAGGAAATGGAGGTGAATGGGATGGATTATTAGATAAGATCTCACTGGTGACTGACTCTGATTCATTCCTCTTTAACTTCCTGTTGGAATAGGGTCTCCTACGAGCTCCGAAACTGGTCCAATTTTTGAATACTTTGATTATATTTAGTCTAGCGCAGGAGTTTTGGGGTGGGTCAAAGCCCCGAAAGCATTGTAATGGGTAAAAGGGTAAACCAAGGGTCCGAAAACCACGAGTTGCGGACCATAGGAAAGTTTAGGCTAGATTATTATAAATAGAGGAACATTTTGTATTGTAAGGTAGGCAATGAAGAGCTATTGATGCGAACTGTAGTTTAAGATATCTGTTGGGTTTTTGGGGGAAAGGACTCTTGCTGGTTGTGTGTGCAGAGATCCAGAGTCCAGCTGTGTGCGGACCCTGCTGTTGTGTGCGTAGGCTGGGAAGGGTATTGAATTACTGCATTATGCGCATTCTGTATTCAAGCTGTGAAATATCTGTGTAAGTGTGTTTGTTGTATATGGATCTATTTTATTATGTTTTATGCAATATTGTGCTACTGTCATAGAGTATATAATTATAGATTTAGCGCACGTAGATGCGAAAAGAGACCTATTGACCTTGCGCAGAAAGAGGCGTTTTGGGTAGCGCAGGGCGGGACACAGCTTTGCTTGCCTTACCTATCCTTTATCAGGGTGCGAAAACCTGGTTCCAGCACCCACCCATACTACTTTGGGTGAGACTTTGAATTGCGCAAGAAGGTCACTGTCGAAAGGGCCAGTAGTATAGGGGTTTGTTGGCAAACCTTGAACTCCGAACCTGGGTCAGGACCCCTCGAGCCAACAAATGGTTCCGTTGTCGGGACCTGGAGCATTTTGAGGAAGGGATCGGGCAATGACAAGCGAATACTGGAAACCTGACAAGGAAGTGAATGAGCACCACTCTGGATGAAAGTATAACGTGGAGCGGTAAGTACTATCGAACTAATCGAGACAGGAGAAGAACCTACTAACTTGGAGGAAGGATTACCAGATGCACAATTGTTCACCATTAAGGTTGTTGATCCACACTTCGCTGATATCATTCAGTTCCTAACTACAGGCGTAGCCCCCGTAGAATATTCGGTGCAGCAGAAGAAGGAGTTGGTTACTCGGGCGGCGGACTTTACTATCATCACCGGCCAGTTATACAAGCTAGGCGCTGATGAAATACTACGTAGATACGTCTTGGAACATGAACGACATGTTGTTTTGGCGGAGGCACACAAAGGCGTCGCAGGAGGCCACTATGCAGGGAGAGCAACGACACAAAATATTTTGAGAGCTGGGTTATGGTGGCCTACCCTGCATCAGGATTCTTACACCTATTGTAAATCTTGCGATACATGCCAGCGAAACAGACGGCCCTCCCGTCAAGATGAGATGCCATTATAGCCTCAGATAGCTTTATAGGATTTTGAAAAATGGACCATTGATTTTGTGGGACCCATCAATCCGCTAGGGAAGAAGACAGGTGGGCACTACATTATTACCACCACTGACTATGTCACTCGATGGGCTGAGGCACAAGCAGTGAAGGATTGTACTGCGGTACTGCTGCACACTTCATCTTTGAGCAGATTCTGACTAGGTTTGGCTGCCCAAAGATCCTAATGAGTGACAGAGGTATGCACTTCGTTAACGAAATTATTCGAGCCCTGAATGAAAAATTCCGGATCCATCAAGCGAAAATTACCCCATACCATCCACAGGAAAATGGGGCGGTTGAGGCTTTTAACAAAATCTTGGAATAGGCATTAACCAAGGTCTGCAATGCTGATCGTAGTGACTGGGATATACGCATCTCCTATGTTCTGTGGGCCTACCAAATGACCTGCAAGAAGCTAACAGGAAGGACCCCCTTTCGGATGGTCTATGGCAAGGAGGCCATTATTCCTAGAGAATACGTTGTCCCTAGCATACGCATCATAGCATTTACAAATATGGCCGAACCTGATATCATGGAGGAGCACCTTGCACAACTTTTGGCATTGGAGGAAGATTAGTTTATTGCTAACTTTCATCAGCAAGTTCAGAAGGCTCGCGATAAATCCTGGCATGATCGACATATTCGTGAAAAGACATTCATAGCAGGTGACCTAGTCCTCTTATACGATAGCCAATTTGTGAAACACCCAGGAAAATTCCGGCAGCACTGGCTTGGCCCCTACACTGTTAAGGAAATCACGAATGGTGGAGCATTCCGGCTAGCTACCCTGTGTGGTGACATGTTACCTGGCTTTGTCAATGGCAGTCGACTCAAGACATACAGGGCTAAATGACTATATGGCTGGAATAATTGGCTTAGGCACGATCGAGTTGCCAGGCAGAGGCCGCTAACGCACCAGTGGGATACGCGCGCGGGTCATCCAATCACTCCAGAGGCGCTTGGAAAACCTGTGCCCACAGTGACTAGGGACGAGTCACAAGATTGTGTTGGGGGATTTTTGGAACAGGGTCTCCTACGAGCTGCGAAACTGGTCCAATTTTTGAATACTTTGATTATATTTAGTCTAGCGCATGAGTTTTGGGGTGGGTCAAAGCCCTGAAAGCATTGTAATGGGTAAAAGGGTAAACCAGGGGTTCGAAAACCACGAGTTGCGGACCATATGAGAGTTTAGGTTAGATTATTATAAATAGAGGAACATTTTGTATTGTAAGGTAGGCAGTGAAGAGCTATTGATGCGAACTGTGGTTTAAGATATCTGTTGGGTTTTTGGGGGAAAGGACTCCTGTTGCCTGTGTGCGTGGAGATCCAGATTCCAGCGTTGTGTGGACCCTTCAGAAGCTTCAGAATTTTCAGCAGAAATGGATACTTTCTCTAAACTTTCTATCAAAGACTAAACTTCAGGGGAATTTTGATGAAAATCGGGAGACAATATGGGTTGAGTATCACTAGGAGACTTAGGAGAAGGACGTTCAACTTTAGATCTTAAAGATTTAGGTCTAGCTAATTGTTTGGAAGTTGAAAGGGATCTAGAGGGAGAGAGACTCTTAGGTTGATCAGATCTTCTTGCCATTCACAATTTCCCTCCTTCTAGTGCCAAAATTTTGAGGCCTCGAGATTTCGTTGCCACAACATGGGGGAAAACCACCTAGTCCGAAACTTAGAGCAAGTCCTTTTCCGTTTGGTGTGGTAGCTCTGATTGGGGATGAAGGGACTAGTTTCCCAATAAGGATGATTTTTGGGTGTGTTTTGTTTATATAACACACAATGGAAAAAAAAATTAATCTATCTCATGCATTTATCTAACACTTATCTATTCTACTATATACCCGGGGTGTTTCTTCCTTTATGCGATCTAAAGAGATATCCTTCAACTATTAGTAATGAAGATTATTTAAGAGTTGAAGGAGATGAAAATTATGTAAAGATAATTCCCCTAACAAAATAGTTTGATTAAAAGAATTATGAAAATTGTATCGCATTCATATGTGTGATTATATATCAGATAAGAAATCAAAGACAAATATTAGTACAGAAGTGCATTTAACATTCATTTATGATAACATTTCAAATATATAATGCAAGTAAAAAGATAATTGTCAATCTAGAAACAAAAAATTAATATAAATGAATAGAAGTACCATATATACGAATTCCTACCCATATAATCTGACAGTAGATTTTCTGCTCCTCTTCACTTTCATGCAATTTAAAAATACAATAGTGCAACATCAGTTAAATGGCTTCAAATGTCAAAATATAGCAGATTCTGTCCATTAATCCATCAAAGCATTTACAAACTTACAGAAGTGCATTCTTTGCAAATGTTTTTGACAAATTTCTAGACCCTTCTCTAAATGCATGAGAAGGGTTTAAATACTAAAATATAATATGTTTAAAAATATATTATTACATGAAAATAGAGGAGGTTTCAAACAACCATCCTCGTAAGACAAACTTCAACTACAATCTAGGAAAATAAAGTAACAACATAACTTATGAGTTATGATGCTCCTTTTGGATTTGATCCTGAAGTTGAAAAATATCTAGCATGGGTTTAAGTTGAGCTCGCTATAAAATTCTCGATCTGACCTGGCCCTTGAATACTGCATTTGAAAGTGTTGGCTGCGACCTTTTTGTTGAATCAGTTAATGTCTGTAGGGTTTGGTACTGATGATAAGGTTTGATCAGAAAATTCCAATAATTTTGTTGATCAAACTTATTTACCTTTTTAATAATTTATTCCTGCATCTCTGTCCTTTGTTTCCACTGCGCCTCTAACGACTTGATTTCTGAGAGCGCTTTAGATGTGGACTCCTTGATAAGCTCAAATTTCAAAAGCTGTTCACAAAAAGATTCAGTAATTTCCTATGTTAACCTTGATGCTTTTGTTGTTGCTTTGTCTGCTTGCCTTAGCTGTGCTTCCCAATCCTTAAATAAGTTTTCTTTGTGAAATTTATCTACCTGGGGTAGATCAACTTCCTTTGCTGAGTCTGATGCTTGCCATTGAATGAGTTCATTAATTTTCTTGTCAATTTTCTCACACTCAAGTTTCTGGATAGCCACTTTTTGGATCAGGATTTCACTTGAATCATAATAAGAGCTAGTGATTGAAGCCTGTTGGAAAAATACTGCTTGTTTATGCTTTAGCTTAACATTCACTTCCAATGCTTCTTTTATGAATTTCTCTACATGTGGCTTGTTTTTTAATTTGTTTATTGTTGTTTCCAGTTTTGTTTGATTTTCTGTAAGTTGCACATGATGTTGTAAAGTTAATCTTTCAACATCCTTTTGAAACTGAAACATTTTAATTCCATTTTTCTATTGGAGTTAGAATTTTCTTGCTCTAACAGTCTCTCTAAATCTTGTATTTTGTCTTCTCTTTGTTTCAGTAACAATTGAAATTCAGTGGCCTTATCAATAGTGGCAGTAGCATATGCCCCTGCAAACTGTGATAGCTTGGTTAAATGTTCAGTAGGATCGACTAGGGGATCCTTCCATAGAATGTCAACATATTTATTTGTAAGATTTGAGATTGTATCATCTATTCTTCTCCTCTTTCTCCTCTTGACTACATCCTTATGATTAGGACTGTAGAAGATATCTAATGAAGGAATTTCTTCAATTTGTAAAACTATTTGCTCTGTAGGGTAGGCTGAAATGATCTCTCGATCATGAGTTTCAGGTACTTGTTGTAGCGGAGTAGCAATTTCCACTAATTTATGAGAATGTTTTGGCGTCTGAAAAATGGTAGATTGATCAGTATTAGGATTTGGTTGTGATGTTTTCAGTGCCTTAGAATTTTTTTCCCATTCATTCTTCAAATGCTTTGGCTGAGATTTTTCTGACTGATCAGGTGTGTTTTGGCTATGCTGAACTTCTTGGGAAGATGATTCATTCCCATTAATTCCTCCTTTCTCTTGCATTTCAATCTCTTTGATTACTTGATCAATTACCTTTACTAGGCTCTCATTTCTATTTTCAGATTCATTATCAGAATGATCCAAATTCTGAGATTGATGTTCTGATTGGTCTGATTCATCTTCAGACATGTCTTTAGCTTCATTATCCAAGCTAATACTTGGAGTCGGTCTGTTGACATCTTCAATAATCAATAAATCCAAAGGAATCCTTTCCAGTATCTTGTTTCTGTATGCTTGGAAGGCTTCAAAGTCATCTTGATTGAGCTGACTGGATGCAAACTTTAGTACATCTGTAAGCTTTTCAATACCTTGAAAGAAATCATCAAATCTATCTATCTCTTTCAAAAAAGGCTTCACTTTGTGCTATGTGGCGTAATTTTTAATTACACCATTGGGGTCATATGGTCACTTTGGCATTACAGCCAAATTCAAAAAATTAACATTTGAAACTTCCTTGAAGGCATGACCAATATCAAAAATTGCAAAAGTACCATACTGCAAAGGGAAATTAGGCCAAATGGCCTTCTTGGCATATTTGAGTTGCTTTGAAATAACTCTTACCACAAGTTGGTAAGCAACCTCTCTAGCAAGTAGCTTGTCAGGAACATAATAGGGCAGGACATGGGGAGAAGCATAACTTCTGAAAACTCTGACATAGGTTAAACTTTCTTAGGAAAACCATCTGGCAACAAGCAAGATGTCTGTACTAGCCTCTTTGGAAATCCTAGGGGCTTTCTCGTTAAATATAATCTGGTGCATGGGTAGAATGACTCTATGGAAAATTTTATAAAAATGTAGATGAAAATATGACTCCCAAAGGGCTCCATGGTAAATGTGGATTGGAGTGGGGTCTTGGGTTGTCCACTTCCATCCCATGGTAGGAAAACTTGAAGAGAAGCAAATTGTGTCAATGACATAGGCACTCATGTAAAAGGGGGATATTTCCCTAGAGGAAACACTTATTTTACTTCTACACTCCATGATACTTCTGGTCAAATTATCAGATATGATATTTGCCCAATTCAAAATTAAAGAATTGATGATTGCTTCAATTAGTGGGGCCCAATCTACAAAAAACCTAGTAGTATCAGGCTTTGCAAACAATCTGAACAATATTCCAGCAACATAGCAATAAGGGTAAGGAATTTGTGCTATTGGGTACATACCGAGTTTGCCCCGTTTAAACTTGCCTTGGTCATACTTCCATTTCTTTATAACTTTCATCAGGTCTGCATGTTTCTTTGTAAATCTTTGTACAAAAGCTTTGTCATAGTTCTGTTGTGGGGTGAGTAAGTGGTACATCATCCTCACATCTTCGGCCATGAATGAATCAATATTCTTGTCCTTTGAATTCTTAAATGTTCTATCTTCTATGTTCAAGTGGTCAAGTATCCACTTAACCATATCTGTATATGGAAGAATCTTCAACCTCGTTGCTACCTTATGAATGAATGAGCATGCAACGTCGAAATAGGTCGGGTCAGAAGAAACTGACACACCTGCTGTAGTAACTTTGATTATTACCCTTGGCTGTTCACTCTCGAAGAATTGATACATTGCCTCCCACGAGGAATTATCACAATCCTTGTTGCAGGTGGTATTTGAGAATAAGGGAGAGATATCTGAGTCTTCAGTAGATGATGCTTGGGAAATTTCCTTGCCTTTCTTGTTAATCCCTATTATCCTTGCTCTGTTAAGTGGTTTCCTGAATTCAAGTGAATAGAGAAAACTTTCGATCCGAGGCAAATGAAGAGAAGGATAGATTTAAAACTGATATAATAAAAAATTCGGAGTTCAATCGTTCCAAACGCGCTTGAAGTACATATGAATCTTTCAAACCTTACTCCCATTAAATTCCGTTAATCACCCATAATTCTTCCAATCAAATCTCTTACACACCTTTACGTGAAATCTATATCAATCAATTTAAGACATTATATATTATATCCAGTTGATTAGATATGAACAATTTCGCACACTTGTGCAATAACTATCAATATCGCATATCGCAACTAAAAACTATTTATATTAGTTATGTTTTCCATTTCTAATGAATTTCGCAAAATGCAATATGCGCAAATCACAATTTTCACACGGTAATAAAACTTGCATTTGGTTTATTTGCTGTGAAATGCGAAGTGCAATAAGGAATCATGTCGATGTGCTTTATCGGGCATTTGAAGTTTTATGATTGTTGCTTTATTAATTCGTCGGGTTCGATTCATCGCAACCGTTACCAAATTGTCATTAGTTGATTGTTTTTAAAAGGTGCTATGCGATTGTATTTTAAAGCGATGTTTAGAGATTTTGTAATGGGAGTTTTGTATGACCTCGAAAAAAGGTTTAGCGCATATCACAGCTCATAAGAGTTAATATTTTTTAAGTTGTTAGGCTTGTAATCTATGCGATTTGCTATGAGCGCTAAGAAATCAAAGCGAAAAAGGGAAAGAACATTATTTCCTAAATTTTTTAGACTTAGCCTAAGATAAAATCAAATAAATAAATATCCTTTTTATTTTAAAGTGTCCCCATTTAGTGAAAATAAGTGGGGGGTGTTGTATAATACAACAATTGGCGATTCACTTGAAAGAACCAACTATCTCTGATTAGTTTTTTGAAATTTCTAAAAAAGTTTTTTGCAATAAAAATAGTTGGAGGAATGAATTTCAATAAATAATATATCACTCAGCAAAAAAATATCTCTTAATTATAATTCATAAGAATTCCTCTTTAAAAAAAAAAAGTATGAGTATCTATATCAGTCTTTACTCAGTTCAAAAATATAAAGCAGGTGGCTCTTTCAGATTAGTTTTATAAATATATATTGTTAGATCTAAGACTTTTGTGATCCATATATTAGATAAATGTCTTTTTGGATTAATCACATCATTAGGATTTGGTCGACATTTCGAACCAACTAATGTGTTTCATCCTCAGGACAAGGTGAAAAACCAATCGATCTAATTGAATAAATAGTGTGGATGCATCATCGCTCGGTATTAGCTGAATAAAACTATCTGGGCTAGTTTTCTTCAACTAATACCGAAAATGATGCATCCACGCTATTTATTCAATTAGATCGATTGGATTTTCAACTTGTCCTAAGGATGAACCACATTAGTTGGTTCGAAACGTCGACCAAATCCTAATGATGTGATTAATCGGAAAAGACATCTCTCTGAAATATATACTCTTTTATCACAGGTAGAGCCTCTGATCCAATAGGAAATTTAAGCTTTTGGCAGGGTTAACTTTTACCCAACAATGATTCATTGTCCCATCCAGTCTTTCTTACAATATTCAAAAATAAATTCCAACTTTATATACTTGATCTCTTTTGGAACTTATTTTCCTTTTTTTGTCGATATTTTATATTATATATTTATTTACTTAAAAGCCATTGTCTTGGCTTGGTGACCAAATATTGACAACACAATTCACTAGTTGTAATTAAACTGATCAAGCTGGCTCTTGATGAGACCCCTTGTCCTCTTGATATAATCTCAAGTAATTACCCTGTTTTGGTAGGCAGTATTGGTAATGTCAGTTCAACTATTTCCCTATGAACATGGTAAACAAGCTCTTGATGAGAGTTATTATCTTCTAATTTTTTTTAGCATAATTTTTTATTTTCTTCCTAAAAATTGATAAGTTTTCCCGGATCGGGTGAATCATTGGTCCTTTTGAGGATCCTGGATGATAATTTTTAGAGTTTTAAGATTGATTCTTTGTAAAAGAGTCTTTACTATGTTAAAGATTCTTTTCTTGACTGACAACAGAATAACCATGCTTTATAAAGATGTGAGTTCATCAAAGAATAAATAACTTCAGTGAAATTGCATCTTTCAGTAAAATTGAATCTATTTGATTTTCATATCTTTCGATTGTTTCCTTAACATTTCTTATTTCTATAAGCGATAAATCAAAAAGATTTTCTGAGATATTTACTTGAAAAGCCAAAAATCAATACTATGCAAATTTTATTTTCCTAAGGAAAATAAAAGACAATAGTATACAGGGAATAGAAGGGGTTACCTCCTATGAAAAGTATTTCTTTAAAATCTGCCCATTATAAGGAAAAGAATCTATTTTGCCTGATAGATCTTGCAATAAAAATGTTGATGGGCCTATTTCCTCAATGATTTGAGATGAACCTATCCACAATTTTTGAAATTTGGTATTTTTAACTTTTTCCTCATGTGATTTGTCCCATTTCAATACCAGATCACCAATTTGAAAGTTTTTTGGAGTGACAGAAGTTGAATCAAATGAAGCTTTTACTATATGTTGATGATGTGCATGAGTAACTTTAGTTTTTTCTCTTTCTTTTTCAAGTTTGAGAATTTGAAATTGTCTTACTTGCAAGGAAGAAGAAGGAGATTCATCAATAAATTGAACTAGGGCAAGAGAGGGAATAACTACATTGGTAGGAAGAAAAACTTCTTTTCCATAAACCAGATTGAATGGAGAAGTTCCAATGGAGGCTTTCTGAGTTATTCAGTCTGCCCAAAGAGCAAGGATTAATGACTTTGCCAATTTCGTTGATTTTGATCAACAATTCGTTTGATGATTCCAATAAGGTCTTTATTTGTGGAGTCTGCTAAGCCATTTCTTTGTGGATAATAACTTGCAGAATACTTACGTTTAAAACCTCTTTTGATTGCAAATTCTATCATAATAGCTCCTGAGAAATAAGATGCATTATCTAACATTAATGCAATAGGTAAACCAAACCTAGTTATGATGAATTGATCAATGAAATCAATAATATTCTTAGAGTTGGATACCTTTAGTGGAATTTCTTCCACCCATTTAGTAAAATAATCTGTAGCTGTGAGAATATATTTATGATGTTTGGAAGAGTTAGGAACGATCTCACCAATTATATATAATCCCCATTGTTCAAATGATTGCTTGATATTAACTGGTTGAAATGGGAACGCTGGTTTCCTTTGTCTTCTAGATGCACTTTGACAAACTTTGCATTTTCTTGCATATTCATGAGAATATTTGAAAAGTGTAGGCCAATAGTAAGCTGCATGCAGAATTTTATGTGTTGTTGTATTTCCTCCAAAATGTCCTCCAGCTGGTCCATCATGGAGTTCCTGCAAAACTTTCTTTGCTTCAGTTTTCTCTAAGCATCTTAATAACACATAATCAAATTTTCTTCTAAACAATACGTCATTGATTATTTCATATTGCTTGGCATTTAATCTCAAAACACGTTTTGTTTTATAACTAAGTTGGGTTGGGGCATATCCATTTTTCAAATAAAACTTGAGATCATCGTATTGAGATTACATATCGTTGAGGCTTACCTCTGATATTTGAAAATTATTACCTGAATTTTCCTTTGATGATAAATGGTATGCTCCTGTTAGCATTCTGCAAAAACATTGACCTCTTATAAATTTAGAAGGTCTAATTTCTACATCATATTCTTGTAAAGTAGTAACCCAGTTAGCCCTTTTCTCTCCTAATTATCTTTGCATCAATAGTTGTCTCACTACAGAGAATGGAACTATTATTTTGGTGTGAGTTTTAAGGAGAAATGGCCTAGAATTATTTATAGCTTTAAATACAACAAATGCTTGTTTCTCAACAGAGGAATAATTTAGTTATGCGCCTTGCAAATTCGAACTGAAAAATGATATTGGTGCTTCAATTTGTTGGTCATTAAGTTGTGTTAGAACAACAACATACGATGTATATGATGAGAAGGTGTCTAAAGAAAAAGGATTAAGAAAATTGGGGGCAGCCAGGAATGAAGCTTTAATAATGGATTGTTTTATTAAATCAAATGCTTCTCTTTCGTTATGTCCCCATGTAAAGACTGGATTTTTCTTAATCATGGTTTGCAATGGTAAAACTATTTGTGAAAAGTCAGGGACACATCTTTTTACAAAATTTATTTTTCCAAGAAATGACTACATAGTTTTCTTGTTATGAGGAAAAGGAATTCTTTTAATCTCTTCGATTCTTTCAGGATCAATATAGATACCTCTCTTTGACACAATGAATCTTAAAAATTTTCCTTCATCTAATGAAAAATATGACTTATTGGGTTTAATTAAATGCCATACTTTTTACTTCGCTCAAAGACTTGCTTTAGGTCATTCACATGATTGGTTGCTTGTCTAGAAAAGACTGTAATGTGATCTAGGTAAATAACCACTGTAATGTCATCTAGGTAAATTACTGATTGGTTTAGCAGTTTTATTTAAGAATTTGAAGCATATTATCTTGTTGATCTAGGTGTTGTGCATATCACAATATAGGTTTCCTTTCAATGCAATAGTTAGATCTCAAATAAAATTCAACTCATCCTTTCTATGTTACTTCATATTTTCTAGCAATTTGCATTATTATTAATGTTGTAGATGATTGGAAATATTGAGTAACTTTATGTGGTGTGTATGTACTACTGTTTATTTTTAGGGTTATCATTTTCATTTATAGTCCTTATCCTACCATCATCTCCCTTCTTTCGATCTCAACAACTCCCTCAAAACACTACTCATCGAAAGTATGTTTCTGGTTTGTTGAAGACAACTGTGTGCATTGGTCCTTGTGCAAGATGGCCCACTAAAGGGTACTCAAATTGGCAAGGGACTCATACAACCTTCATTTACCATCCATTAACCTTTACTATATTCAAACCACAATTTTCACCTCCAGAATGCTCACAGATTCAATCATGTAGAAAAATAGAGCAATCTTGTAGCAATCCTATGACATCCCGTAGCACCATGTAAAAGCCTTCCAAAATTGACCTTAATTGTCCTTAAAGATTTATTTTTTCCTCCTAGCCCTTAATAATGTCTCTTAGGCTCTGAAACCATGATTGAGGGATACCAAATACCACTTCTGACTTACCTTTCCACCACTCCAATTCATCTTTGCAATTAGGGTTAGTGAACAAGTTCATGCATTGAATGACATAATGATGATTTACATGATTATTTCATGAAGAACTTAATGAACTCTGTTAATAGGATATAATCTCTCTTGAATGCAGTGATTGAAGGTTTATTTCATGCTCTTTACCTTGTGCAAGCTAGATTAAGTTTGCTTTCTTTGTTTGATTCTTCTTAAGCTAAGGTTTCCATTTTAAGCATTGTTATTTCCTATGCATAGACTAGGTTTTCCTCCGATGTAACATTTACATTTCGCAAGTAGATTAATAATTACATTTTGCAAGTAGATTAATGTTTACATTTTGCAAGTAGATTAATATTTACATTATGCAAATAGAATAACATTTACATTCATGCAAGTAGGTTAACCTTTACATTTTTGCAAAGTAGAGTAACATTTCCATTCCTGAAAATAGATTAGCATTTCCATTCCCGCAAATAGATTAAAATTTCCATTATTGCAAGTAGATTACAACTTCCTTTTATGCAATATATTTTTCTTGCAAATCTAGATTCAATTGATAGAGTGGTTTATGTATTCATTGGTTTGGTCCATTGTACTAGAGTAACTTGACTAGAGCTTAGCCTACTATGCATACAACACTGCCACCTCTTAAGTTTGTATGAACCCCAGGTTGATAATTAAAGTTTCTAGACATGGGATTTTCATCACTCTTGTTGCAATAATGGGGCTCATCAACTATCAAATAGAGTTACAAATTTGATTCTTCTAGAGTCTTCCTCATTGTCATCACATGGCTAGTCCCTTTTCCATGAATAATTGGGGTTGGTGCAACATCCTCGTGAATTATGATGGTCAATCGTGATAGGTAAACTTTAGGGAGTTGTAAATTGGGGTTATCTAGAGTGGTTATACATAATGGTTGTAATATTCCCTACACAGGTTCAAATCCATGCCATTGATGTGATCAGCTATAATGCCTTCATGATAAATAATGTTGTAACAAATTCATGAATATGAATATTTTTTCACTGCCTCAGAGCCTTGTAAACTCTTGAGTGAGTTTATCTACGAACTATATTGGTACCAAAAACCTCACTCTAGCCCTTGGGCTAAGAGGGACGTTGATTTATTTCCTCAGGAAAAAATGTTCTTTCCGGAGGCATAACTTTTTCATTGGAACTTTGTTCGATGTATTTCACGTACTCTTAGAAAGGTTTATTAACGTATGTGAGAGAGAGAGAGAGAGAGAGAGAGAGAGAGAGAGAGAGAGAGAGAGAGAGAGAGAGAGAGAGAGAGGATGAACACCCACTAGGATGTTTTGCCCACCATTCAGCTTGGAATACATGTCCCATCAACCGTGGTTATTATTTTGTCTTTATTAACTTTTATTACATAGAATTTTCACCAGGGCTGTTACAAAACCCTCCCCCTTGGGGGAACACTGTCCTCGGTGTTTAATGAAATATACAAAGCAACAAACCGCTGAAAAGAAAACATACTGCCCATGGAGCTTTATAACACAACTTGTTGCAGTATTTACAATGATCTACCTACTGAAAACATGACAAAATATTGCATACTGGAGCTTGATAACACGATTCATTATGATATTTACAATAATATACACATATACACATTTTCTCAACCAAAAAATTAAAGGATATGATGCCCGTATCAACAATAAGAGAATCTAGAGGCTCACACCTCCAACCTTAAAGTAATACCAAGGTTTAACTCCTTCCGAGGAAGTCCAGAATCCACTGTCAAAGTAAAAGTTGCATCCAATGTCTAGCACTACAATCCTGCGCCACTATACCCTCAGTGAATAGTTTCTGACTCATTGTTCCAGGGCACACTCCCATTGTGCATCTAATTCCATCTGTCAATGCTAATAACCAACACAAATCCATCCTTGGACTTCCCTTATTTGCTGCACAGTCCACCGGAAAATCTGGTCACCCCATTTTGTGCAGTCACACACCTTCCAAGTCCTGCAGGCATCCCCTTCTCTGCTACACAGTCCCTCGGGCGACCCCTTTGTTGGTAAGGTTTCCTTGCATCAGAAGGTCCAAAAACCAAGGCATATCCCTACCTAAAAACCATCATACTGGTCATATAATTCTCATGACAACCAATGGACACTATTGGGTACCAGTGTCCCATAATGGCCCTATACTAAAAATCTTTACCAACATACTGTTGCCCGTTTCAATTCCTTTTGTTGTTGCTACTAATTCTTGAAATTAGTTTCAACCATCCCAAACTGGCCATTACATTCTTTCATGTATCAAGCATATAATTTCCATTTGATTCAAAATAAATTGAAATAAATTCAAATCACACCTCATTGGTAGCTCGTTAATAAGGCACACTTGCAATCCTGTTCACTTCCTGTCACACTATTCAAACTGGTTGTTTTGATCAAATCATCATGTATAAACATATCACATCTAGTTAGCTCAAAACGCAACCATCATACATTAAAATCAGTAATCGCATGAAATCACCATAAACCATAATCATAAATCACATGTAACCATCATAAGTCATAATCACATATCATATGCATAATAATACTGGAATAAAATATTGATACTTATCCTTTAATTGATCCTTAGCTTCTACCATTATGCTTTGTCCTTTCCATGTGCACACCGGATCGGTTTCCATACCCGACAAACACCCAATGCTTCTCTTCAACCATGTACACATACAGATAGGGTGCATCACACACATTCGACCACATATGACATATAACACCACACAATGCATACACCCACATCTAGCACACAACATAACACATACACCTACACTCAATGTAAAACACAACACATACACCCATCTACACCCGGCATGCAACACAACACATACAACTACACCCAGTGTACAACAAAGCACATACATGCACCTACACTAGGCGTACAACATAATGAATACCCATGTCACGATACCATTACTACACCATGGACATACATATTATTGCATGCTCGCAACACAACATGTACAACATGCACCCAATACCACATGTACACCAATACCATATTTACAACATATACACAATACCACCTTTACGCAACACCACCTACACAACATGTGCACAACACCACATGTACACGACACCATCTGCACAACGTGTACACAATGTCGAATGTACACCACACCACCTGTACAATGTGTACGTAATGCCACATGTACACAACAACACATCCACGACATGTACACAACACCATATGTAAACAATGACATATGCACGACATGTACACAACACCACCTGCACACAACACCATATGTACAACACGTACATGACACCACATGCACACAAAACCATATGTACAACACGTACATGACACCACATGCACACAAAACCATATGTACAATCATGCAGACAACACCATATGTACAACACACACACAACACCATATGTACATAGCATGACATATATGAAATGTACATAGCACTATATGTACACAACACAACATATCCAACATGCACACAACACCATATGTACATAGCACGACACATATGAAATGTACATAGCACTATATGTACACAACACCGCATATCCAACATGCACATAACACCATATGCTTGCAACACCGCATATCCAACATGCGCACAACACCATATGCATGCAACACCGCATATGCAACATGCGCACAACACCATATGCATGAAACATCGCATATCCAACATGCACACAACACCATATGCATGCAACACCGCATATCCAACATGCACACCATACGACATGTACACAACACCAAATATCCAACATGTACATAACACCATCTATACCTAGCACTAAATATGCAATATACACACAACACCATATATACAACATGCATACAACATCATATATACCCAATACTACATATGTTACATATACACATCACCATAGGTGCAATTACTGAATATAAAACATACACAACATATACACAACAGTGGTACTGAAAATCCATAGACCACATACTGAACCCTCAAGCAACCTTGCTTCTAGTGTCTTTCCACTATCCATGCTTTTCCTAACATGTCGCAGATCACACTACTTTCACTTCGTTGACTTATTCCTCAACATTACCTTTCCATAACATAAACATAGGCATAGTATAAGCATATAATATCCATTCATGTCCACATGATACTGACCTCATAGATTTGTCAAAGTTACTCTTCCCACTTTATTCCACATAAGACCAAGAACCTCTTTATGCCATTCACCTGCATAAGAAGTCATTCATCCACAAGAATGATCCTTGAAAACCCTGTCATATAGTGACACACACACACACACACACACACACACACACACATATAATCATTATCATAAAAAAATCATGATCCATGACAACCCTGCCAGACATGACATACATATATATGTACATGTATACATATATAAACATCAACATAATCATGATCACAACACAATTACCAGATATCATAAGTTTTAAGTTAAGATAACTTCCTTTATCTGTGCACAAAATGCACAACGTTGAGAACAAAAATTCCCAACATAGCCAAGGCATCTAACACCTCATATCCATTCACTTTACCTTTCGTGTTACCTTTCTCATGTCTGTACCTCCACCATCCATTTACCAGAATGGACCCAACCAATCCAACCAACTGTCATAGTATTAACTTCCACTGCGCTTACTCATGTACCAAGCTTCATTCGTGTCTTACATTACCTATTGGTCACCACAAAAATCTACCCAAGATCCATTAAATTTCCTCTTTCCCAACCAATTCCCAATACTCTCAAACAAAAGACAAGAACAAGAAACAACAAGAAGAAGGCCATGAAAACAAAAAATCAATAGGACACCACAAAAAAGTGGCATGGACATGCAGTAGATGTAATGGAGACCACAAATCAAGTGCAAAAAATCACAAAATACCAAAAGCACAAGAATATCATAAAACACCATGACTTAATTTTCATGGTTCACAATGCTTCCAAGGAAAGCTCAACCTGAGCCTTCTTCAAGATTTCATGGCAGTCTTTTTTGTGATGCAACCCATTGCATCATACTATCATAACCACACAAATGTTAGTGCATAATGAATATACATGCCAGTTACCTTACCTTGTCGTGCCAAGCACGCTGACCTGTAACTAAACACACATGTCACCCATATGTACCAAATATCAAGATGATATATCTATCAATTCGAAATCAACCTTTACCAAGTCTAATAAGCATTTCATATTCAACAATCAACTCATATTCATCACTCATAGTACATAATGCTACAACTATCACCTACTAGCACTCAAGTACATATTAGCTATCTCAACACATATGTGTTAGCATAGCCATCTTAAAACAAGATCATTCCTTCATGCAATATTACAAACACATATACTCATATCATGCAATTAATCAAACATTCAAATAAATTGCAAACATACCATGTTAAATAAATCAACTAGATGACGTAATAAACACCAAATCACTCAAACACCAAATAGACGACATAGTCAAACTTTTAAGCACCAAGTATACGACATAAGCAAACTCATACCTTAATGTATCTCACAGGAGGCTATCTTGCATGTATAATCAATCCAGATTAGCACGACATAACTACACAACATATCAACTCAAACATAAATAATATTGTGATATCCATAATAAAAACTAACTAATATGTTCACGTCATTAACTCATAAACAATTGTCATTCATGCATAACAATCACAAATGCACAATTAACCTACATTAGTATGACATAATAGCACAAATAAGTCGACTCATACCTGAATGTCATAACCCTATGCATCTGCATAGGCAATCCAATTTAACATGATACATATAACAACAAGATATTAATGTTATAACCCTAATCATCAAGTTAACTAACATTTAGCAACAATAAGTCAACATATAACATGCTCATCAACAACATATAACATAATCATAAAGTTAATATTGTGCTTGACTATGCAACTCATGCACATATGATCATACTAATTAACTAACATCTATCATGTATGTAACCATAAAATCAATAGAATGAAAGACATGCACATAACCATAATGCATATGACTACACTGATCAAGTAGCATTTATCATATTTGTAACCATAATAATAATAGAATGACAAACATATAAGTAACCCTAATGCTTGCAACAACCATGAATCACATACCTGCATGCCAAACATGCACAATTACATGATGATTTGCTCTTACCCTAGAGTCCATTGTTGCAACTTCACTTTAATGATTTTCATCTCCTATTCTACCTCAACCAACACATTAGCACCATAACATACCAATATCATCATGATGACCTAATTTCACCCAATGACCTTATGCACAACAACATCAATGAAGCTAATGCAAACTTTACCATATGCACCCACTTGACATGTATAACCAATCATGAATGAAGAATGCATGTTCAACATATGACATCACACAAGCAAGCATACACAGATAGCACCGAATCATGACCAATATGTAACCCTAACATAAGCGAGAAATGCATGTACAATATGTAAAAATATGTAAGAAAGCGTGCACGAACAATGCATAAGCATGAGAAACACATAACTAGTCATACACTCATGACAACATGTTGACAACAACACCATCAACACTTCCATGGCGACACCACTACCATTGTGGAAAACAAAACACAGATGCAACAAGCACATACACCATAGGTATGAGAAACACATATGCAACCAACTGAAAACACGATCAACACACTACCCATCCAGTCAAAGGGTTTAGCCATATTCTGATACGACTCCGTGGTATCAGATATCACACAAAGAGAGCATAAACCAAACATCACCCAAGGAGAGAAGAAACTAGACATCGCCAAAGGAAAGCACAACCATGATCTGATACCACTCTGTAACACCATCTTCCCACATCTATGCAAGTAACTAACCAACTAGGGTAAGCATGCAATGAGAGACTACTATAATGAGATTTAACCTCCTTGGTGACCTTAAGGAAGTGGAACCAACAGAAACACAACATACAAACCTTGTACAAAAACAAAAACACCCCCATGAGGTAACCCAACCTTTCATGCCTCTTACCCCTGGGTCACACTAAAATTTTGACCTCTTTGAGCCACAACCGCAGACATAACGCTGCATGCCAACGGCTAGGAGGTTATATCCCCAGGCATAACACTGCATGCCAACGACCAGGTCCCCAAAAACTCAGTTCTGTGCCTGCATCTCTGAGATTTGGGCCACCTTTTTAGGCCCAGAACCTAGTTCTTTGCCCATAACTTCATGAAAAGTTCAGAGATGATAAATAACAACAAAACAATGAAAAGGAAGCAATGACATCATTAATAACTTATCTAGATGCCTCCTAGCCATGTCAGGAATTTTTTCAAACATGTCACAAACATGAAAGCTACATGTATAAACAAGAGAATAGAGCAAAGGGGTCTCATACTTATATGAGAATTGCTAAGAATCATTTCTCCCCTACGTCATTAGCCGCCATACAACATATTTGACCATATATATATTGTGCATTCATTTACAAGTAAAAACATGGAGAGATCCATATATCATCACTGTCAACATACATGTTTATAACCAACATAATAACAAGAGAAATACAATGGATACAACAATAATAGAATCCAAATAATATCTAGTACATTTATACATCAAATACCAAAAGAATGAGCTTCTCATTTATGGATATAAAAACAACCTGTAGATAGGACTTCCACGTTCTACCCGACCATAGATTGGGTGAGCCAAATCTCTCTTCAACCAATCACCCCCGTTCCATATTCCAAGCATGAATTTGGGACTCATAACCAATAAAACAAACTAAACAAGCATGAATTCTACTGGATTTCTCCACCTACACTATGAGGAATTTTCCTGTCTCCTAGTCTCTCAGGATTTACCATAATTCACAGTATGAATTAGGGATCAATAGGCCCTAAACTAAGAAATACACTCCAGGATCTACCATACATCCCATCCTGGGACTACTAGGCCAAAACAAAGAGCACCCACCTCTTAGGGTTTACCACAATCCATCTCTAATCACTAGGCCCTAAACCAAGGGAAAACACCTCTAGGATTTATCGTATATCCCACCATTCACATGAAAGGATTCCTAGGCCCACCGAGGCAACAAAAAATCCAGCTTTACCACAACCGACAGTCTAGTTCAGGGGTTACTAGGCCATGTGTTATGTAAATTTAGAGATCCACCTCGCTCAACTTCGAATCTAATTTGACAATCCAACTCAACTGAAGTATGAGAACCCATCTCATCAAGGCTATCCGGAAATGGCAAGGCTAGGCTGAAAACACTGTCATACCTGGAAAAAACCCATGCCAAGACATAAAAGAACTACATGCAATACCATGCATGCCAGATCTAGCAAGGAAATCACACATGTATACCAATACCTACAAAGAATCCTGCTGTAGCTACTTGATCCTACTCTTCCTTGCTTTCTCCTTCCTTGTTGTTGTTTTCTTTGCCTTTCTTGCTCCAATGCCAATTGCTCCAAGAAAACTCTAACT
This sequence comes from Pinus albicaulis, assembly GCA_034641835.2. NCBI lineage: Eukaryota > Viridiplantae > Streptophyta > Pinopsida > Pinales > Pinaceae > Pinus > Pinus albicaulis. The sequence goes on along the minus strand of CM076584.1, from coordinate 877,890,380 downwards.
ATTCAAGTGTGTGTGTGAGAGAGAGAGAATAATGAGAGAGCTCCAAAAACTAAACTGATAAAAGGTACCAACTGATCCTTAGGAGCCTTTTTATAGATGAGGCCTCTATTTTTTTCATTTTCCATTTTGATGCCATTATATAAATGCACACATAATACCAAAACTCTATCATGAACAATGCCATATAAGATATATGTAAGGAGAAACCATAACATGATTTCACTTTAGCTGATTTTTCTTTTCTTGGGGACCCCACCTACTTACATTAATTATAATATTTGCACAATTGTAGAAAAAAATTGTAATATTTTGCAATTAAAAAAAAATCAGAAGGTTGTAAGTGTCAATAGTCAACATGCAAGACTTCTTCCGTGCATTGAGGCTGCTCCCATAGCATACCCACTTGCGTCCGTCTCCACTTCAAAGGGTTGCTACAAATTTGGTAATGCAAGACGCTACGCTTGCCTAATTTTCTAATTCAAATTTTCAAAGTCCTTCGGTTTACTCCTCCCCTCCTGGAAACTATTTCCACTCATTTTTATGGCATTAAGTGGTGCAACTACTACTGGGAATGAGGCTATGAATTGCTTCAAGTATAGTGTTTCCCCAAGGAAACTCCCAACCTTAGAAAAAATTGTAGGCACCTACCACTTCATGATGGCATCCATATTGGCAAGGTCTATTTTGACCTCCCATCCATCAATCACATAGCCTAAATACACCAAATAATTGTGTGCAAACTCAAATTTCTCAGGATTTTCCAACAATTGGTGCTTCTACAAAGTCTCTAGCACATGCATCAAGTGTGAGATGTGTTCCTCCCGAATGGCACTATAAATAAATATCTTATCCAAATAAGCTATAATAAATGAATCTATATAAGGTCTCAATACATCATTTATTAATCTCGTGAATGTACTAGGGAATTGCATAGACCAAATGGCATGGATAAACACTCATATAAATGTTGTCTAGTTTTGAAGGCGATCTTCTATATATCTTCTTCTTTGAATCAAACTTGGTGATCGCTTATTATAAATGGGCCAAAAGGTCATGAATCTTAGGAATAGGGTATTTATTTGTGAGCGTAGCTTTGTTTAACACTCTATAATTGATTCATGTCTACCAAGTACCATTTTTGTTTGGCACATTATGATGGCTGACCCACATGATAATGTACTTGATTGAATAACACCCTAATTCAATAGTTGCTGCAACTGCTTCTTCCCTTCACACACTTTTAGAATAGATTGAGCCTAATAATTGACAACGAAGAATCCAACACAATTGGATCTCATGCTCCACTTCCATCTTGGATTCTATCTGTTTAGGTTGATGCAAATTTCCCCTATATCCTTATAAAAATCTTGTAGTTGTTGTTTCTATTCCTTATTATACCCCTCCAAGGATGCCTTTGCCCTTATTAATTCCTCACTATATTTCTTTTCTCTTATAAATAGTAAAACATATTTATTGCTCGAAATGATCAATCTCTTAGCTTGGTAGGCACTTACTAGTGAAATATTTGACTTTCCCTTGAGCATGTTGATGAGGAAGGATTTTTCATCCTTTATGAGGTAGTACCTGTTGGCTCTCCGCATGAATATTGCATCCTGCATGTGCATATATGGACTCCCAAACACAACTCCTCATACATGAAGTGGAACTATATCCAATTCTACTTCATCAGTAAAATCAACACTGGTAGCAAAATTATTTTTACACTATTTTGTTTCCATGTTATCTCCTTCCTTGTTGACCTATCCCAATGGATATGGGATAGGATGGTCATGAAACTCCATTCAAAGTTTATTAATTATATCCATTTCTATGAGATTTATCTGTGAACCTAAGTTTAATAAAGCATCAATATCTATCTTCTTGACTTGTATCTTTGTATGGAAGAGTGTGGTCATCTCCTTTTCTTCTTGTTGATGAAGGTTACTGAGGTTTAACCCCTTTTTCACTAATGTGCATATAATATTCTCATCCTTGTTAGTGTTACTTTCCACTTGATTTCTTGGATTTGTTGTTATGATATTTTTCTTCTTTGTATCCTTCTTATGGTTCCTTGGGTTGATCTCTAGATGTAATTTCCACACTTCTCCTCTATGTGACCATAAATGTTGTAGCTTTTGCTAATATATTTGCACTGGTGTGTTGTGGTTTTTATCTTCTTGTCCTTCTCCCCTTCCCACTTCTTATTCCCCTCCTTGGAAGCTTCATGGTGTTCCTTCTATTTTGAGCCATTTGAGTACCCTTTCTTTTCATTATGTTTTCTAGATATTGTGCTAGTACACAAGCCTCGCCCATCATTCTAGGTTTAGAAAATGTCATTTGATTTTGTATATGGCTTTGTAGACCCACTAGATACTTAAGGAGTACATTCTAGGTTCTTGGGAGAGATACCCAAAATTATTGTTATCTTCCAAAATTTTGTGGTGTACTTCCGTACATTATACCCTTGTCTCTACTTGAAGTAATGCAAACAGATCTACTGGTCCGCTACATATTTGATAGGAAATTTGGAATTTATGGGTCTTAAAATCCTCCCACCTAGTTATTAGAGGATACCCCTCCATATTTAGGTTTATATATTTCTTTCCCACTAGATTAGGTTAAGGCATAAACTTCTAATTTCATATAAGAAAATGGAATTTTATGTTCCTAATTTATATGGTGGACACTAAAGTAAACCTTTAAGTGCTACAACTAATATTATAATTCCAAAGCATTGATTTGACCTTGATACAACTTGATGTCCACCTTTGATTCCATCCCAAAAAGGGAATATGAATGATTCAGAGTGCTCGAGCTCAATTGATCTTTTTGGGTTATTTATTAGACTCCTTATTTGGATCTTCCTGATCCCCTAATTTTCCCTCTAATCTATTCTCTGAGTTGGAACATCCATCTTCTTTGATTCCAAGACTATTTTCCAAAGACACCATAAGGATTTCCATATTACGTTTGATATCCACAACATGTGCATCCACCCTCGAGAATCTCTCCTCTGCGAAATCTCGAGGGTTATTAACAACATATTCATCAACCATGGATGGGTTTTTTGGCTTCCTACTCAAACCGTGTCGTGGATACCCTAAAAATTTCCATGATACCAATATGATCTGCAAGATTTCATGGATATTGGATAGGTCACCCGAACAAATTTATTAAAGAAATTGAAATCTACACTACACAGGGTTAATTCCTTCAAATTCCATATTTGTTAATATTATTTTTGTTTTTTTATGCATGCAATAGATAAAAACATAAAATAGATAATAGTGAAATTAAAACACACTAATCATAATGAACACCAAGATATTCTCTCGGAAACCCTTTCGGGAGGATACCGATCTGGAGGGTGAGGCTGCTTTTCTCTCTTTTGTCTGGAATGGAAATAATATTAGTACAAAGGATAAAGAACTGTATATGGAGTTACCTGAGACCTATGATCTGTGGGATGCCATATCATATAACCCCCTTTTTTATCTCTCTATCCACTCCCAACTACTCTATTTTACTAAGGAACAAAATGCAAGAAAATATAATGGTACCCATTTTCCTTTTTTATAATACAACCCAATAGCCAACTAGGGGTTAAGTTTGAATCCTTAAGCTCTCAACCAAAGTTACAAATTTGACCCTTCTCGAGTTGTCTTCATAGTGTTCATGTGGCTAGCCCGCTTTTCATGAGTAATGAGGGCTTACATTGAATCCTCTTGAATTATGGTGGTAAATAATGATATTTCAACTTTTGGGAGGCATAAATTTTATATCCAAACTATAATTAACATATTTATTGCACAATTGGAAATGTCTCACATGGTTTATCTCTCAAGCAAGAAAGTTTTACCCCGAAAAAATGTCATTTAATGTCGCAGACTTGCTTAGAAGGTTTCATACCCTAATTCTCCAAACCAGGTCCTGCCAATAAAACTGCTCTCATAAGTTTATTCCTTCAAATTTTCCACTCTAAAAACATCTAGGTGGATGAAAAATTATATTGTGATATAATACCGATCATGACATCTACATGCATACCCCATCTATGAAATTACAACTCCATGCATATGTTTTGTCACTTGACTACTAACAACATCAAATAAAATTGATTTGAGAATATTTCCATTCCATAGTGAAACCATTACTAAACTAGGGCATATTTTCCATCCTTCGACATCGAAAATTCAAACTCATCCATTTCACGTGGAAGCTTGATAATTACCATTAATTATAAAACTCTAAGTGATGTATCTTGTATAAGTGTACTTGGTGATCACAACATCAACATAAATTTATTACAATGCAAAATAACTTATATGCATGATGTAACCTTCATTACTAACCTTCTACCATATGATGCAAATTCCTCCTATACTATGTAGTTCACATTACAGAGAGTCACTGATAAGAAGGAGGTGCAACTCTTTATGGTTATACATCATAAAAAATACACAGGAAGTAGAGTCAAAACAACAAGAGAAAGTTTCATGGTGTGTTTCCATCCATAATTTGATAAACCAAAACCTCCATGCATCTTATGTCATTGTCCACCATAAATCAACCTTGAGTTATTGCCATTGATTTACCGCCTATTATGTGCATACAATAAAAATTAGATAGAATCCATGGAAACACTTTACAAATTGAAACAATTACTGTGGTAACATATTTTATAGTGTTTAATAGTATCACTCACCATGAATATGTACAATGTACAACATGCAACACATCCTCCTTGATATCCAAGTTAAAAAACAAATCCTTTCACCCATGTATCTTAATTGATCCCTTGAAGAGGATTTTAGCCAATGCTTTAGCACCAATTCTAATACCCTTATTAGTATCAACTACATATCTATCCTTTTCCAACCCAAACATATTGGTACAACTATCTTCCTAATGTAGTATATTTAACAAAGTCTAGTTCGCTAGGTGCACTGCAAAGAACAAGTGACATAAATATATGCCATGGAATGTATTGTTATTAAAAGAACTACCATCAACTCATAATTTCTCCTAAGGTGAAAAATCATATTAATATTTTGTCAAATATATGTATATATAAGCTATTTAGCTCAAGTGGTTGAGTTCTTAAGGATTCATGCAATATGTTCTTCAATTTCTCCCTGGGCTAGCTACCTCTGTTGCATGCCTCACTTGTCGTCTCTATTGGGTTACACATTGTAATTAAGACCAACAAGTTTGCATCAAGTGCCATCCATGAAATGCAGATATGATACCTCATTTAGACTTACTCTATAAGAAATATCATTAAAGGTTTATCTTGGTATAACTTCAAGCATGGTTTTATTTTATGCCCAAGACATGGATGGGTCCTTTACATGGTTTGGACCTTAGTATGAGTTTTTATTCTCACTCTTTCTCTCTTTCTCTCTCTCTCTCTCTCTCTCATGCACACACACACACATACACAAATCTCTTCATGACCGGTACAAAATATCTTCCCTCAAGTTGGGGTGTTCATAGAGTCAACTCTCCTAACCTCTCATTGTTCAAGCTCCATAACTAGGGCTGAAATTTTACCTTATTTACCAACCATGGTTCATAGGGATGTACTCCATTGATTATCCATAAGGTTTTTTTTTTGGAGAAAAATATAAAAGTGTGTGTGTGGGGGAGTGGGGGTGGGTGGGTTACTTATATATATATATATATATATATATATATATATATATATATATGACACGTGAGATAATTTCTATGCATAGGAAGCCATTATATTAATGTTAGTAGAAGGATTTTTTCATATCATTGTATGGTGATATTGTTATGTTGTCACTGCTACAAAACTCTCTATTTTGGCCTACAACCAAATTCAGAGCCTACTTTGTCCTTGTATGATTCCATTGCAAACATTTATTTTCATCGCACGTGTTTTCTCTAGATACTCTTGTTCCTTTTCGAAGAATATCAAAGTGTCATATATTAGCTCAGGCAAATGTCGCAAAGTATTTAAATGTGGTTTTGGTTTGTTTCAAGGGGTGTTCTTCATGTTAATAGGTTGTTATTACCATGTAAGCATGTATCACATTCATTCCAAAAGTTTTAATAATTTCCGCACGAGTGTTGTCACTATCGTCACAAAGTGCATCTTTGGTGTCGCACTTGGGGTAAGTAGTCACATTGAGGAAAATTTTTCTGTTCACGTGTTCTGAGTGTTCCATGTTGTGTCATCAAGTAATATAAATGTGTGATCATGTTCAAGTCTTTATTTTGTTCAACTCCACTTCACTGATCTAACACTTAGTCAAAACTGGCAAAACTCCCCGACTGGGCCACTCAGCCTCATTCATCCATCTTGACTTGCACACTGCGCAGTATCATCCCCCAAGCAACAACCTTTCATATTGACACTACACAATGCACAATATCTACCTCCTAGAACTGTGCACTGCGCAATCTCAGTGCTCAATCCCATTCCCTAAGCTACAAAACTGCACAATCTTTGCCTCTAGCCTACGTTGATCTCTGACAACTGTGCACTGGGAAAAATCAATTCTCAAGCCGTCATCCTGGCCCCTTCAATCCCTCAAATGCTAAGTTTTAAAGCCTAGTCCAACCTGAATTATGAACTGTGCAGTATCAAGGCTCACTCCTTGACCATGAAATCCTAAGCTTCACAACTGTTCAATCCCTGAGATTGGTTCCCAGCCTGTCTTCCGGTTCTAGCCTAGTTAATGGATTGTTATGCATTATGTTAGACTAGGGGTTTCTCGGATTGATGTCATCTTTCCATGAGTGGATTTCAGTTGCAGGTGTTCAATCATGCTATGACATATGCTTATGAAGAGGATGGAGAAGGATACCTTGCTAGAAGACACTTTCAAAGCTACAAGAACGAGTTAAGCAATCGAGAGAAGACAAAGGAACATAAAATGTGATAATAGTTGGAGATAAAATATCACATTGAAGAATCCTTATCCTCAAGCCATATGGAGGAAGAGGAATATCATGTTCCATATATCATGAAGATATAAATAAATCAGCAATAGGGAGTGGCTTGACATTGCCATGTAATCATGCATTCCATATTAGCAGTGTCATGTCACATCAAGTCATGAGTCACCATGTGCCACATCATTTTATGGATCATGTAAATTCTATATTGAAAAATGTCATTGTAAAGTGGATTTACAAGAGCCATCTATGTAATATGAGAAGTCACGAGGGTAGTCCAAGAGTCACAAGGGATATGACACCATTTGTTATATATACACCCTCATTGTTCATGTAAAGGGATTTTCACCTTGACGCCCCCTACCAGGCATTAGAGAGGGAGATAGTTCTTTTGGAGGAGCAAGTGGTTGCTTTAACACTCCTCTAACAACCCCGATTAAAAGTTCATGTAATAAAGTTAATAAAGGAAAAATAAGACCAAGGTCATGGGAAACGTATTCCAAGCTGAATGTTGGGCAAAAAATCCTAGTGGGATCAATGGTTGTTTATTATGGTTAAGGGGAAATTGGAAAAGGCAATGGAAAAAGCTTTGAAAAGGAATATAGGCATTAATTGGAATTTAATTTATGAAAATAAAGGAAATTAGGAGAAAAGGAAGGTGAAAGGTCACAAGTTGCATGTGAGGAGGAAATTGAAGGAAAATAGAGGAATAATGAAGAAATTAGAGGCATCAATAATAAAAAGAAATCAGAGCATCGGTTCATGGCCTTTTGTCAGTTTAGTTTTGGATTTGGTTTCACAAAGGAGAAGAGCGCCAAGAGAAGAAAACAAGAAAGGAAAGAAAAGGAAGAGCAAAGGAAGGATAATGAAGGCAAAGGAAAGCAAAGATGAATCAAGGAAAGGTTGGATCAAGTGGCTTCAGTGGGAATACTTATAGGGAACACGTTTCATGTATGATTTCCTGGCTGATTTTGGCATGCATGGTATATGTGTGTGTTTATTTGGTTCATTTGTTGTCATTGACATGGGTTTTTCCTGGTTTGACAGTGGGTTTTATCCTTGCCTTGCGATTTTCGTATAGCCATGGTGTGATGGGATTCATTATTGGTTGAGATTTGAATTGACAAAAGGTTTTGGATATAGGTGAGGTGGTCTCACGAAAATCCCAAGGGTTAGAGGCGGGGATGGTTTTCTCCAGGAAGTCATCAATATATGGGTGGAGACAGGAAAACTCCCCAAGGGATGGTGAATGAATTATGAGGCATCCAATCTCAGTTTGGTTTTGTGATCTCGGAACCAGTTTAGGTGGGATCACGGTACGATGAGTATGGAGGTAGTTTAACCTATAGATTCCCTTGGTTGTTTATGGATTCATTTATCCCATGTATCCCACATTCATGCTTGGAATATGGAATGAGGGTGAATGACTGAAAGAAAGATTTGGCTCAACCCAATATATGGTCAGGTAGTACGTGGAAGTCCCTGACTTGGTTTTTTTGCAGATGGTTAATAAGAGATAAGTTTCTCTTGTCTTTGACGAGTAATTATACTTTTTATTATGTGGATTTAATGGTTGTTCTATCATTTTTATCTATCTGGTTATAGGCTAGTTATAAGCATGGTTTTATGACAGATATTAGGCATGGATCTCATCATGTTTCTATTAGTAAATGGATGAATAATGAATGCATGACTTAATTGGTGTTATGATAGGTATTGTGAAAGTGAATTAGTCCTTCTTGTTAAACATCAAATAAGTTTCATATCCCTATGTTTAGATATGCTTTCATGATAGGTTGCATGTTCATCATGTGTTTGATAGAATTCCAGTCTTGGTTAGGACGGGCCATGTCAATTCCTTGTTCAATTTTTGGTTTGAAGCTTTGTTTCTATGCTATTCATTATTTTTGAAAGTATCATTGAGTTCTGGGCAGGGGCATGAGTCCTAGCCCTGAAAAAGTGGCTCATAATTCCGGGTTGCTGACATAGAATTGACTGGAAAAGTCCAAAATATCTAGGAAGCAGACCTATGGGAGTGAATGGAGGGTTAAAATCACGTGGAGGCCTTGAAAAGGGAGCGACTGAGGTTCTAAGTCAGTGAAAAAGAGAGTTAACTCAGGGCTTTGACACCTGAAGGGATTGGGCAGTTGCTGGAGGTCCTGAACACTTGAGGGAGGTTAGTAAAGTCTTAAGTAGTCGACTACATTTCCTTAAGGTCATATAGGAGGTTGATTCTTATCATAGGGGCCCTCAGCTCATGTTTACTCTGGGGCAACCGATGAAAGTGGGTAAATGTGGGAGGAGGTAGTTACAAGTTGGTATCAGAGTGGGTTGCGCTCTCTTTGGGTAAAATCTGATGATTATTAAGGTTATGGTTGTCATGCATGGGGTTATGGTATGCAGTTGGTATGGTCATGCATGATGTTGTTATATTGATATGATTATGATTATATATATGTATCATATTAACATGGATTGATTTTGGAGAGGAGATAAGCCTCCCCTAAACATCAATATGGTTTTGATATCTATAGGGTTTATCTGACATGGCCTACTTGCAGAAAGAAGAGAATCAAAGATGATGAGAAAAATGGTAGACTACAGTTCCCGTGACTCCCCATACATATCATTTGGGAAACAAGGAGATGAGTATTCTCCTGGTATAGTAGATACATTGAAGAGTTTGAGGGCATAGATCAAAAGTTTCAAAGCAGACAATGACAGGTTGGTTAAGGCATAGGAAAGAATTGCAAGGGCTTAGGAAAAGCAGGTAGAAGTCAATGCAGTGATTCTTAAGAGCTTTCCAGAATTGCAGAGACAGGGACATTAAAGATCAGTCAAGAGCAGGAAGAGAAGACTAATGTTGCCTATGGTAGTAGGTCTCAGTTCAAATATAGGTTGGATAGAGGGAACACAATCAGAGGTGACAGATCATTGGATACACCTAACAGGAGGACTGGTATGTATGGGCATAATTCTAGTTCTTCATCCAAGATACATTATCATCATCATCCCCGTCATCATCCTTATAGAAGAAGTGAGTACTTTCCATAGGAGTTAAATAAATTCAAGCCTCCTACATTTGATGGAGAGATGAAATCAGATGATGTAGAGGCATGGTTGCTTGGGATGAAAAAAAATTTCAAATTGCATGGCTATTTAGAGAACATGAAATCAAAGATATCCACCTTTAGTGTCAAAGGGAAAGAAAATATTTGGTGGGAACACGTGAAGAATTTCAAGGGAATTCGAGAATAAGAGTTGGTTTGGGATGAGTTTAAGAGACTCTTAGCAAGAATAAGTACTTATTTGAGAGATATTATGATGACAAAGCTAAGGAGTTTTATGAGTTTCAGATGGGTTTTATGAAATATGATGAGTATACTAATATGTTCCTAGAGATTTTTAGGTATGTACCTTACCTCAAGGATGAGAAGGCTAAGATTCAAAGATTCATCAGTGGGTTTCCAATAGCATATAGAGATTGGATTGAGTTCGATGAGCCTAGATCATTGCAAGAGTCCATCCAAATTTTGAAACATTGTTATGAGTAGTCAAAGCGTGATTGAAGGGAAATGATAAAGTTAAAGGAAGTTGTTAGGTCCCTATATTACTAGTATAGTCCCTTATTGTTGTTAGTGTAACCCCCTTATTGTTATTATTGTACCCATGTAACCCCCATATTGTTATTATTTTTCCCTTAAATTATTATTGTTAGGTCGGCTAGGATTACATTGTGGCCCCACTAAGATTACTTTGTGGCCCCATGGACGCCTATATATAGAAAGGAGGTTTTGTAATTTTTATCATCCACGAATTGTTCATTCATGTAATGTATTATAGGTTTCCCCCTCGAAGTGGCTTATTTATAAGGTGTTGATATCTCTTTTCTTATATTTTGGAGCTGGTTTCCCAACATTTGGTATCATAGCTTTGGATTCTAGGGTTTCGCTGCCCCAAACAGGTCATCGTGGCATTTTCGATATAATTTTTTTTTAAATTTTTAAATTTTAAATTTTAAATTTTTTATTTTCTGCTTCAGAAGACGAAATTTTTAGAGTGCGAAGCCAAAATCCTAAGGAACATCTTCGCAAAATTTCAAATCTTGGTTTGCAATATTTTTGGAGATATGATCTGTGGAAGTTAGGTCTTTTTGCAGGCTCCTGAATTTAACCTAAATAGGTCATCGTGACATTTTCGCTATAACTTTTTTTTCTACAAAGGGTCAGAAGCTGAATTTTTTAGGGAACAAAGAAGAAATCTTAAAGACGATCTTCGAAAAATTTCAGAGCTTGGTTCACAATAGTTTCAGAGATTTGGTCTGTGGAAGTTAGATCTTTTGCAGGCTCCCAAATTTCATCTCAAAGAGGTGATCGTGGGAAAATCTTCATAACTCTCTCTCTGAGCATTGGATTGGAATTCTATAAAAAGTGGCCACAAGTACATGGGTTGTAGTGTTTTCTATATCAATTTTAGAGCCTAAGGAGGAAACAGTGACACGTGGTAGGTCATACAAATTCGCTCTACTGAACCAGTCCATAATTAGGTCATCATAAGAGTTTGGGCATAACTTTGTCTTCAAGAATCCAAATCAGGTCAGACCTGTGGCATTCGAAAGAAGATTCAGAGGGCTACTTCAGGGCTAAATTTCATATATTTGAAGATCCAAAATCACCGAGATAAATCAGTTTCAATATCGAGCTCCTCAAAATCAAGAAAAAGGTGTGTATTTTTTTCAAATTGCATAAGTCTTTTTTGAAAAATCAATTCTAGGTGATTCCAAAGGCCTATTGAGTATAGATATTAGTATTGGGTTCTAAAATGCCTCCTAAAGAGAATTCAACACCCATTAAGCCTTCAAAAGGCTCTATTATGACTCATGAAGACGAAGAACTGCAACATGAGATATCAAAAGTCCATGAGCAAGTGCACCAAATTTCGCTATCGCAAAGAGCAACAAAAAATGAAATGGATGGTTTGAAGAAAGCGATGGAAGATACGATGAAAGGTTTGGAAGCTAAGATGGATGGCATGGAAGTTGGCATGGAAGCTAAGATGTATGACATGGAAGCTAAGATCGATGAAAAAATGGAAAACATGAAGAATGATCTAAAAGTAGACATCGAAGGTTTGACAAAGTTGATACAACAAATGTTTCCTAATGGTGAAAAGATAGTAAAGGAAACTCATGATGAGAACAAATAAATGTTAATCGTGATTTCATAAACTCTACTGTTATGAAGAACCACCATATTCCAAAAATGGATATGAGGAAGTTTGATGGCAAGGATCCCGTAACATGGATACTACAGATGGAGCAATATTTTGATCTCAATAATGTGCAAAACACACAAAAGTTACACATTGAAACTTTATATTTAGAACAAAATATATTTGTATGGTATCGATGGCTTTGCTCCCGTAAAAAATTGTCACTTAGTCAATTTTTATGGAGGAAATGATAGCACATTATGAGGATACAAAGAGCAACACCTTCTTTAGCTAATTGATAAATCTCAAACAAAAGGGTTTAGTGGGGAGCACATTGAGGACTTCCAAAAATTGAATATAAGGGTAACCGATATTCCAGAGGAACACAGGATTTATGTCTTCATAGGGACTTTAAAGGATAACATCCAACATGAAGTTTGCATTTGGGAACCTGATTCATTGGAGAAGGCATTCAGGTTGGAAAGAAAAATTGAATGTAAAATTATGGCAACAAGGAAACCTACCACTCACATCTATAAAGTATAGTGTTGCTACCTAGATTTCCACAACCTACAATGTTGACACCACAAAATTGGAAGAAAAAGAGCAAAGGGCTTTGCCAAAGCAGAAACATGCTCTAAAAAACATAAAAAATAATAAAGATATAATAATCTTAAAATAAGATAAAGGCAATGCAACTATAATAATGGACAAGGTTGAATATATTAAGAAAATGGAAGATCACCTAAACAACAGTGGATGCTACAGAATTTTAGATAAAGATCCTAGTATCAAAATTCTCAAAGAAGTAACCAAAAAGATAAAAAACTCTTCCCTTGATAACATCATAGAAAAGAGAATCACCCCTTCCAGCTCCATCACTCCTAGAATATATGGCGCTCCTAAAATTCATAAAGCTGGCATTCCCCTAAGACCCATAGTCAACACCATTGGCTCACCTACTTACCTCCTAGCTCAATATCTGTACAAAAAACATCGCCCCCTTGTAGGAAACACCTCGTCACATATTAAAGACTCTGCATCCTTTGTTCAATGGACCAAAAACGTAGACATGCATAACAATGATCTTATGGTGAGTTTTGACATTGTCTCCCTTTACACCATGATACCTATAAATGAGGCCATCGACATTTTAAAAACTATAACTGATAATGAGACTATAGACCTCTTAAAGTTATGTATAAAATCGTCTTTCTTTAGCTTCAATGGAATAATTTATGAACAAACTCATGGGGTCGCTATTGGCTCACCTCTATTTCCTATCATTGCCAACATATACATGGAACATTTTGAAGAAATGGCCCTCAAATTATTTCCATTCACCCCTAAAGAATGGAAAATATATGTAGATGATATCTTTGCAAAATGGACCCATGGAATACTAAAGTTACATGAATTCTTAGCCCACATTAATAGTCTCTCAAATTACATCAAATTTACCATCGAAATTGAAAAGGACAACCAATTACCCTTCCTAGAGATCCTCTTAACCAAGAAAAATGGAAAACTAAGCACCGAGGTTTATAGAAAAAGACTCACACAGATAGATACCTTCACGCTGACTCTCATCACCACCCAAACCAGAAAATTGGCATCATCAAGACCCTAACTACAAGGGCTTCTAGAATCTCAGACTCCCGCCACCTAGAGCATGAGATACACCATCTCCGCCATGTCTTTCAACAGAATGGATATAAAAAACATGTCTTGAACAAAACCATTCACCAAACCCTTAATAATAATAACTTAAAAAAATGCTTTGACATCCCTAAAATCTCGTTACCTTACATAAGAGGAAACACCGACCAAATCTCCAGAATGCTCAACAAACACAACATTAAAATTGCCTTCACTACCCCTAATACTATTTTAAATACGGTAGACTCTGCTAAAGACCCTATAAACCCTAGGCTTCATAAAGGAGTATATGTCATACCTTGCTCTTGTGGCAAAGAATACATTGTCAAAACAAGTAGATCCCTTAACGTTAGACTAAAAGAACATGTTGCTGACTTAGCTCATAACTGAATAGATAAATCCGCCTTAGCAGGACATGCAGTCTTGACCTCACATTACATACAAATAGAGGAAGCCAAACTTGTCTCTAAAGAGGACCATTACCTAAAAAGGAAAATCAAAGAAGCTATAGAAATTGAGAAAAGAGGAAAGAACTTAAATCGTGATGATGGTCTCATTATCAGTAACACATGGAGACCTTTAATACATCAAAACCTATCTAGAAATTAAAAAATATTAAAGATCTAGTATAAATACATCCTAACCCATTAAAAAAAAAAAAAAAAAAGATAAAAAAAAATTAAAAATTAAAAAAAAAAATTAAAAATGAAAAATAAAATAAGTAAATAATGATAAATAATTAGATAAATGGATTAATAACATAAGTAAATAAATTGGTAAATTAATAATTAAAATTATGGAATTATCTAACCGAATAAATATCACTATAATTTAATAATAAATAAATTAAATAAATAATATATTAGATTATTTAGTTACATAAACCATCCTTAAATAATAATAATAAAATAAAATAAAAAAGAAATATTTTAATTTCCTAAAATATTATTTTTTTTTTCCTAAAATCAAAGAAATAACTTTACATTAACAATCATATTAGCTTAATAAGTTATTTTAATTATATATATTATTTTAAATACATTAACTAAATTATTTCATTCTAAAAACATATCATCTATTTATAATAATTTTCCTTATTACAACTTAATTTTAATTATCCATAAATCTGAAAAATTAAATTAGATTTTTCCTAAATTCTCTCCCATCATAAGCCAACTTTCATGAAATTTTCATGAAGATCCTCTTTATCCAGTATTTATTTATACATTCTTTTGCCCTATTCTCTAAATTTTTCAAAGAACCTTTGACGTCTACCCCTGATGATGGACTCACATAGATAGTCCGAAACGTTGGGTGATTAATAAAAACTCAGAAACAGGTTATTCCTCTCCTCTATAAATACACTAAAGATCATAAGTGTGCTGAGAAGAAATTATTTTACATAGATTGTGAAGAGGAAGAAGAAAATTAGCAAGAAGAGGATATACACCAGGAACCAACCCTAGAAGAGGAAGAAATGAGTCTGACTATATCATGTAATGTCATCGCGGTGAATTATCAAATTCTCAAACTCTCAATATAGGATATCAAGAAGAAAAAGGTAATAGTGTTGATTGATTCAGGTAGCACCCATAATTTTATTCATTGTAAGGTAGCCAAGGAATTGAATTGTTTCATATACCCAGCACCAGAATGTCAAGTGATGGTTGCAAATGGAGGAACTATAAATTGCTCTGGAAAATGCCATAATATCAAGCTAATCATGGGGGAATATGTATTGACTAGTCCAATGCTTGCCATTCCTATGGGAGGTGCTGATGTTGTACTAGGAGTACAATGGTTACAATCTTTGGGGACGGTAGCTTTTAATTTTCAAAAACTTTTCTTGAAATTTTTTTCAGAAGGAAAGGAAGTCGAATTACGGGGTATTGAAGGGAAGCCAGGAAGGATAATAATCTCTAATGTCATGACAAAGCTTCTAAATAAATAACAACGAGGCGTAATTGCACAATTATGCTCACTAGAAGTTCCGACATCAAAATCATCTATTTCTGCAGATCTCCAACAAGTCTTGGACAATCATTCCAAGGTGTTTGAAACTCCCAAAGGATTCCCACCTATTCGTGATCATGATCATGCTATTCATTTGATTCCAGGAAGTGTTCCTCCAAACATCAGGCCTTATAGATATCCTTACTTCCAAAAGAGCGAAATTTAACGTATGATTGTAGAAATGTTAGAGGCGGGTATAATTCAACCTAGTCAAAGTTCTTTCTCTGCTCTTGTAGTATTGGTACACAAGAAGGATGGATCATGGCGCATGTGTCCTGATTATAGGGAGCTCAATAAGCTCACCATTAAAGATAAATTTCCCATTCCTGTGATTGATGAATTATTGGATGAATTACATGGAGCAATTTATTTTACCAAGTTTGATCTTCGTTCAGGATATCATCAAATTAGAATGAAGACTGAAGATATTCCAAAAACAACATTTCGAACTCATGAGGGTCATTGTGAATTTTTGGTCATGCCTTTTGGCCTTACCAATGCACCTTCTACATTTCAAGGGTTGATGAATTCCATTTTCAAACCCTTCCTTAGAAAATTTGTGCTAGTATTTTTTAATGATATACTAATCTACAGCAGGTCTTGGAAGGATCATGTTGAACATGTTGACAGGGTGCTCAAACTATTGCAGGAGAAACAATTATATGCAAAAACATCCAAATGTTTCTTTGGAGTGCAAGAGGTGGAATATCTGGGTCATATTGTATCTCAGGAGGGTGTTAAGGTAGACCCTAACAAAATTAAAGCCATTAAAGAATGGAAAGTCCCCACAACCATAAAGCAGTTGCGAATTTTTTTCTCGGGTTAACAGGGTATTATCGCAAGTTTGTTAAGAACTATGGGAGAATAGCAGCACCTCTAACAACATTATTGAAGAAAGATGCATTTTCATGGACTCCTGAAGCAACTAAGGCCTTTAAACATCTTAAAGAGTCAATGTGCCTAGCACCAGTCTTAGCTACGCCAGACTTCACAAAAACTTTTATTGTGGAATGTGATGCCTCGGGAAATGGAATTGGTGTTGTTTTAATGCAAGAAGGAAGACCCATTTCTTTTGAAAGTCGTCCAATCAAAGGAAAGTATTTACAAAAATCTATTTATGAGAAAGAAATGTTAGCAATATTGCATGCACGAAAGAAATGGAAAACTTACCTAATGGGAAGACACTTCAAGGTAAAAACTGATCATGATAGTCTTAAACTTTTTTTGGAACAAAGTCTATCTTTAGAAGAGCAGCAAAAATGGGTCACAAAGATGTTGGGTTATGACTTTGAAATAATCTACAAAAAAGGGAAGCTAAATGTTGTTGCAGATGCACTCTCAAGAAATAATGAAGAGGTAGAAGCATTGCTTTGTGCCACTTCTATTATCCAACCAGATTGGATAACCGAAGCAAGGGATGAATGGAAGAAAGACGAAGAAGTGTGGACACTCATTCAAAAGTTGCAACAAGATCCTAGTACATCTGATACATTTAGTTGGAAAAATGATTCCTTATGGTACAAATATCACTTATATATTTGTAAGAATTCCCAACTAAACCAAAATATTCTTTTGGAATTGCACACTTCTCCTTTAGGAGGACACTCAGGATTTTTAAAAACTTACCATAGGGTGAAGAATTTTTTTTTTTTGGGATGGCCTTAAATCTGATATTCAAAAGTTTGTGGCAGAATGTTTGATTTTCCAGCAGAATAAAGTTGAGACAATTAAGACCCCCGGTCTTCTACAACCTTTATCCATTCCAAGTCAACGTTGGGAGGAGATTTCAATGGATTTTATCACATGTTTACCTAAGTCCAAAGGAAAGAGTGTGATCATGGTGGTAGTTATAGAATTACCAAGTAAGCACACTTTTGTGCATTATCTCATCCATTTAGAGAAAGTACAATTTCTACTACATTTATGGACACAATTCAAAAGCTACATGGAAACCCAAGGGTTATTGTGAGCGACGGAGATCCCATTTTTACTAGAAATTTTTGGACGGAGTTATTTTCTTGTTTGGGTACTCAATTAGCTCATAGCTCATCTTATCATCCTCAATCCGATGGTCAAGCCGAGATAGTAAATAAATGTTTGGAAGGATATCTTCGTTGTTTTGTATCTAATAAACAAACACAATGGGTTAAGTGGTTACCTCTCACTGAATGGTGGTATAACACCTCCTTCCATACTGCAGCAAAAATGACCCCATTTATGGCAGTTTATGGATATCATCCACCGTCCATCACATCATCTTTAAGAGAAAATTCAAAGGTTCAAGCAGTGGAAGATCACATCGAGCATCAACAAGAATTTCTCTAGCTCTTAAAGGATAACCTGAATTTGGCACAAAATCGAATGAAACAATAGACAGATCAACATCGCAGCGAGAGAAGTTTTGATGTAGGAGACTGGGTATTTTTATGGCTACAACCATACAAAAAAATGTCCCTCAAGCAAGCTAAGAAGGATAATAAATTATTGCCAAAGTACTATGGTCCTTACAAGGTGTTGCAAAAAATTGGTACTATGGTATACAAATTGGAGCTTCCTGCTTCTTCACGAGTGCATCCAGTTGTCCATTTTTCATGCTTAAAGAAGGTTATAGGTGAAAATATTCCAGTTCAAACAATATTTCCAGAACTTGATGAGGAAGGAAAAATCATATTGGAACCTAAAGCGGTCACGGAAACAAGAACACGACGGCTACGAAATCGATCAATTTCAGAGTATCTCATCAAGTGGATGAACTTACCCACTAAAGATCCTACATGGGAGGATGAGAATTTTATACAGAAGTACCTAGAGCTACTCAAGCATTGAGGACAACACTTTTTTGAAGGAAAGGGGCATGTTAGGTCCCTATATTACTAGTATAGTCCCTTATTGTTGTTAGTGTAACCCCATTATTGTTATTATTGTACCCCTGTAACCGCCATATTGTTATTTTTGTTCCCTTAAATTATTATTGTTAGGTCGGCTAGGATTACATTGTGGCCCCATGGACTCCTATATATAGAAAGGAGGTTTTGTAATTTGTATCATCCAAGAATTGTTCATTCATGTAATGTATTGGAGGTTTCCCTCTCGAAGTGGCTTATTTCTAAGGCGTCGATATCTCTTTTCTTCTATTTTTGGAGCTGGTTTCCCAACAAAAGTGGCCATTGAAGCGAGAAGACCTTAGGATGCAGGTGAGAAAGAAAATGTTGCTCCTTACAAGAAGTTCAATGCAGTTGAGAAGGGAAATGGGTTGCAACCTATAAAGTAGCATAATAGAGTATAAGCGAATGTTGCAGTATTGGATTTGTGGCAAAGTTAATCACAAGAAGGTTTTTCCATTGTACCAGGGTGGCAGGCCTCAAATCTATAGGGCGCATGAGGCACATATAATTGGAGATGTGGGCCATAACATTCCTTAGATTTATGCAGTTTTGGACAAAAAATATGCATGTCACCAAGCATCCATTACTGAGATGGGATGTAAGCAATGTGGTCGAGTTGTTTGTATTTTGATTGATCCCTGATCTAATTATAGTTATGATAATCCTGGCCTGGTGGATAAGTGTATCACCTTGTGGTGCACCAGTGTTGTTCACAAAGAGGAAGGATGGTACTCTCAGGTTGTGCATTGATTACAAGCAACTAAACAAAGTGAAGATCAAGAACAAGTACCCATTGCCGATGATTGATGACTTGTTTTACCAGTTGAAGGGAGCAATGGTGTTCTTGAAGATTGACTTGAGATCAAGATACCATCAGGTACACATCAAAGAAGAGGACATCTACAAGATTGATTTCGGGACTAGGTATGGGAATTATGAGTTTGTTGTGGTTCCTTTTGTTTTGAATAATTCCCCAACTACTCTTATGTGCTTGATGAATAGTTTATTGCATCCTTATTTGGATATTTTTGTTATTGTGTTCATTGATGATATATTGATATATTCTAAGAATGAGGAAGAACATGCCAAACACTTAGTAGTAATGTTGAGATTGCTAAGGGAGCATCAATTGTATGCCAAGCTTAGTAAATTAAATTTCTTTTAGACAGGTACATTACTTGGGACATATTTTTTCCAAGGAAGGCATAACGGTAGAATATCCAAAAAAGATAAGGGCTATCATGGAGTGGGAAAATCCTAGAAATGTGGATGAACTCAGATCGTTCATGGGGTTGGTAGGTTACTAATGGAGGTTCATAAATAAATTATCACACATTGCATATCCTATTACATCATTTCAAATAAAAGGTAAGAAATTTGAATGGACAGAGGAATGTGCAGTCGATTTTGAACAATTGAAGCAATTTTTGACAAACATTCTAGTTCTTAAGATTGCAGATCCGGACAAAGAGTTTGTGGTGTGTACAAATGATTGCAAAAGAGGACTTGGTGGAGTCCTGATGCAAGAAGGGAAAGTGGTGTGTTGTGAGTCAAGGAAATTGAATGATCATGAGCATAACTATGTGATGCATGATCTTGAGTTGACAACTATTATTCATTCATTGAAGATGTGGAGGAATTATATTCTTGGCAAGAGGTTTGTATTGATGAGCGACTACATTGGGTTAAGATATTTGTTTGACAAACTGAATATGAATGTGAGGAAATATAGATGGTTGGCTACCCTTAGTGAGTATTACTTCGAGATCAATACATTAAGGGAAATGAGAATAGGGTTGCAAATGCTCTTAGCAAGAGAGTGCAGTTAAAACATGTTGCAACTATGAGTTCACATGGGATAGATTTACAAGATCAGATATTACAGGCAGGACAACATGATAAGGGGTACAAGGAGCTTAGAGATAGGTTACAACATGGTACAGGTGATCGGGATGCAGACTATCACCTTACGATAGATGGCTCAGTGAGATTCAAAGACAAGATCTATGTGCTAGATGACAATGATTTTAAAGCTTATCTTGAGGGAGTTTCATGTCAAGCCATATTCAGGTCACCCAAGATATCAAAAGACATTGATAGTTGTGAAGCCATTTTGCTATTGGCTGAATATGAAGAATGAAGTGGCAGAGTTTGTGGCTAAATGTTTTTACTGTCAGCAAGTGAAAGAAAAGTGTAAGCATATAGGTGGGTTGCTTTAAACAGTGTTACCGATGAAATAGGTAACCGCATTGTTACCTACTTTTTTTTGGTAGCATAAAAAACACCCGATTTTGAAAAGTGGTGATGCAGAATCACCTTCTTTTTTTTGGAGCACATTTTCGACACTCTAATATTTTTATTTATGAAGTATAAATATTTGTTTTAAAATGTTAGTGATTTTCATGCTAATTTTCAAACGTATTGATGCAACATCAACTTTTTTTTTTTTTAGAGCGGTGATTTTCATGCTAATTTTGAAACGTATTGATGCAGCATCAACCCTTTTTTTTTTTAGAGTGGTGATTTTCATGTTGGTAATAAAACACAAAACTTATATATATATATATATATATATATATATATATATATATATATATAAACAATAAAAAAACCAATAAAAACGTAAAAAAAAACAAAATTAACTCGTTAAAAAAAAAAAGAAAAAAAAAAGAAAAAGAAAAAAGAAGAAGACAAAATTTGAAAAAAAAACACATAATTTAAAGAAAAAAAAAAAAAAACCAAAAAAATAAAATAAAAACCATATAATTAAAAAAAAAATTTAAATAGAAAATTTAAAAATAATTTGAATTACAAAATTAAAATTTAGATAAAAAAAATAAAATACAAAAAAAAAAAAAATTTAAAAATTAAAATTAAAATAATAATACTAAGAAGAAGAAAAAATACAAATTTTAAAATCAACAAAAGAAAACAAATTAAAAAAAAAACAAAATTTAAAATTGAAAAAGAAAATTAAAATAAAAAAAATATCATTAAAAAACAAAAAAAATAAAAAAAACCACGTGCAAATAATTAAAAAACAAATATTACCCGGATGTGGGTGATCTACAAGTTTAATGGGGGACTTGGACGGTTGGCGGGGCGCGTGGAGTTCATCTGCCGTCAATCTCCTTGGCACCCACAGCGACATCAATTGCATTAACTTCGACTGGTCCGGAGCAATTAAGTGGCACATTCCTCCAGTTTCACGCTTCAGCTATTTCAACATGGCTTCTTTAGGACGCTTCCATTCTGGTTTGTATTCTCCTGGCTTTCGATGTGATACGAATACCCCTGTGCTTAATTCCTTTGGCTTTCATCTCTTTGGCTTTCACCCTGTCTTTCTCCCCGCGGAGATCGACACCCGCCATCTTTCCAGTCTCGGCCTGAGTCTCTCCTTTTCGCTCAGTTTCAAGCCCTTGCTTCTGATTTCAATGGCTCGTCTGAGACACATGATGAGAAGCAGGAGGGGCCTCTGTCGCAGGGGTACTTCTCGCCGACCATCTCCTTCCTCGCCCAGCTCATCCTCACCGCCTTCTGATGCCTTGAGAGGTCGTTATCCCAATACTCGTAGCAGTAGGAGCTCTCTGATGGGGCGTAGGTTTGATTTGCTGGCCAGAAATCTCTCCAGTTTGCTTCCAGGTCAGAAACACACAACCCATTTTCGTTTCCCCTGCCTTCTCAACATGCCCACTGTCAGGGCTTCTATCACAATCGAATTCCATGAAGAACCGCCTGATTCGACTGGCAAGTTGGCTGATTCTCCTTCGGAGCACCTTACCTCGGATAAGGTCAGTTCTCCTCCTCACTCTGGTCCGAAGCAGAAGTCGGTTGATGGTGATTCCTTACAGGACCTATTCGTGGATTCAAATGCTGAAGCTCTCAAGGGAGGCGGCTCCACTGCTCTGGGCGACGTTGGTAGGATGTACACTTCCAATCAGGCTGCTTCGAATGTCAATGCTGCTATGCAGGACGAGGACGCTCTGGCATGCCCGGTGGTTGAATCGCCTCACTCCTCTTTTGGTAATTAATGGCCTCTCCTTTTTCTGTTCGGTTTTGGTCTGCTCTCTGTGCCAGACTCGGCTCTGGCTCGCGCATGGTGGCTCGGTTATGTTGGTTCTACCCTTGTTGCTGTTTTGAATGCCGGTTTTCCCCTAGTGGGCGGCAGATCATTTTGTATAACTATGTTTACATCTCAGTAGTTGATTGCTGTAGGTTAATACTCTGTTTTGACTCTCAGGCCGGTTTCCCCATCCAGGGTGGCTTCTCTGTGCTTAGAAGTCTTTATGTCCATCATAGTTGTTTCAGTCTACAGGCACTGTGTGTTGCTATTCTGTCAAACTTTCATGGTTGTGCTAGAATGCCCATCTCTCGGGCCAGAATTTCCGAGGCTTCGGCCTCCATGTAATCTTTTTGTATATTAATAGATTAAATCCTACTCAGAAAAATAATAAATTAAAAAACAAATATCCATAAATTTACTATTTTTTTTTAAATGAAACAATTTATAAATTTTAAAAACGAAAAACTAAATAAACTAAAAGATTTAAAAAAAAATTAAATTAAATTAAAATTTAATAAATAAATTTTAAATTAAAAAAAAATAAAAATAAATAAAAATAAAAATAAAAATAAAATAAAATAAAAAATTTGAATTAAAAAACAAATAATTTTAATTTTTTTGAATTTAAAAAAAAGATCAAATTTAAAAAAAAATATTAAAAATTAAAAAAAAAAAGAAAAAAAAAAAGAATTTTTTTTTGATCGTGGCGGCCACGATGAATCCCGCCTGTGGGAGCATGTGCTGCCGCTCACGAAGTGAGGGCGATCGGAATCGCTCGCCACGCGCGCGGAGGCCGACGGAATCGCCCGCAACACGGAGGCCGATTCCGGGAATCGCCCTCCCGCGTCGGGAGGCCGATTCCGGGAATCACCCTCCCACGATGGGAGGTTGATTCCGAGAATCGCCCTCCCGCTGCGAGAGGCCGATACCGACGTGGGAGGGCGATTCCCGAAATCGGCCTCCCGCGATTCCCGGAATCGGCCTCCCGATCGGCGCGGAGGGCGTTTTCCAGACCCGCTCCCAACGGGGAGGGGGCAGGTTTTCGGAATCGGCCTCGGGCTTGGGCCGGGCCGGCTCCTCGCCGCCACCCGATGAGGCCGATTGGTGGCGCCACCACGATCAAAAATTCTTTTTTATTTTTTAATATATATTTTTTTAATTTGATTTTTGATTTTTTTTTTAATTTTTTTAATTTTTTTTTAAATTCAAATTTTTTATTTTTTTTTAATTTTAAATTTTTTTCTTTTCTAAATTTTGTTAAATTTTTTTATTAAATTTTGTTTTTTTTTGTTTTTAATTTTATAATATATATATATATATATATATATATATATATATATATATATATATATATATATTTTATGTTTAGTTTTTTCATTTAATTTTTTAAAATTTAGTAAAATTTGTATTTTTTTTAAATTTATTTGAATTTAATTTTTAATTTTTTAATTTTTTTATTATTATTTTTTTTAATTACATAAATTTTTTATATTTTTTTTTATTTCAATTAAAATTGTGTATTTAAAATTATATATATACTTTTTTTAATTAAACTTAATATTTTCAAATTAATTTGTTTTTTATTTTATTTTTTATTTAATATATATTTTATTTAATTTATTTTTTTCAAATTTTCAATTTTAATTGATTTTTAAATTTTTTTAACTAACTTTTTTTTTTTTTTGGGTTTCTTTATATTTAAAATTTATGTTTTTTTTTCAAGATTTATTTGTTTATTCATTTATTTATTAAAATTTAATATTTGTTTTTTTTTTTTTTAAATTTAATTTGTTATTTTAATATTAACATCTTTTTAAAAATTTAATAAAATCTAATATATATTTTTAATTTAAGTTTATATATATAATTTTTTATAATTTAAATTTAATTTATTTTTAAAATATATTTGTTTTTTTAATATATATATTTTTATTGTATTTTATTTCTCATTTTGTATTTTTAATTAATTTTTCATTTTTTTACTTTTAATTTTAATAAATTTTTTTTAAGAAGTTTTAAATTTATTAAAATTTAATATATTTCTTTAAATTTAATTTTTTATTTTAAAATTTAATTTTTAATTTTTTTTCTAATTTAATAAACATTTTCTTTTTCTTTTTTAAATTTAATTTGTATATTTTATTTTTTATAATTTATTTGTTTTTTTATAATTTAATATTTTTATTTTGTTTTTATTATTATTATTTTTTATTTCTATATATTTTGAAATTTTAATCTTTAAATTTTTTTTATTTTTTATTTTTTATTTTTATCTTAAATTTTAGGTTTTTTTTAATGTTTGAATTAAAATTTTTATTTTGTTATTATTTTATTTTTTTATTCCTATATATTTTTAAATTTTAAGCTTTAAAATGTTTTTATTTTTTAAATTTATTTATTTTCTTAAATTTTAGGTTTTTTTTAATGTTTGAATTTTAAAAATTAAAAAATGTTATTTCTATTTTTAAAAATGTCAAAAATATGACACAATTTTTTTTTTTGTTATTCCGACATCAACTGGTTTTGTTTTGAGGGTGTTTTTTCAATCTTTTTTTCAAGAAACAATTTTGTTTTTAGCATAATTTCATAGAATGTTGAAATTTGACCTTAAAAAAAAACCAAGTGCGTTCTGAAATACACTTTTTTTGTTTTTGGGGTGTTTTTTCATGTTTTTTTGAGTCTTTTTGGGTTAGAGTTCCCGTTTTGAGGTCAGGTTACCTATTTCATCGGTAACAGTGTTTTTAGCCTATTTCGATTCTAGAATGGAAATGGGAGGTCATTTCCATGGATTTCATTACAGGTCTTCTAAGGACATCAAGGCAACTTGATTCTATCATGGTTGTGGTTGATAGACTACACAAGGTAGCTCACTTCATTCTAGTAAATACTATTTATTCAACTAGTGAGGTGTCACATGTATTCATCAGTGAGATCATGAGATTACATGGTGTTCCAAAGAAGATTGTGTCAGACATGGATGCTAAGTTTACTTCCAAGTTTTGGAAGTCACTGTTTGTAGGTTTGGGGACAGAGTTGGCATTCAATACAACTTATGATCCGTATACATATGGAAATATAGAGAGCATGAATATGATTATAGATGATATGTTGAGGATGCATGTCATGCATTAGAAGATGAGGTGGGAGGAGTATCTTCCATTGTTCGAGTTTGATTACAACAATGGGTATCAGGAGTCACTGATTATGAGTCCATTTGAGGCACTCTATGGGCAGAGTTGTAACACTCCCATCAACTAGAGTGGTCTAGTGAACATGGTACTTATTGGACCAGACATGTTGGGAGAAATGGAACATGAAATGCAGGTTATAAAGAAGAATCTAAAAGATTCATAGGACAAGAAGAAGAGTTATGCATATCAACACATGGCATTTAACGAATTTTAGGTTGGGGAGCATGTGTGTTGTGCATCAAACCCAAGAAGAACTCCTTGAGGATTAGATCATGTGCCAAGTTGGCACCACAATATTGCGGGCATTTTTATATCCTTGAGAGGATTGGACTAGTGGACTACAGACTTGCACTTCCTATGACAGTGAAAGTCCATGATGTTTTCTATGTTTCATTGCTTAAAAGACATGTAAAATATGTTGATCATGTGATTGATTGGCCTGTATTGCAGGTGGAACCAGAAGGATAATTCCAGTCGAAACCTCAGTGCATATTGCGGAGGAAACAACTCATGCTCCTGAACCGAACAATTGAGCATGTTAAAGTGCAATGGAAGCACTTTGGGCCCGATGAAGCTACATGGGAGATGATTGATATGATGCTGGGCATTTATCTTTCATTGTTTTCTAGTAGAGGCAAATTATTTTTTGGTATATGTACATATTTATGTATGGTTGCTATTGTATATACTGTAATGAGTTGTGTTATAAAGCTCAAATAAGCGGTATGGTTGTCATGTTGTCATGATTTCCATGATGGTTTTGCTTTTGTGTAAGTTGTTCATTGTAAATGTTACAATGAGATAAGATATAAAGCTCCATAAGCAGTATGTTTTTCTTTTCAACGGTTTTGCTGGTTGTAGGTGTCATAAAACAACAAGGATGGTGTTCCCATAAGGGGAAGGGGTTTTGGGTTAAAATTTTGTGTAATAAAATTAATAAAGGAAAAATAAGACCAAGGTCATGGGACACGTATTCCAAAACGAATGCTGGGAAAAACATCTTAATGGGCATCACTTGTTGTTTATTATGGCTAAGGGGAAATTAGAAAAGGCAATGGCAAAGGATTTGAAAAGGAAAAGAGGCATTAATTGGCATTTTATTTATGAAAATAAAGGAAATTAGGAGAAATGGAAGGTGAAAGGTCGCAGGTTTCATGTGAGGAGGAAATTCAAGGAGAATAGAGGGAAAATGAAAAAATTAGAGGCATCAATAATAAAAATACATCAGAGCATCAATTCATGGCCTTAGTCAGTTTAGTTTTGGAATTGGTTTTATAAAGGAGAAGAGCACCAAGAGGAGAAAGCAAGCAAGGAAATCAAAGGAAGGACAAGGAAATCAAAGGAAGGACAAGGAAGGAAAATAAAAGAAAGGACTGAGCAAGGAAAGGTTGGATCAAGCAACTTCAACAAGAATACTTGCAGGTAACGTGTTACATGTATGATTTCCTAGCTGTTTTGGCATGCATGGTATATGCATGTGTGTATTTGGTTCATTTTATGTCATTGGAATGGGTTTTTCTTGGTTTGACAGTGGTTTTTTAGCCTTTCTTACCATTTTCAGATAGCCATGGTGTTATGAGATTCATTCTTGGTTGAGATTTGGATTTCTAGAAGGTTTTGGATCTAAGTGAGGTGGTCTATGGAAAATCCCAAGGGTTGGGGGTGGATATGGTTTTGTCTAGGAAGCCCTCAACAAGTGGGCAGAGACAGGAAAATTCCTCATGTGATGGCGAAGGAATTATGAGGCATCCAAGATCATTTTGGTTTTTGTGATCTCATAACTATTTTAGGTGAGATCTCGGTATGATGATAGTGGAGGTGGTTTAACCTCTAGATTCCCTTGATTTTTTTATGGATTGGTTTATCCCATGATATCCCACATTCATGCTTGGAATATGGCACGGGGTGATTGGATGAAAGAAATATTTGGTTCAACCCAATCTAATATCGGGTGGTACATGGAATTCCCTGAATTGGTTGGTTTTTGCATTTGGTTAATAAGAGCTAAGTTTATCTTGTCTTTGATGAGTAATTATACTTGTTATTATGTGGCTTTAATGGCTGTTCTATAATTGTTATCTATTTGGTTATATGCTGGATATAAGCATGGTTTTATGACAAATCTTAGTCATGGCTCTCATCATGTTTTGATTAGTAAATGAATTCATGACCTAATTGGTGTTATGACAACTATTGTGAGAGGGAATTAGTCCTTCTTGTTAAACCTTAGATAAGTTTCATATCGCTATATTCATATATGCATTCATGACTCGTAGGTTGCATGTTCATCGTGTGTTTGACATAATTCCAATCCTGGTTAGGAGGGGTCACGTCAAGTCGTTATTCAAGTTTTGGTTTGGAAGATTTGTTTATATGTTATTCATCATTTCTAGAAGTCCCATTGAGTTTTGGGCAGGGGCCTGATTCATAGCCATGAAAAAGTGGCTCGGAATTCGGGGTCACTGGCATAAAACTGATTGGAAAAGTCTACAGTCGTTGGGAAGAAAGCCTTTGGAAGCAACTTGAGGGTTAAAATCACATTGAGGCCTTGAAGAGGGAGCAAATGAGTCTCTAGGTCAGTGAAAAAGAGAGTTAACTCAGAGGTTAGACACTTGGAGGGGTTGGGTAGCTCTTGGAGGTCTTGTAGCACCCGAGGGAGGTCAGTAAAGTCTTAAGTTGTCGAATCCATTTCTTTAAGGTTGAGTCTTATCATAGTGACCCTCAACTCATGTTTACCCTGAGCCAACCAGTGAAAATGGGTAAATGTGGGAAGAGGCTGTTACAGGGTGGTATCAGAGCGGGTTGCACTCTCTTTGGGTAAATTATGATGATTTTCAAGGTTATGGTTGTCATGCATGGGGTCTTGGTAATTGGTTTGGTCATGCATGATGTTGTTATATTGATACGACTAAGATTATATATCCATATTTCTGATGTGGACTGAATTTGTAGATGAGATAAGCCTCCCCTGAACATCAATAGGGTATGGTTTTGATTTTGGTATATATTTGGTTTATTTGACATGACATACTTGCAGGAAGAAGAGAATCAAAGATGACAGGAAAATTTGTAGACTACAGTTCCCGTGACTCACCCTACAGATCAGTTGGGTAAAAAGGAGATGAGTATTCTCTTGGTATAGCAGATACATTAAGGAGTTTCAGGGTAGAGATCAAAAATTGCAAAGAAAAATATGACAGGTTGGCCGAGGCTTAAGAAAGACTTGCAAAGGCTTAGGAAAAGAAGGTAGAAGTCAATGCAACGATTCTTCAAAGCTTTTCAGAATTTTAGAGACAAGAAAAATTGAGTATCAGTCAAGAGTAGGAAGAGAAGACTAATGGAGCCTATGGTAGCATGTCTCGGTCCGAATATAGGTTCGGTACAGGGGACACAGTCAGAGGTAGAAAATCATTGGATACACCTGACACGATGAATAGTATGTATGTGCATCATTCTAGTTCCTCATCCAAGAGACATTATCATCATTGTTACTATCATCATCCTCATAGAAGGAGTGAGTGATTTCTATAGGAGTTCAAGAAATTCAAGCCTCCTACATTTGATGGAGAGATGAAGAAGTTGGATGATGCAGAGGCATGGTTGCTTGGGCTGAAGAAATTTTTTAGATCACATAGATATTTAGAGAACATGAAAACTAAGATAGCCACCTTTAGTCTCAAAGGGAAATCATATATTTGGTGGGAAGATGTGAATAATGTCAAGCGATTTTGAGAAGAAGAGTTGGTTTGGGATGAGTTTGAGAGACCCTTCAAGAAGAAGTACTTATATGAGATATATTATGATGACATAACTAATGAGTTTTATGAGCTGTAGATGGGTTCTTTGACATATGATGAGTATACTAGTAGGTTCCTGGAGGTGTTGAGGTATGTACCTTAACTCAAGGATGAGAAGCCTAAGATTCAAAGATTCATCAATGGGTTTCCAGTAGCATATAGAGACTAGATTGAGTTCGATGAGCCTAGATTGTTGGAGGAGGCCATCCAGAAGTTAAAGCCCTGTTATGAGCAATAAAAGCATAAAGATGATCCTAAGCATGATTTGAAGGGAAATGAGAAATTTAAATGAAGTGGCAACTGAAGCAGGGAAGACCTCAGGATGCAGGTGAGAAAAAAAATGTTACTCCTTACACGAAGTTCAATGCAGTTGAAAAGGGATATGGGTCATAGCCTGGAGAGTGACATATTAGAGGTGATGGTAAGGGACAATTGTAGTGTTGTATTTGTGGCAAAGATCATCGCAAGAAGGATTTTCCAGTGTACTAGGGTGGCATACCTCAAATCTATAGTGCTCTAGAGGCCCAGATAGTTGGGGATGTCGGCCATAACATTCCTCAAATTTATGCAGCTGTGCAAAAAAATCAGGCAAATCACCAGACATTCATTATTGAAATGGGAGGTAAGCTCTATGTTCGAGTTATTTCTATTTTGATTGATCTTGGATCTAATTATAGTTATGTTAATCTTGAAATGGTGGATAAGTATGGCTTGAGAAAATAATTTCATGCAGAGTCTTGGTTGGTGCAGTTGGCTACAAGTACTAAGAAGAGAGTTCATCATTGGGCAAGAGCTTGTGCATTCAAGCTGAATGCCATGCCTACAACAACACATATGAATGTACTGCCATTGGAATCATATAGTATGATTTTGGGTATGGATTGACTATATATTCATAGGACTAAGGAAAATTTTTATGAGAAGGATTTCGAGTGCATGGATAATAATGGGGAAAATAGAATCTTGCAGGGAAAGAAGAAGCTACATCAATGAGGATGGTAATCGCTATGCAAGATAAGTGCAGTTACAGAAAAAGGTGTGTGATGTTTGTAGTTCATATTTCCAGTGACAAGGGTAAGGATGTTGAGGATGCAAAAATATTCAAGGTATCCATTCTTGCAGCATTTTCAGGATGTATTCCAAGCAGATATTCCATAGTTTCCTCCTCACAGGGAAGTGGACTTCTCTATTGAGTTGGTACCAGGATCAACATTAGCGTCAAAGGCACCTTACATGATGAGTACACCAAAGTTAGTAGAGTTGAAGTTTCAGCTGAAGGAAATTCTTGATAAGGGATATATTAGGCCAATTGTATGGCCTTGGGGTGCACCAATATTTTTCTTGAAGAAGAAGAATGGTACTCTTAGGTTGTGCATTGATTACATGCAAATGAACAAGGTGACGATAAAGAACAGGTATCCATTGCCAAGGATTGATGACTTGTTTGACTAGTTGAAGAGAGCAAAGATGTTCTCAAAGATTGATTTTAAATAAGGATACCATCAGGTACGCATCAAAGAAGAGGGCATCTACAAGACCTATTTCAGGACCAAGTATGGGCATTATGAGTTTGTTGTGGATCCTTTTGGCTTGACTAATGCCCCATCTAGTTTTATGTGCTTGATGAATAGTGTATTACATCCTTATCTCAACAAGTTTGTTATTGTGTTTATTGACAATATATTAATATATTATAAGAATGAGGAAGAACATGCCGAACACTTAGAAATAGTGTTGAGATTACTAAGAGAGCATCAGTTGTATGCCAAGATTAGTAAATGCAACTTCTTTTAGATAAAGGTACATTACTTGGGACACGTTGTTTCCAAGGAAGGCACAGCAATAGATCCAGAAAAGATAAGGGCTATCATGGAGTGGGAAACTCCTAAAAATTTGGATGAATTCATATCATTCATGGGTTTAGTAGGATACTACAGGATATTCATTAAGAACTTCTCACACATTGCATATCCTATTACATCATTGCAAAGAAGAGGTAAGAAATTTGAATGGGCAGAGGAATGTGCAGTCTGTTTTAAATAGTTGAAGCAGTTGTTGACAAACGCTCCAGTTCTAAATATTACAAATTTGGACAAAGAGTTCGTGGTGTGTACATATGCTTGAAAAAGAGGACTTGGTAGAGTCCTGATGCAGGAGGGACAAGTGGTGTGTTATGAGTCAAGGAAACTGAATGAGCATGAAAAAAACTATGTGACTCATGGTATTGAGTTGGAATCTATTACTCATGCCTTAAATATGTGGAGGAATTATCTTCCTGGCTGGAGGTTTGTATTGTTGAGTGACCACAGTGGGTTGAGATATCTGTTTGACCAACTGAATCTAAATTCCAGACAATCTAGATGGTTGGATACCCTTACTAAATTTGACTTCGAGATCAGATAAATTAAGGGAAAGGAGAACATTGTTGGAGATGCTCTTAGCAAGAGAGTGTAGTTAAACCATGTTGCAACTATGAGTTCGTATGGGAAAAATTTACGAGATTAGATCTTAGATATCATTTTTGGGATTCAATTGCATTAATTTAGTCATACATCTATGACCATTTCCATGAGAGGTAGTTGTAACTGACTAATTTCTCATGATTTTTGAATAGTCGAATTAGCACTCATTACATCAGGTGATGCTCACAGGGTTGAAGAGGTGGGATTGAAACTATTGAAATGAATCACATAGCATCAATCATCACTTCCGGGGCTTGCACCCGGTAACCAGGACTTCTCAAGAGGTCACCCATCCTAGAACTCCTCTGCCTCAAGCGCGCTTAACTATGGAGTTTTCCCCACAATCAAGCCCACTTAGCTTGCTACCCCATTTGAAAAACCTTAGCAAGTATTGTGCCTCATGAACCATTCAAGAAGAGCTCCCTTTACTCATTGTATTTTAAGTATGAGGGTTTTACGTAGTGCATTATATTAGATATCATTTTTAGGATTCAATTACGATAATTAAGTCATTCATCTATGACCATTTCCATTAGAGGTAGTCATAACTGACTAATTTCTCATGATTTTTGAATATTCCACTTAACACTCACAGGGGTGAAGAAGTGGGAGATTAACTACTTGAAATGAGTACATAGACAATCGGTCACTTCCGTGTTTGCACTGTAACTGCATTTCCAGAGGTCACCCATCCTGCAACCTCCCGCCTCAAGCATGCTTAAATTATGATTTTCCCCACAATCAGCCCACTTAGCTTGCTACCCCATTTGCAAAACCTTAGCAACTATTGTGCCCCATGAACCATTCAAGAAGAGATCCCTTTACTCTTAGTATTTTAAGTATGGGGTTTCCGCAGTGCATTATATTAGATATCATTTTTGGGATTCAACTGCGTTAATTTAGTCATTCATCTATGACCATTTCCATGAGAGGTAGTCGTAACTGACTAATTTCTCATGATTTTTGAATAGTCCATTTAGCACTCATTGCATCAGGTGATGCTCACAGGGGTGAAGAAGTGGGATTGAAACTAGTGAAATGAATCACATAGCGTCAATCATCACTTCCGGGGCTTGCACTGCAGAATCAGAATTGAAACTCCACAGCTTAAGCGCTATTGAGGCAGAGGAGTTTCGGGGATGGGGTGACTCCTAGTTCCGGTTACCTAAAAGCCTTAAGTGATGATTGATGCTATGTGATTCATTTCAATAGTTTCAATCCCACTTCTTCACCCCTATGAGCATCACCTGATGCAATGAGTGCTAAGTGGACTATTTAAAAATCATGAGAAATTAGTTAGTTACGACTACCTCTCATGGAAATGGTCATAGATGTATGACTAAAATAATGCAGTTGAATCCCAAAAATGATATGTAATATAATGCACTGCGGAAACCCCTCATACCTAAAATACTAAGAGTAAAGGGATCTCTTCTTGAATGGTTCATGAGGCACAATAGTTGCTAAGGTTTTGAAAATGGGGTAGCAAGCTAAGTGGGCTTTATTGTGGGGAAAACTCCACAGTTAAGCGCGCTTGAGGTAGAGGAGTTCTGGGATGGGTGACCTCCCGAGAAGTCCTGGTTACCGAGTGCAAGCCCTGGAAGTGATGATTGATGCTATGTGATTCATTTCAATAGTTTCAATCCCACTTCTTCACCCCTGTGAGCATCACCTGATGCAATGAGTGCTAAGTGGACTATTCAAAAATCATGAGAAATTAGTCAGTTATGACTACCTCTCATGGAAATGGTCATAGATGTATGACTAAATTAACGCAGTTGAATCCCAAAAATGATATCTAATATAATGCACTGCGGAAACCCCTCATACTTAAGGTTAGATCTTACAGGCAGGACAATAGGATGACAGGTATAAGGAGCTTACACACATGTTACAATAGGGTAAAAGTGATCATGATGCAAACTATCATCTTATGGCAAATGGCTTGGTGAAATTCAAAGATAGGATCTATGTGTTGGATGACAGTGAGCTCAAGAAGCTTATCTTAAGGGATTCCATGTCAAGCCCTATTTAGGTTACCCAGGACATTAGAAGACGTTGAAAATTATGAAGAAGCTCTACAATTCGCTGAATCTAATGAAAGAAGTGGCAGAGTTTGTGGCTATATGTTTGGACTGTTAGTAGGTGAAAGCCGAGTGTAAGCATTTAGGTGGGTTTCTTTAGCCTATTCCGATTCCAAAATGGAAATGGGAGGAAATTTTCATGGATTTCATTAAAATTATTCTGAGGACATAGGGAAACATGATTCTATCATGCTTGTGGTCAATAAAATAAGCAAGGTATATCACTTTATTCCAATAAAGGCTACTTATTTAGCAAGTGAGGTGACACAAGTATTCACCAGGGAGATCATGAGATGACGTGGTATTCCAAATAAGTCTGTGTCGGTCAGGGATGCTAAGTTCACTTCCAAGTTTTGGAAGGATTTGGTTGATCCTACAAAGAAACGAGGGGAACTTCCACTTGTTGGGGAGAATCTAGACAATGAATGGGAGTACTTTCAGTTTTTTGATGAGGAACACATTGATCACACCATAGATCCTAACGCTGATGGAGAATACTCTTCGGATTTAGAAGAAGAGGAGGAGGAGGATAAAGGCACAGACATGGATGATGCATATTTGGATTGGATGGCCCAAGGGCCACTCACTCCATCGACGAATCTACACAAGATGTCCAAACATCCAAAAAAGCTGCTGTCAAATTTTGATCCAGACAAGAAGACTAAAGCTAAAGATAATAAAAATGAGCTTTACATGCATCTATGGATGCTCGAGGTATGTTTCAGCAATGTCACTTGCAGAATGTTTCAATATACATTAGAAGGCAGAGCGTCTGTATGGTATAACAACCTTCCAACCAATTCAATTTGAAGCTGGAGGGAGTTTAAGAAACATTTTCTTGAGAAATTTGTTGATGACAAAACCCCACCATTCTGCTGAAAGAACTTGGGAATATGAAAGTTGGGGAAAAGGAACGGATCAAATATTTATGTGATTACTGCAAAATTTACCCATGGATGTGCAACCCCATGACGATATCATTAGAGATTACTACACATTTGCCTTGCCGACTAACATATCCATGTTCATGAAGAGAGATGTGAAAGAAACATTGGCCTTGAACTTCACAAAATACATCACTGTAGAAAAAGATTTGCGATCTATTGGAGTCATTGCAGATGATGACGATTCCAAAGACTCCAAGGAAGTTGGTAAGAAGAACCAGGTCTCTTCCAACATAACAAATGATAAATATTATTTTGATATGGAGAGCTTGACCAAGTCTCTAAAGTTGCACACCAACGAAGTTTCAGAATTGAAGAGACGGTCAAGTGAGGCATCGAAAACCAACAAAAAATCTTCTAGGTCAACATTTTTTAAAATAAACAACAACTCAGAACATGAAAAATCTGTTGAAAGTTCCAACACAGTGTTCAACATTGAAATTTTGGGCATGGATAGATTTTGCACTTTCCATCAAGATAAACATTCTAAGAAGACATGCCCACACTGGAATCATAATATGAACACTATGATGGAAAACCTTGTTGATTAAATTAGACCTAAGCTCCACGTGGACTCCTCTATCAATTTTGACTTTGTTTCATGTATTAACCTCACAAGCATGAAGTTTAATATTTCAACTTATATCTAGTTCCCTAAGGTTGGTTTCGATTAATTATTATTTTATTCCTTGAGCTCCATGTGAAATCCCCTAAAAGGATTGAATTTTTTTCACATATTAATATTACTAGCATGAAAGTTCATATTTCAACTTATATCTAATTCCCTAAGGTTGGTTTCAATTTATTATTATTTTATTCCTTGATTTTCGCATATGCATGCATTTCTTCCACTGTTGTTCCCTACATGTTTAAAAAAAAGAACGGCTAGAATTTTTCATTAATAAATCTGGAAGGGGGCAAAATCCCTTATAATCAAGGAGAACTCTATATTAGATTTGTGCAGATACATAAGTAAAGAGACCCTATTGATACCTA
The DNA here is from genome assembly GCA_034641835.2 of Pinus albicaulis. Lineage (NCBI taxonomy): Eukaryota > Viridiplantae > Streptophyta > Pinopsida > Pinales > Pinaceae > Pinus > Pinus albicaulis. Next base: position 877,854,148 of record CM076584.1, on the reverse strand, counting down.
TCTTATTACTATAAATATTATTTACATATTTCAGACTATAAATTTTCCAAAAAACTCCACATTAATTTACTATCCGACAAAACATGAAATTATACAAGAATGACTACCCACGACTTCAATGCTCAAATTCCTCCTGAGCTGCCTCAGATGGCATGCCCATTTTTGCGCTCCTCCCAGCACCAGGATCTAGTTCTTAACTAGCAGCATCAACATTTCCACCGTTGGAGCAAAGCCATTACAATGCCCAAATACCTCCTTTAGAAACCCCCACAGTGGCCGTCTCCACTCGCAGTTCAATATTATTCACTTTATGTTTCAAATTCAACACACCGGTGTTTAGGCGTTCCATTGAATTTTGAATCTCCATGTCCTTCCCTAAAGCATATAACTGGGAAAAAAAACCATGTTTTCAGTAATGTCCTTGATAATCTCCTTAACGACCTGATTGCATGAGTTGTCAACCATTTCCGCAACACTCCCACTGCACCCGAGCTCCTCTACATCGTTCCCACTTCCATTACTCGCAAAAGCCATATTTTTTTCAATTCTCCCCTACACAAGAAAAATTCGATGATTGAGATGCTTTAGCCAACTACTATATATAATCAGCCAATCCTTACTGAAATTTTCTCCCATATTATCAAGTGTTAATGCATTTCCTTTCTGCAACAAATCCAAGCCACCTTATGCCCTCTCCATCATAGCCAATTTCCCATCGACTCGAACTGTGATGGTACTGAGACTGCAATCACCTAAAGTCTCATTTATTAACCAAGGGCAGAGATCCCACTTTTCTTGTAACATGACCGCCTTACTCCCCCTCTCCCACATGTTCTTTAATGCCCATCTACTGTTGTCCTCTCCTGAGAAACTCCATAGAATCCTCATGATGTTATCATATTTGATTACTTGTAGATCCTCGTTAATTCCTGTGCTCCAGCTGTGATCCATTTGGATTATGATTATTATTTTAATTAAGGGACATGACATGTGACAATATGTTGATTAGTGAGTAAAGTTCCTTGTTCTAATTCCACTCCCATATTGGCTTGGATATCTGCCAAATGGTTATTTTTTCTTTTGACATGAAATTTTGTGTAATCTTCTAATTTTATGAGAAGATACATTATCCTTATGATCAATGGAGACGTTTCAGAGTCAAGAGGTACTCATTCCTGGAAAGACTTATATATTTTTGAATAACCACCATTGAGTCACCTACAATGTTCAATTTCTTAAAGCCTTTAGAGATGCTGATCTTTAGGCCTTTCCAAAGAGAGAGCACTGAGGCTTGATTGTTTGAGGCTTTCCCAAGTCCCCAAGCTAACTTTATTTTAGATTTTTCTTCGAGTTTAAAAAGCACCCCTCCCGCTCCAACCTCCCCGTGTTGTTCCCTACATATTCACACAAACTATAATGGGCCATAAAACAATATAAATACCAAAATATAACTTTCACCCCATGCATGTGGGATTAAATTTTTTGAAATCTAACCAATTGACATTATGAACCAACAAATTGCCATAATGCACCTGTTAAGTTAATGGACCGTTACAGAACCTCAACTTCTAGAGGCCATATCTTTGCCTACGAGGAACAAAATTATGCCTATGATACCTCGTTGGAAAGATGAGATTGAGGAGAACAATCTAGGATGGTTTATTCTAGAAAATATACAAGCTAATTGCTTAAAAAATTAAGTACAAAAAGGGATACGAATATGGTCAAACCGATATTTTTGAGTTAATTTTTGGAAATAAAACTAGATACCAAAACATTTTGTGTATTTTTCCTCAACATAATGCTACATATTTCTTAGGATTGCAAAAAAAAAAAAAAAGACTAGGCTTATAGTTTTTCTTAGAATAATTAGTTTTGAATGTTTTTAGGTTTGAGTTTTGCTTTTAGTATTAATACGATTTTAATGATAATATGATTAATACTTTTACAATTTTTTTGAAGGCAATCACTAATTGAAATTTTAGGATTAGTGAGTTGAAATTTCAAAGCTAAAATTAGATCTCTCGACTCCTAAAAAATGAGGAAGAAAATATTCATGAAGTTGTCATTAAATATACTTATATTTTTCAATTAAAATGTATGATTATATAATGGAGGTCTGTGGGATAAAAGGAGGTTCCATTTTTCCAAAAAAGAGAAGGACTTTGCACTGTTTAGAGAGGTATTTTGGAGGAGATTGGTTGCCTACTAGACCAAATTAAAAGAGTATTGTTTGAGATCAGAGATGATCATGTTACAATGATTTTATTTAAACCTTTTGTGCTCATAAAGCTCATGACCATATATTCAGTTTGGTGCATTGTTGTCCAATTTTGATGACTGGATGATGGCTTATTAAATACTTTGTTCAGTTTTGATTCAATCTTTGTTCTAGATAACTGTATGATGTATGGTGTTGTTATGTTAGTCCTCACCTTAAATTTGCAAAGAAAAACTTAAGGTGAATGAAGAAAAAATCCATAAGAGGCAAGCGGGCTAACCAAATATAAAGGAACTATGGTATGCAAACCCCCTCATGATAATGATGCGGACAAAAGAGTTATGGTACTGTGCATTTAAGCAACAGCGGGGCCACATCCATATGTCGAAACAGTCAAAGGGAGAGCCACGTGCAGGGATTCCGGGGGTACCAAGGATGGTATGAAGGAGGCAGAGGTCTACCCCCTCGAATGCATGACGTCACGGGTTGGCAGAGTAAGTATTAAGAATTCCGTGGGGTGATGGAGCATCACGGGAAGGTCTCACGGGCCCCCACCGGAACTGTCAAATGGACCCCTCAAAAAGGCAGGTGGCGCTACTAAAACGAAAGGTAAGGTAAGTTAGGAAAGTCGGTAAACAACTAGTACTGGTATTAACCAGGTGCATGGCTTACACCTACCCAACACCTGATAGCCAATAACCTAATGCCATGCACCCCATTGTTGACTTCCTTATGACGTTAGCCCTACAGTTGGCACCCTAACCTTGTTTTCTGCGAATCTGGGTCTGTTTAACCCTGTTCTACGCCCACTTTAGTAAAATACTCGTTTTTACGAATCTGTCGTGCAGCGAAGCTTGAACTCCAGTACCAGGTTGCTTTCAACCCCCTGCATCACTTTTCCTCCTGGGTATTCCTCACTAGTTACAGGTATTTAGTCGCTCTTCCACCTCACAGTTTTCCTTCCATTTTACTTTTCAAAATGGTCATGGGGAGAGAAAATCCCAGAAAGTCTGAACCTGAAACCCCACAAGTCCGTGAGGTCAGGGCAGTCTCTGGACCTGAACCTTTCGTTGACACTCAAGCTCGTATTCATGACCCTTCCTACCCTTTCAGTGTATCTTGTGTCAGACCCGATTTATTGGAAATCCATGTGAAGGGTCAAGACCGGTTTAGAGTCGTTCAATAAGGATTATATTACCAGATTGCTCCGCCCACCTATCTAGTCACCAAGTTCATATGCTGGCTCAGAGATGCCTATGACGAGCGCATGGATTTATTTTTATAAGCTCAGGGAAATAAGATTTTCTGCATATCTCCTAAGCTCATAAAGGAAGCCCTCCGTTTCCCCACAGCTAGAGTTACGTTGAGTTCACTGAGTTATCCCTCTCCTGTCAGTTTTCAAAATTACCCTGGAATCAGCAAAGTGAATTCCTTTGTTTTATTTCAGATTCTCATCTTACAGCTATCCCGCCTTCAGATATGGTTTCCTTGTCCACATTCAAAGATAATGTCCAGCCTATCCTCGCTTTCATTTCAGGGTTACTAGGTTTTAGGGAGGTCGAGCGGGTTTCAAAAGAATGTATAGCTCTCCTTTGGCTCATGTCTCAATAGGGTGTTATTTTAGATATCCCTACTTTCCTAGCCTCGGCCATTCAAACCCAGTTCCAAGAGTTACCATCTTCAGGGTCTTTCCGGTTCTGTTCATTAGTGTTTTATCTCTTCCTGTTTGAACATGCTGATAAGTTTGAGGCCCTAGGTCTCGAATAACTTTCGAGGGTGAACACCTAGGCAAGAAATATATTTGAGTGGAACGTCTTTGTTCGTCAATAGCCTAACGGGAGGGGTTACACAAGGTTCTTGAATGAATTCATGACTGTTGGAACGAGGTCTCCTACAAAGCTGTGAATTTGGTCTGTTTTGCATAGTTTTGGCATATTTTGGTCTAGTGCAGGGGTTTTGGGGTGGGTAAAAGCCTCGAAAGCATTGTAATGGGTCAAAGGGTACACCTATAGTCCGCAAACCATGGTTTGCTGACCACAGGAAAGTTTAGGTTAGATTGTTATAAATATAAGGACATTTTGAGTTGTAAAGGAAGGGGAATGAATAGAGATTGATGCTAAGTGCGAACTGATAGATATGGTTAGGGTTGTTGGGGAAGGACTCCTGCTGCTGTGTGCGAGGAGATTCTCTGTCCTGCTATGTGTGGACCTTGCTGCTGTGTGCGCAGGTTGGGTTTGGGTATTGTAAGAAAGATTTGAAGGTTGAATGAATACAGAAGTATTGTTGAATATCTGAATCTATTGGAAGTACTGTGATGTGAATATGTGATTCTTGGTTAGCTACTATATGTTGCTGTGTTATTGATTTAATCTGCGAACATACTTGTGTTACTTGTTTATGCTACGATCTGGATCTGTTCTGTTGCATTTCATGCAAGAATATCTGGAATAGCTACGTTATCGTTATATGAGTTCATGATCTGTTGATTACTGTGAATATCATTGTTGTTTCGCACGTGGATGCGAAGGGAATTTGTAGATCTAGGCTCTGTGATATAAGATCTGGTCTGTATAAGATTGAATGTAGCTCTGCTTGACTTACCTACCCTTTCCCAGGGTGTGAAAACCTGGTTCCAGCACCCACCCATACTACTTCGGGTGAGACTTTGGCCTGCGCAAGTAGGTCACTACCAAAAGGGCAAGTAATATAGGGGTTTGTTGGCAAACCTTTGACCTTCGAATCTGGGTCAGGACCCCTCGAGCCAAAAAATGGTTTCGTTGCTGGGACCTGGAGCATTTTGAGAGAGGGATCGGGTAATTCCAAGGCCATACTGGAAACCTGAAAGCAAAGAAATTGATGAATGGTTCGAACGGAAATTTTAGGAATTCGTAGTGAAAGAAAACCGCAGTAAGAGGTTCCACCGAGGAGTGGAAAAATAAGTATATTTTCACGGATATCTACAAGATCTTCTTTGTAACAATTGCGATCGAGCTCCAGGAGTGGCTCGCAAGGTTGGTCGAATTCCAGAAGTGTTGGAAGGACGAACGGATCACGTAGTGGATCCCCAAATTGATCCGGGAGTTAGAGAAGACTGATAACACCATCACTCGCACGGTGGACCACTGGGTGGACAGTGTGCTAGGAGGGTTCGTGACAGAATTTGCCATCGATTAGTTCGTATCCTACTCTGAAGAAGAGCAAAGGTTCTTCAAGGGTTTCCGGGGTAAGTTTCTAAAGACCTTAGCATTGCTGATTAAGATATTACTGTGAGAAAAGAGTATCTTGTGTAGTCACACCGAGTGAATGACCGTTGATTCGGGCGAAAGTACATCATGAAGTGACAAATACTATCGGACCAACCTAGAAGGTGATAGATCTGTCTATAGCCCAAGAAGAGAAACAGTTGCGCAGAATCCTCCTGGCACATCACTTTCGAACTAGCATAGGAGTAAGAAGTCGCCTACACCTCCACCACCACCAAAAGACGACATGGCTGCACACATGAAGCTGTTACACAACATTTTGTCACCATCCCTGCAATCCATCGTCCCGTACATTGGAGGACTATTCTCATGACCTGTGAACAATAAAATGTCCTGAAAACACCTTGATGGCATCCTTCTGCATAAGGAAAAGAATTCTCCTGAAGAACATTTCCTCTAGAAAACCCTAAAAATCCATGTTTTGGCATTGGCGCGGGTAGCCAGTTCATCCCTCGTGCCAATGGGGAAAATGCACACTAGTGGGCGCGCCAGCTGGTTCTCTTTCCCTATGTTATGTCCACGCAAGGCCTATTAAGGAATTCTTTTTAGCAATAGAAGGCGAAAGTTTGATTCTAACAACTTCAGAATGGATCATCAAAATGAGGTTGGGTTGTTTGCCTCCGGATCTCCTTGTTTAGGAAGTGGTTTTCCACCTCTCATGGAACCTTCCTAAGAGATAGTACTCTCCCCCATGATTATAGGGAGCCTAACCTCTCCTTCTCCCTCTATAAAAGCCTACCCTCTCCATTTTCTAGCTAGCTGAACTTTTGGGAAGGAAATTATAGCTGAGTGACAATCAAGAGCAGAGATAAGGAGAACCCTGTGAGAGAGAGAGTTCTGTCAAATCCCTGACGAGCTTTTTGAGACACGTCCCGCTGGAACTTTGTCGAAGGAAGATCACGACGTCAGAGCACCGGTTGTAATCGTTCTCTTGTATCTTAATATACATGACTTTGCTATTGGTTCCATGATTGTGTTTTTTCCATTATATAATACAATTTCATTCGTTCCTCTCTGACTGATCGATAGTTATAAAAGTGTGAAATATTACGTTGCATGTTGTCTTTCTTCTTTGCATGTGTACAGGTATCTGGATGCAGCAAGGTCACAGATCGTGACCTGTCCAGCTAGGAACAGAAGCGCCACTTCTTCTTCAACAATAGCAGCGAAGGAATCACGGTAAGCGATCTATCACGACTCTATCTTTTGTAACTAGGAACCAATAACCTTGCGTGTTTCGATTGTTGCTAGACCCACTCTATGGCTAGTGGGATCGCCTCTGTCCACAGAGGGGATTTACTTCCACAATAATTTGGTGACTCCGCTGGGGATCAGTGGGAGTTAGTCCTTCCTCCATTGGGTTTTTTTTTGGCTTTTGATTGATTAGTCTGCTTTTCTGTTTCACCTTCCTTGGTGTTAAACCCCTGTTCAGCCCCCAGAAGACCAGATCCAGCCTCTGTTTGTCCATTTTCATCTTTTTTCAAGGGTAAATTGGATTGGCGCGATTATCCCCTTGACAGTCATGCCAACTGGCGCTAGTTTCTAGTTAGGCCCCCACGCCAACCCCTATTTGGCGCAGATTACATCCAAACAGGTGCACCAACCTTGCTTGGTATTAGGGTTTTCCTGTTCTTGGACTTTCTGAGCTTGAATTTTGGTCCTAGTTCACTTTTTCTAATTGTTTGAGTGCTTTGAAGACATTTTTGACTGTGTTTAGCCCTTGTCCTCTGGTTGTTCACCTTTTTCTATCAATTTTGCATTCTAGCCCTAGGGCTTCTAGGTGCTTCAGTGTGCTGAACCTCCCGTGGGGGTTTTGGGTCTTTTCTTTCCCAGTCAACTTCATTTTTGCTTATTTGCATTCATCTTGCTGAACCCCATTGAATCATTGCGTTAATTGAGTGATTGTCCTCTCTTTCGTTCAGTTTTGCTTTGCGTTGCTCCAAGCCTAGATTACACCGTTTGTTTGAGTCTCTTTCGAGATTCTTCTTCGCTTTGAGGGATTTCGTCACCAGTTTGAGTCTTGATTGTGTTTGTTTGAGTTGATTGAACTTGTTTTGTTTTATCTCTCTCTTTATTGTTCTCAAATTGATGTTTTTACTAGTTTTTCATTTAGTTAGGGCATTTTCTTTAATATATTGAAGAATACAAAAAACAAAATCTTTTTCATTTTGATTGGCATAGTGAAAATTGAAAGCTCTTTCGCATTACTAGTGTGATATAACTCTAGAGAAAAGTTTTATAGTTCCATTAGCTTGCATTGGAAATAGTAGTGGATGTTTTTGTGTGTTCATTTTGCTGTCATTTGAAAGCTCTCAACTCTCCTGTAGATAGCTCTTCATTGAACAAAATGATATTTTGTGGCATGTAGTTTGCATCTAGAGGTTTTATGAGATCCAACATTCGATAGGGCCTTGAAATCGAAACGTAAATTGAATATCAACTTTAAAATTTACTGAATTAACCTAAGGCAGCATTGAAACTTAACGGAACATCTAGTAGTCTAAGGTAGAGACGTGTTCCAGCATCTTTAAGCCTAGCAACTGTCACTCTCCATCTGGCTACAGACATCGTTAGTATGGACTTGTGCTCCCCGTACCATCAATTATATAAAGGGAGACCCCATTAGGTTGCAAATACTTTATCTGTAGGAAGCCGAGTTTGCCGCCTTTTACCCATGATACACCGGACACAACATTCGGGGAGATTACCTGCACGTACGTCAAGTCCTTGGTTGATTTCTCTTTCATTTTTAACAAGGTGTATATGGCAGTTCGTGGATATCAGGTACACCCATTTACTTAGATTACCAGAGCAGTCATTTTGATCTTTACTGACTCCCTAAATTTGAAAATATCATCAAGCACTTGTCCTTTCACGCTTATTTCCAAACTGAAAGTGATAGAGTCATCTTTTACTTGTTTCTAGACTCTTAAAACATGAAACAATAAAAATTCCAGTTTCAATGTGGTAAAATTAATCACCTACGATCACACGCCCATTTAGAGATTGATTTTTTGGCCTGTTTTTGTTTGCCTTGTTTTTTACCAGTGCGTCTTTGTTTTTGATATGTTCCTCCTTTTGCTATAGTCACAGTGGCGGAACCATCAGTTTCTTCTATTGGTAGTCCTTATACAGACAATTCATTAGAGGTCTCCCAGTCCTCTACTGAGCATCAACAACCCTTTGTATCCGAGTTTCCCGACGGGGGACCGGTTATATCTGAACTTCCCTTTAAAGGACCAGTTGAGTTCAATTGGCCCTTATCTGACGCTTGGTTCGAATTTGGAGTTGGGGAACACTTCCCTCCTCTTACATCGGGATTGCCTTTTTTAGCTGCTATCATACCTCCTAGTCCCCGTCGTCTTTTAGAAGATCTTACAACAAGGTTAGATATGGACTCATCCTGTCCTACTCCTAGTGAGGGAATTCCTACTTCTGTTGAAGACTACCAGTTTTTCCCGAAGACATCCCCGAACCATCTGTTCTGTCTTCACCTGGTCCATCGCTTCCAGCTGGATATAGGTATTTAAGTCAGGTCATGGCTACTATTGCCTCTATGGGAATATCGACTCCGTCCACGAATCCGACCATTCCCTCGTTAGGGATGTCACCATCGACGCATCTCACGGAATCTCCTTTTGTCACATCGGCACCTGTTAGACCTACTATCTGCGTGGCTGCATCTACGCCTGTTGTCACTACTCAGTCCACTAGGACCTCGTCAGTTCCTGAAGACGTTTATATAGCTTTTGCCATTCCAGAGAACATTTCTCCTGAGGAGTACTAGATGTATTTACACCCGCCAATCTCCGAGGTTGGTCAGTCCTCTCAGGATCCTAATCGTCCTTACTTTTCCCATTATGGAGCGAATGGTGCCTTGATTTACGTATTTCCATATCAATATGATGAGCATGGCAACCCCCTTCATTTTCCTGCTCCTAAGGCTTATCAGTATATTAATGGTTTTCTATCTACCCAGCCCGTGCAACCTTCTAATAAACAAGGGCAACCCTTTCAGGGAAAACATTTGTTTCAACAAGGATATGCTTCTAGCCCACAAGGACAACCCTTCCAGGGACAACCTTCGGCCCAGCCAGGATATGCATACGACCCGCAAGGACAACCCTTATAGGGACAACCTTCGGTCCAGCAAGGATTACTTTACGGCTCGCAAGGGCAGTCTTACAATCCTCAAGGTCAACCTCTGCAGCCTCACCCTGTGGTCCAACCAGGGAAACCTCAAGGACTGGCAGGGAAACCGGGGTATCAACCTGGATCACCATATGGTCTTGGGGGGCAAACCCATCCTTCTTAACCTTTGGTGCAACCTCATCAACCTCATTTTCCAATTGGTCAAAATGTTGCATAGCCAGGACCATCTTATGGTCCTGTCACAGGTCAACCTGGTTATCAGGCATAACCTGGCCCACTCCCGCCATCAGGCCAACCTGCTCAGCTAGGTCCACCTGGTGTCGCTCATCAGCCAGGTCAACATGTTTAACCAAGGCAACCTGCACAGCCAGGTCAACCTTTTCAACCAGGACAACCTGCATAACCTATTAACCCTAAGCAGTCGCCGACCTATTCTATGCCACAGCCGAATCCACTTGTGCACCCGAATTATCTGACTTAGCAGGGCCCCACTTACCAGTAGCCCGTTCGACCCCAAGGTGGCTATTACCTTCAAGGTTAGTCTCGACCGATTTACAACCCACCCCAACATTCTGGTTATTACCCTCAATAACCAGGCTATACTTATACTTCGTAGAAAAATCCATACATTGCTCAAACGGGGCCCACATATAATTAGAATCAGTACCCTGGTTATCAACCCCCGTATCTTGGTTATCAGCCACCATATCAACCTCATTATTCAGCTTACACCCCCTATGGTCAGAATCCTCCAGGACAGAACTAATGGGGGCAGAGTTATGCTCAACCAGGATGGAGTACAGGTACAGGTCCTTATCGGGGACCTGGCATGCCTTTTAACCCTCAATTTCCTTTTCTCGCCACGCTGGAGTTACCAGACGTGTCCAAATTGACCAATGATCAGATTCTTCATAATCCATATTGGCCTCCGGTTTCGACGAAGGTGCCTGGTGATTGTCCTAAGTTTAAGGGAAAATCTGGAGAAGACCCCCAAGCACATGTCATGACATACCGCTTATGGTGTTCTTCTGGATAGATGACTCAATTCGTCTGCTTCTTTTCCAGCGCACTCTCACCGGTGCTGTTGCTAAATGGTATATAGAACTGCCCCGTGGTATTTTTAAGGATTTTAATACTCTATCTATGGCATTCTTGACGCATTTCTAGTTGCATTTCTAGTTGCTGGTTCGTTACAAAGCCGGGACGCATCTCCTGACATCTCTGAAACAGGACAAAGCTACTCATATTTCAGATCACATTCACGAATGGAGACGTCGTCGTTACCTGATCAAGTTTGACATTCCTGATCAGCTTCTAACTCACTGGTTCACTACCTCCTTTGTTAATAAGATTGCACAAGACATTGCTATGGGGGCATGTATAACCAAGGAGCAAGCCATTGCTCGTGCCCAGTACCTCGATTTAGTGTACTCTCAGTTTGGCACGTTATACGACATCTTGACTGATGCCCCACGACCAGGGACCACTAAAGCACCAACTACTCCATCAATAGACGATGTTATTGGTTTCGTCTCTCAGAATTCTCGCAAGTCTTCCAATGGGAAGTAGAAATCGAATTATTCCAACAATTCTGCTCCTCAGACTACCCCAGATTCTGGTAAGACCGCGGAGGTCAACGCCGTTCAGGCCAATCCTGTAGAAAATAATTACAAAGGGAAAAATAAGGGCAAAGGAAAAGCCAAATCCGATGCCCCAAAACCAGAATTGTCCAAACCACGTGCTGATGATGGTTCACAGTGAAAACCGAAGTACCCTTGCCTAATCTGTGATGAAGACCACTACACCAAAGATTGTCCTAGATGATATAAAGTTAGTCAACTTCTTAAGGGCTCTAAGGGAACTCCGAAAGTTCTTAAGGAACCTTTTCCATCTCAGTAGAACCAAATGGTCGAGTAGCCTTCGACATCTGCACCCTTTGGGTCTCAGGTTTTCATGATGAATGGTGCTGCACCTATTTCTATTTCCACTCGATCGAAGGATTATGTCGGATCACGCCAGGTAGCCGGGAAGGAAGTCATTGATGGCTCTCCTCCCCCGCCTGCCTCTGGTCCTCTTGAGATTGAAAGGCCCAACACTGAACCCGTTGTACGACCACCTTCTAAAGGTGTTCTCCGAAAGTCTTCCTATAATCCGAATGCTCGTGCTGCTCAACATTACAACATTGTTAAGGATTTGGCATAGGCACCTTCTGCGATGTCTGTGTTGGAAGTACTTCAGATTTGTCCGTCTCAACGGAAAGCTTTGTTATTTGCGATTGGCGGAATTGATCCTGCCGATTCTAGCCTTCTCACCTTCGATCTAGAGAATTTTTTCCCTTGACTTCCGCACCAGATCGTGCTTATTATAAAAGTCGGTATTAACGGCCTCAATATTAATAGAGCTGTTATGGATGAAGGTGCCTCTACCTGCATTATGTCATCTGCTTGCTAGAAGGCCATTGGCTCTCCAGCCCTCACTTCATCTCCCAATGCCCTTGAGGCATTCGATGGAAGGGAATCAAAACCCTTGGGTGTTCTCGCGAGTTTACCGATTATATTGCAAGGTAAGACAGTCAATGTCGAAGTGGAAGTTTTTGATGCCAAAATCAACTACAATATTCTACTCAGTCGCAGTTGGACCCACGCCATGTTGTGCATTCCATCCACCCTCTTTCGAGTTTTGAAGTTTCCACATGAGGGCAAGATTATTACTGTCGATCAGTTGTCTTTCTTTACCTCATACTCCAAGAAAAACGTGCCGTACGTGGATCAAATTCCTAATCCCCCCGACACTATGGGACTTGGTCTTTTCAAGGACCCCGTTCTTATGGGTATTTTCCCCATTCCACCATCGAACACCGTTCAAGTCAATATGATCTCTAGGTCAGATGACCCATGGATCATCCCTTCTCCTCAACAGGTTGCCTCTTTTGGAGAATCGATGCCTCTGACCCTGGTTGAGATCAATTATTGTGAGATCATTGCTGCATCAGATCCTCCTCCTGCTGATAATGCTCCTTTAAGCATGGCTCTTGATGTTTATTCTCAATCCCCTTGGCTCGGCGATGCAGATTCGCTCGATCCTTTGAGAGAAGTTTTTTCGTCTGACGAAGCTATTGTGGAGACTATGTCTCTCGAAGATCTGCCATGGAGTGATGGACATCATCGTTCCTCGTTTATGCTGAGCCTGGGGGCAATGTCTAATTGTCTTGAGCGTTTTTCATCTCAGGTTCCCTCTCCGCCTCTCCAAACACCAATATTGACTCATGAAGTATTTTTGGAAGGAAATATGAGAAATATTACCCAAATGATGCCTATCGACATCTCCGTTAAACCGGGGGTCATCGAGAACATCTATGTGGGAGTCACTTGTTCTCCCGATGAGATTCAAGTGTACACTAGTCTCTTCCGCGAATTTCGTGATGTTTTCGCATGGTATTATGAAGAGATTCCTGGAATCGATCCCAGTATCGTCGTGCACGAAATTCCCACCTATCCCGGTGCGAAGTCTGAGTACCAACGTCTGCGTCTAGTGCATCCTTGGAAAGCCGTTGCTATAAAAGCTGAAGTTGAGAAACTTCTTAAAGGGGGTTTTATATATCCAATCCCTCTGACAGAGTGGGTTTCCAATATTGTCCCTGTGGATAAGAAGCAGGGCATAATTCGAGTCTGTGTTGACTATCGAGATAACAATCAGGCTTTCCCTAAGGACAACTATCCCACCCCCTTTATAGATCAGATCATTGACAATTATGCGGGGAGTGAGATATTTTCCCTTATGGACAACTTTTCGGGTTATAATCAAATCAATATCTTTCCATCCGATCAACATAAGACCGCTTTCATCTGTCCAAGGGGAACATTCGCCTATAAGAAGCTCCCTTTCAGCTTAAAAAATGCTAGGGCTACCTTCCAGCGTGCCATGTTTTATGCCTTTCATGACATACGTAATCTTGTTCAGCCATACCTGGATGACCTTTTGACTCATTCAGCTCTACGCAAAGACCATCCGGAACATCTTCGCCAGATTTTTCTCCGTTGTAGATGTTTTAACATTAGGCTTAATCCTCACAAGTGCGTCTTCTGCGTTGACTTTGGTCGAATTTTAGGATTCATTGTCTCTAAGGACGGAATTCGCCTGAACCCTCTCAAGGTCGAGGCTATTGTTAATCTCCCCTCCCCATCCTCACTGCATCAACTTCAGAGTCTTCAAGGTAAAGCTAATTTCTTACGTGTTTTATCCTGAATTATGTGGAGGTAGCCAAAGGGTTTACACGACTTCTAAAATAGGATGTCCCTTTCTATTGGGACGATATTTCTCAACAATCTTTCGATAACCTTAAGATGTTGCTTGTCAACACTCCATTAATCCGTCCTCCAAATTATCATCGCGACTTTACCCTCTATTTGGCTGCCGCATTCAGTATGATTGCCATGGTTCTGGTACAGGATGACGACGACGGTAACAAACACGTGGTTTATTATCTGTCTCGGAACCTCCTCGACACTGAAACGCGTTATGCACACATCAAGAAGTTGGTGCTGGCCGCGGTCCAGGCCGTTCAGCGGTTTCGCCATTACATCCTGTTACGCACGGTAACCATGATTTCCGACTGCAACCCCATGAATTACATTTTGTCCCAACAATTTCTAGGGGGCAAGTACTCGAAGTGGATTTTTGTCCTCCAAGAATTTTATTTGAAGTTCACTACTGCCAAATCAAAGAAATTGCTGGTTTTTGCTGATCTCATTTTTTCTCTCCCTACTGACTCTGTTCCGTCTTAATTTGAGGATCATATCTCGGACGAAACTATATTCTTAATCAACATTCTCGATCCATGGTACGGTGATATCATCATGTACCTCCAGAAATCTACCTTCTGGTCTGAGTTAACGAAGGATGCTCAACGCCGCGTTTGACATCAGTCACAACCATATCGCATTTTTGGAGATACCCTATATCGTGTCAGAGTCGATTCTGTACTCCGCCTGTGTTTGACCTTAGAAGAGGCTGAGAAAGTTCTGAATGACTGTCACAGTGGTTCCTATGGAGGTCACATGTTCGGTTATGCTACCGCATAGAAGATCCTTCGCGCGGGCTATTTCTGGGCATCTATATTTAAAGACTGTATTTTTGCAGTACGAAAGTGTCATGAATGCTAGATTTTCCAATGGAAGATGCGTGCGCCGCCTCTCCCATTACATCCTGTCATTACCGTAGGCCCTTTTTCCAAATGGGGCATTGATTTTATGACGTGTAACCCTCACTGGGCCAGGGGGCATGCTTATAGCATCATTTCTGTAGATTATTTCACCAAGTGGGCAGACGGTAAGACAACTGCACAATTCATTTTCAACCGTTTGATCATGCGTTTCAGCATTCCTCAAGCCATCGTCACTGATCATGGCTCTCATTTTCGGGAATACATGATGGCAGAGCTGACATCTAAGTTGGGCTTGCGTCACGACAGCTCAACACCATAATACCCTCAAGCAAATGGCCAGGTTGAAGCCGTGAACAAGGTGCTTGTCACGATGCTTCAACGAACAATTGGTATACACAAATCAAGTTGGTATCTCCAGTTGTTTTCAGCTCTTTGGGCCTACTGAACATCAGTGAAGAGTGCAACCGGTTTCACACCATTTTAGTTGGTGTATGGTCTGGAATCTACTCTTCCGGTTGAATGTGAGATCCCTTGACTGAAATTGGCTGTGGAATTACTGCCCGATACTTCCCTGGAGGAAGAACGTCTCCTATATCTCGAGAGATTGGATGAAACTCGCTGCTTTAGTTATTGAGGCACATAAAAAGCAGGTTAAAGTTCATTTCGATCAAATGGTTTCTCCGCACTCTTTTATCGAAGGGGACCTCGTACTCTTGTATGCTCAAGCCCATGACAAGCTTGGGGTAGGAAAATTCCAACCCATGTGGCATGGGCCCTATATCGTTAAACGTGTATTGAAAAATGGGGCTTATGAGCTGATCGATTATGAAGGTCTTCCTTTGGCGCAGCCCAGAAATGGGATGTACTTAAGGAAATGTTATGCTTGAATCATTCTTGCGTAGTATATGTACATAGGTGATTTTTTCATTTTTGTGCATGTGTGGTGTGGTGTGCTTTGTAAAGAATTTTCTGCTTATTGGGTCTTCCTGATTGTGCAGATGTCTATTACTCCTTATGTCGGTTTCGCGGATGGTGCCTCCGCAGTACCAGGAACCTGTCTTCGGCAGCCTGGGTAATTTACAATCCTACTGGTGAGTTGGTTATTTTACAAGGTGTTTGTCTAGGGCTTGCTACAAATAATGTCGTGGAATATAGTGCCATTTTGGAATGATTAAATGAGGCTGTTAATCTCGGTATTCGCACGCTACTTTTACATATAGATTCACAGCTTGTGGTTTTACAGCTCAATGGTCATTATTCAGTTAGAAACCCTTGCATTTTAAGATTGTATCTACGTATTCATTTACTTGAAAGAAATTTTGATTACATTACATATCAACATATACCAAGACGAATGAATACACTAATAGATGCAGTAGCCAACATGGTATTAGATAGAAATTTACGCAATTTGTAAAAATATCATACTATGTAAGCAAGATCTATGTAGAAAATAGATGTATATATATATATATATATATATATATATATATGTCGAGTGTTTGCAACATGTGCATCATATAAAACCAAAAAATATACATGTTTGTTTCAGTTACATCCGGAGACAACATGTCTCTCAAAAAATATGCAAATAAAAAGCCTAGGCAACTAATCGGCATGGTGCTCATGGTAGAACGTCACTGCCCGCACCAATCGCCTTAGTAAGCGGTGGAGTCGACTCGGCACCCCTACGGAGTGCCTCTAATAAGCTAAGGGAACATCAACTAAACGAGCATAATACGGAACTCCGTGAGCGATCCCCTCTAAGTTTTGTACGAGCTCGTCCCCCTCACCCCCCTCACCTTGAGGGTCATGAGCGAGAGGGGTCCTCCTCACTACTGGTGACATCCCAGCGGGCCTCTCTGGGCCAACATCTGCATACATATAGGATCAGTTGTTAGGACATGCATGTATACCAAAAAATCATAAAACTCATAAAATTAAAAAGAGTCTTACCCGGCTCCTCGTCCCAGTCCTCTCCTTCTGGGAGCGGAAGGTCTGGGTCTCTAGTGAAATCAGTGCTCGCATAGGGCCAGTCCTCTTTGACGATCAGCTGTCGTTGGATCCATCCAAAGAACTCGGGCCGCCATGACATCTGCTGGCCACCCCTTGCCCTAGGCATCAATGTTTCCCATTGAGCCATCCTTGGCTCTCTCAATGGTGGATTCAGGACTATAGCCCCCTAGCATTGGAAGATAGGCAGTTGTTCCAGGAAGAACGATACCAAAATTGGCCCGTATCCAAACTGTTTTTGTTTGGTATTTTTGCATTTTGTCAGTTGTCGTTTGATGTTCATAGTCACGGTTGTGGCCTAGTCAAACACTATTGGGTTCATGCACTCTAATGCAAGAAGGAGCTGTGTCTTGGTAGCCTCGTGTGGTGCCTGCGACCCCACAACCGGCGTAATAGTAAGTAGCACTACTCTGAGTGCTAGATCAGGAACAGTCTGAATGTCTACCTTTCTGCTACCTGACACTTTGCATGCCCCTTCGCACACTCTGTCCATGACCATTGTCATGTTTTCGCCTGAGGGCCTGGTGCCAGTCAAGATAGGAACTGGACCTCTGCATGACAGTCCAGTTATGAAGTACACATCTGACACTTCGAGCTCAAGTACTTGATCTTGAAGTTTAAACCTCTCCTCATCCTCATCCCAGATGCCAATCAGATATTGCAGTATTTCGGGCTGAGCCCAGAGACATGGCATTAGGAAGAATTTTTTAAAACTGTAATTTCGGAGAGCATTCATACACTACTCATTTCCCATTGCCAACTCATATTCCTCACTGTGCTCTCTTTCCTTCCATTGAATTACCATTTTTTCTTTAAGCTTGATGTTAATCCTGATGTTATAACATCTGCAGTGGAGAAAAATCTAGCGGAGATGTTCTGGATGGTCTTCGCATAGAGCTAAATGAGCCGGAAGGTCATCCAGGTACGACTGAACAAAATTACGTATGTCGTGAAAGGCGTAATACATGGCACGCTGGAAGGTAGCCCAAACGTTTTTTAGGCCTAAAGGGAGCTTCTTACAGGCGAATGTTCCCCATGGACAGATAAAAGCGGTCTTATGTTGATCGGATGGAAGGATATTGATTTGATTATAACCCGAAAAGCCGTCCATAAGGGAAAATATCTCACTCCCCGCACAATCGTTAATGATCTGATCTATAAAGGGGTGAGATAGTTGTCCTCAGGGAAAGCCTGATTGATATCTCGATAGTCAACACAGAATCGAATTGTGCCCTACTTCTTATCCACAGGGACAATATTGGAAACCCACTCTGTCAGAGGGATCGGATATACGAAACCCACTTTAAGAAGTTTCTCAACTTCAGCTTTTATAGCAGCGGCTTTCCGAGGATGCACTGGATGCAGACTCTGGTGCACAGGCTTCGCAACGGGATAGGTGGGAATTTCGTGCACGACGATATTGGGATCGATTCCAGGCATCTCTTCATAAGACCACGTGAAAACATCACGGAATTCACGGAAGAGACTAGTGTACACTTGAATCTCATCAGGAAGTGACTCCCACATGGATGTTATCAACGACCCCCGGTTTAACGGAGGTGTCGATAGGCATCGTTTGGGTAATATTACTCAGATTTGCTTCCGAAAATACTTCATGAGTCAATATTGGCGATTGGAGAGGCGGAGAGGGAACCTGAGATGCAAAACGCTTGAGACCATTAGACATTGCCCCCAGGCCGGGCATAAATGAGGAATGATGATGTCCATCGCTCCACGGAAGATCTTCGAGAGACATAGTCTCCATGATAGCTTCGTCAGATGGAAAAACTTATCTCAAAGGATTGGGTGAATTTGCATCTCCGAGCCAAGGGGATTGAGAATAAACATCAAGAGCCATGCTCAAAGGAGCATTATCAACAGGAGGAGGATCTGATGCGACAATGATCTCACAATAATTGATTTCAATCGGGGTTAGAGGCATTGATTCTCCAAAAGAAGCAACCTGTTCAAGAGAAGGGATGATCCACGGGTCATCTGACCTAGAGATCATATTGACTTGAACGGTGTTCGGTGGTGGAATGGGGAAAATACCCATGAGAACGGGGTCCTTGAAAAGACCTGGTCCTATACTGTAGGGGGGATTATGAATTTTATCCACGTATGACACGTTGTTCTTGGAGGATGAGGTAAAGAAAGACAACTGATCGACAGTAATAATCTTGCCCTCATGTGGAAACTTCAAAAGTAAAAAGAGGGTGGATGGAACGCACAACATGGTGTGGGTCCAACTGCGACTGAGTAGAAGATTGTAGTTGAGTTTGGCATCAACAACTTCCACTTCGACGTTGACTGTCTTACCTTGCAATGTAAACAATAGACTCGCGAGAACACCCAAGGGTTTTGATTCCCTTCCATCGAATTCCTCAAGGGCATTAGGAGATGAAGTGAAGGCTAGAGAACCAATGGCCTTCTAGCAAACAGATGACATAACGCAGGTAGAGGCACCTTCGTCCACAATGACTCTGTGAATATTGAGGCCGTTAATACTGACTTGTATAACAAGCGCGATCTAGTGTGGAAGTCGGGGGAAAAAATTCTCTAGATCGAAGGTGAGAAGGCTAGAATCGACAGGATCAATTCTGCCGATCGCAGATAACAAAGCTTTCCATTGAGACAGACAAATTTGAAGTACTTCTAATGCAGATATCGCGGAAGGCACCTATGCCAAATCCTCAACATTGCTGTAATGCTAAGCAGCACGGGCGTTCGGATTATAGGAAGACTTTCGAAGAACACCTTTAGAAGGCGGCCGTACAATGGGTTCAACGCTGGGCCTTTCAATCTCAAGAGGACCAGAGTAAGGCGGTGGAGGAGGGTGATCAATGACTTCCTTCCTAGCTGCCTGGCGTGATCCGGCATAATCCTTTGATCGAGTGGCAATAGAAACAGGTGCAGCACCATTCATCATGAAAACTTGAGACCCAAAAGGTGCAGATGGCGAAGGCTGCTCGACCATCTGGGTCTGCTGAGATGGAAAAGGTTCCTTAAGAACTGCTAGAGTCCCCTTAGAGCCCTTAAGAAGTTGACTAAATTTGGATCGTCTAGGACAATATTTGGTGTAGTGGTCTTCTTCACAGATCAGGCAAGGGTAATTCGGTTTGCACTGTGAACCATCATCAACACGTGGTTTGGATGATTCTGGTTTTGGGGCATCGTATTTGGCTTTGCCTTTGCCCTTCTTTTTCCCTTTGGAAGTCTTGTCCGCAGGATTAGCCTGAACGGCGTTGACCTCCGCGGTCTTACTAGAATCTGGGGTAGTTTGAGGAGCATAATTGTTGGAAGAATTCGATTTCTGCTTCCCATTAGAAGACTTGCGAGAAGTCTGAGAGACAGAACCAATAAAACTGTCTACTAATGGAGTAGCCGGTGCTTTAGAGGTCCTCGGTCATGGGGCATCAGTCAAGATGTTGTATAACTTGCCGTACTGAGAGTACACTAAATCGAGGTACTGGGCACGAGCAATGGCTTGCTCCTCGATTACACATGCCCCCATAGCAATGTCTTGTGCAATATTATTGACAAAGGAGGTAGTGAACCAGTGAATTAGAAGCTGATCAGGAATGTCAAACTTGATCATATGATGACGACGTCTCCATTCGTGAATGTGGTCTGAAATATGAGTGGATTTTTCCTGTTTCAGAGATGTCAGGAGATGCATCCAAGCTTCGTAACGAATCGGTAACTGGAAATGCATCAGGAATGCCATGGCTAGAGTATTAAAATCTTGAAAAATACCATGGGGTAGTTCTATATACCATTTAGCAGCAGCATCGATGAGAGTGTGCTGGAAAAGACGCAAACGAATTGAGTCATATATCCAAGAGTTCGGAGAACACCATAAGTGGTATGTCATGACATGCGCTTGGGGGTCTTCTCCAGATTTTCCCTCAAACTTAGGAAAATCACCAGGCCCCTGTGTGAAAAATGGTCGGTTGGCACGGGTTCGTGCCTGAAACCTGTGCCAACTACGGAGGCCCTAATTTTGCAATTCCTCCCCTCAGGGATGCCAAATGACAATTAAAAGCTATGAAATATGACTTAAAATATGGCTAATGGAAGCGACTCTTACCTGAAGAAGACAGGATCCGGATTCATCCACTGGATTGCTCACAATCATCGCCTCAAGATCGCAAAGGAAATGGCTCACTATCGCTCTGCAAAGAGGTAAAAAGGGTGAAAAGTGAATAAGTTTTTACTATTGGTAATATTTATAACTTTTCAAAATCAAAATTAGGTTTTGGGACTTGTTTTTCCAATATTTCATTATATTTTTATCGAAAAATGGGTATTACACTTGCTTTTTGTGCAGCGACAGGTTTTCATGCGATTACGACGACGACACGAGTTGTATTTTATACTTTTTTGGACTCGGTAAAAACATGAAAAAGTCACTACTGGAGTCACCTTTCAGCTCTTTTCTGACTCTCTAAAACTGAAAAGATCGCCGAGTCGCTTGTTGTTTTGAGCTCGTTAAATTGTCTACGAAGTGACATCTACCCAGTATGCGTTTACCCCTTTTTCAGGCTGGGATAGATTATTTATGAAAAATGAATATCCTAGCCTATTGCGACTAGGAGGTTCTCTCAGACATAGTTTTCTAACTTTTCAGATCTGTGGGACTATATATGAAAAGGGACTGCTAGAGTTTTCTTTTCCGCTGTCTTTTAAAACTCTCTAAACATGAAAAGACGCCAAGTTCTTCCTTTGTCAGAATCGTTAAAAACTGATGACATTGGACTCCGTCGTAATGACGTTACTCAAGTTCCTCCTTCCTAGGGCTCGTTAAATGTACTAGGTTGGATTTTTCCGAAGGAAAAACTTATATCACAAGCACATGCTATCCCCTTCGATCTTTTTTTCAAAAATAATTGGGGTACTCGCCAGAAATGGTGGGGGAAAATGGAACTAGTATTGTAGTTGTGTCGGCAGTATGTCGCTCTTGAACATGGCACTTGTCTGCATTCGTGTCGGGTTAGGGACATCTCATCTCGCTATCTGCTTGCTTCCATGGGTTTGGGTAATCCCTTTTGACCGCTCATCTACTCTTTTCCATGTCACCATGACCTCAGATCCAGTGATGTCAAATACTGCCAAATCCAATGTCGTGCCTCCGATATGTTCAAGAGGAGTTTGCCTCTACAGTTTTCAACCTCCCTCCGATTCTCTGTTGGTCTTGATTCACAAAACATTATGTCCCTCTATCTCGTGTCGATGATGTGCGAAACATTATGGCCCAACTTCGATCAAGTTCACTTCCTGTCGACTTCAGCTCATTATCCAGGAAGCTGATCTAGAGACTCCCTTTAGGTGCCTTGGAGCCTTCATGCCTCAATGGCAGGTTCTTCGCATTCGACGCAAGGTTTTCATTATTGGCCTTCGCTCGGATGATTCTGTGGGTGTTCGATGCTAGCTCACTGTTCACATTCCATGGATTGTACCTCTTGTACCTTGAGAGCCATCGTCATTATTGGTGGTTCCTCTCGCGTTTGTTAATGACTTTCATTATTGGCTGGTAATCAGACGATGTTATTGCATGTTCGACTTCAGCTCACATATTCACATGCTCAAACTTGTTCTCTATTCGGGTTGAGATGGAGCGTAAGACCCTGGATTTTGTCTGATAAACATCCAGGATGCAGATACTTTGTGGGTTATCATGATTTATTACATGACTCATTCAATTGGATGGCTGCGACCATACTTGAGTCTACTTGTTGGTCCTTATTTACGAGATGGCTGCATCCATACCTTGGATCCCAGTTTTTGTACACTCTATTATGGATGGCTGCGCCCATACCACATATCATGTATCAGAGATATTAGTTGTATTTGTATTTGCAGGTCTTCCAACGACAGTGTTTTCAGTTGGGCGCGTTCTCATAAATAATTTCACCCCTCCCTCTCTCTCGGGCCTCATTCTTTAGGGGGCATCTGTTACACAACATTTTTTCATCGTCCCTGCAATCCCTCGTCCCGTACATTGGAGGACTATTCCCGTGACCTCTGAACAATAAAATGTCCTGAAAACACCTTGATGGCATCCTTTTGCATAAGGACAAGAATTCGCCTGAAGAACATTTCCTGTGGAAAACCCTAAAATCCATGTTTTGGCATTAGCGCGGGTAGCCAGTTCATCCCTCGCGCCAATGGGGAAAATGCACACTAGTGGGCATGCCAGCTGGCACTCTGTCCCTGTGTTATGCCTGTGCCAAGCCTATTAAGGAGTGTTTTTTTAACAATAGAAGGCGGAATTTTGATTCTAACAACTTCAGAATGGATCATCAAAATGAGGTTGGGTTGTTTGCCTCCGAATCTCCCTGTTTAGGAAGTGGTTTTCCACCTCTCATGGAACCTTCCTAAGAGACAAGACTCTCCCCCATGATTATAGGGAGCCTAACCTCTCCTTATCCCTCTATAAAAGCTTGCCCTCTCTATTTTCTAGCTAGCTGAACTTTTGGAAAGGAAATTATAGCTGAGTGACAATCAAGAGTAGAGCTAAGGGGAACCCTGTGAGAGAGAGAGTTCTGTCGAATCCCTGACAAGCTTTGTGAGACACGTCCCGCTGGAACCCTGTCGAAGGAAGATCACGACATCAGAGCACCAGTTGTAATCGTTCTGTCGTATCTTAATATACATGACTCTGCTATTGGTTCCATGATTGTGTTTTTTCCATTATATAATGCAATTTCATTCGTTCCTCTCTGACTGATTGATAGTTATAAAAGTGTGAAATATTACGTTGCATGTTTTATTTATTCTTTGCATGTGTACAGGTATCTGGATGCAGCAAGCTCACAGATCATGACCTGTATAGCTAGGAACGGAAGCGCCACTTCTTCTTCGACAACAGCAGCAAAGGAATCATGGTAAGCGATCTATCGCGACTCTATCTTTTGTAACTAAGAACCAATAACTTTGCGTGTTTCAATTGTTGCTAGACCCACTTTAGGGCTAGTGGGATTTCCTCTATTCGCAGAGGGGATTTACCTCCACAAAAGAAGCTGCCGACTTTTAAGGGTGTGGGGGATGAAGACATGGATCAGTTCTGGTTTGTCACAGAATCGGTATGGACTGCGCAGAATGTAGCTGGTGATGCGGTGAAGTGGGCATATCTATCCCTTGCCTTTGAAGGAAGAGCGTTGGACTAGTACATGGTATACATCGGCTAGCATGCAAACGTAACCATTGAGGAGATTAACAACGCTTTGAAGAAATAATTCAATAAGCCTAAGTCCTACTCGTAAATAGTGGTTGATCTAAAATATTTCAAGCAAGGGCCTTCTGAGTCTGTGTGGGAGGCTGATCAATGATGGAAGAAGGTGATTAGAGAAGGAGGATTTCAATATGATGACAGACATCATACAGAATGGTTCATTGCTATGCTGCTGCCTCACCTGCGCGTACCTATGGGTCATCAAATGTTCGAATCACAGGAGAAGGCCTTGGAGGGTGCTATGAAGTTAGAAGCCACGCCTCGGGACGATACCCAGCTGGGAATCCAACAGATCTAAGGAAAATTAGAAGAAATGCACATGGAGATCCAGAACCTGCGAAAAGAGCGAGAAGCAGAGGCTAGCCTTGAAAGGTGGTCCATACGATGCAGGGTGAATGGTCACACCAAGGATAACTGTCCTCTATTAGCATACTATATGCAGGCTGGGGGATCGAGCCCGTTACGCCTAAGGGAAATTGCAGGGCCAAGTGGGCCAACATTGTGGTGCGGTGATTGCTGCGTTGTAGGGTTGCACGACACAAACCACTGCCCCCGCCTTGCTGTGTATTTCCAAGAGGTAAAACAACAATGGTGCAGGTTTTGTAGATCGGTAGGACATGATGGACAAAACTGCCGAACATATGATTTGATGATCTATCGCGGAAACTTATATAGGGTATAATCAAACCCTGCGTCGCCAAGGTCCCCTGTAGGCATAGGTGGCTTCCCAACTAGGGCCAGGGGGGGAGGCCGAGGCGGAAGCGTAGGTCAGGGACAAGGGCAAATGATCTGTTATAACTGTGGAGAGGTCGGGCACTTTGTGAGAGACTTCCCGAATCCTATGAGGCAGTCCTGCCGGTACTGCAGAAAGTTGGATGATGCGATCAAAGACAATCCAATATTGATAACAAAAATGCAGGAGAAGCACCCAACATGTACCCAGAATGTGTAGAGGGTTAAGGCTGAGCTGCGTGACAAAGATCCGAGCATAAATGTCGTAACGCGTAGTGGAATAGCCACCAGAGGACCTGGGGAGAGGGCTGCTACTAAATCTCTAATCCGGCAAGTTGTTATCAAACAAGAGGGTTTGGACCTAAGCAAGGAAAAAGAAACATTTATCACAGCTCGCAAAGACTTTGCTAAGCCAGAGGCATCTACTTCTCAGACACCTGCAAACCTTAAGGTGGACGAGGAGGTCAAGCCCTTTTTATAGGCATGTATGAAGCTACTGCGCAACCCAATGGCTATAGAGAATCTTCAGGCATTGATAGATAGCTGCACAACATGACCTAGCCTACCTCCGGAAATCAAGGATGTGCACAAACTATACAGATATAAGAAACACACTGGTAGGGAGATGCAGTTGACTGCACAGATCAGTGATTATGAGATGGATCAATTTATTTTGGACCTGGGGTTAGATGCAAATGTATTACCTAAAAAGACTTGGAAACAAATGGGAGAACCTAAGTTTGAATGGTCCATTATCCCGCTGCGCATGGCTAATTAGCAAAAGATTATACCCTTGGTAAGATTATCGAAAATTGTGGTGGATATTGCGGGAGTAAAGGCCCAGGCGGACTTTGAGGTAATTGAGATCATAGAAGATGCGGACCCCTATCCGATATGGAAGGTATCGTTAAATTTAAGAAGAGAAGCATGGTGTTTAAGAATAACGATACACGAGTGATAGTGCCATTAGATCCTGTGGAAGGCGAATGATACATTGAGTCGGTGCGCGATGAAGAGGACGTGGATCATATTTATAAGCTGACTGCACAGGACGAAGATTGGATCAACCCCACGGCTGATGATGTACTATGCTGGGAAAAGGACAGTGAGTGTTTCTCTGACTCCGATGGGGAGATGGAGAACTAGAAAAATCAGTTACATGATGTCTCTGCACTGTGATGCCTTCGGGTCACAAAGGACTTCCGCTGCATTTCCTTAGAGGTAAGAGACCTACCCTATTTTGATGGTTCTGATAATATTAAGGCATTTTTACGAGCATTTCAAGCTTAGGTGCCAAGGGAATGAAGGCTATGGGCCCTTAAGATGGCCATGCGTGGAACACCTGCACATTGGTGGGAGACACATGAGGAAGCGTTCCAGGAGTGGGAATATTGTTGGAGCATGATGCTCTTGCGATTTGAGACTCCGACGAAGGTACGGGTCCAGATGTTCCTTGGCCCAAGGGACCAACGGAAACACTTGGTTGCATGGAGAAAGACATGGGGTGACGGAACTACAGAAGAATGGGTTCACTTATTCATTCATTTGCTGGGTCCAATCCCTACTGCATGGTACTTGGATGCAGAGCTACATCAACGCACCCGCCATTGGGAAACTCTGAAGAATGACTTCATAGGAACATTCAAACTGATAGGGGGTTTCGAGGTGCTTGAAGGAGATATGCAGGACATAGATACATTTGTGTTTGGAAAATCTAGCACTTCGAATATTGCAGAAGAGCTGACTTAGGAAACCAAGATGCAGGATATTGTCGACTGCCACAACTTGGCGAGGGAGGAAGGTGAGGATGATCCACGGTCTATCTCTATCCCGAAGTCGGAAGGGGAGTGCGCCGTTGCAGGACCCCCACTACAAGAGTAGATGTCACTAAGCCTCTCAAGCTGCGCGAAGTCAAAATTGGGATGAAAGAGCACCCTAAGTTAGCTAAGATTGGGGACTATTGGGATGAGGACACAATAGTCAAAGTGGCCGAACTACTCACAGAATACCAGGACTTGTTCCCGACCAAGTTTTCGAAGCTAAAAGGGATCATGAGGGACTTAGGGGTCATGCATATGATTCTCAAACCGAATGTGCATCCTATGAAGCAGTGGCCCTATAGGCTAAACCCCAAGTGTAAGCAAAAGGTCAAGGAAGAAATTGATAAAATGATCGCTGCAGGTATCATCAAAATTGTCGAACAGTCAGACTGGGTTAGTCTGATGGTGGTTTAGGAGAAAAAGGCTAAGGGGGAGATTTAGATATGCATGGATCTACGCAAGTTGAATGATGCCTGCATCCATGACCCAATCCCTAAACCATTCTCAGATGAAATTTTGGATAGGATGGGCGGCCAGGAAGCATACTTTTTCACGGACGGGTTCTCAGGATACCATTAGATCATAATTGCACCTTAGGACTGCAACAAAACCACGTTTGCCACTGAGTGGGGATATTTTTAGTATACTGTCATGCTTTTTGGTCTTAAGAATGCCCCTACTATCTTCTCATCGGTCATCGTCGCAGTATTCAAGGAGTTCATCCATAAGTTCTTGGAGGTGTAATTCAATGATTGGACTGTCTTCGGCCTGGTGAAGGCGCACGTATTGAACCTGCACATGATTTTGGATGCCTGCCGAAAGCACCAGATTTCCCTAAATATCAAGAGGTGTATCTTCTGCGTACCTTTTGGAATCTTGCTCGGCCACATAGTTTGTCGGCAAGAATTGATGGTGGACCCTGCCAAAATCGCAGTTATCATAAACTTGCCAGTACCAACAATGGAGAAGCAACTACGCTCGATCCTGGGACACACGAGCTACTACAGGAAATTCATTCAAGGCTATGCACTGATTATGGCCCTTATGGAAAAATTTCTCAAGAAGGATAGTTCATTATTTTGGAATGATAAGTGTTAAAAGAACTATGAGTTACTTAAGGAAAAAATGGTCTTGGCACCTATTCTCATCTTTCCTGATTGGGAGAAGGTATTTCATGTTCACGTCGATGTGTCGGGGATTGATCTTAGGGATGTCCTTACGCAGCCAGGAGGAGGAGACATTGACCACCCGGTTGCCTTTGCAAGTAGGAAAATCTCAAGTGTGTAACACAACTACTCCACGACAGAGCTGGAGAGATTGGCTATGGTCTATGCATTGTAGAAGTATCAGCATTATCTGTTAGGAGGGCACTTTAAAATGTTCACAGACCATTCAAATTTGAATTACCTGGTCAATAAGCCTGTGTTGGGAGGGAAAATCTTCCGATGGCTGCTACTATTTCAGGAATATGACTTTGAAATCATCATCAAGCCGGGAAAATTGAATACTGGGCCAGGCCACTTGTCCCTAATAGAGAGCGGCGAAGAGCCAACCAACTTGGAGGACATATTTCCTGATGCACAACTCTTTTCTATTAAATTAGTGGATGCAAACTTCGCGGATATCATTCAGTTCTTAACTACTGGGGTGGCGCCTCCAGTGTAATCGGTACAACAAGAGAAAGAGCTAGTCACCTGGGCAGTGGATTTTACCATCATCGCAGGACATTTATATAATATGGGAGTTGATGAAGTGTTGCGACGATATGTTTTGGACCATGAAAGGCATACTATCTTGGCAGAAGCTCATGACGAAGTAGCAAGAGGTCACTACGTAGGAAAAGAAACATCGCAAAAGATCTTGAGAGCTGGGTTATGGTGGCCAGCCCTGCATAATGACACCCACAACTATTGTAAAGCCTGCGATACATGCCAAAAAACAGGAAGGTCGTCCCGCAGAGATGAAATGCCCCTTCAATCGCAAATGGCTCTACAAGCATTTGATAAATGGGCCATCGATTTCATAGGACCCATCAACCCGCCAAGAAAGAAGACGGGTGTGCGCTACATTATTACTACCACTGATTATGTAACTCAGTGGGCCGAGGCATAAGCAGTAAAGGATTGTACTGCGGATACTGCTGCGCATTTCATCTTTGAACAAATATTGACCAGATTCGGATGCCCGAAGATCCTCATGAGAAATGGAGGTACGCACTTTGTTAATGAAACAATCCAAGCTTTGACTCAAGAGTTCCAGATCCATCATGCGAAGAGCACACCATATCACCCACAGGCAAATGGCGCGGTTCATAAGGTCCACGATAAAGTGTGGCATGATCGACATATTTGCCAAAAAATGTTCAAGGAAGGTGAATTGGTCCTCTTATATGATAGCTAGTTTTCCAAGCATCCAGGGAAGTTCCGACAACATTGGCTTGGTCCCTACACAGTTACAGAAATCACGGATGGTGGAGCTGTTAGGCTAGCTACCCTGCACGGTGATATGCTACCGGGCTACGTCAATGGAAGTCAGCTAAAACCATATAAGATAAAATGACTATATGGCCAGAGTGACCTTATAGGTGCAGGTGAAGAGCCTACCACTGTAGTGCAGTGACTCGGGATGAGTCACAATATTGTGTTGGGGGACTGTTGGAATGGGGTCTCCTACAAAGCTGCAAATTTGGTCTGTTTTGCATATTTTTGGCATATTTTGGTCTTTCACAGAGGTTTTGGGGCGGGTCAAAGCCCCGAAAGCATTTTAATGGGTCAAAGGGTAGACCTAGATTCCGCAAACCACGGTTTGCGGACCACAGGAAAGTTTAGGTTAGATTGTTATAAATAGAAGGACATTTTGAGTTGTAAAGGAAGGGGAATGAATAGAGATTGATGCTAAGTGTGAACTGATAGATATGTTTATGGTTGTTGGGGAAGGACTCCTGCTGTTGTGTGCGTTGAGATTCTCTATCCTACTGTGTGCAGACCCTACTGCTGTGTGCGCAGGTTGGGTTTTGGTATTGTAAGAAAGATCTGAAGGCTGAATGAATGCGGAAGTATTGTTGAATATCTAAATATATTGGAAGTACTGTGATGTGAATATGTGATTCTTGGTTAATTACTATATGCTACTGCGTTATTGATTTAAGCTGCGAACATACTTTTGTTACTTGTTTATGCTATGATCTGGATCTGTTCTGTTGCACTTCATGCAAGAATATCTGGAATAGATGCGTTATCGTTATATGAGTTCATGATCTGTTGATTACTATGAATATCATTGCTGTTGCACAACGTGGATGCGAAGGGAATCTGTAGATCTAGGCTCTGTGATATAAGATCTGGTCAGTATAAGATTGAACGTAGCTTTGCTTGACTTACCAACTTTCTCCCAGGGTGCAGAAACCTATTTCCAACACCCACCCATACTACTTCGGGTGAGACTTTGGCCTGCGCAAGCATGTCATTGCCGAAAGGGCCAGTAGTATAGGGGTTTGTTGGCAAACCCTGAACCTACGAACCTAGGTAAGGACCCCTTGAGCCAACAATGACCATAGCCCACACCATAATCCACAACAACCCTCCACCCAGGATATTTCTCGAGCAGAAGAACTGGCTACAGTTCAATGATGAAGAAAGCACAGGGGACTGGTACCTGTTTGACGATTACACTGAGATTAGGGTCTATGGTGCAGAAGTACTCCCCTACCGCCTACCGACGTATCCTACTATGCGGATTTTTTCCCTTGAGTACATATGCGAAACCCTGAAGGCGGACCAGTTCCACTTTGTTCCCGCGAAGAAAGGATACATCCTCAAGCTCCCTACCTCTATCGGCCCCTTCACCGTAAATTCAAGACATGCCCTCTCCACAGTGGAAGCGCTGCTTCATGGGATGGATCTGATACAGGGAAAGGCTTAGCCCTATGACCCGAAAGGGATCCTTTCCAATAGGAAATGGAAAATAAAGTCAACTGCTTATGTACATGAGACTAGGCCCTTCATTGAGTGGAGAGCTAACCTTGATACATGGCCTTTGGCTTCACATATGGAGGCTGAATATTCAGCTGTAGAAGGAAGAGGCGACACTACTTCTGTAGGGACAGAGAGAAGGGGGAAAATCGACGAGATGAATGCTTCAGGAGGACCAGAAGGCATGCATATGGGCGAGGGATCTCATCCCTCCAAGAAACAGAGAACTAATGAACCAAAGATTACATGGGAAGAGCCTCCACACGAGGAATTGGTCCGATATGGAGAGCTTGACAGAAGCAAGGCTGGTTTCACTGTTAATTATGATGGTGCTTCGTCTTCAGAACTTTGTGTGCTATCGCAAGCCATTTCAGTTAATAGTGCTGACGTAAGGGAAGAGATCGATAAGAGAAAAAAAATTGTACGGGAGACTTCGATCAGAATTGGGTGGATTTGTGAATAAGTATCATATTCGGCTCACTATCGAGCTTGATATGGACAAAGAGCAGTTGATAATCACGATTAAAGAGGCAGTGCTGGATCCTACAGCCGAAGGAACTAGTTACCGAGCTTTAGAATTCACTTTAAATCTGGCCAATGTCCCTTTAATAGACAAGCTCGGTCTACATCAATTCATTGGGGATATGTTGAGGGACGATGTGGTAAAGCTTGCACTCTCACTAAGGAAGCTGGAAGACAAGTACATCGTAGTATTGGAGAACCAGAGGAAAGAAAGGGCTAGTGCCAGAGGCATAATCAACAACCTACAAAATCTCAGGAGGGTAGTAAGGGAAAAAGGGAGCGACAAGGATGCGGTCCAGAAACAACTCATTATGGATCTAGAGGCTGAAAACTCCGAGCTAAGGAAAATACTACACATCCCCTGCGAGAAACATGTACAAGCAGAGGAGTTAGTCCAGGTAGAAAGAGAGAAATCGGTCCTCGCTGATTCATTGGTCAAGGAACAGGAAGGGAATGCTAAAAAGACCGTGGAAATGGTTACCCTCAGAAAAAGACTGTCAGATTTACAAGAACAATGGGACAAGCATGTGTGCATGACCCCAACTTCCAATGCACATAGCACCACCCCCGAGCAACTGACTAAGGCTTTGTCGGACTTGTAGGTTTCCGAAAATTAAGCCCTTACAACATGCCAGAAGATACAAGAACTGGAAGCTGAGCTGGCAACAAACGACAAGGTGGTAATAGCCTTGCAGGAAGAGGTGGAGAAAACGAAAAGAGAGAAGCTGCTACATGAAAAAACCGTCAAATAATTGACCAATCGGATGAAGGGAAATGGGACCCTCCTGGAAGCCAGGTGCCTCATCTGGACCGACATCATATTAGAGGTGAAGAAGCATTGGAAATATATTACTTTTATGGATGATAAAATGATCGATGTCCGATTATTCAAAGTAAAGTTGCAGGAAGGTCAAGAGGAAGAAAATGCAAAAGTGGCCATGGCCAAAAGGTATATCACTTACCTGAATGGATTGGACTCTGAAGAGCTACTTGCCCAGGGCATCAAAGACCGTTTCAAAGGAGTGATGGAAGTTAGAAGGGTGATTGAGAGAGAGACTACGTGTGCAAACACACTGAGTGGTTTGGAGGAGGTTTCTAGGGGAGTGGAATGGTTTGATTGAGTGTGGGATGAGCTGGTAAAAGCAGGCCTTCCGTCATGCTGGGAGTCGGTAACGTCTGCGTTTTTAGGACTAACAGATTATGAACAGAAGATGATAGCCGTGATGAACCTGACTGATCTACCCTTTGAGAAAACCACTTTCCTAAAAGCAGAAACAATAATTTCCGCCCTAAGCAAGGAAATCTCCCTCCTCTGTCAGATTAAGCAGTGCCTGGCCGTCCATGTGGACTACACCGAACTGACAGACATTCAGGCTCTAGTAGAGACGTTTGTCACTATGCCATCACCAGGGGCGAACATATGGCAAAAATGCAACGAGTACGTCAACACCTCTACCTCGACATCATCCCATGAGTCGCTACCTCCACTCAGACACAAAGCTGGTTCATCCACATCAGCAGCACTTGCAAGTTAGCCGGAAGCAAGCACCCCTCTTCGTCCCAAAAATTGATATTCGTGATCTGGCCCAAGTGGCCCATTTACTTTTATTTCTTTTACATTGTAATATTGGGTGAAACCTTCGTTTCACCCTCAACACTTTTATTTTCTGTTTAGTTGTTATGTTTTTAGTTAGTGCCTTCGTTAAGGCCACTATGCAGATGATGAGAGATGGTTTTTCCTCATCATCAATTTTGATTTTGATAGAGACCCCAAACAATAAGATATTTTGGAAGTGGAATATTTGTCTAAAATATCTTTTCGCAGAACTCAGTTCAAGGCTATAAAAGATGAAATCTGAAGCTGAGACGGGGTTCCAGATTTTTCAGAGCAGAATTGCTACTTGTGAATTTTCCTTTTTGTAAATTTTGAGATCTGTTTACTGTGTATGTTGGAAGAACACATTGGGTAATAGAAATGAAGCTGTTCTCTTGTGCAATGTATTCCAAATGAGATGAGTTACAGTCTATATTTTCTCAGTTGTGTTTTAATATAAATGTTCATTTGTATTTCCATCACTTTTCTTGTATCGAAAGCTTTCGAAATGCGAGTGTTGATTATTTAGATATGAATTTATCATAGAGGGCACTCATATCTAATTTTCTGCTACACTTTAAATATGGCTCGAGGCACGATATTTAGTTCATGTTATATTTACATTTCCGTTTATCCTCTGATGTTAGTTGGGTGGATTCTTATGCTAGTGTAAGCCTACCTCAAGCTAACATTTGCTTTCATGTTCTGCCATCGTTTCCACATTCATATATCTCAGTAACTGTTACTAGTCTCATGCTTGGCCCTTTTTATAGCAATTGGATTTATGCTTTCTTCTAACGCTCCTTTATAGACCCTTATGTTATATCATTGGAACTCATTATTATCCATTTTCTGTCTCTGATATCTTGGTCCCACACCATAAAACTTCAATTTCTTTTCATATCAAGAGGTCATATATTTGTGAGCTATAATACAACCCTTCCAAAACCTCTTGTCTTAATATGTCCTAGGCACTGTTCTTTGACAACTCGAGGCTGTCTCTAGGAGCTACAACATATGGTTTGGAATTGTTGTTAATTCCATGTAATTATATGCTTATTTAAACTAATGGAAAACTTCAATTTCATGGTGGATTTGATTGAGATCAAAATGAAATTATGAATTCAAAAAGTGTGATATCTGATATTTGTTTAGCAAACAACAATGTAAACTTTGAAACGGGAACTGAAACGAGTACCCGCTTTTTTGAGGTAGCAAAAAAGTAATTCGATTTCGAAAAGTGCTCATCGAGAATACTTTTTTTTTTTGGAGCATATTTTTGACACTTTAAATTTTCATATGTATCAATTATGAACATTTTTTTTTAAATGTTAGTGATTTTAATGTTGATTTTGAAAAGTGATGATGCAAAATCGATCCCTTTTTTTCGAGGGCTTATTTTTTACACTTTAAATTTTCTAATGTTTTAAGTATCGATATTCTTTTTTAAATGCTGATGATTTTCATGCAGATTTTGAAAAGCATCAACATTTATTTGTTTTAAGACATTTTTGACACTTTAAATGTTCTTATGTCCTAAGTATACACAATTTTTTTTTTAAATGTTGATTATTTAACAAATTTTTAAGTTGTATTATGTCTCTTCATGTTTTTTGTTCTAGGATGCTAGTTTTTAAAGGGTTTTCCAAACATGTGTTTTTTTGGTTTTCTTTCCAATATTTTTTTTTATAATGATTTTTTTAATAGTTTTTGCAAAATAAAAAAAATTAACATTAAAAATATGTAAAACATTAAATATATAAATATATATAAAAAGACAAAATAAAAAATAAAAAACAAAAAACATAAAAAAATGTTAAAAAAACTAAATTAACTTGTAAAAGATACTTAATTTTTTTTTTAAACTATAAAAAAATAAATAAAAATATAAGAAAAGATTTGGAAAAAGGCATAATCTAAAACCAATTTTTTTTTTAAAAATAACCCAACAAACAAAAAAAGATAACAATTTTAAATAATTAAAAAAATATATATAAAAAATAAACAATATTTTTTTTTAAAACATTAAAATTAATTTAAAAAACATAAACATAAAACATTATAATAAAACATAAAACATTTAAAATAATTTAATTTTTTTTTTAAATTCAAAACATTTTAAAAAGCATAATTAAATAAACTATAAAATAAAAACATTAATCAAATTAAAATTAAAATTAAAAATAAAAACATTAATAATAAAAAAATTAAATTGAAGCTCTGCCCACTTATTGCCCAGCGGCCGTGGGCTGCTTGGTTGGGTGGTTGTGGCAGCCGAGTGCTAGTTGCCACGTCTGTCGAACCCAATGACCAAGCGGACTCAGTTGGGCGGCCATGGTAGCCACACGCGTCGCTCGATTGCTGGGCTAGGCGACCATGATAGCTGCACACATCTGACCTGCCAGCCTAGGCCGCTGGGCTTGGCAATAGCCATGACCGCTCTGCGCCGGACTTGGGAGGCTGATTCCGAGAATAGGCCTTCCAACCCCAGGGCTGCTGGGCTCAACAGGCATGGCGTAATTTTTTTTAATGTTTTCTGTTTTAATTTTATTGATGTTTTTATTTTCATTTTTTTTAATTAATGTTTTTATTTTTAGTTATGTTTTCCAAAAACATGTTTTTTTTTAATATTTTTAATTATGTTTTTTTATTTTATTTTAATTTATGTTTTCCATTTTTTAATAATGTTTTTTATTTTTATTTTTAGAGTTAATTTTAATGGTTTTTTTTTTGGTTTTGTTTTAATTATCAAAAATTGGTTTATTTTTTCGGTTTTATTGGGTTAATCTCTTATTTTATTTATTTTTAAATATATATATATATATATATATATATATATATATATATATATATATATATATATATATATTTTTTTTTTTTTTTAGTTTTTTTAATTTTTAGTTTTTTTTTGTTTTTTAGTTTTTTTTTTTTAATTTTTAATTTTTTTTTTATTTTTTTTTGTTAAGTTAATTTTGTTTTTTGGTATTTTTTTTTTTATGTTTTATTTATTTTTTATCGTTTTGATATATGTTTTTATATTTTTGTTTCTTTTTCCATGTTTTTATATTCATTTTTTTGTTTGCCATGTTTTTTTTTTTATGTTCTAATATATATTATTATATACTTCTTATTATTTTTTTGTGTTTTTCTTCTTGTTTTTATTTTTCTCAATATTTTATTTTTCGTTTTTTGTCATACTTTTTTTTTGTAAGAAACTTTTGGAGGAGAATTGTGTAATGGAATTAAAATCCGTCCGAGTTGGATAGATTGCTCTTTAGTCCTTGAAGATGGATGGTGTAACCATCCGAAACGTCGAATGGATTTTAAATCCATTACACAGTTCTCCTCTGGAAGTTTCTCACAATATGAATAACTGTGGAAATCTTAGATATCTTATGCTTTTTTTTATGTTTTAATATATATATGTTTTTATTTACTTATTATCATTTTTTAAACTTTTTGCGTTTTTATTTTTTGTAATGTTTTAATTTTTGTTTTCATTTATATTTTTCATTTTTATATATTTATTTATTATTTTGTGTTATTTTATTTTTTCCTATAGTATATGTATTGATCCTTGACTAGTAACCCGATCCTCGACTAGTAACTCGATCCCATTATGTGTCAATTTGATTGTTGATTTTAAAGTTTTCATTGTAAAAGACTGAGTCTACTCGCACAATGTGTTAATTTCATGGTTGATATTTAAGTTTTCATTACAAGGGGTCGAGTTTTCCTACACGGTGTGTCAGTTTGATGGTTGCTTTTTAAATTTTTATTGCAATGTGTCAAATTGTCTCAGGCTAAGATTTTAAAGTCGTCATATTTTTAGCATTTAAAAAAGAAGCTACTCTTGGAATACTGACTCTTTCATTCAGGTGGTCATTGTAAAAGTTTTTTTAGTCAAAATATTTTCCATAATGTCATGGTTGAAAAATTGTCAAAATTTTAAGGTTTTCCAGCATTCCAGTATTTTAGCATCTCACCTTTTGCTTTTAGGTTGTTTTTCATGTTTTTTTGGAGTTTTCTAGCGAGAGTCCTCGTTTTGAGTTTAGAGTTCTCATTTCAATGTTTATAATGTTAAGCTAATTGCATGCTTTTCTTTGCTCTAATTGATGTTTAATCATGTGAACTGTTTAATGATATAATGGGACATCTAATCTTGAATTCATTCATTGTTATTTGAATCTAGGTATTTGTATGTGAAGATCTGGTAACTACTTATTAGATAACTGCATATACATGTGTTTCAATTGCTATAGATCACATGAAATATTTCTACTATTTTGTGGCTCACCTTTATCTTAGATTCAAATCTAATCCTTTCATCTTTCCCTTAGTTGAGACTGGGATCATTTCTCTCATGATCAAGATAAATTATATTTCTTTCTGTTCTTTGCATATTAGCTTAGGTTTCACTTAGAATTAAGAAATCATATTAGAAAGTCTCCAGTTTAGGAGAAAATACTTTAGGTGGTAACTGGGCCCTCATACAGGCTGGAAATAACCATCCTAAATGGAAATGGGTCTAATTAGGGCCCTAACTAGGTGATATCCCTAATGTTAGCTTGGTCATTTCCAAACATCAACATTTTTGGTGCTAGGAGGGAAAAATAACAAGATGACTTTTTCAAACTTTACATTTTAAAGTTTTTTTTTTTAATGGATCCTTCCCAAATATCTATTTGGAGGTGTGTCTCTGGACGAGTATCATGCACCGCTTCATCCAAGGCTTTTAATCTCTTGTCAAAGATGAAATTTGATGGTGAGAAAGAAAATACTACATCTGAACATCTATCTCTGTTTATTGACAATTGTATTTATCACAATATGCTTCAAGAAGGCATCATGTGCATGATTTTCACTCTTAATTTCAAAGGATATGCTAAGAAATGGTGTGAAACGTTTCCAATCACTTCAATTCATTCATTGGAGCAAATCATAGATGAGTTTCTTTCCACTTTCAAAAATTTCAGTTATGTAAAATTATGTGAAAAAATTAATGATCTTAGACTGAAATATGGCGAATCATTGGAAGATTTTTCAATCAGATTTATTAATATTTGTTGTCTATTTCCTTTAGAAGATTTACCTTCTTTTAGAAAAAGGTTTCAACATTTATTTTCTCTTTCTTTGGAACAAGATCAATCTAAATTTGACATTGATAACCAATTACTAGTTGATTTTGAAGGTCTTGAATTTATAAATGAACAACATGTTATGCTAGCTTTTACTTCTTTCTCAGATATGAATTGAGGAGAACATGATACTCTGAAGGAGGAATATGTGACCTATGAAATCTCTCATCTATATTCATCTTCATTACTTAACGAATAGATCTCTTGTGTAAATAGTGAGATCCCACTTACACGTGAACAAAGAAATGGAGAAATTTTGAACAGAGTTGAACAAATTTATCCAATTTAAAAAATTATGACAAACATCTGAGGAATTGGAGAAGCTAAAACTGAAATTCATGTTCATGACACAACACAATATTCTTATATATCAATTTATCATATTCAAGAATAATTTCAAGAGAGTTCGATTACTCATTATTATGTTAATTCACCATCGGAAACAATTCTAGAATCCTCTTTGTTGGAGAGGTAAATCCCCTCTATGGACAGAGGCGATCCCTACTAGCCTAGATCGGGTCTAGCAACAACCGAGTCACACTAAGACTCAGGTTCCTAGTTACAAAAGACCAAGTTGCGACAAGAGGCCTACCTTAAGTCCTACGCTGCCGTTGCTTGCCAAGAAGATGGCGCTTCCGTCCTTCTCTTTGGCAGATCACAATTCTCCCGCTTAGCACGTTTGAACACCTGAACGTACACGAAGAAACAACACACAACGTAAAACCCAAAACATGTAACCATATATCAGTCAGAGAAGATATAATTCATAACATAAGACATGAACATATGAATGGAACCATAATCAAAGTCGTTTATTATTAATCACAACGAAAGAAAGAAACAACTTGAGCTCTGATGCTGGATCTTCCTTCGGCAGGTCAACAATGGAGCACATCTCGATGAAGCTCGTCGGGAATGGGACAAATCTCTCTCTCTTCGGCTTTGACTCTCAGAGGCTGTCTGGCGATAGTCTCCTTAATACTGATTCAACTCTTAGTTCTATGAGCATTAAGGCTACTAAGACTACTAGCTTGCTAAGGGGAAAATGGAAAACTTATATAGATGGTGGAAGGCGAGTTGGGATCCCTACAATGGTGGGATTGGCCCTATCCTCAAGGAAGCTTTCATGATAGGTGGAAAACCACTTCCCCTACATGGAGATCTGGAGCCAAACCTCCCAACTCATTTTAGAGACTCATTCAGGAATTGGTTAGAATAAAACTTCTGCCATTTATTAAAAAAAAACAATCCTTATTAAGCTTGGCGCGCCCTCTTGGGTGGATTTTCCCCATTGGTGCGAGGGCTGAACTGGCTAGTTGTGCCAAGGCCAAAAGATCAGTTTTTAGGGTTTTTCAAAGGAAAATTTCTCTAGAGGAATGATTTTCCTTGTCAAGGGGGATGCCATGAAAGTGGTTTCAGGTTATGTCACTGCTCACAGGTCACGAAAAAGGCCCTCCAATGTGCGGGATAGGGGATTGCAGGGACGGTGACAAATTACTGTGTAACAGATGCCCCCTAAAGCATGAGGCCCAAGAGAGAGAGAGGGATGAAATGCTTTACGAGAACATGCCCAACTGAAAACACTGCCATCGGAAAACCTGCATAGACAAGTACAACTGATATCTCAAATAAATGATGTGTGGTATGTGCACATCCATCCATAGTAGAGTAAACAATAATCAGGATCCAAGGTATGGATGCAACCATCCAGAAAGGATCAATAAGTAGACTCATGTATGGTCGCAGCCATCCAATCAATGAGTCATGTAACCAATCATGATAATCCACAAAATCCGTAGTCTGGATTTCATCAGACAAAACCCAGGGTCTTGCGCTCCATCTCGATCCGAATAGAGTACAAGTCCTAGCATTGGAATAAGTGAGCTGAAGTCGAACATGCAAGAACATCGTCTGATTACCAGCCAATGATGAAAGCTGTTAATAGACGTGAGAGGAATCACTAATAATGACAATGGCCCTCAAGTTACTATAGGTACAATCCATGAATGTGATCAGTGAGCTGGCGTCGAACACCCGTAGAATCATCTGATCGAAGGCCAATGATGAAAACCTTGCGTCAAATGCGAAGAACCTGCCATTGAGGCATGCAGGCTCCAAGGTACCAGAAGGGAGTCTCTAGATTAGCTTCCTGGATAATGAGCTGAATTTGACAGGAAGTAACCTTGATCAAAGGTGGGCCATAGTGTTTCCCACATCATCGACGTGAGACCGAGGAAAATAATGTTTGTGAATTAGGATTAGATGAGAATCAAAGGAAGGTTGAAATTGCAGAGGTCAACTTCTCTTGAACATATCGGCGACACGACACTAGATTTGGCAGTATTTGACATCAAAATATCTAAGGTCATGATGACGAGGCAAAGAGAAGATGAGAGGTCAAAAAGGATTACCCAAACCCATGGAGGAAAGCAGAGAATGAGATGAGATGTCCCCAACTCGACACGAATGTAGACAAGTGCCATGTTCAAGAGCGACATACTTTCGACACGACAATGATACTGGTTCCATTTTTCCCCACCATTTCTGGCGAGTACCCTAATTATTTTTGAGAACAAAATTGAAGGGGATAGCATATGCTTGTGATATAAGTTCGTCCTTCGGACGAATCCATCCTAGTACATTTAACAAGCCCTAGGAAGGAGAAACTTGAGTATCGTCATTACGATAGAATCCGATGTCATTAGGTTTTAACGAGTCTGAAAAAGGAAGAACTCGACATCTTTTCATGTTTATAGAGCTTGAAAAGACAGTGGAAAAGTAAACTCCAACAGTCCCTTTTCGTAAATAGTTCCTCAGATCCGAAAAGATAGAAAACTGTGTATGAGAAAACCTCCTACTCGCGATAGGCTAGGGTATTCCTTTTTCGTAAATAATCTATCCCAACCCGAAAAAAGGGTAAACGTATACTGGGTAGATGTCGTTTCGTAGCCAATTTAACGAGATCAAAACGACAAGGAACTCAAAAATATTTTCATGTTTAGAGAGTCAGAAAAGAGCTGAAAGATGACTCCAAAAATGACTTTTTCGTGTTTTTACCGAGTCTGAAAAATTATAAAATACAATTCGTATCATTGTCCAAGCTGCGTGAAAACCTGTTGCTACACATGAAAGCGAGCATAAAACCCATTTTTCGACAAAATATAATAAAATATTGGAAAAATGACCTTCAAAACCTAATTTTGACTTTGAAAAGTTATAAATATGCCAAAAATAGTAAAAACATATTCACTTTTACTTTTTACCTCTTGTGAGAGCAATAGTGAGCTTTTGTTGTGCAAACTTGCGGCGACGATTGTGGTCAATCCAGTACATCATTTCAGTTCTCGTTCGTTCTAGGTAAGAGGCGCTCTCCATAGCTTTGTTTTAATTCCTTTTTTTATAGATTTCCATTGTGTTTTTGGATCCCTGAGGGGACCTTTGCAAAATTAGAGCTCGGCCAATTGGCGCGGGTATCGGGCACGGACCCGCGCCAATTGGCTCCTTTTTGCAAAGGGGTCACGCCAGTTGGCGAGACTATTAGAAAAACAGTCACGCCAATGGTGCAACTCAAATTTCCACTTAAATTTAACAAAAGGTGAACCAATCAGTTGAATTTCTGAGTGTTCCAGAGATCTAATGAGGTGTTTATGACCATGTTGGTGCAGATACACAACCACAATGGTGATTGTGTGGAAATAAAGGGAGCAAGGTGAAGAAGATGAAATGGCCATGCAGAATGAAGCATGCATGAACGCTCTCCGAAACTGCGGTCTAAAAAAGTTCTTCTTAACACCATGTTTGAGAGCACAACTTGAGTTATTGCAGTATTTGATTAGCATTTGGGACGATAATGAAGAAAAATTAAGGCTTTGAGACCAAGTGTTGGAACTTGAAGTATTCGACATCTATTTCATAACTGGATGGTCTCACAGAGGTCCAGTGCCGATCATGACAGGCACTAGACCATCTAGTGAGAAAATGGAAATGGTGATGGAAAGAGTGTGCCCAGGGGCACAAATAGGATCAAATAGTGGGAAGGTCGATATCCACACGGTCCCTGTTCTAGCACTCCGATTCGCAGGCTGTGGGCTGGGGGTCGCAGGCACTGCATGAGGAAACTAAAGTATAGCTCCTCTTAGCATCTGAAAGCATGAACCCGACACTTTTTTATTGGGCCACTGCTGTAACAATGAACATCAAACGACAACTGATGAAGTGTAAGAAGGCCAAATTGAAACAGTTTGGGTATGGTTCCCTCCTGGTATCGTTCATCCTTGAACGACTACCAATTTTCTAGGGCCAGGGGGTGATAGTTGCCAAGCCATCATTGAGGGAGCCATGGATGGCTCTATGGGAAGCACTCATGCCTAGATCAGGAGAGGGCCAACAAATG
This sequence comes from Pinus albicaulis, assembly GCA_034641835.2. Taxonomy (NCBI): domain Eukaryota; kingdom Viridiplantae; phylum Streptophyta; class Pinopsida; order Pinales; family Pinaceae; genus Pinus; species Pinus albicaulis. Next base: position 877,811,931 of record CM076584.1, on the reverse strand, counting down.
TCATGGAGGCCCGAGTTTTTTACATGGCTACGACGACAGCTGATCGTCGTTGAGTACTGGCCCTATGCCGGTACCGACTTCACGGGAGACCCAAATCTTCCACTCTCGGAGGGGGATGACTGGGACGAGGAGCTAGGTAAGACTATTTTTGATTTTATATATTTATGATTTTTTTTGTGATACATGCCTATTCTAACAAATAATCCTATATGTATGCATATGTTGGCCCCGAGAGGCCTGCCGGGATGTCGCCCATCGAATGGAGGACCCCTCTCGCACATGATCCTCAAGCTGAGGGTGGCGAGGGGAGTGAGCTAGTCCAGAACCCGGAGGGTATCGCCCAGGGGATCCCGGATTATGCTCGTCTAGCAGACGTCCCAATGGCTTACCAGAGGCACACTGTGGGGGTGCCTAGTCGCCTTCACCATTTATTGAGGCGACTGGTGCGGGCGGTGACATGCTACCACGAGCACCACGCTGATTCAACATCTAGGGCTTTTCTATGCATATTTTTGAGAGACATGTTGTCTCTGACTATTATTAAAACAAACATGTATATTTTTTGATTTTATGTGATGTACACAAACTACAAACATTTCGACACACACACACACACACACACACACACACACATATCTATTATAGCACTCATCACAGGTTCAATTCCCTTCCCTGGTCGGGGTAATGTATCTGGACATGTTGATGAAGATGGAATTAAAAAAAAAGTGAAAAAGTGAAAAATGAAAGGTACTACCAAACTTACAAAAGAAAATAAAAACCATATTAGCTACTGCATCTGTTAACGCATTCATGTGTCTGGGTATGTGTTGATATGTAATGTAATCAAAATTTCTTTCCAGTAAGTGAATACCTAGATACATTCGTAAAATGGATGGGTTTCTAATTGAATAATGACCATTAAGTTGTAATACTACAAGCTGTGAGTCCAGATATACAAGTAATGCATGAATACCGAGGTTAACAACCTCGTTCAATAATTCCAAAACAACACTATACTCCGCGACATTATTTGTGGTAGGCCCTAGACAAACACCTTATAAATTAACCAACTCACCAGCAGGATTGTAGATTACCTAGGCTGCTGAGGACAGATTCCTGGTACTGCAGGAGGCACCATCCGTGAAACCGACAAAAGGAGTAATAGACATCTACACAATCAGGAAGACCCAATCAACAGAAAGACGCTTACAAAGCGCACCACACCACACATGCACAAAAAATGAAATCACTCAATTATGTACATACACACCACACAAGAATATCTCAAGCGTAGTACTTCTTGAGGTACAACCCATTTCTAGGCTGCGCCAGAGGAACACCTTCATAGTCGATTAGCTCATAGGCCCCATTTTTTAATACTCGTTTGACGATATAGGGCCCATGCCACATGGGTTGGAATTTGCCTGCTCCAAGTTTATCGTGTGCTTGGTCATATAGGAGGACGAGGTCCCCTTCAATGAAATAACGTGGAGAAACCGATTGATCGAAGTGGGCTTTGACCCGCTTTTTCTGTGCCTCAATAACTAAGGTAGCCAAGCGACGGGTTTCATCCAGTCATTCCAAATACAACAGACGTTCTTCCTCCGGAGAAGTGTCTGACAATAGTTTCACAGCCAACTTCAGAGAAGGAATTTCACATTCAACTGGGAGAGTCGCTTCCAGACCATACACCAATTGGAAAGGTGTGAATCCGGTTGCGCTCTTTACAGAAGTTCGATAAGCCGAGAGAGCTGAGAAAAATTGGAGATGCCAATTTGATTTGTGGATACCAATCGTTCGTTGAAGCATCGTGACCAATACCTTGTTCACGGCCTCAACCTGGCCATTCGCCTGGGGGTAGTATGGCATTGAGCTATCATGGTGTAAGTCCAACTTTGATGTCAGCTCAACCATCATGTAATCCTGAAAATGAGTGCCATGATCAGTGAAAATGGCTTGAGGGACTCCGAAACGCATAATAACATGGTTGAAAATAAATTAGGCAGCTATCTTACCATCAGCAGCTAATGTAGGCATCGCTTCGGCCCACTTAGTGAAGTAGTCCACGACAACGATTATATAGGCATGCCCCTCGGCCGAGTGAGGGTTACATGTCATAAAATCTATGCCCCATTTAGCAAAAGGGCCTACGGTAATGATAGGATGCAAGGGTAGGGGTGCCGCGCGCATCTTGCGCTGAAAGACCTGACACGTGTGGCATTTTCGAACTGCAACAATTCAGTCCTTGAATATAGACGGCTAGAAGTAATCCGCACGCAGAATCTTTTGGGTGGTGGCATATCTGGACATATGACCGCCACAGGTGCCACTGTGATAGTCATTCAGGACTCTCTCAGCCTCTTCAAGGGTTAAGCACCGGCGGAGCACATAATCAACTCCGACATGGTACAAGGTATCTCCTACAATGCGGTATGGTTGAGATTGATGCCAAATCCGTCATCGAGCATCTTTTGTCAACTCAGACCGGAACGTGGATGTTTGAAGATACACGATAATGTCACCGTACCATGGATCACGAGTGCTGATAAGAAAGAGTGTTTCATCTAGGATATTATCTTCGGATTGGGATGGAATGAAGTCTGTCGGGAGAGAGCAAATAAGATCAGTAAAAACCAATGATTTCATCAACTTAGCAGTGGTGAACTCTAAATCGAACTCCTGAAGGATGAAAATCCATTTGGAGTACTTTCCCCCTAGCAATTGTTGAGACAAGATATATGTCATGGGGTTGCAATCGGAAATCACGGTTACCGTACGCAACAGGATGTAATGGAAAAACCTCTGAACAACCTGAACCGTAGCGAGCGCCAACTTCTCAGCGTGGGCATAATGTGTTTCCGTGTCGATAAGATTCCAATATAGGTAATAAACTACGTGTTCATTTCCATCGTCGTCATCCTGTACTAGAACCATAGCTATTATGCTAATCGTAGTGGCCAAATAAAGGGTAAAATCGCAATGATAGTTGGGAGGACGTATCAGCAAAGCATTAACGAGCAATGTTTTAAGCTTATCGAAGGATCACTGGGAAATCGCGTCCCAATGGAAGGGAACATCCTGTTTCAAAAGTCGCGTAAACCCCTTGGCCACTTCCACATAGTTCGATAAAGCGCCGTAAGAAGTTGGCTTTCCCCTGCAGAATCTGTAGTTGATGCAATGAGGATGGGGATAGGAGGTTAACGATGGCCTCGACCTTGAGGGGGTCAAGGCGAATCCGGTCTTTGGAGACGATGAATCCCAAAAGACGACCAGAATCCATGCAGAAGACACACTTATGAGGATTGAGCCTAATATTGTAATGTCTGCAACGGAGGAAAATCTAGCGGAGGTGTTCAGGATGGTCCTCACGCCGAGCTGAATGGGCCGGAAAATCGTCCAAATACGGCTGAACAATATGACGTATGTCGTGGAAAGCATAGGACATAGCACACTGGAAAGTGGCGCCAACATTTTTCAAGCCGAACAGGAGCTTTTTGTAAGAAAAAGTACCCCATGGACAGATAAAGGTAGTCTTACGTTGATTAGCGGGTAAAATATTAATTTAATTGTACTTGGAGAAGCCGTCCATAAGGGAATAAATCTCACTCCCCGTGCATTCATCGATGATCTGATCTATAAAAGGAGTGGGGTAATTGTCCTTAGGACAGCCCCGATTGATGTCTCGGTAATCAACACAGACCTGTATAGTTCCCTGCTTCTTATCTACAAGGACGATATTTGAAACCCATTTTGTGAGGGGAATTGGATATATGAAGCCCGCGTTAAGAAGTTTTTCAACTTCTTCCTTTATAGCTGCGGCTTTTCGGGGATGCACTGGGTGTAGACGCTAACGCACAGGTTTCGCACCTGGATAGGTAGGAATCTCATGCATGACTATGCTGGGATCAATCCCAGGCATCTCTTCATAGGACCATGCGAAAACATCTTTGAATTAGTGAAAAAGGCTCGTGTATACCTGAATCTCTTCGGGAGAACAGGTAAATCCCACGTGAATGTTCTCGACTACCCCTGGCTTGACGGAGATGTCGATAGGCATGGTTTGAGTGATATTACTCAGGTTTCCCTCCGAAAGGACCTCATGTGTCAATATCGGTGTTTGAAGAGGTGGAGTGGGAACCTAAGATGCAAAGCGCTCTAGACAATCAGACATTTCCCCCAGGCCAGGCATGAACGAGGAACGATGATGTCCATCGCTCCACGACAGATATTCAAGAGACATCGTTTCAACAATAGCTTCATCGGAAGGGAAGACTTCTCTTAAAGGATCAGACGAATCTACATCACCTAGCCAAGGGGATTGAGAATATACATCTAAAGCCATGCTCGAAGGAGCATGTTTAGGAGGAGGAGGATCAGATGCAGTGACAATCTCGCAGTAATTGATCTCAACTAGAGTTAAAGGCATCGATTCTCCGAATGAGGTCACCTGTTCAGGTGAAGGGATGATCCAAGGGTAGTCTGACCTAGAGATCATATTAAATTGAACGGTGTGTGGTGGTGGCGTGGGAAAAATACCCATGAGGACAGGGTCTTTGAAAAGATTGGGTCCTACACTGTCGGGGGGATTGGGGATCTGATCCACATAAGGTACATTGTTCTCAGAGGATGAGGTGAAGAAAGACAATTGATCAACAGTGATAATTTTTCCCTCGTGAGGGAACTTCAGAAGCCGAAAGAGGGTGGATGGAATGCATAACATGGCGTGAGTGCAACTGTGACCAAGAAGAAGATTGTAGTTGAGCTTGGCGTCAACCACTTCTACTTCTACGTTGACTGTCTTACCCTGTAGCGTGATCTAAAAACTCTCGAGAACACCGAGGGGTTTAGATTCTCGACCATCGAATGCCTCTAGGGCATTGGGAGATGACGTGAGAGCTAGAGAGCCAACGGCCTTCCAGCAAGCAGATGACATAACACAGGTGGAAGCACCTTCATCCACAACAACTCTGTGGATGTTGAGGCCGTTGATACCAACTTGGATAACAAGAGCGATTTGATGTGGAAGTCGGGGGACAAAATTTTCTAGGTCGAAGGTGAGAAGACTAGAATCGGCAGGATCGATTCCACCGAGTGCGAACAATAGAGCTTTCCATTGCGATGGGAAAATTTGAAGCACTTCCAACACAGAAATTGCAGAAGGCACCTGTGCCAAATCCTCAACAATGCTGTAGTGCTGAGCGACACGGGTGTTTGGGTTATAGGAAGATTTTCGCAGAACACCTTTAGAGGGTGGCCTCACAACAGGTTCAGCGCTGGGCTTCTCAATTTCTAAAGGACCAGAGACAGATGGGGGAGGTGGGCCATCAACGACTTCCTTCCCAGCTGCCTGCCGTGATCTAGCATAATCCTTCAAATGCGTAGCAATTGAGACAGGTGCAACACCATTCATCATAAAAACTTGGGACCCAAATGGTGTAGATGGTGAAGGCTGCTCAACCATCTGGGTCTGTTGAGATGGGAATGGCTCTTTGAGAACTATCGGAGTCCCTTTGGAGCCCTTCAAAAGTTGACTAACTTGAGATCGTCGGGGACAATCTTTGGTATAATGATCTCCTTCATAGATAAGGCAGGGGTACTTCGGTTTATGTTGGGAACCATCGTCAACATGAGGTTTAGAAGAATTTGGTTTCGGGGCATCAGGTTTGGATTTTCCTTTGCCCTTCTTCTTTCCTTTGGAGTCATTTTTCGTAGGATTAGCCTGAACGACATTGACCTCCACAGTTTTACCAAAATCTGGAGGGGTGGGAAGAGCAAAATTATTGGAAGAATTAGATTTCTGCTTCCCATTAGAGGAATTCCAAGAAGTCTGAGAAACGGAACCAATAACACCGTCCATCGATGGGGTAGCTAGTGCTTTAGAGGTCCCTAACCGTGGGGCATCAGTCAAGATATCATAGAGCGTGCCGGACTGAGAGTACACCAGATCAAGGTACTGGGCATCAACGATGGCTTGTTCTTTGGTCACACATGCCCCCATAGCAATATATTGAGTGATCTTGCTAATGAAGGAGGTAGTGAACCAATGAGTTAGTAGCTGATCAGGTATATCAAACTTGATCAGTCTACGACGACGCCGCCACTCATGAATATGATCAGATATGTGGGTGGCTTTATCCTGCTTCAAAGAAGTCAGGAGATGCGTCTCGGCTTCGTAAAAAACTGGTAACTGAAAATGTGTCAGAAAAGCCATAGCGAGAGTATTAAAATCTTGAAAGATACTGCAGGGTAATTCTATATACCACTTAGCGGCAGCAGCGGTAGGAGTGTAATGGAAAAGATGTAGATGAATTGAATCATCCACCCAAGAGTTTGACGAACACCACAGATGGTAGGTCATCACATGAGCTTGGGGGTCCTCTCCAGCTTTACCCTCAAATTTAGGACAGTCACTGGGCACCTTGGTTGGAACTAGAGGCTAATAAGGATTGTGAAGAATCGGATCATTGGTTAATTTAGAAACATCCGATAATTCCAATGTAGCAAGGAAAGGTAACTGAGGATTGAAAGGCATACCAGGCCCTCGATAAGGACCTGTACCTGTACTCCACCCTGGTTGAGCATAAATTTCTCCCCATTGGTTCTGTCCTGGGGGATTCTGACCATAGGGGGTGTAAGCCTTATAGTTAGAATGATACGTTTGCTGATAACCAGTGTATGGGGGTTGATAACCGGGGTATGGACCCTGATTATATGTCGGCCCCATTTGAGCAGTATATGGATTTGACTGCTGAGTATAGGTATAGCCTAGTTGTTGAAAATAATAATTAGAACCTTGGGGCAGGTCGTAAACTGGTTGAGATTGACCTTGGAGGTAATAACCGCCTTGGGGTTGAGCGGGCTGTTGGTAAGTGGGGCCCTGCTGAGCTTGATAAGTTGTGCGCACTGGTGGATTTGGCTGTGGCATAGAGTAAATCGGATGTTGACAGGGTTGACTGGATGTGCAGGTTGGCCTAGTTGAACAGGTTGACTTGGCTGAAGGGCTGCCCTGGTTGAATAGGTTGACCCAGGTGAACAGGTTGCCCTGGTTGAACAGGTTGAACTGGATAATGAAGGACACCAGGCTGCCCCGGATGAGCCGGTTGGCCCGGTGGTGGGATAGGGCCAAGCTGTGCCTGATAACCAGTTTTACCTATAACAGGACCATAAGAGGGCCCTGGCTGTGCAACATTCGGACCAATAGGAAACTGAGGTTGTAGAGGTTGCACCATAGGTTGAGAGGGTTGGAATTGCTCCCCAGGATTGTACAACGATCCCGGTTGATACCCCGGTTGACCTGTAGGTCCTAGAGGTTGCCCTGGTTGGACCACAGGGTGAGGCTATATAGGTTGACCTTGAGGGTTGTAGGATTTCCCTTGCGGGCCGTACAACAACCCCTGCTGGCCCGAAGGTTGGCCCTGTAAGGGTTGTCCTTGCGGGTCATATAGATAACCAGGCTGGCTCGAAGGTTGACCCTGGAAGGGTTGTCCTTACGGGTTGGAAGGTTTCCCAGCCTGGGTAGACAGAAAACCTTAAACATACTGATAAGCCTCTGGAGCAGGAAAATGTAGAGGGTTTCCTTGCTCATCATACTGATATGGAAAAATGTAAATGGGTGTACCATCCTATGCATAATGGGAAAACTAAGGATGGTTGGTATCTTGGGAGGACTGACCAACCTCGGAGTTCGACTGCTGTAGAGACAACCGCTACTCCTTAGGGGAGATATTCTTCGGAATAGCAGATGCTATGTAGACGTCTTCAGGAAGTGACGCAGTCCTGACGGACTGAGTAGTAACAACGGGTGTAGATGCAGCTACACAGACAGTAGGCCTAACAGGTAATGATGTGACCTGAGGAGATGATGTGAGGGGTGTCCTTGGAGACATCCCTAACGAATGAATAACCTGCCTCGTAGACAGAGTTGATACTCCCATAGAGGTGACAACGGCCACAATCTGACTTAAGGATCTATACCCCACTGGAAGCGAAGGACCAGGCGAAGACATGACAGATAGTTCGGGATTGTTTTCTGGGAACAGCTAATAATCTTAACCAGATGTAGGGATTTCCCCACTAGGAGAAGGACTGAATGAGTCCATATCTAACCCTACCGCTAGATCTTCTAAAAGACGGCGAGGACTAGGATGAATAAAAACAGCTAAAAAAGGCGAACCCGATGTAAGAGGAGGGAAATATTCCCCTACACCAAATCCAAACCAAGCATTGGATAAGGGCCAATTGAACTCAACTGTTCCTCCAAAGGGAAGCTCAGATAGAACCGGTACCCCGTCGAGAAACTCAGAGACAATGGGCTACTGAGGTTCAGCAGAGGATTGAGAGACCTCTGATGAATCGTCTGTGTAAGGACTACCAGTAGAAGAAACTGAGGGTTCCGCCACTGTGACATTAATGAAAAGAGGAAGAGATCAAACAAAAGCACACGGGCAAAAACCAAGGCACACAATCAAACGACCAACAAACAAACTCTAAAAAGGGCGTGTGATCGTAGGTGATTTATTTTACCACATTGAAACTTAGAAATTTTACCGTTTCATGTTTTAAGAGTCGAGAAACGGATAAAAGGTGACTCTATCTCTTTTAATTTGGAAACAAGCATGAAAGGACAAGCGCTTGATGATGCTTTCAAATTTAATGAGTCAGAAAAGATCAAAATGACTACTCTAGAAATCTAGGCAAAAGGGTGTACCAGATATCCGTGAACTGCAATATACACCTTGGTTTCAAAATGAAAGAGCAATCAACCAAGGACTTGATGTACGTGCAGGAAATCTCCCTGAATGCTGTGTCCGATGTATCACGGGTATAAGGCGGCAAACTCGGCTTCCTACGGATAAAGGATAGCAACCTAGTGGGGTCTCCCTTTATATACGTGACGGTACAGGGAGCACAAGTCCGTACTAGTGCTGTCTAAAGCCAAGAGGCGAACGATAGCTACTAGGTTTAACGACGCAGTAACACGTCACTAGCCTAGAACTCTAAATATTTCGTTAATGTTTCAATGCTGCCTTAAGGTAAATTGAATAAATTTTAGAGTTGATCTTCAATTATGTTTCAATTTTCAGGCCCTATCGAATGTTAAGTCTCAAAAATCCTCTAAATGCACACTACATGCCATAATATATATCACTTTGTTCGATGAATAGTTAACTACGGGAAGGTTGAGAGCATTCACACAATAACAAAATGATCACAAAACAATGACTAGTGTCTCTAATGCATGCTAATGAAACTAAAAGCTTATCCTTTAGAGTTATATAATGCTAATAACGCAAAAAAGTTTTCAATTTTCACTAACTAATCAAAAGCAAAGAGATTTGATTTTTTGTATTTTCAATGTTTTAAGAGAAAAATGCACTAAACAAAATGAAAACTAATGGAAAGATCAATTTGAGAAACGATAGTGGAAGAGTAAAGACAAGCAAGTTCACTCAATGCAAAACACACAATCAGACCTCAAATTGATAGAGAAATCCCTCAAATCAATGAGGAATCCCAAAACTCATACGAACTGTGTAATCTAGGCTCGAAACGAGACAAAGCGAAATTCGAATGAGAAAGAAGGAAATCACTCAAATAACACTATAAAACAATGGAAAACCACCGAAAGAATGCAAAGAAGCAACAACGAAGTTGACTGGACAAATGAAAACCAAAAACTCCCACAGGAGGCTCAGCACACTATAGCACCTAGATGCCCTAGGGCTAGAATGTAAAACCGATAGTAGAGGGCAAAAAATCGGAGGATAGAGGTCACAAACAATCAACCAAGGCTCCAGGACACTCAGGAAGTCGAAAAAAATGACACCAAAACCATAAATCAAGCTCAAAAAGCTCAGAAAGAAGCAAACCCTAGCACCATACGGGATTGGCGTGACTGTCTGGCTGCAACTAGCGCCAGAACATGATTGGCGCGGGGGTCTAACCAGCAACAAGCACCAGTTGGCATGACTGTCAGGGCAAAAAACACGCCAGTTGAGTTTACCAATGACAAAAATAAAAAAGAGCAAACAGGGAGTAGATCAGGTATGGTGAGGCTAAACAGAGGTTTAACACTAGAAAAAGGCGAACAAGAAGAGTTGATCAAGTAGAAAAAGACCAAAATCAACTGAAAATAAGGGACAAAATCCAATCAATGTTGCCCCAGTGGAGTCGCCAATTTTTTGGAGAGGTAAATCCCCTCTACAGACAGAGGCGATCCCTACTATCCTAGATCGGGTCTAGCAACAACCGAGTCACGCTAAGACGCAGGTTCCTAGTTACAAAAGACCAAGATGCGACAAGAGGTCTACCTTAAGTCCTACGCTGCTGTTGCTTGCCGACAAGATGGCGCTTCCATCCTTTGCTTTGGCAGATCAAAATTCTCCCACTTAGCACGTTTGAACACCTGCACGTACATAAAGAAACAACACACAACGTAAAACCCAGAACATGTAACCATATATCAGTCAGAGAAGATATAATGCATAACATAAGACATGAACATATGAATGGAACCATAATCAAAGTTGTTTATTATTAATCACAACTAAAGAAAGATACAACTTGAGCTCTGACGCTGGATCTTCCTTTGGCGGGTCGACAACAAAGCACGTCTCGATGAAGCTTGTCGGGAATGGGACAAAGCTCTCTCTCTTCGGCTTTGGCTCTCAGAGGCTATATGGCAATAGTCTCCTTACTACTGATTCAACTCTTAGTTCTATGAGCATTAAGGCTACTAAGACTACTAGCTTGCTAAGGGGAAAATGGCAAGCTTATATAGATGGTGGAAGGGGAGTTGGGATCCCTACAATGGTGGGATTGGCCCTATCCTCAAGGAAGCTTCCATGATAGGTGGAAAACCACTTCCCCTACATGGAGATCCAGAGCCAAACCTCCCAACTAATTTTAGAGACTCGTTTAGGAATTGGTTGGAATCAAACTTCCGCCATTTATTTAAAAAAAACAATCCTTATTAAGCTTGGTGCAAGTAATATACTGGGACAGAGTGCCAGTTGGCGCGCCCTCTTTGGTGGATTTTCCCTATTGGCGCGAGGGCTGAACTGGCTAGTCGCGCCAAGGCCAAAAGATCAGTTTTTAGGGTTTTTCAAAGGAAACTTTCTCTAGAGGAATGATTTCCCTTGTCAAGAGGGATGCCATGAAAGTGGTTTCAGGTTATGTCACTGCTCACAGGTCACGAAAAAGGCCCTCCAATGTGCGGGACGGGGGATTGCAGGGATGGTGACAAATTACTGTGTAACAATCTTGCTTTGAAAATACTTGCAATATTCTCTCATATTTATATGTGCACTGTGATCCTGAATATGTTTCATGTTTATATTTCCAAGAAGAGCATACCAAGGAGAGTGATAAGTTAACTATAAGAGAAGAATAAGAATTTTAATCAATCATAAAGGATGATATTCCATGAGATGATTTTAATTTTATTTCATCTCACACTTACTTTTCCTTGTATCTTGATTTAATTATTGTTTCTAATTTTTAGGATATTAATTTAGATCCTGTAAATTTCCTTCTACAACACACAAATTCAATAAAGTGAGAGATGACGTTACCTTTCATAAAGTCATCTTCTCCCTTGCATTTTAGTCCTCTCAACCTTATTTTTTGGAGAAACAAATTTATGGAGCAAATACATCTCATGAAATGTATTCTTTTGATTCAATTACCTCTACGATCAATGGGGAATATTCTTATTTAGGTAATCAACTAGATGTAAGTTTTTGTAAATAGGAAAACCCTTCTCTTGTGTTGAAAATATTAGCGAGAAAGGGGTTCCTTGATTTGTGTATTAATCATAGGAGCCAAAACAAAATCTCATTCTTGTGAATGACTCGAGTTCCTAAAAATAAGAGATTAACTATAAATTAGGACAAGTTCCTATAATTTAGGAATCTGTCCCTAAAAATTTGGACGAGTTATGATGCAGTTAATTGATGTGTTAAAATTGAAAGTCGAGTTCTTGATTTTCTAGTGTGAGATGATTGAGGAAAAACACACCTGATTGTGTTTCAAGTGGTTGAATTGAAATAGGACGAATTGCATGAGCAGTTAACTCATGCTAACTCAATCAATCACAAAATCATTCCTTAATAAGAAAAATTACTAATTTTAACCATTCAATTTTCCTTTAAAAGTAGGAACGAAGGCACAAGTTTAATCATTTCTTGTGGTGAGCACGAGTTGGTGAGACCAAGTAATTGGAAGCATGAGTTTGTTCATGGAGCTTGTGAGAGAAAGTGTGTGAAAGAGAAGCATGTGCACAGGTTGGTAGAGGGTAGTAGAGATCAACAATATTACAAGGGTTTCAAGCTTAGAACAAGTAGGAAAGACAAGTGTGTCTTTCAGATTGAAACAATTGTATTTTTCAAGAGATCAATTTCTTAGTTGCTCTATCAATAAAATTCTCAAACAAGAAAAAGGTTTTCCTAGTTGGGTTCCCTAGATAATTATGTGTTTTGAATTGTGTGACTGTGATTTTATTTCTGTTCCTATTCCATTTCATCTAGTAGAGAAACTTTATTTCAGACTGTTAATATTAGTAGATAAAAATTTTGTGGAATTTCTACATGGCATCAGTGCTAGATCAGAATAAATACCAACATAATTGCAACACTTCATAGTAGAATTCACTTCTGTGATAGCCACAACTAAGGGAAGCCCAATGAAGGCGGGAAAAGGGAATGTTTATGGTGCTATTTTCTCATGATAGTAGGCCGAGTTATTGGAGAAAGCAACCAATGAGAAAAGGAGAAGTTTTGGGTTAATTTTGTGCTAGTTTGATGGTGTCATATCTATGTTTAGCAAGCTGAATTTCTATGTGACCTCAAGCTGGACATATCCCTAGTTTAGGGCAGCTATGAGATAATTTAATTCTATTATAACAACCTAGAAGGAGGTCGAGTATAGTGGAAAGGAAAGGATAGAAGGGAGGAAGGACAACACATAAGTTGTGGATGTTTGAGGCCTTGTTGAGGGCTATTACAATGGTACATAAATCCCTAACCAATGAGACAGAAAAAATAAGATCCAAGGACACATGAACGAGTTGAATGTGAGGCAAAATAGGTATGCATTTGTCTTCTTAAGTTGTTGCATTGCTAGTGGATGATTGTCCAGATTTAGGAAAATTTTGGTGGACACATTATGTAATGTTTGGAGGGAATTTAGAAGGTGTCTTTGGTTCCATAAGTCCAACATTTGAGAAGGACATCAAATCTAGTTGGAGCAATAGAATTTTTTAAGCTCAGGGTTGATCCTTAAAGGGATAAAGGAAGCAACCAAGAGGGCTTAGTATTCAACCCTAGTTCATTGTGTAGATATGAACTTCTATAGTGAGAGTGGGCAACCTCTGTTTCCCTAAGACTTATCTTTTGTGGAGCAACAATGAGGAAAGTAGTGGGCAGGTTGAAGACCTCACGAGTTTGGATCCTTGAAGGAAAAAGGCACAACTAGAGGGAAAAATCTCTGGGCCAAAGATGAATGACCTAAAGGAGTTGCATTCAGTGATAGTGGAAGATTGTGGAGCTGGAGATTCATGCCTTAAGGGGGAATATCCTTGAGAAAAAAATTCTCAGAATACATAAGGGATGGACTCATAGAGTATAGAGGGAAATAACAGGTCTTCAAAGTAGGTTTTGCATAAGAAAGCAGAGAAGCCTTCTAGTTCTGAGGGAGCAGTCACAATAGAGGAGAACATGGCAATGTTGGAGATAGATCCAGGTGGACGAGATTCTTCTAGGAACACCTTCCTCGCTAAGAGGGAGTGTTGAAAATATTAACGAGAAAAGGGTTCCTTAATTTGTGCCTTAATAATAATAGCCAAAACAGGTTCCTTCTTGTCGAGGACCTGAGTTCCTAAAATTAGGAGATTCCCTATAAATTAGGATGAGTTCCTATAATTTAGGAATCATTTCCTAAAAATTAGGACGAGTAGGATGCAGTTAATTGATGTGTTGAAATTGAAAGTCAAGTTCTTGATTTTCTTATGTGAGTTTATTGAGGAAACACACACGTGATTGATTTTCAAGTGGTTGACTTGAAATAGAACAAGTTGCATGAGCAGTTAACTCATGCTAACTCAATAAATCACAAAATCATTCGTTAATTAGAAAACTCACTGATTTAAACCATTCAAATTGTATTTAAAAGGAGGAAGGAAGGAACAAGTTTAATCATTTGTTTTGGTGAGCACGAGTTGGTGAGACCAAGCAATAGGAAGTACAAGTTTATGCATGGAACTTATGAGAGAAAGAGTGTGCAAGAGAAGTGTGTGCACCAGTTGGTAGAGGGTAGCAAAGATCAAAAATCTTGCAAGGGTTTCAAGCTTAGAACAAGCATGAATGTACTTTCCTTTTTCTATCTCTTCACACATTTTTTCTTGTTCGAATATTTTTATTAAAGGCTAGATTTTGCACCTTTTCATTATTTTTGATTTCTTTTTCCATGATTTTAAAGTTGTTATTTTTCTTTTGGAATTTGCAAGATTTACTATGTCCTTATCTTCATAGTCCTTTAAGTTTCTTTATCCCAAAATTGTACACTATATTTGCGACAAGACTCAAGCCAGGGGCTGTCACTCTGATCCAGACCCTCTCCATTTAAGTTGTCTCCTTACAACAGGCTAAGGGGGATAGTCCCTATGGATGAAACAATGAGTTCGAGAGACACAATTGAATGGCCTAGAAATTTGGTATGAGACCAGTGCCTTAGGAGTCAAATTACTTGCACAATGTAAATTAATTTTCAAGCTACGATATGAACAATTGTTGCTAGGATTGAAACTATCCTATATGATATGCGACACTGAGGACTACATGAAATGAAAACTCTTGGTTAATTTTGTTGGGTACGTGTTATATTATTTCCACGATTAGTCACACGTGCGAGGGGTTGGGGGTGGGGTTACAGGCGCCTTGGGAAATTTTTTTTGGACCCTATTTTTCGGTGGGCGGACCCGCCCATGGTTTTGTGCATGTGTTTGCACATGGTTTTGGGGCATGATGGTTTTCGGCCCCTGGTAATTTGTAGATTCGGTCAAGGGAACTAAAATTATGTTCTAATCCAAGGTTAATGGATTGGGGTTTATGAATGCTTCGACATGTATATATATGTGTTGTAACACTAAAAGAAATATAATGAAAAATCAAGCTGGTAGTCCCCATTTGGGATCTAGGGGAAAATATCTGTGTATATCTGTTTTGTGTTTTATGCTCTCACTATTTTTTAAGATTCATTTGAAGATAATTTATGTACAGGGTTAAAACCTACATTTGGTTTCAGAGCCATTTCGGATTCAAGGGGATGCCTTTGCTGCAGAGGTTTTTTTTTGCTTGGGCCTGTGGTAGATTTTGTTCAGTGGGAGATCCGCGGGATCGATTCTTATGGTGAAAGAAGATGGTGACCAATGGAAAGATAGAGATCGAGAAATTTGATGGTCCGGGTTTTGAGTTGTGGAAGCTCAAGATGGAGGATTTGCTGGTGGATAAATATCAATGGATCACGGTAGATCTGGGTACTAAGCCAACGATAATGTCAGATGAAGAATGGAAGAAGTTGGATCAGAAGGAAAAGAGCACAATACGGTTGTGTATCTTAGATTCAATATTATTGAATGTATCTAGGGAAGCTACGGTGAAGACTTTGTGGGACAAGCTAGGGAATTTGTACCAATCTAAGTCTCTAGTGAATAAATTGTTCCTGTGGAAAAAGATATATACCCTGAGGATGAAGGATGTAGACTCAGTGGCAAAGCATCTAAATGCCTTCAATACTGTGGTAAGTCAGTTGTGATCTGCTGATATTAAAATTTCAGATGAAGATAAGTGCATCAATTTTTTATGTTCTCTACCAGATTCGTGGGAATACACTACCTTGAATTTTTGTTAGGTCCCTATATTACTAGTATAGTCCCTTATTGTTGTTAGTGTAACCCCCTTATTGTTATTATTGTACCCTTGTAACCCCCATATTGTTATTATTGTGCCCTTAAATTATTATTGTTAGGTCGGCTAGGATTACATTGTGGCCCCACTAGGATTACATTGGGCCCCATGGACTCCTATATATAGAAAGGAGGTTTTGTAATTTGAATCATCCAAGAATTGTTCATTCATGTAATGTATTGGATGTTTTCCCCTCGAAGTGGCTTATTTATAAGGCGTTGATATCTCTTTTCTTCTCCTTTTGGAGCTATTTTCACAACATTTGGTATCAGAGCTTTGAGATTCTAGGGTTTCGCTGCTCCAAACAGGTCATCGTGACATTTTCGCTATAAATTTTTTTCTACGAAGGTTCAAAATATGAAATTTTTAGAGTGCTAAGAAAAAATCTTGAGGAACATCTTCGCAAAATTTCAGAGCTTGGTTCGCAACATTTTCGGAGATATGATCTGTGCAAGTTAGGTCATTTTGCAGGCTCCTGAATTTAACCTAAATAGGTCATCGTGGTATTTTCATAATATATTTTTTTCTACGAAGGTTCATAAGCTTAAATTTTTAGAGTGTGAAGCTGCAATCCTGAGGAACATCCTTGCAAAATTTTAGATATTGGTTCGCAATATTTTCGGAGATATTATCTGTGGAAGTCAGGGCTTTTTGAGGCTTCTGAATTTCATCTCAAAGAGGTGATCATGGGAAAATATTCATAGCTCTCTCTCTGAGCATCGGATTGGAATGATGTAAAAAGTGGCCACAAGAACACGTAATGTAGTTTTTGTTCTATCAATTTCAGAACTAAAGGAGGAAACAGTGACATGTGGCAAGTCGTACAAGTTCACTCTACTGAACCAGTCCAAAATTGGGTCATTGTGGGAGATTGGACATAACTTTGTCTTGAAGAATCCAAATCAGATCAGACCCAGGGCATTTGAAAGAAGCTTTAGAGGGCTACTAAAGGGATAAATTATAGATATTGAGGATCCACAATTGTAGATATAATTCAATTTCAATATCGAGCTCCTCAAAAGCAAGTAAAAGGTGTGTATTGTTTTTTTCCAAATTGCATAAGTCTTGTTTGAAGAATCAAGTTGAATTGATTCCAAGGGAATATTATAGAATAGATATCAGTATTGGATTCTCAAATGGCCCCTAAAAATAATTCAACACCCATTAAGCCTTTAGAAGGCTCTACTATGACTCATGAAGACGAAGAATGGAAACATGACATATCAAACTTACAAGAGCAAGTGCAACAAATTTTTCTCTCGCAAAGAGCAACAAAAAATGACATGGAAGTTTTTAAGAAAGGCATGGAAACTAAGATGGATGGTTTGAAGAAAGGCATGGATGGTTTGAAGAATGGCATGGAAGCTAAGATGGATGGCATGGAAGCTGACATGGAATCTAAGATGGATGACATGGAAGCTAAGATGGAAAACATGAAGAATGATCTAAAAAAAGACATGGAAGGTTTGACAAAGTTGATACAAGAAATGTTTCCTAATGGTGAAAAGATAGTAGAGGAAACTCATGATGAGAACAAAATAAATGTTAATTGTGATTTCATAAACTCTAATGTTGGAGGGAAGAACCACCATATTCCAAAAATGGATATGAGAAAGTTTGGTGGAAAGGATCCTGTAACATGGATACTACAGATGGAGCAATATTTTGATCTCCATAATGTGTAAAACACACAAAAGGTACGCATTGCAACTTTGCATTTAGAACAAAATACATTTGTATGGTATCGATGGCTTTGCTCCCGTAATTTTTTTTTCACTTGGTCAACTTTTACGGAGGAAATGATAGCACATTATGAGGATACAAAGAGCAACACCTTCTTTGGCCAATTGATAAATCTCAAACAAAAGGGTTTAATGGGGAGCACATTGAGGAATTCCAAAAATTAAATATAAGGGTAACTGATATTCCAAAGGAACAAAGGATTGATCTCTTCATAGGTACTTTAAAGGATAACATCCAACATTAATTTCACATTTTGGAACCTAATTCATTGGAGAAGGCATTCAGGTTGGCAAGAAAAATTGAATGTAAAATTATGGCAACAAGGAAGCCTACCACTCACTTCTATAAAGAGGTAAGTGTTGCTACTCCTAGATTTCCACAACCTACAAGGTTGACACCACAAAATTTTGAAGAAAAAAGAGCAAAAGGGCTTTGCTACAGTTGTGATAGAAAATATACTAAAGGTCATAAGTGTGCCGAGAAGAAATCATTTTACATAGATTGTGAAGAGGAAGAAGAAAATGAACAAGAAGATGATATACACCAGGAACCAACCCAAGAAGAGGAAGAAATGAGTCCGACCATATCGTGTAATGCATTGGCAAGAATTACCACTCCTCAAACTCTCAAGATAGGACATATCAAGAAGAAAAAGGTAATAGTTTTGATTGATTCAGGTAGTACCCATAATTTTATTCATTGTAAGGTAGCCAAGGAATTGAATTGTTTCCTATACCCAGCACCAGAATGTCAAGTGATGGTTGCAAATGGAGGAACTATAAATTGCTCTGGAAAATGCAATAATATCAAGTTAACCATGGGGGAATATGTATTTAATATTCCAATGCTTTCCATTCCTATGGGAGGTGCTGATGTTGTACTAGGAGTACAATGGTTACAATCTTTGGGGATGGTAGCTTTTAATTTTCAAGAAATTTTCTTGAATTTTTTTTTAGAAGGAAAGGAAGTCGAATTACGAGGTATTGCAGGGAAGCCAGGAAAGATAATAAGCTCTAATGTCATGACAAATCTTCTAAAGAAAGAACAACGAGGCATAATTGCACAATTATGCTCACTAGACAATAATTCCAAGGTTTTTGAAACTCCAAAAGGACTCCCACCTATTCGTGATTACGATCATGCTATTCATTTGATTCCAGGAAGTGTTCCTCCAAACATCAGGCCTTATAGATATCCTTATGTCCAAAAGAGCGAAATTGAACGTATGATTGCAGAAATTTTAGAGGCGGGTATAATTCAACCTAGTCAAAGTTCTTTCTCTGCTCCTGTAGTATTGGTACACAAGAAGGATGGATCATGGCGAATGTGTCCAGATTATAGGGAGCTCAATAAGCTCACCATTAAAGATAAATTTGCCATTCCTGTGATTGATGAATTATTGGATGAATTACATGGAGCAATTTATTTTACCAAGTTGGATCTTCGTTCAGGATATCATCAAATTAGAATGAAGACTGAAGATATTCTGAAAACAAAATTTCGAACTCATGAGGGTCATTATGAATTTTTGGTCATGCCTTTTGGCCTTACCAATGCACCTTCTACATTTCAAGGGTTGATGAATTCCATTTCAAACCCTTCCTTAGAAAATTTGTGCTAGTATTTTTTGATGATATACTAATCTACAGCAGGTCTTGGAAGGATCATGTTGAACATGTTGACAGGGTGCTCAAACTATTGCAGGGGAAACAATTATATGCAAAAACATCCAAATGTTTCTTTGGAGTACAAGAGGTGGAATATTTGGGTCATATTGTATCTCACGAGGGTGTTAAGGTAGACCCTAACAAAATTAAAGCCTTTAAGGAATGGAAAGTCCCCACAACCATAAAGCAGCTGCGAGGATTTCTCGGGTTAACAGGGTATTATCGAAAGTTTGTTAATAATTATGAGAGAATAGCAGCACCTCTAACAACATTATTAAAGAAAGATGCATTTTCATGGAATCTTAGAGAAACTAAGGCCTTTGAACATCTTAAAGAGGCAATGTGCCTAGCACCAGTCTTAGCTATGCCAGACTTCACAAAAACCTTTATTGTGGAATGTGATGCCTCAAGAAATGGAATTGGTGTTGTTTTAATGCAAGAAGGTAGACCCATTGCTTTTGAAAGTCGTCCAATAAAAGGAAAGTATTTACAGAAACCTATTTATGAGAAGGAAATTTTAGCAATACTGCATGCACTAAAGAAATGGAGAACTTACCTAATGGGAAGACACTTCAAGGTAAAAACTGATCATGATAGTCTTAAACACTTTTTGGAACAAAGAATATCTTCAGAAGAGCAACAAAAGTGGGTCACAAAGATGTTGGGTTATGAATTTGAAATAATATACAAAAAAGGGAAGCTAAATGTTATTGCAGATGCACTCTCAAGAAAGAATGAAGAGGTGGAAGCATTGCTTGTGCCATTTCTACTATCCAACCAGATTGGATAACCGAAGCAAGAGATGAATGGAAGAAGGAGGAAGAAGTGTGGACACTCATTCAAAATTTGCAGCAAGATCCTAGTATATTTGATACATTTACTTGGAAAAATGATTCATTATGGTATAAAGATCACTTATATCTTTGTAAGAATTCCCAACTAAAACAAAAGATTCTTTTGGAATTGCACACTTCTCCTTTAGGAGGACACTTGGATTTTTAAAAACTTACCACAGGGTGAAGAAATAATTTTTTTGGGATGGCCTTAAATATGATATTCAAAATTTTGTGGTGGAATGTTTGGTTTGCCATCAGAATAAAGTTGAGACAATTAAGACCCCAGGTCTTCTACAACCTTTATCCATTCCAAGTGAACGTTGGGAGGAGATTTCAATGGATTTTATCACAGGTTTACCTAAGTACGAAGGAAAGAGTGTCATCATGGTGGTAGTTGATAGACTTACCAAGTATGCACACTTTTGTGCATTATCTGATCCATTTAAAGAAAGTACAGTTGCTACTACATTTATGGACAGAATTCAAAAGCTACATGGAAGCCCAAGGGTTATTGTGAGTGACAGAGATCCCATTTTTACTGGAAATTTTTGGACGGATTTATTTTCTTGTTTGGGTACTCAATTAGCTCATAGCTCATCTTATCATCCTCAATCTGATGGTCAAACTGAGATAGTAAATAAATGTTTGGAAGGATATCTTCATTGATTTGTATCTGATAAACAAACACAATGGGTCAAGTGGTTACCTCTCGCTGAATGGTGGTATAACACTTCCTTCCATACTGCAGCAAAAATGACCCCATTTATGTCACTTTATGGATATCATCCACCATCCATCACATCATCTTTAAGAGAAAATTCGAAGGTTCAAGCAGTGGAAGATCACATCGAGCATCAACAAGAAGTTCTCCAACTCTTAAAGGACAACTTGAATTTGGCACAAAATCGAATGAAACAACAGGAAGATCAACATCGCAGTGAGAGAAGTTTTGATGTAGGAGACTGGGTATTTTTACGGCTACAACCATACAAACAAATGTCCCTCAAGCAAGCTAAGAAGGATAATAAATTATCGCCAAAGTACTATGGTCCTTACAAGGTGTTGCAAAAGATTGGTACTATGGTATACAAATTGGAGCTTCCTGCTTCTTCGCGAGTACATCCAGTTTTCCATGTTTCATGCTTAAAGAAGGTTATAGGTGAAAATCTTCCAGTTCAAACAATATTGCCAGAACTTGATGAGGAAGGAAAATCATATTGGAACCTGAAGTGGTCATGGAAACAAGAACTCGACAGCTACGGAATCGATCAATTTCAGAGTATCTCATCAAGTGGAAGAACTTACCCACTGAAGATTCTACATGGGAGGATGAAAATTTTATACAGAAGCACCCAGAGCTACTCAAGCGTTGAGGACAACACTTTTTTGAAGGAGAGGGGCATGTTAGATCCCTATATTACTAGTATAGTCCCTTATTGTTGTTAGTGTAACCCCCTTATTGTTATTATTGTACCCTTGTAACCCCCATTTTGTTATTTTTGTGCCCTTAAATTATTATTGTTAGGTCGGCTAGGATTACATTGTGGCCCACTAGGATTACATTATGGCCCCATGGACTCCTATATATAGAAAGGAGGTTTCTTAAATTGAATCATCCAATAATTGTTCATTCATGTAATGTATTGGAGGTTGCCCCCTCGAAGTGGCTTATTTCTAAGGCATTGATATCTCTTTTCTTCTCTTTTTGGAGCTGGTTTCACAACAATTTTGATGAAATTGTCTCAGCCTTTCCGTCAGAGGAAATGAGACGGAGAAATATGGAAGGCCAAAATGGAGATGCATTATCTGTACGAGGAAGGTCCCATAACAGAAACAAAAATAAGTTTGCGAGTGGGAGATATAAAGCTAGAGGGAGATCTAAATATCCAGGAAAGTTTGTAAAGGTGTGCTGGAAACGCGGAAAGGAAGGGCACTACAAAAAGGACTATAGATATAAAGCTCCTTAGAAAGGAAAGGGATCTAATGATGCTCCTTTTGCAGAGGAAAAAACCACCTAAGATGAAGGTGGGGATGTGTATTTTCCTTCTTCATCAAATACACATGTAGATCATGAGGCATGGTTTATTGACTCAGGTGCATCCTTTCACTTTACTCCCCATAGGAATTGTTCTGCGAGTATGAGAAGTATGATGGTGGTGATGTCTTCTTAGGGGATGATAGGAAGGAAAAAATCATCGGACGTGGAAAATTCAAGCTGAAGCTGCAAGGTGGAAGGATTAGAACACTTCTTGGTGTTCTGTGTATTCCTCCATTGGCCATAAATCTATTTTCTGT
Source organism: Pinus albicaulis (assembly GCA_034641835.2). Lineage (NCBI taxonomy): Eukaryota > Viridiplantae > Streptophyta > Pinopsida > Pinales > Pinaceae > Pinus > Pinus albicaulis. Next base: position 877,789,428 of record CM076584.1, on the reverse strand, counting down.
AAGCAAGATGGATGCTACAGGTGTAAAAATAGTGTTTGAGAAAGATACCTGTAAGATGGTTCAGGGAGAAATTGTATTAATGCAGGGAGTTCGGATTGGAACTATGTACAAGCTTCAAGGTAGCACTTTTATTGGTGGGTGCAACAGTTCTGTGGTTCTTGAAAGTGGAGTGGAAAGCCTAGCGGTCTTTGGAGAAAAGACCGTGATATGGCATCAAAGGCTTGGAAATATTGGAGAGAAGGGCCTTCAGATACTGCATGGTAATGGTATGGTATAAGGTATCTCTAATTTCTCTTTTAATTTCGATTTCTGTGAACGTTCTGTATATGCGAAGCAAAATCGGGTGAGTTTTCCTTCTTGTGCTAAGAGGGCAAACAAGATATTAGAGCTTGTGCACAATGATGTGTTTGGACCTGTGTCGGTTCCATCACTGGGTAATTCTGTGTACTATGTTTCATTCATAGGTGACTTCTTAAGGAATACATGGATATATTTCTTGAGTAAGAAATCTGAAGTTTTTGACAAATTTAAAGAAGTGAAGGCTCTGGTGGAAAACCAGACATAGAAGAAGGTAAAGGTGCCAAGGACATATAATGGTGGAGAATTTTGCAAGAAGGAATTTGAAGAGTTCTGTAAGAAGTGTGGTATAGCATGAAAAAAGACTACTCCATATACACTTCAACAAAATGGAGTTGTAGAAAGAATGAACAGAACGATGATGGAAAAGGCAAGAAACATGCTCAGTGGTACTGGGTTAGGACAAGAATTTTGGGCAGAAGCAGTGGAGACTGCATGTTACCTAGTTAACAGATCACCTTCATCAACGTTGGAGGATACGACTCCACAGGACTGGTAAGAAACCCTCTCTTTCACATCTGAGGGTATTTGGATGTGATGCATATGTACATGTTCCAAAGGAGAAAATGACCAAGTTAGATAATAAATTTGAATGGTGCATCTTTATTGGGTATTAGGACGGTTTAAAAGGTTATAAGCTTTGGAACCCATAAACAAGGAAGGTAGTGTATAGTCGAGATGTGGTGTTTAGAGAGGTGAAAGATGTTCTTAAACATGAAGTCCTACCGAAGGAACCTGAGAAGATAGAGTTTGAGCTAAAGGAGGATGAATCAGACTCTACAACAGAACAAGATTCATAAGAGGAAGAGAAAAAAAATCCAGCTGTGAGAAGATCAGTTCGAGAAAGAGGACCGCCAGAAAGGTATAGTCCATCTGATTTCTGTTCAATTTTTGCTTTAACTATCACTGATGATGATTCCAGAACTATTAGGGAGGCAGTGGATTCAGAGGATGGAAAACTCTGGAAGGAAGCAATGGTTGATGAAATGGAATCCTTGCACAAAAATGAGGCATGGGATCTCATGGAGTTTCCGGCTGGAAGGAAGCCCATCGAGAGAAAATTGGTGTTTAAGAAGAAGATGAATGTAGAAGGAAAGGTGGAGAAATACAAAGCTCGGTTGGTAGCAAAAGGTTATTCCCAGGTGTTGGGAATTGATTTTGGTGATATTTTTTCTCCTGTTGCCAAGGTTAATTCTATTAGATTAATTTTATCTGTTGCTGCTGCATTTGATTTTGAGGTAGAACAGATAGATGTGAAGACATCATTTCTTCATGGGGATGTGAAAGAGGAGATCTACATGAAGCAACCTAAAGGCTTTGCGGTGACGGGTAAGAAAGAACTAGTATGAAGGTTAAAAAAGAATCTGTATGGGTTAAAACAATCACCAAGGATGTGGTATCAGAAATTTGATACCTATATACGGGGACTTGGCTTCACCAGAAGCAAAGAGGATCACTATGTGTATTTTAAATTAATTGGTGATCTTGTCATTTATTTGGTCTTATATGTGGATGATATGTTGCTGATTGTAAATGAAAAAGAAACTATGCAGGATTTGAAGACCCAATTGTTCTCCAAATGCGACATGAAGGATATTGGTGCTGCAAACTGTTATCACTATAATTTTTTTTTTTTTTTTTAAACATGGCATGTCAAATCTATTTTGATCATGATCTAAATAGTTTTGAAAGGAATTTTACTATGGTTAAGGGTATGTCATAGTTTTGGACGTTTAGTGTTCACCATCAAAATTCAAAAAGGTCTTTTCAGGTCCATTCCATACTTAAAAAGTTCACATTTTTCATTTAAGGGTCATCTAAGTAGGTTTTAAGTTGATTTTATGCAAATAGCTACAAATCCACAGTTTCGTAGCACCGTTAGTTCAAGAAGTAAGTTTTGCGCTACAAAAGCGCTACTACTTTCGTAGCGCAAATTGTAAAATTTACACTGTGAGCGCTACGAAAGCATGGTTTCGTAGCTATCGTGTCAAATAAGCCGGGATTTGTCAGTTTCAGTTGGGGAATGACATGATAGGAGTTAATTACCAGATTCGTTGTACCCACTTTTCCTAAAGTAATCATATTCATGATAAGGTATCAATCAAACATCTTTTGGTCATGAAGTGACATCTCTAATTCTAATTTTTGCTTAATTAAGTCATTCTTGTTTCAATCACCTTCACATATGTTGTCCAAGCTATGAAACAGTGAGGATAAGTTTATGGTTGTTCTATACAAAGACAAATCTCATCAAATCAAGCGAGGCCGATTCATCAAATCAAGTGAGGTTGATTCATCTGGTCAAGAGAGGCTGCTTTACAGGTTTTATAAAAAAAAAAAGGTTTTCTACATGAAACATGGCAAAGGAAAATAAGATCCACATAGGAGGACATTGTCTAAGATACGAACCTAAGAATGAAAATGATGTTATGGAGGATCAAATGGCAATGGAGGTTTTTAGCAAGGCTGGCTTTCTCAAATTTTGTGAAAAGCTATAGGGTTGCCACACTCAAGTGTCTAAAGAGTTTGCTCTACATTTCAGTGGAACCACTACCAAAGTTGGAATGATAAATATGCCAGTGACACCTAAGATCATAGCTGTTGTGACAGAGGTACCAAGGGAACACAAATATTTTTTTAAAGGTTTTAGGTTTGACATGGAGCCATGCAAGGATTTTATGAAACCTGAATTTGTAGACATGGACTTGAACAATGCAATACCCAGGAGCTGTATCAAGGATAACTATGAAAAGCTGCTATTCAACATCCAAAGATATTTCACATGTGAAGGAGGGTACCATAAAGTCTAATCTTATCATTTTAAACTGCTGTTGCATTTCACAGGAATGATATCATTATATTTACCATTTTACTTGCATAGAAGCCTTTCCAAAATGGCTAATACAGTTCAAACTAAATCTAATGGTTGTGAAACATCTTTGTTTCATCATGGTTTGATTAAGTTACTGGTTTTAAATGAGCTACATAAAATAAATAGAGATTGGTCTTCCTTTTTATTTATGAGTGGATTTGAAATGGAAGTCCTAACCCCAGCTAGAAACCCTAAGATCAAGGGAATTCCTTCACCACCAGTAGCAGAATCCAGTCAGCCAGTGGTTACCAAAGCTAAGAGGTTTGAGAAGTTGAAACCAAGGAAACAAGTTTAAGATAGAATTGAGAAAGCATAAGTGCTTGTTGCAAAAACCCCATCACCTGCAAAACAGAGAGTAGAAAAGTTCAAAGAAACAAAACAAAACAGGTGGCCAGTAAGTAGGAGAGCCAGAGAAAGACAAGAAGTCAAGTATCAGCATCAAAGGGAAAAGAAGTTGTTTCAATGGTAGAGGACAGTCCAATGATGAAAAAAAACTTGGATGATATACTGCATGCAATAGACATAGAAGAATCACCCATTGTGCAAGAATATTTCATTGAAGTGAATGAACCCAAGAAGAGAAAAATGAAATCAACAAAGAAATTGGAATTTGAAGGTGAAAATGTAGCTTTTGTTTTTCAAGCTAGGAAAATTTTAACCAGGCATGAAAAGAGACCCCACGAAGGTAGAAAAGATATCCAAGTAACCATTGAAGCAGCCAAAGTCTCTAAAGAGGTGGTTGATATCTCATCACCTATAGTGGAGCATGCAGCCAACAAGATTGAGAAGGGAAAGGAACACATGTCAGAAAGTCAAATGCTGGAGGAAAAGTTGAAGCTAGAAAATCAAGAGCTAGAAATGATGAGAAAGAGGGAGAGACAACACAACATTCAAAAGACAAAATTCAAGAGTTTGAAGGCTGTTTGGGAAGGTCAAACAGTGGCTAGGTCAGAGATCCCAAGCAGTGCACAACAGTTCTTCACATGGACAGTTCCAGCCATTAAAGAAGCAAAGTTTGTTAGAGTGATCAACACTCATTTGAGAGCAAGTAACATAAAGCTGAGAGGCCAAGTAGAGGATTTGGAGCTACAATTAAGACAATCTCAAGATGAACTAAAGAGTAGAGGTATAAAATGACAAATTCAAAACAAACTCTAAATGGAAAATGAGGATTAAATTTTGTGAAGATTATGTTTTTAATCCAAATAGCTGATGGTTTTGATGAAGCTAATAATATTATGAAGCTGTGGTACCTTTTTGTTTTAAATTTTGTCAAAATCTGGTTAAAATTGCTTGCACAACAGTTTCATAGTGCCTGTAGTGTAAACAGGGTGAAATGAGCTATGAAACTGCTGTAGTAGCCTTTTCGCCCTTTTTCTTATCAAAATTTGGAGGGAACACTAGGTATTTTGATTTGAAATTTCTATGGAAGTTATATCAAGTGAATATCACGGTAAATCTGAAGGAAAGAAGGTTAAATTTTGAAGGAAAATGGGTAAATATACCGTGCTACGAAAAGCGCTATGAAACTGTGCTGTTTTCTTAGCGTAGGTCTGTTTTCATTATTTTGAGAAGTTCAAATTGGTTTAGCACAGCTGGTATGAAGGGATGACTTGGTACATCTGTCAATCATGTTCCTAACATAAATTAGCCTCGAAATTATCAGTTGGAAGTGGTCAGAAAATCTCAAGAAACTAAAGGGATCCTAAGCCTAAAAACATGGGAGCAGTTTCCGAAATTGCAGGAGATCAACATCATCAGCATCATGGTCATAACAGGTTGGAGCTCATCATCAAGATTCGACTTAATGGAAAGATAGGTGGCAAATGATGTAATTAAGTTTAGATAAAGCTGTTTTGAGTGGAATCAAAAGAGTTCTAATTCTATTTGTAATAGGACTCTATATCAGTTTTACAGCTGTGTTTTTAATAAATACCATGTTACATGGTTAGTATAGGTGTCAAAGCATAGGAATTTGATGTATCTAGTTGTATATAAGTTTATCTGATGATGTAAATGATCTATAAAATATCAAGGAGTCGAAATAGAAAGGGTTGGACATTTGTTAGAAAAAAGACTCTGTTTTATGTAATTGACTATTTGCAGCCTAATACAGAATTTCTACTTAGACAAGTCAAGATTCATAAGGAGATTTTGTATGTTCTTGTTCTAATGGCATCTTTTCAATATTCTATTGCAATGGTGTTTGCTTATGTTACTCAAAATTCATCAATGATGCTCTGACTTCCTTCATAAACAAGTTGACTATGTGTTTCACTGTTCTACATGTTTAATCCTTGACTTGAACTCTGATATGCCTTGAATTCAATGCTAGGTATATTATCTTGGTTTTGCTGAAGCTATCATGACTCCATAAGCCCAATGTACACTTGCTAATGTGATTTACAACTAGTTTACATCATTTATCTGTTTTTATCTCATATAGAGTTAGCCATCTACATATTTATCAAAAATATAAACCGTTGAGAGAGCCCTCTCAGGTTGAGGAGGCTAAGCCTCAACCAAAATATTGGTTTGAAATAGTTGCACAAGATTGGTTTGATGAGCAGCCTATGAGGTCTGATTTTGTGATAACACAAACTATATTTTGGGCATGGAAATTAAGAGAGATCGGGCAAAAAGGAAGCTATGGTTAAACCAGACAAATTATGTTGAGACAATATTGCAGAGGTTCCATATGCAGGATAATAAACCGGTGAAGGTTCCTATTCCTGTAGGTGTTAAGATATCTACTGAACAATGTCCCAAGGCACAAGAAGAAGAGGAGGATATGTCCTGTGTTCCATATGCAAGTGCAGTGGGTAGCCTGATGTATGCAATGTTCTATACTAGACCAGACATTGCACATGCAATGGGAGTATTGAGCAGGTTTATGTCAAAACTAGGGAAGGAGCATTGGACAACAATGAAGCAGGTTTTCAGATATTTGCGCGACACTAGTGATTATGGTTTATGTTACCAAGGAAGACTAGGATTGGATAGAGTTTTGGAGATCTGTGGTTTTGTTGATGCAGACTGGGTGAAGATTTGGACCAAATAAGATCTACAAGTGGTTATGTGTAGAAATTATACAAAAAATATGTATATCAATGCATTCAATCCGATCATGCAATATTCTAGAGCAAGATACTGAATCCTTCTAAAATTAATTTGGGGAAAATAAACACGATCACACAATCACACCAAGTAAGAGAAAGAATCAAATCCACAACACATGAAATTTTCTGGGTAAAGAAATCTTCTCAAAACCCCTCTATCTGTACTGTATAAAACCAAGGAATCATGAAACAATTACAATGCACTCTTCTCACAAGAGTCTGTTGCACTCTACCAACTGTCTCACACTAATCTGGACAAAATCGACCAACACTTAGCCAATTTCCTGCCTCTGCTCATCGTGCCTTGCTTGCGCAATTCTAAGAACAATTGATCCCTATTAATTAGGAAATTCAACCTTCCAAAACAACACAATACATCGTGGGCAATCCCATTGTTGTCTAATTGCGCTCCAACAATTATTTAATAATACAACTGATAGATAACATCCATTTAACCTCTGTCTCAACTGGGCCTTCATCAGAACTGACATGCATGCAACTATTAATAGTAAATCATCAATCACTTGACATATCACTGCATGTGAATTAAATCTGATTTAATTCACTTGACCTCTCACTAGTAAAACAATCAATTACAACTAGTTAGACTGACTTTAACTCACTTAATTGAGTTAACTGATTTCTCATGCTTTAAACTAATACACTAACTACAACTTGGACTCTAAAAGCAAATAGAATCACTCTACATGCCTCACCAACCACCCTCAACTCGAATTTCATGAGCTAACTGAGTCTATCACAGTCATTTAACTATTACAAGTGATTACGAGATAAGATTACAATTTATTGTCAAATTTAATTAAGGGAAAATTAAATTAGACACACATTTCTGGTTGACTTTTCAACAGTATGTGTTTAGCCTATTTGGAGGTGCAGTCAGTTGGATGAGTAAAAGACAGTGTGTAGTGACTCTTTCAACTATAGAGGCAGAATACATGGCACCCACTCATGTGATCTAGGAAGCAGTTTGGTTGCAGAGATTGTGTTCAAGTATGGTGTTGGTGCAACGAGCTATAACGATAGACTGTGATAGCCAAAGTGCAATTTTCTTGGCTAAGGACCCTGCTTATCATTCAAAGACAAAGCACATTGATGTTCAATATCACTTTGTGGGAGATATGGTTGAGGATAAAAGGGTGTTGATGGTAAAGGTGGATACTTTGAATAATGTTGCAGATGCATTGACAAAGTCTGTGAGCACTCATAAGTTCTCTTGGTGTAGAGAAACAATGGGTGTTGCAGAGTTGGACTAATGACTAATCTCTCATGTGCCCCCCTGCGGAAAGAAAACAACAAGTGGGAGAATGTTGGGTATGTGTTATATTCTTTCCACGATCAGTTGCACGTCGAAAGGAGAAGCCCCGATAGCGATAGACCACGCTATACGTTGGGCTAGGTGCAACGCCCCAGAAACAAATTTTTGGACCCTATTTTTTGGTGGGTGGACCCGCCCATGGTTTTGTGCATGGGTTTTCACATGGTTTTGGGGCATGATGGTTTTTGGCCCCTGGTATTTTGTAGATCCGTCAAGGGAACTACGATTATGTTCTAATCCAGGGTTAATGGATTGCGGTTTATGAATGCATCGACATGTACATATATGTGTTGTAACACTAAAAGGAATGTAATGAAAAATCAAGCTGGTAGTCCCGATTTGGAATCCAGGGGAAAATATTTGTGTATATATGTTTTGTGTTTTATGCTCTCGCTATTGTTTATTTTCTGTTTTTTAAGATTCGTTCATAGATAATTTCTATACAGGGTTAAAACCTACAAATTTTAGATTTAATGATTATTCTAAGTGGATCCTTTCTCTCAAATTTTTTGGAGTTTGTCTCAAATGTAGGTTGTGGAGAGAAACCTAGGGGAATAAAGATATATATTTTTTAATGATATCTCCTCTAGAGTTCTAACCACCCAAATGCCTTTGACGTTGCAGGGGCTATGGCCCTAACAACTGCAAGGTCATCGTGTTAACCACAAGTGAGGGTTTAAACTCCACAAGCCGAGTGAGAATTATAGTCCTATATTTCTATCAACCAAGCTTATGCTTGGAGGTAAATTGATTAATTTACAACTAATCCTAAGATTAAGTGCAAGTTATGAGTGATTTCCTTATGATTTTATTAGATGAAACTATTAAGTAATTTCAATTAAATTATATGCTTATGATGTTCAATTCAAACGCACAAATAAGTACTTAAAGAGAGAAATTATAGAAACAATCTCAATTAAGACGATGTGCTAATGGAACAAGATAAAAAAAATGCCCAAATATAAATCACTTCAAGATCTGTTCATTGATTATAAATCTTAAAATTTGACAAATTCTCTAAATATATAACCAATGAGAAGCAAGGAGCACCAAATTTAAGAATCCTACAACAAAATAAGCAATAGGATTATCCAATTAAGATCACAATAATACTCAAAGAAGATGATATCACAAGATTTACTTTTAAGTAAGATAACTCTCGTATCCAATTCCTTATGTCACTTATCAATTAGAAGCAATAGGTTACTTATAAGAGAAAGATGCAACCAGGTGGTATCAATAACATTCACAATGAATCAATACATTTCCAATGTTGAGTTAATTAGAACAAAATATTCTTTGAGACGAGATTACTAACAATGACTTATAGAAGTGAAAAGTGCCAAAGAAATATGATAAATGATATTTTAGAGTATACTTAGATGTAAATATTGAGATGTAAAATTATGCCAATGATGAAAAATGCAAAGAGTGACTAGCAAGACAACAATGATTAGTTTAGCCACTTAGAGCAAAACCACTTATGTTACTTTTCGATATCAAGATTATGACTTATTAGGACCGTATGGATCAAAATTTTAGCACAAAAAATCACAAATTTGAATGCTGTAGCACTTATATCATATTCGGAAGTTAATATATCAAACTTAGGAAAATGTATTTCAACTCTCCAAAATCAACTTGAAAACCATAGAGACCATGAGAGAAGTCTTTTGTATTACTTGAGATTAAATGTGCACTAATTGTGAGCTTATATGAATGCATTTTTAGGGCTGCTTAGAGAGTTACTTCTAAAATTATGCCACTATTAATAACCTACTTCAGATCTGATTTATAAAATAGTGAGGAAGAGACAAGGTTAGAGAGCAAACCTAAGGTTATAGGCCTGGTTTGATGGCTAGTTAACCTTCCAATGGACTAGAAAAACTTAAAACACCTACATCACAATTTTTTAGCTTGAAACCTTCTTATGATTAAAGTTAGGACTTTTATGTCAATTTGGTGGCTTGTTCGGAAAGTTTGGCCTTTGAAACCTTTGCCCAAGAGGCTAGTTAATCTGCAAAATAATTTTTTAGCCCAATAAACTATAAATTTATGATCCAAAACAATAGATATTAGTCCTAAATAATTTTCAATGATGCCCTAGGCTTGAAAATACATAAAAATGGTCTAAAATTTGATGCTGAACCCCAAAATTTGCTAAAAAATGTTGAACGATGGAGGATAAATGCTCGATAGGGCTAGCTACTAAGAGAAAATGATATCCTAAGCATGCAACCTAGGGCTACAAGGCCTTTAAGGCCTTCAACCAACCTATAAAAATCCCACAAGGTATGTGACTACCTTAGGCAAGGCCAACTAGGCATGCAACCTTCCCAGAAGAGGCCCTAAGGCCTGCGGTTAGGCCCTAAAGGGCTGCCGCTAGGGTTCTAAGCCCTCCCAAGGGTTGCGACTAGTTGAAGAGAGCCCTTAGGGGCTGAAAATAGGCCTAAGAGGTAGTGCAAACCCCACGACACCCTTGAAAAAGGACTTACCCCCTGAAAACACAAATTTTCTACTACAAAATCACGTCAAAATGCCTCAAAAGGCTAGAGACCTCCTTCTGGATGAACGTTGAGTTGATGGGACATTGAAGGCTAGATATTACCCTTCAGGGCCTAAATCAACCTTATTCTCTTCAATGAATAGCCCATAAATCAATTTTGTGCTTCAAACCCTTGAACCATCACCTGCACAAATGAAAAAATGGAAAGCCAAAATATCCAATATATACAAAAATTCAAAATCCAAAACCCCAAACCCCAAATGCTATGAATTTTTTAAAATGGGTTAGAATTAAAATACAAAGGTTATAAAAATTATTTACAAATATTTACAATATTTACAAAATAAAATTTTCCCTCAATAGCATATAAATTTCGTTATAGCACAAGAGAAAGACATTTTTTTTTTTTGAGATTTCAAAAATGAATGATGTATGTCAATGGATCACCAACCAAAAACCTTCTACAAAGTACCCAACAAAATGAAAGCTCAAAATCTAACATGGTCGATTCTTCCCCACAGTGTGTGAACTTGGAGACCAAGGGCTAGTGTACCTGTAGATCTCTATTCAAACTTAAAAGATGACTTTTTATATCATAAGAAATTTAAATATATAGATCTAAACCCAACACCTAAGGCAAGATATCTGTGCCAATATATTTTGCTTCATGCAACAAATGAAATAACAATATAAAGCGCATATAATATAGAGCATGAAAAATTACTAGCACAAACCACAAATCAACAAATAGAAGAACACTATGAAATTGAAACCTCAAAGTCTTCCTATTATGAGAAATACAATTCCAATAGAGCAAGGCTTAGTACATGTGTTATATATTGCATCATCCAAATATGGTGTGAGAAGCTTGATATCTTCCTTATTTAAAAAATGAGAGAATAAAACCCCTCCAAGTGGAAATAACGACTAGTTGGATTGATCCTTGTCAAAATTTTCTCGTCCGTTGATCTTCCTTTGAAAATAAATTGATCTCCACCATTAATTTTCTATTTTTGAGGAAAAATTTTGATTTCTCTTAAAAACCTTTTTTCATTAATCCAAAAATAATATTTTGGACTAATATCCTCAGAAAATTCACTTTGACTTAACCACCAAGATCCAAGGGGTCAAAATTTTCTTAAAAAAGTCCATTTTTCCATTGGTGGAGGACCTCCAAAAAATAATTTTTCTTTGACCCACGATTTTATTATTATTTTCCACTTAGAGAGAATTTAATTTCTCTCAAATTATTTTTTGACCCAAAAGTAATTATTTTTTTGGCTTAGGATTTTTATTTAATTTTGCGAGAAAAATAAGTTAATTGACTAGAGGGGATTAATTATTTTTTCCACCCTCAAATATTTTACCCATGATTTCTAACTATGAGTAATCATTCACTAAATATTTTTACATCAAGATATTACACATTAATTAAACCCTTTGAAGGGAAAATTCACATTTAAACATATACCCTCAAGACACAACCCAATTTTGTGACACACTATGATCTATTATGAAACCAAGTGTGTATATAATAAAATAATTTAGCCATGGTGCCTAAATATGAGTAACCATGCACTAAAATATTCTTAAACACACTTTTACATAGACTCGATAAACATTAAGACTCACCTAAGACATTGTAAATGAATATCACCCTAGCTTTAGGGTTATAACTTGGAGAAAAAACGTTGCTAATTATCCGTGTTCACAAACACACATAATTCAGGGAGGGTAAAAAAATCCCTAGGATGAAAACCCTTTGACAAAAATCATAGGCTTACCTAGGTGGTATTACATGGCTTAGTGGTCATACAACATCATTTACAATAATTCTTGCAAAAATTTGGTTTACAATGATAAAATTGGAAGCTAAATGATGACATTGATCCTTGAAAAAAGTTCCCTGCTGCTCTGTGCTCCGCTTCTTGGACTGTTGACAAAGTGTGGTGAACAAAGTTTACATACATTTTCTTTCCTATGTTTTTGATTTCATTTAGATTTAGATTTCTTGATATTTTCAAAGTTCTATGTCAGAATCTCCTCAAGGAAAAATGGTGACCGAAGGAATCTACACTCTATGATTACAAATGATATTTTATTGTCTAAGAACACCTTTATCAAGTTTTTATTCTCACACATTGGCTAGCAACTATGGAGGAACACTGGACATATTTCAAATAGTATGATGCTATTTTAGATAAAGGGGAAAATTATGTATCAATATTTCTCATTGACTCCAACCCCTTATCCCACCACAAATAAGCCATCTACATTGGTAGATTAAGGGAAGGCTTGAGGAATCAAATTTCTAAAGTATTAAATCTATTTCCTTTTGCTCTCTTCAACCAATTGCACAATGCAAAGATTAACCAATCAAATCTAAAGGGTGGAATTTAAATGCAAGAGAATTGAAAGCATTGAAAAGTGTGGAAAGTACAAGTAAGACTGTCTAGGCTATGGACACTCATTGGCAGTGGGGATATTCTTGTATCGTACCAATACATCTTCATTGGGGCTACAGATGCTCGTGGGTAGCGAAGCAATTGTAAAAATTTCTACTATTGCAACAACTGGAAATTATTGTTTTGACTATAAATTTAATTATGCAGTTTAAAAACAACGAATAAATTCACAACTGAAATTTTCACCATAAAACAATTTCGGAAAATAAAATGTTGGAAACTAAGAAATGCTAGCACAAAAACATAAAAATGACACAGTTATTTTGGAAAGTTTTCCCTGGAAAAATCGAATGTTGGAAAATCGGTGCAAGAATTGAGAGTTTTATTATTATGCAGTAGTGAGAAATTTTGAGTACCACTGGATTCCAAAAATTGACAATCCTCTACAAGATAAACTGCCACAAAAATCACTGATAGAATTCTTTCCCCACTCGACACTGATCCAACTACACAACTGGCATAAATAGGCTACATGAAAGCCCCTGCATCACCCCTATGCAGGTTCTTGAACGCTCTTCCCGAAAGCTGCAATTGATCAAGCCGTCTGCCCAACTCAACTTCTGAGAATGATTCACTGGCCCTTGTAGAAATTTTCGTAGCCTCTAGAAATTGAATCAACCCTCTTTATCCAAATCAAATTCTGCCTCTTAAGCTTCTACGTAGGCCCTATGCAACTCCACTGAGGAAACTCAACCCTCTTATAACTGACTCTTCAGAACTCGAAAACTTCCTCCTATCTCACCGAATTTTCCCTTCACTAACTTTGCATGCCCTCTCTAGCTCAAATTATTCTGGCTGAATTCTGCTCTCTAGAAAATCGAGCTACTAAGGAAACTTTCTCTCCAAGTGTGTTCTCCATCAACCACTTCGACATCCTCTTACAATATCTGGTTGATACTTCAACGATCAATATTAAATCTTAATCGATGGCTCATATAATCTCTAAGTTGATCCATGTGAGTTTCTAGAGAATTCCCACCTTTTTCAATTAATTAATATTAATTAACCAGTTTTCTTAAGTTAGACTTAGGAAAAATTTAAATCATTGTCAATTAATTTAATCGAACTATCTCTATGTGGAATTTCCAGAAATGATTTCTGGGTTTGGATATCTCCTATGTTTTAGCCTCTCCACAAAGTTTGAGACTAGAAAACCATACAATGATACCAAAAAAATAACATTCCCTCTTAGCGAGGAAGATGTTATCTAGCAATTCGTTGCTACAACACCCTGCCTCTACATCATCCTCCATACACGTTGCTGATGTTTGGAAACATTAGCTACCTACCACTGCACAACAACTATTGTGCTAACTCTGATTCATCTGCTACTGAATATAGCTGAACAAGGTTGCATCTGTGCTGCTGCTGACACTGTAGTGTATAACTTGTACCACCATGAACTCTGCATTTGCACTGTAACCCAACTAACACTCCATCTCATTGTTGCTGCAACTACTGCAAATGAGAAGCATCCAAAATACTAAATGCCTCCCCACCTCTCTCTTGGAGGTATAACTGCATACAAAGCGAATTATTCCTCCAACTTGGAGAACAACTAATCTATCTCTACATATGCTGCCACTTGATCTTACTTCTCATTCTTGTCCTTCTTGATATTAGGACACTGAGTAATGTAGTGATAGCAAAATTGGGGTGCAGGCGTTAAGGAGAGCTGTTCACTTCTCTCTGTGTAATTTCTTTCACCTTGGGAGTCTTCGCAATTTTCTTATTCCAATTTCATTTATCAAACTCGTGGAATTTGATTAACGAATTACTATAGCCTTATGTTATATCACCTCTCAATAATATGACCTTTAGCTTTCTAAATAAAATGCTCGAAACTATCTCTCCCCTTTAAAACCACATAACTATTGTTTGAAACCCCCTTCGGAATATGGCATTAAAACATATGAACTGACATTCATATCCTTTGTTAAACAAATATCCAAGTTTTAATGTAATATAGGGAGCCCATTAGAATTCCGAACTAAAACACTTCAACCAACGCTTAACTCTTCCGGGCCCACGAATCCGATGTATTAAATAAATATTTAAGTGTTAAAACCGCTGGGCCATTCCTCGACTTATCCTTCGTGCAACTTGCCGCGCGATTACCCTTGGATCCATTGCTTAGCAGATCGGACGGATCTCATCGAAATCGCGTTTTTCCCTTACAGGACTTTAGCGCTAAAAAAAAATGCGATATGGGTGGTATTTAAGAGGTGACATGTCCAAAATATATTGGATCGCGTTCCAAATTGAAAAACCACTCCTCCGCCAAAATGTTGCGCGATACCGGTGGTATCCTCCTCCTACCCCACTCTCTGGTAATCCGGTATTTTAGCAGTGTTCAACTAGGAATTTCACATCATTTTAGTGCATTTCTTCAATTCGTCTCCCCCGCATTAACACTGTGGTTAAGTCTCAACAATATCGTTCCACCAGCAACAAAACAACGCCATTCACTCCAACAAACAGGGTTTCAATATTCCTTGAATAAATAGGGTAGGAATATGACTTCACTCTTCCAGCAGAGCCACTATTCGACCTTCTACAAAATTCTATACAAAATAATCACATTCAATTCATTCACCGAGAATATGAGCTCGAAGACAGACAGAGAGAAACAAGGAGATTTCACACAGCATTGATTCTTATTCAAATTATACACAAAGTTCTCAAATCGAAGGAAGGAGTCCTTCGGGAAAATTTCCAATAACATAGACAGATAGACAATGAGCCTAAATTTTATTCAACAAAGAGCAATGCTACTCGATTCAATCTTTCACTGAAAAATCCCCCCTTTACAATGTATCAGAGGTTTACATTTATAGATTATTACATGACTGTTCGGCTCCTCCTCGAGGACCGTTTTATTCTTAACATAAAAAGCCTAATTACATAATATTACTATAATTCTATCAACAGAAACTGAACAGATAGACAGGAATCAAACTATTTGACTTCTGTAGTTACTAAACTAACCCTAACTGCTCTAAGTGCAACAGAAAGCTAAGGTATTGACACCTTGCTGGTACATTTCTTGAACAATTTCAAACTCTCCTAGCCACAACATGTGGAAAATTTTCTCACATTGCTGGCTAGTGTCCAATGCCCCTGCATCAGACTCCTGAGGACAATTTTCTTCATGGACTCCTGTCCATGAGTTCTTTCATAGAACTGCCTAGTTTCTACAACATAACTTTTGTCATCCAAGTAGCATCTTCATCTGGCTAGTCCTTCCACTTGATCAAATACTGGAAATATTCTTGTCCTCTAGTCCTTTTAAACACCTTCTTGTCCAAGATTTTCTCTGGCTGTAATCGCTGTGCTTTAGGTAATTGTTTTAACCACTCAATCTTCTCTCTATCTACTGGTCTTTCATCTGTGCCATCATCTTTATACTTGTCTAAATCTGCAACATTAAATATTGGAGATATCCCAACATCAGGAGGCAATTCAATTTCATAAGCATTAGCAGAAAATTTTCTCATTATCTTGCATGGCCCTATATTTTTGAACTTCAATTTGTTATACTGCTTCTTTGGAAATATTTCCTTTCTCAAGTGTGCCAAAACCAAATCTCCAACTTCAAAATTGACTTCTCTTTTGCTCAAATCTGCTCCGCCTTTGTACTTGATGCTACTGCCTTGTAGCTGTTGTTTTACCTGCTCATGTATGGCTTGGATCTCTAAAGTAAATTCTTCTCCATCAGCACTCCTCATTTCTGCTTTTCCCAAGTTTCTCAGTTCATATACTCCTCTAGGGTGAATTCCATAAACAATATGGAATGGACTTTGTCCTGTACTTCTGTTAGGTGAATCATTGTATGCATATTCTACCTGTGGAAAAATATGGTCCCACTGCTTAGGATGCTCTCCTGCAAGACTTCTCAAAAGATTTCCCAGACTTCTATTTACTACCTCAGTTTGTCCATCAGTTTGAGGATGATAAGCTGAGCTGAAACTTAGTTTGGTACCAAGATTTTTCCACAATGTCCTCCAAAAATGGCCCACAAATCTAGTATCTCTATCATAAACAATACTCTTGGGCAACCCATGCAGTCTAACAACTTCTTTTAAGAACAAATTAGCAACATGAGTAGCATCACTGGTTTTATAACATGGAATAAAATGTGCCATCTTTGAAAATATGTCAACTACAACAAAGATTGCATCATTCCCCCTCTGTGTCTTGGGCAATCCTAAAAAAAAATCCATACTCACCATATCCCAAGGCCTGTCTGGAATAGGCGATGGAATGTACAATCCTGCATTCTGGCTTCTCCCCTTTGCATATTGACAAATTTTACAATTCTTCACAAATTTTTCCACCTCATATCTCATCCTTGGCCAATAATAAAAATGACTCAGCTGCTCATAAGTTTTATCAGCACCAAATTTTCCAGCAAGTCCACCACTATGCTTCTCTTTGATTAAATTATCCCTCATGGAACAATTTGGTACACACAATTGATTTCTTCTGAACAATAAGCCCTCTTGCAAGAAATAATCCAACCACTGACTTTTGTCCATCAGCACAAGGTTACAGCATGCTTCAAATGCTTCTCTGAAGTCCAAATCTGTTTTATAAAGTTCCTTAAGAAAATCAAATCCTACCAGTTCAAATTGGTTTTCTTGAACAAGCATGTTTCTCCTACTCAAGGCATCAACTACCTTATTTTCTTGGCCACTTATATGCTTCAAAACAAAATTAAAACTCTAGAGATATTCAATCCATTTGGCATGTTTGTGATTCAATTTGGGCTACTGCATAATATACTGTAAAGCGTGGTTATTTGAGTATAGGAAAGATTCTTTAGACATTAAGTAATGCCTCCACTTCTTCAGTGCCTGCACAATTGCATAAAATTATTTTTCATAAGAGGAGTACTTTCTTCTTGTCTCATTCAGCTTCTCACTGAAATATGCTACAGGCCTATCATATTGACTCAACACAGCTCTAATAGCTCCTCCACTGGAATCACACTTCACTTGAAATGGCTTGTTAAAATCAGGCAATACTAGAACAGGCTTTTCAGTTATCTTCTATTTCAAAAGCTGAAAATTATTTTCAGCTTCAACAGTCCATTTGAATCGCTGTTTGTCCTTCTTTATAGTCTCAATGATGGGTGCATTAATCTTGCTGAAATTCCTTATGAATTTTCTGTAAAAACTAGCAAGTCCATGGAAACTTCTTACCTCAAAAACACTTCTTGGTGAAGGCCACTCCAAAATTTCCTTGACCTTTTCTGGATCCATCTTTAGTCCTTCAGCAGAAACAACAAAACCCAAATACACCAAATATTCCATCATGAATGAACACTTCTTTAAATTTGTCAGCAAC
The DNA here is from genome assembly GCA_034641835.2 of Pinus albicaulis. Classification (NCBI taxonomy): domain Eukaryota; kingdom Viridiplantae; phylum Streptophyta; class Pinopsida; order Pinales; family Pinaceae; genus Pinus; species Pinus albicaulis. The sequence continues at coordinate 877,771,424 of CM076584.1, read as the reverse complement.
TTCTCCTGATGTAACTTCTTCAAGACATAATTAAGATGCCTTAAATGTTCCTCTTTTGTTTTGCTGAAAACTAATATGTCATCCAGATATACTATTACAAATTTACCAATAAATTCCCTTAACACTTCATTCATGGGCCTCATAAAAGTACTAGGTGCATTTGATAACCCAAAAGGCATTACCAACCACTCATACAATCCTTCATTTGTTTTAAAGGCCGTTTTCCAGTCATCACCCTCCTTTATCCTAATCTGATGATATCCACTTTTCAAATCTAATTTTGAAAAATATTTTGCTCCACTCAAACAGTCCATTAAATCTTCAATCCTAGGCAAAGGAAATCTATACCTAATTGTTATCTTGTTTATAGCTCTTGAATCAGTGCACATTCTCCAACCTCCATATTTCTCTGGGCTCAGCACTGCAGGTACTGCATAGGGACTCAAGTTTTCTCGGATCAGATCTTTGTCAACCAATTCCTGCACTTGTTTTATGATTTCTTCATTCTCCGTGGGAGTCATTCTGTAGGCTGCTTTGTTTGGCAGATTTGATCCTGGAATCAAATCTATCTGATGGCTGATTTTTCTTACACGTGGAAATTCATCAGGCAAATCATCCACAACAATATCACAATAATTGTCCAACATTTCTTGAATTTCAATTGGCAAATCAGAAAGTTTTGTGGAAGTAAGCACTACTTTAGGTTTGCAAACTAAAGCAAAGTTTACCTCTTCTTCTTCAATCTACTGTAAGTACTCTTTTCCACTCAACAATAAATTCTTTGGATCAGACTTTCTACTTGATGGTTCTCCTTCCTCCATAGGTATCAATGTGTGATGCACTCCATCCTTAAAGAACTTGTAAGTGTTCTTCTTACCATCATGTACTGCTGCTCTATCATACTGCCAAGGTCTACCCAACAGTATGTGACACACATCCATAGGCATCACATCACACATGATCTTGTCCTTGTAGCTTCCCATCTGCAATTCTATCTCACATTTCTCTTTCACAATCAGCAGGTGTCCTTTATGAAGCCATGACACCTTGTAGGGAGTTAGATGTTCCCTTGTCTTCAATTTTAGTTTCTCTATCACCTCTATAGAGACCAAATTGTCTGTGCTACCACTATCAATGACCAATTGACAACATTTCCCTTGGACTTTGCACACACTCCTGAACAAAGTATTCCTTTGTGCTGGTTCAACAACTTCTTTTTTTTGCTTCAACAAAACCTTATTGACCACCAAAGATTCTCCCTTCTCTGTTAGAATTGCTTCTTCTGTTTCAGACAGCCTTGCTGCCTCTTCTCCAATCTAAGCAACAATTTCATTTCTCTGACTGGTACCCACATTCTCTGGGCATTCATAGTGTTTATGTCCCAATTGGTGACATCTGTAACACCTCACTTCTCTTCCTCTGCTTCTGCTTCCTCTTCCTCTGTAGGAACTCCTTCTACCCCTTGCATCACCTTCTGTGGATGCATTCTGAGGTGAGCTGCTGCTAGCTCCATCCCTTGGTGCTGTAGACCTTCCTCTACCACCTTGACTTCCATTTCCTCGGAATGTACCTCTTCCTTTGGCAGACTGCTTTCTCAGGAGTTTTTCTTCAGCTTTCAAGGCCATTTGATAAGCCTCTTCGACTGTCTTACGAGACAAAATACCTATCTCATCCTGTATCTCCAACTTGAGACCATTTACATACCTAGCAACCCTCTCTGCTGTGTCCTGGATTTGTCCAGCTCTTATACTTATTTTATGAAACTCTTCTGTGTATTATTTCATTGTCATCAATCTCTATCTAAGGTTCTGTATTTGTCTAAACAATGTAAGCTGATAATCACTAGGCAAGAACTTACCTCTAAGTTTTGCCACCATCCTGGTCCAACTCTTGATTGGTTGTTTACCAGCTCTCCTTCTCTCTGCTTGCACTCCATCCCACCAAAGTGCTGCATGTCCCTTCAACTTTTACATTTCAAATTTGACTCTTTTGTCTTCACCCATCTCTTCATAATCAAAACATTTATTCATCTCATTGATCCAGTCTATCAATTATTCTGGATTCAATCCTCTTGCAAAGCTTGACACTTCAATTCTAGGCTTGGATGTAGACCCCAGAATAGATTTAAGGATTCTCATCTCAGGAGGAATCTCAACATTCTCTCCTGCCTCTTCTTCAGTTTCAGGTTCACTGACATCCTCAACATCTCTTGGGTGTCCTAATTCCATTGCTTCCAATCTGGCTTGGAACTGCTACGAGGTCTCCAATACTTCTGCATTGGCAACTGGCATGCCTCTTCTCCTACCAGCAACACCTCTGGCAACTCGGACAACCATGTTGGTATTCTTCTTCTGGCTTTGGAAGTCAGTTTAGTCTTTGCAAAAAGTCTTGAAATCTGCTCTGATACCACGAATGATAGAAAAATTGGGGTGCAGGCGTTAAGGAGAGTTGTTCACTTCTCTCTGTGTAATTTCTTTCACCTTGGGAGTCTTCTCAATTTTCTTATTCCAATTTCATTTATCAAATTCGTGGAATTTGATTAATGAATTACTATAGCCTTATGCTATATCACCTCTTAATAATATGACCTTTGGATTTTTAAATAAAGCGCTCGAAATTGTCTCTCCCCTTTAAAACCACATAACTATTGTTTGAAACCCCCTTCAGAATATGGCATTAAAACATATGAACCGACATTCATATCCTTTGTTAAACAAATATCCAAGTTTTAACGTAATATAGGGAACCCATTAGACTTCTGAACTAAAACACTTCAACCAACGCTTAACTCTTCCGGGCCCACGAATCCGATGTATTAAATAAATATTTAAGTGTTAAAACCGCTGGGCCATTCCTTGACTTATCCTTCGTGCAACTTACCGCGCGATTACCCTTGGATCCATTGCTTAGCAGATCAGACGGATCTCATCGAAATCACGTTTTTCCCTCACAAGACTTTAGCGCTAAAAAAAACACGATATGGGTGGTATTTAAGAGGTGACGTGTCCAAAATATATTGGATCACGTTCCAAATTGAAAAACCACTCCTCCGCCAAAATGTTGCGCGATACCAGTGGTATCCTCCTCCTACCCCGCTTTCTGGTAATCAGTATTTTAACAGTGTTCAACTCGGAATTTCACAGCATTTTAGTGCATTTCTTCAATTCGTCTCCCCCGCGTTAACACTGTGGTTAAGTCTCAACAATATCGTTACACCAGCGATAAAACAATGCCATTCACTCCAACAAACACGGTTTCAATATACCTTGAATAAACAGGGTAGGAATATGACTTCACTCTTCCAGCAGAGCCACTATTCTACCTTCTACAAACTTCTATACAAAATAATCACATTCAATTCATTCACCGAGAATAAGAGCTCGAAGACAGATAGAGAGAAACAAGGAGATTTCACACAACATTGATTCTTATTCAAATTATACACAGAGTTCTCAAATCAAAGGAAGGAGTCCTTTGGGAAAATTTCCAATAACATAGACAGAAGGACAATGAGCCTAAATTTTATTCAACAGAGAGAAATGCTACTCGATTCAATATTTCACTGCAAAATCCCCCCTTTACACTGTATCAGGGGTTTACATTTATAGATTATTACATGACTGTTCGACTCCTCCTTGAGGACCGTTTTATTCTTAACATAAAAAGCCTAATTACATAATATTACTATAATTCTATCAACAAAAACTGAACAGATAGACACGAATCAAACTATTCGACTTCTGTAGTTACTAAACTAACCCTAACTGCTCTAAGTGCAACAGACAACTAAGGTATTGACACCTTGCTGGTACATTTCTTGAACAATTTCGAACTCTCCTAGCCACAACATGTGGACAATTTTCTCACGTGGCTGGCTAGTGTCCAATGCCCCTGCATCATGTAGTGGCCAAAATCACCACACCTGAAGCACTTGATCTTAGATAAATTTGTACTCTTCTTCCTCCCATCTTGTAAGCCTGGTCCCTGACTGGGACCTTTTGCCTTCCCTTTCGATGAAAGGGCCACATTTTCTTCCTCCTTCACACCCTTTGATCCTCTGATGTTATTGCCATTGATGGAGCTCTTTACTAGAGTTTGCCTCATCTCTTCTTGTGTGGGATCTACCCATATCTGGTGCCACCCAGGTAACTTATCTTGTCCTAAAAGACCATAGATGAAGGTCTCCCATTCTTGGATGACACCGTTGAGGGCCAAACACACAAGTTTTGTAGGTGTAGGTGATTCTCCTATGGCTACAATATCATCTTGAATATCCTAAATCTAGGTGAGATAGGGGTTGATTACTTCACCCTTCAACATCCACACATGCCTCAACTTTTCCTTCAAGAACATCTTCTGTTGCTCAAAATGATTCTGGTAGAGTGATGCAAGAGAATCCCACATTTCTTTGGCCGTATTATTGGAGGCAATGTGTGAGACACTATGATCTCGAACTCTGTCAAGAATCAACCTCTTTGCCTTTTCCATCTCCTTATTGTAATTCACTAGTTGGTATGCGTATTTAGGCATGGATACAACTCATTTTGCATACATCTTCAATCCATACTCATCTAGTAGGAATGCCATCATGGCCTTCTAGGTACGATAGTTCAATGTACCCTCTAATATGTCCCGATATCAAAGTCTTGCTGAAGCTATCACTGCAAAAATTTGACCCGAGACTGAAATTTCCCTCTTTCACCTGCTCAGATGCTAGAACTTCTATTTCCGCTCCTTCCTGGAGTGAAAAAAATCTGCTTGGTGCTACTGCCTACTAACTGGAAGTTTTGAATTTCTGAAACTAGAAACCCTATGAGAGAAACTCACTCTGTGTGTGCAATTTATCTTCCACCAGATGCTGATTCTTTTACTACAAACTGGTGCAAAACCCTACTGCACCCATACAAGAAACCTGCTATGTGAAAATACTGTGTTGCTCACCCTTTACATGTTAGAATCACTTCTTGAACAAATCACCCCTTCTTAAAAAATGCAACTAAAAAATTGAACCCCTATCCAGCAATTCACACTTCCTAACTAGGGAGTGCGTAACCCCTAGGAAATTCATGCTACTTCTCCCTCCGAGCCACATAATTCTCCCTCTTCGACTTTAAGCTTCATGTCTGTCAAATTGGTTCTGATACCTTGTGAAAATTTCTACTATTGCATCAGCTGTACATTATTCTTCTAATTGTAAATTTGATTATGTAGTTTATTTACTATAGAAAACAACGAATAAAATAAAAACTACAATTTTCACCATAAAAACGATGTAGAAAATAAAATACTGGAAACAGAGAAATGCTAGCACACACACATAAAAATGACACAATTATTTTTGGACAATTGTCCCTGGAAAAACCCAATGTGGGAAAACCAGTACAACAACTAAGGGTTTTATTATTATGCAACAGTAAGAAATTTCGAGTACAATTGGATTCCCAAAACTGGCAATCCTCTAGAAGAGAAAATGGCCACAAAAATTAGTGAGACAGTTCTTGCCTCACCCGACAATGATCTAGCTCCACAACCGACACAAATAGGCTACACGAAAGGCCTGCGTCAGCCTTTATGTCACTATTGTGTAGGTTCTTGAATGCTCTTCCTAGAAGCTACAACTGATCAAGTAGTCTACCCAACTTAGCCTATGAGAGTGACTCACTGGACCTTCCAAAAATTCTCCCAGCTTCCAACAACTGAATCAACCCTCTGTATGGCCAAATCAAACTCTACGTTTGAAGCTTTTGCGCAAGCCATGTGCAACCCCACCGAGGAAACTCGACCCTCCTGTAGCTGACTCTCTAGACCTGGAAAACTTCCTCCTATCTCACCGACTCTACCCCTCACTGTTTCTGTGTCCCTTCGTTAGCTCGAATTCTTTTGGCTAAATGTTTCTCTTTGGAAATTTGAATTTCCAAGGAAACTCGCTCTCCAAGTATGTTCTCCATCAACCCCATCGACCTCCTCTTATAATTTCCATTTTATACTTCAATGAGAAAGATTAAATCTTAATTGATGGCCGAGATATCTCTAAGTCAATCCAAATGAGTTTCTAGAGAATTCTCACTTTTATAAAATTAATTAATATTAATTAACCAAATTTTCTAAGTTAGACTTAATAAAAATTTAAATGATGGTCAATTAATTTAATTGAGTTATCTCTAGGTGGAATTTCCAGAAACGATTTGTAGATTTTGGACATCTCTTGTGTTTTAGTCTCTTCACAAAGTTTGAGACTAGAACACTGTCAAATGATACAAAAACTAATAACAATGTTGAGAAAATAGATAAATTATGCACATAATGGATGTTTGTTGATCATAAAACCCCATAAGCTCTACCTTTTCTATTCAATAGTATGAGAAGAATATAAAATAAATCTTCCTATTTGTGATTCATTGATTAAAGATTGGGCAGATATTAAGTACTCAATCTTTAAAATTTATATTATTTCACTTATCTTATGTGAGACCCATAGAAGTTGGTGCAATGTTTGAGAATCTTATGAAACATATAGTTTGGTTTTTAATAGATTTAAGACTCATTTATTTACAACCATATATAACTACTTCATCCGAGTGTGTCACCATTTGTCACAGGTCTCAACAACTCCCCTTATTTTTTCTTGAAAATAAGGGCCCCAATATAAAATTTTGGAAATATCCCCTTGGTTTCTTATTTTGAATGCTTATTTGTTTCAATAATTTTCCTTTTTTTTTTGTCTCTCTGATAGCTTTCCAGTGATATAAATTTTTTCCCATTTTGACTCCCAAATTAAAAGTTATGGCTTTTTGAAATTTTGTGTTTTTTCATTAGTTGAATGAGGTGGCACGAAATGTGACAACCTACATTGTGTGTTGATGTGGCAGTGTTGACTTAGAATAACTCATGAAACAAAAATATTCCATATGGCGCTTCCATGTCACTGCCACATGTCACTCATACCTAGCCACATTAACATCCAAGCATGCCTTTTCATGCACCACACGACACCTCCACGTAGGTGACACATCATCATACTTTTCCACATCACTACCAAGTGGCACCTTTACGAGGATTCCATATCAACATTGATGAAACATTAGCATGCGGGTCTCATTGCTCGATTTGCTTCGAGTTTTATTTAGTTTCTTGGCACTAATTAAAAAATGGCGCGGGGCACCAACGATATTTTATATTTACGTCATGCGACGCGAATTTTCCCATTCGTGCTATTAGATTCTGTTAAGTTCTCACCAGTATAAATTTTCATTTTCAATGTTAGTTGATGGATGACACTGGGTGTGAGCATAATGTTTTTCCATTTTAGGATGAGAACACATGGAATTTTCCCGTTTGTGCTACTAGATCATCTGTTAAGTTTTCACTGGTATTAATTTTCATTTTCAACGCGAGTTGATGGAAGACACTAGGTGCGAACATAATTTTTTTCCATTTCAGGATGATAATTTTCCTGTCCTGTCATCACCAAGTCTCCACCATATGGTTTTCTCAGCAGCGAGGAGAGGCACGATGAATTAAATTTCTACCCATGCACGTGGAATTAAATTTTTTGAAATTTAACAAATCGACGTTATGCACCAACCACTCGCTACAATGTAATTCTGAAGTTAATGGATTGTTGCCGTGACTTCTAGAGACCATATCTCTAGCTACAAGGCATGGAATTAGGCATATGATGTTTTATTGGAAAGATAAGATTGAGGAGAAAAAATTAGGATGGTTTATTTTGAAAAATGTTAAAGCTAAATTCTTCAAAAATTAAGCAGAAAATGGGTTAAGAAATCTAGTCAAACTGAGATTTATGAGTTATTATTTGGAAATAAAATTAGATACTAAAACGTTTTCTACTTTTGCCTCATCATAACTGTGTATATTTATTAGGATTGTAACAAAAAAATATTTTGGCTTAGTTTTTAGAATTTGTTTATAATTTACAGGAATTTAGTTTTTCTTAGAAAAATTTATGTAACACCCCTTACGTGACCACTGTTTTGTTAAAGATAAATGGTGAATTTGTATTTTCCAACATGGGGGATCACGACTCACTGGAATATTTTGTAAATATATAACAAAAAATTTAAGGAAAATTGATTGGATAGCCTGAGTTGTGGGACTAACAGATCCATGGTTCATGGAGAGTTACAATTGGGTGAGATGGCATTACATCATGCCCCACCACCATAGAGGTATAACTGTAATGATGAAGAGAGGAGGCACCAAGATTATCTAGAGCACGTTGGGAGGAGAAGCGAATGGTGAGCAAGGAAAACTTAGTAAAGAATGAACAAAACACAAGGAACAAGTAGAGAACTTTTCCGTACAATTTTTTTTTGGGTGTTAATCCTATAGTTGATGCATGGGAGAAATTGGAATGTGGTTTCCAAAATGAAAAGATTACTCAAAGGCTTAGAGGTGGATTAGGTGTAGAGTACTTGCAAAAAGGGGCTGATAAACTACTGGGTTCTTACTAAGGAACTTGATAAACCACCTAGTGCTTTCCCCATAGGCTAATAAACCACTCAATTTCTTGTTGTGAGGATGATAAACCACTAGGTAGGGTGGAAACAACTCGGGTGCTTGCCGAAAAGTGTTGATAAAACAATAGGTGCTTGTTGAGACCACCCGATGCTTTCTAAGCAAGTTGATGAACCAACCATATTGTATTCCCTTGATACTAAAATGATCTCCTTGAAAATGTAGCTAATAAACCACCCACATAGGAACTCCACACTCCTATAAAGTTGAGCAATACACCAACTAAGTTTGAATTGGAAATCCCTAAAGAAGTACTCCCCTGGACTGTGGATCTCGCTTAGGGGTGTTCAACTATAGAAATATTGGGTTGCATATGATGAATGGTTGGGTGGAGTGTTGAAGTCCCACTCTCAGTTGGCAATATTTCAGAGATAAGACAAGTGTTTACTTATGCTCCCAATATATCTTGTTGCATTTGAATTGCAATCAATGATATGCAATGGCTAAGAGTGTATTGGCACTATTAAGGATGCAATGAATCTTCATACATGTGTTTGAAACAAGATATAAGGTATGAAAATGTTAGTATGCTTAGGATGTGAGGAATATGTATATTCTAGTAATATTGATATGCTTTTGATTAATTGCATGATTCTTGATGTTTAGTTAAGAATTTAGTTGAGCTGTTATGGTGTATGAAATAATATGTCTTAACTTCCATAGTTGTCAAATGATATCTGAGTTTGAGCATTAGGGTAAATGTACTGTTAAATGAATTGAATCTGGCGTGTTGTGAGCACAAATGGAATATTTTTATGATTAATTAATTTATACCTTTGATTTTCCACGAAGTACCAATAAATAGCTGGCTATATGTGTGTGTGGGAATGTATGAAAATATTAGAGGTTTCTGGTATATTCGTAAAAAGGAATGTAGCCATGGATGGTATGAGACTAAGCTATGTTACCTGGTTGTGTAGTGAAATTGAACTCCTGCAAGTGCACTCTAACAATTGAAAACATTGTAGTTATTGTTCCTGGACATGGAACATATAAATATATTCTTGTGTCTAAGTGAGTCTTGGATAGGACCAAGTTCTTAGAGGAAGTTAGGCTAAATCCTTGAATCATTCATAGTGTTATCCTTGATAACAACTAGGTTTGTTTAGATTGGTCTTAGGTAAGTTAGGTTGGGTCATTTGGATGAAAATAAGGTCATGAAGTTCATTAATTTTCAAAAAATGTTCATATGTTGGGGTCTTAAAGGTCATCATTAAGGTGATAGGTGTCAATGTCAAATAAAAATCCCAAAAATACCTCATGCATAAGTGAAATTGGTCATTTCATGTAAATTTGGTACTTCTATCCAATTCCACAGCGAATTCAGTGTAGACTGGTTAGAATTCCCTACGAAACTACCAAATCTTTTGTTTTTATAACATTATGAAATTTTGGTATTTTTGGGCAGTTAATGCATTAAAGGAGGCAACTGAGTCATCAAATGAGATCACGAATATCATTGGGCCATTTGTTTAAGGGGGCAGATCAACAGTCAAAATCCATGTGGATAACAACTCCTCAAGTCAACAAAGCATGCCAACTCATCAATTGGACAACTCACCATCTCAACTTAGGTTTACAAGGTCTTAACTCCAGTGTATCAGTTGGCCAACACCTCAACATGTCAGTTTGGTTCGATAGAGATGGTACGAGTTGAATTGAAGAAAAGGGTCTTAAAATGATTATGCAAGATGTTGATGTTACACCATGAAACATGGTAGGCCACACATTTTTTGATCACATTTTGTCTTATGCTATCATAACCAGGAATATAAAGGCTTTAGAAATGTTTTTGAGGATTAAAAAGGAATAAGGAGCAAACTTTTGTGAAACTAGGCAAGTTTGTAGCGAGCTCCAGGCTTGAGGCTGAGTTTTCGCTACGAACTCGTTGTAGGTTTATTTGAGGCAAAACATATGCAACAATTTCAGAACAGAGGTGGATTAGAGCACACGTTTACCTCATTAGTCTCAAGGAAGACCCTCCAACAGTTAGAAAGGTCAAAGGTTATGCAAAAGGTGGATTTTGGATTTTGCTACGAAATGAGCGCTACGAAATTTCCTGTACATGATTGTTTTAGTAGTCAATTTCAAGTTCAATTTATGACCAAATGCAAAATAATTTGGAAATATGAAGGATGTTTTTCTTCAACACAAGCCCATATTCAAAAATCTCTGTTATAATTTTCAAAGACAATAGGGTTTGGAAATTATGCACTAATATTTGAGGCCTATTTTTCAGAATTTTCACTAGCGAGATTTGTGTAAAAAATTTAAAATTCGACTTGGAAGAGGTCTAGCTCAGCATCCACGTGGCATGATGACACATCAGCAGTCCAATACACTCAAAAAATTAGTTGGTTTCATTTGATAAGGTTTATTAAAGGAATTTTTTTGATCTATTTAATGAAAGAAGAGTCATTTTTGTATTCAAACTTTGCCAAACAGAAAATATCCCTAGGAAGTCTCCAAGTGATGTAATCCTATTTGAAATAGGTCGCTTAGGTAGGAATTCAAAGCTATCATGGTGTAAAACAATTTGTATGATACCTCACTCTATAAATGAGGGAGTTTTGGAGTTTGAAAGGGTGGGAAGGTCATGAGAAGGCTATTATGTGATTTCCGTCTATCAAGCTAATACACAATTGCAGCAGTTACTCTTTCAGACCTGAGATTCTTTTGGAGCTTATATGTTTGTGTCTTTCTATTTCATATATTGTTATAATCTTCATAGTATCATGATTACTTTGAATTCATATTTTTATGCTCCAACTTTCTTCATGTACTAAGTTTTTGCTGAAAAATGTTATTTTATAAGCTTAATTGCCTCGGCTTCCATGAATTGCATTTGTTTGTAGTTGAAGTGCATTAGCTAACTCCATGCCCAATGGTAGCCTTCGTACACTCTTCCACCTACAAAATCACTTAAAACATAAAAAGAGTTAGCCATATTCATTATATTATTGTTTCTTGAATATCTTACCTTTTTCTTGAGAGAGCCCTCTCTGATTGGAAGGGCTAACTTCCAATCCAAAGTGGTTTGAAATAGCTGCACTAGATTGAAAATTGAATAACCCAATTGGTTCCAATTTAGTGATAACATTTTAGTGCATCTGACAGGAGTTTGAAGCTACATTTTCCCGAAAATTTGTGTCTAATCAAAGTAACTGAGCTCTTGAAGGTAGCAGGAGATCAGAAATATTCAAGGCGGACTTCTACCTTAGCGACTCCATTCTTGAAGAATTCAGAAATTCATGTGTTACACAGTAATTTGTCACCGTCCCTACCATTCCCCGTCCCGCACAATGGAGGACCCATTATGTGACCTGTGAGCAATGTCAAGCCTTGAAAATACCTTCATTGCATCCCTTTCCATGAGGACAACATTTCTCCTGTTTATCATTTCCTAAACAGACCCCTAAAAACACATGTTTTTGCATTGGCGCTGGTAGCCCGTTATGTACTCGCGCCAATGGGGGAAAATTAACACCGAGCCCGCGCCAATTGGCGCTTTGTCCCAGTGTTGTACCCGCGCCACTCTGTTTATGGAAAGTTTTTTAAAAAAGAGGCGAAGTTTCGATTACAACAACTTCGTGGATGAGTCATCAGGAGTGGTTTCGCCTGAATAACCACGGCCTTCCTCCTTTGGCCTCTTGTTTCCACCATGTGGGGAACCTCCCAAAGGATAAGGCCTCCCTTCCACTATTGTAGGGATCCCATCCTCCTCCTCTCCTCTATAAATATAGCCTTCATCCATTGATGAAGGGGCTGAAAAGCTGAAGGGCTGATAGGCTTGAAGTGCTGAAGCTTTGCATCTCCATATTCCCAAGTGCCTTTGTGCTGTAAAGAATCCTCTCTTTCCCTTATGGCTCATTAAGCAAGGAGACCATTGTTACGAGACTCTGGAGAGGTTTCCCTTTCCTTGGCGAGCTTTGCGAGACGTGGACAACCTGGGACCCGTTCGAAGGAGGCTGCGACGTCAGAACTCGGTTGTAACTTCTATTCGTTTATCACTTTAATAGATGACTATGATTATGGTTCCACTCCTTTTGCAATCATGTTAATGCGAGCAATATCTTTTCTGACCGATATTTAGTTACGTATGCTGGTTCCTATGCATGTATCTGTTCGTCTCTTCTGTGTGCAGGTGTTCGTCCACGGAGATCGTGGAAGGATTGTGACCTGCCAGGGCTGAAGGACGGGGGCATCTTCTTCTTCAGATCTAGCGTTGGAATCCAGGTAGGCTCTTATCCCAAGTCTTTCATTTCGTAACTAGGAGCTTGCGTCATAGCATTGTTTGCTTGTTGCTAGACCCCTGCTGGGCTAGTAGGGATCGCCTCTGTCCGCAGAGGGGATTTACCTCCTCAACAAATTGGCGACTCCGCTGGGGATCGTCCGGTTTTCCTTGTCCCGTTTATGATTGGTTCGCTTTGATTGTTTCTCCTTGCTTGATGAACCTTTTGGGTTGGATTCTTTCATTATTTTAGCCTCTTGGTTTGCTTAGCTTGTGTTGGTCTCTTTTCAGATTAGCTTGTTTTTTAATTTTCATTGAAGAACTCGACTGGCGCGGGTTTTTACCTGACAGCCGCGCCACTTGGCGCGTGTTGCATTTGTCTGTCTCGCGCCACTCGGCCTCTGGCGCTAGTTTCAAGGCCACAGTCGCGCCACCCCTGTGACTTTTTTGAATTTCTTCAATTTTTGGCTTTCTGAGCTTGACCAATACTTTTCTTCTTGATTTCCTGATTGTTTGAGTGCATTGGAGCCTGGTTTGACTGGAATTCACCGCTATCCTTTGGTTGTTTGCCTCTATCTATCGGTTTCACGATTTGAGCCCTAGGGCATCTAGTGGCATAGTGAATCGAGCCCTCCTTGGGAGTTTTGGTGTCTTGATTGTCCTGTCAACTTGTTGATTGATTCTCCACGCTCTCTTAGCAGTCTTTGATTGTTTTGCTGCGTCTTTTGAGTGATTGTTCGTTCTTTCATTCAGAATTCGTTTGCCCTTGCTTTGGACCTAGATCACACGGTCCATTGGGTGTTTTCGAGTATTTCTTCGATTTGAGAGACTTTGGGTCGGTTTAGAGATTTGGTTGCTTGCTTTGTTGAGTGAATATTGTTTGCTTCGCTCTCTTAGTTATCATTTCTCCAATTGTTCCTTTTGTTTTCAGTGCACATTAGCCATTAAACATTGAAAATCAAAAAAAATATATAGTCTCTTTTGTTTTTAATTAGTGCAAATTGTCATCTTTTCCGTATTACTAGTGATTAGTGTTTGAATGAAAAGTGTGCAATTGCATTAGTTGCATTAGAGACATTCTTGTTTGTATTCCGTTCATTTCGTTTGTATTAAAGCTCTCAACTCTCATTTAACTAGTTTTCATCGAACGAAATGTTGCATCGTGGCATATAGCTTGCATTTAGGAGACACTACATACGATGAGGCCTGGAAATTGAAACTTAATTGAAGATCAACTGTAAAATTTGTTCAATTAACCTAAGGCAGCATTGGAACTTAACGAAACATATTTAGAAGGTCTAGGCTAGAGACGTGTTCCGGCGTCGTTAAACCTAGCAGCTGTCGTTCGCCTGTTGGCTTTAGACAGCGCTAGTACGGACTTGCGCTCCCGTACCGTCGCGTATATAAAGGGAGACCCCTCTAGGTTTTCAATCCTTTATCCACAGGAAGCCGAGTCTGCCGCCCTATACCCGTGATACACCGAACACAGCATTCGGGAAGACTACCTGCACGGACGGAAAGTCCTTGGTCGATTTCTGTTTCATTATTTGAAACCAAGGTGTATATTGCAGTTCACGGATATTTGGTACACCCTTTGTGCCTAGTTTTTCCTGAGCAGTCATTTGGTCTTTTCTGACTCCCTAAACTCGAAAAGACCGTCAAGCGCTTGTCCTTTCACGCTTGTATCAACTCTGAAAGAGATAGAGTCATCTTTTTATCGTTTCTCGACTCTTAAAATATGAAACGGTAGAATTTCTTACTTTCCAATGTGGTAAAATTAATCACCCACGATTACACGCCCGCTTAGATATTGCTTGTTGACCGTTTGATCGTGTGCCCTTAACTCTTTTTCAGCCCGTGTGTGGTTTTGAGTTTGATGGCAACTTTTTCAGAGTTCACCAACCAAGGAATCCCCTCAGAAGGGAATCCTGGTCATTTTCCTCCTTTTGGAAATGTTCGTGCTCCTTACATGGCGACGTTGTCCCTTCCTGGGTTAACTGTTGGGTTGCCTGTTTGGTTGTTCTCAACCTCTGTAGTCCCGAATGTCTCTGTTACTGGTCAATCAGCTCCTCCACCCGAACCACATCATGTTGATTCTAAGGTGGACCTCTCCCCTTCTTCGCCTGTTTCTGAGTCCTCCTCCTCCTCTTTGCCTGGTGAAAGTCTGGATTCAAGTAACCAGGTGGCTAAGAAGAAGAAGAAGAAGACGAAGAAGAAGAAGTCCGATAAGCGAGAGGCTAAATGTACGGCTACTGCCTCCGAGATATCTCCTCTTGATAAACCTTCCAACCCTCCTCGGAAAGTCAAGTTCCCCTGCATTTTGTGCACGGGAGACCATCTTCTTCGAGACTGCCCTGGCATTCCCAAGGTACTCGAAGTATGGTCCAACGGTCCCCCACCGTTGTCTTTGGCTTCCGGGAGTCAGGTTGGGGGCACTGGTAAGGCTCCTAAGAAGCAGGGTAAGATCACCAATCCCTGTAAGTTGTGTGAAGGGCACCATGCTATTCACCTTTGTCCTTATATGGATGAAGCCAAGCGAGTCTTGGACAACCTGACTGTTTCTACACCACGTCTCCCGGCTGGTTATAAACAGCTTTCTTTGAGTCTTCCACTGGCTGATGCCGTGATTGGTCAAGGGTCATCCTCGGTCGATCCCACTCCTCCAGAAATTCAGATTCAGGAATCCGTTCCCAACCAACCATTGGTCGTGGGATCGGTTGAACTGGCCCCATCTGCGGTGCACCAGGTCTTTTCTGTTGAGAGTGGACCCCATAACCCTCATGTTCTTCTGGTTTCTTCAGATTCTTCAGACTTGGAGAAAGATTCTCCTGTCCCTGTACTTCAAGAAGTTGCTCCTCCGCCTCCCAAGATGGAGGCTACGGAGGATATTCCTCCCACCTTCGAGATGGAGGTCATGGAGGAGGCTTCTGCTCCCGTAACATCAGGGGAAGACCTTCGCATTTCAATGGTAGCCCCTCCGAGTAGTTTGGTCGCTTCCTTTGATTGGAACCGATTTGCAGGATTTCGCCTTCCGTCTTATGTGCCTTTCGAGATCACAGTGCAGGCTCTTGGTCTGGTTGTACCCAGTACCATTATAGACGAAGGTGCATCTGTTAGTATTATGTCTTCAACTACCTGGCAAGCTTTCGGTTCGCCGCCGCTTGCGCCTGTTACGCAGAATCTGTTGACATTCAATAGAAGGACGAGTCAACCGTTGGGGATCCTTCCAAGGTTACCGATTACTTTGGGAGGGAAAACCGTCCATATGGACGTGATGGTCGTTCCAGGCCCTTTGGATTTCAATCTGCTCCTGGGGCGCGATTACACCTATGCCATGGGAGCGCTCGTCTCCTCCCTCTTTCGTGTGGCCTGTTTTCCGCATGAAGGAAGGATCGTGACCATTGATCAACTGTCGTTCTTTGGTCCCAATATGGCAACTGGTCCGCCATCACCCCCTCCTGGTTTTTATCCACCTGTTGTATCTGCCCCACCGCAGGTCAACTATGTGGCTACTTACCCCGTGCCTGTGCTCAGTGATGATGCCGTCGTGCATCGAGTGCTGGGGGCATTGGGTCCTGACTTCCAGGATGTTTTCCTTCCATCGGGAGTGGAACTCTTGGAAGCGATGACTTCTCGTTCATTATGATGAAGTCTATCGGAGCATAGTTCTTTTCCTTGTGTCAAGCTCCTTAAAAAATGAAACAAACTGGTCGGAGCATAGTTCTTTTCCTTGTGTCAAGCTCCTTAAAAAATGAAACAAGCTGGTCGGAGCATAGTTCCTTGTCTTGTGTCAAGCTCCTTAAAAAATGAAACAAGGTTTGTCGGAGCATAGTTCCTTGTCTTGTGTCAAGCTCCTTAAAAAATGAAACAAGGTTTGTCGGAGCACAGTTCCTGGTCTTGTGTCAAGCTCCCTAAACCATGAAACAAGGTGTTTGAGGATAGTTCTTTTAATGTGTCAACCTCGTTAAAATAATGAAACACGTTCCCGTTCAATTCAAGTCTTTGTTTAGATCTCGTAAAATCCCAGTCGAGTCTTTCTCTTGATCTCGTAATTTGAACCTTCACTCCATCTGCCTTTCATATGGAATGAAGCTTGGGGGGCATGTACCTCAAATTGAGTCACCATGCTGGGGGCATGCTTACTTTTTCAAGCATAGTTTGTTTCCGTTTCAAGCTTGTGTAAAAATGAAAACCGGTTTCAAGCATAGTTTATCTTTGTTTCAAGCTTGTGTAAAAATGAAACCAACTTCAAGCAGAGTTTCCTGATTTCAAGCTTGTGTAAAAATGAAACCTTTCCCATTTACCTCTTGTGATTGCCATTTTATTAGCCTGTTTTGCCAGATGAGCCTTGGTTTCTCATTCCATCGTCACTATCTGCTTGGCCGATCATATGCCTTCACTTGGTTGTTTCACCCATTCCTGAGGAACCGCTGCGATGAGTGGTATTGTTAGCCAACCTCTTAACCTTTACTTGTTCTGAGCAGTTCCACCATCACCGGAACCAGTAGCTACCCTTTATACCACTCGTTCCTCCAGGAGGAGTCAACTTTCAGCTCTTTTCTGACTCTCTAAACATGAAAAGATTGCCGAGGCCCTTGTCGTTTCGATCTCGTTAAAATGGACACGAATCGACATCTACCCAATATACGTTTACCCCTTTTTCGGGCTGGGATGGATTGATTACGAAAAAGGAATACCCTAGCCTATCGCGACTAGGAGGTTTTCCCGGATATTGTTTTCTACCTTTTCGGATCTGGGAAACTATTTACGAAAAGGGACTTGTGGAGTTTTCTTTTCAGCTGTCTTTTCAAACTCTCTAAACATGAAAAGACGCCGAGTTCTTCCTTTGTCAGACTCGTTAAACCCTGATGACATCGGATCCAGTCGAAATGACGTTATTCGAGTCGCTCCTTCCTAGGGCTCGTTAAATGTACTAGGATGGATTCGCCCGAAGGGTGGACTTATATGACAAGCATATGGTATCCTCTTCAAGCTTGTGTAAAAATAAAGAGGTACTCACCAAGATGGTGGGGAAAAATGGAACCATCGTCGTTGTCGTCGGCAGTATGTCACTCTTGAACATGGCACTTGTCTGCATTCGTGTCGGGTTGGGGACATCTCATCTCGCTACTTCACTTTGCCTCCGTGGGTTTGGGTAATCTCTTTTGACCTCTCATCCGTTCGCTGCCTTGTCGCCATGACCTTTGATCCGTTGATGTCAAATACTGCCAAGTCCATTGTCGTGCCGTTCATGTGTTCAAGAGAAGTTGGCCTCTGCAAATATCAACCTTCCTCTGTTTCTCATACGATCCTGATTCACAACAAAACATCATGTTCCTCCGTCTCGTGTCGATGATGTGGGAATCATTATGGCCCACCTTCGATCAAGGTCACTTCCTGTCGACATCAACTCATTATCCAGGAAGTTGGTCTAGAGACTCCTTATGGTACCTTGGAGCCTGCATGCCTCAATGGCAGGTTCGTCACATTCGACGAGAGGTTTACATCATTGGCCTCCGATCGAGTGATTCTGCGGGTGTTCAACATCAACTCATTTATTCGCACGCCGTAGATTGTACCTGTAGTACCTTGAGGACCATTGTCATTATTGGTGGTTTCTCTCGCGTCTGTTAACAGCTTTCATCATTGGCTGGTAATCAGACGATGTTCTTGCATGTTCGACTTCAGCTCACATATTCGCATGCTTGAACTTGTACTCTGTTGGGTCGAGATGGAGCGCAAGACCCCGGATTGTGTCTGTTGTAATCCAGGCTGCGATTGTGGATTATTATCATGTACATGACTCACTGATTGGATGGCTGTGACCATACCTGAGTCTATTTGTTCGATCTTAGTTGGATGGCTGCGTCCATACCCTGGATCCAAATTATCGTATACTCTGTTTCAGATGGCTGCGTCCATACCATATATATACATCATGTACTTGAGATTTCAGTTGTATCTTTCTGCGCAGGTTTTCCGACGGCGGGCCTTCAGTTGAACATGTTCTCGTAAAGCATTTCACCCCTCTCTCTCTCTCGGGCCTCATGCTTTAGGGGGCATCTGTTACACAGTAATTTGTCACCGTCCGTACCATTCCCCGTCCCGCACAATGGAGGACCCATTATGTGACCTGTGAGCAATGTCAAGCCTTGAAAATACCTTCATTGTATCCCTTTCCATGAGGACAACATTTCTCCTGTTTATCATTTCCTGAACAGACCCCTAAAAACACATGTTTTTGCATTGGCGCTGGTAGCCCGTTATGTACTCGCGCCAATGGGGGAAAATTAACACTGAGCCCGCGCCACTTGGCGCTCTGTCCCAGTGTTGCACCCGCGCCACTCTGTTTATGGAAAGTTTTTTTAAAAGAAGAGGCGAAGTTTCGATTACAACAACTTCGTGGATGAGTCATCAGGAGTGGTTTCGCCTGAATAACCACGGCCTTCCTCCTTTGGCCTCTTGTTTCCACCATATGGGGAACCTCCCAAAGGATAAGGCCTCCCTTCCACTATTGTAGGAATCCCAACCTCCTCCTCTCCTCTATAAATATAGCCTTCATCCATTGATGAAGGGGCTGAAGGGCTGATAGTCTTGAAGTGCTGAAGCTTTGCATCTCCCTATTCCCAAGTGCCTTTGTGCTGTAAAGAATCCCTTCTTTCCCTTAAGGCCCATTAAGCAAGGAGATCATTGTTACGAGACTCTGGAGAGGTTTCCCTTTCCTTGGCGAGCTTTGCGAGACGTGGACAACCGGAGACCCGCACGAAGGAGGCTGCGACGTCAGAACTCGGTTGTAACTTCTATTCGTTTATCACTTTAATAGATGACTATGATTATGGTTCCACTCCTTTTGCAATCATGTTAATGCGAGTAATATCTTTTCTGACCGATATTTAGTTACGTATGCCGGTTCCTATGCATGTATCTGTTCGTCTCTTCTGTGTGCAGGTGTTCGTCCACGGAGATCGTGGAAGGATTGTGATCTGCCAGGGCTGAAGGACGGGGGCATCTTCTTCTTCATATCTAGCGTTGGAATCCAGGTAGGCTCTTATCCCAAGTCTTTCATTTCGTAACTAGGAGCTTGCGTCATAGCATTGTTTGTTTGTTGCTAGACCCCTACTGGGCTAGTAGGGATCGCCTCTGTCCGCAGAGGGGATTTACCTCCTCAACATCATGGCTTCATGGTGAATCTACTGCTTGAATATTAGTAGCTTGTTGAAGTTCCTAGATGAGTTCTATTGCAAGAAATAATTCCAGGTATGCCCCTATGAATCAATCTCAAATCCCTGGTTTTCCAAATCCTATGCCCGGAGTTGATTGGTTGAATTATCTTCCTATATTTAAATATGAAAAGAAAGATAATGATGCTCTTCACTTGGTTATATTCCATATGAATGTACATAAGTTTCGAGTTGAGATTCCTGAGGATTGTCTCATGAAATTTTTTATGCCCACCCTAGAGGATGAAGCTAGAACATGGTACGAAGGGTTGCAACCGAGAAGCTTATTCTCTTTTAAATACTTCCATAGAACATTCTGCGAACATTATGAGAAATCCCATTATTATTTATTATTGTTACAAGAATGTTGTGATTTTTGTGAGGTGTTTATTCCATATCTTAAAACTCTTAGTGATAATGGAGAGTGCTTAGATGAGGATATGTTAGAGGCACTTTATGAATTCTCTTCTCAGGTCAGTTGTCATGATAATGAAGAAGGTTTTCAACAAGCAGATGTATCTTCTTTAGTTGAAGATGAAATAGATCATCAATTTGATAGTCAAGTCATATTACATGAAATTATGAGGATTTGCAGCCTTGTCAATCTATATGTAGTGAAAGGTATGAGCCAAATCATTCAATTTTTTTTCTTCAGCCCATTCCTTTTTTGAAATTTTATGTCAAGAAGAAACTCCTCAAGATCAGGTTGTCAAAAATACATGCATGGAAATTCTGAACAATGAGGTCACATGTGATGAAAGTTCAATTTTAGGTAAAACCGAGCTACATGAAGAGCTGAATATATAGGTTTTACCTATTCTATTTTGGGATCATAAAAATGACATGGATGATATGCATAAATTTGTTTGTATAGGAGCTGTTAGTGTTCAGAATCAAGATGACATTCCTCAAGCAAAACTACCAAATATTATATTTGATTTGTTTGATAACAAAAATATTAGTTTTGATACTCACAATATGGATTTCATGTTTGAATATGTTCAAGAATGCATGGATGGTTTTGTTGATTTACACAAAAGGGAAGACAAATTTATTGTTGCCTTTTTATTTGATGGTGTTCTTGGAATTGAAGACATAGGACAAAAGAAGCTATCAATTATGAATGAATTCAGCTCTCATGGTTTTAATCATCAAGAAAAGGTGATTTTTCATGGTTTCCAAGATCCAATGGTAAGTATGTTTCAGTCATTAGTCAAGAAAAAAATTGTATTTTTTATGGCGTAGGGATTCAATTTTCATTCCAAGTTGCTAATAGATGATTCACTGCTAATGTTGCTCAATCACAATCAAGAAGCCCATGTGTTGGATCATTTCTTTGACTGGCTATAATAGAGGTTTCATATTGATTGAATTGAAATTTTGGTTTTTATTTGTTAGAGTATGAGTGGTAAGTACATAAATAATATTGTTGGGCAAGCATCCCTTTCAGCATTTAGTTTGAAGATTGTAGTTGCAAGTTTAGGTTTGTACAAGTGTTTTTGATTCAAGAGCATGTCAAGGATTGAATATAGGCTAAATAATATGACAAGTGGTTGGGAACTGCCCAATGGATGGGGCACTGGAGCTGCTGGTTCTTTACTGCACCATAGGGCCACAACATCCCTAGTGGAGCCACTGTTATCCTTGATAACAACAAGGTTTTTCTAGGTTGGTCTTAAGTAAGTTAGGTTGGGTCATTTGGATGAAAATAAGGTCATGAAGTTCATTAATTTTCAGAAAATGTACATATGTGGGGGTCAAAAAGGTTATCATTAAGGTGATAGGTGTCAATGTCAAATAAAAATCCCAAAAGTACCTCATGCATAAGTGAAATTGGTCATTTCATGTAAATTTGGCACTTCTACCCAATTCCACAGCGAATTTAGTGTAGACTGGTCAGAATTCGTTACGAAACTACCTAGTCCTCTATTTTTCTAACATTATGAAATTTTGGTCTTTTTGGGGTAGTCAATGCATTAAAGGAGGCAACTGAGTCATCAAATGAGATCAGGAATATCATTGGGCCATTTGTTTAAAGGGGCGGTGCAACAATCAAACTCCATGTGGATAACAACTCATCAAGTCAACAAAGCATGCCAGCTCATTAATTGGACAACTCAGTTTCTCAACTCGGGTTTACAAGGTCTTAACTCCAGTGTATCATTTGGCTAACACCTTAGCATGTCAGTTTGGTTCGATAGAGAAGGTACAAGCTGAATTGAAGAAAAGGGTCTTAAAATGTTTATGCAATATGTTGATGTTATACCATGAAACATGGTAGGCCACACATTTTTTGATCACATTTTTTCTTATGCTATCATAAGTAGGCATATACAGGCTTTATAAATGTTTTTGAGGATAAAAAAGGAATAAGGAGCAAAATTTTGTGAAACTAGGAAAGTTTGTAGCGAGCTCTAGCCTGGAGACTGAGTTTTCGCTACGAACTCGCTGTAGGTTTCTTTGAGGCAAAACTCATGCATAAATTCCAGAACAGAGGTGGAATAGAGCATGTGTTTACCTCATCAGTCCCAAGGAAGACCCTCCAATAGTTAGAAGGGTCAAAGGTTATGCAAAAGGTGGATTTTGGAGTTTGCTACAAAATGAGTGCTACAAAATTCCCTGTACATGACTGTTTTAGTAGTCAAATTCAAGTTCAATATCTGACCAAATGAATTTTTTTTTGGAAATATGAAGGCAGTTTTTTCTTCCGCACAAGCCCATGTTAAAAAACCTCTCATTTTTTTCAAATCCATCAGGGTTTGGAAATTATGCACTCATCTTTGAGGCCTATTTTTTAGAATTTTCACTAGCTAAATTTGTGTAAAATTTTTAAAATTCGACTTGGAAGAGGTCCAACTCAGCATCCACGTGGCATGATGACACATCAGCAATCCAATACACTCAGAAAATTAGTTGGTTTAATTTGATGAGGGTTATTAAAGGAATTTTTTGAGCTATTTAATGAAAGAAGAGTCCTTTTTGTATTCAGACTTTGCCAAACAGAAAATATCCCTAAGAAGTCTCCAAGTGATGTAATCCTATTTGAAATAGGTCTCTTAGGTAGGAATTCTAAGCTAGAAAGGTGGAAAAACATTTTTATGAGACATCACTCTAGAAATGAAGGATTTTTGGAGTTTGAAAGGGTTGAAGGTCATGAGAAGGCTATTATGTAATTTCTGTCTATTAAGCTAGTACACAGTTGTAGCAGTTGTCTTTTAGACCTGAGATTCTTTTGGAGCTTATATGTTTGTGTCTTTCTATTTCATATATTGTTATCAGCTTCATAGTATCATGATTACTTGGAATTCATAGTTTTATGCTCCAACTTCCTTCATGTATTATGTTTTTGCTGAGAAACGTTATTTTATAAGCTCAATTTCCTCAGCTTCCATGAATTGCATTTGTTTGTAATTGAACTCCATTAGTTGACTCCATGCCCAATGGTATCCTTCATAAACTCTTCCACCTACAAAATCACTTAAAACATAAAAAGAGTTATCCATCTTCATTATAAGCTTGTTTCTTGAATATCTTACATTTTTCTTAAGATAACCCTCTCTGATTAGAAGGGTTAACTTCCAATCCAAAGTGGTTTGAAATAGTTGCACTAGATTGACAGTTGAAAAAACTAATTGGTTCGAATTGAGTGATAACACATAGAAAACTCAAAAAATTATTCGAGTGCCCTAAGGCATAATTCACATTATGACAGGGACATAATTGGATTAGGTCGAACTAGTTTTGGAATCCGAGTGTTTGGGAAAAATGGTGAATGTGAACTCGTTGTAGAGCCGGATACCAAGTGGGCCAGATTTAGTCAATGCAGAGGGGAATTTTTAATATAAGTAAATAAACATTATTTGGTGCAGGATCCTTTAGAGGTAGTACTCACCGCGTTCATGATCGAATACAATTTATCATGAAAAAGTGTTAAATAACATTTGAGTTAAATATGAAAAATGTGCGCTCAGAGTGGGGCCAAGAATAGGTATAATGTTTATATACATATACTACATATAATGTGGTCATGGGGAAGTTGAACCGGACCAGGGTAGGGCCATGGAGGCTTATAGAAAGAAAGAAGAAAGAAATAATTTTTAATGTCCACGAGGCTAAAAATAGCCTATGGGACATATTGCTTCTCTATCTGACTCTTGTATTCGGCCCTTTTCCTGTGAAGTTTTACAATGAGCACTCCCAGCTTATCGACAAACTCTTCGCTGAATCGATTATCCCAAGAATTAGCTGCCAGAATACCTGCATAGTTTTCTCTGGTGTCCTTGAAGGCCTCACATTCTAGAATGAAATGTTTTTCTGTTTCCACTTTTCCAGAGGAGCAAAAAATACATACTCTTTCTTCCCACATTTCTTTTGGCCTTTTCTAGCGCCCTGTTTCACAACGGAGTTGATGAGAATTAGTCCTTAATTGAGCAATAAGAATTTTAGATCTCCAAGAAATATTAGCCCCTATGTATGCCTTTTGTTGATGGTTATGTGTGGGGTTAAACTCTTCTATGTAGTACTTCTTATTTCTCTCTAGCTCTTTCTTCCAAGTATGTTTATGGAATTTATCCATAACAAAAGTTTTTATCTGTTTACTGTTTGTAGGACACATGCTCAAGCAAATACCCCATTTACTAAACCATTTGTTATTTTGCCGCATCCAAGTCTTCTGTATTTTGCACAATCTGTCACTAAACACAATCTTAGGCCATCTATCCTCTTCCATTTGCTCAATTTTTTTCAGATACTTTATGACTCGCACCATAGCCAATTGCTTCAATAGGAGCAGCCCCTGTTTCACTTAACAGGATAGCATAAGGAACTGCACTTTTAATTTTGAATTTGTTTGTAATCAAACGTTTCTGAATTTTCTCAATTTGTTTCCACTGCATCTTGGTTGTGCTGTTGGCCCATAGTTAACAACCGTAAAGAATCACCGGAATCACTAGAAGCCCAAAAAGAGTTAGGGTGGTTTTCCAGTCCCACAGCTCTGCTTCTCTACACCTGTTTTGAAGAGCATAAGATGCTTTCCAACCCCCTAAAGTTCTTTTCTTTCTACAACCATCCCAACTTAAATTTCTGTTGAAGTCAATTCCGAGGTATTTGTAATCTGCAACTTCTTCCAAAACGCTGCCTTCAAAATAGAACTTATGTTGGTTATGCTTTCTTTTGTTAGAGAAAACCACTACTTTCGTTTTGCTAATATTGACTTGCATCCCAACCCTTCTACAAAAATGCTCAAGGGAATGTAAATGCTCTTGCAAACCAAGAGCCGAATTAACAATCAATATAAGGTCATTTGCGTACAAAAGAAGCCTGATAACGAACTTGCCCAAATGGATACCGTCACCCCCTTGCGAATTTAGCCACTCTTCAAGCTTGTCAATATATAACCCAAAAAGGGTAGGAGACAATGGGCAACCTTGCTTGACCCCGATATCACTTCTAAAACTTTCAGAAATGCCAGCTGAAGTTCTGATTTTGACTTTCACCTCTTCATACAACCTATGCACAACTGCTCTCAAATGCTTGGGAACCCCGAGTTCCTCCATTCTACCCCAAAGCTTATCCCTAGGAACCGTGTCAAAGGCTTTTCTGAAATCAACAAAGCAACAAAAAACTTCTTCCTTATTTTCCCAACCTTTTTCAATGATGTGCCTTAAAGTTATACAATGATCAACTGTGGAATGCTTAGGAATGATCATTATATGTATTTATAATGAAAACGAGGCGTGCCAGGCTTGATGAAAGGCTTTCCTATCAAATGATAGGTCTGCACTCTCCATTAAGTTCCTAACCCCATCACACCCTTCCCAGGTTTGAACGCGATGGCACTGGTGCGCTAACATGGCTAGTCACACGAGATCCTTATTACATGGAAAATCATGTAGTGGCAGGGATTTCACATAGACGCTGACGTGTAAACCTCGTTGACGTGTTTTCCTTAGAGAGTGACACATAACTGGGTGATTTGGATCTTTTGGGAGGTTAAAATGGATATTTATGGGTAACACGTGGCAACCTCTAAATTTGGTACATGACATAATGATGTTATGTTCACATCACACAGCATGCCCATTTTCAAAATAGGGTTCTTTTGGTAGTAGTCACGTTGGGAAGGAGGTGAACTAATGTTAGGATGATGTCACGCACTGCACTAGGATTGAACAAATACGAGTTGCATTTTGGGAAAGTTTGGCATGTAATGTGTTGGCATGCTGACATGGTGTCCACATGGATCGATAACCAACATGCGAGATCCACTCAACACCACTTTTCCTGATGTGCTAACTTGGTAAGAGTTTTAATGAGTAAAAAAATTATGGGGCATAAATTTTGATCCAGAAGTTGGATCAAGATAAATTTTATATAACCAGAAATCTTTCGATGAGCCGGTCACGATGGTACTGTTTATTTTGGATTTTGGGGAAGTTGAAATTTAAGGTTTTTTAGGGCCCCATTTTTCTAATAGACCTTGAGGATTGGGTAAATTTTGATGTAACACATTCCACTGCACATGAATGGTCCAAGATGGTGGGAGGGTGTCTTACAATTAGTTTTGATTTTTTTTAGATATGATTTTTGCTTTTAGTTTTATTATATTTTTTATGATATTTTTATGAACATTTTTGAAGACATTTTGAAGGAAATTTCCAGGTGGAATCTCAGGATTAGTGAGTTGAAATTTCACAACAAAAATTGGATCTCCCAACTCCTAAAAAATGAGAAACAAAATCTTCATGAAGCTATCATGAAATAGACTCATAATTTTCAATTAAATTGTATGATTATATAATGGAAGTCCGCAGGATGAAAGGAGGTTCTAATTTTCGAAAAAAGAGAAGGAATTTGCATTATTGTAGAGAGGTCTCCTAGATGAAATTGGTTTCCTACTAGATCAGATCTAAAAATAATTGTTGGAGATTAGAGCGAATCAAGTTGTCATGATTTTTTTCAAACCTTTTTACTCTGAAAGCTCATGACCATATCTTCAAACTGGTGCACCATTGTCCAAGTTTGATGACTTATTAAAAACTCTATCTAGTTTTGATTCAACCTTCCAAATAATTGTATGATGTATGATTTTTCGTTGTTGTTAATTCCATGTAATTATATGCTTATTTATAATAGCGGAAAACTAGCTTTTCATGTTGGATTTGATTGAGATCAGAATTGAATCATGAATAGGACCTTTTAATTGATTTGAAAATTCTTACATAAGTACAAACGATCTTGATACCACACATAATTCCATGTAAAGTTTTCTTCTACATCAGGGTGCTCCTGTAGCTGTTGAATGATCTTGAATATATTCTCATCTTGCTACCATTCTATCCTTACTTCTTCCACCTAGTCATATTGTGGAATAAAAATAACACATAGTAAACCATTTGTGTCTTCCTCTTTCGTTGAGAGTGCATTCACCATAACATTTTTTTTTTTACTCTTTTAAAGATATTCTTTACTCCACGAAAGTACTTTATACTACCATGATTTGTTTTTACTTTGAAGTGCATTCCTATTAGGTATAGAAACCATTTCTTAATTCCATGTAGTATGGCAAACATTTGTTTTTCATAGATGGGTCTAAGTAAGTTATGTCCTTTAGGTTTGTTACTTTCAAAGGAAAGGGGTATTCCTTCTTATATCAAAATTCATTGATGCCACGACCTAAGGCATCACACTCTATAATAATTATTTTTGTGAAGTTAGGCGTCACCAAGACAAGAGTTATACATAGCCTATTTAAGTTCTTCAAGCACTTTGGTTGCTTCTTTAGTCCAATAAAAAGCTTCCTTATTCAATAATTTTGTTAGAGGTGCTATTATATGACCATATTTGTTGACAAATTTGTAGTAATATCCTATCTATCCTAAGAATCCTTTGAGTTTCTTCAAGGTATTTGACATTGGGCATTCTCTCATATCTTTGATTTTGTTAGGATTCACCTTGACACCATCATGTGATACAATATTACCTAAATATTGCACTTCTTGAACCCAAAAGGAACACGTGTAAAGATTTTCATATAGTTGTTTCTCTTTCAGTAGTGTCAATATCTTGTCAAATGTTGTACATGCTCTTCCCAAGATTTTCCATAAATTAGCATGCCATGAATAAATACTAACTCAAATTTTCTAAGGAAGGGTTGAAAATATAATTCATCAAGCTTTGAAATATTGAAGGTGCATTCGTCAATCCAAATGACATAACCAAAAACTCATGATGACCTTCTTGTGTTCTAAAGGCTGTTTTGGGAATGTCTCCTTGCCTCATTCTAATTTGATGGTATAGAAAATGAAGTTCTTACTTAGTAAACAAAATTTTCTCCATGCAATTCATATAATAATTCATTAATGACAAGAATAGGAAACTTATCTTTGATTGTCATTTTGTTGATTTGTCTATATTCAGGACACACACGCCATGAACCATCCATTTTGATAACCATAACCACTGGGGAAGAGAAAACACTTGGGCTAGGATGAATGATGTCTGCCTCTAACATTTCTTGAACCATATCCTCAATATCACTCATTTCTGCATGAGGACATTTGTAAGGCCTAATGTTTGGTAGAACACTTCCTGATTGCAAGTGAATAGCATGGTCATGTTCTCAAATAGGTGGATTTCCCTTAGGAATTTCTCCAAATACCTTAGCATGGTTATTGATAATTTGAAGATCCACTGCCGCAAAGGATAAATTTGTTTGAACATCAAACACAATTTTGAAACTACACCACAGTGTCCCTTTTTAGAAATATTTTCATGTTATTAGAGCTTATTAGTTTATTAGGTTTCCCTAGGATACCTTTAAGCTCAATTTCCTTTTCTTTTGAGAAAAAAATTATGAAAAAATATTTGAAATTAAGGGCCACTGTTCCCAATAATTGTAACCATTGGATCTTTAATACAACAACAACACCACCCACTTGGATTGCAATCATGGGACTAACTAATAAATTCTCCCCCATATTTAGTTTAATCTGATTGTACTTCCTTGAACAATTTATGGTACCTCCATCTGCAATCATCACTTGAAATTTTGGTGTTGGATATACAAAAATTAAGAAGTTTTTCCAATTTTTAATTGATTAATTTATGGGTACTAGATGAATCAATCAATATTGTTACCCTTTTACCTTTGATATATCCTTTTATCTTGAGGGTTTGTGGAGTGTTGATGCTAGCCAATGCATGACAAGGGATTGCTGGAGTAGTTTCTTCCATTTGCAGATAAATTTCTAGTTCATGATCTTCTTCATATTTATAGTATATGTATAACAATTTATTCTCAATGCATGTATGCCCTTTAAAATATTTGTTGTCATAGTTGAAACATAGTCCCTTTACTCTTATTTAAACCATGTACTGAGGAGTCAACGTTATCGGTTTAGGAAATGGAGGACAGGTTTCTCTATAATTATTAGTGACCAATTTTCTAGTGGCCATATATTTGCTTTCAAATTTCCTTGCGAGAATGAAATCATGCTCTAGAGATTTAAGTATGTACATAGGAGTTGTCTTTAGTGCAAATTTTTTAAAGCCTTTCCGATGAATTTTTTCGGTCTAATTTCTTTAAAATCCGGCAAGAATTTATTGAAAACAGAAATTTGATGGGTAACTTGCACAATTGAAGTGTCCTAGGGGTTTTTTGGGGTGTTGAATCTATATTTACAGTAAAAAAAACTACTTTAAATAACATAAATCAAGATTTTACCTCAATTTTATCACTAGATTCCGGCACCAGAAACTCCAAAAAGTCGCACTAAAGACTATTCCATGTACATATACAAACACACATATGTGTGTGTGTATACCCCAACTGGTTTTGAAATGGAAATAATTAAAGAAGTACTCCCCTGCACTGTGGATCTGACTTAGAGGTGGTCAAATATAAGAAAGATTGGACTGCATATGACGTATGGTTGGGTGGAGAGTTGAAGTCCCACTCTTATTTGTGAGTCTTTCAAAGATAAGATAAATGTTTATTTATGCTCCCAATATATCTTGTTGCATTTGAATTGTACTTAATGATATCCTATGGCTAAAAGAATACTATCAATGTTAATGATGGAATGAATCTTCCTACATGTGTTTCCAACAAGATATAATTCATGAATATGTTTGTATTCTTAGGATGCGAGGAATCATTATATTCTAGTAAATGTTGATATGGTTTTGATTAATTGTATATTTATTGATGTTTGTTTAAGGATTTAGTTGAGTTGTTATGGTGTATGAAGTCCCATGGATTAATTTAAATAGTTGTCAGAGACTATATGAGTTTGAGAATTAGGGGAAATCTATTGTTAAATTAATTGTATATGGCTTATTGTGAGCATGGATGGAATCTTGTTATGCTTAATTAATTTATGCCTTTTATTTTCCACAAAGTACCGATAAATATCATGCTCTATATATGTGTTTGTGCATGTGTGGATGCAAATATCAGAGGTTTTTGGTATAGTTGTAGAAAAGAATGTAGCCATGGATGGGCTAAGACTAAGCTCTCTAACTCAGTGGTGCATCGAAATTGCACTCCTGCAAGTGCACTTGAATAATGGACAACACTGTAATTTTTGTGCTTGGCCATGGAACATATAAATATATTATTGTGACTAAGCGGGTCTTGGATAGGACCAAGTTCTCAGAGGAAGTTAGGTTAAATCCTTGAGTAATTGAAAGAAAACCTAGAAAGGTATTCTAGTGAGATAAGGCATAATTCATGTTGTGACCGAGACAAACTAGGACTAGGTTGAACTAGTCTAGGAGTTCGAGCGTTTGCGGAAAATGGTGAGTGTGAACTCGTGGTAGAGATGGATCCAAATGGGATGGTCTTAGCTAATGCAAAGGGGAATTGTTAATCTTATTAAATATAGTACTTGCAATTTTCAAAACCGAAAATAATCTTTCATAATTTTTTTTTAAATAGTAATTGAATTAAATATGAAAAGGTTGTGCCGAGAGTGGGGCCAAGAATAGGTATATTATTTATATACATATAATACATATAAGTTGGTTATGGTGAAGTCGACCCATACTGGGGCAGGGCCCTAGAGGCATATATATATATATATATCATGAAAATGAGGAATGAGATTTAGGAAAGGCTTATCTATGAGATGGCGAGGCTGCACTCTCCGTTAAGTGCCCAACCCCATTACACCCTTCCTGAGTTCGACTGCGATTGAATTAGTGTGTTGACATGGTTAGGCCCACAATATTCCCTATTACATGTAAAATCATGCAATGATGTGGATGTCACATAGACACTGACATGTAAGTCTTGATGATGTGGCGTCCCTAGAGAGTGACACATGGTAGGGTGATTTGGCTCTTTTGGGAGGTTAAAATGGATGTTTATGGATAACACGTGGCACCATTTGAGGTTTCTACATGGCATAATAATGTCATGTTGATGTCATACACCATGCCCATTTTCAAAATAGAGTTCTTTTGGTACTTGGTACATTGGTAAGGAAGAACGCTTATGTCAGGACGATGTCACACACTGTGCCGGGATTGAATGGATATAGTTTTGGGGAAGTTGGGCATGCAATGTATTTTCATGCTATCATAGTGGCCACATGGATGGATAACCGACGTGAGAGAGACACTCAACACCACATGGCCTCATGTCCTAACTTGGAAAGAGATTTAATGAGTAAAATATTGATGGGGAATAGGCAACCTGAGTGGGCTCAATGGTTAAGAACTTGTGATTTCTCTTGTGAGATCACAGGTTCAAAACCGGCGGGGGGTAGGGTTGTCTTTGGCCAGTCATGACTAAGCTAGAGGGATAGACGTCCCGTTGGAGTTTGGGATCTGGATCTAGGCTTTGTACTAACCATGGTCTCCGGACGCCTCGGTCCTTGCGAAGTCATGAGTTACTGGTATATATGGCTTGCTGGCTGTTGTATATACCGTTGCAACAATTTTATTGGCTAAAAATATTGATGGGGAATAACTATTGATTAGGATGTTGGATCAAGATAACTTTTATATCACTAGAACGCTTTCAATGAGCCGGTCACGGTGGTAGTGTTTATTTAGGATTTCGAGGAAGCTGAAATTTGAGGAGTTTTAGGACACCATCTTCATAATAGACCTCGAGGATTGCGTAAATTTTGGTGTAACACTTCCACTACGTACAAATGGTCCAAAATGGTGGGAGGGTGTGTTACAGAATGTTTTTAGATTTGATTTTTTCTTTTAGTTTTAATATGTTTTTAATGATAATTTTATGAACATTTTTTAAGAGTTTTTTTGAAGCAAATCACTAGGTGCAATCTTAGGATTAGTGAGTTGAAATTTCACGGCAAAAGTTTGATCTCCCAGCTCCTAAAAAATGAGAAATAAAATCTTCATGAAGCTATCATGAAACGAACTTCTATTTTTCAATTAAACTATAAGATTATATAATGGAGGTATGTAGGATGAAAGGAGGTTCTGATTTTCTAAAAAATATAAGGACTTTGCACTGCTGTAAAGAAGTATCTTGGATGAAATTGGCTGCCTGCTAGATTAGATCAGAACATAATTGTTGGATATTAGAGAGGCTCATGCTGTCATGATTTAATTCAAATGTTTGTATTCAGAAAGCTCGTGATCAGATTTTCAATTTGGTGCACTATTGTCTAAGTTTGATGACTTTATGATGGCTTGTTAAAAAATCTATTTAGTTTTGATTCAATATTTGTTCCAAATAAGTGTATGATGTATGGTTTTGCATTGTGTTAATTCTATTTAATTATATGCTTATTTAAACAAATGGAAATCTTCCTTTTCATGTTTGATTTGATTGAGATCATAATTGAATTATGAATTAAAGTAGACTTGCATGTGATTTCCGATAACTATTTAGAAGCCTGATTGCATGCTTATATTTTCTCTAATCACTGTTGCATTGTGTGAATTATTTCTATGATACAATGGCACATCTAATGTTGAATTCATTCATTAGTATTTGAATATAGGCATGTGTATGTGAGGCTTTGGTAACTACTTATTAGTTAACTACATATACAGATGCTTAAGTTGTTGTAAATCACATGAACTGTTTCTATGATTTTCTTGCTCACCTTTATTCTTATATTCCATTATGATGTTTGCGCCTTTAAAATGATAAGTAACCAATAATTATAGTCCACTTCAAGGGGAAACATCCTTATAAATAAATAAAATGAACAAGATAATATTTGATGATCCTAAGACTAGTTATCCTTAGTATATATATGTGTAATATTCATTTTTTGGTATCACCTATGACAAGGTTATGATGGACTTCCAGAGTTGGGAGAAGACAGGTCACAGATACAGGTTGGTGTCATCAACGGGCCCATAGGCTTTTTGGAGGAGTTTTGAGGAGTTTCTATGAGGACTGATGGCATTCGCTTGATATATTCCATTATCCACATAGTTTGCCCTTCATTCGGGCTTAATTCAATTAATTACGCTCAAGGTGGCATTCTAGGAGGAATACATGATAGAACACCTTAGTGTAATAGCTCATTGGAATTGGAATGAGGAGATCTTCAGGATGAGATGCTGAGAAGTTACTTATAGTGGCCAGAGATAGTACCATGGACGATACACTATTTTCCTTAATTAAAAATGACTTTAATTAGTCATTTAATTAAAGAAAAATAATATTTAGAGGAAAAGGGGCCAAAAGTGACTTCAGTGAAATATAATTAAATTAAAGTCACTTTGATACAGTCAATGGAGAATCTTCTAGAATAATAATAAAATAATAAAATAAGATGCTTTTAGAGGATTGGAGATCTATCCATCAGATCGATAAAAGGAGAAGCGAAGGTCATTTGAAGATATCTTGGATTGGATCACTGTTTGGGTGAGAGATTTGAGAACTTGGATTCTCTACTTTAGTAGTAGCCCCAGGACGGAAACCCTCAATTGATTTAGTGAGAGTGGGCGAGCACCCATATCTTCCCTTGGTGGATCCATTTAGGATTCACAGGTTGTAGTTATTTCCAGTTTGTTTTGGAGGTCAGTTGCAGCATTGTTATAGATCTATTTGTGGCCATTGCTTCAGACATCTCTAGTTTTTGTACTAGCAGTTTATATTAATAAAATAAGGTTGAGATCTTCTGCATGATTATAATGTCTATTATTTAGTTGCATGTTCTATTTTCCATTTTCCGTAAATATTTTGGTTGATTGTTCATAATGTTGACGACTTGAATTTCCAATGGTATTTTTACATGGTAATATTCTGGTGATTTTATGGTTGAATAAATTTCCGGCAAAACTCATAAAATATCCCATTTGGGATATTACAGTGGTATTAGAGCCGGTGATCTTGCGAGCTCGAGGGTTTACTTTCCAAATTACTGGAAAAGCCATGTTCAAAGGTTTTACTGCACATCAACTTCATAATAAGATCGAAGATTTATTACTTTTGCATGCATTATTGCACCATTGATTCTGATCCCAGTTGTTCGAGCTGTTTATCTTCAGCTTCTACATTTTTTTGCCTTAGTTTGGAGTGCGTATTTCTGGAGGACCCAACTGGGTTCTTGTGTTTGTTATTGGTTGAAAGGTTCATTATCTTTTCAGCTATAGGCGAACCTCCAAGGGCTGAGATTGATATTCTATCTCTGGAGCAACACGACAGTCTCTAGGCCAGCGCAGAGGAGGAGAGTTGAACCTAGTTGCGGAGGAAGGTCTCAACCATTTGACTTGGGAGATAGAGGAAGTGCAAGAGGGATTATTTTTTTCACATTTGGAGGGTTTTTTAGTATTTTCCTGATCATTTTGTAGGCAACGTATTCAACAGCTACTAGGAGAGCGTAAGGCTTATTGGGGTCAATTTTGGAGGATTGTGATTTGGCCAAACCATTTTTGTGGTCAGATTGGCTTGAGGAGTCTGGGAGTAATTTTTGAAAATTTTCTGAGCACCAGATGTAGGTGTTTTTGCCAATCCATTGCAGTAGCTAGTGCAAAATCGCTGCCAGAGAGCATTTTGCTGGGCCAAAATTATATTGGAGGGCCAAAATTATTCAACTAGAATTTGCCCAATATTATTTTGGGTTTTTCTAGGTTTTGTGAGTAGAGTCTGTGACTAAAATATTGACATTTTCTGAGCAGAATATTAGCCCATTTACGCAGTCCCTACTCAGCCAACAGTTATAAGAGCTAGGCAAAAAGGGCAATTTTTGAAAGTTGGAATTAGAGAAAACCATTTCTGGGTTTTTCTGGGTTTTGTGAGTAGACACCGTGGTTAAAATCCTGGAATTTTTTGAGAAGTATATCAGCTCATTATGCAGTCCCTACTCAGCCATCAACTATAGGAGCTAGGAGAAAAAGGGTTAAATTTTGAAGGTTGGAATTCAAGGAAACCATTTTTGGGTTTTGAGAAAGGATCACCTTCCCAATTTCAATTTTATGAGTAGTAGAAGCAACCCAACTGATAGTCTAAAGTCAGCCAGTAACAACATTTCTAATAAGAGATCATTTCCTTGCATCTGGGGTAACATTTTTTATCTTGCTTTGCTAGGACGAATTCATCTTTTTGTGCAAAAATGATTTTACTAGAGCCCAATTTATTTTCGAGAGCCTAAATTATTTGCTGGAGCTAGATTTATCTGTTGGGGCAAGATATTGAAATGAGAAATGTAACAACATGCCAATAATGCATCATTGTTGTTGGCATTAGTTTCATTTCCGATTGATGGCTGGACAATGTATTAATGTATGTAGGGTGTTTTTGTGGTACCTTTCATTATTATCATAACTTTGTATTGTTGCCATAAACATGGGGTCCTTAAAATACCTCCTAAACCCACATGGCAACACAACCGTTGAAGCCTTGAACCACAATGTTTTTATGGACCAAGAAACCAAGCAGAGCAATAGACCTTTATCAAAGGGGGTCTATTCCATTCTTCAAATAGGGCAATCCAGGGACCTACAGAAAGAGCCAGAAATAGGGAACAAAATCCTTGTGGTTCAGACAGATTTGAAACACATGAATATCACATGGAGAATTCTTTCCAAACTTGAGGAAGTTGATGAACTCCTTTCCAAAGTAAATCATTCAGATGGGAGAAAATTAATTTGGGCCTTAAAACCATGTATGCTTGCTCTCATACAACCCACGTTCTTGGAGGAAACTTGTGGAGGGGTCACACTTCTAGTTGTAGCTTGTCTCAACAACATCATGAGACTAACAGCCTCTACAACCCCTTACAATGATGACATTATGAGGAGAGTTTTCAGACTGATGGTAGGGACCTTTCAGGATTTGGAAAACAATGCAGGATCTACCTTTGGGAAGAAGCTTGAGGTTTTAGGAGGTATGGCCACATTCAGAACATATTGCATCATGTTTGATATTGGATGTGATGGATTAATTCTGCATATGTTCCAATGCTTCTTCAACATTAGGAGACATCTTGCTGACATAGTCATAGCACACATGCAGTCCATCCTGTCGTCATGTATGAGAGACTGTGAGGCCATTTGCCGAGAGTTGCAGAATAGGGTGGTGAGAATTTGGATGAGAGAGCAGCTGGTCTCATCTACTGCTTATGAGCTAGCCCAAGGGTTGGTTGAGAAGAATATTGGGCTATTGAGGAGAAAGTTGACCAGGGAGGAGTTGCACTAGTTTGGTGGATCAGGCAGCAGAAACGAGCTGAGGAGGAAGGGACTTTGCTTCATCTGCAAAGAACCTTGGGGGCCTGATCACTCATGCTTGAGTGATGCAGATGATGTGGCAAAGGAAGAACATAAGGACATTCCTTCTGTATGCCAAGATGAGGACTCTTCATCAGATGAGTCCATGGGATCATAAAAGGATGCTTCTGGGGAGCGAGAGTAGTCATGCGAAGTTAATGATAGTAGAACGAAACTGTATTCTAGTGTGTAGGGTGAGAAGTCAGGGGACTCTACAGGAGATACTCTATGTAATGAGTCACTTGTGATGATTCAGCTGGAGCAACATATGATGGATCATGAGTTTGCAGAGGAGGAGGCTATGCACATCATGCAATATAGTCCTTTAGGGGAGAGCTAGATGGAGGCTCACATTGAGTCTGTGATGGATGTACGGCTACCCTTAGGGTTAGTCATGGGTGAGGAGCAGACGGATGTATGGGCATATAGCAGGGAGGTAGTAGTTGCACATACTTATCCTCATGAGATTTTAGAGGTTGATGCGATAGTTCTGCGGGAGGCTAGTATACAACAAGAGCATGACATTCCTGATCACGAGAGGGATGAGCTAATGGAGATGGTGGAGCATCCATTGTCAGGTCAATACATAGATGAGGTGCAGATAGATGCATGTGTCGTCAGTAGAGTAGGAGTTCTTTCAGGGAGTAGCACTCTCCAGGAGTACATCGATGGGGCTTTCAGCATATCTCACCCACTTTGGCCTTTTATAGAGAGGGGATTTCCTCTACAGGAAGATCTCGTCAGTAGATGGGACATAGCAGCGTGAGTTGAGTATGGGTTGGCGACAACACTCCAGACATGTTTCGTATGTAGATGTCACTACATTGGATCCTTATTCCAAGTTATATTAGCGAGAGATCACGAGTTGGTAACCTCTTGATGGTATGATCTTCTTCATAGGGAGCATAGTGGAGCAGGGGCCCTTAGACATGATAGATGCTACATATTCCTATTGGCAGTGGGGCACAGGCCGAAAATACTTCAACATTCCATCTCGACTTTAGGAGAGCAGGGTTAGCATCAAATCGAGTCTGAAGTTGGATTGAAGAGAGGTGATGAGTTGGTATTCTATTGATAGAGTATCATTCTTAGTCTTGGGTACATTTCGGCAGGAGCACTTTGACAGGGGAGATGTTACATGTTCTATTTGGCCATGGATTGTGGACCGACAGTCCATCAGTATTTTAGTAGCACTAGCTCGAAATCCAAAGATCACGATTGACCTCGGCATAGACCGAGAGTTGGACTGGAGAGAGGTGATGAGTTGGTACGTAGTTAGTGGGGCAACTTATATAGTTAGAGGTACATCAAAATAGGAGCCATGGAGCATTGATTGTCGCTGGCAAACTTCGCTTCATGGGGCAGCAGCTATAGCCAGAGGCAGTATGCAGTCCGAGCCATGGGACTTGGGCGATGCTTGGCCATGGTGGTGTTGGGATCCGGGAGGATTGTTTGATGACAGGTATAGTGAGAGATCAGTTTGGGATCCCGACATTGAGGAGTCTATTCTAGGTGGCTTGACACAAGTGCATAGAAGCACCCAGAGGTCTGTATGGGATCCAAGCATTGGGTCTTAGTTGCATTGGGCCAAAAGGGTGGCCCTCATATTTGGATTGCTTGAGGGCAACTGATCTTGGGGCAGAAGGTCTGTAATATTCCTTTTTTTGGTATAACCTATGACAGGGTTAGGATGGACTTCTAGAGTTGGGAGTAGATAGGTCACAAATACATGTTGGTGTCATTAGCGGCCCCAAGGGATTTTTGGAGGAATTTTGAGGAGTTTCTATAAGGACCGATGGCATTTGCTTGATATATTCCATCATTCACATAATTTTCCTTTCGTTCTGGCGCATTCCAACAACTTTCAAAAAATTGAGTTATTTTTGGGCTTAACTCAATTAATTACGCTCAAGGTGGCATTCCAAGAGGAATACATGATATAGTACCTTAGTGTAATAGCTCGTTGGAACTAGAATGAGGAGATCTCCAGGATGTGATGCTAAGAAGTGACTTATAGTGGCTAGATATATTACCATGGGCGATATAATATTTTCCTTAGTTAAAATTGACTTTATTTAGTCATTTAATTAAATAAAAATAATATTTAGAGGAAAAGGGGCCAAAAGTGACTTAAGTGAAATATGATTAAATTAAAGTCACTTTGATAGAATCAATGGAGGATATTCTAGAATAATAATAAAATAATAAATAAGATGCTTCTAGAGGATTGGAGACCTATCCATCAAATCTATAAAAGGAGAAGTGAAGGTCATTTGGAGATATCTTGGATTGGATCATTGTTTGTGTGAGAGGTTTGAGAACTTGGATTCTATACTTCAGTAGTAGCCCCAATATAGAAACCCTCGAGTGATTTAGTGAGAGTGGGCGAGCACCCATCTCTTCCCTTGGTGGATCCATTCAAGATTCACATGTTTCAGTTATTTCCAGTTTGTTTTGGAGGCTAGTTGCGTCATTGTTGTAGATATATTTGCGGCCATTGCTTTAGCCATCTCTAGTTTTTGTACTAGAAATTTATATTAATAAAATAGACTGAGATCTTCGACATGATTATAATGTTTATTATCGAGTTGCATGTTATATTTTCCATTTGCCATAAATATTGTGGTTGACTGTTTATAATTTTGACGGCTTGAATTTCCGAAGGTATTTTTAGATGGTAATATTTTGGTGATTTTATTGTTGAATTAATTTCCGGAAAAATTCATAAAATATCCCATTTGGGATATTACAATATGAGATATAAAGGATACAATTAAATAAAATGGGACCATCATGGGTACTAGTGTACATAATAATATACCAATAGAAATGTAATCACTCAACATCTAGGGCTTAATAAGGGGTTTTTGGGTTAAGATGGGGCTTATATAGGGGTTAACACGCCCCTTCCCTTCAAAGAAGTGTTTTCCTCAACAAATGACTATATGTTTGTGTTTCTGAATAAAACACTTATCTTCCCATGTCACTTCTTCCACTTGTAGGTTCTTCCATTTGATGTGGTACTCAATAATTGCTCGATTTCTGAGCTTCTTAATCATTGTTTCCAAAACTATTTATGGTTATAGTATTATTTTCCCTTCGTCATTAATATATGGTAGAAGAGTTTGGATTTGGATATTATCACTAATGACCTTGATTAAGCAATAAACATGGAAGAGTGGATGTACACGTGAACATAGTGACAACTCCATTTTTGTAGGCCATACTTCCAATCCTCTGTAACACCTTATAGGGGCCATAATACCTTGGAGATAATTTGTTTTCCTTATTTTGTTTCTCAAGGGACATTTGTTTATATGGTTGTAGTCTAAAAAATATGCAATCTCCCACATAAATTCCCTTTCGTTTTGATGTTTGTTTTCTTGTTATTTCATCCTATTTTGCGCCATAGCCAGGTTGTCCTTCAATAGTTTGAGAAACTCTTGCTGGTGTTGGATGTGGTAATCTACTACTTGAGCCTTTAAAGTCACTTTCAAGGGTGATGTGATGGATGGAGGGTGATACCCATAAAGTTCCATAAATGGTGACATTTTTGATGAAGTACATAAGGATGTGTTGTACCACTATTCTACCAAGGGAACCATTTGACCTTTTTTTTTCCCGTTTATCAGACGAAAAATAATGTAGATATCCTTCTAAACATTTATTCACAATATTAGTTTGCTTACCAGATTGAGGATGGTAAGATGAGTTGTGAGCCAATTAAGTATCGAAACTAGAAAATAATTTAGTCCAAAAATTTATAGTGAAATTGGATCTCTATCAGTTACAATAATCTTTGGTATTCCATGTAGCTTTTGGAGTGTTTCTGTAGGGTGTGGAGCTTGATTATCTTCTTTATTTGGACCCCTGTTCTTAACGGGGTGCCAACGTCGACCATAGTTTAATTTTCTTCAGGGGGGTCGAGGGGGGGGGGTGACGATTTTATGAGCCCCCCCCCTGGCGGGGGGTTTCGGGGGCAATGCCCCCTAAAGCTAAAAACATATATAAAATTGCCTTGTAAAATATTGTAATTTCGTAGTCAATTTGGGCCATTCATTAGGCGGATGATTTGATGGTAGAAGTTATGTTTAATGTAGGGTTTTTTTCCCTAGAAGGCAATCCCTCATTTTTTATGAGGGTATTGTATTGCGGCTGTGTATTGAGTTTATATTCTGAGCAAGAACCAGAAAGGGAGATTGTGTGAGAGAGTATAAGATATTACATTGGATCTACTGTAGGTTGTGTCTCTTCATTTTGCTGGATAATAGAAAGGAAGGATAGGCTATTTCCTTGGACGTAGCCCAAGTTTGGTGAACCACATATATCTGTGTCTCTCTTGTTTTATATGTTATTTCTGTGTTTGTGTTTCCAGATATTTTATGTGTTCCATTGCTCTGTAATATATAATTTTCTAATAGTTTCCATGAATACTTATGCCACACTACTTGCTTTAAGAGGATGAAAAAGAGCTTGATAGTGGGAAAATTTTATCATTTGATCTAATGCTACCATAATGAAACTTTTTCCTTTAGATTTTGGTAAACCTATAATAAACTCCATTGAAATTTTTTCCCAACACTAGCTTGGTATGGATAATGGTTGAAGGATTATTAGGGTCTTGATATTATATCCTTTATTTTGTTGGCACACCCCACACTCACAAAATGATTTTTCACATTTGCTTTAATACCTTCACAAAAAAGACTTTCTTGATCCTATGGCATGTCTTCAAGAACCCTGAATGTTCTCCCATAGGAGAAGGGTCTAATTCCAATAGGACCTTCTATTTGAGTTGAGAATTATTACATAAGTATAAGCGATATTGATACCATCAAAAAACAATTTTCCATGTAAATTTTTCTACTGCATCAGGGTCCTCCTGTAGTGTTGAATGATATTTCAATCTCCTCATCTTGCTTCCATTCTATCCTTACTTCTTCCACCTAGTCATATTATGGAATGGAAATAGCACATTGTAAACCATTTGTGTCTTCCTCTTTCCTTGAGAGTGCATTTTCCACAGTATTTCATGTTTTTTTATCTTTTGAAATAATCTTTGCTCCAAGAATTACTTTAGACTACCATGACCATTTTTTAATTTTAAGTGTCTTCCTATTAGATATGGACACCATTTATTAACAGCATGTAGTATGGGAAACAATTTTTTTTCATAGATGGGTTTGATTAAGTTATGTTCTTTAAGTTTTCTACTTTCAAAGGAAAGGGGTATTCCTTCCTGCATGAAAATACATCGATGCCATGGATTGAGGCATCACAACCCACAATAATTATTTTTGTGAATTCAGGCATTGCCAAGACATGATTTTTACACATAGCCTCTTTAAGTTATTCAAACACTTTGGTTGCTTCTTTAGTCCAAGAAAATGCTTCCTTATTTGATAATTTTGTGAGAGGTGTTACTATTTGACCATAATTCTTGAAAATTTTGCAGTAATATCCTGTCAATCCAAAGAATACTTTGACTTTCTTCAAGGTATTTGGCATTGTCCATTCACCCATATCTTTGATTTTGTTAGGATCCACCTTGACACCATCGGGTTATACAATATAGCCCAAATATTCCACTTATTTAACCCCAATGACACACTTGGAAGGCTTTTCATATAGTTTTTTATCTTATAATAGTGTCAAGACCTTTTCAACATGTTGTACATGTAAGATTTTCCATAAATTAGTATGTCATCAAAAAATACTAACTCAAATTTTATAAGGGTGGGATTGAAAGTAGAATTGATACAACTTTGAAATGTTGAAGGTGCATTCGTAAGTCCAAATGGCATAACCTAAAAATCATAATGACCTTTATGTGTTCTAAAGGTTGTTTTGACAATGTCTTCTTTCCTCATTCTAATTTGACGATATCTAGAATGGAGATCTTACTTAGTAAATAAAATTTCTCCATGCAATTTATCTAATAATTCATCAATGATAA
Organism: Pinus albicaulis; assembly: GCA_034641835.2. Classification (NCBI taxonomy): domain Eukaryota; kingdom Viridiplantae; phylum Streptophyta; class Pinopsida; order Pinales; family Pinaceae; genus Pinus; species Pinus albicaulis. Next base: position 877,728,775 of record CM076584.1, on the reverse strand, counting down.
GAATAGGAAACTTATATATGATTTTCATTTTGTTGAGTTGTCTGTATTCTGGACACGCACACCACGCACCATTATTTTTGATAACCATCACCATTGGTGAAGATAAAGCACTTTGGTTAGTTTGAATGATGCCCGTCTCTAACATTTCTTGAAACATACTCAATATCACTCTTTTGTGCATGAGGATATTTGTAAGGCCTAAATTTTGGCATAACACTTCTCGGTTGCAAATGAATAGCATGGACATGTTCTCAGATAGGTGGAAGGCCCTTAGGAATTTCTCCAAATACCTTTGCATGGTTGTTGATAACTTTTTGAAGATCCATTGACGCAAAGGATAGAGATGTTTGAACATAGAACACAATTGTGAAACTACACCTTCATGTCTGTTTTTTAGAAATTTTGTCATGCTATGAGAGCCTATTACTTTAATAGGTTTACCTTGGATACCTCTAAGCTCAATTTCCCTTCCTTCTGCGAAAAAAATTATGAAAATATCTTGGAAATCAAGGGCCATTGTTCCCAATGATTGTAACCATTGGACCTCTAATACAACATCAACACCACCCATTTGGATTGAAATCATGGGTCTAACTAAAAAAAACTCCTGCATATTCAACTTAATCTTATTACACTTCCCTGAACAATTTATGGTACCTTCATCTGCAATCATCACTTGAAATTTTGGTGTTGGATATACAAAGCAATTAAGAAGTTTTTCCAATTCGTAATTGATGAAGTTATGGATACTAGTTGAATCAATCAATATTGTTACCCTTTTAATTTTGATATATCCTTTTATCTTGAGAGTTTGTGGAGTAATGATGCGAGCCAATGCATGACAAGAGATTCTTGGGGTAGTTTCTTCTAGCGCTAGATAAGTTTCCACCTTATGATCTTCTTTATTTTCACAGTGTATCTAGAATAATTTATTCTCACTGCATTTATGCATTTTACTATACTTGTTTTCACAGTTGAAGCATAGTCCCTTTGCTTTTATTTACACCATGTGCTAATGAGTCAACATTTTCAGTTTAGGAAATGGAGCATGGTTTTCTCTATAGTTATTGGTGACCAATTTTCTAGTGGCCATATATTTACTTTCAACTTTCCTTGTGAGAATGAAAGCATGCTATAGAGATTTAAGTACACACACACACACACACACACACACACACACACACATACGCACGCGTGCACGCGCACACACATACGCGCAGACACATGCGCGCACACACACACACACACACACACACACCCCAATTGAGTTTGAATTGGAAATCCCTAAAGAAGTACTCCCTTGGACCGTGGATCTGGCTCAAGGGTGCTCAACCACAAGAAAGATTGGGATGCATATGACATACAGTTGGGTGGAGAGTTGAAGTCCCACTCTTGATTTCCAGTCTTTCATATATAAGATAAGTGTTTACTTATGCTTCCAATATATCGTGTTGCATTTGAATGGAAATTAATGATATCCTATAGCTAAGAGTGTGTTATCACTATTGAGGATGGAACAAATCTTCCTCCATGTGTTTGCAATAGGGTATAGTGTATGAATGTTTTTATGCTCAAGATGTGAGGAATCAATATATTCTAGTAAATATTGATATGCTTTTGATTAATTTCATGATTCTTGATGTTTTTCTAAGAATTCGGTTGAGTTTTTATGGTGTATGAAATCCCATGGCATAACTGCCATAGTTGTCAGAGGATCTATGAGTTTGAGCATTAGGGAAAATTTAATGTTAAATGAATTATATATGGCTTTGTTTGGCCATTAATTTGTCATTATTATGAGCACTTTTAAATATCCATTTCATTGATTTCTACCGTTCCTTTATCACCCCATTTATCATAATTTCTTATAAAACACACCGTCATACTTAATTATGCTTTCGTGGTTAAGTAATGTTCATCTTCCTTTATTTTTAATATATTAAAAATTATTATGCATGATTTTTCTAATGATGATTTATGAATATAATTATTGTAATAGAATTCATGGTTTCAATTTGCAAGTTCTCTTCTAGATTGAAAATCCAAGCTTTAGCTCATGGTCAAACATTCCAACTTAGAAAGTCTTTGGATACAAAGTGACAGTTTTGAGTTGAATTGTATGGGAAAATGATGATGAATATCAAAATTCCGTGATATGGGTTTTGTGTATAATGACCCAATTTATTTTTCTTGCTAGTTGACATCCAAAATTCACTCTCGTTTAATAGATACAAGTGGTTCTATGAATGTGATTTTACAAGATTTACTATTGCAACTTATTGTCAATTTTTTGAAAATGCACAATCAAAGTCGATTTTATTTCAGCTGATTATTGTTGAAAATATATTTGAGATATGATCTTGCTCAATTGATATTCCAAAATTGTAATGAAAACTATTTTGTAATCTGCTCATAGTTTAGGAAGTTCGTAATTAGTTGTGATTTTCCTCATATCTTTGTGCATTTAAATGAACAATTCATCAAAAAATGCTAGTAGTAGTTGTAGAGACTTAGAAATGTATGGAACATTATTGAGTTTAAAGCAGTAAAGAACTATGCCTCTGATTGTAGTTATTTCTGAAATTTCTTAATGAAATAAATCATCAAGTGAATTGAAAATATGCTTATTCAAGATATGATTTGAGTCTCTTTCAAGCAAAGAGGAGTCTCAAAGTAGCACATGGAGAACCTCTTATATTTGGTAAGAAATGACACAATTTGTTACTTTCGAATTCGCTGTCATAGATGCAGGAGGAGTGGAACAAATGCACACCATTCCCCCATTTTCTATACCAAATTTTTATGATTTGTCAAACAAAGATGTAGATACATTCTTATTTGAGTTTGAAGTAATTTTTAGAGCATATTATTATTCTACTAACGCTCAAAGGTTGAAATTGTTTCCTCTTACTCTAAGACTAACAACTCTTCGATGGTTCATGAGTCTTGGCGGGAATTTCATTCAAACGTGGGAAAACATGAAGAATGTATTTTTGAATAAATAACAAGGCTATTGCAAGGCTAGTGAAGATATTTTCAACATGACACAAGGGGAAGATGAAATTTTGGAGGATTATGTGGAGCGATTTCAATACAACCTTCAAAAATCAAATCATAAATAGTTGGCATAAGAGACCTTGAAAAAAATCCTACTCAAACAAATCAAAGATGAATTATAGAACTCTTAAATTTGATGGGAATAGGTGATGTTTTTAAGCTCCATATGATTATGTTTGGGAATTATTTAAAAGGTATTCAAGAGGAATCTTCAAGGCTAGTAAGAGTTTTAGAGAAATTTCCTCTCACTTTTTGAAATATGTTGCAAGAAAAAGAGTTACAGGAGATGAAATCAGTGATTTATTTGGACTTCTTAAAATTGATATTATTAGCTATCTAAATTCACAATTGGATATTTTGCAGGTTAAGAAAAATCAGGAAGAATTTGAAGAAGTGTTTTTCCCTTAGTACTAAAAGAAACATCCCATGGATAATTGCTCTTCCTTACTTGAGATGGAAGTAACATATCAAAGAGATATAGAAACTGCATCAAGCTCATAACCATGGAAAACCTGACTTACATGTATGGTTTAAAAAAATATCTCTCCATTATCTTACTTTCAGAATCCATCACGGAATAATCCTTCTCTATGACATTCATGCCAACCTCAGTAGGACTCCACTAAACTTGCCCACAATTTTGGTATGGTTCATCTTATGATGATATGGCTACTTTCCCTCACCTTGCAGAAAAAACATACTTTCCACCAGCTCTTCAACAACTTCTTTCTTTCCTATCAATACCAGACATAGAACCCAATCAATTACATCATAAAAATCCTTCATGTCCTACACAATTTCCTACTCAATCCATTCCACGCCCTCCCAGTACTAAAATAATACAACATGATTAAAATGCTGAATTGAAAAATTTACCAACCCTTCCTACCCATCCTATCTCATCTGCACCATTACTAAAAACTTATATTAGGTCCGAGAAGTTTTCAAATCCAAAAATTTCAAAAGTCATGGAAGAAAATGAGGTTTCTTATAGTCTGCATGAACAAGCAAACGAGATCCACATGGCATTGGAAACTCAATTTTCTAAAGAACTTCATGATATGAAAATTTTTGAGAGTGCAAGCTTCTGTGATCCATAACATATTAGATTATAAATCTTCCGGGAAATCACATGATAATTTTAGGACCGACGCGTTTCGAACTACCAACTGTAGTTCATCATCAGGATAATGAAGAATGGCTGATCAGACACACCTATTTATCCTAATTGAACGTTATTGTTTTTATAGATTAATTTCGTTTATGTGGACTTTGACTTTTATTGGATTTTTGTTTTTATTTTATTTTTATCTATTTATTTATTTATTTTTTAGGGGTCATTTAGTTTTTGGTTTTGGTTTTATATTATTTTTAGTTTTGACTAGCATTTTTAGGGGTGGGTTTGTTATGTTTTCTATTTATATTTTTTACCGGTTAATTTTGATTTTAACCGTTTCTGGGTTTTGACCGTTGCTTCTCTCCTCATGGTATAAATAGGTGTGTCTGATCAGCCATTCTCCATTATCCTGATGATGAACTATAGTTGGTAGTTCGAAACGCGTCGGTCCTAAAATTATCATGTGATTTCCCGGAAGATTTATAATCTGATATGAAAATTATCGGAAACCAAGAAAGCAAGGGTATATTGAAGTTTGGTTTCAATTTATGATCTATTCGCAACATCACTCCATACTTCAACAATTCTTGACACCATCCTTAAAATGGAAGGTACTCTCTCATACCCTGGTATTTATTAAAATACGTTTTTCAAATTTGGGTTTGTACATACTTGAGGCCTTTTTTCACAAATGGCTCCATTGGAAGTACTCTCATACTTAAGGATATTTCATTTTTCAAATGAGAGCATGATAGTATAGAAAAAACATGTAGATATATAAATACATTTCTTTATATACATATCTTATTTTATTACTCAAAATAAAATAAGTGCACTGTTTGTTGCAACATGCTGTGTAAATCAACAAGGGTAATAGATCCTTGAATTTATTTGTGTATGTACATGTATTTTATTGAAAATAATATTCCTACAAACATTCACATCCATTCAGATGACCATTTGGGAGAAATTGATTGTTTATCTTATTTTATGGCATGTTGGCTTGATGAAATTACTGAAAACACAACCGAGACAATAATTTTTTTAGAGACAAAATGGGAATATTTTAATTTTTTTTTCTATTATAAATAACCCTTGATTTCTACTTTCTAACCCAATTTTAATCAATCAATTTGGATCTCAAACAAAAAGTTATGACCAAAACATTGATAGGATTTATAGTAGGTAGTTCATGGACAAAGTTTGGACAGTCGATTTTTGGATGCCTTAATGGATAGATATTGAAAAATGTTTCTACTTCATATTCTCCTATGAATCTAGTTTACAAGGAAAATTTAATCACTCGATTTTGATATCATACGAGAAAGTTATGACCAAAATACTAAATGCTTATTGAAAATCAACACTCTTAATACCCTGTTTTCCGGATGTTCATTGGCATATTTGACCCATAAAATATTCTTGTATTCAAAGAATATTTCTATTTAAGATAAATAAATGATTCTACTTTAATCTCCAATTTGAACCAATTCAATCCGTCATCAAATGAAAAAGTTACGCTTAAAAATGGACTATTGGTTTAAACTGGAAAATAAACACAACTCTATTATGCAGGTTGTTCTGAACATGTTTGACATATCATTTCCTGAATTTTTTAAAACCTGTTTCTATTGGATACATATGAATTCGATTTAATTTGAATTTTTAATCACTCAAATAATATGAGTGACAAATACGTTATGATTAAAAAATTGTTGGTTAGTATGGTTGGCCACCACTCTCCCACAAGTACCAAATGAATTTTGTTTTGTTTATATTTACGTGGATTTGTTTTAAAAAGTAAACACTTGTTATTTTTTTGTATATGTCTTCGATTAAGAGAGCCCATGCACCTCTCTTATTCTGTGATTTTCTGTTTTATTGCAGAGAGATGCTCGTTTTTTGCAGGTCCCAAGAGAATAAAGGAGGTTAATCTATGAACAAGTGATTTTTGAAGTCACTGTTAATGAAATACAATTATTTCATCCAAGAATATATTAATAAATTTAATGATGTTGAGTTTTTTAAGGTGCCCCGATCTAAAAATTTTTGGGTCATAAGTACTTGCTTCAAAATTTTCTTGCTATTTCCCACCAACAAGAATAAAATAACATGACTTTTTCGTTAGTAGATAGATCCATCACAAGAGAAATGAAGAATTGATTTCCATTTGAAGACCCAATATTTTCTAGTACCTTTACCTCATCACCCATGTCATTTCTACCAAAGTATCATTCCAAAAGATCCTTTTTTCATGCTCATTCACCATGACTATTGAACTGTATTGTTGTTCCTTGGAAACATGTTGCTATTCCCTCAAGAAACATCATTGTTGCACTCAAACTCATTGTTGTTGTAACTGAAATTTTATTTTTGTTTTGTTTTTAATAAAGTGTAGTTTCTTTTTTTTATTTCCCTTATGTTTTTGTGTTTCAGGTGCTGTTTTTTTCAAATACACTACTTCTGTTCCCTCAAAGTCACAACTGTTGTTCCTTCATCAAAATAAAAGAAGGAATTTATTTAGCTTTATGTTGTTGCTCCACATCTATACACTTGCTCCCCAGTATTATCGAGTATATGGTGCCATCAAATCCAATATTAAAAACTCTTGTGGTAAGTCTTGTTATATATGATTCACTCTTAATTCCTCATTATTTTGTAAAGTGACTATGAATGTTGATTGGCTAATCCTTCTCCATGTCATCATGCCAAGATTTCCCATTGAGTCAGTTTGGGAGGGGGGTTTATCACAATCATGACTCAATACTTAATGATACACATAACTTTAGGGTTGTAACACATGACAATGGTACTATCAGATGAATAAATTATATAAGTCTAGTTGCTCTAAAATTCATTATCCATGAAATATTTACAAGTTCCTCTAAGGGGCATTTTCGAAAAACCTCCTATGGTTGACCGCTCCTATAGAACCCCTATAGGCTTTCACGAGAACTCTAGCATGATCAACTAGAGGGTATCTGAGATGATTCATTTCACCACACATTAAATAACTGATATTTGTTACTATTGTGAATAGTGTTGCTCATGGGACAAACTTGTGTAATGGGTTATGTGCCTAGAAAACATAAAACACTCTCATATCAATATTTTGGGTGGAATATATATATATATATATATATATATATATATATATATATATATATATATATATATATATATATATATATATATATATATATATATATATATATATACTCTCCATGAAGAAACAAAAATAATAATACAAGGAGGTATCGAGAAGTACAAGCAAACCCATTGGGGTACTAAAGAGGCCTACTGGTAGCAGGTCTATGCTTGTATGGTATTAAGTTAAACCCACCAAGGTATTGAACATGTTTGCTGGCAGCAGGACTATACCAAGTAAGAGAGATGCATAACACACATTGACACACATAACTCACTCTAAGTGAAGGCCTCGAGCTAAATTTTGAAACAAGTGTCATTAAATTAAATCTAGGATGAATAAACATCATATATTGGCTTTAATTTCTTTCACGTCTTATTATTTGAAGTCTTATCTTTTAGAAAATAAATAGGTTTTCATGGAAGTGGGACCCTTAGTGTAGCTGATTTAGTTTTCTCATATAATGAGGCCTATCTTGTACAATTTTATATTGGTAAGTCTTTAAGAGACAATGAATGATATAAATGATTCATCCCAGGTGTCACCATTTCTGTGCCCATAACAACAAAAGATGATGGGTCTAGTGAATTCATCTTTTTGTCATCATTTTACCATATTTTATATCCTCTTTTCATCCATTTTTTTATCCCATGGTATTCAAAGCATGATTATGTCACTTTTATATATAATGAGGTTATTGAGGTGATGAATTAATGATTGAGGTTGCTGATGAGATGTGATATAGAAATCTTGATGACAGGGAACTTGATCAGTTTGGGGGAAGGAAGCATCGCTACACTCTATGATTGGTTTCTTTCAGCTTGTATGGCTCCACCATTTAGTGTCACTTTTAGCATCATTTCGGCCTACATAAGCTTCGACAAATCTCAGTCCATCCATGCCATTCCAAGCTTTCATGGAGGTAAAACTTGAGGTAAAATAACGTTAGTTTTTTATTTATTAAAAGTTTAGGAAAATTTCATTAAAAACCACTAAGCATTATTCAATCCTATTTTCAAACATTTTTTTCCACTTCTTTACCACTTCCCATTTTTCAAAAACATAACAACTTTTAGTTTGGGGGAGGGTATTTTTAATTGCTTGACTTATCATGACTATTCCATTAATATTTTATCATCCATCACCATCCTTATTCATTATAAAAACCTCCCTTATTCCATGTAACCTATGGAATTGTCTTCCACAACCCTACTAAAGGAATAAAATGGTTAAATCACTACTCCATAAGAAGTCTTGTTGCTGCATAAGAAGAAAAAATTAGAATTAATGTATTACTGATTTTTACCCAAGAAGAAAGTGAGAAACTACTACACAAGTAATTTCCTCATAACTACATGTTGTCATACACCAAACAAGGATTGTAACAACAACCTCAATTTGTTTTCTAGTGTAGCATGAGGGCATGCTAATTCTTCAGTTTGGGGGAGGAGTTTCTATGCATGATGGTTTTTTTATCCTTTCTTCCTCATTTAAGGGATACAATTTCATTTTTATACATTGTAGAAATTGATTCATGCATATCTTTTAAACCAAGAACTTGATTCTCATGAATTTTGGACAACAAACATTTATGATTAAGATGAAGAAACCTAAAAAATTTCTTAGAAAATGAGCTCATATTTTTCAAGATATCAAGCAATGTCACCTACAAGAAATTTTCCCTTTTTCTCAAAATCTACGATGTGGATATATCTAATTTTCGGCAAGGGGAAGTAATGATTTGGTAGTAATATTATGCAAAATTTCAGCAAGTCCTAGTTTGTAGTTTTTGAGAAAATGGTTAATAAATTTTGTTGTTATTTGTATAATATTTTGCTGCAACTTCATAGACATATTGTTGAAAGTAATTAAGCAAATTATAAAAACTTCATCGACATTGCTAGAATAAAATAACCATTGTTTTGAAGAATATTTTGGGAAAGAAGTCTTATGTTCCATCAAAATCATGTGTTGGGGAGATTATTTTGGCTATTGTATTACAATTTGGTTGGTATAGAAGCATTGGGTTGCATGAGGACATGCAACATGTTGAGTTTGGGGGAGATGTTTGTGTTAGTATGAATCTTAATTCCAAGCGTACGAAAAAAGACCACTTTAGCTGTGCATAAAAAACAACCCTAACAAAAAATATGGCTGCCAATATCCTCAGATCTGCAGTTAGGTGATTAAGATAAATGCTGCAAAAATCTAGATCTATGCATTAGAAGACATTAAGCAGTAGAAAAAATAAGATTTACTCCATGCATCCAACAGACAAGCCAAGAATATGAACGAATTTTGTATTAATGGCACCTGGGAGCTGGAAAGCACAAGAGGGTGTCCCCTGTTCTCCTCAAAGGGATGTGTTCTGTAATTCCTCAACACTTCAGATCTAAAATTCCTCTCTCTTGATGGTGTAGAAAACCCAGACAAAAATGGTAGAAAAATATGACTATGATGGTGGATCAATAGTCAGACCAAAATCATAGATCCAGAGTGATCTTTAGGCAACAAAAGGTGGTAAATGAATGGGAAAACCCTTCTATTTATAACAAAATATTGAGTTAGTCTAGATATTGGTGCATAATTAAAATATAATTAACCAAATCAAGATCCAAATTTTATGAAATATTTTATTATATTTGTTGGAGGGAAAAGGAATTTGACTTGGGTCAAATCCCTTTATTTGTAAATAATAAATAAATAAATGATTTATTTATCATTTTAAGGATGTGGTTGAGTGATAATAAAAAAAATAATGATTTATTTAATTATTTAAGGGTGATTTAGTTATATTCAACAAACAATATTATTTAAATAAGGTTTAAATAATTATTCTTAGAAAATAATAAGATAAATAATGATTTATCTAATTAATTTCCCTGTTTTGGGTTAAATATAACCAAGAATATTAATTAAATTGCTGTTTGACTAATTATTCCTTGAGGAGAATAAAAAAAATGTAGATTTATTTAATATTTCCTCATGGGGTTTCCTGTTTAGACCATAAACAACTTAATAAAGGTGGTTTACTAAGTTATTTTTCATAGTGAATGCAATTTTACTTAGGGTAAAATTGGTCTTACATGGTGTACTTGGGTCCATCTAATAAAAATAGGTTAGATGACCAAAAAATGGTGTAACAGATTGCCCCCCAGGGTGCGAGCGTCAGGAGCTAATCGTATGACCAAAGTACGTTGTAAGAACTCAATCACTAGAAATCGAAGGGGAAGTCAAAGAGAGAGAAGTATAAGGTAGACCAAAGTGCTAAAATAACTAGACCCTGAGGAGGCGAGACTTACAGGTGTGACAAGTCTCTTTGATGAGTGAGTACCTGTGTTATAGGCGGCGGGGGAGGCATACCTATGCCCACCGAGGCAAAGTACAAAAAATAAGGCGTCCAGTAAACAAAGGGACCGAACAATATAGTACATGTTGGCATAAACATGAGCCAGATAAAAAACACGATAATGAATCCCACATACATATTGTGCCTGGGATAACAACTAGGACTTGTACAATAATATCTGAGTACATGAGATATAAATACAACCCAGATGCCCCTGAAAACAGGAAAGGGCTCTGAAAATCTGACTGATACATGCAAACAAAAAGGCGCTGCAAGTGGCTGAGGCTGACATCATCCAATGTGTGGAGTTGCATCAAAGGCTGTAATGAAGAGGTCATCCAGGTATGTGGGGGGCTACCTGTAGGGCCACTCGCTCATGAGGGTTGAGAAATCTCACACACACTCGGGAATCACCTATATCGGCTGCTACATAACTGAACCATCAAGTATACGGATCTCGATCATGTTGAAAGGAGCTGGAGCTGAGAAAAAATCAAGTCAACGGGAAATAAGGAGTCCCTTTGCCTGATCCGAGGCACTGAACAAGAGTGGAAGCTGGAACCAAGGTACACTGCCCTCTAGACCTGTCTTCTGGAATGAATGAGCTGATGTCGACAGCAGGAGGTCTGCCATATGTGAGGCAATAAGGTATCCTCAACTAAGGCACGAGAGAAAATAGTAGAGTGAATGACAGACTGACACCAATTATGATGATGAAATGGGGGGTACTGAGTAGCGAACGAACGACTTCCCTTGTTAGAGCATAAAGGGCATGGATGACCTGGCAACAACTGACACAATATCATGAGGGATAGGGGACAGTGGGACTGGAGGCCATAATGTGCAACATGAGAGAGGGACCAAGCAATGACAGATGGAGAGCTATAGCGGGAGACAAAGGGACTCGGGATAGACTCCATGAATGCAATGATGACTCAACTCGGATGCTCGAAACAAGGGTGACTCAATGGTGCTGCCACATAGAAAAGGTCAAATGGATACCATAAAAACATGAGTACATAGTGGTTACTAACGACGAAAATCAACACAAGCATGGACAAATATGTAGGCAAAGTGGTGCCCCCAAGTACAAGTGTCGCAAGTGAAGAAATTCGATTTTGGGGAGTAGTGAAGTGATGCTTCATGGAAAAAATGTGTCTTGGTGAAGTATCAAAGCATAAAAAACATGAGCTGGCTACCTAAAGAAAATAAAATGTGCATTTCCGAAAGGAAATGCTAAGGGTAATATCTCTTTAGATAGAGTGCATTGCGAGGATTGGGAAGAGGATGGCCTTTGAAGTCCTCCAATAGATATGCCCCCTTAACTAAATCCTTACTGATGATGTAAGGTCCTAGCCATAATGAGTCAAACTTCCCATGACCAAGGACATCATGGGCCTGGTCATACACCAGAACAAGATCACCTTTTTGAAAAGTACGAGGGTGGACTTTTCGGTCATATTGAGCTTTGGTGAGTTTCTTGGCTGCTTCAATGGTTTGCTTTGCAACATGACGGTCTTTAGAAGTGTGCTCAAGCATGATAAGTCGCTGTTCTAAAGGTTGGGTGTCAAGAGAAGTTTGATGGCTAGATGAAGGGAAGGGATGTCACCCTCAATTGGTAAGACTGCCTCCTCTCCAAAAACAAGGTGGAAAGGAGTAAACCCGGTGGCGGTTTTAACAGAAGTTCTATAGGCCCACAAAGCAGGGAAGAGCATAAGGTGCCAGTTGGTTTTGTGCTTATCCACTGTCCGTTGAAGCATGGTTTTAAGGATTTTATTGACTGCTTCAACTTGGCCATTACCTTGGGGGTAATAAGAGGAGGAATATTGGTGCTCAAAGCCCAATAGTGAGGATATCTCACGCCATATCTCATCTTCAAAATGTCAGCCATGGTCGAAGACCAATTGTTTCGGAACTCCGAATCGAGCGATCACATGGTTAAAGAAAAAGAGGGCTGTGGTAGCTGCCGTGTTGTTAAATGTTGGCATAGCCTCAGCCCATTTTGTGAAATAGTCAACCGCCATGATGATATACTTATGGTTACCAGCCGATGATAGTCGACACTCCATAAAGTCTATAACCCACTTACAGAAGGGACCAGCTGAGATGACAAAATGGAGGGGAGACGGAGGAGCTCGCGCCTTAGGGGAAAAATTGGAAATTGGGGCAGTGTTTGACTACCTCATTGCAATCACCAAAGAGAGAAGGCCAAAAGTACTTAGCGTGCATGATTTTCTGGGCAGTGGCCAAACCGGAGAGGTGGCCGTCACAAGCGCCGCTATGACAGACATTGAGGACTTGCTCTGCTTTAGTGTGTGTGAGACAACGATGAAGGAAAAAGTCTACACTGTGATGATAAAGGTCGTCACCGATAAGAAGGTAGCGGCGGGCCTGTTGTTGGATACGTCGTCGAGCATCATGGTCAAGATGAAAGGTGAAATTTTGGGTTCGCAAATAAGTGAGGATGTCCCCATACCAAGGGTCATCAGTGGTAATGGAAAAAAAATGTTCATCGGGGAAATTATCATTAACTTGAGGATCCTGCGTACCTATAGGTAGTTTGGAAATGAGTTCAGCGAGGGCTAAACCTTTCTTACTTTTTGGTGTGACAAATTCAAGATTGAATTCCTGGAGAATCACGATCCAATGGGAATACTTCCCATTGATGATTTGATGACTCAATAGGAAGGCCATAGGATTGGAATTAGTCACGACCTTGGTGGAATGCATGAGGATGTAATGACGAATTTTCTGGACCAAGAACATGACAACCAGTGCTAATTTCTCTTCATGTGAGTAGGATACATGAGGTCATACCAGGTTCTTACTGACATAATAGATAACATGCTCAATTCGATTGTCATCTTCCTGAATGAGGACTCCAGCAACCGAGTGGACGGAAGTGGAGATATACAGGATGAAATCCTTATCAAATTCAGGTGGACGAATCAAGGGAGCGGACATGAGAGCATGCTTCAGGGCATCAAAAGACTCTTGAGCATAGGCATCCCAGACAAAAGGGATATTGGAGTGGAGGAGTCTAAGGAACCCATGCGTGGTGGTGGCATAGTTAGGTACGAACCGGTGAAGGAAATTAGCTTTGCCTTGGAGGCTTTGTAACTGGCGTAAATTTTGAGGGATAAGAAGCTCAAGGATGGCTTGAAATTTCAATGGGTCAAGCGTGATACCATCTTTAGACACAATGAAGCTTAGAAGACGGCTGGAAGGTACATAAAAGACACACTTTAGCAGGTTGAGGAAGATATTATACTTGCGACATCGGAGAAAGACGGTATGCAGGTCATGTAGGTGCTATGTTTGATGTTTAGAATGCACATTGAGGTCATCTAAATAAGCAAGGATAATATGAGTCAGGTCATGGTAACAGTAATACATAGCCCGCCTTAAAGTGGTTCCTGCATTTTTAAGGCCGAACGACATGAATCGATAGGAAAAGGTTCCCAACAGACTAATGAACGTGGTTTTAAGTTAATCAACATGACGAATAACAATTTGGTTGTACCTGGAGAACCCATCCATAAAGGATAGAACCTCGTGCCCCACACACTCATCAATGATTTGGTCAATGAATGGTGTGGGGAAGTTGTATTTGGGACAAGCTTTGTTTAGATCGCGAAAGTCAGTGTAGACACGGATGGTGCCTTGTTTCTTGAGAACGAGAACCAGATTAGACACCCAAGTGGTGTATTCAAAGGTATAGATAAAACCAACTTGCTTGAGCTTATCGATTTTAGCTTCGACAGCTTCTCATCGAGAAGGATTAATGGGTCTCAACATTTTACGAACAGGATTGGTATCAAGCCATGCATCGATATGGTGTTCGACAATGGCAGGATCAAGTCCGAGAATTTCTGAATAGGACCAGGCAAAAATATCATGGAATTATTTGAATATCTTGGTGTAAGACTCAACCTCTTCCGGGGTGCAATGGGTGCCCAAAGTGGTATTTTATTCTATCCCTGGTTTGTCAGAAATGTCAATTTTAATGGTAGGAGAGATATTGGCCATATTTCCTTCCTCAAAAGCATCAGGTGCATGAATGGGATTTCTAAACCAATCAACTTCATTAGGAATGAAGTCTTTAGTTTACACAACATATTGTTCATGGGATTGCTACGGGAGGAAGTACACACGGTGGTGCATATCATCCCATGGAAAGTCAGGATCGGTCAATGCTTCCATAATGTCTTCATCAGAGCGAAAGATGGGGTGACTGGTGGAAGGGGGACCACCTGACGCGGTAGAGCTACCTGACTCGTCATCATGTGATGAAAGGCTTACATGCACAACATCATGGGGGATGACCGAAGAGTAAGCAGATAAAGGATCTGCCGATGTTGAGCCCAAGGTGATCGCTGAAGGGAGGTTAAGCGAATAATTAGGGGAAGTCTCCATGGGGGCTTCCACCGAGGGTCTCATGGATGATGATAGGTAGAAAATGGTGGCCGAAGGCTCCATCATGTTGACATCAGGAGGAGGGATGTCAATGAGAGTAGGCGGATCCTTTGGTTCTGTCGAAGCAGAACTCGTGAACAAGGAAAGGATGCACTTGTTACGCTCGGCCTTGAAATGGTGGAAGGCTTCCAAAGAGGAACGATACTCTTCGAGGTGAGGACATAGGTGAGTTTAGTGGCCATGGAAATCAAACAAAGCACAAGGGTGATTTGTGCACAATTATTTTAGTTTCAGGATTGAATTGGGTATAGTGACATAGACCTCAGGGATTTCAAATTCTGAAAATGTCTCATTAACCATGGGCTTAAATTGAGGCAACTCTGGACAAGTATGGGTGGCATTCCCAATAACATCACACAAAGTGCATTAGATAATGTGCCTTGGCAGTCAAGGAGGGGAAAGGTTTGTTAGGGTAGTCCTATCTTTGGTTGCTTTGTTGGCTTTTCCCCCGTTACCTAAAGATGTCGCAAGCCTATTGAGGTGGCTGAGGCACTATAGCCGCGGGAGAAGTCATAGGGACTGGTTGAACCAGGGTCAAAGAAATATATGATTTTGGGTGACCAGGTGGGGTAGCAGCTTGGGGATGAAGGTACCAGACGGGAATCCCTAGGGTCAGGTTAGGAAGAGAGAGGGTGGCCATAACAGGTACTGTGTAGACTCCCGGGGGGGGGGGGGGGGAGCTAGGAACGATATTTGACCGGAGGGGTAATGACCAGGAAGAACGACTCCAAGATGGTTAAGGCTTAGAGGAACCATTCCAAAAGGATAAAGAGGCTCATGAGTACCAGCTGAAGGTGAAGGGCTAGGAGGAGGAGGTCTAGAAGGCTGAATCGAAGGGCTAGGAGCAGGCTACGGAGGGCGCGGAGGCTGCTGACTCCCTCCGCAGCCTACTGACTAGTCGAAGCGGGTTGTTTGAGGGTAGCCCGAAATGATTGCATCATGCAAACATTCGATGAGATGGGATCAGAGATACGCAGAGGAAGACCAGGGAATGTACCAAGAAAAGAGGAATCTTTGTAGACGCCGGATGAGACACTGGTCAAAGGATCGAATATTTTCTTATTGGCCACCGAAGAGATGATGGACTCAGGGGAGGTCTGAGACTTCGGTTCGTAATATGTCAACTGGTCGATGGTGACTATATTTCCGTCATGAGGGAAGGACATCTTACGATGGACCGTGGAAGGGAAAAAAAACATCGCATAAGTGTAGCTACGACCCAATAGAATGTTGTAATCTAAGGGGGCATCTATGACTTCTACGTCAATGCAAACAGTCTTGCCCGCAAGAGTAATAGGAAAATTGTGGAATAAGGCAATGGGCTGGGAGGCATGGCCATCCCGTGCTCAGAGATTGATCATGGAAGGAGCCAACTCAAGTGATCCGAGTTGCTTCCAAACCGAAGCGAACATCACATTGGTGGATGCCCCCTCATCAATAATGCACCGGGAAATGTTAGCATTCCGGACCTTGAATGGGATTTGGAAGGAACGAAAGCAGGGAGAGGAGGATGTTCTGACCGGTCAACATCAAAGATAATCAATCGATCATCAGAAGGATCTATAGCGCCCATGGCAGATAGTAGAGATTTTCTTTGTGAAGGGCATGACTGGAGGAGTTCCAGCATTGAAATGGCAGCAGGGGATTGTGCCAAATCTTCTACTATGCTATACGAATGAGCATATTTTTCGAAAGCAACATTTCGACGTAGTGGTACTTTAGGGATCTTGGTATGAACCTCTGTCTTGGGTAGAGGGATATGTATGGGACCCTTAGATGTCGAAAGAGGCTCTGTAGAAACCGAAGGAGGCGGCTCGGGGATAGACGAAGCAGAAGGCTTGTTGTACTAACGGGACCGAGTCTAAAGATTGATGTCTATGGTTAGAGGTTGATCAAAGTTCATCATGAGAATCTGGTAATTGGAGGTACCAGATGGAAGAGGTTGAGTGGCCATCTAACCTTCAGGTGGCTGGGTATCCACAAATCCTTACTGAGAGAAAGGATTGGTAAGCACAACTGGTTGACTAGGTGCAGGATTGGGAGGAATGAAAGGGACGACTTGCTGTCCTCTCAATGTTGCTTGAAACTCCCAAAGCTGCCGTGTCTGGGGCAAAAGAGGACAATCATGCATGTAATGACCATAAACACCACAATAAGAACAAGGCTCGTTCGTGTGAAAAATACTGTCCTGCTTGGGCTGGGTGCCCTGTTGCTGGTTAGTAGTGTTAGGAGCATTATTTTGAGGATTAGGTCCAGGATTACCAGGAGCAGACTGATTTTGAGTGCCTTTCCTCTTCTTTTTGGAGGGAGGAGGATTATTCGCTCCCTATTGTGCATACACCCACCCTTGAGGGGGCGGTGGTTGCTGCTATGGGGGTTGAGAAGGAAAGGGAGGAGGAGATGCTAATGCTGGAGGAGCTGGAGCACCAAGCTCTGGATACAGATAATAAGGAGGTTGGGTAACAGTGTGGTAAACAGGAGGTTGGGAAAAAAGAGGAGGTATGCCATATCCTGAATACGTGCTACCGGGAGGGGGAAAAGTGCAGGAGGTGCTGGCCCCCCCCCCGCGAGGAAAACCATAGCCCATGGGAGGTTGAGCATACGGATTAGAGAGAGCTCCAACGATACTGTCGGTGGCGTGAGATGACCCCGGTGCGTTGGCACCACCCGGTCTAGGAAGATCAGGTAGGATGGTATAAACATAACCCGACTGAGCATAGATTAGGTCGTATTTTAACACAATTTGGAGAGCGACTTATTCAGTTTGAGGAAAGTGCGATGCCACATATTTTCTGATAGGTGGAAAAAGAGATCTAAGGAACTAGTCCATGTAGACATGACCTTCGAAGGTAGGAGCTCGACATAGGCTCTTTCTTCTCCACCATTCCTGTACATGGTCGGATAGGCGGGTCGCAGACGATTGACAGAAAGAATTCAAGAGTTCGGTACCAGTGTCATAACGAAGGGGAAGCTGGAAGTAAGACAAAAAAGCCCAAGCAAGAGTCGCAAAGGTGGTATGAGAGGAAGGGGCCTGATCAACATACCACTTAGAAGCTTCACCTGTAAGTGTACGTTGGAACAACCAAAGATGGACAGAGTCATCGGTAATGGAGTTAGACGAACACCACATGTGGAAAGATTGAACATGATTTGAAGGATCTTCTCCAGGAAGGCCTTCAAACTTTGGGATGTCGGAAGGGAGCTTTGTTGGCATAACAGGCCAACTAGCGTCATGGTGTATAGGTTTGTTTATCAACTAGTCAAAATCGGGGAGGCTGAGGCCTGCCATGCATGGGAGCAAGGGCATAGCAAGGGTAGTGTCCATTGTGGTCCCACTAGTGGTATTCCCAGCATGAGTGTCGGGGTTACCACTAGAATTAGGTCCTGTACCAGATATGGTGGAGGTGTTAGGGGGAGAAACGAAGGTGGAACGAGAAGGAGAACCCAAAGGACCAGAAGAAGAGTCAGTGTGCGGACTCAATGGAGGACTAAATCGAATCCTACGTGGAGGAGTAAGTCTTCCTACCAGAAACTGAGGATGACAGCCAAGAAGTCTTTGGGATAAACGCCTTGGTGGCACAATGATGACGACACAAACATGACACAAAGGAAAAAGAGGCCAACATGGGCAAGGAGGTGCAGGATCAACTAATTGCAATGTCGAAACAAGGGCAGAGAGGTGTAGGATCAATTGATTTCAATGTTTTAGAGTCTTTGCTTGGCGGTGTTAACCAAGCCCTTTTTCGCTTAGGGTGTGTGTGAAAAAGTGTGTAAATTTTAATTTTTAAACCCAGACGTTTGTAGAGAAAAAGAAAAAGTGTGTTGTATAGCTGTAAATAAACCTACAAATGACAGTATATAAGCCTGCAAAAATAGAAAATAAACAGCTAATAATGCAATAATCTAAACCCAAGGAGGCGGGTCTCTCAACAAATAGTCTATAGGTGAGTAAAAAAATAATCAAAACACACTAAAAAATCCAATAGATCTAAGGTCAAGAGGGACAAGGATCTAAGGGACAAAATCTGCTGGAAAGTGGTGCAGAAAACAACAACAAATCAGGGGAAAAACTGCTGTAAAAAGAGGTGGCGAAAGGCTATCTCCTGGAGGGAAATGGAGTGAACCCTAGAAGAAAACCCAAACAAAGCTAAATGAGGTGATTTGGATGGATCACAAGCCGATCTGAAGCGGATCTGAAGGTGAGGTATCAGATCTGAAAAAATGGCTGAAGACTCTGAAATTTCAGACAACCTGCAATTGCAAAAAACTCTTCCATAAAAATTGGAGGGTACTGAAGCCCTAGGGGGCTAGGTTCCCACTTAGTTGAGCAAAATAGAACAATTACAGGTCCAAAACGGGCAGAGACGGAGGTCAGAAAACTCCGAACAGAGGCTTATAAAAACCCATAAAACTTTCATAAAAATCCCTGCAAAAAGTCTAGGTCACAGTTTCTGACATGTTTTCAACAGAGGTCACAGTTTTTGGGTTGATTCCTGCTTCCTGAAGCTCCAGGTTGTAGTTTTTGAGCCAAAAAGTGTGACCTGCACTTCCGACACTCTCGGCGGAAGATTTTAGAAAAAAATGTCGTCTCAGCTGTGGCTGATGTCTGTCACCTGTGCAATAGGTCCGAAAACAAATGGAAGTTAGAATTTTTATTGTTTTAGGGTTTTATAGGTTAAAAAAAACATCAAGAAAAGAAAAAACAAGGGGCTGAAGAGAAATCCTAGGGTTTGAAGTAGCTGGATATGCAAGGATCAGAAAAACGACAGCGGTCATAATCGTAAACCCATGTGGAGTCTCTAGTTGTTAGTATGAATCTTAATTCCAAACGTAGGAAAAAAGACCACTTTAGCTGTGCATAACAAACAAACCTAACAACAAATATGGCTTCCAATATCCTCAAATATGCAGTTAGGTGATCAAGATAAATGCTGCAAAAATCTAGATCTATGCATTAGAAGACATTAAATAGTAGAAAAAAACAAGATTTACTCCATGCATCCAATAGACAAGACAAGAATATGTTGAATGAATTTTGTTTTAATGGCACCTGGGAGGAAAACACAAAAGGGTGTCCCCTATTCTCCTCAATGGGATGGGTTCTTGTAAGTCCTCAGCACTTCAAATCTAAAATTCCTCTCTCTTGATGGTGTAGAAAACCCAGACAAAAATGGTAGAAAAATATGACCATGATAGTGGATCAATAGTCAGACCAAAAGTATAGATCCAGAGTGATATTTAGGCAACAAAAGGTGGTAAATGAATGGGAAAACCCTTCTATTTATAACAAAATATTGAGTTAGTCTAGATATTGGTGCATAATCAAAATATTATTAACCGAATCAAGATCCAAATTTTATGGAATATTTTATTATATTTTTTGGAGGGAAAAGGAATTTGACTTGGGTCAAATCCCTTTATTTGGAAATAATAAATAAATAAATGATTTATTTATCATTTTAAGGATGTGGTTGAGTGATAATCAAATAAATAATGATTTATTTAATTATTTAAGGGTGATTTAGTTATATTCAACAAACAATATTATTTAAATAAGGTTTAAATAATTATTCTTAGGAAATAATAAGATAAATAATGATTTATCTAATTAATTTCCCTGTTTTGGGTTAAATATAACGAGGAATATTAATTAAATTGATGTTTAACTAATTATTCCTTTAGGAGAATCAAGAAAATGTAGATTTATTTAATATTTCCTCATGGGGTTTCCTGTTTAGACCATAAACAACTTAATAAAGGTGGTTTACTAAGTTATTTTTCATAGTGAATGCAATTTTACTTAGGGTAAAATTGGTCTTACATGGTGTACTTCGGTCCATCTAATAACAATAGGTTAGATGACCAAAAAATGGTGTAAAATTTTGGCCACTAATTTTTCATTATTATTATCACTTTTAAATATCTATTTCATCCAATTCTACAGTTCCATTATCACTCCATTTATCATAATTTATCATAAAACATAATGTCAGACTTAATTATGCTTTCATGGTTAAGTAATGCTCATATTCATTTAATTTTAATATATTAAAAATTATAATGCATTATTTTTCTAATGATGGTTTATGAAGATAATTATTTTAATAAAATTCTTGGTTTCAATCTCTAAGTTCTCATACCCGGATGCAGGTGAGTATCCCAATACTGACAACTTCTCCATTAATGAGGAGCATCACGCTTAATAGGAGCAGGTGGAAGGGTGCATGGTGACAAGGTTTCCATGAGAATAAACGGTTAAAAGGACAGGGTAATAAAAGCGGCTCACACTCTAACCATAGCATGAAGATAAGGGCGATAAATTCCATGAATGTCACCCAGGGGAGGTCTCCTCTTCATATTCTCGCCATTACTATGGGTACTCCTAAGCATGCCATAAGCTGTTACATCCTCTGGTGCATCCTCATGAAGATCTCTTTCCATTACACCGAGAATTATCCCTGTAATGCCTCGTTCTGTCTCCATTTGGTTTAGGTTCTAATTCTTAGGATGCCTAGGGCGAGACGATTATGCCGTCGCAGCCATCGGGGTTGAAGAGCTTAGAGTGCCTCTAGCAGATTCAACAAGGAATAAAATGCTCCCCTTCATATCCAAGACAATTTTGATGCAAGGATTCCCAGCCACATCCCGGAATTGGTCGACCAGGTGGAAGAGGAGCATCAAAAAACCATGAATTATCACAGTGAATCGGTTACAACTAGGAACTGGAACATCTAAAATATCTTTTCCCAGTCACTCTGGCAATGACAGCTGGCAACAACGCATTAACAGACTCATTCTCAAAGGCCACTCTTCCTCACTCACGACCACTTAGATCCAGGATGCCATGGCACATGATAGGTAAATTTCTTTCCAAATTGGTGGCAGGAGGGTGTAATATTCCTAAATTAGCTTACAACCAATAGGAATATTAATTTTGCCTTTAAAATCTAGTTGAATGAATAAATGGGCAAGGAGGCTCATAAGTTGCTTAAGTATGTATAAAAATCCCTCATAGTGTGAAAAGGGATCATGAAATAACCAGATCGAGCATCCACATGTGTGAACAAGGTCTAAACTATGTGGACAAGGTCAAGTTTGACCAAGTCAACACGATTTATCCTCCAAGAGTGGATCCTAAATAAAGACAGCTCAATGTGAATAGGGATCAATCCAGCTAGTTAAAATGAAGACACCTTGAGTGTGAAAAGGGGCAGGGCATGAAGATTCAATCAAGGTTGACTAAATCAAACAACGCTCTAAAAGGATGAGCAAGGCACACAGAGACAACGTAATTATGGTGGAGGAGCCTTTGCATGGAAGCAACCTCATAGTGGGGTGGGACCCATGGTGAGGAAGCTTATCAAATATATAATGGAGGAGATGGAAACCATATTGATACATTGGAAATTATATTTTGTGTGGTCTGTTTAGACTTCTGCATACTTTGGCTGTTTAGCTAGGGTTGCTACACTGCTTAGTGCAAGGGTTTTCCCGGGTGGGGGATTCCCTACTGTGTCTTGGAGATCTTGTCTAAGAAATCTAAGAGGAGAATTTCGAGCTGAATTACTTATCTTCAGTAAAAACACAATCCCTTCAGAAAACTGCGTTATTTCTTAAGGTGTGCAGTGGGAGGGGTCAAAACCCCATTCTAAGGAGCTAGTTTTCCCCAAGAGGAGGATCATCCTTTCTTTGGGAGAGCTAGAAGAAGAGTCTATAGCCATTTATTTGCATGTTCAGCCATTATTATGTAGAGCCTCAGCTATACAATGTGATTCAGCCACAGATCTGCAACAACTCTCTCTTGTATATCTTTTCTGTCAAGAAACCTTTGCCGGGTATTCTTGGATCTGTATAAAAGAGATTAGATCTCTGTTTTATGCCTCATTGAGTAATATAATAATATCTGATTTCTCTTCCTATTTTCTGAGTTTGAACTCCATTAGACTGTGCAGTCTCTTATGCAGCAATTTCTGTGTGTTGCAGTCTTGGGGTTCAGAGCGTGGGAGGCCTGTTTAACTAGGCTAAAGGCATTTGTTTCTAAAAATATTTTGCATGCATGTCCTATATAGTCTATTATAAGGGAAATTTTTTTTATTTTTCACTATTATAACTCAATATTTAGAAAATAAAATTTTTGGGGCCAAAATTGCTACTTTTCCCCACTTGGTGACATTGTATAAAGGCATAGTTTGTTGCTGTGATTGTTTAATGATGGCTATGTGTTTAAATACACTACATAATTTGATTACTTGCTGCTCTCCAACTTTGGAATACCTATTCTTATTTTTGTAGGAAATCGCTATTTTGGGATATTATAGAGGGAGGTTGAACTACTACATGGCTTGCCACAAGAAATTTGGGAGCCCGCCCCATTATTGAGTCAAAAGAGAATTTAGGAGGTTGATGAGGACATGACCGACCCTAGTAGTAAGGCTTGGTGCAAATCCACCATCTCGAGACACCAACCCCAACCATACTTCAAGATTCACGGTGGCTATGAGACTTAGCTCGTCCTCTTCGCATGTAGTACCAACACCGATCCACTTGAAGGGTATAAGGCCAACTCTTCGTCGGATGGTGAGTGAGCCACAACCCCTCAGCTTCCATCAGTCACCCCTCCTCATATTTCCAATAAGCATCCAACAGTCACCCCTCCTTAGCAAGGCACTCAGTAGGAGGAAAAGGCCAAGACATAAACCACAACAGTACGAGCTTGTCCAACGCCACCCTCCTCTCCGTATGATTGCTAGATTAAGGAGGAAATCCCAACTGAAACTACCTCTTAGTAGGTTTTTTTTATGTTCTTTTGTTACTCTATTTTTGGAGTTAGACCTATGTTTCTAAGTACTCTATATTTTCGTGCCTATAATGATCAACAAAACTCTCAAGATTATGGGGTGGCAGGTTTGGTTTCTCTTTGTTGGGTAGCCCACCACCTCCCTGACTGACGATAATTTATCTCTATATTTTTGTACCATTAATATATGAATAGACTTCCACTTTACAAAAAAAATTCTCTAAGTTCTCATCTAGATCACAAATTCAAGCTCCAGTTCATGGTCAAACATCCCAACTCAAAAATTCGATGGATAAATGGTTACAATTTTGTGTTGGATTTTATGGGAAAATGAGGAAGAATATCAAAATTCAGTGTATGGGTTTTGTGAAAAACAACCCAATTTTGTTTTCTCATGAGCGGTTTTCCAAAATTCAATCTAGTTTGAAAGATATAGGTGGTTATCTGAAGGCGGTTTTACCAGATTTACTGTTGTGGCCAGTTGTCAATTTTCCCCAAGTGCACAATAAAGTTCAATTTTCTTTCAACTAATTATTATTGCAAAAATATTTGAGATATTATATTGTTCAATTGATCTACCAAAATTGTTATGAAAACCATTTTGTAATCTTCTCATGGATTAGGAAGTTTACAATAGGTTGTGATTTTCCTCAACTCTTTGTGTATTTAAATGAGTAATTCATCAAAGAATGATAATAAAAGTTGTAGAGACTTAGAAATGGATGTGAGATTATTGAGTTTAAATAAGTAAAGAGCTACATCTCTGATTGTAACTTTTTTGAAAT
This sequence comes from Pinus albicaulis, assembly GCA_034641835.2. Lineage (NCBI taxonomy): Eukaryota > Viridiplantae > Streptophyta > Pinopsida > Pinales > Pinaceae > Pinus > Pinus albicaulis. Next base: position 877,704,046 of record CM076584.1, on the reverse strand, counting down.
TTATTAATGAAAGAAATCATCAGTTGAATCCAGAATATATTTATTCAAGATCTTATTTGAGTCTCTTTTAGAGAGACTACCTCCTGGGCAGTTGGGCCTGCTTCCTTCGATGAGGTACTGTCTTGTAATTATTTTTGTTTCTTTGGTTGATTAGTTGTGTATTACTCTAATTTTTGATTATGTATGCTATCTCTTACTCCTAAAAAAATTATAATGTTTTCCCCTTAATTGCTATTTCCTTAAATATATGTTGTTCCTTTGATTTTAAATAATTGTTTCTTAAAATAGAGTTTTTTTTCTCAACTGTAGCTTTTAGTTTATTTGTGAATTAAATTAGATTGAAGATTTCCTTTTTTGATCCTTAATTGAGTTTGCAAGTTGAAATTTATTTCTAGAATAACATTTGCGACTAGTATAGATTTCAGTTGTAAATAATGTAATCATTAGCTAGATTCCTATTTTGTATATGTCATATTAATCCAAGTAGAAGTAGAATATACTTTTCATTCTTGTCATTTGATTTTATGAATTCTACAATATTATTCTTGTCTATTAGGATTTATGTTTGATCTCATGATTGATGCATTAGAGGAATAGATCCGATAAGATAGATTTCTTCAAGAGAGTGCATAAATTAAAGTATCATACAAAATTTAATATAGAACCTGTGTTAGCCTATGGTGGTTGCTTGCATAAACTTTGGGGATTTCCTTGAAATAAAACTATGCTCCCTGGGTTGATAGTTAATGTCTAAGTGATTAGTTTTATTTATTAAGAACTTAATTTCCCCAACAGGCTTGTTGTGAGCACAAATGGAATCTTGTTATGCTTAATTAATTGTACCTTTGATTTTCCATGAAGTATTGATAAATATCAAGCTATATGTGTGTGTGTGTGAATGGATGAAAATATCAAAGGTCTTTGGTATATAGGTACAATGGAATGTAGCCATGGATGGGCTGATAATAAGCTTTGTTACCTAGCGATGCAGTGAAATTGCACACCTGCAAGTGCACTCTAACAATGGACAACATTGTAGTTATTGTGACTCACCATGGAACATATAAATATATTCTTGTGTCTGAGTAGGTGTTGGATAATACATAGTTCTCAGAAGGAGTTTAGTTAAATCCTTGAATCATTTAGATAAAAACCATAAAGTTATTCTAGTGTGCTAAGGAATAATTCGTATTGTGACTAAGATAGACGCAGACTAGGCCGAACTAGTGTGGGAGTCCAAGCATGTAACACCCTCCTCCCACATTTACCCAAGATAACATGTCCACTGGGGTAAGCATGTGATGATATGCTACTATGATGTGATTCAACCTCCTAGGTCACCTTAAAGAAGTGGAACCGACATAACACAACCAATATGACCTTCCACACATTACAAAATCTTTAGGAGCTAACCAAACCTTCTAGGGGGTCAACCCTTGAGACAACTCATCATTTGACTGACTTGGAGCCTCAGCCGCTCCCATGAAAAGCCTTGGAAGTGACTGAGGCCTTCAAGTTGCTCCCACAACAAGGCATGCCAATGACTATGGACTTTTCTAACTAGTTCTATGCTAGTGATCCTAGATTATGTGCCACTTTTTTAGGCCCAAGACTCATGCCACTACCCAAAATTTCATGAAAACTTAAGAAATGATAAATAAAGATACCAATGAAAATTTTGATACAAATACTTGATCTGAACCCTACTATCCATGACAGGAATTTCATCAAACATGTCACAAATATGTAATCTATAGGTCATAAAATCAGATATCGGCATAAGGGTCTCATACTTATCTGAGATTCATAAAGAAGTATTTTTGCCTTATCACAATAACTGAATTATCATATATTAGGACATATATACATTGTATATTAATTTTCTAATCAAAACATGATGGGAACCATACATCAAGTCTTTCATAAAACATACCCATAACCAACATGTAACCAACAAAAATAACAAGGATATAACAACCATAAAACCCACATAAAAACCAATACATTTACACATAAAACAGTAAGGAGAAGAATATCTTATTAATGAATGCAAAATCCAACCAGGTATGAGACTTACACGAACCACCCGACCATATATTGGATGAACCAAATATTTCTTTCAACCAATCACCCTGTGCCATATTCCAAGCATGAATGTGGGACTCAAAACCAAACCAAAATAGGTTTCTTTAGGATTTACCGTAATCCCCACCGGATCACTAGGCCCTAAATAAGCATGGATGCCACCATATTTCTCCACCTACACTGTTAGGAATTTTCCTGCCTCCTAGTCTCTATTCTTTACCATGTATCCCACCATTCAACGGTTGAGGATTACAAGGCCTAATCGAGATTTCACCCTCCAAGCTTTACCGTATATCTCGCCATACATAGGTTGAGGATTCCTAGGCCTGATTAAGGTCTCACACCTCTAGGATTTACCGTATATCCCACCATTCACCAGTCGAGGATTCCTAAGCCTACCCGATGCACACAAAATCTGGCTTTATCGTAATCCCAGTTTGATTTAGGGATTCATAGGCCATGCGTTCTTTATTCCAAAGACCACCTCACTTAGTTTTGAAACCATTCGACAATCCAACTTAACCAAATATGAGAGAACCCATCACACCATGGTTATCCAGAAATGGAAAGGCTAGGTTGAAGAACACTGCCACACTTAGAAAATCCCATGCTAATGACAACAAGAGAACTGAATACACACATACATGTACCAGGAATTCAAAATTTAGTAAGGAAATCACACATGAAAATTGATACATGCAAGTAAACCCACTTAGATTCTTGATCCTGCTCTTCCTTGCTTGATATTTTCTTCCCTTATCCTTCTTGGTCCTTCCTTTTCTTTCCTTGATCCTGCTATCACCCCCCCTCACTTCCCAAGGCCGAGAATGTAACTGAAGGAAGGTAACCACAAACCAAACTTTAGGTGGGGTAGATAGCCCTACCATAACTAGAGAGGGCACTCTCAATGTCACTTTGAAACCAATGAGATGACTGAATATATTGATCTTAGGCTATTTATGATCCTCAGTAGATTAGGTTTTTTGTTTGTTGGAAGTTTTGCTGGATATGAATGACAGTTAGGGAACTAGGTATAGGGTTTATGTCAGATTTCAAAGGTTATATTGTAGAGGAAAAGATGAGGCTAGGTAGGTTTAGCTTAGAAGCATGCTTAATTTTTCATTATTTATATGGTGAACTGGGAGAGAGTCAAAATGAGCATTAAAATGAATTCATTCATCAAGAGAGCAGTAACATGTTCATGTAAATCTTATAAAAACATATTATAAAAAGCATGATTTCTGTCTATAAACTGATAATAATAACATAAAGAAGAATATATGTGAAATATAGATAACATAACATTCAACATGATAAGATTACAAAGAAAAAGAAATGCTAAAAGGCATACCATTAGAGTCTCAACACTATGTCTGCAACACTATCTTTTATTTCATTCACAAAAAAGCTTGTACAATAGCTCCACTGCAAATAAAAACTATCCAAACTCTAAAATGACTTTAGGTGGACTAATTATAGAAAATAGAGTTCATGAAAACTCATAGGGTCAAAATCCTATCCAAAAAGCATCATAATTACATCAGATGAGTCACTTCCTAGAATCTAGGGAAGTTAGAAAATATTCCCTAAAATGTAGCTAAAGACTAGGAGTGTGTGTCTCCTTCATCATAAGAGGAAAAATCAAACTCAAATACTCAAATGACACCTCATGGGATAGATTAGAATCAAATTCTGAATTTTTACTGGCTTGACAGCTGTCTGAAGGGAATCCAATGCAAAAATGTAGCGCCTTTAGCAGAAGTGTCGCACCTGTCTCACAAAAGCATCACACCTTTTCAAAGGTGATTTTGACCCACTTAAAAGCATCCAATTGCGAGTATGAATATTGGGCTAAGTATCCCTATGTTTCTACTTTCCAATGCACCTTGAAATTTGAGAAAGCACCCACAGGAAGACCTACAAAAATTTATTTTCCCAACCTCACTCCAGAAGTGCCACGCCTGGTCAAAAACACTGGAAGAAGCATGAAAAAGAGTCAGTTGTTTGGATTTTTCTCCACAACCAAATGATGTCATGAAAAATGAAGACCTGATCTGAAATGTGCAAGTGAAATGAAATCCAACCATGTAAGTCAATATTCATTTGAGTGCCTTGAGAGAAAGCGTCGCATCGCTGTGCGACACTTCTGTGGAGACCAAGTTTAATGAATTTTCCAAAAATCACCAAAAAAGTTCAAAATGCTCAAAATTTGTTTTGTAAAACCTGTGGATGATAGGCTAAACAACCAAGGATTCCTCAGCAAGTAGGTCTAATTTTTCCTTCTCCTTGAGCTTCATTTGGGCTTCTTTAAGCTTTTTCTTCATTTGTTTGAGCCCGATTTGGGAATTTTTGTTTATGGCGCAATAGTGATTTTCCATATATCTCTGGACGTAATTGTTCTTTTCGGATTTTTTCATAAGCTTCTCAAGGTTTCCATTCACCCTGTCAATCCAATACTCTCTATCTTTATTGATTTCATCAATAATTAACTCATCAAAATTTTGCCAACCTGATTTAGGAGCTGGTTCTCTTTCTTTATGAAGCGCCCTCTTGAGACCTCTTGTCCTTGGTATCCTTGAATTTTTTTCAATTTATGTATTCTCCAATTGATAATCATCTACCAGTTTTTTTCCTTTTCCTTTATCTACCTCAATACGCCTTTGGCTTGTCTTGGAGGAGTAGTTTCACTTTTAACTGAAAATTCTCTTGTTGTTGGAATGTGATCTAAGAATTTTCCATTGAGAAAACCTCCCTCAACTTTGTTATCCCTTCATATTTCTCCATTATGATTTCCTCAACTGACTTATCCTTCACATGATCTATCATGTCAACTTGTAGGGGTTCTTGTTCATCATGCTGCTTCAATGGTGATTCACCATCATGACTAGGTGGCTGATCTACTATTTGTATTTTCTCAAGTTTAGCTTTAGGTGCCAGTACACCTTTGATGGTATTAGGAGAAAAAAATATCCTCTTACCCTTCTCATAGGTTTGAGTTATCTCAAACCTAGGTGCTTTTTAAATCTCTGTCTGCATTCTTGAAGAGCCAACCTCCTTTGACTGTGTTGATGTTGTGCTATGAACAATAGGTGGACTAGAAGCATGCACTGATTCTAATTTCTCCATGAAAGCTTCCCAGGTCATATTGTTTGCTAAGAGTTGATGCAAAAAAACCAGCTTGACCAAACCATGGTGGAATAAACTAGGATGATGATTTTTTCCTTTTCTCTGTACCTTTTCTGCCATCTTGACCAAACTCCTGAATAAATAGTTAGACAAATTGAGTGATTTGGTGGTTGTGAAGTGCATTAGTAACCTGAAATGGTATTGGTACAGTCTTGAAAATCTCCCTTCGCATGTAAAATACTTCATTATTAGCTTCATTAATGGGGCATACTTATCAATTAAATTATTGAAAGGGAAAACACGTTCAGGTTAAACTCTGCAATGAGGTTTTAGGAAGATTGGGTAATTCTCAAGGTCTAATTCCATGCCTTTGAACCAGACTTCTCCTTCATTTGGAATACATGTTACTGAAGTGATGGCATCTGATGATAGAGTGAATTTAATGCTTTCTATGATGGCCTTATCTCTGCTAAATTTAGTGGCAAAAATGATAGTCAATTGAGCATGACAACCTACCTCCATGATTCTCTCAGAAAATCTTAGACATCCACTGTTTTCAAAAAATATCTTGGCATAAGGGGTAGTATTGAGTTCTTGTAATATGGATGGCTCAAACCTGGAATGTTGGCCTCGTTTGTGAACATTATTTTCACTCTCCATAATGCTTGTGAGCATGATGAAACCCTAGCTTAGATGAAGTGGGTAGGGACAATGAATTTTGGAAAACAGGGGATAGGGGTAGGGTGGCTTGAGGGGATGAGATGAGGTATAAGGAAGTTAAGGAAAATTACCCAAAAATTTGAGGAGGTAGAGTGATGTATTAGCTTTATGTTACAAGTTAATTTCTTGAAATAGGTATGGGGAGGTGGACCAAAATGTGAAAATACTGGGATTTTTTGGTTTTCTTGTGGAAATGTAGTGGGAATTTAGGGTTTTGATGGAAACAGTAGTAAAGAATATGAGTGATAGGGATGTTAGAGTAGTGTATGTGGAGGATATGTAAAGGTTTTAGATGGTGGGATAAGGGTCTTTAATGGGTAAAACTAATCGAGAAATGGAAACACTAAAACACGGTGGAGCAAAAACCCTTAGGAGAGAAATCACTCATACATTGATGAATTGACTTGAAAAATGTTCAGAGAGTGTCCACTTAATAATGAATATGCCACATAAGCTTTGCACCCTTATTTTTAACCTTGAAAATATGAATTAGAGGCTAAAACCCAAAAGCATAGCACTGTGGCAGAAGCATAGTGCTGCCTCCAGAAATGTAGCAGAGTGAATTTGCTTGCAATTTTATTTGGTTTTATTCAACCTTTGGAAATGATGGAGTGTTATGAAGGTTAGAGAGGAGCTCTATTAAAAAAGAGAGGATAAAATGAGTGTAATAAATCACTTTTTCCTTTTATAACATCAATGAAACACCCTTTTTTGTCCTTTAGTGAAATCATGATCTTTTGAGAAACACTTTTCCTTTTTTGAAAAAGTTCATAATGTAACAAGATTTTAAAATAATATCAATTGGCTTGCTTTATTTTCCAACATAAGCTAACTCCCTTTGAAGATCATTTATATGGTGAAAATGACTCTTTTTCGCCTCCTTTATGACATAATTTTGGACATTTATGGTGGCGAAATAAAAGACACCTAAACACTGACCTAGGTGAAAGCATGGTAACTAACCTAAGACTCTAGATGATAAGGGAGGAAATGACTCATGAAATGAAAATAACCATTAATATACTAGAGGGAGTATGTTTTTAAGACCTATACATATCCAACGAACATAATTTTATTTGAAAACTGACTTGAAAATATAAAATTTTGACCTAGGACCATTACTAAGCAAATCTAAAAGGGTACATTTGATCGCTGAATATTATTACACTAAGGTTGGATCCAACTCAGGATGGAAACTCCTTCAAGAGGTGTTAATAACACCATAGACTAAGTAGCCTCATCCATTGGGAAATTTGGTCAAAGCAACAATCCTCAAATTTACTCAAATCAAATTGAAATTTGAACTGTACATCATCAACTGCAAATTCTACTGGAAATTGACACTGAAAAAGATGCTCAGAATGTTGAGCTTATTCATCCCACCTTACCTACTTTAACTGATCCATAAATCACTTGATCAAGTGAAGTCGAAGATCCAATGTAACCAATAAAGTAAATGACTACCTAACTGATGCTTGTATTTAGCTCCACCAGGCATAAAGAAAGATTGAGTAAATGACAACTCAAAATGAAATTTGAGCCCAAAACTTGTGTTGGTGAACAAAAAAAACTCCACTTTTTCTGATGCTTGCAAAAGGCTTCCCAAGGGATCTTGAAAATCATGAAACATTACCTCTTGTTGATTAGCGAAAATAAGGGAGATGCTTTCATTGTTAAGATATAATGGATGTTTGTTCTTCTTCATTTGGTTGATCCTTATTAAATAAAAATGCAACAATGTTATCTTCCATATCATCTAGATAAAAGAAAATATTTGTATGTTCTTGCAGGTATTCAATTGAGGTAAGCAAATCATCATCAACAATAATATCTACAAGTGGTGTTTCATGTATATTAGAAAGAGAATTGTCTTGGATTTGAAAAGATTTTATATCTTGATCATTTGAAGGTTGTTGAAGATGTTCATCAAAATCAAGACAATAAACCTGTTGTACATTGTTTTTGACCTCAACAGATAAATCATGAATATCTAGAGTTTCTGTACAAGAAAAATCAAAATTATGATCTGCACATATTTCTTCCTGAATTAAAAACTCAGAAGAGGAAAGGATGAAGGGTAGCTGGACATAATATCTTCATATATATCTCGATCTCTTGAATATTGCCAAGACTGCTGCAAATTATCATCAACTTCGAAAGATGGAAGGTCAATAATTCTGCTCAAGTTCGCTCTCATCTAGGGTAAAATCCATGATCTTCTCATGGCGGTGAAAAAGGTTTTCATTCAAAGCATCAATGATTTCATCATCAATAAACTCTTCATCTCCATAAGCACTTTCTAGCTCTTGAATAAAATTCTCAAAGTGATCACAACAATCCTTAATCAAAAGCAAAGAAGGATAGGTTTCTCTATATTTTTCAAAAAATACTGAGTGAAAATCCTTGAGAGAATAAATAAATCAGGATGAAAGCTTTCATGCCAAAACCATGTTTTTTCTTCTAATGTGATAATGAACATCTTCATTAAACAATCTTCACCTTACACACATGCACATAAAATCTTATTAAATGAAGTGTAGCAACATCACCTTTTCCATCTCTAAATTTTGGCAAGTATGTTTTCCAATCTACCTGAGGCATATGATTTGGAAATATTTGAACATGATCTCGATGCATAGGACCATACCTTCTAGCAGTTGAATCCATCTTGAAAACAATGAAGTCACCAAAAAGTTCTTCAAGCTACCGATTTTTGAATAGTGGAGTCGCCATGAAAACTCTGAACCTTTGGATTCTTTGACACTGGAGTCACCAGGTGAAATATGCATAGCCTTCTTATGCCTGACCAATGTTCACCATCAGAAATCATAGCTAATATTTGTCGTTATTTCCTAGGAAATATTTAACCTTCGCTCCCCGGAAACGACACCAATTTTTTTATCACTCCCCCCCCATTTCCCAACCCTGAGAATGGAGTTGGAAGGTAACCACAAACAAACCTTTAGGTGGGGTAGCTAGCCCTACCAAAACTAGAGAGGGCTCTCTCAATGTCAGTTTTTAGTCAATGAGATGACTGAATATATTGATCTTAGGCTAGTTATGATGCTAAATAGATTAGGGTTTTTGTTTGTTTGAAGTTTTCCTGGATAGGAATGATAGTTAGGGAACTAGGTCTAGAGTTTAGGTCAGATTTAAAAGGTTAGATTACAGAGGCAAGGATGAGGCTAGGTAGGTAAGCTTAGAAGCATGATTAATTTGTCATTATGTATAGGGTAAACTGAGAGAGATTCATAATGAGCATTAAAATGAATTCATTCATCAAGAGAGCAGTAACATGTTAATGCAAATCTTATAAAAACAGAGAATGGAAAGCATGATTTCTGTCTATAAAATGATAAGACTAAAATACAAAAGCATATATGTGAAATATGGATAACATAACATTCAACATGATAATATTACAGAGAAAAAAAAATGCTCAAAAGAACACCACTGGAGTCTCAACACTATGTCTGCAACATTGTCTTTGATTTCATTCAGAAAAAAGCTTGTACAGTAGCTCCACTACAAATAACAAAAATACAAGCTTTAAAATGGCTTGAGGTGGACTAATTATAGAAAATAGAGTTCATGAAACCTCATAGGGTCTAAAACCTATCCAAAAAGCATCACAATTACATCAAATGAGTCACTCATAAAATCTAGGGAAGTTACAAACTATTCCCTAAAATGTAGCTAAAGACTAGGAGTGTGTGTATCCTTCATTAAATTACACATTTCCTCATCATCAGAGGCAAGAAAAAATTGAATACTAAAAAAAAACCTCATGGGACATATTAGCATCAAATTCTAAAGTTTTCATGGCTTGGCAGTTGTGTGAAGGGAATCCAATGCAGAAACGTAGCGCCTTTAACACAAGCGTCACACCTTTTCAAAGGTGATTTTGACCCACTCAAAAGAATCCAATTGCATGTCTGAATATTGGGATGAGTAGCCCTATGTCTCTACTTTCCAATGCACCTTGAAATTTGAGAAAACACCCTCATGAATACCTCCAAAACTTGATTTTCCCAACCTCACTCCAAAAGCATCGCGCCTGGTCAAAAACACTAGCAAAAGCATGAAAAAGAGGCAATTTTTTGTATTTTTCTCCACAACCAAGTGATTTCATAAAAGACCAAGGCCTGATATGAAATTTACAAGTGAAATGACATCCAACCATGTAAGCCAATATTCATTTGAGTTCCCTGATAGAAAGCGTCGCGTCGTTGCGTGACGCTTCTGTGGAGACCAATCTTCCTGAAATTTCCAAAATCACCAAAAATGTTCGAAATGCTCAAAATTTGTCAAAATTTATTTTGTGACACCTGTGGATGATAGTGTTGTTGTCCATGTAAATCCCCTCTGTGGACAGAGGTGATCCCTCTAGCCCTAGGGTGGGTCTAGCAACTACGGGAACATACTAACATCTTTCTTCCTAGATTGTAAATGAAATTCATAGAAAAGAAGATGTCCTACCCTATTCTGATGCTATGTTATCGTCTTCCGTCGAAGCATATTGATCTGTCGCTCTTCTCAAGCTCGATACATGTTGTTAATAAAATTTGATTACCTGGACAGATAGTCAAGACACCATGAAAAGCATAAAATGAAGACAAAAGTAAAACAATTACAACCTATCTAACTGATCAAGGAATGCTATAAATATCATTATAAATGTAAGCAAGAGTGGAAGATAAACATCAGATGCATTTTATTATGATAAATACAAGGGGAGTTTACAACCAAGCCTTGATTTTGAGGCTCTCCTTCGGCAGGTCTGTATCCAAGCACGTTTGCCACACCCTCATGAACAAAGGTCCAATATCTCACTATGTTCTCAACGCACACAAAAAATCACAATCTGCACTATTCTCTCGGAGCTATGATTTCTTTTTCTCTATGATTGCTAACTTTTTCAGCTATCTGTTCAACTAGCACATCAATGGAAGATGGCTATATTTATAGAGGAGAGGAGGAGGTTGGGATACCTACAAATGTGGGAGAGAGTCCTATCCTTCAGGAGAGTTCCAAGGGAGGTGGAAACTACTAACTAAAGGAAGGAGTCCATGGTTGTTTCAGTTCAACCACTACCAATGACTCATCCTCGAGGTGGTTGGAATAGAACCTCCACCTCTATTTTTAAAAAACATTCCATAAACATCTTGATGCAGGTGATTAACTGGGACAGAGTGCCAACAAGCGCGGGCTCAGTGTTAATTTTCTATCTCGGCATGAGAGTGTAACTAGCTACTCATGCCAAGGAAAAAACAGGTATTTTTAGTGGTCTGCTCAGTAAATGGTCAACAGAGGGAATGTTGTTTACATGGAAAGAAATGAAATGATGGTATTTTCAAGGCAGGGACAGTGACAAAATGCTGTGTAACAGATGCCCCCTAAAGTATGAAGTCCGAACACGAGTGAGGGGTGAAATTATTTACAAGTACGTGCAAGGAACCAAGTGCTACTGTCAAGAGACCTGTGAATCAAGCATAGATACATATACATAACTAAAATCTCCATTGAAAATACATGAATCCATGGTATAGGCACAACTATCCATCAAGAAGAGGATCATGTGAATGGATCCTCGGCATGGACGCAGTCATCCGAATAAAGGGATCATATGAAATAGATCCATGGTATGGGCACAACCATCCGTATAGAGAAGATTAAAACAAGAGAACCCACGATATGGTCACAGCCATCCATCTAAAGAATCATGTATATAATCATGAATGACGCATCACTCCTTGAAACCCAGACTTTTGTGATCGAAGCCCAGGGTCTTGCGCTCCAACACCACCCGATCAAAGTACAAATTCCAACATGTGAATAGATGTGCCGAAGTTGAACATGCTAGAAAATCACTTGATTACGGGTCAATGATGTGAACAGTTAACAAGTGCGAGAGAAACTACCAATAATGACAATGGCTCTCAAGGTACGACTAGTACAATCCACAGAATGTGAACAGTGAGCTGAAGTCAAACACCCATGAAATCACCCGATCGAAGGCCGATGATGTGAACCTGTCGTCGAATGCGAAGAACTTGTCATTAGGGCATGCAAGCTCTAAGGTACCAGAAAGGAGTCTCTAGATAAAATTCCCGGATAATGAGATGAAGTTGACAAGAAGCGATCCGTCAAAGGAGGGTCATAATGAATCCCACATCATCGACACGAAATAGAGAAGGTAATATGAGTGTGAATCAAGACTAAAACAGAGGATCAGGGAATGTACAAACTGTAGAAGGATTTTCTCTTGAACATATCGGCGACACGACTCTAGAATTTGGCAGCATTTGACTCAAATAAGATCAGAGGTTATGTTGACAAGATTTGTAATAAAATGAGAGGCAAACGGATTTCCCAAACCCATGGAGGAAAAGTGATAGAGTGAAGATATCCCAACCCAACATGAACTGCAGACAAGTGTCATGTTCAAGAGTGACATACTGTTGACACAACTGACGAATAGCTTCCATTTCCCCCCACCATTTCTGGCGAGTACCTCTTTATTTTTACACAAGCTTGAAGAGGATACCATATGCTTGTCATATAAGTTTGTCCTTCGGACAAATCCAACGTAGTACATTTTACGAGCCCTAGGAAGGAGGAACTCGAGTAATGTCATGGTGACGATTTCCAATGTCATAAGGGTTTAACGAGTTTGACAAAGGGAGAACCGAACGTCTTTTCATGTTTAGAGAGTTTGAAAAGAGGTGGAAACGAAAACTCCAGCAGGTCTCTTTTCATAAATAGGTCCTCAAATCTGAAAAGGTAGAAAAAAATATCTAAAAGAACCTCTTAGTTGTGATAGGCTAAGGTATTCCTTTTTCGTAAATAATCTATCCCAGCCAGAAAAAGGGGTAAACGTATACTGGGTAGATATCGTTTCGCAACCATTTAACGAGTTTGAAACGACAAGAGTCTCAACAATATTTTCAGTTTTAGAGAGTAAAAAAAGAGCTGAAAGTTGACTCCTCCCGGAGGAATGAGTGGTATAAAGGGTAGCAACTGGTTCCAGTGATGGTGGAATTGCTTAGAACAAGATAAAGGTCAAGAGGCTAGCTAACAAGACCACTCATTGTAGCGATTCCTCAGGAATGGGTGAAACAACCAAGTGAAGGCATATGATCGACCAAGAAGATAGTGACGATGGAGTGAGAAAACCAAGGCTCATCTAGAAAAATAGGCTGATAAAATGGCAATCACAAGAGGTAAAATGGGAATGGTTTCATTTTTACACAAGCTTGAAATCAGGAAAATCTGCTTGAAGTTGGTTTCATTTTACACAAGCTTGAAACAACGATAAACTATGCTTGAAATTAGTTTCATTTTTACACAAGCTTGAAACGGAAACAAACTATGCTTGAAAAAGTAAGCATGCCCCCAGCATGGTGACTCAATTCGAGGTACATGCCCCCAAGCTTTAGTCCATATGAACGGAAGATGGAGTGAAGGTTCAAATTACGAGATCAATAGAAAGACTCGACTGGCATTTTACGAGATCTTATCAAAGACTCGAATTGAACGAGAACGTGTTTCATTGTTTTAATGAGGTTGACACATTAAAAGAACTATCATCTTGTCATCTTGTTTCATTTTTTTAGGGATATTGACACAAGGAAAGGAACTGTGCTCCAAATAGCTTGTTTCATTTTTTTAGGAGCTTGACACAGGAAAATGAACTATGCTTCGAAGAGCTTGTTTCATTTTTTTAGGATCTTGACATAGGAAAACGAACTATGCTTCGAAGAGCTTGTTTCATTTTTTTAGGAGCTTGACACAGGAAAACGAACTATGCTATGACGACCTTTCATCATGATGAATAAGAAGTCATGGCTTCCAAGAGTTCCGCACCGGATGGGAGAACAACATCTCGGAAATCAGGACCCAATGCCCCCAACAAACAATGCACAACGAAATTATCATTGAATGCGGGCATGGGACATGTAGCCACATAATTAACCTACGGTGGGGAAGATACAACGGGTGGATAAAGACTTGGAAGGGATGATGGTGGAGCAGATGTCATGTCAGGACAAAATAATGAAAGCTAATCAATGGTCACGATCTAACCTTTGTGTGGAAAACAGATCACGTGAAAGAGGGAAGAGACAACTGCCCCCATGACATAAGCATAGTCGCGGCCCAAGAGTAAATTAAAATCCAAGGGACCTTGGACCACCATTATGTCTATATAGATGGTTTTCCCTCGCAAAGTAATTGGCAACTTTGGAAGGATCCCTAACAGTTGACTAGTTCTTCTGTTAAATGCTAATAGATTCTGTGTAATAGGCACAAGTGGTGGAGAACCAAAAGCTTTCCAAGTAGTGGAAGACAAAATACTAACAGACATGCCTTCATATATAATGGTGCTGGGTATGATCACATCAAAGGTCTGTACCGTGATCTCAAAAGGCACATAAGAAGGAAGGCGGTATCCTGCAAATCGACTCCAATCGAAGGAAGTGACCAAACTACTTGTAGGGGGTACCATCAAACTAAGAGGGTCTTCCCCTGGTGTTACCAGAGCAAGAGGAGCAACCTCCTGGACCTCCATCACGGGAGTAGGAGGAGAAAATTCTTGAACTATAGGAATGGGAGAATCTTTCTCCAAGTCCAAGGAATCTGAAGAAACAAGAATAACCTGAGGGGGATGAGATCCACTCTCGACAGAAAAAACCTGATGAACCAAAGGTGGGATCAGGTCGACCAATTCCATGTCCAATGGTTGGTTAGGAATGGATTCATGAATTTGAATTTATGAGGGAATGAGATCAATTAAATATGACCCTTGACCAATCATTGAATCAAGTAGCAGAGGACTCTAAGAAAGCTTATGGTAACCAGCCGGAAGGCAGGGTGCAGAAACAATAGAGTTTTCCAACAATCTCTTGGCTTCATCCATGTACGGACAAAGGTGAATGGGATGATTCCCTTCACACAACTTAGAGGGACTCATGATATTACCCTGTTTCTTACGAGTCTTATTAGTACTAGTCGAATATGTGTCAGCAACATGACTTCCAGAAGCCAAAGACAACGACGGATGGCCATCGGACCATACTTCAAGTACCTTGGGAATTCCAGGACAATCTCAAAGAAAGTGGTCACCTTTGCAGAGAATGCAAGGAAATTTGACTTTCCATGGAAGCTTGGATGGTTTATCGATGGATGGTTTCTTAGGTGCAATAGTCGTAGAGCTAGCCTCTCTTTTATCTGACTTCTTCTTCTTTCTCTTCTTCTTCTTCTTCTTCTTAGCCACCTGGTTACTAGAATCTAGAATTTCAACAGGCAAAGTAGAAGAGGAGGATGAAGAAACATGTGAAGAAGGGGAGAGGTTCACCTTAGAATCAACATGATGTTGTTCAGGTGGAGGAGATGGATGTACAGATGGTGAAATACTCGAGACCATAGAGGTGGAGAATAACCACATAGGCAAACCAATAATTAACCCCAGAAGGGACAATGTTGCCATATAAGGAACACCAACATTCCCAAAAGCAGGAAAAGGACCAGGATTCCCTTCGGAGGAGATTCCTTGGTTGGTAAACTTCGGGAACGTTGCCAGTGGAAAGAACCTTAAAACAAACAAAATAAGGAAAATAACTTTAACCAGGACTATTTCATGGATAGTTAATTTTTAAGACATTGAAACAAAACTCTGGCGTTTCATATTTTAAGAGTCGAGAAATAGGCAAAAGATGACTCTATCACTTTCAGGTTGAAACGAGCATGAAAGGACAAGTGCTCGATGATATTTTCAAATTTAAAGAGTCAGTAAAGATAAAAAATGACTACTCAGGTATTCTAAGCAAGAGGGTATGCCAAGTTTCCGTGAACTGCCATATACACCTTGGTGATCAAATGAAATAAAAATGACCAAGGACTTGACGTACGTGCAGGTAGTCTCCCCGAATGCTGCGTTCGGTGTATCACAGTTATAGGGCGACATACTCGACTTCCTATGGATAAAAGGATTGCAACCTAGAGGGGTCTCGCTTTATATATTCGACGATACGGGGAGCACAAATCCGTACTAGCACTGTCTGGAGCCAGATGGCGAATGACATCTACTAGGTTTTAAGACGCCGGAACACATCTATAACTTAGACCACTGGAATATTTCGTTAGGTTTCAATTTTGCCTTAGGTTAATTGAAATAAATTTTAACGTTGTTCTTGGGTTAGGTTTCAATTTCCAGGCCTTAACATATGCCAGATCTGAAATTTTCCTAAATGAAAAACTACATGTAGAAGGATACCATTTTCGTTCAATGAAAGCTATCTACGAGAAGGAAAGAAAAATTTCAAGTAGTAGCAAACAATGAAATCATGCGAAAACATCCACTAATGCATCTAATGCAATCTAGGAGAAAACAAAGCTCTTTCCTAGCCTATACAATGCAAACTAAGCGAAGGAAAGTTTCATTCTCAAAGCAAAAAGAATGCAATATTTTTTGTTTTTTCAATGCAATAGAGCAAACAATGCACTAAATGATATGAAAAACAAAACTAAACACTAGCTTGAGAGAGCGAATGAAAAATTTGAAACATAATGACTCCTCCAACATAAAACAAACACAACAAGACTCAAACTAATGCTACAAAATTTTCAAATCAAAGAGAAATCTCCAAAATGACCCATGCAAGCAATGTAATCGGTGCTTGGAGTAAGAGGAATAAAAATCAAGCGAGCAAGGCAATGATCATTCAACCAATGAAAATACTCAACAGAATCAAAGAGACCAAGAGAAATTAAAGAGGGAACGACTTTGACAACTTATCAAGAAACTCAATCTCCAAACAGAAGGCTCAGTGCACCAAGGCACTCAGAAACCCTAAGAACTCAAGCTACACTGATAAGAAATGGACAAAAAACTGAGGAAAACAAGCCTCCAACAATCAAAGACGTCCAAAACACTTCAATTACCCTTAAAAAATAACCTAGAAACAAAGACAAATGACCAAAAACTCATGAAAAGCTCACACCCAAAAAATCACAGGGGTCGGCGCGACTGTGAGGCAGTGTTCAGTGCCAAACAGGTGATGGCGCGAGTGTTACAAAAGCAACATGTACCAATCGGTGCGAATGTTCAGGGAAAAACCGTACCAAGCCAGTTAACCAAGGAAAAAGGGAAAAAATCAACAGAGCAGAGGTCAATCTTGACACTCTGGGGTTGAACAAGGGTTTGAAGTACAGTTGAACAACCAGAAAAGTAAACAACAAGACCAAAACCCAACAAATGACCCAACAAGATCAAAGACAAACTCACACTGATCCCTAACAGAGTCGCCAATTTTTTGTCCAGGTAAATCCCCTCTGCTTACAGAGGCGATCCCTCTAGCCCTAGGGTGGGTCTAGCAACTATGGTAACATACTAACATCTACCTTCCTAGATTATAAATGAAATTCATAGCAAAGAAGATGGCCTACTCTGTTCTGATGCTATGTTATCGTCTTCCGTCGAAGCTTCTTGATCTGTCACTCTTCTCAAGCTCGATACATGCTACTACCGAAATTCGATTACCTGGACAGACAGTCATGACACTACGACAAGCGTAAAATGAAGACAAACATAAAACAATTACAACCTATCTAACTAATCAAGGAATGCTAGAAATCTCATTATAAATGTAAACAAGAGTGGAAGATAAACATCAGATGCATTTTATTATGATAAATACAAGGGGAGTTTACAACCAAGCCTTGATGTTGAGGCTCTCCTTCGGTAGGTCTATATCCAAGCACGTTTGCCACACCCTCATGAACAAAGGTTTGATATCTTACTATGTTCTCAACACACACAAACAATCACACTCTGCACTATTCTCCCGAAGCTATGATTTATTCTTCTCCACGATTGGTAACTTTTTCAACTATCTGTTCAACTAGCAAATCAATGGAAGATGGCTATATTTATAGTGGAAAGGAGGAGGTTGGGATCCATACAAAGGTGGGAGAGAGTCCTATCCTTTAGGAGAGTTCCAAGGGAGGTGGAAACTACTAACTAAAGGAAGGAGTCCGTGGTTGTTTCAGTTCAACCACTCCCAATGACTCATCTTCGAGGTGGTTGGAATAGAACCTTTGCCTCTATTTTTTAAAAAAATTCCATAAAAATCTTGGCATGGGTGCTTAACTGGGACAGAGTGCCAACTGGCACGGGCTTAGTGTTAATTTTTTATCTCGGTGCAGGGGTGTAACTGGCTACTCGTGCCAAGGAAAAAACAAGTGTTTTTAGTGGTTTGCTCAGGAAATGGTCAACACAGGGAATTTTGTCCTCATGGCAAGGGATGAAATGATTGTATTTGCAAGGCATGACACTGCTTATTGATCACATAAATGACCCTCCAATGGGCGAGATGGGGATTGCAGGGATAGTGACAAAATGCTATGTAACAAGTATAAAAAGCCAAGGCTTATCAAGTAGGTCTAAGTTATCCTTCTCTTTGAGCTTCATTTGGGCTTCCTTAATCTTTTTCTTCATTTGTTTGAGCCTGATTTGGGAAATTTTCTTTATGGTGCAATAATGATTTTCCATATGTCTCTAGATGTCATTATTCTTTTTGGATATCTTCATAAGCTTCTCAAGGTTTATATTCACCATTTCAAGCTAATACTCTCTATCTTTATTGATTTCATCAATAATTAACTCATCAAAAGTTTTCCAACCTGATTTAGGAGCTGATTCTCTTTCTTTCTGAAGTGTCCTCTTGAGACCTCTTGTCCTTGGTCTCCTTGATTTTGTTTCAAATTATATATCCTCCAAATGATCATCATCTACTAGTTCTTTTCCTTTTTCTTTATCCGCCTCAATATGCGCCTTTGGTTTGTCTTGGAGGAGTAGTTTCACTTTTAATTGAAAATTCTCTTGTTGTAGGAATGTGATTCGAGAATTTTCCATCGAGAAAACCTCCCTCAAATGTGCTCTCTCTTCATGTTTCTCCTTTATGATTTCCTCAGCTGACTTATCCTTCACATGATCTGCCATGTCAAGTTCTAGGGGTGATTTTTCATCGTGTTGCTTCAATGGTGACTCACCATCATGACTAGGTGGTTGATCTATTGCTTGGCTTTTCTCAAGTGTAACTTCAGGTGCCAATACACCTTTGATGGTATTAGGAGAAAAAACCATCCTCTTACCGTTTTAATAGGTTTGAGTGATCTCAACCTTAGGTTATTTTGAAATCTCTCCTTGCCTGTTTGAAGAGCCAACCTCCTTTGGCTGTGGTGATGCTGTGCTATGAACAATAGGTGGACTAGTGGTGGGCACTAATGCTACTTTCTCCATGAAAGATTCCCAGGTCATATTGTTTGCTGAGAGTTGATGCAAAACAACCATCTTGACCAAAACATGGTGGAATAAACTAGGATGATGATTTTTTTCCTTTCATCTATACCTTTTTTTCCATCTTGACCAAACTATTGAATAAATAGTTGGACAAACTGAGTGATTTGGTGGACGTGAAGTGCATTAGTAACCTGACATGGTATTGGTACAGTCTTGAAAGTCTCCCTTCACATGTAAAATATTTCATGATTAACTTCATTAATGGGGCATACTTATCAAGTAAATGCCTGAAAGGGAAAGCATGTTCAGGTTAATCTCTCCAATGAGTTTTTAGGAAGATTGGGTAATTATCAAGGTCCAATTCCATGCCTTTGAACTAGACTTCTCCTTCATTTGGAATACCTGCTACTGAAGTGATGACATATGATGATAGATTGAATTCAATTATTTCTATCATGGCCTTATCTCTGCTTAATTTAGTGCAAAAAGGCTAGTCAATTGAGCATGAAAGCCTACCTCCATGATTCTCTCACAAGATTTTAGACATCCATTGTCTTCAAAACATCTCTTGGCATAAGGGGAATCATTGAGTTCTTGAATATGGATGGCTCAAACCTAGAATGGTAGCCTCTCTTGTGAACCTTATTTTCAATCTCCATAATGCTTGTGAAGAGGATGAAACCCTAGCTTAGATGGAGTGGGTAGGGACAATGAATTTTGGAAAACAGGGGATAGGGGTAGGGTGGCTCTAGGGGCTATGATGAGGTATAAGGAAGTTAAGGAAAATTCCCCAAAAAATTGAGGAGCTAGAGTGATGTGTTAAATTGATGTTACAAGTGAAATTTTTTGAAATAGGTATGGGGAGGTGGACCAAAGTGTGAAAACACAAGGATTTTCTGGTTTTCTTGTGGAAATGTAGTGGGAATTTAGGGTTTTGATGGAAACATTAGTAAAGAGGACTATGAGTGATAGGGGATGTTCGAGTAGGGTCCGTGGAGGATATTTGAAAGTTTTAAATGGTGGAATAAGGGTTTTAATAGGCTAAAACGAATCAATAAAGGGAAACCCAAAAACGTGGTGGAGCAAAACCTTAAGGAGAGAAATCACTCATACACTGATGAATTGAATTGAAAAATGTTATGAGAATGTCCAATTACTGATGAAGATTCCAAATAATATTTGTACCCTTGTTTTGAACCTTGAAAAGCTGAATTAGAGGCTGAAACCAAAAAGCGTAGCACTGTGGCAGAAGCGTAGCGGTGCCTCCCAGAAACGTCGCACTGCCTCCAAAAATATAGCAGAGTGAATTTGCCTGATATTTTATTTAGTTTTCTTCCACATTTGGAAAGAGTGTTCTGAAGGTTACAGAGGAGCTCTATTGAACAAGAGAGGACAAAATGAGTGGAAGAAATCACTTTTTCCTTTTATAACATCAATAAAACACCCTTTTTTGTCCTTTAGTGAAATCATGATCTTTTGAGAATCACTTTTCCTATTTTGAAAAAAATTGATAATGTAAAAAGCTTTTGAAATAAGAAAAAATGTATTGCTTTATTTTCCTACCTAAGCTAAATTCCTTTTAAGATCATTTCTATGGTGAAAATGACTCTTTTTCGCCTCCTTTATGACATAATTTTGGACATTTATGGTGGCGAAATAAAAGACACCTAGACATTGACCTAGGTGAAAGCATGGTAACTGACCTAAGAATCTAGATGATAATGGAGGACATAACTCATGAAATGAAAATAACCATGAATAGACTGGAGGGAGTAGCTTTTTAAGACCTATACATATCCAACGAACAAAATTTTATTTGAAAACTGTCTTGAAAATATAGAATTTTGACCTAGGATCACTACTAAGAAAATCTAAAAGAGTACATTTGATCGCTGAATATTAAGACACTAACATTGGCTCTAGTTGGGGATGGAATTTCCTTCAGGAGGTGTCAATAACACCATAGACCAAGTAAGGCTTATCCATTGGGAAATGTAGTCACTACAACTACAATCCTCAAACTGACTCAAATCAAACTAAAAGCTGAACTGTACATCATCAACTACAAACTCTACTGGAAACTGATACTAAAAAATATGCTTATAATGTTGAGCTTATTCATCCCACCTTACCTACTCTAATTGATCCATAAATCACTTGATCAAGTGAAGTCGAAGATCCAATGTAACCAATCAAGTAAATGACCACTTGACTAATGCTTGTATTCAACTCCACCAGGCGTAAATAAAGATTGAGTAAATGGAAAATCAAAATGAAATTTGAGCCCAAAACCTATGTTGGTGAACAAAACAAACTCCACCTTTTCTGATGCTTGCAAAATACTTCCCAAGGGTTCTTGAAAATCATGAAACATTACCTCTTGTTGATAAGAAAAAAGAAGGGAGATGATTTTGGATATAATGGATGATTGTTCTTCTTCATTTGGTTGATCCTTATTAAATAAAAATGCATCAATGTTATCTTCCATATCATCCAAATCAGAGACAAGATTTGTATGTTATTGTAGATATTCAATTGATGTAGCCAAATCAACATCAACACAAATATCTACAAGTGGCTTTTCATGTATATTAGAAAGAGAATTGTCTTGGCTTTGAAAAAATTATATATCTTGATCATTTGAAGGCTATTGAAAATGTTCATCAAACTCAAGACAAAAAACCAATTGTACATTTTTGTTTTTCCTCAACAGATAAATCATGAATCTCTAGAGTTTCTATACAGGCAAACTCAAAATTATGATCTGCACATATTTCTTCCTGAATTAAAAACTCAGAAGAGGAAAGGGATGAAGGTTAGGTGGACATAACATCTTCATATATATCTTGACCACTTGAATATTGGCAAGACTGTTGCAAATTAACATAAACTTCGAAATATGGAAGATCAATGCCATCCTTTGAAGAATTCTGCTCAAGTTCGCTGTCCTCTAGTGTAGAATTCATGATCTTCTCATGGCGATGAAAAAGTTTTTCATTCAAAGCATCCAATAGTTCATCATCCATAAAATCTTCATCGCCATAAGCACTTTCTAGCTCTTGAATAAAATTCTCAAAGTGATCACAAAAATCCTTAATCAAAATCAAAGAAGGATAGGTTTCTCTACACTTCTCAAAAAATACTGAGTGAAAATCCTTGAGAGAATAAATACAAGAAGGAGTAAATATTTCATACCAAAATCGTGCTTTTTCTTATAATGTGATAATGAACATCTTCATTAAACAATCTCCATGAAAATTAATCTCCAGCTTACGCACATGCATATAAAATTTTATTAAATGACGTGTAGCATCATCACCTTTTCCATCTCTAAATTTTGGCAAGTATGTTTTCCAATATACCTAAGGCATATGATTTGGAAATCCTAGAACACGATATCAATGCATAGGAGCATACCTTATGGCAGTTGAATCCAGCTTGAAAACAATGAAGTCACCACAAATTTCTTCAAGCTACCAAATTTTGAATAGTGGAGTCACCATGAAAACTCTGAACTTTTGGATTCTTTGACACCGGAGTCGCCAGGTGAAAGATGCACAACCTTCTTCTGCTCGACCACTGTTCACCATCAGCAATAAAAGATAATATTTATCATTCTTTCTTAGGAAATATTTAACCTTCGCTCCCCGACAACGATGCCAAAAGTGTTATCACTCCCCCTCATTTCCCAAGGCTGAGAATGGAGTTGAAGGAAGGTAAACACAAGCCAAACTTTATGTGAGGTAGCTAGCCCTAATAAAAACAGAGAGGGTTCTCTCCATGTCACTTTGCAGCCAATGGAATGACTGAATATATTGATCTTATGCTAGTTATGGTGCTCAGTAGGTCAGGGTTTTTGTTCGTTTGAAGTTTTGTTGGATAGGAATGACGGTTACAGAACTAGGCCTATGTTTTAGGTTAGATTAAAGAGGCAAGGATGATTCCAGGTAGGTAAGCTTAGAATCATGCTAAATTTTTCAATATGTATACGGTGAACTGAGAGAGATTCAGAACGAGCATTAAAATTAATTCATTCATCAAGAGAGAAGTAACATGTTCATGTAAATATTATAAAAACAAAGCATGGAAAGCATGATTTCTGTCTATAAAATGTTAATATTAACATAAAGAAGCATATATGTGAAAGATGGATAACATAAAATTCAACATGATAATATTACAAAGAAAAAAAAATGCTCAAAGGCATACCACTGGAGTCTCAACACTATGCCTGCAACACTATCTTTGATTTCTTTCAGAAAAAATCTTGTACAACAGCTCCATTGCAAATAACAACAATCCAACCTCTAAAATGACTTGAGATGGAATAATTATATAAAATAGAGTTCATGAAACCTCATAGGGTTGAAATACTATCCAAAAAGCATCATAATTACATCATATGAGTCACTTCCTAGAATCTAGGGAAGTTAGAAACTATTCCCTAAAATGTAGCTAAAGAATATGAGTGTGTGTCTCTTTCATTAAATTACACGTTTCCTCATCATAAGAGGCTAAAAGAAACTAAAATACTCAAATGACACCTCATGGGACAAATTAGCATCAAATTTTGAAGTTTTCCTGGCTTGAAAACTATATGAAGGGAATCCAATGCATAAATGTAGCGCCTTGAGCAGAAGCGTTGTGCCTTTTAAAAGGTTATTTTGACCCACTCAAAAGCATCCAATTACAATTTTGAAGATTGGGATGAATATCCCTATGTGTCTAATTTCCAAGGAACCTTTAAATTTGAGAAAAAACCTAGAGGAAGACCTCCAAAACTTGATTTTCCCAACCTCAATCTAGAAGCATTGCGCCTGGTCAAAAACACTAGCAGAAGCATGAGAAAGAGGTAGTTTTTTGGATTTTTATCCAAAACCAAGTGATGTCATGAAAAAAGAAGACATGATCTGAAATTTTCAATTGAAATGGGATCCAACCATGTAATCCAATCTTCATTTGAGTGCCATGAGAGAAAGCGTCACGCCGTTGCCCGACACTTCTGTGGTGACCATTTTTCCTAAATTTTCCAAAAATCACCAAAAATGTTCAAAATTATAAAAATTTGTCTTGTGACACCTGTGGATGATAGGCTAAATAGCCAAGTATGCCTCTGTAAGTAGGTCTAAGTTATCCTTCTCCTTGAGCTTCATTTGGGCTTAAGCTTTTTCTTCATTTGTTTGAGCCTGATTTGGGAAATTTTGTTTCTGGAGCAATATTTATTTTCCATATGTCTCTAGAGGTCATTGTTCTTTTTTTCTTTCTTCAGAATCTTCTCAAGGTTTCCATTCACCATGTCAAGCCAATACTCTCTATCGTTATTGATTTCATCAATAA
Organism: Pinus albicaulis; assembly: GCA_034641835.2. NCBI lineage: Eukaryota > Viridiplantae > Streptophyta > Pinopsida > Pinales > Pinaceae > Pinus > Pinus albicaulis. Next base: position 877,679,478 of record CM076584.1, on the reverse strand, counting down.
TTAACTAATCAAAATTTTGCCAACCTTATTTCAGAGCTGATTCTATTTATTTCTGAAGTGCCCTCTTTAGGCCTCTTGTCCTTGGTCTCGTTTCTTTTGTTTCAAATTTAGTATCCTCCAACTGATCATCATTTACCAGTTATTTTCATTTTCCTTTATCTGCCTCAATATGCGCCTTTGGCTTTTCTTGGAGGATTAGTTTCATATTTAACTGAAAATTCTCTTGCTATAGGAATGTGATCTGAGAGTTTGCCATTGAGAAAACCTCCATCAAATCTGCTATCTCTTCATATTTCTCCTTTATGGTTTCCTTAGCTGACTTATCCTTCACATGCTACGCCATGTCAACTTCTAGGGGTGCTTGTTCATCATGCTTCTTCAATGGTGACTCACCATCATGACTAGGAGGCTGATCTACTATTTGTCTTTGCTTAAGTGTAGCTTCAGGTGCCAGTACACCTTTGATGGTATTAGGAGAAAAAACCATCCTCTTACCCTTCTCATAGGTTTCAGTGATCTCAAACTTATGTTCTTTTGAAATCTCTCCCTGCCTGCTTGAAGAGCCAACCTCCTTTGGTTGTGATGATGTTGTGCTATGAACAATAGGTGGACTAGTAGGAGGCGCTGATGCTACTTTCTCCATAAAAGCTTCCCAAGTCATATTTTTCACTGAGAGTTGATGAAAAATAACTAGCTTGACCAAACCATGGTGGAATAAAATAGGATGATGATTTTTCCTTTCCTTTGTATCTTTTCTTCCATCTTGACCAAACTCCTGAATAAATAGTTGGACAAATTGAGTGATTTGGTGGCTATGAAGTGCATTAGTAACCTAACATGGTATTGGTATGGTCTTGAAAATCTCTCTTCGCATGTAAAATATTTCATGATTAGCTTTATTAATGGGGCATACTTATCAAGTAAATTCCTGAAAGGGAAAACATGTTCAGGTTCATCTCTGCATTGAGGTTTTAGGAAGATTGGGTAATTCTCAAGGTCCAATTCCATGCCTTTGAACTAGACTTCTCCTTCATTTGGAATACCTGTTGTTGAAGTGATCGCATCTACTGATAGAGTGAATTAAATGCCTACTATGATGGCCATATATCTGCTGAATTTAGTGGAAAAAAGGCTAGTCAATTGAGCATGACAACCTACCTCTATGATTCTCTCACAAAATCTTAGACATCCAATGTTTTCAAAAAATCTCTTGGCATAAGGGAAGCATTGAGTTCTTGTAATGTGGATGGCTCAAACCTAGAATGGTGGCCTCCCTTGTGAACCTTCTCTCTCCATAATTCTTGTGAACTGTTAGCGCTCAAATCTACCTCAGGCTGAAATGAAGTAAAACTCAAGGCTACATCAAACCACGCTCGACCTCGTAGCTAGCCCTACGAGGACAGGAGAGGGCTCTCTCCATCAATCTCGATAAAATGAGCAATAGGGTGCGAGATGACTTACGATAGGAGCTGATTTTAGGCTAGTAAAGAGATAGGTAAGTTTGATTTTGATTTTTTGGGTTTTCGCTGGAGAAATGGGGAAAACAAATTTTGGGTCCGGGGATAAGGTCAGACCTTTGCAGATTTCGAGTTGGGGCGAGGTAGGTGAATGTCTTGATGCTTTTGATTGGATATATGGACAGATTAGACCGACGAGGAGTTGAAGAGGGCAAAGAAGAACTTGGATCCTCTCCAAACAGCTGAAAACATATAGAACTAACTGAATTCAAAGGCCAAGCACTGTAAACAATGGATTCAACCTTATTCACTCATTCAATTTAGTTCAGAAGCATAATGAAGGGATGGCATACATTAAACATGAAGAAACTTATAGTAAACAAAGAGGAAACACCATCAAGAACAGAACACCACAAGGATCCCAACAAGTGCCGCAAAACCCCTGATCTTTCCTTAGCCAAAATATGAAAAATATGTACAATGATATCAAAAGTATCCCAAGAGTCCAACCTGTAGAATGCCTCAGAAATTACAATATATAGATCACTCTAACACCTTTCCCCACCTCTAGGGGTCGAATTCCCTCTTCAGGGATCAGTTTCAACCAATTCTATTCATGGAACTACAAACTAGGCAGCTAACAACTTGCCTCTAAAAGAGTGGAAACTGATCCATTACATGATTTTTTACCCTTTTGAGAGTGAATCTTCTAGAATAGATAAAAATAAGCCAAAGTTACATGCCAAACATGAATTTACATCACAAAAACCCAAAAATTCCATCCACAAGCAAAACTGGTCCATACTAGGCGAAAATCTGAGCTGGCAGCTGAAAATTCAGGAAAAATTTAAGTGGGTCACTTTTGAGCCGAGTGGGTCGCACTTTTTCCAGCCTGAATTTGAGGTACTTCCTGGTATCCAAATTGAGCTCATGATAGCTCGTTGGAAAGCCCTGGATGTTGACTATCCAACCCAAGTGGAATTTCTTAATTTGGAGCTCATTTGACCCTCCAAAACCTCATTCTCCCAGAGGTACTTCCTGCTGGTGCAAAAGGTGGCAGCAAGGTGGTTTTCATGGTGTTTTTGAGCTCTTTGACCATCCAGATTTTGATGAAATGCTTAGTTGATTTCTGAGGATGCATAACTAACCATGAAAAATCAAAAAATGCAAAAATTTCCTCCAGCAAGTGTCCCAAAAAAAAGTGAGCGTATGGGTGCGCGACCCGCTTAACTGAAAAACCTGTTTTTGAGACCAAAAATTTCAAAATGACAAAAATTTCTCCGAATTTGCTCAAATTCGGAGTGAAGACCCTCCATCATGTATCTTGCCCAGCCAATGAAGCCTCGGCCAAAATCCGAAGTGGATCATGCCTTTTCCACCTTTTTAGTGCTCTCCTGGTGCATGCAGTTCCTGTGGTGAAAACACTGTCTCGGTCGTATGATGTGTTGTTGTCAGTCATGGTGTTGCAATGTGTATGTTCAGCTTATTGAAAATGAGAAATGGGACCTTGGTGTCTTTGTCTCCAATCGCCAAATGCGTGCCAAAGGGGAATGAGGGATTGAGAACCCCTATAAGTGAGATAGGAATGGGATATGGTGATGGGGGGGGAGTTTCTAAGGACATGAGTGAAATGAAATGGCGACATATCAGTGAGTCAAGTGGAATCAAGGACAAAGAAACAGCCTTTGAGTGTTATGGAGATTAGGCTTGTGTCAATGGAGGAATGTAGTAGTAAGTAATAGGGTTTGGGATTTCACATGGGAACCAAAAGTATAAAGGGATATGAGGATAATGAATATGGGGAAGGGACGACGATATGATCACATGGTAGTGACAACAGTGGTAGAATGAGTGTGAGGGCAGTGAGACTTTGACCATATATGCAAAGGTATATATATCAACCATTCAAGGTGGGAAAACCTTCACAAAAACATCCATATGTATTTAAAACCCTAAGGAACAAATCTGCCATGTATATAGGGTTTCACCTCTTCCTTTAAATAAATCATTTTTCCCACTTCAAGACATCACAACCATACTTAAAATCTACTGAGCAATGATTTGAAACTTGTTTGGAAGCAGCTGGAGTTGATTCAACACGAAACTGGGCACACAACATGAATTTTCTGAGCTCTGTTTTTAAGTGGGTCGCACCCCTCAAGTGGGTCGCACCCGTTCACTTTTACACTGGCTGAAATGCTCAAGTGGGTCGCACCCCTCAAGTGGGTCGCATTTCCCTCTTGCCACATAGTGCATTTTTCAGGAAGATTTTGGAGGCCTTCCCGGTGTCCAAATTGAGCGTGTGATAGCTCGTTGGAAAGATATTGGAGTCTAATTTCCAACAAAAGTGGAATTATGCAATTTGGATTTGATTTTCCCTATCAAAAATCAAATCTCCCAACACTAGTCAAAATGAGCAGAATGAGGCTGCCTCAAGGCAGAGCGCTGTTGCAGTCAACTTTTGAAGGTCTTCCTCAACTCCAAATTGAGCTCATGATAGCTCATTGGAAAGATATTTTTGTCTAGTTATCATTTGACTCATCATGCAAGTCATTTGGCCAACCATGCTAGGAGAAAACTTGATTTTCCCAAGGTCACTTCAGAGGTGCATTCAATTCTCCTGAGGCAACGATATTTTTGACATTTCTCTAAAACCATGATACCTGTGTAAAAAGTGAAAGAGGTTTTTCTTCCTTGGGATGTTGTGGACAAAAAAATCTCTCAGTTTTCCAAAATTCATCTTTTATTGCTCTGAAACATCTTTTGAGTGAAACTTATCCCGATGTGTGAAACAAGGAATTTTGTCGAAATGAAGCGAAATGAAGGGGATAAAGGACTTCTAAATTCTTGGGGAAATTTTGGGAAGTAGGGAGGGATGTTAGGAAGCAGGGGAAAGTGGAATCTCAGAGATTGAGTGAGGGGAAGGGGTCCAAAAGGGCAAAACACAGGCCTAGCCTAGAAAATTGCCAAGTTTTGGCAAGAAACTAGGGTTTGTGCAAAAATGAGGAATTTGGGGGATCTCAGTGATGGGAAGTGTTTAATTAGGTGAATTAATGATAGGGGAAGGTGTATGAACATCAGGATACAAGTTTTTCGATGATTTGACCATCAAGAGAAATTACCTCCAAAACCCTAGGAGAGGGAAATGGACCTTACCTAGGCACAACTGAAGCATGAACAAGGTGTAAAATGACTCGATGGAGCTTGAAAAGATGATGAAAACCCTTTGAATGATGGTACACTCAGCTGAATGGTGACATGGACTGACATTTGGACAAATTTGAAAAGAGTGAAAACCAACCCTAGACCTAATGCCTAGTGATCAAATTTTGCTTGAAGACTCAGTGAAATGAAAAAAATTGACCTTGACACTTTAAAATGACTTTGAAAGAGCATGTTTGATCACTGGAGGAAGGCTGCAAAGACTGACTCTAACATGAACATGATGAAACCCTAGCTTAGATGGAGTGGGTAGGGACAATGAATTTTAAAAAACAAGGGATAGGGGTAGGGTGGCTTTAGGTGTTGTGATGAGGTATAAGGAAGTTAAGGAAAATTACCCCAAAAATTGAGGAGATAGAGTGATGTGTTAGCTTAATGTTACAAGTGAAATTTCTTGAAATAGGTATGGGTAGGTGGACCAAAATGTGAAAACACATGGATTTTTTAGTTTTCTTGTGGAAATGTAGTGGGAATTTAGTGTTTTGATGGAAACAATAGTAAAGAGGACTATTAGTGATAAGGGTTATTAGATTAGGGTCTGTGGAGGGTATGTAAAGGTTTTAGATGGTGGGATAAAGGTTTTTAATGGCTAAAACCAATCAAGAAAGGGAAACCCTAAAACGTGGTGGATCAAAAAACCTAAGGAGAGAAATCACTCATACACTGAAGAATTTACTTGAAAAATGTTCTGAGAGTGTCCAATTACTGATGAATATGCCAAAGATTCTTTGTACCCTTGTTTTGAACCTTTAAAATCTGAATTAGAGGCTAAAACCCAAAATCTTAGCGCTGTGGTAGAATCGTAGTGCTGCCTCTTAGAAACGTCGCACTGCCTCCATAAATGTAGCAAAGTGAATTTTCTTGTAATTTTATTTGGTTTTCTTACACCTTTGGCAATTGTAGAGTGTTCTGAAGGTTAGAGAGGAGCTCTATTGAACAAGAGAGGATAAAAGGAGTGGAAGAAATCATTTTTTCCTTTTACAACATCAATAAAACACCCTTTTTTGTCCTTTATTGAAATCATGATCATTTGAGAAACACTTTTCCTTTTTTGAAAAATTTCATAATGTAACAAGCTTTTGAAAGAAGAAAAATTGTCTGGCTTTATTTTCCTACCTAAGCTAACACCCTTTGCTGGAGTGGGGTCTCCTAAGTCTGAACTTTGAGACATTTTTGTAAGATATTTTGTAAGTTTTGTCGTGTGCAACACAAGTCAAGGGGCTTTGGGGCGGGTCAAATCCCCTCATGAGTTGTAATGGGTAAAAAGGGTAGAACTAGGGGCCGAAAACCAAAATTTGTGGACCTTAGAAGAGCTCAAGCTAAAAGTATAAATAAGATTCTAGATTGAGTCTATAGGAGAGAGGAGTGAATTATTGATGATAGATCGGACTGTGTTTTGATATTTTAGTGGTTTTCTGGGTAAAAAGGCTCCTGCTGGCTATGTGCGTGGATACCTTAGTCCTGCTGTGTGTGAACCTCGATGGCTGTGTGCATGGGTAAACTAAAGGGTTTTATAAGGAAGATATGAACTAGTTATGATTAAAGAACTTTCGTCGCTGATATATGAGTCTGAAATGCATCTGTTGTTTACTTTATGATCATTTCTGCATGTTATTTCCGTTTCCTATGTTATCTGTGTTTAGATAAATTTTGAAAATTCTTCTGGCTTTAGATGAATGTTTATTGAATGGATTTAGTACTATTAGGTTCTAATACTATATGTTAAGAGTTATTACATGGATTGTGGACTCCATTTTAACCTGCGCGCAAGATATTCTGCATAATTGACCTGAATTTGTCTATCAAGGGTTTCCTAGTTAGGGTGTCTGTGAAAAGGTCTGTTCATGATTATTTTTATAGATATAAAGGCACCCGCATCATTTAGTTCTCTATCAAGGTGTGGAAACTTGGTTCCAGCACCCCCCTGTACTACTTTAGGTGAGACTTTGACTTGCGCAAGAAGGTCACTGCTGAAAGGGCTAGTAGTAAGAGAGTTTTGTTGGTTAACCTCAACTCCGAACTTGGGTGAGGAACCCTCAATCCAAAAAATGGTTTAGTTTCCAGGACCGGGATCATTTTGAGAGAGGTTAGGTGATGTGGAAAGGTTAGTGGCATCCATTAAAGCCTGAACTAGATGACTAGTTTGAAAAACAGATTCAAGAATTTTCCCTAAAAGGAAACATAAGTAAGAAGTTGTCTACTGAAGAGTGGAAGAACAAGTATATTTTCACAGAGGTACATGAGATCTTCTTCGTGACCTTTGCGCATGAATTGGAGGAGTGGTTGTCAATATTAGCAGAATTCCAAACCTGTTGGAAGGACGATAAGGTCACGTAGTTGACCCCTGAATTGATCCAATACTTTGAAAAGACTTATAATTCCATCACCTAGAATGTAGATCACTAGGTAGACAAAATATTGGGTGGGTTTGTGACAAAATTTGCAGTAGATCAGTTTGTGTCATATTCTGAAGCTGAAAGAAGATTTTTCAAGGGATTGAGAGGTAAATTCTTACGAACTTTGCATCAGCTGATTAAGATGATATTGTGTGAAAAGGGTGTTTTGTGCAGCTACACCGAGTGAATGACCCTTGATTAGATCAAAATCACTATGCACAACGGAAAATATTATCGGGTCAATCATAGAGGGGAAAAATCTGTATACAACCCTATGAGAAACTCACATGATATAGAATGTAGCGGGGCTATGCATGCTGAAGGTAGCCCTCTTGCTACACCACCGTCGAACTCGCACTGGTGTAAGACATCCCCTACCCGACCACCACCCCCACCTGTGGAAGATATGGCCACGCATATGAATCTACTCACCTTTAAGGATGCAGGGGATGATGATATGGATCAATTTTGGTTTGTGTCTAATGCAGTGTGGACTGTGTAAAATGTTAATACTAATGTTGTCAAGAGAGCACAATTGGATATGGAATTTTAAGGTCACGCTTTAGATTGGTTCATGGGATACCTTGCTCAAAATGTAGATCCCATTGTTCAACAGATTAAGGATTCCCTAAAACAGAAATTTCAAAAGACAAAGTCCTATTCACAGTGCATAATAGAACTAAAAGATATCAATCAAGGGTCGAAGGAATCGGTCTGGGAAGTCGACCAACGACTGAAGCAAACCATTAGCAACGAAGGATTTCTTACGATGATAAGAAACATAAGGAATGGCTCATTTCCATTTTTTTATCACATCTGCACGGGCTTATGGGTCAGCAGAAGATTTATTCTCAGGCCGAAGCCATGGAAATTGCTATGAAATTAGAAGCTGCGCCTAGAGAAGATGCTTAATTTGGAGCACTGCAAATTCAAAGCCAATTGGAAGCTATGCACTTAGAAATTCAAAATTTATAAAGAGACCAGGGTAAAAAAGTTGGCGTAGATGTCTGGTGCATACGCTGCAAGGGTACTGGCCACACCAAAGATCAGTGCCCTATATTTTTTAATTACCTGCAAGTCGAGCAACCAAATCCACTGAGCCCCAGGGATGCTGCTAGGCCTATTACCCCACATTATGGTGCACCGATTTTAGGGTAGATGGACGACACGATACCGAAAATTGCCCATGGTTAGGAGCCTATGTGCCAAAGCTAAAGCAGCAGTGGTGTAGATTTTTTTCTTCAGTTGGTCATGATGAAAACTATTGCTAGAAGTTTGACCTAATGATAGATAATGCGAACCTTTACAGAGTTCAGGCTGACTCTTCGTCACCACCATCTCCCTTTAGATGGGGAGGATCCCCAACAAGAGGAAGGGGAGCGGAGAGAGGTGGAGGCCCAGGTCGGAGAAGAGGAAAATTAATTTTCTATAACTGTGGAGACACTGGACACTATACATGTGACTACTTGAACCCTGCGCGACAATCCTGTAGGTATTGTAAGAAATTTGATAATGTAATTGAATATTGTCCTATGTTAATGGCTAAAATGCAGGAAAAGCACCAGATGCTTACAAAAAACATACAAATGGTTAAATATGAACTGCGTGATGATGGTCCAAGTGTAAATGTAATTACACGTAGTGGTGTTGCCACTAGAGGCAATGAGGAAAGGGATAATGTAGAGGCACTGATCAGAAAGGTGTCTGACAAGAAAGAAGGACTCAACCTGTAGAAAGAAAAAGAGATTTTCATTGAAGCCAGGAAGTATTTTGTTGCTGCGGGAGCATCCACATCAAGGTCTACCATAGAACCAAAGGTTGATGATGAAGTCAAACCATTCCTACAAGCCTGCATTAAGCTACTGCGCAATCAAAAGGCAATAGATAATCTTCAGGCCCTGATAGACAACTACAAGGAAAAAGAAGTACCTCGAATGGAGACTAAGGCCATGAACAAGATTTATAAGCACAAGAAGGGAACTGGTTGGGAGATGCACATGACTATGCAGATTGGAGAGTATGAGATGGATCAAGTCATCTTGGATATGGGGTCTGATGCAAATGTCTTACCTAAGAAAACCTAGAAGAATACGGGAGAACCAAAGTTGGAATGGTCCACCATTTAATTATGCATGGCTAATCGGCAAAAGATCATTCCACTTGGAAGGCTTCCACAAGTCATGGTAGAAATTTCTAGAGTGAAGGTATGCATGGATTTCGAAGTAATACAAATTGTGGATGATGCAGACCCCTACCCTGTGCTATTAGGATTAGATTGGGCTATTGATATGGGAGGCATCATCAACCTGAAGCATAGAATCATGATATTTGAGAATGACAGTATGTGGGTGATAGTCCCACTGGATCCAGCATAAGGGTAATAATATACAGAGCCAGTACACGAAGGGGATGATGTTTACCATATTTACAATCTGACTACGTGGGACGCGGATTAGATCAATCCTACAACTAATGGAATGTTGAATTGGGAGAAGGATAGTTTGTGTTTCTAGAACTCGGATGGCGAGATCAAGAACTAGAAGAATTGGTTGCACAATGTATATGCGTTGCGCTACCTCAAGATAACAAAGAACTTCTAGCGCATCTCCTCAGAGGTAAGAGAACTACCCTATTTTGATGGTTTTGGTAGTTGTTTGGTCAATTTAGTGTGTCCTAAATTGCTAACATAAATTATCAACCAGGGATTCGTAAGCTGACGAAGTGTGGCGCACTATATGTGCAAGATAACCTATCTCTTACTTTTTGTCGTTTTTGGATTTTTATGAAATTCTAAAAGACAAGTATGGAGACAAATATTCAAGACAATGATTTCCTTCTAATGGCTTTCCAAACTTCAAAAGAATTTTAAAACACACAATGACAAAATTAATTCCTAAAAGGAAATGAAAATTGCATCACTATTCTAATCAAGCAAACAGTGAACTATTGATCATGAAACTCATTATCCTTGCTGCTGTCTAAACACAAAAGAAACTGTACTCAAAGAAAAGATTGCAAGTAAAGTAAAAATAAAATAAAATTACATCAACTCATATTCTGACCGCTCACCATTAGTCTAGCTATGGATTTCGGAGGTAATCATAAACAACTTGAGCAATCTGATATCTAATTTGCAGAAAAAGAAACTAATATCAAACTACAAAGTGTAATAATCCATAAAATGATCAACTATAGCTTCAGATAATAAATGTTTTCAGGCAATTTAAATATCAACTTGCAGAAAGTAAACTATCTCAAACAAACTCATACTTCAATCCCTCACCATTAGTCCAGCTATGGCTTTCAGAGGTAACTGAAAATGACATGAGCAATTTAATATTTCTAACTTGCAGAAAGTAAACTAATATCAAACTACACACTCATAATTCAATCCCTCACCATTAGTCCAGCTATGGCTTTCGGAGGTAACTGAAAATGACATGAGCAATTTAATATTTCTAAATCTAACTACTGAAGCAAATGTGCAAGACTGAAATAAACAAACAGTGCTGGAATTAAACAAAAAATAAGAAAATTAAATTAGCAGAAGGACAAGATGGATTCCATGTCATTAGTCATTATAAAACTATGTGCAAATGCCCGGGCTGCCATGAAAAATTATGCTAAAAGCTATGATTTTAGAAAGAAATCTAAGTAAGGAAATATGACAAAACAGAATTGAAAGCAACTTATCTAGAAAACATGTAAAAGCCTCCTTGGATAGCAGGGGCCCTCTGCTACCAATTTGGTGAAGTCCTTCAGCTCCTTAAATTTGTAATCAAAACAGCATCAAAGAACTGAATTTCTCTATTAAAAAAAACTCACAAATCTACATCCCATTCCATCTTGAACTTTGTTACAAAAGACTTATCTACTACTTTTTCATTACTTCCTCATTACCTATGATAGGAGAAAGCTTCTCCTATTTATACAAAATATGATCATCATTAATGGAGTCCAACTGAATCTCTCCCTCATCTCTAGGTATAATCAATAGAATAAATGGACACATGTCTTCCTACAGAGTTTCAACACAACTTGAGAATGAGACACATATCCTCTTGATCCATAATCTTCTCCAACCAAATTCGAATTTGGCTTTAGAGTGCCACATAAGGGTCTTCTAGAAGTCTCCTTTTGACCTACACATGTCACAAAACTCATAACACATATATAGATATATGAAACTATGTTAATTTTCTAGTTTCTAATCATAAATTCATTTAAAATACATAAAATAAATAACTTTGGAAAACAAGGATCCTAACCCATATATTTATGAAAATGGTTACTTGATGTAGGGTTTTAGGTCAAATGGCTATGAAATAAGAGCTAAATGGTTATGACATAATGGAAATATGTATGCATATAAAGAACACTTTTGAGACTCAACAGTAGTGTCAAAGTATTTGTGGAATCATTGGAAAAGGCCGTCCCAGAGGAACAAAGGTTCTGGGCACTTGATTTGGCTATGCGTGCAACCCCGACACGTTGGTGGGATACACACAAGGGTGTGTTTAAGGATTGGGAGGAATGTAGCCAGATGATGAAGTTGTGATTTGAACCTCCCACTACCCTGCCAATGGAGCTATTTTATGGTCAGGGAGACCCGCGCAAACAATTGTCCACATGGATGGAAGTGTGGAAGGAAAGGACTTGGGATGATTGGGTTCACATGTTTATCCACTCGTTAGGGCTGGTACCTACCACGTGGTATCTAGAAACATAGTTGTGCCAAGGAACTCGCCATTGGATTACAATGACCGGTGATTTCCTATCAACCTTTGGCTCGGTTGGGGGACCAGAGAAATTGGATGAAGCCCTAAAGGACATAGATGCCATTGTCTTTGATGAGTCTTGACCCTAAAAGGAATATGCTGCACTAGCCTGGGATGCACAGATGCAAGACATTTTCAACTGCAGGAAATTATCAATAGAGGATAATTAAGATGATCCAAGAAATGTCAACATCCCAGAATCTGAAGGGGAGCGCGCAGTTGTAGGGCCCGCATTAGCAATTGTAGATGTCACTAAACCTCTAAAATTGAAGGAAGAAGAGAATCCTGAGTTGGAAAAAATTAGGGATTACTGGGATGATGATACAGTAGGAAAGGTTGCGGAGCTGCTGACAGAGTGTCACGATCGGTTTCCTACAAATTTCTCTGAGCTCAAGGGAATTTTAGGGAACATGGGTGTTATGAATATCACATTAAATCCAGATGCACGCCCTTTGAAGCAGCGACCATACTGATTGAATCCAAAATATAAGCAGAAAGTCAAGGAGGAATTAGAAAAGATGGTGGCTGCAAGCATCATTGAGCCTGTAGAGAAGTTTGATTGGGTAAGCCCAATGGTGGTTCAGGAGAAGAAGACCAAAGGAAGGATAAGGATTTGTGTAGATCTACGCAAGTTGAATGATGCCTGTGTGCATGACCCCTTCCCTACTCTGTTTTCTGATGAAATCTTGGATAATGTGGGAGGCCACGAAGCTTATTCATTTACTGATGGATTTTCGGGGTATCATCATATCAGAATTGCGCCTGAAGGCCGCAGCAAGACCACCTTCGCAATAGAGTGGGGGTCTCTCCAATACATTGTCATGCCGTTCAGATTGAAAAATGCACCTGTGATATTTTCGTGCATGGTCATGGCTGTGTTCAAAGAATTCATGCATAAATTATTGGAGGCATATTTTGATGACTGGAAAATATTTTTATTGGTCAAGAAACATGTGTCAAACCTGTGCATGATGCTTGAAATTTGTAGAAAGCATCAGATTTCTCTTAACCTATAGAAATGTATATTTTGCGTGCCTTTTGGAATTTTGTTAGGGAATATAGTATGCCAACAAGTATTGATGGTAGACCAAGCCAATATCGCAGTTATCATCAACGTAGAAGTTCGTAATAATGAGAAACAATTGCGCTCCATTGTAGGACACATTGGTTATTATAGGAAGTTCATTAAAGTGTATGCTCTGGTCACTGCGCCGATGAAGAAGTTGCTAACGAAAGAAGTGTCATTTTTCTGGGATGAAGAATGTCAGAAGAGATTTGAGCTGCTGAAGGAGAAAATGGTCACTGCACCTATCTTGATATTCCCAGATTGGTCTAATGTTTTTCACGTGCATGTGGATGCACATGGTATAGTACTTGGGGATGTATTAGTGCAACTAGGGGAAGGAGACATTGATCACCCTATTTCTTTTGCCAGTAGGAAGATCTCTAGTGCAAAGTGAAACTACTCAAGTAGATAAATGGAGGGATTGGCCATGGTGTACACTCTACACAAATACATGAAATATATACTAGGAGGGAAGTTCAAAATGTTCAGTGACCATTCTTATTTAAAATACCTAGTCAATAAGCCTGTGTTGGGGGGGAAATTTGCAGCTGGTTGCTACTCTTTCAAGAGTATGACTTTAAAATTATTGTGAAGCCTAGAGTATTAAATGTCGAGCCTGATAATTTTTCACGGATCGAAAGTGGGTAAGAACAAACCAGTCTGGAGGGGGTGTTACCCAATGCATAGCTCTCTGCTATCAAGGTGGTTGATGAGAAATTTGCTGATATTATTCACTTCCTGACCACGAGAAGCGTGCCTGCTCAATATTCAGTACAACAGAAGAAGGAGTTGGTTGCATGCACAACTGATTTTACCTTGATTATGGGTCAATTGTATAAGATGGGAGTAGATGAAGTATTGAGGAGATATGTGTTGGAACATGAAATGTAGTATATCTTGGCTGAGGCTCATGGAGGGGTGGCAGGAGGTCACTATGCTAGAAAATCCATTACGCAGAAGGTGTTGTGTGCTGGGTTATGATGGCCCACACTGCATAGCGATGCACATGCATACTGTCGCACCTGTGATACATGTCAGCGAACAGAGAAGCCCTCACGCAGAGATGAAATTCCCCTACAACCATAGATGGCCCTATAGGCCTTTGATAAATGGGCTATAGATTTTTTTGGACTAATCAACCCTCCAGGGAAGAAGACATGAGCGTGCCATATCATCACTGCCATTGATTATGTAACAAGATGGGTAGAAGATAAGGCAGTTAAGAACTGTAATGAAGATACTACTGCATAATTCATCTTTGAACAATTTTTGACCAGATTCAGATGCCTGAAGATATTGATGAGTGATAGAGGTATGCACTTCATTAATGAAACCATTGAAGCTCTGACATAGGAATTTCAGATCCAACACCAGAAGAGTACCCATTATCACCCACAAGTAAATGGCGCATTAGAAGATTTCAAAAAAATATTAGAGAATGCGCTCAAAAATATCTATAATTCCAATCAGAATGACTGGGATGTGTGCATCCCATCTATGTTATGGGCTTATAGGACCACATGCAAGAAGTTGACGGGGAAAACACCTTTCAAGATGGTATATGGGAAGGAAGCAATCATGTCGATGGAATATATTTTCCCAAGCCTGTGCATGACAAATTTCACTAATATGGTCAAGCCTGAAATTATGGAGGAATGCTTGGCGCAATTAATTGCCTTAGAAGAAGATCGGTTCATTTCTAACTTCCATAAGCAAGTGCAGAAGGCGCTTGAAAAGGCTTGGCATGATAGGCACATTAGGAAAAAAGTATTTCAGGAGGAAGATTTGGTCTTGTTATACGACAATCAGTTTCTGTGCTACCCAGGGATGTTCAGGAAACATTTCTTGGGGTCATATATTGTGAAGGAAATCACTGATAGCGGTGTGGTGTGCTTGGCCACAATGCGCGGTGAGAATATTCCTAGTTACTTCAATGGAAGCCGTTTGAATCCATATAGGGATAATCCCGTGCCGACCAAATGACTATATGGCCGAAGCATAAGAATCAAAGGGTCTGCATGCAACACAGAGGGAAGGTGCATACAGGTGTGACAGAAGCACAGGGGTAATGCGTAGGTGGAAAAAATAGCCGTTGGAATAATGAAACTGGGTGAAAAGGTGATTTTACTGTGGGATGGAGTAGGTTTTAAGCATTTAATGAGGCGATCTTACAGGATTTCTAATAATTTTTATGGAGGTAAATTTAAATTAATGAAAATATGACCATTTTCACAATGGAATGCTTATAAAAAGAAGGGCACGGGTCGCAATCAGTTCCTTTGCTTTCTGAGTACATTGTGCCCTGAGTTGATACATGATTTTTGCTATAGCTCTATCTGTGAGCCCTATATGTCTAGCTGAGAAACCCCATTTGACATAAGTAATCCAGAGTTTATCTTCTGCCCAAGAATGATAGCCACCGACCCTATAGACCTATAGAGGAGCACTCTACGCCCCTCATTGCATCAAATGAGCTGGGAATGGATGACGTTCAGGAGGTGATCCCTGAGGTTGAAGAAGTCGTGTCCACGCTGGCTAAGGGAAAAGGGAAAATTTCGAAGTGGGCTTCCTCGAAGCTGCGCACCTCTCCATGGCATGTGACGTCCCCACACCAGGCCACTAAGGATTAGTCCCCCATGGGTGATCCCTCGAAGAGACCAATAAGTGCTGTATAAGAGGCTGTGTTTGTTGAGCCCATCCCTTGGCAACCACCATATGTAAAGCTGTGCAATCCCTCTGTGCACGCACCAAAGAACGTAGATTCAGTGCGGGAATACCTTCAGATGAAATTGGTCCCGCAGGACATTCCCCTTGCTGATATGTTCGACAAGCTCCTAAATATCAAGTTTGATGACCATGATTTGGCAAACAAAGACACGTTCCCTAAGATAGCACTGGAGAAATATTTGGAGTGAGTACTCTATGAAGATGTGCTGAAGGTTGAGCCAATGCATTGGGCGTGCGGGTTGCACAAAATTGGAATCCTAAATCTACTGAGGATTTTGCATTTTTGGGAGGTGCCCAATCACCAGAATTTGCGTGCTCCAGCTTTTAGCCTTAGTCCACGATGGCTGCCTGTGGATTTGAGGGAGAATTATGATATAAACTGCACTAATCCATCAGATCACCGCCCTGCCCAAGAAGGGGCCTCATCCAATGACGCGTTTTAGAAAAATCAATGAGCTCAAGGTTGTGCCAGATCTAAAGCAGAAGTACAATGTGGAGAGGGAAAAAAGGGGATTCCTAGTTCAAACCATCACTGACTCGGGAGTGCGCCTGGGAACTCTAGTACTCGGTTGCAAGTTAATGAGAAAATATCGACCAAAGGAGGTCCCAATGCATGTCATTTCTTTGGCGGGGCAATGCGAGAAAGGGGTCAGTTATAATTGGTCCCAATACCTTTGTGAAGAATTTTTGGATAATTTGCACGAGGCGCAGGAGCTAGGTAAACAATTTTGCTACTCTTGGATGCTATTTCTCATTGCACTGGTCACATGGGAGACACCGTTAGATGTAGTCCTCCCCAAGGTAGAGCCAGGCATATGTGAAGGGGCGCGGTACTCCAATATGTGGGATTCCCTTGATCCCAAGTGTGTTAGGGAAAACAAGATATTCTGGGCACTCCTTGAAGGCACACTGACTTTTTCCATCCATTCATGACCCAGAATCTCGCCAACGGTATATGAGAAGTACAAGAGTGTCACTGAGTTCCAAGTAAGCATGCACAATGTGCACATCAAGGATTGTAAGGACCCTGCATGGTATAAATTTCTACTCATGGTAACAGAAGAAGAAGTTGACTAGGTTGTGGCAACTTGGCCTAAAGCATGGAAAGTCAGGCTTGGCTCCACCCATCCCATTATTCCATCTACATTAGGAAAATAGACAGCTCTGAAGAACATCGAGAAAGGAATCGAGTTGCACATTGAGAAAGAGGTTGAAACGTGTGCTGAGAAGAATGGCGGAAAGGACTTTGAGGCAGATGCGAAGAAGGATCCTGACATAAAGAAGGATACATAATATGATATGGGAGGTGAGGCTGATGTGGACCCCACAGGTTTAGATGGGTTAGACGGTGATGGTGCTGAATCTCTGCGTGGCACCAATACAAGCGCAACAGCTTCAAAAGGCACGCGCAAAAAGTAAAAGGGGTCCAAGGCCGAAGGGGATGAAGAGGTCACTCTGACAGAAGAGGACCTCGATAAAATCGTGGATGCAGTTGCTTTTGTGTCTTAGGACAGATGGATTGCTATGGAGGAGCAATACAAGGCCACGGTGGAGGCCTTGCAGTTGGGATTGCAAGTTTTACAACTAAAGACAAACAATTTGAAAGTGAGAGTGGCCCAAGCGAGGTCGATATAAGCGAGCCTGACAATAGCCATAATCACCACATCAACTGATAACAAGATCTGCCCCTTCCCAGGTGCAGCCATGACAATGGAATGACTAGAGCTGTGCACGCAGGTCCAAACCTTCCCTGAGGTCGGCATTGAGCTAGCAAATCTGTCTAGTGGAAAGCTATGCGCTTTCCAAATATTTATTTCCGCTGAGCTGCAATGTAGGTAGGCATGCATGTAACAGAAATTAAGTGAAGCTGAGCAAACAACAACCACAAAAACAACATAATTTCTCCAGGCACACACAGTGCAACAGATGGTTGTGGCTCAGTATGCGGAATTGGAGAATTTTATAGATAGATTGTGAGGTGATCTTCCGGAAGTGGTCATCCTGACGTCCACCATGCCGCATGTTAAGATTGAAAGCCTGGTTGCCATGCTCAAGGCATCTAGATCCAAAATGTAGATGTGAAGGCAGAATTTGAACATCAAATTGCTGCATTACAGGCTAAGCTGTAGCCTGAAACTCCCCCAGAGGTGCGTGCACAATGGGCTGCCCTAGTCAAAGAATCATCCGCGAGCATTTCCGCTAACGTCGACAAAGGCTTAGAGCTATTGGAGACCGCCATGAGACTGTGGAACTATGTGCAAATAGATCCACTCTTCAATAATATTAATCAAGAGATTCGTTCCAAGGAAGCAAGCGTTCGATGATCTGCAGGAGGCCTTACCTACATTCATTCCTGCCCAGCACATGGACTGTCTTCAGACCAGTCAGGTGTTCGGAGATGAGGTTGAGGAGCTCCGCCAAAAGAAGTATATTTTTACTGACCATATGAAGCCATGGGCGGATGAGAAAATGAAATTGTCTCAAGGTCTAGATGCTGCAGTTAAGACCCCTAATCAGACCCTGTAGAGTGTCAACCTAGCCGCAAAAGTGTCGACTTCAAAAAAGCTGGTAGAGACTGCGCAGAGCGCAATAGGTCAAAGTGCGGGCATCTTGGCATCCTTTGCTACTGCCATTGAAGAGCTCCAGAATAAGATGTTGAACCCAGTGCTACTGTGACTCGGGAAAAGTCATAAGATTGTGTTGGGGGTTTGTTGGAGTGGGGTCCCCTAAGTCCAAATTTTGAGACATTATTGATATATATTTTTAAAATATTTTTAAATTTTAGTCGTGTGCAACACAAGTCAAGGGGATTTGGGGCGGGTCAAAGCCCCTCATGATTTGTAATGGGTAAAAAGGGTAGAACTACGGGTTGCAAAACACGATTTGTGGACCTTAGAAGAGCGCAGGTTAAAATTCTAAATAAGAGTCTATATTGAGTCAATAAGAGAGAGGAGGGAATGATTGATGATATATCAGGCTATGTTTTGATATTCTAGCAGATTTTTCTGGGTAAAAGGGCTCCTGCTGGCTGTGTGCATGGAGACCTTAGTATTTTTGTGTGCGGCCCCGCTGTCTGTGTGCGTTGGTAAACTGAAAGGTTTTGTAAGGAAGATCTGAACTAGTTATGAATAAAGGGCCAATAGTAAGAGGGTTTTGTTGGTTAACCTAAAATCTGAACATGGGTCAGGACCCCTCAAGCCAACACCCTTTGAAGAACATTTCTATGGTTAAAATGACTCTTTTTCACCTCCTTTATGACATAATTTTGGACATTTATGGTGGCGAAATAAAATATACCTAGAGACTGACCTATGTGAAAGCATGGTAACTGACCTAAGACTCTAGATGATAATGGAGGACATGACTCATGAAATGAAAATAACCATGAATAGACTGGAGGGAGTAGCTTTTTAAGACCTAGACATATACATTGAACAAAATTTTATTTGAAAATTAACTTGAAAATATAAAATTTTGACCCATGACCACTTCTAAGCAAATATAAAAGAGTACATTTGATCGCTGAATATTAATACACTAACACATACAATGCTAGAGTGCTCCAAGAAAACTCTAAGTGTCCAAGAGTGAGAGAGATAATAGAGAGAGAGCTCCAAAATTTAACTTATAAAAGGTACCAACTGATCCTTCGAAGCCTTTTTATTAACACCGCCTTTATTTTCTTCAATTTTCCATTATTTTCCTTCATTTTCCTCCCAACATGTAACCAATGACCTTTCACCTTCCTTTTCTCCTAATTTCCATTATTTTCATAAATAATTTCCAATAAATTCAAATTTTCCTTTCCAAAGCCTTTGTCATTTCCTTTTCCAGTTTCCTTAGCCATAATAAACCAATTGAACACCCACTAGGGTATTTTTCCCAACATTCAACTTGGAATAAGTGTCCCATGACCGTGTTTATTATTTTTCCTTTATTAAATTTTATTACATGGAATTTTTACCAAGACTATTACAGAAACCTCCCCCTTGGTGGAACACTGTCCTAGGTGTTGAGTGACACCTACAACCAATAATATTGTTGAAAGAAAAACATAATTCCCATGGAGATTTATAGCTTAGCTCGTCGCAATATTTACAATGATAAACATGCTGAGAAGAAAACCAACATGACAAACATAACATCATGACAATCATAATGACGTGACACTCATACCTATTATTGGAGCTTTATAAAAAAACTCATGGCAGTATTTACATCCATATACATATGTACATATATCAAAACATCACACAAAACATTAGGGGAATTTTGAAGTCTAAAATGGGCCTCCTAAGGAAATAATAAAATAATATCTAAACCAATAAAATAATATTTATGAATTTGAAATTCACTTTTTGCACCACAATCTATGTAACCATAGTTAAATTCAATTCAAAAGTTGTACCAAAATAAAACTAATAAAAAAACTGTATTGATGTGACTATAAATAAGAATGATCTTTTCAAGAAAAAATCATTATCATTGAACAACTAATTCATTTGTCCTTTGTACTTAAATAACTTAAAATAAAATATAAATATAAATTTATAAATTCTTAATTATATTGTATGCTATTAATTAAAATTTATATTATTTAAATTGTATAATAACATGTAATTAATATATTATATAAAAATAATATAGTATAATATAATATAATAAATGTATAGGGATATGCATTGTTTCTTTCAAGAAATATGAAATGACAATAATATATTTTTATTCAAAAAGTGTGAAATGACATTTATTATGAGTACTTAACTTTGAATTTAAAAGTACTTAGAGCACTACCATGGTTAACCATGATTTTTTATCCACCATTGAGAATGTGACAAGTAAATACCTTTAACTCAAGCAATGCCACCTCAACCATTAGGGATGATGTCATCGCCTAAAATGTGATTGGTTCTCATAAAGTGAATTTTGATTGTACATTTCCTTAGGAGGCTCATTTTAGACCTCAAAATTCCCCTAATGACATATACCAAAAAATTTTCTCAACCAGAAAATAGAAAGGGATACATAACCCACATCTAGTCTACCATCTCCTGTGTAGCTTCATTGGGTCCAAAGTGCTTCCACAACACTTTATCCTTCTCGATTTTTCGGTTTCAGAGCATGAGCATTTTTATCTGCAAAATACACCGCTATTCCAGCTGAAATTCTCCTTTTGGCTCCACCTACAATATATACCATTCAATCACATGATAAACATATTTAACATACTTGTTAAGTAATGACACATCGAAAACATCATGGAAAACATCATGGAATTTCACTATCGGAGGTAGTGCAAGTTGATAGCATACTGGTCCAATCCTTTCAAGAATATTGAAAGTTCCAAAAAACTGAGGTGCCAACTTGCCACATGATCCAATCCTGAAGGAGATCTTCTTGGGCTTCTGTGTAAGTACACTTGTTCCCCAACCTTAAACTCCTTAGACATCCTCAACTGAGCTACATAAATTTTCTTCATGTCCCCTGATACCTTTATATTCTTCTTGATTACCTGCATTTCTTGTTCCATATCGTCCAACATGTCTCGTCCTATCAACACACTGTTCACTGGATCACTCCAACTTATGGAAGTATTACAACTCTGCCCATACATTTCCTCAAACAAACTCATTCTTAGTGACTCTTGGTAACCATTATTATAAGTGAACTCAATCAACAAAAGGTACTCCTCCCATCTCCTCTGTTGATGCATCACATACATCCTCAACATGTCCTCCAAAATCATGTTGAACCTCTCTATTTTTCCATCTATCTGCAGAAGATAAGTTGTGATGAAGGCCAACTATTTCCCTAAACATGCAAATAGCTTCTTCTAAAAATTGGAAGTGAACTTGCATCCCTGTTTGACACAATATTTCACGGAAAACCATGTAATCTTACCACATATATGATGAATGAATGTGCTACATCACTAGCTGAATAAATAGACTTCATTGGAGTGAAGTGTGCTACTTTTGTCAACCTGTCCACCAAAACCATGTTGGAATCACGCTATGTATATGTCCTCAGCATACCTGTGATGAAGTTTATGGAAATTGCCTCTCATTTCTACTATGGAATCACAATCAAATGTAGTAGTCCACCTGGATGCTTACATTCTGTATTTACCTGCTGATAGTCCAAACATCTAGCCACAAACTCTGCCATTTCTTTCTTCATATTCGGACAATGATAAATTTTTTTCACTACTATCAACGTCTTCGGATATCTTCGGTGACCTGAATATGATTTCGCATGAAAATCTCTCAATATAGTCTTCTTGAGCTCATTGTTGTCCGACACATATATCCTCTCCCTAAATATGATTAAATCATCTACTTTAAGAGGATAGTTCACATCCTGATCACCTGTACCCTATTGTGACCTATGCCTAAGCTCCATGTACCTACCATCCTACTTTCCTGCCCATAAGATCCAATCCTGTAAGTCTATCCCATAAGAAATCATAATTGTTATATGATTCACCTATATACTCATGCTAAGAGCATTTTCAACCCTATTATCTTTTCCCTTGATGTACGTAATCTCAAACTCAAACTCACTAAAAGTGGCAAGCCTTCTAGATTTCCTAGCATTCAGATTCAACTTGTCAAACAAGTATCTCAATCCACTATGATCACTCATCAATATAAACCTACTACCAAGAAGATAGTGACTCCACATATTCAATTCATGAATGATCGCTACTAACTCAAGATCATGTGTTGGATAATTATGCTCATGCTCATTTAGTTTGCATGACGCATAGCATACTACCTGTCCTTCCTGCATAAGGACTCCAACAAGTCATATCTTGTAAACATCTGTACACACCACAAAATCTTTGTCTAGATTTTCAATATTTAACACTGGAGAATTGTTAAACAACTGCTTCAATTGCTCAAAACTTGCCGCACATTCCTCTTCCCACTCAAATTTTTTACCTTTCCTTTGCAGTGACGTAATAGGATATGAAATCCGTGTTGAGCCTCAAAATTGTGCTTTCCTTCACTTCATTTTACCTCATTTTCCCTTGTCCATTGCTATCTTAGATCCAATTGATCAATAAATATAGTTAAAATTACTTCTAGAATGATTTACATGACTGACTTGCTAAGTTTTGTGATTTTTGCCATTGTAAAGCATTTTGGCCGGAACTAGCTGCAGAATGCAGACATTCCGTAGCTAACCGGCGATTCTGCAGATGCCTTCATGTTTGAGTATGTTTCAAGTGGCCTCTTGAGAAAAACCGCATATGGGCATGATCCACGTCATGTCTACATGGTTCGTTGCTCATCATGGAGGAAGAAACGAATTCTGGGTATGGTTTTGAACGTGGGAACACATTTAGAAAGGAAGACTTCTATTAGGACTGTCTCAGTCCAGATGTCTTTTCCTCTTCACGCAGCCACTTCAAAGAGTCCTAACGTGATTCCGATAAGGAAAGACAGTGTTCCTGAATTGTTGCAATTATTTTTATGTGCATTTGCTTTATAAACGCTTGGAAGACCGAGAGCTATGTTGGAGATTTTATGTTAGATTTGCTACTAGATTTTGTTTAGACTCTGTGCTACATTTCTGAAGACGCAGAGTGTTATGTTCAAGTTCTTTCATCTTTAATGGAGCAGACTGTGTTGTTTTGAAGCGTGATTTAATTTGGAGTTGAATTCCGTCAGGTGGTAGAGGGCCCCTGCCTCTTGCACGGATTTATTTTGCGTAAATTAGATAAGTTTCCTAGCTGCCTTTACGTTTTGCATTTGAATTAATAGTTTTTTTAATTAGCTACTGTAGTCGTACTCATTCTAATTCTTCCACAAGAAGATGCTCTTCCAAAAGACTATAATGATGAATGTTGAATGACTATAGTATTGTAGGATTAGGATTTGAATTTATAATTGTTTTAACTAGCTACTGTAGTTATATTCATTCTAACTCTTCCACAAGAAGACACTCTTCCAAAAGATTATAATGATGAATGATGAATAGCTATGGTACTGTAGGATTTAGTTGTAGTTTTTGTTGTTCACTATCACAGTTACACTTGTTCTAATCACTCTTCCATAAGAAGAAACTCTTTCAAGAAATTCTTAAGAAGTTCAAGACATGACCGTGATAATGAATGATTTAGTTGTGTGTTTGTACTAAGTATCATCTCTGTTCTTGCTCTTAAACGCTTGCCCAAGACATCATAATGACGAGTAGGGTATGGATATGATATCTTAGTTTTTTTTCATTTGCTTTCAGTCTATTTGCTTACAATTGCACTCAATTACATAGTCAGAATTGTTCTACCTCTTCCAAAAGAAGGAACTCTTCCAAAATATCACTAATGATGAACAAACAGATTGTGTAACTTCATAGAATAATGCATGTTAGCATAGTTAGAATGCTCCGGAGTTTCATTGCATTTAAATCATGTTCAATTACTTTGTTTCAAGTTTGATGATGACTTATAGTTCAGCATTGTTCTAGATTAGTGGCATCTTAGGTTCATTCTTAGATTAACTCATTGTACTTGCACTCCATATTCAAATTGTCTTCCATTGCACAATAGATTATTTCAGTTGTTAGGATTAACAAGACAACCTTCGTTATTCACAAACCTCTTCTTGTTCTAAAATCTACAAATGATCCATAACCACATGAACAGAAGACAACATCACTATAAGGCCTGAAGTATCTCTGCAATTTCCTTATCATTTCATAAACAGAGTCCTCCCTCAAAAGCCTACTTTGAAAAGAAATCAATAACTTTTGAGTAAAGGTTTTGTGACATTCAATTAAATTGCAGAATAGAGATAGGAACTAGTTCTAGAATAGAAGATCTTATGATGATAACAATGTTTTTCCTCTAAATATGTTTCAAATCTCTAATCAAGGACAAAATATTGCATCATTGTAAGTTAGTTGTTTCACTGTTTAGTTAGAGGATTTGCATGCTTAGTGATCATTTCTCAAGTTTAGTTTGTGTTTTGAATCAATTGTTTGAAAGTCATTATCAAGCTTTGCTTTTATTTAGTCATAGTTTAGATTCAGCTTCAGTGTTTCCAATTGCATTTGCCATTTGTTATCCATCAGTTAGGTTTAACTCTGTTTTTAATCATCAGCTCATTTCCACTAGCTTTCTAGGCATTTTTCCTGCAAACATAAAACCACCAAAAGACCAAAAACATCATAAATCATCACAAAAGACCAAAAACATCACAAAACACTACACACAACGCATTAAGAAACAAGCACCTAGGTACATACAGTACACTTCACTTCAGCAGTTTATAAATCCTGGTTGACAATTAAATGAGCTCAGTTTAGGAGACTAGATTGAGACCAAACAATCCGAGAGAATTTTCTTACGAACCTTCTATAGTAACTTGCTATTCCCATGCAGTATCTTAAATCATCCACATTTCTAGGAGCTTACTTCTCCATGATAACCCTTATTGTTAGTCTGAAATTTCTTGAAATGTGTACCAAAAACACTTCACTTAAGTCAATGATGACAAGTGACCCTAACAACCAATAAGTGGACATTTATGCCTTAGATCTGCAATAATAAAAAGAGAAAAACCTGCAGTAAAAATATATATGCGATCCAAAATAGAAAACAACAATATAAATCCAATACAATAACCCAATTCAGAAAAGACTTTAAAATGAATAATAATTTTTATTGGTAACACCTAGTGAAGGAGATCTACAAAATGGGTCTGCAAATCCCCCTCCATGGGATGGGTCATTTAGATGTCCTTGATGCTTCAGTGATTGATTATCTCTCTCAATATGTGAAAAACCCAAAACAACATGTAGAACTCTAGTGGGAGCTTGAATGCAAGAAGACATTAATGGTGATGATAATTATCATGGTGAAAAATGAATGGAAAGCCCTCATATTTATAGCAAAGTATTAGGTTGATCTCGAAAATGGGGAATAATAAAATATTATTAACAAAAATCAATATCTAACAGTTAGGAATACTTTATAATATTTTTTGGAGAGGGAAAAGATATTCAAAATGGTCAAATATCTTTATTTATAAATAATTAAAAAATAAAATGATTTATTAATTATTTCATGAGGATTAAGAAAGGTGTGAAAATGAATAAATATTAAATAGTGATTTAGCAATTATTCCAAAAATAAAATTAAGGAATAATAAATAAATAATGATTTATTTAATTATTCCTAGGTGATTTAGTCAAATGTGACAAGGAATAATGATTTTATAATTATTCCTAGAAGGTGAACGTCCCTAGGTATTCCTAGGTGTAAGTGTCTACTGCGGTTCTCAGGCATGGTGTGTCCAAGCGGGTAATGTTGCTATTCTATTGGTCGTAGTTGGTTGGCCTTATACGAGCGAAATATGAAAGTAGTAGTTGTTCCCTGCCTTGCCTAAGCTGCTGGTTCTATACACTTCTTGCATCATCAATGTATTATATATGCATATAACCACTTCCCTCATGTGGCCCAAGAAACTGGGAATTTAAGGAACAAAATTGGGGTATAAAGATGATAGATAGTGCGAACAAGAATTAAATAAATAATGATTTATTCAATTATTCTCATGGGGTTTTTTTAATTTTAATGAGAAATACTTTAATAAAAATGGTTTAATAAAGTATTTCCTATAGAGAAAGTGATTTTACTATGGTAAAATTAAACCTACATAGTGAATTTCGATCCACCTAGTTAGAAATGGCTAGGTGATCGTTTTTTGGTGATAACAGATTTTCCCCCAAAGTATGAGTGTTAAGATAAAATTGTATGAACAAAATATGTTGTAAGTTACACTTCCACGAGACAACAAAGGGGAATTATAGAGAGAGAGAGAGAGAGAGAGAGAGAGAGAGATAAAACTGAAGCAATATAAAGAAGGACAGAGGAATGGAGGGGGTGAGACCCGATAAACTGATATAAGTCTCCTTTTATTTTGGAGTACATGATCTCAAATGATGCGGGGGAGGCATACCCATATATGCTGAGATAAATGAGTACAAATAATATTAATGGTGAGCCCAAAAATGTGGTACTGAGTTACAAAGTACATGATACATGATATCCTCACATCAATGGGCTAGAAAATAATACAATGAATCCCATATACATAATGCGCCTAGAAACACAAAGGTCAAGACTGAATACGATAACATCTGAGTACATGAGACATAATGCCCCTTGAGCTAACATGGTGAGGGGGAGTCACAACCAAAGAAGCCCTGTTGAATAGGAAAGGGCTCTAAATATTTGAATGTTTCGTCTAAAGGAGACATGCACGTTGTGGGCATTTCAAGTGGCTAAAACCGAACCCATAAAATATGCAGAACTATATCTGAGGCCGGATCATAATATGCGAACATCCGATCATGTTTGTGGCTACCTGAAGGGCCACCCCATCATGAGGTTTGAAACATCTCACACACACCTCGGAATCACTGGAACAATTTGCTGGATCACTAGACTATCGAATGTATGATTCTCAATCGTGCGATAATGAGCTGGAGTCGAGCACGTGAGAAAAAACCAAGTCAAAGGGAAATGATGATTCCAATTTCTTGATCTAAGGCATAGAACAATGAAGATATCTAGAACCAAGGTACACCTCCCTCTAGACCACACTCGAATAAATGTGCTGAAGTCGACAAAAGAGGGCCCACCGGAGTTGAGGCAATGAGTAATCCTCAACAAAGGCATG
This sequence comes from Pinus albicaulis, assembly GCA_034641835.2. Taxonomy (NCBI): domain Eukaryota; kingdom Viridiplantae; phylum Streptophyta; class Pinopsida; order Pinales; family Pinaceae; genus Pinus; species Pinus albicaulis. The sequence continues at coordinate 877,652,142 of CM076584.1, read as the reverse complement.
AGGGATCATAGGAAAGTGACTTATGGATTGACACCAGGGATGATGATGGAAGGGAACAATATGAGAGGCGTACATAAGAATTCCCTTTTCAGAGCATAATATGCATGGTTGACATGGAAGTGATAGACTCAATTCCAAAGGAGATGATTAATTACTAAGACAGAGGCATTTTAAAGATGAAACGATATAGCTGGAGGAAAAAATGATCAAAATGGGATGAATGCGACAAAAATATGGATGGAATACTATAATAGGATTCAATGGGACTCAAAATAGACTCCATGAATGCAAGGGTGAATCATCTTAGATGCTCTGAAAAAGGGTGACTGGACAATGCTGCCACATGGGAGAGGCCCAAGAGGGATCATAAAAACATGAGAAAATAATAGATAGTCACGATGAAAATCCACACATGAATTGAGCAGTGCAAAGGTAAAGTGGTACCAAATTACATGTGGCTCATATGATGGAATTCAGTTTTAATTGGTGGTAAAGTTAAACATCATGGAAAAAATGGCTTCCCGGTGAAGTGTCAAATTAGCTAAAACAAAGGGAGACCCATTATAAAGCTCAGAGGGAGATTTCCAGTGGTTCTAACGACTCATCAAAATGAGCTATAGTTTGGTTGTAATGGGAAACAAAAAAATTAGGTTTTTTCCTATAAAATGACATCTTTCCCCCAAATCCAATTCATTTGCATAGTGAGTTGTGGGAGAATTTGGAGAGGAGGAGAAGGCCCTAAATCTTGTGGAGATTGTAGCAGAAAAACTAACCGTTAGAATCAGGATTTGCGAGTTGGAGGTAGGTAGTCTAACCTTACTTGTCAATTTTGGTGGTTTAGACTTTCAGATTAGGGCTATAGTTCACTATGGGAGACCCCTGCTTATCCTCATGGTCACAACACACTTTTGGGGCATTGTTCTACATTATGGAATGTATAAACTAAGCTGATAAGTGTGTCCAATGCATTTTGAGGGAAAAAACTATGTTCTGGGCTTAGAGGAAAATAAATATTGGTGGTCTCTCTTGAGCTAAAGCTAAGAACCATAAATGTATGGATTTGAATCTAAATTGATAACAAATAATTATATTTTGTAGGTACGGAAGAGCTAAAGTTTGAATGGCGAGAACGAGATTTGGAAAATATTCATGCTAAGATTTAGGGGAACCCAACAGTTAGAGGAGTTATGGATCGATATGGGGTTCTTAAGTTCTTGGAGAACCCATTGATGAGGGTTGGCGAGCCCTTACTATTGAGGATTGTGAGCTACTGGGACCCATATCAGAAGGCATTTATGGTACAAGGGTGTACGGATCGATCTGCTGATCCATGACATATAATTTTGGACAAGAATTCCCCCCTTGTGGGTGGTAGGGTAGATACATCCAGTGCTACCTCTTGGGAGGCATATAGGAGAGTTTATGGACTGCCATTATAGACCTAGCACTCATGAAAACAGAGCAACCATTCAGATCGTTTAATTAGAGAGGCTCGAGAGACGAGATACAACAGCAATAGTGTTTCAGATCTTGGGTAGTCATGCCTTTCATCACGTCATTGGGGGCCAGATGATGCTTGTGGATAATGTACTGGTAGGGACCTACTATGGGTGGGCCTAGATGATGTTGTCATCATTAAAACAACATTTTAATCTATGTAGGTGAAAAAACAATGATGACTATTTGTTTGGGACAGTTGTGTGCTCATTCTTCTTTGAGAAGATCCCCACCATCCGACTACATGTAAAAATCCGTGATGGGGGCCCACAGGAGCCTAGGATGCATCGCTAATATGACGAGGTGGAGGAGGGGGAGTCGGATGAGTGTTCTGACATGAGTTCTTTGCACATTAGGATGATATTACATTGTACATAGATGACTATCCGTATAGTGGAATGAACAATTAGGGGTATCCTAACTTATGACTTCTGCTTAGATGAGCATGGGTCCATATGGTAAGTGAAATTTTCTATATTTTGATCACATGTAAATTTTAAAATATATATATATATATATATATATACACATATGTAGATATGGTAATGATTTCCAAACTTATGGTATGAAAATATAGCATCGGTAAAACCAAAAATATTTATAGGTCGATCTGCAACACTCGGGGCTGTAGATCAGGGTGGTTCAACATCACGACAGAGATTCGATAGTGATGCTATACTGGAGTACCTCTGCCATGGGTTTGACGTGCTACTGAACGGGGTGACAGAGCGTAGATGGAATGAGTTAGAATATTGGTATACGGATGATTGTACTAGTCTTCCCTTGGAGTGGCGAGGTATCATGAGGCACATAGCTATGGACGGTCAGGAAATTCAAGAATTATGAGTTCGTGGTGTGGAGCCATTGGCTCGAGAGCTCCAGATGATAGTGACTAGGGATAGGGACATGTGGGTCTCATTTTTTTATGGTAACATGCTATGGGCATGTCATATGTATGTGGAGTAGTGGAATCCAAACACTTATATGTTGGATATGATGATACATAAGGTCGTTTTGCATATTTTTGTGATGATTGTGGTGTGCCATTTGTTTATGCTATGGTTGCCTTCTTGTATATACATATAATAAATTCCAATCTAGAATGTTATTTACAATGGTATCTACATAGTGATTTTGGGCTCTAGGAACATGATTGAATGTAATGAATTCAAATTCACGTGCTAAAATATTGACTCATAGATATTTTATAAATATGATAGGATTAAGCACATGATAAATTCCATTCAATTGCATGACAAGTAGCAAGGAATTGAGATGAACATGAAGGTGAAGGATGCGAATATCAAGGGCATCAACTAAAAAACCTATCACAACATCATATTTGGCCTGGTTATTGGTGATAGATCCGATGTAGATGCTGTTGGAGTGAATTAACAAATGAAAAGGGGTAAAAATGGCCCATCTTGCCAAGGCTAGATTCCTGGAGAAGCGAATAGCACCATCGAAATAACTGACATGAGGTGTGGATGATGGAACATTTGAAAGATGCAAGAAAAAAATGAATGAGATTATGGGTGATGTGAGCTACCTAAATGCAGAAAAGAAAAATATGCAGATATTTCAATGTGAAATGATATGGGTAATATTTCTTCAGTTAGAGTGCTTTCCTAGGATTAGGAAGGATTTCTCCTTATGAATCCTATAAAAGGTATGCCCCATTGCCCAAAAAATTATGGATGATGTAATGACTGAGCCATAATGGTTCAAACTTCCCATGTCCCAAGACATCATGACCTTGGTCATAAAAGGAACAAGATCACCTTCATGAAAGGTATGAGGGTTGGATTTATGGTCATATTGTGCTTTGGTATGATTTTTGGATGCTTCAATGGTTTGCAATGAAACACAACGATCTTCATTGGAGCGCTCGAGCGTTGTTCTAAAGGTTGGGTGTCTGGGAGGAGTTCAACAACAAAGTGGAGGGAGGAGATTTCACACTTGATTGATAAGACTTCCTCCTCTCCAAAGATAAGGTGGAAAGGAGTAAACCCAATGGAATTTTAACATAGTTTCTATAGGTCCAAAAAGTAGGGAAGAGCATAAGGTTCTAATTGGTCTTGTGTTTATTCATCGTTCGCTAGAGCATAGTTTTAAGAATTTTATTGACTGCTTCAACATGGCCATTTCATTGGGGGTAATAATATGATGAATATTGGTGTTCAAAGCCCAACAATGAGGATATCTCATGCCAAATCTCATCTTTGAATTGTCGACCATGGTTAGAGACCGATTTTTTCCAAACCATGAATCGAGTGATAAAATGGTGAAAGAAGAAGAGGGCTGTAGCAGCCACAATGTTATTGAATGTAGGAATGGATTCAACCCATTTGGTGAAATAGTTGATTACCACGATAATATATTTATGGTTATTAGAATATGGGGTTCGACACTCCATGAATTCAATAACCCATTTATAGAAAAGACTGACTGTGATGATAAGATGGACGGGAGCCAGAGGAGCTCGAGCCTTAGGGGAGAATAATTGATAATTGGGACAATGTTTGAATTCCTCAATGAAATATATAAGGAGAGAAGGATAATAGTAACCAACGCATATTATTTTTTGGGTAGTGGCCATTCCAAAGAGGCAACCACCACAAGCACCACCATGACAGGCATTGAGCACTTGCTCAACTTCAACATGAGTGAGACAATGACAAAGGACAATGTCGACAACACGATGATATAGATCATCACTGATGAGGAGGTAGCAAGGGGATTGATGTTGAATATGTCGTTGTACATCATGGTTAAGATGGGGGGTGAATTTATGGGTTCGTAAATAGGTGAGGATGTCTCCATACCAAGGATCATCCGAGGTGATGGCGAACAAGTGTTCATCTGGAAGGTCATCATTTACTAATGGATCGGGTGCACCAGTAGGAAATTAATAAATGAATTCAGCAAGGGACAAAAATTTCTTACTCCTGGTTGTGACAAATTCGAGATCAAATTCTTGGAGGATAATGATCCAATGGGAATATTTCCCATTGATGATCCATTGACACAACAAGAAGGCCACAAGGTTGGAATTGGTCACAAATTTGGTGCTATGTGTAGGGATATAATGACGAATATTTTGAATAGAGAACACACGAAAACCAACACCAAATTTTCTTCTTGGGAATAGGAAAAAGTGGGACTGTTAAGGTTTTTATTGACATAATATATGACATACTCATTTCCAGCAACATCTTTTTATATTAGGACCTCGACGACCGAATAAGTGGAAGATGAGATATACAGAATGAAGTCCCTTTAAAATTTAGGTGGATTGATCAAGGGAGTGGAAGTGAGAGCGCGTTTGAGGGAATCAAAAGACTGTTGAGCTTGTTCATCCCAAAAAAATGGAATTGAATTTTGAAGGAGTCTAAGAAACCCATGCGTAGTGGTGGCATAATAATGAATAAATTGAAGAAGAAATTTGGCTTTGCCTTGGAGGCTTTGTAATTGGGGAAGGGTATGAGGAGGAGGAAGTTCGAGAATGGATTCAAGTTTGAGAGGGTTGAGATTGATACCATATTTGGACACAATGAAACCCAAAACTCAGCCGACAGGAATGCAAAAGACACACTGAAGGGGATTAAGGTAGATTTTATAATTGCGACATTGAAGGAAAATGGTACAAAAATCATGAATGTGTTGCAACCGAAGATTGGAATGAGCGGTGAGATCATCTAGATACACAAGGATAATATGAGATAGGTCGTGGAAAAAATAGGACACAACACACTGAAAAGTAGCCCCAAAATTCTTTAAAATAAAAGGCATGACCCTATATGCAAATCTTCCCCACAGACTAATGAAAGCGATTTTAAGCTGATCAACATAACAAATACTTATCTGGTTATAACCAGAGAATACATCCATAAAGGAAAGAACCTCATGCCCCACACACTCATTAATTATTTGGTCAATGAAGGTGCAGGGAAGTTGTCTTTGGGAAAATATTTGTTCAGATCATGGAAGTCTTTGTAGACACGAATAGTGCCTTGTTTCTTGAGAACGAGAACATGATTGGACACCCATGTGGTGTATTCAATGGGATAGATAAAACCGGTTTTCTTAAGCTTATCGATTTCGGCTTTGATAGCCTGATGTTTAAAAGGATGAATGGGTCTTATCTCTTGGCGAAAAAGAATGGCATCAGGTCATGTGTCAATATGATGTTCAATAATGGTCAGATTCAGTCCAGGAATCTCTGAATAAGACTAGGAAAAAGCATCACGAAATTATTTGAATAACTTAGTATAAGCATCAATGTCTTCTGGGGTGCATGGTGTCCCCAACGTGATATTTCCTTCAATCCCTGGTTTATTCAAAATGTTAATATTTATGGTAGGAAATATGTTGGCCATATTTCCTTCTTCAAAAGGATCTGATTCATGATTTGGGTTTATAAATCAATCGAATTTACCATGAATGAAGTCTTTAGACTCCACACCATATTGATCATGGGTTTGTCATGGAAGGAAATATGCACGATGGTGCATATAGTCCCAAGGATAATCAAGGGTGGTCATAGCTTCCATGATGTCTTCATTTGAATGAAAAATTGGAGTATGGGAGGAAGAGAGACCACATGATGTGGAGGAGCTACCTAAAGTATCATCATGAGAGACAAGGTTCACATGATGATTGAAAATAGGAGGGGATGAATGAATAGTAGATGGGACATCTACCGATGTTGAGACCAAAGTGTTTGATGAAATCACAATAGGAAACTCCGAGAGAGTCCCAATACATCGATCCCATGGACGATGACAGGTACAAAATAAGAGCGGTAATATCCATCATCTCGACATCGGGAGGAGAGATCACAATGGGTGGTTGAGAAACCTCCTATTCTAGCACAATAATGGGACCTAAATCTATAGGTAGAGAAGGGGTGGATTCATTACAAGCAACCTCTAATCTATGAAGCACTTGAAGTGTATCATAAAATTATTCAAGACAGGGATGATGATGAGAATAATGGCCATAGTTATCACACAAAGCACAAGGGTGATTCGTGTGTAAGGATATATTGTTCTTAGTTGACTCAGGTAAGGTGTTATGGACCTGATGAATGTTAGAGTCAGGAAAGGTATCAATGAACACGTTCTTGATATGAGGGAATTCAAGACAATTATTGGTGGCGTTCCTAACAACATCACATAAAGCGAATGGAGTAGTAGGATTTTTGTTCAAAAATCTACCCTACAGTATGGGTTGAGGGACCTAACCGAGCGGAAGGCATATAATCACAAGAAGATTTCAAATTACAAGACCTAATGCTTAAACTAGAAAAATAGGGATTGGTGACCTTACCCATATGTCCTACGTTTGATGTTGATCCCGCAGGGTGCAAACCCTCTTCTACTCTTCGTGATTCAAAACCTACAACTCACTCAATACAAAGCACAAAGACTAGTTGTACAACATATATATCCTAAATTTCAGTATGTTAGATCATATGAACTCATAAAAGAATCATGAAATAATGATTACAAGATAATTAACATGTATATGAAACATATAAGAACAAGACATCAGGTATGTGTCAGAGCTTATTTTATTGATGTATGTAAAAATAAAGTGCATATATCACCTGAAATAAAACACGACTCCAAGCAAAACCGTCCTCCGGATCCGTCCAACCCAAGCCTCAACAATCTTCTTCCACAAGAGGTGCACAAAGGATGTCACATAAAGGGGGTGAACATCACAAGGAAACAAGGGTTTCCTAAACTTGGGAAGTGCAAGAGGCACAGGGATAATCAGACTTGCTCTGGGCTATAATAGACTATAGTATCAATACAATTCTCTCTCTTTCCTTAGGCCTTCCCAATGAGGTGTATTTATACTTCCTCAAATTAGTTTTTCAGTTGGGAAATAGTTTGGCCACGGGTTGGTGTAGGTGGTTCTCATGTAAAACCCGTAAATCCCTCCCAATTAATAGGGAGTTTATACTTTTTTGATATTTTAAATTGTATGGACAGGTTAGATATGAGTGAACCTGCGTCTGCACGCGTAAAAGTCTGGAAGAGTCCCGTATGGAATTCAAAATAATGTTTTTTAAGAATTTGACCAAGTATGGAAGCAAAAGGTTGCCCAAGGCCAATACATAATTCATCAAGTATATAAAGGTGATAAATGATGCTATAACAAGTATTTGGAGGCTTAGGAGGAGCTGGAGTTGTTTTGGGTGCCTTGTATTTGGGTCCCTTTTTTTGGGATTCCCCCCTGACCAGATGCTTTCACAATAGGAGCAGGTTCCTATTGAGGTTGTTGTGGAACTGAATCAAAGGAAGGGGTAGGAAAAAAAAATTGAACTAGGGTCAAAGAAATGTGAAGTTTAATTTGATTAGGATGAGTGTTTGTGGGAGGATCAATGTACCAGATAGTGATCCCCAAGGTGATAATAGGAAGACTCAACGTAGCCATTATAAGGGAAAAAAATTTCTAGGTGGTGGGAATAAGAAGGGTATATGACCAGAAGGGAAATTCCCTAGAGGAACTTCTCCTAAATGATTAAGACTTGGGGGAACTATTCCTGGATGGAAAGGAATAGGAGAGATACCACCAAAAGGAAATGGTCTATGAGGAATTATACCTAAAGGTTGGGTTGAGTTAGGAAAAACAAGTTGTGAAGATGCTGGTTGCTGGGAAGACGTACCAAAATTCTTGTGAGCAACCCATGACACTTGAAGACTGTAAAAACTGGACAAGATACACTCAAAAGGGGTAGATGGTGGGACATAATAAGCACTAAGTAAAGTGGAACCTTTGTAAACTCTAGGAGATATATTGGTGAGGGATGAGATGTTCTTATTACCAATCATCAATGAGATAGTGGACTGAGGTGAAGTCTAAGACTTAGGATCACAATACATCAAATTATCTATAGTGACGATCTTTCCATAATGAGGAAAGTGCATCTTACAGAAAACCACAGATGCAAAAATTGGCATAGCATGGGTGTAACTATGACCTAACATAATTTTATAATCTAATGGGGCTTCAATGAATTCGTTTTCAATAGAGAGAGTCTTGCCAGAATAATGATATGAACATTGCGATATAAGCCAAGGGAATATGAGGGATCACCGTCCCAAGCACATAGAGTGATGGTGGATGGACATAGGTCAGGTGAACCAATTTTCTTCCAAACACTTGCAACCATGACATAGGTGGAGGCACCTTCGTCTATGATACACCGCTGAATAGTGGAAGTTATAATGGATATTGGTATTTGAAATGCAGTGGAAGAAGGTAGGGGGGATGTTGTGATTTTTCAATGTCAAAGATAATCATACAATCGTCAGAATTATCCACAACACCCAAATCAAAGAGTAGATATTTCCATTGGGATGGACACATATGGAGGACTTCCAACGTTTACATGGGACTAAGATATTGCACCAAGTCATCTACTATGTTATAGGTATGGGAGGCTTTGGTAGAAGCAAAATTTCGGTGTAATGGGCCGTTGGGGATCTTGGGGATAACCTCTACGTTAGGTTGAGGGATCTATAAGGTACCATTTGATGAAAACAGAGGCTCGGTGGAAACTTGAGGTTTGGACTTAATCGTTGAATTAGCAGGTGGATTGTCATATTGGTGCAACCTAGTCTGAAGGTTCACTTGTTCAGTGTTGAATTCATCAGAATTAATCATAATGATCTAATATTCATTGTGACCAGATGTTAGAGGTTTAAGAGCTGCATGACCTTGTGTATGCTGATAAGTGAGATATCCTTGATGAGGAAATGAATTAGTAAGCACAACCAGTTAATATGAAGCAAGAGGAGGAGGAGGTGGAGCCATGGGATGCTGTCCCCTAGAAGAAACTGCTTGAACTTACCATAATTTACACATTTGAGGTAAAAGGAGGAACTCATGAGTATAATGGCCATATATGCTGCAACAGGCACACGGTTTGTTCGTATGAAGAACCTTGTTTTGCTTGGGAAGTCCACCCTGTTGCTGGGTTGCAGGATTAGGTTGGTTTCCTTGAGGTGCATTAGGTGGTGGACCTTGGTTACCCTAATTACCTTGAGATTTATGGTTTCGGTTACCTTCCCCTTGTTCATTTTCTTAGGGTTGGGGGAATTGGTTTCACTCTACTGAGCATACAATTGACCTTGTGGAGGAGGTTGGTTCCACGAAAGAGGTGGAGGAGGCATGGGGGGTTGGGGCGTTGGTGTCGGAGGGGATGGAGTGCCAGGTGGTGCATATGGATATTAAGGATATGGGGAAACATTAGGATCAATAGGTGGATCAATAACTATCCATGACATCTTCTGATGTAGTTGGGGATGTTGTCCTGTGAGTTAATCTAAGGTTGATAAGTTATGCCAAAGCATCTAAAATATTTGTTGTTTTTGAATAGTTGGACGACCCATTAACAATTTTCTGAAACAGGTGATTTAACTTAGAAAGATACTTGATAAAATAAAAGGCTGCTCTTTAAATACATATGGTTAATTTGATTTTAAGTGGGATGGATAAGAAGAAAGTGGAGAAGTATAAATAATTTAATATTCAAATAGAGTATTTCACCATTTATAAGCAGAAATTATGAAAACTATGTTTTCATAATCAACAAAACATAATCAAGTCATAGCAGGAACCTATGTGTAATTAAATTTCAAGAGGAATTTACAATAACATATAGCTTTGTAAATTAATCTCTTAATCCAATTACAAGTTCACAACAAATCAAAAATGAAACTGAGATTCAATTAAATTTCCAATTGGATAAATGTTAATGAATTAAATTATATGAGGAATACATAATGAAAAACAAAATAGAAATAACTCACAGAACACAAGCCATATGAAGTAAATCCAAAATCCTTTATTCAATAAAAAATGCTCCAGCTATTACAAATCTGTTTGATAAATAGCTCAAGGGTGCAACCTCGAATACTTCCATGGATGAAGTATTTAAAAAATATATATAAAATTACAATAAATGCCTCAGTGACAAGGCAAACTATATTTTCTGAAATTTAATATAAAGAAAAAGGAATTCGATCCAAAAGAATGAATCTGTGTGTCTGGCCTTGCTTTAAAGGAAAAATGTTGCTGAGTGTCCACTATTCTGTTGTTGCACTGGCAAGGTGACTTGTCTTCTAATCCTGATATTCACAAAGCTTCTCCCTCTATTCCTGATTTGAAATTGAAACTTTAATAACCCTACGGTAGATTTCATCTACCTCAGTATACTTTGTAAAAGTGGGTTTTATAGTGAAATATTTTTTATCTCATGATGAATAAAACTAATATTTTCAATAGCTTTATAAAATGCTTTGCCTGTCATAGAACCTTGAATAGAAGACATAGATGCAGACCTCACTGTTGCTTTGAGCTTCTTCATATAATATTCCCTGGGAATTAATTTATCATTTATAACAAACAATGAGGGCAGACATTTTTTAATCAATGCACCAATTCTTGAGAGAAATTTGTTGATTGCAACATCAAGAGTGTGACACTTCTCTGTTAACTGCACTACTAAGTTGTTTTTGATCAAAACTTTCTTTACCTCAAGAATGGTCTCTGTTCTACCATCTACCCCAAGCTCATCCAGTTCTTGGCTTTCCTTAGAGTTTAGAAACTTTATAATGCAAATTGCCTAGTTTACCTTTTTCACTAACTCCTTTTGCTTAAAGATGATATTGATACATGGCCATATTCCATTAATTTCCTCAATGATGTTGTCCCAAATAATTTCCTTAACATTACCAAGAGTGTAGTCAATAGAAGCTTTAGTGGATGATTTCTTCCATATTTCTACTTGGTTCTGAGCTCTATGAAGCTCTGATGCATGGAAAGTGTTAGAATTATTTTGCTGATCCTCTAAAAGTTTGACTTGGTCCTATAAATTCTTTATTTCTTTAGTCTACAAGGTCATATTTTGGAGTGTAGAGGCTAACTGGTCTGCAACATCTCCTTTAATAGTGGTAGCAGTTATAGCAGTAGGAATAACTGTAATAGGAAGTGCTTCTAAAGGAGCAACTTGCTTGGCTGGTTTCTTGCTTTCTTTAATCCACTTATCCATATCTGTTTCCATTTTCTTCAACTATGTACTCTGTTCTACAAATGAGCTTCATCATGTTTGTATTTTCTATCTTTGTCTCTTCAATCTTCTTAGCTAGAGGATCTTCTGTTCCTGGTAGTTTTAACTACTTCCTTAATGCTGCATTATCTGCATTATTTTTCTTAATCAGTTCTTCTGCAACATTAACATTTGTAGGATCATAACCTAGTATGATCACCAAATATTCCAAGGTTTTAATCCCAATATCTTTTGAAAAAGCTGAAACTTTTTCCATGTTGAGTTCTGACCAGGCATTTGCTAGTGTGACCTACAATTTAGATAAAGTCATAGTAGTGTTAGTTACAGTGGAGAAAATCATCTCCCCAGTTTGTTTATGCATCTCCATTTGATCAATGGGATGAATGTACCTGACATAAAACTCAAGAGATGTCTTCTTATAATTTGATTCTCCTTTGGGCTGAGAAAATTGTGCTTGAAGAAATTCCATTAGCATTCTTCCTTTCTCTGAGTCGAAGGCTGACAGTAGTCTACCTTAGGCACCTGGAGTTTGTTTCCAAAATTGATTGTATGTGTTTATCTTCAAGGCTTCATTTTTTAGTTTAATTTCCTTGAAGATATACATGGTGCTTTTCTCTAGCTTGCTTGAAGTTGATGTAACTATGTGCATAATCTGCTGCTGCTTTTTTGTAGTAATGGAAGTGGTAGGAGACTGTGTGGATTGTTCACCTATTAATGAAGATATAAGAGGCTCATTAGTGTTGATAGGAGTCTGATGCTCTGAATATTTGCTAAGGATTAATTTGGAACTAAGCTTAGCCTTCTTTCTATACATGATTTTAAATCCCTTGCTTAAGATATTTGTATCTGAAGGAGATCCTTATTCTTTGTTTATTTTGGTTGTCTTCTCTTGATTTGTAGGAGTCTGCACCATTGATGAAGAGACTTGTTGTTATTCTGCCTCATGTAATGTATTCTCCATCCACTTTGGTTGGTTCTTATACTTCTCTATTTCTGGCCTTGGTGTGTGAAAATAAGGAGTAGATTTGGTTTCTACCCTTGATTTGGAAACTATCCCTAATGGATCATATGACCAAGTGAAGCTAAGATAAAACTGCATTTTCTTCAATAATTGGTCTGCCTCTGCTCTTGATTTCCTACTATTACATATGAATGGGCCAACCTGCATTTTTAACCTAAACTGAGACTTTTTCTTGGCAGCAGCAAAATGGATCTGATCCATGTTGATCAACTTCCTGTTGAATTCTAAGGCAAAAATCCTCATTGGGGGAATTTTGGAAACTTATATGGTTGCAGCTCACATCCAAAAAATATCATCTCTGTGTAGTTTTCATATAAGTACCAATCTCCTGTTTGAATCTATTCTGAAAACTACAAAATATTTTGGATTTCTTCACTAATTCTTGGTTAATTTCTGCTGCTTAGAAGACCAATGGCTAGGTGAACAAACATCTCAATGAATTTTTTATATGTGAACTCATTCTGATCTTTCATAACCAGGGTGGTCCAGAAAAGTACCGACTGCTGGTCTCCTTTCTCATTTAGTTTCTGCAATGATAATTTCATGTTGTCTTCCTGCAAGTATATGAACATGTAGATTAAGACGAAGGTATATTTAAATACCTCCTCTGTGTTTAAATTTATCAACTACTAATGAATATAGTTTTCAAGAAAATGAATGAAATTGAACACAACTGAAGGTTTGGCATCATTAGAAAATATTGATAAAAATCCTATAATGGCCTCATCTACATATTGATCAGAGTAGTATCCAAGAAGGTAAGATAGAACAATGGTTATCTACTTGGTTCTCTTAAAGAATATGGATGAAGGATAAGGAGGATTTTTCTTAGAAAATGAAGCATCTTGTGCTAAGAATAATTCTAAAGTTTGGGTTCTCTTAGCAAGGTCTAATTTATGGTATATTTCAACTAGAGCTTCATGAGAAAATGGGGTACAATTGTTGACTGTGGGGGCTAGAATCATTTGATCAATAGCCTGAGGGGTTATGGTAAACAAAACTTCTCCATTGGAATTTTTTATGGCTCTTTGGCTTGGAAAATATGAGGCATGGCATTTCCTAATGAAATCGGGAGCGCTGTGGGTAGGAGGAAAGATATAACGAGGTAGATTTGACTCCCAAAGCTGGATTTCATCTGATTTCTCAGTCCATTTATCTTCAAGACATCAATACATCTCAAGAATATCAATATTAGTAATTTTTTCATAAATATTGTAGTCTCTATTAGCCACAGGGACATGATGAAGGTCTACAGGAGGGAAAATCAGAGGATTGATGTTTTCCTTAGTTCATTTATCCTTGGGAGGCATGATGGCGAAGGATGGGAGTGTAATCTGATAGGAATATAGACAATGAATAGAGAAATAGTTATAGACATGGAGCATAGAGGATAGTTGGAATGAGCAGGCGCTGGAAGCTTGATAAAGTCTGGTTTCTAGTGAATAACCTGCAAATAACAACAGTGTAACGTGTAAACAAAAATAAGAATATTTATATAGAAATGTAGGATTCCAATTGGTGGCGAGGGTTAATGGACTGATAATGGAGATATGATAGTTCAATGGGCGAATGAGATGGCAGATGAGGTGGATGCAGTGGAATGACGCAGGGAATCAATGATCAGGTGAGTGGTAAAAGAAATTAGCTTTTAGAGGGGGGGTTGAGCGGTTTATGGTTTCGCGCATGGGGGGTCTGAAAGCCTGAGGTGATGCCATGTATCGGCCGATGGTTTTATTTTACTGCTGAGCTCAGACCCCCCCGGTGATAAGGTTCAGATCATAAAGGTGGGATGAAAGGTTGTGAGAGCCGTCGGATGCTGACAGATGTGAGGAGGATCGTCAGATGTGTGGGGATATGGGAGGATGGTAGGATGTGATGATGTGGAATAGAGGGGTCGAGATTTAGTTAATAAAGCGTCGGGAATATTATGAAGGAAAATGATTTAGAAAAATGAAAATAAAGGGAATAAATGGCAGGATATGTTAATGTGGTTTAAAACTTAGGATACGAGTTAGTAATGCTTAGGATAATGTTTAAGCCATATAAATCTCTCCTTTTATGGGCACATTTAGACTAGTATCCAGTGAAATTTTTAAAACATAAATGAAGCTTTCCATTTAGTTTTACTTCCCTAACATTTTATTTTGATTTGCCTTCTTTATTTAGGGCAGCTAACACCTATTATTTTATTTATATGGATGCCTATAAAACATAAAATTTTCCTAAATTTTTTTAACTTTTTCAATCTTTTGCATCCATATCCCGCCTTAACATTTTAAAAATTATTTGACTAAATATGCTAACTTATCAAAACTAGATAATGTTACAACATCGACTGCATCTGGGGACTTCTTCCCTCTGTGGGATGCAGAGAACAAGTAGATCCAAAAGCCTTCTCCTCGGTTTATGGAGTCTTTGCTAAAACATATACTCACTTGCAATTTTCAAAAATAAATAAACTCTCCAAATATTTACAGATGTTGAATGAATGGAGAATCAATACTAAATATAATGTTTCAAATACTTCCCATTGACTCGAATTGAGGAATACTCTCCTTCCAAATTTTGTAGGACAAATGTATTGTTCCCTTTGACTTATGAAATGCTACATGGACCAAACCAAAAGTTGTCAAATTTAGCATGTTTTCCTTTGTCTTCTCTCCTTGTATCCCATCTAAGCACAATGTCACCTTTCTTAAAATTTCTTTCTCTTGATTTTCTGTCAAACAACTCTTTCATCTTGTTCTGATATTTTCTTAGCTGATACTAAATTTCATCCCTGTCTTCATTCAACTCAATAATTTGGTTAATCCTTCTTGAGAAATCATCTTTTTCTTCATAATATTCCTGGACAAATCTCATAACAGGTAAAGCTAAATTATTAGGAAAAACTTCTTCCTTACCATAAACTAATTGGAAAGGAGACTTTCCAGTTGATCTCTTAGGAGAAACTCTGTTTGCCCAAATGGCATGGATTAAGCGGTTGTCCCAACTCCTTTTATGAACTTTAAGAGTCTTCTTAATGACCTTAACTAAGCTCTTGTTGGAAGATTCAGCAAGTCCATTACCCTGAGGATAATATGGTGTAGAATGATGTAGTAGGATTGAATGTTTTTGACAGAACTCTATCATTTTAACACCGTTGAAGGTTGCTGCATTATTTGTTACAATTTGTTGAGTACATCCAAATATTGATAAGATATTCTCTTCAAGGAATTTTATCACAACAGTATCAATTTCATTTTTAACAGGCATGGCTTATATCCATTTGGTAAAATAATTAGTAGCAATTAGAATCAATTTGTGTTGATTACTTGATTGTTGATGAATTTCCCCAATAAATTCCAACCCCCATTGTAGAAATGGGGCATCAACTGATACTGGAACTAAAGGAAGTGCTGACATTTTTTGTTTCCCTGCAAATAATTGACATTGGACATAACATCTTACTCTTGCCCCAACTTCTTTGAAAAGTGAGGGCCAATAAAAACTTGCTTTTAAAATTTTCTAGGTTGTTTCTCTCCAAGCATAGTGTCCACCACAAAATCCTGCATGGAATTGATCTATAACTACCTCTGTTTCATTTTCAGTTAAAAAAAGAAAAAGAATATTTAGAGGGTCTTTCTAGCATATATTAGCAATGATAATGCAATATTTTATTGATTTGAGCTTTAGAGCTTTTCATTGCTTCAAATTAAGATCAGTTGGACATTGAAAATATTTGAGAAACTAAACAATATCAGAATACCAATTAGAGAGTAGATACTTCTGATCTATGTGAACAAGAATGGGTAGATCTAAAGGAAGAGGTTCTTGTGGGTTCTCTCCCTCCATAAGAGAAGGGGGTTCTTGTGGATTCTCCTCTGATATTAAGGAAGGTTCTTGTGGATTCTCCCTTAGTAGGGAGGAAGGTTCTTGTGGATTCTCCCTTAGTAGGGAGGAAGGTTCTTGTGGGTTCTCCCTTGATGAAATTTCATCAACTAGATTTATCCCTAATACTTTGCAGTTGGATTCCGCTAATAATTTGCTCAGGCCTTGGTCTTTTATTGGCTTTGTAGTTTTAATCTCAAGGTCAAAGTCAAGGATTTTAGCAATCTATCTTTCTCTCTTTCCATCAGTATCAGGCTGGGTTAAAACAGTTTTGACAACATGATTAGGAACATAGGCAGTAATGTGTGAATGCAGGACATAGGTTCTAAAGGCTTTAAGGGCTTGGATTAAGGCATAAGCTTGATTTTCCATAATATCATACCTAAGTTTAGCACCCCTAATAACTTTGGAAAAGAAGGCTATAGGTTGGTCATCACCATTGGAGTTCTTTTGTAAAAGTAAAACAACTAGGGTAGTCTCAGATGCAAAAGAAAATATGCTAAAAGGTAAAGAATAATTAGGACTTGCTAAAGTAGGGGCTTCAGATATTGCCTTTTTGATTTGATCGAAAGCATACTTAGATGGAACTGTCCATTTGAATTCATTGTTTTTCTTTAGCATATCAGTTATGTCCTTTACTATCTCTGCATAATTGGTGATGAATCTTCTGAGAAAATTAATCTTTCTAAGGAAGGTGTGAATTTCTTTATTATTCCTTGGTAGAGATAGATTCTAAATGACTTATACTCTCTTTGGGTCAATTATAACTCCATTCTTAGATATTATATGCCCTAGTAATTTCCCTTCCTTTACAACAAATAAATATTTCTTCGGATTGATGGATATGCCAAATTTCTTGCACCTGTTAAAAACCTTGCTCAAGTGTTTTAGATGATTTTAATCAGAGTCAGAGAAAACAATTAAATCATCCAAATAAATAATAATAAATTTAGTAGTTTTACCTACAAACACTAGATCCATTTCTCTCTAAAAAGTGGCTCCAACATTAGTTAACCCAAATGGCATCCTGTTGTACATAAATGTACCCCAAGGAGTGGTGAAGCAGTTTTCTCTCGATCAGCGTGACTTACCATGATCTGGTTGTAACCTGAAAATCCATCTAGCATAGAAATCCTACTTGATCCTAAAACTTTCTGAAGTAAATAATCCATTTTAGGCAATGGATATTTATCTTTTAAGGATTATTTGTTCAGGTTTCATAAGTATACACATAGCCTAATATCACCATTCCTCTTCCTGATTGGAACTAGGTTAGCTACCAAATTAGAATACCTTAAACGTAAAATTATATGAGCATCAAGCAACTTTTTGAGTTCCTTTTCAATGATTGGAAGAAGTATGGGATTAATTATTCTTAATTTATGTTGGAAAGGTTTTGCTTGTGGTTTTAAAGGAATATTATGCTCTATTAAAGTTATATCATAAGATTTTAATTCGTTATAGGACCAGGCAAACACATCTTTGTAATTTTTAAGAAGATTCAAGTATTTGAGTTTCACATCTAAAGGCAAGTTTGATGATAACTTAACATTTCTTACATCATCTAAAGTCCAAATATTACATTCTTCAATTTCTTCTTTAGGTGATTTAGATAAAGGGTTTTTAGAGACATCATTATCATTGAATAGTTTTTCCAATGGAATTAATCCTTTTAGGAATAAAATTATTAGATAATTGAATGATATCATGATCAATAATTTTAGAATTAAATGAATTTTCTGGATTTTCATGATTTAATTCTTGAATATCTCTTTGGTCTTCTTCAATTTTCATATTTGAGAATTCATCAATGATTTGAAGGAAAGACTTTAATTGTTTGTCATCTTCAAAAATATGCTAATGTTTAAGGTTATCAGGGATTGATGGTCTGTATTTAACCTGAATTTGGTACTCTAATGATATTGGCTGAGGAATTTTGAAAGATGTTGCTGAAACAACAAGTGAATCAACATGCATATTTTCATATCTGGGAATAACATTTATGTTATATCCAAGGAAAGAGTTTTCAACTGTATCCCAAACTTCATTTCTATAGGATCTAAGCCTTGGGTGTTTAGTTTGACATTGGTTTCTAACTTGCTTGACTATAAGCTCAAAATTAGAGAAAACACTCAAGTTTTTAACCTTTAAAATTTTTGCCAGCTCAAGGCCAAGAAGAAAATCCTCATACTCAGCCACATTATTGGTAACCTCAAATTCAAGTTTACATGATTGAGTAATGTTTTCTTTGTTTGATGAAATAAAAACCATTCCTGCTTCTGCTCCTTCTTTTGAGCAAGACCCATCAAAATAAAGTTTCCAGATATCTGATTCTACAATCTCTGGTTTAGAAACTATATTTTCAATGGAAAGTTGAGTGTTTGATGATTTTTTGGAAGATAACTGAAAACAACTGAAATCCTGATCTACTGCATAAATAGGGTGGTTTTTGCTTGATCAACTCTGCAAACAGTGTGAAGGAATTTGTTTTCTCTATATAACCTTAAATTCTCACCTTCATAGAATGGAATAGTAGCAAAAGACATGTCCATCTGAAGCGATCCCCCAAGTTTAGCACAACATGATCTAGATAGAAGCATGCCAAATTTGGGTGGAATATCAATAAAAACAATGTATAATACTATACTCTTGACATGTATTTTGGCTAAGGTCACAACTATATCTTTGATCAATCCTAGACATGGTACTTCTTTGAATCAAACGTGTAAAGATCATTACGAATGAGTAACTTGTAACTGAAGCTAGTCCATGATTACCTTTGGTATAAGGTTGTGTGAAGCACCAGAATAAAGCATACAGTTATACAATAAAAATTCATGAGTCTTAAAGGTCACATAAAATGGTGGAACAATCTCATCAATCATATCAGAACTAGGGCCAAACACTACTGAAGGCTTTTCATCTTGCAAATTGATAATATCCCCCTCAGCATCTACACTAGAAGACTGTATCCATTTAGAGACTCGATTTTTATAATTGGGATTTTTGGAAAGTTCTGCTAAAGGTATAGGAATCTTAACCCTTTCCAATTCCTTTTCAATATTAAAATTTGTCAAAATGATTTTATCAGATGAAACTGTTTCAGTGGATGAATCTGTAGTCTGAGGTGTTGGAGTTTGTGTTTGAATAGATTTTATTGCAGTTTCAATGATAGTGGTAGATTTTGGAAGCCTACCTGGGGCTAATCTTGGTCTTAGATCATACCTTTTATTTAACTATGCAATGTGAAACTTAGAAAATGCTTGGTATTTTGAAAGTTGAGTATCTTGTTGTTGTTGTTTCAAAGACTGTGATGAAGATGAAGGGACTATGGCCATCTGCTCTAATGAAGTATCAAAATTATTGATATCTTCTGTGATTACAGGGCCAATATCCTGTGGCTGTTGGTCATCAATCGACAAAGGAGGTTGAATGTTTTGATCTAGTATCTGAAGAATCTGAAGTTTAGAAGCTCTCCGAGATTGGTTTTGATTTTGATTTTGAGGTCTGACAACAATTTGTTGAGAAGATCTAGGTTGTGTTTCAATCTTAGAGATTCTATTGGAAATATTTCTAAGTAAAGATGTGATTTCATCAATTTTCTGATCTTCAAGTTTAGATTTGGAAGAGGATGATTCATCAAGATTAGCTTTTAATTTTCTTTGTTCTTTCCCTTCTTTAGCTTTAATTTTACTAGAAGCTGACCTATTGGTTTCTACCTCAACAAAATTACTCTGCATGTCTTATAATGTGTTAAAAGCTCTCTCCCTTAGCATAACTGCAAAGTCATCATCTAATGCTTTAGAAAATCTGACCTTTGCAGCTGCTACTGGAGGTTTACAATTAGCAGGAATTTTATGGTAGAGTTTGTTAAATCTCTTAATAAATTCAGCAAATGGTTCACAAATATTTCCCTTTAACTCTTCAAATTTAGTGAGATAATAAACAACATCTTTTGTTACCCCCCCATTGGTTTTTAAATATATTTATAAATTCATTCCACGATCGAATAGAATCAACTCTAGGTTTCCTAAACCAAATCTTAACATTACCTTCTAAAGACTGTACAAATAATATCATATAAACATCTTCTGCTGGATGTTCATATTATCAACGAAATCTAAGAAGGTTGCTATATGATCCTCTGCTGAGGGACCTGTTTCTCCATTAAATATTGGTAAATGTTTAAGATATCCATCAGAAATATTTCCCAAGATGTTAGGAAGAATAAGAGTAGCATACCTTGCTTGTATAATGGGTTGAAAACCATTTCAGATGATGATGAAGATGCTAATGAAGATGTAGGTGAATGCGTATTAGATGATGGAGGATAGTGTGAAGGAGGACGAGGAAGTGAGGATTTCAAAGGGATTCTAACAATCAAATTTTGAGCTGATGGTGTTAGATATTCTTCCTTATATTCAAACAATATATTAGAATAGATAGAAAATGTCTCTTCTTTCTTAGTACAGGTTGATGGAATGGAATAATAAACTGGAGCGAAAAAATATATAGGCTTAAATTCATGTAAATGGAAGCCCAATTATTTCTCAGATGTAGGTGAGTCTAAAGGGAAGGATGGAACTTGATATGGCTCAATGATTTTGTCAACAAGGCTGACTAAAGATCTAATCCTTTTGAATAAAGTGTAGAAAATCCAGGAGGAACTTGAGTTGAATCAGGATGGGATGATATTACTGAAAAGGGATCTACAGATGAAAACCCTTTAGGGTGTATAGCTGAAGAGGAAGAAGCATAAATGTTCTTTTTCTTCTTAAAGAGGCTTCCCTAATAAGTTTTTATGGATCTGGTAAAGGGTTAACAATCTTAGATTCAAAATGTGATCCAGTGTGCTTAAAGGGAGCTAGCTTGAACCAGTGGAATCACCAGGTGAAAGGTTTTGACCTATATCCTTATCCTTTATTCACCTTAAATGAAAGGGGAAAATCTTTGCCCCAGGGAAAATTTAGCTTTCAATTCTTCGATCCTCGGCAACAGCACCAAAATGATGTTGTCCTTTGAGATAACCTAAGGTCGATAAGTTATGCAAAAGCATCTAAAATATTTGTTGTTTTTGAATAGTTGGATGACCAGTGAACAATTTTTTGAAATAGGTGGTTTAACTTAGAAAGATCCTTGATAAAATAAAAGGCTGTTCTTTAAATACATATGGTTAATTTGATTTTAAGTGGGATGGATAAGAAGAAAGTGGAGAGGTATAAATGATTTAATATTTAAATGGAGTATTTCACCATTTATAATAAGAAATTATGAAAATTGTGTTTTCATAATCAACAAAATATAATCAAGTCATAATAGGAACCTAAGTGTAACTAAATTTCAATAGGAATTTACAATAATAGATAGCTTTGTAAATTAATCTCTTAATCCAATTACAACTTCACAACGAATCGAAAATGAAACTGAGATTCAATTAAATTTCCAATTGGATAACTGTTAATGAATTAAATTATATGAGGAATACATAATGAAAAACATGATAGAAATAGCTCACAGGAACACAAGCCATATGAAGCAAATCCAGAATCCTTTATTCAATAAAAAATGCTCTAGCTATTACAAATCTGTTTGATAACTAGCTCAAGGGTGAAACCTCGAATACTTCCATGGATAAAGTATTTAAAAAAAATATAAATTACAATAAATTCTTGAGTGACAAGGAAAACTATATTTTTTGAAATTTAACAGAAATAAAAAGGAATTCGATCCAAAAAAATGAATCTGCGTATCTGGCCCTCATTTAAAGGAAAATTGTTGTTGAGTGGCCACTATTCTGTTGTTTTGCTGGAAAGATGACTTGTCTTCTAATCTTGATATTCACAAATATTCTCCCACTGTTCTTGATTTGGAATTGAAAATTTAATAACATTGCGGTAGATTTCATCTACCTCAATCCACTTTGCAAAAGTGGGTTTTATAGTGAAAATATGTTTTATCTCATGATGAATAAAACTGATATTTTCAACATCTTTATAAAACACTTTGCTTGTCATAGAACCTTGAATAGAAGACATGGATGCATACCTTACTATTTCTTTGAGCTTATTCATATAATATTCCCTGTGAATTAATTTATCATTTATAACAAACAGTGAGGGTAGACCTTTTTTAATCAATGCATCAATTCTCGAGAGAAATTTTTTGATTGCAACAGCAAGAGTGTGACACTTCTCTGTTAACTGCACTACTAAGTTATTTTTGATCATAACTTTCTTTACATCAAGAATGGTCTCAGTCTTGTCATCTACCCCTAGCTCATCTAGTTCTTGGTTGTCCTCAGAGTTTATAAACTTTATAATGCTATTGGATGTATTAGGCATTTCACCAAGTTGAGTATTTATATCTGAAATTGCGTGGTTTTCCTTTTCCACTAACTCCTTTTGCTCAAAGATGATCTTGACACATAGCCAGATTTCAATAATTTCCTCAATGATGTTGTTCCAAATAATTTCCTTAACATTACCAAGAGTGTAGCCAATAGAAGCTTCAGTGGATGATTTCTTCCATATTTCTACTTGTTTATGAGCTCTCTGAAGCTCTGATGCATGGAAAGTGTCAGACTTCTTTTGCTAATCCTCTAGAAGTTTGACTTGGTCCCGTAACTTCTTTATTTCTTCAGTCTGCAAGGTCATATTTTTTAGTGTAGAGGCTAACTGGTCTACAACATCTCCTTTACTAGTGGTAGCAGATATAACAGTAGGAATAGCTGTAATAGGAAGTGCTTCTAAAGGAGCAACTTGCTTGGCTGGTTTCTTGATTTCTTTAATCCACTTCTCCATCTCTATTTCCATTTGCTTCAACTATGTACTCTGTTCTAAAATGAGCTTCATCATGTATGCCTTTTCTGTCTCTGTATCTTCAATATTCTTAGCTAAAGGATATTTTGTTGCTAGTAGTTTTAACTGCTTCCTTAATGCTACAATAACTGCATTCTTTTTCTTAATTAGTTCTTCTACAACATTAAAATTTGTAGGATCATAACCTAGTTTGATCACCAAATCTTCCAAGGTTTTAATCCTGGTATCTTTAGAAAAAGCTGAAACTTTTTCCATGTTGAGTTGTGATCGAACATTTTCTAGGGTGACCTATAATTTAGATAAAGTCATAGCAGTGTTAGTTACAATGGAGAAAATCATCCCCCCAGTTTTTTTATGCATCTCCATTTGATCAATGGGATGTATGTCCCTAATATCAAACTCAAGAGATGTCTTCTTATAATATGATTCTCCTTTGGGCTGAGGAACTTGTGCTTGAAGAAATTGCATTAGCATTCTTCCTTTCTCTGAGTTGAAGGCTGAAAATAGTCTACTTTGGGCACCTGAAGTTTGTCCTCAAAATTGATTGTATGTGTTTATCTTCAAGGCTTCCTTTTTAGTTTGATTTCCTTGAAGATATCCATGGTGCTTTTCTATGGCTAGCTTGAAGTTGATGTACCTGTGTGCATAATCTGTTGCTGCTCTGTTGTAGTCATGGAAGTGGTAGGAGACTGTATGGAATACTCACCTATTATTGAAGATATAAGAGGCTCAATAGTGTTGATAGGAGTCTGCTACTCTGAATATTTGCTAAGGCTTAATATGGAACTGAGCTTAGCCTTCTTTCTATACATGATTTTAAATCCATTGCTGAAGATATCTATCTCTGAAGGGGATCCTTCTTCTATGTTCCTTTTGGCTATATTCTCTTGATTTGTAGGAGTCTGCACTGTTGATGAAGAGACTTGTTGTTATTCTGCCTCATGTAATGCAATGTATTCTCTATCCACTATGGCTAGTTCTTATACTTCTCTATTTCTGGCCTTCGTGTGTAAAAATAAGGAGTAGATTTGGTTTCTAACCTTAATTTGGAAACTATCCCTAATGGATCATATGACCAAGTGAAGCTAAGATTAAACTGCATTTTCTTCAATAATTTATCTGCCTCCGCTCCTGATTTCCTGCTGTTACATATGAATGGGCCAACCTGCATTTTTAACTTAAACTGAAACTTTTTCTTGGCATCAACAAAATGGACCTGATCCATGTTGATCATATTCCTGATGAATTCTAAGGCAAAAATACTCATTGGGAGGAATTTTAGCAACTTATATGGTTGCAACTCACATCCAAAAAATCTTATATCTGTGTAGTTTTCATATAAGTACCAATCTCCTATTTGTATTTGTTTTGAAAATTGCAAAATCTTTTGGATTTCTTCACTAATTCTTGGTTCATTTCTGCTGATTAGAAGAACAATGGCTTGGTGAAAAAACATCTCAATGAACTATTTATATGTGAACTCATTCTGATATTTCATAACCAGGGTGGTCCAGAAAATGACCGACTACTGGTCTCCTTTCTTATTCAATTTCTACAATGACAATTTCACATTGTCCCCCTAAAAGTATATGAAAATTTAGATTAAGACAAAGGTATATTTAAATGTGTCCTTTCTGTTGAAATTTATCAACTGCTGATGAATAGAGTTTGCAAGGAAATGACTGAAATTGAACACAATTGAAGGTTTGGCATCATTAGAAAACATTGATAAAAATCCTATAATGGCCTCATCTACATATTGATCAGAGTAGTATCCAAGAAGGTAAGATAGAACAATGGTTATCTGCTTGGTTCTCTCAGGGAATAGGGAGGAAGGATAAGGAGGATTTTTCTTAGGAAATGAAGCATCTTATGCTAAGAATAATTCTAGAGTTTGGGTTCTCTTAGCAAGGTCTAATTTCTGGTATATTTCAATCAAAGCTTCATGAGAAAATGGGGTACTATTGTTGAATGTGGGGGCTAGCATCATTTGATCAATATCCTGAGGGGTTATGGTAAACAAAACTTCTCCGTTGCAATTGGTTATGGCTCTTTGGATTGGAAAATATGAGGCATGGAATTTCCTAATGAAATCGGTAGCGTTGTGGGTAGGAGGAAAGATATAACGATGTAGGTTTGACTCCCAGAGTTGGATTTCATCAGATTTCTCAGTCCATTTATCTTCAATCCAGGAATAATTCTTGAGAATATCAATATTAGAAAGTGTTTCATAAATACTGTAGTCTCTATTATCCATATGGATATGATGAAGGTCTACAGGAAGCAAAATTAGAGGGTTGATGTTTTCCTCAAGTCCTTTATCCTTGGGAGGCATGATGACAAAGGCTGGGAGTGTAATCTGATAGGAATGCAGAAAATGAACAAAGAAATCATTATACTCAGGGAACATAGAGGATAGTTGGAATGAAAAGGTGCTAGAAGCTTGATAAGGTCTCGTTTCTGGAAAATAACCTGCAAATAACAACAGTATAACATTTAAATAGAAATAATAAGATTTATATAGCAATGTATGCTTCTCGTTGGTGGCGTGTGTTAATGGTTAAGTTAATTAAAAGCTAAACTGACTAATAATGGAGATATGACAGTTCCAACAACGGAATGGCGCAGGGAATCAATATTCAGATGAGTGGTATTAGAAATCATCTTTCAGAGGGGGGGTTGAGCGGTTTATGGTTTCATGTATGGGGGGTCCGAAAGCCTGAGGTGATGCCACGTATCGTCGAGTGGTTTTATTTAACTGATGAGTTCGGACCCCCCCCCCCCCCCGGTGATAAGGTTCAGATCGTAAAGGGGGGACTGAAAGGTTGTGAGAGCTGTTGGATGCTGACAGATGTGAGGAGGATAGTCATATGTGTGGGGATATGGGAAGACAGTAGGATGCGATGATGTAGAATGGTGGGGTCGAGATTTATTTAATAAAGCGCTGGGAATAATACGAAGGGAAATGATTTAGGAAAATGAAAATAAAGGGAATAAATTGCGGGATATGTTAATATGGTTTAAGACTTAGGATATGGGTTAATAATGCGTAGGATAATGTTTAATCCATATAAATATCTCCTTTTATGGGCACATTTAGACTAGCAGCCAGTGAAAATTTTAAAACATAAATGAAGCTTTCCTTTTCTTTTTGCTTCCCTAACATTTTATTTTGATTTGAATTCTTTATTTAAGGCAACTAACACCTATAATTTTATTGATATGGATGCCTATACAACATAAAATTTTCCTAATGTTTTTAACTTTTTCATTCTTTTGCATCCATATCCTACCTTAAAGTTTTCAAAATGATTTGACTAGTTATGTTAACTTATCAAAACTAGATAATGTTACAACAGGGGATATGCAATGATGTGATGGAACCTAGATTAGGTTTTCCATGTGAAGGATTGGGAGGTGTATAGGTGTAAGAGGAATTGGTCACCCCCTGGGGTTGAGCATAAGTCATCTGAGGTGGAGTATATGGTTGAGGTAGAGGGTGTGAAATGGATCCAATGATACCATCTGTGACATGAGATGTCCTCAGTGCATTAGCAACATCGAGCCAAGGTAGATTGAGAATAACGGTTTAAACATAGCCTGACTGAGCATAGATCATGCCATTTTTCAAAGCTAATTGAGCATATATTCCTTAGACTGAGGGAAGTGTGAAGAAAAATATTTACCTATGGGGGCAAAAATTAATCTAAGGAACCAATCCATGTAAAAACAACCTTCGAATTCAGGGGCCCTACACATGCTCCTCCTTCTGCGTCGTTCTTGAACATCGTTAGGTAGGCGAGTGGAAAATGTTTGGCAGAAAGAATCAAGAGTTTGGTACCTGTGTCATAACGAAGAGGTAAATGGAAATAGGATAAAAATGCTTTGGAAAGAGTCATGAAAGTGGAATGGGTGGCTCTAGGTTGATCTACAGACCAATTACAAATAACTCCAGTAAGAGTGAACTTCAAAAGGTGAAGACAGATGGAGTCTTCAGTGATAGAATTTGATGAACACCATATGTGAAATGAGTGAACATGATTTGTTCGATATTCTCCAAGATTTCCTTCAAACTTGGGTATGTTAGAAAGAAGTTTGGTAGGAGTAGCTGGAAAATTGGGGTCATGGAGAAGAGGGTCGTTGATTGGTTGGTTAAAATCAGGGAGAATTAAACCAAACATGAAGGGTAGAAATGGAGAAGGAATGAGGCAGCGACAACAGAATGGTGTGGGGAATCAACGATTAGATGAGTGGTATAAAAAATCAGCTTTCAGAGGGGGGGTTGAGTGGTTTATGGTTTCATGTATGGGGGGTCCGAAAGCTTGAGGTGACGCCACATATCAGCGGGTGGTTTTATTTTACTGCTAAGTTCAGACCCCCCCCCCCCCCCTGGTGATAAGGTTCAAATCGTAAAGGGGGGGCCAAAAGGCCGTGAGAGCTGTTGGATGCTGACAGATGTGAGGAGGATCATCAAATGTGTGGGGATATGGGAGGACGGTAGGATGCGATGATGTGGAATGGTGGGGTCGGGATTTATTTAATAAAGCATCAGGAATAATATGAAGGGAAATTATTTAGGAAAATTAAAATAAAGGGAATAAATTGTGGGATATGTTAATAGGGTTTAAGAATTAGGATATGGGTTAATAATTCTTAGGATACTGTTTAATCCATATAAATATCTCCTTTTATGGGTGCATTTAGACTAGCAGCCAGCAAAATTTTTAAAACAAAAATGAAGCTTTCCTTTTCTTTTTTCTTCCCTAATATTTTATTTTGATTTGACTTCTTTATTCAGGGTAGCTAACACCTATAATTTTATTGATATGAATGCCTTTGAAACATAAAATTTTCCTAACATTTTTTTAACTTTTTCATTCTTTTGCATCCATATCCTACCTTAACTTATCAAAACTAGATAATGTTACAATAGGGGATATGCATATGATGTGATGGAACCTAGATAAGGTTTTCCATGTGAAGGATTGGGAGGTGTATAGGTGTAAGAGGAATTGGTCCCCCCCTGGGGTTGACCATAACTTATATGAGGTGGAGTATATGGTTGAGGTGGAGGGTTTGAAATGGATCCAAAGATACCATCTGTGACATGAGATGTCCTCGGTGCATTAACAACACCAAGCTGAGCCAGATCGGGAATAACGGTTTAAACATAACCTGACTTAGCATAGATCATGTCATATTTCAAAGCTAATTAGAGCGTATATTCCTTAGAATGAGGGAATTCTGAAGAAAAATATTTACCTATGGGGGAAAAAATCAATCTAAGGAACCAATCCATGTAAACACAACCTTCAAATTCAGGGGCCCTACACATGCTCATCCTTCTGCGCCATTCTTGAACATGGTCAGATAGGCGAGTGGAAAATTTTTGACGGAAAGAAGTCAAGAGTTTGGTACTTGTGTCATAACGGAGAGGTAAATGGAAATAGGATAGAAATGCTTTGGAAAGAGTTATGAAAGTGGAATGAGTGGCTCTAGGTTGATCTACAGACCAATTAAAAACAACTCCAATAAGAGTGAACTTCAAAATGCGAAGACAGATGGAGTCTTCAGTGACAGAATTGGATGAACACCACATATGAAATGAGTGAACATGATTTGTTTGATATTCTCCAGGATTTCCTTCAAACTTGGGTATCTTAGAAAGAAGTTTGGTAGGAATAGCTAGCTAATTGGGGTCACGGAGAAGAGGGTCGTTGATCGGTTGGTTAAAATCAGGGAGACTCAAACCAAACATGAAGGGTAGAAATGGAGCAGGAATGACCATACCGGAAGAGGTTCCACTTGTGGGGTTACCCACATTAGTACCTGGGTTACCACCTTGGTTTCCTGCACCCATGTTGGTGCCTGAAATGTTGATGGTAATGGGTTCAGAAGATGCATTATCAAAGGAAGAAATAGAAGAATCAATAGAAATAGAGTCATAATGAGGACTCGATGGAGGAATGGGAGGATGAACTCTAACTCGACGGGGGGGAGTAATATGTCCTAATAGAAACTGAGGGTGAAGGCTTTAGATTCTGTGTGAAAAACACCTAGGGGACGCAATAATGTCAACACAATGATCACTCTAAGGACTAAGGATGATAGGAGAAAATAAGTATCAAATAACAAGCAAACAACTAGTGCAATGGTGCTGAGTTTAAACTAACTATATAATGATGCTAGTCTAATACAAGCAAGCACATCTTATCAAAGAAAATTACATGTATCATATAAATTTTCTAAATCCATAAAAAATCATAAATATACTATTTTATATGGTATTCCAAAGAACTTCTTACAAGACAAAATCTAATCCCTGCAAGCAAAGCTATCCGGAGAAAGGTGGGTTAGAGAACCGACTAATTCCCACAACCAATCCTATGAGGTGTTTTCCTATGATTGGTCACTATGGGTACCTCCATCCCACAGGGGTGGTTGAGTCTTGAGCTTCTTGGTGATCAACCACCGTACAAAATTCCCTACCATGGGTTGGGTAGCCCCAAGGATAACTGCTTTCACGATGACTTAGCCTAACCCCCTTTGAATCGGGTTTCTGATGCACTCTGCATTTGGACCATTTGATGGTTAATCTCCTTATAAATTCAAATTATATGTCTCATTGTAAATTATTGATGGGTGTTATTGGAAGCCTATCCCACCAATCCTACACCTAACTACATAGATTGTTTGGCCCTTATGACCAAGTGGGCTTAATCTACGTGTTTTAGATTATTATTATGTGACTTGTTTCAAGTCTTTTCTTGGCGGTGTTAACCAAGCTCACATTTTCTTAAGGTGTGAAAATGTGTGTGAAAAGTGTGTTCAGTGTATGATTTAATTGAGCATGTTTGATGATGCCATTTGCTGCTGAAATAAAGTGCTTAAAAATTGTAAATAATTCCGTAAAATGACAATAAAATAAACAACAATTCCAAGAAAAAAAAACCCCACCCAAAAAGGATCTCAAACATCTAAAGAAGGAGAGGCAAAAAATATACTCAAAAACACACAAAAGGCCTACAAGATATAATGTGAAAGAGACTGTGATCTAAAGGCACTAAGCTGGTATAAATGGTGTAGACTAACAACAAAA
The DNA here is from genome assembly GCA_034641835.2 of Pinus albicaulis. Taxonomy (NCBI): domain Eukaryota; kingdom Viridiplantae; phylum Streptophyta; class Pinopsida; order Pinales; family Pinaceae; genus Pinus; species Pinus albicaulis. The sequence continues at coordinate 877,621,750 of CM076584.1, read as the reverse complement.
ATCAGAGGTGAAATCTGCTGAAAATGATAGGAAATAAGCTCAAAAACCTCAAACACACAAGGGTATCCTAAGGTATAAGGAAATATTAAACTCAAAAGGGAGTTAAATATGTGAAATAACATATCCTAAAGTGTTGAAATAAAGTGGATTAGACTCTGAAAACCAGTGGCTGAAAATGCTGAAACCCTAGACTCCTCAACCCAACCAATCTCTTCCTAAAAATGTGGAGGTGTACTCTAAACCATAGGGGGTTTTTTCCTATCTCAAAGAGATAAAATAAGAGAATAAAAGCCTAAGGGATACTGAAATAGAGAGTATAAACCCTTCCCCATCTGTTAGCACTCTGCCAGATTCCAAAGGCTAAATAAGGAATCCCAATAGAGGTAACCACAAACCAAACTTTTAACTTGGTAGCTAGCCCTACCAAGTCAGAGAGGGCTCTCTCCACAAGGTCACTGCCAAGAGGGATGGAGGAATTAGGGTTTTTTAGGCTAGGTATGAGTGCAGGTTTTTTTTTTTGTTTTTATTAGGTTGGGTTTCAGTGGATGAAGATATTAGGTCAAGGGAACTAGATTAGGGCAAATCAGATAGGGTTGCAAAGATTCAATGGGGCAAGGTAGACATGAGTCTTACCACTTTAAAAATTATTGTGATGAGATGGTTTTGATACCGATGAGAATCTAGGAAGAGAATGGGAGATGTATTATTCCTAAACATAGGAAAATGGACAAATTATGATCACTTTCCCTAAACAAAGCATGAGCAAGCATGTCTTCTACCTATCAACCTAAAAGAATTCATACAATAGATATGTAATGAACATGAATAAAACACATTATAACATACGAAACTAAAGGAAAAACAATGATAAAAGAAATACCACATGTATCCCAAAAAATAGCTGCAACTCTTCTTTACTAACTGGCCAAAAAAAAGTACAATATTTCCTTGATCAATAAGTTAACATCAAACTGATTCCAACCCTTGCTTTGTGTGAAGAAAGGGACTAAATAGACATAAAAACAACATTCAATCATCCTCAGGGGTCTAATCCACGAGGAAAGGAAGAGATCCACAAAATAATGAACTGAAAGCTGAAGTGTATGATGGTCCAAGTAACTCATTCCTAATTACATTCAAACTGATTCATTTTAACTCAATGATAACTTTTACCCAATGAATCTACCCCTAGGTAACTAATCCATAGAATTATTACATTTAACATCATTAATTACATAGGTAGAAACATGTTTTTATGAAGAAAAGTCAAAATTTCAAAGAAATTCCAAAAAAATCATCAAAATGATCATTTGCGCCCTCCCTTCCTCATTTGCGCCCTGGTAGTGTCATTTGCACCCTCGATGTTCAGGGTCACTTTTGGATGACTTTACGTGTCCAAATCAGGCCCATGATGGCTTGTTGGAAAGCCCTTCCAATCCTCTTTCTGAATATGCCTCCAATTTTGAAAATGAAGGTCACCCCCCCTCAAAAAGTCATTCTCCCAAGACTGGTATTTGCACAACGCCTAGGTCAAAATAGGGGTAGAAAGGTCATTTTTAGGTGGTTTTTTGACCTTTTGATCTGTCAAAACTGAAAAACAAGGCTGGAAACATGGTTTTCTAGAATTCATTAGTCTTTAGGAATCTAATGGTAGTCTTTTTTCCTTCAAAAAGTGCCCCAAACAGTTGCGTAGTCCCTAGAACGCTGCACAAATGACCAAATTTCTGCTAAATGTTTGTTACAAAAAACTCAAAAAAACCTAGATTTTGCAAAAAAGTTCCAAAATTCCTCAAAATTGGTAGAATGGATGATTATCATTTATCTAGGCTTGGAGGGCAGCCTCATCAAGTATGTCCAAATTTTTCTTCTCTTCCATGGTCAAATCTTCAATCTTTGCATTGGCTCTTTTGAACTTGGCCATTGCAATTTTCTCCTTTAGGGCATGGTGTTTGAATTTCCTCCTCAATAGGTCATTGTCTTTGTTAGCCTTTCCTAGAAGTTTCTCCAAGTGCTGATTGGCTCTATCAAGCCATGGCTCCCTATTTTCACCGAACCCTATAGCAAGCTGCTCATTTAGGGTTAGCTGATCAACAAGCTCAGCTTCCCTTTGTATTTCTAGAGCTAGAGCGTTTTTCAGCCCTCTAGTTCTAGGTATCTTCCTTGGTACTTGTTCCTCTTTTTCATCAAGTAAGCTATACTTTTAAAGTGTTTCATCTAGGATGGATTTGGCCTTTTCTGCCTCCCTTTGACAAGTGACATACTTGACCTCATCAATTACCTGCTTAATCTTCAATTGCTCATTCTCCCGCTCAAGAAAGTTTATGACATATATGGCCCTGTCAAGATTAGTTTGGAGCTCCTTAATATTGACATCCTTACCTTTGATGGCTGCATTAGTGATTTTGTCAATTTCATCCTCATCTAGGTCAACAAGTTGAAATTATTGTTCTGTTTCATGAAGGTCCTCCTCATCATGACTAATTGCCTCAATCACCTTTTCTTTGCCGTTGTCCACTTGCTTTTTTGTTGTAGAAGGCATGGCCCCTTCCACTCCATTTGGAGAAAACAAATGCCTATGACCTCTCTGGTAGGTTTTTAACAATGGCTCAACCTCAACCATACTTGCCCACTTAGGTTCAATGTCCTCAATCCTGCTAGGTGACCCAGTGTCATGATGATATGGAGATGATAGAGGTGAAGGGGACTGATCTGATGATGATGAATGTGCTATGGGCTGAGATGGAGGGATGGAAGTGGATAGCTGGGATGATTAAGGGACATTTTGTGCATGCAGAGTAGATGGCTCTTTGAAAATATCATTAGTTATGAAGGTACTCCATGCAATGTTTAGTTGATTGAGATGGTGGAGGACTATGATTTTAATGAGGGAATGATGAAATAGACTTCTCATTTTCTGTTCATACTCCTTTTTCTAGGAAATGTATAACATCCTCTCTATTCTTCGAAAAATATAGTAGCATATGTTAAGCATCCTTACCCTAGTGAAATGCATTAAGAGATAGATGTGATAGGAATAAAGCCTTGAAAATATACCTTCACATGAAAAGTATTTCATTGGTGCATATCTGTCCAAGAGGTGGGAAAAAGGAAAGAACCTCTTTGTCTGATTTTGGTGTCTTGGTTTTAAGAAGAAGTTAAAGTATTGTTTCTACAAATTACCTTTCTTGAACCAATTCTCCCCAAAATTTGGAATCCCGGTGGCAGCTGAAATATTGGTAGTTGATAGAGTAAAAGTGACACCAGCTAATGTAGCTTGTTTGTCATGGAGTCTTGATATGAAAAGTCTGGTTAGCATCAAATGGTGTTGGACCCTCTAAATTTTCTCACAAAAATCATAACAACCAACATGTTTGAAGAATGTCACAATCAATGGAGAAGCCAAGAATTCCCTAGTGTTGGTAGGTTCAAGTATGAGCACTCTTCCTCTTTTATGTGGCCTCCTCACATATATTTCCTCTCCTCCACTGAATGATGTGTTTTCTTCCTCTTCTGCCATGATGTTTTTGTCAGAACCCTAGGGAAGTGGATGGTGTGAAATATGTTTTTAGGAATGGGAATGTGAAGGGAGAATGAGGGAGATGTTGCTAGGGATGTATGAAATGGGGTGGGGGATAAGGAGTAGTAATGTAATGAAATTTAGGATAGGGATTTGGGGATTGGGAGCCTAGGTAGATATAACACCTAGGGCTTAGGGTTTTGGGAGAAAGCTTTAGGAAAAGGGGATTTTGCAAAACAACGGTTTGGGAATGGGTTTTTTTAAGTGTGGGAAGGATGCAAAGGTGTAGGAGAGTGCAATTTTGGGAATTCAAAAGTGTAATAAGAATACTAGGGTTTTAAACAAATTATTTCAAACACCAAATTGTACCCTAACTTCACAACACTCAACACATATAATTAATGAAAATGGTTTTAAATAGCATGAGATCTTACTGATTTGTTGGAGGTCAATGAGTAGACTGAGGGAGCTTTGAAGATGATTTTTTTGCCACGTAAACATTTTTCTAGGGCTTACTGGTTATTTGTGCCATTTGTCAAGCATTTGTGCACTTCTCAAGCATTTTCACCCTCAACAGAGTATTTGCGCCCTCGACAGAGTATTTTCGCCCTGCCTTCAGCATTTGCACCCTCTCTTAAGCATTTTCGCCCTCATAGAAGCATTTGTGCAACACCTTTTTGCAGACCACTTTTGGAGGCCTTCCCTGTGTCCAAATTTGGCCCAGGATAGCTGGTTGGAAATTGTATCTTGTATAATTTCTAAATATTCATTTTTTTCTCAAAATGGTCTTGATTTTACCTATAAAAAAGTGATTCTCCCAAGACTAGTAAAAAAGTGCAGAATGAGGGTGAAAAAATGTAATGTGCTGTTGTAGGCAACTTTAAGAGGATTTCCTCAACTCCAAATTGAGCTCAATATAGCTCATTAGAAATATGTATCTATCTATTTATCATTGGAATCATCAAGAAACTCATTTGGACACTTCCTCGAGGAGAAAAAATGATTTTTCCCAAGGCCACTCTAGAATTGCAGAAAACCTCTTGTAGCACCTATATTTTTGAAATTTCTCCCAAACCATGATAACTGTGTAAAAAATGAAGGATTTTTTCTTTTTTGACCTATGATGGACGCAAAAATCTCTCACTTTTATCAAATTCATCTCTTTTTGGTTAGAAAAATATTTTGAAGCAAAACTGACCTTATGAGTGGAAAATTATTTGACTCTTGGAATGACTTTACTGACATAATGAAATAGTGAAATGAGATTTTAAGATTGTTTTACACTTAAAAAGACATGAAGGTTTATCAACAAATGTGAAATTTTGAGGGAGAGTGAGGTTTTATGACTAGGGTTACCATCAGTGAGTCAATGTTTTACATGACCTAATGGAATGATACAAAATTTTTGAATGAAACCCTAATATGAATATGAAAAGAGTAATTTTGATCATTGATGGCAGAATGCAAATTATGACACTAACCTCAGCCTTATTGGGGATGGCATCTCCTTGGAGGTGTCAAGAACACTGTAGACCAAGTGCCTAACCCTTGGTCCAATACGGTAAAAAACAACCCAAACTGAAATGCAAGACTAAATACTAACAACTCAATGACACAAACTGACTTTGAAATTGACTGAAAATAAAAATCTTACTAAAATTATTGATGACATCATATCACCGAGACTTGAGGGCTTCAAATCCCGATGAAAACCACCCGTCTATTTGAAAGCATATGTTCAATTAGATGATATCAAAATGCCAATGTAACCAATCAAGAAACTTCCTCCTTGATTGATTCTCCCAATCAAATTATCTAGAAAACAATAAATATTTAGAATTTGGCAGCCAAAAACATAGCTGGAAATGATCTCCATCATCACTAAATACTGAAATAATTACCTTCACTGCTGATTGCAATAAACTTGCCACTGGATCTTGAAAACATGAAAATTTACCTCTTGCTGATCTAAAAGGAACAAGGTAGCCTTTTCTCTTGATTCTGATCTCTTTTCATAGTGTACCTCAGCAAGAGTGTTTTCCTGGTCGTTAAAAACTTTTGAACAAGTAGGTGAGAAAATTTATGCTTGAAATAAAAATTCTAAACATGAAAAATAAGAAGAAAAATATAAATGATAGTCCTTAATGCACTGGTCCTATGCAATTTGAATACATTGTTGGTCATCTTCATATGACATGGCAACCAGATTGTCATGTTTCTTATCACACTCATCAATCATAAGAGGGAAAACTTTAAATTGTTCGTGAAACTCAAAACTGACATTCCTATCATTTACCACATAATCATCCGAAGAAAATTTTTCAATTACTTGAACAAAGATCTCACCTTATTTTTCATAAAAATACTGGATTACCTCCTCCTGAAGACTTTGTTCTGATGGGATGAGAACAATTAGGTCAATAAATATGTTTTCTTCATTCGAGGTGATATCAACAATAGATCTCTCCTTCATGGGATCCAGAACAACATACTCTTCATCATCACAATCTGAATCTAGATCTTGATTAGCTAGCTTGACTTTACCACAATATGAAATTGGAACTTGATTTTCCTACATACCATCTTCTGCTGCAAGAAGATCTGAAATAAGACCTTGTCTTTTATTATTTTCAATTGTACAAAGACCTTCAGCCTACTGCAAAATTTTATAAGCATCTTGATAAGTATCCTCTAAGATTTCTTTATGTTGCTGAAATAGATTGTCATACATGGCTTCCATGATCTCATCGTCCATCAATTCATCATCTTCATAAAATTTCTCAGTATTTTCAATAAAACTATCAACATGTTTACAATAGTTCTAAACTAATATTAAGGATGGACAAGATTATTTATACCTTTCAAAGAACATGGTATGAAAATACTTTAAATAATAAATACAAGAAGGTGACATAATTTCATACCAAGATTTGGCTTCACCTTCTAGGGTGGCCATGAATATCTTCATCAAGCAGTCTTCAGGAAAATAAATCTTTAATCCACACACAACCATGTGAAATCTCACTAGATGAAGAGCAACATCATTACCTTTCACATTTTTGAACTTCAGAATATATGTCATCCAATTAACGCGAGGCATGCTGTTCGGAAAACCTGGTATGTGATTTCGGATCATGGGAGCATACCTTCGAGCAATTGAATCAATTTTTCCAACAATTAAGTACCAATAAGTTCTTTATACTACCAGTTATTGAAGAGTGGAGTCTCCATGAGAATTCTGAACTTTGGCATTTTTTGACATTGGAGTCACCAGGAGAATGATGCACAACCTTCCTGTGCCTGATTGTTGTTCACCATAAAAAATCAGATCTCATATTTGTCTTTCTTTCCTAGGGAAGATTTGTCTTTTCGCCTCGCCAACAACAACACCAGAATGTTAGCACTCTGCCATATTCCCAAGGCTGAAGAGGGAATCCCAACAGAGGTAACCATAGACCAAAATTTTAACTTGGTAGCTAGCCCTAACAAGTCGGAGAGGGCTCTCTCCATAAGGTCACAACCAAGAGGGATGAAGGAATTAGCGTTTCTAGGATAGGTATGAGTGCAGAGTTTGTTTTGATTTGATTGGGTTGGGTTTCATTGGATTAAGATATTAGGTCAAGGGAGCTATATCAGGGAAAATGAAATAGGGTTGCATAGATTCAATGGGGCAAGGTAGCATAAGGCTTACCACTTTAAAAATGATTGTAACGAGATAGTTTTGAGACTGATGAGAAGCTAGGAAGAGCATGAGAAAGCATGTGTTCTGTCTATAAACTTGAAATAAATCATACAATAGAGATGTAATGAACACGAATACAACAAATTATAACATATCAAACTGAAGGAAAAACAATGATAAACATCATACCACATGTATCCCAAAAAATAACTACAACTCTTCTTTAATAGCTGGCCAAAAATGAGTACAATAGTTCCTTGATCAATAAGCAAACATCAAACTGATTCCAGCCCTTGCTTAGTGTGAATAAAGGTACTGAATAGACATCAAAACAACATTCACTCATCCTCAAGGGTCGAATCCATGAGGTGAGGAAGAGATCCACAAAATACTGAACTGAAAGCTGAAGTGTAGGATGGTCCAAGTGACTCATTTCTAATTACATTCAAACTAATTCATTTTGACTCAATGATAACTTTTACCCAATGAATATACCCCTAGGTAAATAATCCATAACATTATTACATTTACCATCATTAATTACAAATTTAGAAACATGTTTTTCTGAAGAAAAGTCAAAATTTCAGAGAAATTCCAAAAAAAACCAGCAAAATGGTCATTTGCGTCCTCCCTTTGTCATTTGCACCCTGCGAGTGTCATTTGTGCCCTCCATGGTCAGGGTCACTTTTGGTTGACTTGAAGGTGTCCAAATTAGGCCCAAGATGGCTTGTTGGAAATCCCTTACAGTCATCTTTTTGAATATGCCTCCAGTTTTGAAAATGTAGGCCATTTGCCCCCTCCAAAAGTCATTCTCCCAAGACGGGTATTTGCATAGCGCCTAGGTCAAAACAGGGCAAAAATGTCATTTTAGGTGGTTTTTTGACCTCTTAACCTGTCAAAACTGCAAACCAAGGTTGGAAACATGGTTTTATGGAATGAATTAGTCTTTAGGAATCCAATGGTAGTGTTCTTTCCTTCAAAAAGTGCCCCAAACATTTGTGTAGCACCTAGAGCACTACGCAAATGACCAAATTTATGCTAAATGCCTGTTACAAAAAGCTCAGAAAATCCCATATTTTGCAAAAAAGTTTCCAAAATGACTCAAAATTGGTAGAATGGATGATGATTATGTGTCTAGGCTTGGAGGGAAGCCTCAACAAGTATGTCCAATTTTTTCTTCTCTTCCATGGTCAAATCTTCAAACTTTGCATTGGCTCATTTGAGCTTGGCCATTTCAATTTTCTCCTTTAGGGCATGGTGTTTGACTTTCCTCCTCAATAGGTCATTGTCTTTGTTAGCCTTTCCTAGAAGTTTCTCCAAGTACTCATTGGCTTTATCAAGCCACGGCTCTCTGTTTTCGCTGATCACTATAGCAGGCTACTCATTTAGGGTTAGATGATCAACAAGCTCAACGTCCCTTTGTCTTTATAGAGCTAGAGCTCTTTTCAGCCCTCCATTTCTAGGTCCCTTCCTTGGTACTTGTTCCCACTTTTCATAAAGTAAGCCATACTTTTCAAGTGTTTCATCTAGCATGGATTTGGCCTTTTCTGCCTCCCTTTGACTAGCGACATACTTGACCTCATCAATTACCTGCTTAGTCTTCAATTTCTCATTCTCTTGCTCAAGAAACTTTATGACATATATGGCTTTGGTTTTCAAGTTCCTGTGGTTATTGTTTAGTGAAGAGTTTGCCGGATTATCCACAGTCTTATGAAACATTTGTCAAGACAAATGTTTCATAAGACTGTGGATAATCCTTGACAAATGTTTCATAAGACTGTGGATAATCCGGCAAACTCTTCACTAGACATATATGGCCCTGTCAAGATTATTTTGGAGCTCCTTAATCTTGAAATCCTTACCTTTGATGGCTGCATTAGTGATTTTGTTATTTTTATCCTCATCTAGGTCAACAAGTTGAAATTCTTGTTCGGTTTCATGAAGGTCCTCCTCATCATGACTGACTACCTCAATCACCTTTTCTTTGCCCTAGTCCACCTGCTTTGTTGTTGTATAGGGCATGGCCCCTTCCACTCTCTATGGAGGAAACACATGCCTATGAACTCTCTAGTAGGTTTTTTGCAATGGCTCAACCTCAACCATACTAGTCCACTCAGGTTCAATGTCCTCAATCCTCCTAGGTGACCCAATTTCATGATGAGATGGAGATGAAGGAGGTGAAGGGGACTGAACTGATGATGATGAATGTGTTATGGGCTGAGACGAAGGGATGGAAGTGGATGGATGGGATGATGAAGGGACATTTTGTGTGTGCTGAGTAGATGGTTCTTTGAAAATATCATTAGCTATGAAGGTACTCCATGCAATGTTTAGTTGATTGAGATGGTGGAGGACTATGATTTTAATGAGGGAATGATGCAATGGAATTCTCATTTGTTGTTCATAATCCTTTTTCTAGGTAATGCATTCCATCTTCTCGATGCTCTAGAAAATATATTAGGGTATGTTAAGCATCCTTACCCTAGTGAAATGCATTAAGAGCCAGATGTGATAGGAATAAAGCCTTGAAAATCTACCTTCACATGAAAAGTATTTCATGATTGTATTCATCATTGGTGCATATCTGTCTAGGAGGTGGGAAAAAGGAAAGAACCTCTTTGTTTGATTTTGGTGTCTTGGTTTTAAGAAGAAGTCAAAGTCCTATGTCTTCAAATTACCTTTCTTGAACCACTTCTCCCCAACATTTGGGATCTGGGTGGCAGCTGAAATAATAGCAGTTGATAGAGTACAAGTGACACCAGCTAATGTAACTTGGTTGCCATGGAGTCTCACAAAAATCATAACAACTAACACGTTTGAAGCATGTCACAGTCAATGAAGAAGCCAATAGTTCCATAGTGTTGGTAGGTTCAAGTATGAGCACTCTTCCTCCTTTATGTGGCCTCCTCACCTATGTTTCCTCCCCTCCACAGAATGATGTGCTTTCTTCCTCTTCCGCCATGATGTTTTTGTCAAAACCCTAGGGAAGTGGATGGTGTGAAATATGTTTTTAGGAATGGGGACTAGGAAGGGAGAATGAGGGAGATGTTTCTAGGAATGTATGAAATGGGAGAGGGGATAAGGAGTAGTAATGTAATGAAATTTAGGATAGATATTTGGGGATTGGGAGCTTAGGTAGATGTAACACCCAGGGCTTAGGGTTTTGGGAGAAAGGTTTTGGAAAAGGGGATTTTGCAAAACATGGGTTTGGGAATGGGTTTTTGTAAGTGTGGGAAGGATGCAAAGGTGTAGGAGAGTGCAATTTTGGGAATTCAAAACTGTAATAAGAATAATAGGGTTTTTAAATAAATTATTTCAAACACCAAGTTGTACCCTAACTTCACAACAATCAACACATAGAATTGATGAAAATGGTTTTAAATGGCTTGAGATCTTACTAATTTGTTGGAGGTTGTTGAGGAGGTAAATCCCCTCTGTGGACAGAGGCGATCCCTACTAGCCCAGATCGGGTCTAGCAACAATCAAACACGCTACAGTGCAGGTTCCTAATCGTAAATAAACCGACTTGCGAGGAAGGATTACCTGGAATCCAACGCTGTTGTTTGTAGAAGAGGTGGTGCTCCCGTTCCTTTGCCCTGGCAGATCACAATCCTCAAGATCTCCGTGGTCGGACACCTGCACATGCAAGAAACAACACAAACACAAGCATAAAATCCAGTATATACAAATATATGTCAGTCGAAGAGGACATAACTCATGAACATAATCAAGAACAAGAGTGGAACCATAACCAATAGTCATTTATCATTAAAGAGTCAAAAGAAGAATACAACCAAAGCTTCGATGCCGAATTATCCTTTGGCGGGTCGTCAGCAAAACATGTCTCGATATATCCTATCAAGGATGGGACAAGCCTCTCTCTCTGGGGATACTTGGCAATAGTCTCCTTGCTTGGATTTGGCCTTAAGGGAATCAAGAAGGCTCTTGCAGCATAAAGATGTGAAAGCTCTTGGAACTTGGAGATTAGCTTGCCATGGAGAAGGGCAAGCTTTTATAGAAGGAGGAAGGGGAGTTGGGATCCCTATAATTATGGGATTGGCCCTATCATCAAGGAAGCTTCCATGAGAGGTGGCAAACCACTTCCTCTCTATGGAAATTCGTAGCCAAACCTCCCAACTCAAGATAGAAATCAATCCAGGAATTTGTTAGGATGAAACTTCCGCCTTTTATTTTTAAAAAACACCTTTTAATATGGTTGGCGCGGGTGCGGCTCTATGACAGAGCGCCAATTGGCGCGCCCTCTTTGGAGTATTTGTCCCCTTGGCACGAGGGCTGAACAGTGGAACCGCGCCAATGGAAAAAGAGCTATTTTTAGGGTTTTTTGCAGGGAGATTGTTTCAGGCCAATTAAAGCTCATCTTCAGAGGGATGCAATGAAAGTATTTTCAAGTCTTGTCTCTACTCACAGGTCATGGAATGAGCCCTCCAATGTGCGGGATGGGGATTGTAGGGATGGTGACAAATTGCTGTGTAATAGATGCCCCCTAAAGCATGAGGCCCGAGAGAGAGAGAGGGGTGGGGGAGTAACTACCCCTACCGAGAGGCTGTGCGACGAAAACACGGCCATCGGAAGCCTGCGGAGTGATGCAAATGATGTCTCGAGATACATGAAAGATGTAAACGGAGACGCGGGCGCAACCATCTTAACGGTATGCAATAATGAGATCCAAGGCATGGACGCCGGCAGCCATCCAGTGAGGATCGATAAATAGACTCAGGTATGGTCACAGCCATCCAGTAAGTGATTCATGTAAATAATCATAATAATCCACAAAATGCAGCCTGGATTACAACAGACACAATCCAGGGTCTTGCGCTCCATCTCGACCTGAACACTATACAAGTTCAAGCATGCGAATATGTGAGCTGAAGTCGAACATGCAAGAACATCGTCTGATTACCAGCCAATGATGAAAGCTGTTAACAGACGCGAGAGAAACCACCAATAATGACAATGGCTCTCAAGGTGCTATAGGTATAATCTATGGCGTGCGAATCAATGAGCTGGCGTCGAACACCCGTAGAATCACTCGATCAGAGGCCAATGATGAAAACCTCATGTTGAATGCGACGAACCTGCCATTGAGGCATGCAGGCTCCAAGGTACCATAAGGGAGTCTCTAAATCATCTTCCTGGATAATAAGCTAAAGTCGACAGGAAGTGACCTTGATCGAAGGTGGGCCATAGTGTTTCCCACATCATCGACACGAGACAGAGGAACATGATGTTTTTTGTGAATCAGGATCAAACGAGAATTAGAGGGAGGTTGATAGCTGTAGAGGTCAACTTCTCTTGAACATATAACGACACAATAGTGGATTTGGAAGTATTTAACATCAACGGATCAGAGGTCATGGTGACGAGGCAACAAGTAGATGAGAGGTCAAAAGGGATTATCCAGACCCACGGAGGCAAGTGAAGAACGAGATGAGATGTCCCCAACCCGACACGAATGCAGACAAGTGCCATGTTCAATAGTGACATACTGCCGACACGACAATGATGCTGGTTCCATTTTTCCCCCACCATTTTTGGTGAGTACCCCAATTATTTTTGATAGCAAGCTTGAAGGGGATATCATATGCTTATAATATAAGTCCGCCCTTCGGGCGAATCCATCCTAGTACATTTAATGAGCCCTAGGAAGGAGGAACTCGGAGAATGTCATTTCGACTGAATCCAATCTCATCATGGTTTAACGAGTCTGAAAAAGGAAGAACTCGACGTCTTTTTCATATTTAGAGAGTTTGAAAAGACAACAGAAAAGTAAACTCCAGCGGTCCCTTTTCGTAGATAGTTCCTTGGACCCGAAAAGGTAGAAAACAATATCCGAGAAAACCTCCTAGTCGTGATAGGCTAGGGTATTCCTTTTTCGTAAATAATCCATCCCAGCCCGAAAAAGGGGTAAACATATACTGGGTAGATGTCGATTCGTGTCCACTTTAACGAGATCGAAACGACAAGGGCCTCGGCAATCTTTTCATGTTTAGACAGTCAGAAAAGAGTTGAAAGATGACTCCTCCTGGAGGAACGAGTGGTATAAAGGGTAGCAACTGGTTCCGACAATGGTGGAATTGCTCAAAACAAATAAAGGTTGAGAGGCTGGCTAACAAGACCACTCATCGCAGCGGTTCCTTAGGAACGGGTGAAACAACCAAGTGAAGGCATATGATCGGCCAAGCAGATAGTGACAATGGAGTGAGAAAACCAAGGCTCATCTGGCAAAATAGGCTGATAAAATGGCAATCACAAGAGGTAAAATGGGAATGGTTTCATTTTTACACAAGCTTGAAATCAGGAAACTTTGTTTGAAGTTGGTTTCATTTTTACACAAGCTTGAAACAAAGATAAACTATGCTTGAAACTGGTTTCCTTTTTACACAAGCTTGCAACGGAAACAAACTATGCTTGAAAAAGTAAGCATGCCCCCAACATGGTGACTCAATTCGAGGAATATGCCCCCCAAGCTTCAATCCATATGAAAGGCAGATGGAGTGAAGGTTCAAGTTACAAGATCAAGAGACAGACTCGACTGGGATTTTACGAGATCTCATCAAAGACTCGAATTGAACAAGAACGTGTTTCATTATTTTAACGAGGTTGACAAATTAAAAGAACTATCCTTAGACACCCTTTTTTCATTTTTTAAGGAGCTTGACACAAGACAAGGAACTCTACTCCGAAGAGCTTGTTTCATTTTTTAAGGAGCTTGACACAAGAAAAGAACCATGCTCCGACTGACCTCATCATAATGAACAAGAAGTCATCACTTCCAAGAGTTCCACTCCCGATGGAAGGAAAACATCTTGGAAGTCTGGACCCAATGCTCGCAACACCTGATGCACAATGGCACTATCACTAAGTATAGGCACGGGGTAGGTAGCCACATAGTTGACTTGTGGTGGGGCAGATACAACAGGTGGATAAAAACCAGGAAGGGATGATGGCGGGCCAGCTGCCACATCAGGACCAAAAAACGAAAGCTGATCAATGGTCACGATCCATCCTTCATGCGGAAAACAGACCACACGAAAAAGGGAGGAGACAATCACTCCTATGGCATAGGTGTAATCGCGCCCCAAAAGCAGATTGAAATCCAAGGGGCCTGGAACAACCATCACGTCCATATGGACGGTTTTACCTCCCAAAGTAACAAGTAACCTTGGAAGGATCCCTAATGGTTGACTCGTTCTTCTATTAAATGCCAACAGATTCTGCGTAATAGGCGCAAGCGGTGGTGAACCGAAAGCTTGCCAAGTAGTTGAGGATAAAATACTAACAGAGGTGCCTTCATCTATAATGGTGTTGGGTACAACCAGACCAAATGCCTGTACTATGATCTCGAAAGGCACATAAGACGGAAGGCGGTATCCCGCGAATCGATTCCAATCAAAGGAAGCGATCAAACTACTCGGAGGGGCTACCATCGAACCAAGATGGTCTTCCCCTGGTGTTACGGAAGAATAAGGAGCATCTTCCACGACCTCCATCTTGAAGGTGGGAGGGGTATCCTCCGGGATCTTTATCACAGGAGGCAGAGGAGCAGCTTCTTGAGGTACGGGGATAGGAGAATATTTATCCAAGTCTAAAGAATCTGAAGAAACCAGAAGAACCTGGGGGTGTGAGGTCCACTCTCAATGGAAAAGACCTGGTGCACCGAAGATGGAGCCAGCTCAACCGATCCCACGACCAATGGTTGGTCGAGAATGGATTTCTGAATATGAATTTCCGAGGGAGCAGGATCGACCAAGGATGACTCTTGACCAATCGTAGGATCAGCTGGTGGAGGACTCAAAGAAAGCCGATTATAACCAGTTAGAAAACATGGTGTAGAACTGGTTGGGTTGTCCAAAACTCGCTTGGCTTCATCCATATATGGAAAAAGGTGAATGGCATGGTGCCCTTCACACAACTTGCAGGGATTGGTAATCTTACCCTGCTTCTTAGGAGCCTTACCAATAGCAGCCGAAGAAGTGCCCCCAACCTGACTCCCAGAAGCCAAAGGCAATGGCAGACGACCACTGGACCATTCTTCAAGCACCTTGGGAATGCCAGGGCAGTCTCGAAGAAGATGGTCTCCCGTGCACAACATGCAAGGGAAATTGACTTTCTGGGGAGGGTTGGAAGGTTTATCAAGAGGAGATATTTCAGAAACAGTGGCTGCACTTTTAGCCTCTCGCTTATCAGACTTCTTCTCCTTCTTAGCCACCTGATTACTTGAATCCAAACTTTCACCAGGCGAAGTAGAAGAGGAGGATGCAGAAACAGGCGAAGAAGGGGAGAGGTCCACCCTGGAATCAAAATGATGTTGTTCATGTGGAGGAACTGATTGAACAGTAGTGGAGACATTCGGGACCACAGAGGTTGAAAATAACCAAACAGGCAACCCAACAGTTAACCCAGGAAGGGAAAACGTTGCCATGTAAGGAGCACCAACATTCCCAAAAGGAGGAAAATGACGAGGATTCCCTTCTGAGGGGATTCCTTGGTTGGTAAATTCTGAAAAAGTTGCCATCAAAAACTCAAAACCACACACAGGCCGAAAAAGAGTCAAGACACGCAATCAAACGGCCAACAAGCAGAATCTAACAGGGCGTGTGATCGCGGGTGGTTAATTTTTACCACATTGAAAACTAGAAACTTCACCGTTTCATGTTTTAAGAGTCGAGAAACAGATAAAAGGTGACTCTATCTCTTTCAGATTTGACACAAGCGTGAAAGGACAAGTGCTTGGTGATCCTTTCAAATTTAGGGAGTCAGAAAAGATCAAATGACTACTCAGGAATACTAGGCAAAAGGGTGTACCAAATAACCGTGAACTACGATATACACCTTGGTTTCAATAATGAAAGAGAAATCAACCAAGGACTTTCCGTACGTGCAGGCAATCTCCCCGAATGCTATGTTCGGTGTATCATGGGTATAGGGCGGCAGAATCGACTTCCTATGGATAAAGGATTGAAACCTAGTGGGGTATCCCTTTATATACGCGACGGTACGAGGAGCACAAGTCCGTACTAGTGTTGTCTAAAGCCAAGAGGTGAACGACAGCTACTAGGTTTTAAGACACCGGAACACGTCTCTAGCCTAGACCTCTAAATGTGTCTCGTTAGATTTAAATGCTGCCTTAGTGTAAATTGAGTAGATTTTAAAGTTTATCTTCAATTACGTTTCAGTTTTTAGGCCCTAACGAATGTGATGTCTCAAAAATCTCCTAAATGAAAAACTATATGCCACAGTATGTCATTTCGTTCGATGAAAGCTAGTTACAAAAGAGTTGAGAGCTTTTTACACAAACAAAATGATCGGAAGACAATCAGTGATATCTCTAATGCAACTAATGAAATCAAAAACTTTTCTTTCAAATTCACTAATTACCGAAAAGATTTTAATTTGCACTAATCAATCAAAAGCAAAAGAGATTTTTTTTTATTTTCAATGTTTGATAGCTAGATGCACTAAACAAACCAAAAAAAAATGAAAAGAAATTCGAGAAATGATATTAAGAGAGTAAAAAAAAACAAATTTCACTCAATGGCACAAACAATCAGATCTCAAATTGACCAAAAGTCTCTCAAAACCAAGAAAAGTCCCAAAGACACCAATGAGCCGTGTAATCTAGGCCCAAAATGAAGCAAAGCAAAATTCGAATGAAAACAAAATTAGTCACTCAAAAAACGCAATGAAATGATAGACAACTGTCAAGCGAATGCAAGGAAGCAATCCCAAAGTCAAGTGAATGAACGAAAACCAAAAACTCCCAAGGGAGGCTCGATTCACAAAAGCACCTAGATGCCCTAGGTCTTGAATGCAAAATCGAAAGAAACAGGCAAACAACCAAAGGATGGAGGTTACAATCAGTCAAACTAGGCTCTAGTGCACTCAAAAAACTGAAAAAACAAGATCAAAATCACAAGTTAGTCCCAGAAATCATGAAACACAGCAAACCCTAATAGCTCACAGGATTGGCGCGACTGTGAGCTTGAAATTAGCGCCAGAAAGGAAATGGCGCGGGTGATACACATGCAACCTGCACCAATGGGCGCGACTGTAACGCTGAAAAGTGCGCCAGCTGAGTTTACTATGGAAAAATGAAAAACAAGCAACCTCAGACACAAATAAGTGATGACAAGGCAAAAACAAACCCAACCAAACAGGAAAAACCAGTCCAACGAGCAGACCAATCAAGCAATACCAAGAAGTTGACCGAAAAAAGAAGACAATACTCCAAGTTGTTCATTTTTTAAACCAAACCGGAGATTGACTGAAGCAGCGTTGATCTACTCAGCTAATGCAGAGCAATAGCATTTCGAAGGCTATCTGGCTGTGCTTCAGGCTCCGTCTATAGCTTACAAATCAAACAACAAGCTGAACTCCCCAGTGAAGTCACCAAATTGTTGAGGAGGTAAATCCCCTCTGCAGACAGAGGCGATCCCTACTAGCCCAGATCGGGTCTAGCAACAATCAAACATGCTACAGTGCAGGTTCCTAATCGTAAATAAACTGACTTGCGAGGAAGGCTTACCTGGAATCCAACGCTGTTGTTTGTAGAAGAGGTGGTGCTCCCGTTCCTTTTCCATGGCAGATCACAATCCTCACGATCTCCGTGGTCGGACACCTGCACATGCAAGAAACAACACAAACGCAAGCATAAAATTCAGTATATACAACTATATGTCAGTCGAAGAGGACATAACTCATGAACATAATAAAGAACAAGAGTGGAACCATAACCAATAGTCACTTATCATTAAAGAGTCAAAAGAAGAATACAACCAAAGCTTCGACGCCGAATTCTCCTTTGGCGGGTCGTCAGCAAAACATGTCTCGATAAAGCCTGTCAAGGATGGGATAAGCCTCTCTCTCCGGATACTTGGCAATAGTCTCCTTGCTTGGATTTGGCCTTAAGGGAATCAAGAAGGCTCTTGCAGCATAAATATGTGAAAGCTCTTGGAACTTGGAGATTAGCTTGCCATGGAGAAGGGAAAGCTTTTCTAGAAGGAGGAAGGGGAGTTGGGATCCCTATAATTATGGGATTGGCCCTATCATCAAGGAAGCTTCCATGAGAGGTGGAAAACCACTTCCTCTCTATGGAAATCCATAGCCAAACCTCCCAACTAAAGATAGAAATCAGTCTAGGAATTTGTTAGGATGAAACTTCCACCTTTTATTTTTAAAAAAAACCTCTTAATATGGTTGGCGTGGGTGTGGCTCTATGACAGAGCGCCAAATGGCGCGCCCTCTTTGGAGGATTTTACCCCTTGGCGCGAGGGCTAAACTGTGGAACCGCGCCAATGGAAAAAGAGTTATTTTTAGGGTTTTTTGCAGGGAGATGTTTTCAGGCCAATTAAAGCTCATCTTCAGAGGGATACAATGAAAGTATTTTCAAGTCTTTTCTCTGCTCACAGGTCACGGAATGAGCCCTGCAATGTGCGGGATGGGGATTGCAGGGACGGTGACAAATTGCTATGTAACAGAGGTGAATGAGTATATTGAGGGAGCTTTGAAGATGATGTTTTTGCCACTTAAACAAGTTTCTAGGGCTTCCTGGTCATTTGCACCACCTGTCAAGAATTTTCAACCTTAACAGAGTATTTACGCCCTCGACAGAGTATTTGCGCCCTACCTTCAACATTTGTGCCCTCATAGAAGCATTTGCATAGCACCTTTTTTTAGACCACTTTTGGAGGCCTTCCTTGTGTCCAAATTGGGAACATGCTAGATCGTTGGAAATATTATCCTATCTACATTCCAAATATGCCTTTATTTTGTAAAATGGGCTTGATTTGTCCTATCAAAAATTGATTCTCCCAAGATTGGTCAAAAAGTGCAGAATAAGGGTGCAAAAATGCAATGTGCTATTGTAGGAAATGTTTGGAGGCTTTCCTCAACTCCAAATTGAGCTCAAGATATCTCATTGGAAAGCTCTCTCTGTCTAGTTATCATTTGAATCATCAAGAAAGTAATTTAGGGAATTCATCTAGGAGAAAAATTATTTTTCCCAAGGTCGCTCTAGAAGTGCAGAAAACCTCTTGTAGCACCTATATTTTTGACATTTCTCCCAAACCATGATACCTGTTGTTATCACTAAAAAATTATCAAAACATCATTGTGTCTAGACTATTTTTGGTCATGTTTTCAAGTAGGTATAAAGGTCATTTTAATTCTTGGTAAAGGGTAGGTCATAGTTTTATAAGTTTTAAAGGTCATCTTTCAATTTCAAATAAAGTCCTTTAGGTTCATTTCATGATAAAAAAGTCATATTTTTCATTTAGGGGTCATGCCATGAAGTTTCAAGTTGAATTTTTCATTTAGCCAGGAATCCACCATTTCATAGCGCAACCAGTTCAAAATCAGGAAATGCGCTACGAAAGCGCTGCTACTTTTGTAGCGCAAAATGAAAATTTTACACTAAGTGTGCTATGAAAGCGCGGTTTCTTAGCTGTCATGTCAAATAAGCCAAAAAACTGTCAGATTCATTTGGGAATTATAGGATAGGAGTGTGGTGAGTTAGTTAGTCATCAAATCTATTGTACCCACTTGTCCTACACTCATCATAATCATGATAGTAATTCAAGAAAGCATCATTTGGTTATGAAGGAATATCTCAAATTCAAATTCTTTGCCTAATTGAGCCATCCTTGGTTCATTTATCTCCAAAGCAACTGCATGAGCTCTGAAGCAGTGACAATTATTCGTTGGTTTCTATATACATAGAAAAATTTCACTATAATCAAGTGAGGCTATTATGTTAAATCAAGCAAGGGTGTAATCAAGAGAGGTTGTTTGCAAGCGAGGCTGTTTTGCAGATTTCTAAAGAAACTAACAGGGTTTTTTCTGAAAGAAACATGGCTGAGGAGAAAAATATCCATAGAGGGGGTTATTGTCTGAGATATGAACCTGATAACAGAAGGTTAAAAATATATGTGGAAGATTTGGAGATACAGCTGACAAAATCTCAAGAAAGGTTAAAAGGGTAGTGAAATAGAATGGTAAATCCACAAGACAATCTCTGATCAAAATCAAGGTAAAATTTGATGAAGATTGTATTTTCAGGGTCATATTGTTGTGTTTTTTAAATGGTACTAATACCCTTAAGAAATTACAAATTTAAAAAAAAAATTCAACAAAAACTTCCTACACAGCAGTTTCGTAGCGCACCTAGTGCAAATTTGATCAAATGCGCTATGAAACTGCTGAAGCAGCTTTTTCACCATGAAGAGAAAAACTTTGTTTTCTGGTTTTAGTAGCCAACTTCCAAGGGGGTTTATGGGAAACTGAAAGATAATTTTTGAAAAATAAAAGAGGGTGTTTTTCCTAACATACCTAAATACAAAAACCTCTCTCAGTTTCTTCCCAAGTGTTATCAGTTGGGGGATACAAGGCTTTCTTTGAAGCCCTATTTTCAGAAAACAAAGTTTTCCTATTTTACACATGTGTTTCAAAGACCTTTTCTGGACAGTAGGAGAAGTATTTCAGAAAACCAAGAGAGGTTTTTATTCAAGAACAAATGGAATCCAAAAATGTCTTTTGGTTTCTCAAAATACATCATGGATGAGAAGATATAGGCTTTGTTCTAAGACCTAATTTTCAGGAAAGAAACATAAATAATTTGCTGAATCAATCTTTTCATCATTTTTCACAGCAAATTTTGAAGGAATTTTTGTGAGTTTGGTTTTGAAAATTATTGTGGGAGTGTGTAAAGTGAAGATAAAGGCTATCATGAAAGAAAAAATATTGAAATATGTTGAATAAAGGAGTGAAAACACTGCGCTACGAAACTGTGCTACTTTCATAGCATAGATCTGTTTTCACTGTTTTGAGAAGTTCAAAGTGGATTTTGCATAGCTAGCATGAAGGGATGAATTGGGAATTATGATAATCATGTTTCTAACATCAATTAGCCTCGAAGTTATCAATTAGAAATGGTCATAATATCTCAAGAAACTAAAAGGATCCTAAGCCTAAAAATAGGAAAACATGTTTCCTAGATTCTAGGAAAACATTATCATCAACAACATGGTTACATCAAGTTAAATATCATCATCCAAATTCGACTTCATGGGATTTCAGGTGGAAAATGATGTAATGAAGATTACATAAGGTTGTTAGGAGGATATTTAAGAGTTTTAGTCCTATTAGAATTAGGACTTTCCATAAGAATTATAACTGTCAATTTGTAATAGGACTCTATGTTAGTTTTATAGCTGTGTTTGTAATAAATACCATGTTTTATGGTTAGAATAGGTGTCAAAGCATGGGAATTCGAATTCTCTAGCGGAGAAGAAAGAATCCTGTATTGTAAATTTTCTATATAGAGCATGAGGTTGAATTCCACCTAGTTGGACATTTTCATTAGCAATACACTGTGTTATTGTATGTCACTGTGTTTTTTAAACTTAATACAGAGATCTGTTTTGACAACTCAAGATTCATTAGGATTTTATGTTTATTATTGTTCTATGGACTTCCTTAATTATCTATTTGCAGTAGTATTTGTATGTGATACTTAGAATTCATTTGACCATGCTTTAACTTCCTTTACATGCAAATAGACTGTGTTTTTCCACTGTGTGAATGTTTTATTCATCTACCTAGACTCCAAATTCCTTGACTTCTATGCTTAATAGATTGTGATGTTTTGTTGAATATTATCTTGACTCCATGGCCCAATGAAATTTTTCTAATCTGTGATACAACCAGTTATACATTTTATCTTTTATCTTAGAGTTAGCCATCTATCCATTAATCAAAAATCATAAAACTTTGAGAGAGCCCTCTCAGGTTGAGGAGGCTAAGCCTCAGCCAAAATATTGGTCTGAAAGAGTTACACAAGTCTACTTGAGGGGCAGCCTATTAGGGTTAGATTTTGTGATAACATTTTGGTGCGATTTCCGGGAGCCTGAAGATTACTCATTCCCGAAATCAAGAAGCTAAACTTCTGAAGGTAGCAGGAGCTTAGGAAGTTTGCATCTACCTTGGCAACTCCACACATCAAATAATAAAATTGGAAGGTGAATCCATTGCTTGAATATCAGTAGCTTGATGAAGTTTCAAGATGAGTTCCATTGCAAGAATAAATTCCAGGTATGCCCCTATGAATCAGTCTCATATCCCTAGTTTTCCAAATCCCATCCCAAAGGTTGAATGGTTAGATGATCTTCCAATATTTAAAGATGAAAATAAAGACAATGTTGCTCTTCATTTGGTTAGGTTCCATATGCATGTACACAGTCTTAAGGTTCAGTTCCCTGAAGATTGTCTCATGAAGATGTTTATGGCCACTTTAGAAGGAAAAGCATGGTCTTGGTATGAAATCTTGCCAAATGGTTCATTATATTCTCTTGCTGATTTCCATGATGTATTATATGAGATGTATAAAGAGTGTCATTCCTATTTATTGATGGTCAAAGACTGCTGTAAACACTTTGAGAGTTTTATTGAATATTTGGAGAATTGTTATGAAGATGATGAGTTCATGGATGAGGAAATTTTAGAAGCCCTTCATGAAAATACCTTTTATCAACAAGAAGAACACCAAGAAGAAAGGATAATATCTCCCTTAGATGAAAATGAAACCCAACAAGAGTTTAATTATGAAAATCATGTTACATCCTCTGAGTTTGAGGAAAATTTTCATCAGGTTTGTCAATCCTTTGATCATCAGCAGTATGAGAATCATTTCAAACAACAAGACAAAATATTGGAAAATTCTTGCTACAATCCTAAGGTACATGAAAAAGTTGATTTTTTATGTCATTCCTTGCAGCATCTTACATCAAATAATGATCATATTAATGAGCAAGAATACATTATTTGTGGGAATTATTTTGAAAAGAAGTTGGATAGCATACAAAAGAAATCTTGTGTGGCTGAGAATCAATTGTCTGAAGTTACAAAATGTTATGAGGATCATCAAACTGATCATGTCATCTTGGACCCTATAGCTGAATACATGGAAAAGCTTTACTTTCCAGTGTTTCAGTTTCATTTTTATTATGAAGATCAGATACATTTTCAGTGGCATGGGTCATCTCAATATCATGGTTACTTTGAGTTCAGGTGCAGTCAAGAGCCTCAAATATCAGATAAGACAAATGATTGGCTTCATTGGAAATTTCATGTTTCCTGAGTTAAAGTGGAGATTGCATTTGTTAGGGTAGGTAGGACTATGTGAATAAGCTCAAAGTTGGTTGAGCATTTTTTACTAGGTATAGTTTGGGTGATTCTTGCAGAGATCATCGAACTTGAGCATGAGGTGAGGGCCATAAAATTTTGAAGCAACCTTGGTAAAATTTCGAAGTTTTTATTTCCAAGAATATTGATGGCACTGGAACTATTGGTTCTTAGTGTACCACAAGGGCACACTATCCCAAGTGGAACCACTGTTATCACTCAAAAATTGTCAAAACATCATTGTGTCTACACTGTTTTTGGTCATGTTTTCAAGTAGGTCTAAAGGTCATTTTAAGTCTTGGTAAAGGGTAGGTCATAGTGTTATAAGTTTTAAAGGTCATCTTTCAAGTTCAAATAAATTCCTTTAGGTTCATTTCATGATAAAAAAAGTCATATTTTTCATTTAGGGGTCATGCCATGAAGTTTCGAGTTGAATTCTGCATTTAGCCAGGAATCCACCATTTCGTAGCGTAGCCAGTTCAAAAATAAGGAAAAGCGCTACGAAAGTGCTGCTAATTTTGTAGCGCAAAAAGCAAATTTTACACTAAGTGCGCTACGAAAGCGCTGTTTCTTAGTTGTCATGTCAAATAAGCCAAAAAAATGTCAGATTCGTTTGGGAATGATAGGATAGGAGTGTGGTGAGTTAGTTAGTCATCAAATATATTGTACCCACTTGTCCTACACTCATCATAATCATGATAGTAATTCAAGAAAGCATCATTTGGTTATGAAGGAATATCTCAAATTCAGATTCTTTGCCTAATCAAGCCATCCTCGGTTCATTTATCTCTAAAGAAATTGCATGAGCTCTGAAGCAGTGAAAATTAGTCGTTGGTTGCTATATACATAGAAAAATTTGAATATAATAAAGCGAGGCTATTATGTTAAATCAATAAAGGCTGTAATCAAGAGAGGTTTTTTGCAAGCGAGGCTCTTTTGTAGATTTCTAAAGAAACTAGCAGGGTTTTTTCTAAAAGAAACATGGCTGAGGAGAAAAATATCCAAAGAGAGGGTCATTGTCTGAGATATGAACCTGAGAACAGAAGGTTAAAAAGACAGGTGGAAGATCTGGAGATACATTTGACAAACTCTCAAGAAAGGTTAAAAGGGAAGTGAAACAGAATGCTAAATCCACAAGACAATCTCTGATCAAAATCAAGGTAAAATTTGATGAAGATTGTATTTTCAAGGTCATATTGTTGTGTTTTTGAATGGTACTAATACCCTTAAAGTTTAAGTATCTCCAAATTACAAATTTTGAAGAAATTTTCAAGAAAACCTACCTACACATCAGTTTCTTAGTGCAGTTAGTGCAAATTTGATCAAATGCGCTACAAAATTGCTGAAGCAGCTTTTTCACCAAGAAGAGAAAAACTATGTTTTCTGGTTTTAATAGTCAACTTCCAAGGGGGTTTTTGGAAAACGGAAAATGAATTTTTGCAAACTGAAAGAGGTTTTTCTTCCTAACATACCTGAATACAAAAAAATCTCTCAGTTTCTTCCCAAGTGTTATCAGTTGGGATATACAAGGCTTTCTTTGAAGCCCTATTTTCAGAAAATAGAGTTTTCCTGTTTTACACGTGTTTCAAAGACCTTGTCTTGACAGTAGGTGAAGTATTTCAGAAAACCAAGAGAGGTTTTTATTCAATATAGAATGAACACAAAAAAAATCTTTCATTTTCTCAAAATACATCATGGATGAGAAGATATAGGCTCTGTTTCAAGACCTAATTTTCAAGAAAGAAACAGAAATAATTTGCTGAAGCAGTCTTTTCATCATTTTTCACAGCAAATTTTGAAGGAATTTTTGTGAGTTTGGTTTTGAAAATTCTTGTGGGATTGTGTAAAGTGAAGATAAAGGTTATCATGAAAGAAAAAATATTGAAATATGTTGAAGAAAGGAGTGAAAACACTGTGCATACGAAACTGTTCTACTTTCGTAGCACATATATGTTTTCACTATTTTGAGAAGTTCAAAGTGGATTTTTCATAGCTAGCATCAAGGGATGACTTGGGAATTATGCTAATAATGTTCCTAACATCAATCAGCCTTGAATTTATTAGTTAGAAGTGGTCAGAATATCTCAAGAAACTAAAAGGATCCTAAGCCTAAAAACAGGAAAACATGTTTCCTAGATTCTAGGAGAACATTATCATCAACAACATGGTTACATCAAGTTAAAGATCATCATCCAAATTCGACTTCATGGGATTGCAGGTGGAAAAATATGTAATGAATATTAGATAGGGTTGTTAGGAGGATATTTAAGAGTTTCAGTCCTATTAAAATTAGGACTTTTCATAAGCGTTATAACTGTCAATTTGTAATAGGACTCTATGTTAGTTTTAAAGCTGTGTTTGTAATAAATACCATGTTTTATGGTTAGAATAGGTGTCGAAGCATGGGAATTCAAATTATCTAGTGGATAAGAAAGAATCCTATATTGTAAATGTTTATATAGAGCATGAGGTCGAATTCCACCTGGTTAGACATTTTCATTAGCAATAGACTGTGTTATTGTATGTCACCGTGTCTTTTAAACTTAATACAGAGATCTGTTTTGACAAATCAAGATTCATAAGGAATTTATGTTTATTATTGTTCTATGGCCTTCCTTAATTATCTATTTTCAGTAGTATTTGTATGTGATACTTAGAATTCATTTGACAATTCTCTAACTTCCTTTACATGCAAATAGACTGTGTTTTTCCACTATGTGACTGTTTTATTCATCTACCTAGACTCCAAATGCCTTGACTTATATGCTTAATATATTGTGATGTTTTGTTGAATATTATCTTGACTCCATGGCCCAATGAAAGTTTTCTAATCTGTGATACAACTAGTTATACATTTTATCTTTTATCTTAGAGTTACCCATCTATCCATTAATCAAAAATCATAAAACTTTGAGAGAGTCCTCTTAGCTTGAGGAGGCTAAGCCTCAGCCAAAAGATTGGTCTGAAAGAGTTACAAAAGTCTACTTGATGAGCAGCCTATCAGGGTCATATTTTGTGATAATACCAGTGTAAAAACTGAAGGAGGTTTTTCTCTTTTGACCTATGATGGACAAAAAAATATCTCACTTTTAGCAAATTCATTGCTCTTTGGTCAGAAACATACTTTGAAGAAAAAATAGCACTATGAGTGGCAAATTATTTGACTCTTGGAATGACTTTTGACTGACATAATGATATAGCGAAATGAGCTTTTAAGAATTGTTTATACTCATAATGAAATGAAGGTGGATAAAAAAATGTGAAATTTTGAGGGAGAGTGAGGTTTTATGACTAGGGCTACCATCAGTGAGTCAATTTTTGAAATTACCTAATGGAATGATAAAAAATTTCTGAATGATACCCTAATATGAACATGAAAAGAGTAATTTTGATCACTGATGGAATAGTGCAAATTATGACACTAACATTTTCCTTATTGGGGATGGAAGCTCCTTGGAGGTGTCAAGAACACTGTAGACAAAGTGCCTAAGCATTGGGCCAATACGGCAAAAAAAACTGAAACTGAAATGCTGAACTAAATACTAACAACTCAATGACACAAACTGTTGGCGAGGAATCAGGTCTCGCAGGCAAGACCCAGGTTCAAGAGTTGTGGCCAACAAGGGAATCCGCTGTAGTCTAGAACCACACCAGCATTATCACCCTACTCCGGAGAGTAGAGAGTCTCACCTGAGGTGTGCCGCAACCACATGCAAGATGGGAATAGATCGATGGCAAGGAACAAATCCGCAACTCATGATTACCATAAAACATATTGCATAAACATAGATATATCCGCAAGAACATTCAGAGCATAAACAGGTATTAAGAAAATAAAATTTTAAACCATCGCAACCATTATGCATGCATAAGAATTACACAGTATGACAGTAACATGCAATTGTATTGATATCTTCATCCCCAACCTTCGTTATAGAGCTTCCGCAAGGAGAGCTTACAGTCTATTACAGATGCCTTACATAACAGAAAGGTAAATGAGAGAACCCTAGGAACTATAGAGATATCCTGGCTGATCTCCTTCAGTCACCCTATGTTCCGTCTTCTGTGTCTCTCTTCTCTTCCTCTCGGCCGGGTGACTACTATTTATCCACCCTCTTTTGCAACTGTTAGTTCTTCTCTGTGTCCTTCTTCAGCTGCTTTCGGCTTCTCTCTTGTCATCTGTGTGTTCCGCTTCCTGTCTTTTGCTGTATATCCTCATGCATCTGCTTTCTTCAGTTATCTATTGCTTCTGCACCACCTTGATAGCTCCGCGGCTTACGGTAGTTGCAGTCGCGATTGTCATGTGTCATATTGCCGCAACCAAAAAAGGTCATCCTTTATTCAAAATAAAAAATATTCCAAACAAGTTTTCAAGAACAAGGGCCCCAACAGGCCCTGACCAGAGTTTCTCGACTCGTCCCCGAGTCAATAAAAAATGACAGTCTCTATCTCCATTGCCCTGCTTGATCCCGTGCCCTGTTCGCCCTGTGTGCCTTCATTTTGTACTTGCTCCCATTGTGCACCATCAGCTTGTTCCTGTTCTCGCTGTGCGCCTTCTGCCGGTTGTTCAAACAAGGGCCCCAACTCTGGGACTCTACGAAACACTGTAGCTTTAAGCTCCATGAAGGCCGATACAGGTTGTTGCCACCTTTGTAAGAGTGAATCTGTGGCATCAGCGATCCTGGTGACAGCGGCCTTTTCTAGGGGTGCCGGGACAGCCCCAAACATCATGCTAATTTGGGTTTCGGCCTCGATGGCTCGCTGTTGCATCGTCCTGGCCCTGGTTTGGAGGGGCAGGATAAGTGAAGCTGGTCGTGCGCTTGTAGTTCTCTTCGCACGCATCAAATAGCTCTTTCAAGAGAAAGGAGCACCAACTCAGCTTGACACCCTAAACGTAGTGCTCCGCAATAGAGATGGTGTCCAAGGTGCATTCACCCTTGGTGTAGTGCCTCATTGTCTTGCTGGCAATGAGGTAGCAAGCAAATTTAATCTCAGGTGTGTTAATGAGCTCTATCTTGGCTCCCTTCCCTCCCCGCCGGGTGCCATATTTGCTGTACAGGTCTATGTCCCCAGATTTCCGTGCGCGCTTAGAGGTTTTTTGGCATGCGGTCGAGAAATCCGCACCATTCTGGGAGAGCCCGGTCAGACGATGGATGTCTTTAGCGTGAATGGGAATTTCCTTGTTCAGCCACAAGGACCCATTCTGAATGCGGCTAAGTAAGAACCGAGTGCACTGCAAAACTGGTCCGGTGGTCCCGAAGACCGGAAGATTTCTGAGATTCATGAGAGAAGACTGCTGAAGGCCCTAGAATGCTGGTAGAATTTTGTTGGCGGAGTTCCTGGCTGTGCTGTAATAGTGTTCCATATATACTTTCCAATTGAGCGCCGGGAATTCAGAGGCATCGGAAAGGTTGGCGTCTATCAAAGCTGCATTGTCGTATTTCCTAACCAGAGACTCTATCTTGTGAATCCTACTGTCAAGTTCTAGTTCGACGACGGATAGAAGGGCCTTCGGAATTTTTGCTCGTCGCTGATAGACGTGGAGAATTTGGCTTGGTATCCTCTCTCAGTGCTGTTCGCCTGTCTGCTCCGGCTGCTTATGTGCTGTTGCAATTTCTAATGCTAAGTGTTCCGACATTGTCATGCTTTTCTTCATGCAAATGATGTAATCGTCTGGCATGAGTGTAGTTGATGAGACCCCATAACGAGTTAATTCCTGCTGGCATTCTTCTCTGCGATAATCGTGCGATCAATCGTGTGCCAATGGGTATTCTGACAGTTGCTAATGGTGGCATGGGGAAATGGGCAGACGCGATGGCTAAGGTCACGACGGATGATGGAAAAATGATTATGGCAAGGTTACTTCCAATTATGGAAATTTATGATGCAAATCGGGACGATCCTACGGACTGACACAAATACTGACTGAAATGACCTGGACTGACACTAGCATGTTTATGGATCCTACAGGGATGACACGCTGGACACGCCCCTCCTCGACCACAGTCGGTTGCAGTGCAGTCCCCGCAACAGAATGGTTATTGATAAATGATGCAAAAAAGGAAAAGATTACCTATGCTCATCCCAGTTGCGGGAGAGTTATTCAACTACACTACTCTACGGGTGTTCTAGGTTGCGAGAGTTATTGATGAATGTGGGGGGAAACTTACTCCTGGTAGGGTTTCAAGCATGCGCCATTCACCCATCCCAGTAAAATAGTACCGTCCAGCTGAGCCAAAAAAACGGCCCCAGACTCTCTAATCTCGATGACAAAGTACGGTCCT
Organism: Pinus albicaulis; assembly: GCA_034641835.2. NCBI lineage: Eukaryota > Viridiplantae > Streptophyta > Pinopsida > Pinales > Pinaceae > Pinus > Pinus albicaulis. The sequence goes on along the minus strand of CM076584.1, from coordinate 877,592,070 downwards.
GACCAGTGCATCTGCAGCTTTCCTGGAAACTTCTGGAACTTGCTGTCGTATAAAAGGACCTTTCCACCAACCTGGAATACTTTGTTCTTGATGTGGCAATCGGGCCATGCTTTCTTCCTATCCTTTTGAACCTTCTGATGAAATTCTACTAGGAACTGGGCTTCGTCTAGTCCCTGTAATTCATGTAGGCACTCCTGGAGTGATGCTTCTTCTGAGAACTGGAGAGTTGTGGAAATTAAAGGACTTGGCACCGTGAAATCGGTGGGGATCACAGCTTCCCGGCCATACACCAACTGGAACGGGGTCTGATTGGTCAAGCGCTTCACCGTAGTCTGGTAGGCCCAGAGCGCAGCTGGTAGCCGTTCATCCCAGTCATCCCGCTGGGCGTTACAGATCTTTGTTAACCCCTTTTCAATAATTTTATTAAACGCTTCAACAGTACCATTGGCCTGCAGGTGGTACGGGCTGATTTTGTGATGCTGAATCATAAATGTGTCCAACAGAGACTTGACCGTGTCATTAATGAAATGTATACCTTGATCGTTGGTTAAACTTTGTGGGCAGCCAAACCTGCTGATGATGTTTTCAAAGATAAACCGTCCTGCTGTATCTACCGTGCATTCTTGTACCGCCGCCTCCTCAGCCCATTGGGTGAGGTAGTCGGTTGCGGTAATGATGTATCGGGCCTTGGAGTGCCTGGTGACCAGGGTGATGGGGCCTACAAAGTCGATGGCCCATTTCTTGAATGGCCGCAACACATGCACTGGGTGCAATAGAAGTTCGTCCCTGTGAGAAGGCCTCCTCGTCCGCTGGCACACGTCGCAGCGCTTCACAAATTATTTATGGCATGTACTGTAGGCCACCACAAGCTAGCTTGGAGCACCTTCCTTGCGGTCGGTTTCGCACCCACGTGCCCGCCCGCGATACCGCTGTGGCATTCCCACATCACTGCTTTGCGCTCGTGGTTAAGGACGCACTGGCGCAGAACCTCATCAAGACCCAGCTTATACAATTGCCCTGCAATCAGTTGGTATTCGGCAGCACGGACGACCAAGTGTTGTTTTTGGAGTGGGGTGTAATCCTGAGGGAATTGCCCCGTGGTCAGATAGGTGGCAATGTCGGCTAAGTAATCCGGTACTACTTCGACCCGAAAGAGGTCAGCATCCGGCAGCTGATCATCAAGTGAGCCGTCGTTCTCCCCTGTCTCCAACCTGGATAAATGGTCGGGCCCGACGTTCAACCTCCCAAGCTTGATGATCACCTCAAATGAAAATTCTTGAAAGAGCAGCAACCAGTGACAGATCTGTCCTTCCAAAACAGGCTTATTTACCAAGTACTTCAATGCGAAGTGGTCCGTAAAGAAATTAAATTTACCTCCAAGAAGGTAGTGGCGGAACTTCTGGAGAGAGTACACCATTTCCAATGCCTCCCGTTTGGTAGTGGTGTGATTCTTCTCCGCATTAGACAATTTGCGGCTGGCAAAGTAGACTGGATGATCAACTGTCGTGTCTCCTGATTGCACCAAGACAACCCCAAGTGCAATACTGGAAGCATCAATATGCACGTGGAATTGCTTATCCCAGTTTGGGTGAACAATTATAGGTGCCGTCGCTAGCTTCTCCTTCAAAATGTCAAGAGCCTTCTGACACTCTTCCGTCCACTGGAATATTTCTGACTTCCGCAGTAATTTCTCCAGAGGGGCAGTGATCTTTGCGTAATTGCGGATAAACCGTCTGTAATATCCTATGTGCCAGAGTAGTGCTCGCAACTGCTTCACAGTTTCGGGGGCTTCCATGTGGACTATTACGGCGACCTTGGCGGGGTCGACACAGACCCCTTGCTTGCACACGATGTGTCCTAACAGCGTGCTGAAAGGAACTGCAAAAATACATTTCTTCAAGTTCAAGGAAATTTGCAACTATCGACACCGATCAAACATAATACGCAACAGGGTGGCATGTTTCTTAAGCAGAATGTAGACAGTCCAATCGTCCATGTAGACTTCCATGAACTTGTGTATGTACTCCCAAAAAGCAGCAATAACAATCCAGGAAAACACGACCAGAGAATTTTTCAAACCGAACGACATTACGTGGTATGCGAACGATCCCCATTCAGTGGTGAATGTCGTTTTCGGGTTGTCCTCTTCCGCAATGCGCACCTGATGGTAACCTGAAAAACCATCCGTGAAGGAATAAGATTCATTTACCGCAGCATGATCCAAGACTTCATCGCTAAAAGGAGTGGGAAACAGATCATGGATGTAGGCGTTGTTCAAACTTCTGTAATCGACATAGACACGTATCTCCGCCTTGTCCTTCTTATTCTGAATGGCGATGGGCTCACCAACTCTGCTTCTTCCACTGGAAATATGAGACCTGCAGCCAGCATCTTGTCAATCTCCATCTTGACCTTTTATTTGATTCGTGGGTTCAGCCGGTAGGGTCGATGCTTTATGGGTCGAGCATATAGTTTCAGCACAATGTGCATTTCTTCGAGGTCGCCCTTGATACCCTTCAGATCCGCAACCGATGAAGGGAATAAGTCTTCGTATTCCTGGAGGAGGCTGAAGATTTCCTTGGTCATCTCCTCGTCCCAGTAATCTCCAACAGTAGCCAGCTTGGGCTTGTCCTCCGTACCGATGTTCAACTTCTTTGTCTTTAGCGGCTATAAATGGATGCCTTCGGTGGTCGGTTCTTCGTTGAGGTTCTGTTCGCCTTCCTTTTCTTCAAAATACAGGTGCCTGAGGTCCTCCAGATTGTCATCGTCTGGATCTCCGTCTATCCATTGGCAAACCAACTCATGTTTGGCCGCAGGGCATGGTGCAACCGTGGCCCCATCAGCCTCGGGGTCGCGGAAAAATAGGACAGCCTTGATTGCTTGTAGTGCCCGAGATTCCTGCTCTGTCTCCCCTTCAAACGAGAAGCATCGAACAAACTTGTCCGTGACTTCCTGCCAAGGGCGGGTTCCACTTTTCCGCTCCTCTTCCAAGTACCAGGCCTGGGGGATTGTATCCAAGGAGTGGATAAACTGATGTACCCACAGCTCTTGCAGGTATCCCAGACCTCGCCACTGTTCCTCATAGCTCTTCAAGTGGGCCTCTGGATCGGAAGTCCCCTGGTATCTGTGCTTGCTTCGAGGGCCTTCATCCTCTTTAAACTGTGCCTTCAAAGTCTGAGTCGTGCAACTCCACCGCGATAAGGTGGTGCGGTGTTTCCGCCACCACCTTGCTGACGCGGACTGTAGTGCGACGTCCAAAAGTGGTATTCTGCGGCTTTCTGGAATTGTGTCTTCCACCTTTGCAATAAAGGTATTCACAGCCTGCATGTTCGACAGGGTGGGGTATGCTCTGAACTCAGCACCAATCCAACTGACTCGAGCAATGGCTGCACATCTCCACGTGTTGGTTTCGTACCCCCCTGCTGCCAGTCTTCCCACGCGAACTCTAACCCCAACTCCGAGCTCTGGACACTGCGCCAGCTGACGGAGCCGGTTGTCGTCGGGTTGATATAATCATCCCGCTTCCCTGCAGTCATCTGATAAAGGTGATCCGTCATCTGAGCATCCTCCTGGTTGTCCACAGTTTCGGTATATCGCAGACCTTAATACAGGTCGAGGGGCTGCGTGACCTGTACCTTCCCATCCTCGAAAATCATCAGCTCCTTCTTGAGGTCGATGATGGCGTAATTCTCAAAAGCCCAATTGATGCCTAGTAAGGCAGGATAAGGATCCTTGTCCCCCATAATATCAATAAACTCAAAATCTGTGTAAGTCTTCACCCCCGCAATGTCGACCTTGACGCCTTCGAGTCGGTTGATCGGCAGAATGCAGTACTGGTTCACCATTCAGAGTTGGATGGGCGAGTAGGTCAGCCGTGGTCGTCCAAGAGCCTCCCACATCTTCCGCGGCAAAATGTTGACGTCAGATCCCAAATCAAGCATGGTGTTGCTGATTTGGAAGCCCACAACCTGCGTGCTAAGCCGAAACTCCTGTCCTATTCTTCGCTTGTTTCATTTAACTCGCCGCACACACTGAGGTGCGGTGTCCCCAGGTTCCCTTGGCCCGATATTCCCCTGTAGTGCATCCTGCAGAGTATGCTTGAGTTGGTCCCGCAGCGACGCATTGTCAACGATTTAGAGGAACAGGTGAAACCAGTCCTCAATCAGGGTCCCCGTGGCGCTTTGTTCGCTCGAACCAGTCGTCGGGGGTAGCTCAAGGCCCCTGGCTTCCTGCAACTGAGCAAAGGCCTCCATAGCCTCCTGGAAGTACTTCTTATGCGCGTCTGGTTGGATCAGTTGTTTGGGGGAGGCAGGTCGAATAGCTCGGACCAGCTCCCTTTCATGGGCATCCTCACCCGTATTCTTGCCACCCCACATCACGATCGCGACATTTTGCATGGCCGGGGTCGCGGTCCCTTGCGACTCTGAATTTACCAAATTCGTTCCTCGCTGCCGCGCCCGTTCCTCCCACTTATTGATGAGGTCTGGAAAGTCCTCTGTTGCATGGGCGTTCACGCAGCACTGAGAACACCAAGGACATCGTGGTAGGGGGCATTCCCGAGCCACATGACCCTCTTGGTCACAGTTGTAACATTTCACCGGACCTCGCCCCCCTGCACGACCTCCACGCATACCGCCTCCTCTCCCCCTGGGAGTCTCATTCACCCTGTAGGAGGGTCGGTCCAACTGGTCTGCGAGTGCATCGAGAGCCCTGCCCTGCTCCGTGTTGTGAGTCGTGGAAGCACAAAACTCACAATATATGTTGTTTGGGACATTGGAGTACTTCTGTAGTATCAGACACATCCGAGGTGGTGTGGTTTGGTTGAGGTGGGAATCCCATGTAAGGCTGTTGCGGTTGGTATACCCCCTGCGGATTCATTGCCGCGCCTCCCCCAGTGGGTGGACCCCCTTGGATCACAGCAACTGAGGGTCCCACACTCGTGCCACGCAGCCGAGGACATTCGGTTGTGACGTGGCCTTCAAATAGGCAGTGAGTGCACCAAATATTCGGCCTGTCTGGCCTTATAGGTTGCATCTCCTTGATCTTTTCTGTCAGACTAGAGATCTGGTGTTGTAGTCCCAACAAGGAGGGATCCGATGGGGCCGGCCCTCCTCGATATTCCTGAGGGTAACCTGCCATGGCCTCTATCTTCATGGCTTGCTCTAAAGCATCCTGCAGGTTGTCAATCTTTTGTTTGGTGAGGGGAGTTCGCGTCAAGGGAAGCAAAGCCTTGATGAACCAGTCCCTCTGATGGTTTGGGTCGATCGGGTAACTGAGTTTCCCGATCGCGTCCTTGAATCACCGCATCAGCTCCCATGCAGTCTCCCCTTCTTTCTGCTTAATTTCCTGGAGCTCGGACAGACCCTGTTGGTCCGTCTGGGGAAGTTTAAATTCCCAGACAAAATCCCACTTAACGTCTGCAATTATTGGATTAGGATGGGCCTCAGACCACTTGATAAACCATCGCAGAGCCCTCTCTTTGAGCGTGGTATGGAACTCTATTAACTTCCCTGCATCTAGAATCTGCCGAGCCCTCCATATGGCTTCACACAGATACCAGTGTTGCTCTACATCATCATTGCCCTGGCCAGAGAACTATGGATACCGGGTGAAAGACCCCGCCATATTTACTTGCAGAGGGCTAACTAGGATAAAGCCTCTAGGTCTTGGTTGCGTGATTATTCCGCTAGGAAATGCGATAGTACTGGTGCCGCTACTACTAACATTTGGCGCTATCGACAATGAACTGCTATGCAATTGACTCAATGCTTGTAACTTAACAAAAATATTGCTCAAAAGTTGATAAAGTACCAGGGGAAGGTAGGGATCCTTGCCATGCAGAATGTTGGAAGCGGGGCTGCCTAGAGAAATGAATGTCATCCACTCTTGAAACAATCGCTGCATCACGACGTACCATTCACCATCGGAGCTCTCGTGGGGCTGCATACCTGCATCATCTTCGTCAGTCACTGTCTCCCTTTCTCGCTTCGCTAGGCTCCCATGCACCCGACGTAATCCCACAGCGGTCCCTTCTCCTTCCTGGGTATCCACGTCCATAATTCCTATTCTCTGAGGCGCCTCCTTTTGATTCTTACTATCGGTTTCCCTTCGTTTCAAATCCCACATCACCCGTTTCTACCACCTATCGGCGATCTGCGCCCGCCGATGTGCACGTTGCTCCCTCAACTTCCATGCGGCCTCAGAATCCATTCCCCACTTCCCGCCTCACATTCTACGTAGCATCTGTCCCTTTAGCCCTTCCCCTAGCACCGAAGGTTTACGCTTCCATACTTGCCTTTTGGAATTCCATTAGCCCTTCATCCACCATCAGGGCCTTAATCCACAGCGGAATCTCTTTGAGTAGCCTCCCTCTTAGCCCAGAGCGGAAGGTAGCTTCAGCCTTCGAGAAGGATTGGTAGCACTCTGCAGCAAACTCTACAATATATCCGTCCAACGTGGTCTCGACCCAGAAATCCACTGCGCGGGTCAATTCATTGTCCAACCGATGCAGAGCCACCAGATCCCCATGCACCCACTTGCAGTTTATCTTCCGCGAGCCATCCCTAGGAACCTTGGTCTGTAACCTCCGCAACCAGTTGTAGAGGTTGCTAGGGAACTTTCCCCAAAGGATCTCGTACGTATCACTGGCTGAATCTGAGAAAAGGACGAGGTCCTTGATCGCCGCCTCCTTTTTCTTAGTCAACTCTGCTTGCTGAGCAATAAATTGGTCGAGATGATTATCCCACCATCGTCGTATTTCGCCTTCATAGATCCTTGAGACCATGATCTAGTTCCCCTCTTATCATGCGGGTCCCGGCAATGGAATCATTTGTTGGCGAGGAATCAGGTCTCGCAGGCAAGACCCAGGTTCAGGAGTTGTGGCCAACAAGGGAATCCGCTGTAGTCTAGAACCACGCCGGCATTATCACCCTACTCCGAAGAGCAGAGAGTCTCACCCGAGGTGTGCCGCAACCACATGAAAGATGGGAACAGATCTATGGCAAGGAACAAATCCGCAACTCATGATTACCATAAAATAGATTTCATAAACATATATATATCCGCAATAACATTCAGAGCATAAACAGGTATTAAGCAAATAAAATTTTAAACCATCGCAAAAATTATGCATGCATAAGAATTACATAGTAGGACAGTAACCTACAATTGTATTGATATCTTCATCCCCAACCTTCGTTACAGAGCTTCCGCAAGGAGAGCTTACAGTCTATTACAGATGCCTTACATAACAGAAAGGTAAATGAGAGAACCCTAGGAATTACAGAGATATCCTAGCTAATCTCCTTCAGTCGCCCTTCGTTCCATCTTCTGTGTCTCTCTTCTCTTCCTCTCGGCCGGGTGACTGCTATTTATCCACCCTCTTTCGCAACTGTTAGTTCTTCTTTGTGTCCTTCTTCAGTTGCTTCCGGCTTCTCTCTTGTCGTCTGTGTGTTCCACTTCCTGTCTTCTGCTGTATATCCTCATGCATCTGCTTTCTTCAGTTATCTCTTGCTTCTGCGCCACCTTGATAGCTCCGTGACTTACGGTAGTTGTGACTCGGTCGCGATTGTCATGTCTCATCTTGCCGCAACCAAAAAAGGTCATCCTTTATTCAAAATACAAAATATTCCAAACAAGTTTTCAAAAACAAAGGCCCCAACACAAACTGACTGCAAATTAAAAAATTACTAAACTTATTAATGGCAGCATATCACCAAAACTTGAGGGCTTCAAATCCTGATGACAACCACCTGTCTATTTGAAATCATATGTATAATCGGGCGATATAAAAATGCCAATGTAACCAATCAAGAAAATGCCTCATTGATTGATTCTCCCAATGAGATTCTTTGGAAAACAATAAATATTTACAATTTGGCAGCCAAAAAAATAGCTGACAATGATCTCCATCATCACTGAATACTACAATAACTACCTTCACTGCTGGCTGGAATAAAATTTCCACTGGATCTTGAAAAACATGAAAATTTACCTCTTGCTGTTCTAGAAGAAACAAGGTACTTTTTTTCTCTTGATTCCGATCTCTCTTCATAATGTACCTCAGCAAGAGTGTTTTCCTAGTCGTCAAAAATTTATGAACAAGTAGGTGAGAAAATATCTTCTTGAAATAAAAATTCTAAACATGAAACATGAGAAGAAAAATATGAATGATAGTCCCCAATGCGTTAGTCCTCTGCAATTTGAATACATTGTTGATCATCTTCATATGACATGGCAACCAAATTGTCATGTTTATTATCGCACTCATCAATCATAAGAGGGAAAAATTCATATTTTTCATGAAATTGAAAACTAACATTCCTATCATTTACCACATAATCATCCAAAGAATATTTTTCACTTAATTGAACAAAGATCTCATCTTGTTTCTCAGAAAAGGACTGGATTACCTCCTCTAGAAGAATTTGTTCTAATGGGATGAGAACACTTAGGTCAATAAATCTGTTTTATTCATTCTAGGTAATCTCAACAATAGATATCTCCTTCATGAGATCCAGAAAAACATACTCTTCATCATCCCCATCTGAATCTAGATCTGGATCATCCAGCTTGAATTTACCACAATCTAAAATTGGAGCTTGATTTTCCTACATACCATCTTCTGCTACAAGAAAATCTGAAAGAAGACCTCGTCTTCCATTATTTTCAATTGTACAAATACCTTCAGCCTGCTGAAAACTTTCCTAAGCATCTTGATAAGTATCCTATAAGCTTTCTTTATGTTGTTGAAATGGATTTTCATGCAGGGCTTCCATGATCTCATCATCCATGGATTCATCATCTTCATAAACTCTCTCAATATTTTCAATAAAACTATCAACATGTTTACAATAGTTCTGAACTAATATTAAGGATGGATGAGATTATCTATACCTTTCAAAGAACATGGCATGAAAATCCTTTAAATAATAAATACAAGTAGGCGACAGAATTTCATACCAATATCTGGCTTCACCTTCCAGGGTGGCCATGAATACATTCATCAAGCAGTCTTCATGAAAATCAATCTTTAATCTATGCACATGCATGTGAAATCTCACAAGATGAAGATGAACATCATTACCTTTCACATTTTTGAACTTCAAAAGATATGTCATCCAATTAACCTGAGGCATGCTGTTCGGAAAACCTGGTATGTGATCTCGGCTCATGGGAGCATACCTTCTAGAAATTGAATCCATTTTGACAACAATGAAGTCACTAAGAAGTTCTTTAGAATACCGGTTCTTGAAGAGTGGAGTCGCCATGAGTATTCAAAACTTTGGGATTTTTTGACATTGGAGTTGCCAGGTGAGTGATGCATAACCTCATTGTGCCTGATCATTGTTCACCATCAACGATTAGATATTTTTCATTCTTTCCTAGGGAAGATTTGTCTTTTCATCTTGCCAGCAACAACGCCAGAATGTTAGCACTCCTCCAGATTCCCAAGGCTGAAGAAGGAATCCCAACAGAGGTAACCACAAACAAAAATTTTAACTTTGTAGCTAGCCCTACCAAGTGTTACATAACAATTTGTCACTATCCCTGCAATCCCCCGCCCTGGATATTGGAGGGTATTTCTCGTGACCTGTGAGCAGTGTCATACTTTGCAAATACCTTCTTTTCATCCTTATGCATAAGGACATGATTCCTCCTGTTGAACATTTCCTCAGAAAGCACTCAAAAACCTATGTTTTGGCATTGGCGCGGGTAGCCAATTCACCCCTCGTGCTAATGGGGAAGATTTTCACTAGAGCCCGCGCCAGCTAGTGCTCTGTCTCTTTTTTGTACCCACACCAGCTTTTTTTGGAATGTTTTTTAACAAATTGGAGGCGGAATTTTCCTTTAACCACCTTAGGAATGACTCATTGCAAGTGGTTAAACTCGATAAGCCATGGATATCTTCCTTTATGAAATGGTTTATGGAACATTATTAGAGGATAGGACTCCCTCCATGATTATAGGAATACTAACCTCTCCTCTCCCTCTATATAAACAAGCCTTCTCCCTTTACAAAATCTAGCTGAACATATAGCCAAGAAGCTAAAATTAGAGAAGAGATATTATAGCTGAGTAATCGCTATAGTGAAGGTCGATCCAAGGAGGATCCCATAGAGAGAGCCACGTCTGAATTACCGACGAGCTTTGTGAGACGTGCTCTGCTGGAACCCTGCTGGAGGAGATCGCAACGTCAAAGCCTGGTGGTACTCTTCCTTCTTTAAATTAATATACTTGACTATGATATTGATTCCATCTCTGTGTTATGTTTATTTTAGGCATTTGATTTAGTCTTCTTCGACTGACTGATAGTTAGGAATGCGAAATAATATGTTATGTATCGTCTTCGTTTCTCTTGTATGTGTAGGTATCTGGGCATGAGAACGAGTGGATCATGATTTGTCGAATCAGGAGCGAGAGGCAGCCATTCTCCCAGACGACACAATAGCGTAGGACCTACGGTAAGTGATCTACCAAGTCTTTATCCATTCTTAAGTAGGAATTGATGTCATAGCGTGTCTTGTTTGTGGCTAGACCCACTCTAGGGCTAGTGGGATTACCTCTGTCCACAGAGGGGATTTACCTCACCAATAAATTGGCGACTCCGTTGGGGATCATTGTGAGTTTGTATTTCATCTATTAGATCTTCTTCTTGGTCTTTTCTTGCTTAGCTTTCCTTTTTTGGTTATTTCGCTAAGTCTTAAGCCCCTGTTCAGCCCCAGAGGATCAGATTTGATCTCTGTTTTTCCAAATTTTCATCTTTCCAAGGTTGGCTTGGTTAGCGCGGTTTCCAGCCTGACAGTCGCGCCCACTGGCGCGAGTTTCCAGTTTATCACCCGCGCCATCCCCTATCTGGCACGGATTACAGCCTGACAGTCGTGCCAATTCCTGTAGGTGCTAGGGTTTTCCCTATTTTGGTGTTTTTGGTCCATCCTAGTGTCTTTGGATGTTTTCTTGACTTGTTTTGAATGCTTTGGGTTTGTTTGTGACTGTGATCAACCTTCTTCCTTCGGTTGTTTGTCCATTTCTTTCAGCATCATGGCTTTATGGATTTCTAGTGCTTTGACATGATGAGACTCCTGTAGGAGTTTGGGTCTCTTGTTTCGCGGTCACCTTCGTTATTTGCTTGGTTGCATTCAGCTCCTTGGATCCATTTTGAGTGATTGCATTTTGTGGAATGAGTCTTGAGTGAGTCTTGCCTCTTTCACTCAGTTTTTCTCCTTGTCACTCCAAGCATATCTCACATTGCTTGTATGGGTCTGTTTCAACATCTTTCTTTGATTTGAGAGATTGTGACATTGTTTTGAGTTTTTGTCTTGTTTGCTTTTGATTTGTTTGAATTGTTTTGTTTCGACTCTTGAATTGGAATTCTTGAACTAGTGTGAAGATTCGTTTTTCATGTTATTTAGTGCACTGTTTTCTCTATTACATTGAAGAAATCAAAAAAATATTTTGTGCTTGCATTCTTGTTTGCATCGTGGAAATGAAAAATCTTTTGCATAACTAGCATTCGCATTCTAGGAAAGATTTCTTGTTCTCATTAGTTCACATTTGGTTTTGTAGTGGAAGCTTCTGTGTGTTCTCATTATTTTCTATCGCTTGAAAATTCCTAACCTTCTCGTAGATAGCTCTTCATTGAACGAAATGGTATCTTATGGCATGTAGCTTGCATTCAGGAATTTGTGAGATCCAACATTCGGTAGGACCTTGGAATTGAAACATAAATACAAGATCGACTTAAAATTTATTCAATTAACCCAAGGAAACATTGAAACTTAATGAAACATCTAGTGGTCTAAGTTAGAGATGTGTTCCAACGTCTTAAAACCTAGCAACTGTTGCTCGCCATCTGGCTTTAGATAGCGCTATTACGTACTTGTGCTTCCGTACCGTCGAGTATATAAAGGGAGACCCCTATAGGTTGCAATCTGTTTATCCGTAGCAAGTCGAGTCTGCCGCCTTGTAATCGTGATACATCGAACACAACATTGGGGGAGAATACCTGCACGTACGTCAAGTCCTTGGTTGATTCTTCTTTCATTTTATAACCAAGGTGTATATGGCAGTTCACGGGAACCTGGTACACCCTTTTACCTAGACTACCGGAGCAGTCATTTTTGATATTTACTGACTCCATAAATTTGAAAAGATCATCGAGCACTTGTCCTTTCGCGCTCGCTTAAAAATGAAAGAGACTAGAGTCATCTTTGACTGTTTCTTGACTCTTAAAACATGAAACAACAAAATTTTGGTTTTAGTGTGGTAAAATAAACTACCTACGATTACACACTCATTAAATATTGATTTCTTGGCCTGTTTTTGTTTTCCTTGTTTTTGATCCAAGAGTCCTCATTTTCGATTTTTTTCCCCTTTTCTAGTGTGCTACAGTCACAGTGGCAGAACCATCAGTTTCGTCTACTGGCAGTCCTTTTCAGACGATTCATCTGAAACTTCTTAGATCTCTGGCTCTGTCGAGCTTCAACAGCTTGTTATCCCATCAGAGTACCCCTTTGGAGAACCAGTTGAGTTCCATTGGCCTTTTTCAAATGCTTGGTTTGGATTTGGGGTTGGGGAACATTTTCCCCCTCTTACATCGTGATCACCGTTTTTGGCTGCTATCATACCTCCTAGCCCCCGTACTCTTTTGCAAGATCTTACAGTGGATTCAGACATGGATTCGTCTGGTCCTAATGGTAGTGAGGTTATTCTAGTTTTTGATGAACAATACCAACTCTTCCCGGAAGACATCCAACAAGAACCTGCTCAATCTTCACCATTAGTGTCACTTCCAGCTGGATATAGGTCTTTGGGTCAGATTATGGCCGGTATTTCCTCCATGGAAACATCAACTCCGTCAAGTGGTCCGGTTATTCCATCCTTAGGTATGTCACCAACGACACCTGTTTCGTCGTTGACACCTTTTGTTACGTCTGTTCCCACTCGACCTATTGTCTGTGTGGCTGCTTCGGCACTGGTTGTCATTTCTCAGTCGTCAGAAGTTTCAACTTCGGTAGAGACCTCGATTTCCATCGCGATCCCTGATGGCCTTTCTTTTGAGGAGTATCGGCTGGTTGTTCAGCAGAAGCGCTCCCAGACTTATCAGTCCCCTTAGGATCCTTATAGGTCTTATTTTTCTCATTATGGAGCAGACGGTACCCTGATTTATTCACTTCCATTTCAGTATGACAAGCAAGGCAACCCCATCTACTTGCCTACTCCTGAGGCTTATCAGTTTCTTTTCGGTGTTATACCTACCTTTCCTATGCAACCCTCTAACCAACAAGGACAACCATTTCAGGAACAACCTTCAGTTCAGCAGGGGTATTATCATGACCCATAAGGGAAACCCTTTCAGGGAAAACCTTCGGTGCAGCAAGGGTATGCGTATGACCCATAAGGGCAACCCTTAGAGGGACAACCTTTGGTCTAGCAAGGATTGTTTTATGGCCCATAAGGGTAGCCTTACAATCCTCAAGGTCAACCTTTACAAGCCCAGCCTGTGATCCAACCAGGGCAACCTCAAGGACCAGTTGGGTAGCCGGTATATCAACCTGGACCTTCATACGGTCCTGGGGGTCAGATTCATCCATCTCAACCTATGGTGCAACCTCAACAGCCATATCTTTCGATTTGTCCAAATGTTGCACTTGCAGGACCATCTTATGGTCCTGCTCCAGGTCAACCTATTTACCAGGCACAACCTGGCCCACCGCCACTATCAGGCCAACCCGCTCTGACGGGGAAACCTGGTGGCCCACAGACATCAGGCCAACCTGCTCCATCGGGGCAACCTAGTGGCCCTCATCAGTCAGGTCAACCTGCTCAGGCGGGCCAACTTGCACAGCCTATTTACCCTGCTTATCCATCGCTCTACTCTATGCCGCAGCCAAATCAACCGTTGCGCCCGACATATCTAGCCCAGTAGGGCCCCACTTATCAGTAGCCTATTCGACCCGAAGGCGATTATTTTCCTCAAGGTCAATATCGACTGATTTACAACCCGTCTGAAGGTCCTGCTCACGTCATGACATACCATTTATGGTGTTCTTCCAATTCTTGGGTGGAAGACTCTGCTCGGCTCCGTCTCTTCCAGTGCACTCTTACCGGTGCTGCTGCTAAGTGGTATATCAAACTGCCTCATGGCATCTTTCAAGATTTCAATACTCTCGCTATGGCGTTCCTTACTCATTTCCAGTTGCTGGTTTTTTATGAAGCCGGGATGCATCTCCTCACATCCTTGAAACAGGACTGAGCTACCCATATCTCGGACCACATTCATGAATGGAGATGGTATCATCATCTGATCAAGTTTGAAATTCCCGAATAGCTTCTTACTCATTGGTTCACTACCTCTTTTTTCAATTAGATTGCGAAAGACATTGCCATGGGGGCATGTGTAACTGAGGAAAAAGCCATCGCTCGTACCCAGTACCTTGATTTAGTGTACTCTCAATTGGGCATTTTGTACAACATCTTGAATGAAGCTCCATGTCCTGGGACCTCTAAAGCGCTGAATGCCCCATCAGTTGACCGCGTTATTGGTTCCATGTCTCAGACTTCATGCAAGTCTTCCAATGGGAAGAAGAAATCAAATTCTTCCAATAGTTTTGCTCCTCAGTCTACCCCAGATTCTGGTAAAACCTCGGAGGTAAATGCCATTCAGGCCAATCTTGCGGACAAGACTTCCAAAGGAAAAAAGAAGGGCCAAGGAAAGGCCAAATCCGATGCCCCAAAACTAGAATCTTCTAAACCTCGTGCTAACGATGGTTCACAGTGAAAGCCGAAGTATCCCTGTCTGATTTGTCATGAGGACCACTACACTAAGGATTGTCCTAGACGATTCAAGGTTAGTCAACTACTCAAAGGCACTAAGGGAACTCTGGTGGTCCTTAAAGAACCTTTCCCATCTCAGCAGACCTAGATGGTCGAGCAACCTCCGCCATCTGCGTCGTTTGGCTCTCAAGTTTTCATGATGAATGGTTCTGTACCCGTTTCCATTGCTACTCGGTCAAAGGATTATGCCGGATCACGCCAGGCAACCGAGAAAGAGGTCGTTGATGGTCCTCCTCCCCCACCTGCCTCTACTCCCCTTGAAATTGAAAGGCCCAGTGCTGAACCCATTGTACGACCACCTTCCAAAGGTGTTCTCCGGAAATATTTTTATAATCCTAATGCCCGTGCTGCTCAGCATTATAGTATTGTTGAGGATTTAGCACAGGCGCCTTCCATGATGTTCATGTTATAAGTGCTTGAGAGTTGTTCGTCTCAACATAAAGCGTTATTATCTGTGATCGATGGGATTGATCCTGCTGATTCTAGCCTTCTCTCTTTCGATTTAGAGAATTTCG
This sequence comes from Pinus albicaulis, assembly GCA_034641835.2. Taxonomy (NCBI): domain Eukaryota; kingdom Viridiplantae; phylum Streptophyta; class Pinopsida; order Pinales; family Pinaceae; genus Pinus; species Pinus albicaulis. The sequence continues at coordinate 877,576,720 of CM076584.1, read as the reverse complement.
TCCCCTGACTTCCGCACCATATTACGCTTTTTATACAAGTCGGTATCAGCGGTCTCAACATCCATAGAGCTGTAGTGGACAAAGGTGCATCTACTTGCGTCATGTCATGTACTTGTTGGAAGGATATTGGCTCTCCAGCCCTGAATTCATCACGCAATGCGCTTGAGGCATTCGATGGAAGGGAATCAAAACCCTTGGGTGTTCTCACTAGCTTGCCAATTACGTTGCAAGGAAAGACAGTCAACGTTGAAGTAGAAGTCGTTGATGCCAAGCTCAATTATAATATTCTACTCGGTCGCAGTTGGACTCACACTATGATGTGCGTTCCATCCACCCTCTTTCGACTTCTGAAGTTTCCACATGAGGGAAAAATTATTAATGTCGATCAGTTGTCATTATTTACCTCATCTTCCGAGAAAAACGTACCATATGTGGATCAAATTCCCAATCCCCCTGACAGTATCGGGCCAGGTCTTTTCAAAGATCTCGCTCTCATGGGTATTTTTCCCCTTCCACCACCGAATATCATTCAAGTCAATATGGTCTCTCGGTTAGATGACCCTTGGATCATCCCTTTGCCTAAATAGGTTGATTCGTTTGGAGATTCAATTCCACTTAGTCCAATCGAGATTAATTATTGTGAGCTTACCGCTGCATCTGATTCTCCCCCTCCTGAAGCTACTCCTTTGAGCATGTCTCTCGACGTGTATTCTCAATCCCCCTGGCTCGGTGATGCAGATTCGCCTAATCCTTTGAAAGAAGTGTTTCCATATGACAAGGCTATCATGGAAACCACGTCTCTCGAGGATCTACCATGGAGTGATGGTCATCATCATTCCTTGTTTATGCCTTGTCTCGGGGCCATGTCTAACTGTCTTGAGTGCTTCGCATATCAAGTTCCCTCTCCACCACTTCAAACATCTCTTTTGACTCATGAAGTCTTTGCGGAGGGTAACTTGGGTAAGATTACTCAAATGATGCCTATAGAAATTTCCGTCAAACCGGGGATCATTGAGAACATCCATGTGGGAGTCACTTTCTCTTTCGAGGAAGTCCAAGTGTACACTAGTCTCTTTCACGAATTCCGTGATGTTTTCGCCTGGTCTTACGAAGAGATGCCTGGAATCGACCCTGGTATTGTGGTGCACAAGATTTCCACCTACCCAGGTGCTAAGCCTGTTCGCCAGTGTCTTCGTCCCGTGCATCCTCGGAAAGCTGCCACTATCAAAGCTGAAGTTGAAAAAATTCTTAAAGCGGGTTTCATTTATCCGATTCCCATGACTGAATGGGTTTCTATTATTGTTCCTGTGGATAAGAAGTAGGTTACCATTAGTGTTTGTGTTGATTATCATGATATCAATTAGGCCTGTCCTAAGGATAACTATCCCACCCCGTTTATCGATCAGATCATTGACGATTGCACGGGGAGTGAAATATTCTCCCTTATGGATGTTTTTTCTGGCTATAACTAGATTAACATTCTCCCGTCGGATCAACACAAGACCTCTTTTATTTTTCCATGGGGAACGTTTGCGTACAAGAAAATATCTTTTAGCTTGAAGAATTATGGGGCTACGTTCCAACACAAGATGTCTTATGCCTTCCACGATATCCGTTATATTGTCCAACCGTACCTGGATGACCTTCCAGCTCATTCAGCTATGCAGAAATACCACCCAGAACATCTCCATAATATCTTTCTTCATTGTAGATGTTACAACATTAGGCTCAACCCGCATAAATGCGTCTTCTGCATCGACTCTAGTAGACTCTTAGGGTTTATCGTATCTAAATATGGAATTTTCCTTGACCCTCTTAAGTTTGAGGCTATTGTTAATCTCCCCTCCCCATCCTCATTACACTAGCTCCAGAGTCTCCAAAGGAAAGAAAATTTCCTTCTTCATTTCATCCCGAACTATGCCGAAGTAGCCAAAGGATTTACGTGAATTTTAAAGTAGGACGTCCCTTTCTATTGGGATGAGATTGCTCAAGAGTATTTTGATAGACTTAAGATGTTGCTTGTCAACGATCCTCTATTACGTCCTCCAAATTACCATCGTGATTTCATCCTCTACCTTGTTGCCGCCTTCAGTACGATCGCCATGGTATTGGTTCAAGATGATGATGATGGTAATGAACATGTCATTTATTACTTGTATCAAAGCCTTCTCGACCCTGAAACGTGTTACGCACATTTCGAGAAGTTAGCGTTGGCTGCAGTCCAGACCGTCCAATGTTTTCTTCATTACATTATTTTACGCATGGTGACCGTGATTTATGATTGTAACCCCATGAATTATATTCTGTCACTACAGTTGCTGGGGGGAAAATAATCAAAGTGGATCATCATCCTCCAAGAGTTTGATTTGGAGTTCACTACTGCCAAATCAAATAAATCACTTGTTTTCAATGATTTGATTTGTTTTCTCCCCGTCGACTCTGATCCTTCCTCTTCCAAAGATCATATTCCAGACGAAACTCTCTTCCTGATCAGAACCCTTGATCCATGGTATGGTGATATCATCATGTACCTCCAAACGTCTACTTTAAGGTCTGAGCCAACGAAAGATGCCCGACGCCGCATTCGGCATCAATCGCAACCTTATCGTATTGTTGGAATACCCTTTATCGTGTCGGAGTCGATTATATACTCCACCGATGTTTGAACCTCGAGGAAGCAGAGAAAGTTTTAAATGACTGCCACAGTGGTGCCTGTGGTGGTCACATTTCTGGTTATGTCACTGCACAGAAGATCCTTCGTGCTGGATATTTCTGGCCCTCCATTTTTAAAGTTTTCATTGTTGCAGTACACAAATGCCATGTATACCAGATTTATCAACGCAAGATGCGTGCACCGCCTATTCCATTACACCCTGTCATTACCGTTGGCCCTTTTTCCAAATGGGGCATCTATTTTATGACATGTAACCCTCGTTCGGTCGATGGGCATGCCTATATTATCGTCTCCATCGATTATTTTACGAAATGGGCCGAAGCAATGCATACACTGGCTGCAGACAGTAAGACAACAACACAGTTCATATTCAATCACATTATTTCTCGGTTTGGTGTCCCTCAAGCCATCGTCATTGACCATGGTTCTCATTTTCGGGATTATATGATGGCAGAGTTGACGTCTAAGTTGGGTCTGCGTCACGACAGCTCAACTCCTTACTATCCTCAAGCTAATGGCCAAATTGAAGCTATAAACAAGGCCCTTGTTACAACGCTTCAACGAACAATCGGGATCCACAAAAAAACTGGCATCTCATGTTGTTCTCAACTCTATGGGCTTACCGAACATAGATCAAGAGTGAAACCAGATTTACCCCATTCCAGTTGGTATACGGTTTAGAAGCTACACTTCCGATTGAATGTGAAATCCCTTCACTTAAATTAGCTGTGGAATTACTGCTTGATAATTTCCCTGAAGAAGAACATCTCCTCTACTTAGAGATATTGGACGAAACTTTTCGCTTAGTTGCCTTGGTCATCGAAGCATAGAAGAAGCGAGTCAAAGCCCATTTTGACCAAACAGTTTCTCCTCGTTCTTTCATCGAAGGCAATCTTGTTCTTCTATATGACCAAGCTCATGACAAGTTGGGGGCAGGAAAATTCCAACCCATGTGGCATGGGTCCTACATCGTCAAACGTGTGTTACAGAATGGGGCTTATGAGCTTATTGACTATGAAGGTTGTCCTTTATCACAACCCAGAAATGGGTTGTATCTCCAAAAATATTATGCTTGAGTCATTCACGCGTGATATGTGTATATAGGTGATTGTTTTCATTTTGTGTGCATGCTTTGCTTTGATTTTATTTGTGAGATTTTTTCTGCTTATTGGGTCTTGTTTGCTATGCAGATGTCTATTTCCCCTTATGTCGGTTTAATGGATGGTGCTTCCTCCAGTACCAAGAACTTGTCTTTGGCAGCCTGGGTAATTTATGATCCTGTTGGTGAGTTGATTAACTTACAAGGTGTTTTTCTGGGGCCAGCTACAAACAATGTCGCTGAATATAGTGCAATTTTGGAACTATCAACCGAGGCAGTCAACCTTGGCATATGCGCATTTCTTGTCAAGTTGCATTCACAACTTGTTGTTCTTCAACTGAACGGTCATTATTCAGTTCGAAACCCATGCATTTTGAGATTGTATTTGTGTATTCGTTTACTTGAAAGAAATTTTTATTTCATTACATATCAACATGTACCAAGATGAATGAATAAATTAAAAGATGCAATAGCTAACATTGTGCTAGATAGACATTTGCACAATTTATAAAAAAACATCATCATATGTACATAGACCCATGTAGAAAATAGATGTATATATATATATATATATATATATATATATATATCATTTGTTTGCAACGTGTGCATCATAAAACCCACAAAAATATATGTTTGTTTCAGTTACATCATGAGACAACATGTCTTGCAAAATATGCAGAAATAAAGCCTAGGTGCCTAATCAACGTGGTGCTCATGATAGCACGTCACTGCCCGTACCAACCGCCTCAGCAAGCGGTGGATACGACTCAGCACCCCTACAGTATGCCTCTGATAGGCCCAAGGCACATCATCCAAGAAAGCATAGTCTGGGATCCCACGGGAAATCCCCTCTAGATTCTGCACTATCTTCTCCTCACCACCCTCACCACGAGGATCGAAATCGTGAGGAATCCACCTTGGTACAGGTGATATGCCTGCAGGACGCTCTGGGCCAACATCTACATACATATAAGAATGACTGTCAGAACATGCATATATATCAAAAAAATTATAAACTCATGAAAATAAAAAATGAGTCTTACCAAGTTCTTTGTCCTAATCCTCTCCCTCCGGGAGTGGGAGATTTAGGTCTCTAGTGAAGTCTGTGTCGGCATAGGGAAAATCCTCCACGAAAATTAGTTGTTGTCAGAGCGAATAAAAAAAATCTGGCCTCCAGGACATCCGTTGGCCACCGCCTGCTCTAGGCATCAGTGCCGCCCATCAGGCCATCTGTGGCTTGGTAGGTGGTGGCTCCGGGACTATAACCTCCTGACGCTAAAATATGGGTAATCGTTCCAAGAAGAACAATACCAGGATCGACCCATACCAAAAATGCTTGATTTTGGTCTTCTTTCACTTAGTGAGCTGCTGTTTGATGTTGATAGTCACGGCCTCGGCCCAGTTGAAGATGGTCAGGTTCATACACTCTGAAGCAAGAAGAAGTTGTATCTTCATGGCCTCGTGTGGTGCCTACGATCCCATAGCCCACGTGATAGTGTGCATCACTACCCTCAGTGCCAAATCAGGAACGGTATGGATATCCACTTTGCCACTCCCTGATCCTTTTTGTGCCCCATGGCACACTCTGTCAATGACCATTGCAATGCTTTCTTTGGAATGCTAGGAATGGTTAAGATAGGGACTACACCCCTACGTGACAACCTAGTGATGAAATACACATCAGAAACTTTGAGTTCAAGCTCTTGATCCCGAAGTACGAACTTTTCCTAATCTTCGTCCCAAATGCTGATGAGATACTGAAGCAATTCGGGTTGAGCCCGAAGACATGGTGTCATAAAGAACTTCTTGAGCCCACAATTCCTAAGGGCATTCATGCATTGTTCATTTCCCATTGCTTTTTCATCCTCTTCACTGTGTTCTCTCTCCTTCCACTCAATAACCATCCTTTTGCACTTTGTACCTGCATCAATCGATCATAGGAACATTAGAAACCCCCTTAGGCATTAAAATTTGCAGTCTATTGGTTGAATTTTCTTAAATATAAAGTTTATTTTGGGTTGCGCGGTTGGTGTGACTGTTTGGCTAACAGTCGCGCCAACTAGCGTGACCCCTATGTAAAAATGGGTCGGTTTGCGTGAGTTCGTGCTCGAAACCCGCACCAACCGCGATGCCCTAGAATTTTCCAATCCTCCCCTAAGGGATCCCAAATGACAACCAAATGCAGTAAAATATAGCTTAAAAGATGGCAAATGAAGTCGGATCTTACCTGAAACAGACGGAATCCAGAATGGTCCACTGGATTGTTCACAATCGTCACCTGAAGATCGCAAGGGAAATGGGTCACTCTTGCTCTACAAAGAGGTAAGAGTGAAAAGTAAATATTTTTTACCATTTATGGTCTTTTATAACTTTTCAAAGTCCTAAAATAGGTTTTAAAACATATTTATCGATATATTTTCATATTATTTTTGAGGAATACGTTTTACAAGCGTCTTTTTGTGCAACGACAGGTTTTCACGCGGTTATGATGAAGAAACGAGTTGTATTTTATACTTTTTCGGACTCGGTAAAAACACGAAAAAGTCACTACTGGAGTCACCTTTCAGCTCTTTTCTGACTCTCTAAAATTGAAAAGATTGTCGAGTCACTTATCATTTTGAACTCGTTAATTTGGCTGCGAAACGATATCTACCCAGTATACATTTACCCCTTTTTCGAGTTGGGATAGATTATTTACGAAAAAGGAATACCTTAGCCGATCGCGACTAAGAAGTTCTCTCAGGAATAGTTTTCTACCTTTTCATATCTGTGAGACTATTTACGAAAAGGGACTGCTGGAGTTTTCTTTTCTGCCTTCTTTTCAAAATCTCTAAATATGAAAAGATCCTGAGTTCTCCCTTTGTCAGACTCGTTAAAACTTGATGACATCGAACTTCGTCGTCATCATGTTACTCGAGTTCCTCCTTCCTACGGCTTGTAAAATGTGCTAGGTTGGATTTTTCTGAAGGAAAAACTTACATCGCAAGCACATGCTATCCCCTTCAATATTTTTTTCAAAAATAATTGGGGTACTCGCCAGAAATGGTGGGGGAAAATGGAACCAAGATTATAGTTGTGTTGGCAGTATGTCAATTTTGAACATGGCACTTGTATGCATTCGTGTTGGGTTGGGGACATATCATCTCGTTATTTTTTTTCCTCCATGGGTTTGGGTAATATCTTTTGACCACTTATCTACTCTTTGCCACGTCACCATGACCTCAAATCCCTTGATGTCAAATACTGCCAAATCTAGTGTCGTGCCGCCAATATGTTCAAGAGAAGTTTGCCTCTGCAGTTTTCAACCTCCCTCTGATTCTATGTTGGTCTTGATTCACAAATATCATATTCCTCTATCTCATGTCGATGACGTGTGAAACATTATGGCCCACCTTCGATCAAGTTCCCTTCCTGTCGACTCCAGCTCATTATCCAGGAATTGGATCTAGAGACTCCCTTCAGGTACCTTGGAGCCTGCATGCCTCAGTGGCAGGTTACTCACACTCGACGTAAGGTCCACATCATTGGCCTTCGATCGATTGACTCTATAGGTGTTCGACGTCAGATCACTATCACATGCCATGGATTGTACCTTTTGCACCTTGAGAGCCATTTTCATTATTGGTGGTTTCTCTTGCTTCTATTAAAAACTTTCATCATTGGCTGGTAATCAGAAGATGTTCTTCCATGTTCTACTTTAGCTCACATATTCGCATGCTCGAATTTTTACTATGTTCAGGTTGAGATGGAGTGCAAGACCCTGGGTTTTTTCTGATGAAATCTAGGCCACAGGTTCTTTGTGGATTATTATGGCCTATTATATGACTCTTTTGATTGGATGGTTGCGACCATACCTGAGTCTATTTATTGATCCCTACTGCTGGATGGTTGTGTCGATGCCTCAGATCTCATTGTTTATGTACTCTATTCATGGATGGCTGCACCCATGCCACATGTCATGTATCAGATGTATAAGTTGTATTCGTACTTGTAGGTTTTCCAACAACAGTGTTTTGGTTAAATGCTTTCTCATAAATAATTTCACCCATCCCTCTCTCTCGGACCTCATGCTTTAGGGGGCATCTGTTACACAAAAATTTTCCACTGTCCCTACAATCCCTCACCCCGCATATTGGAGGGTCTTTCCCGTGACCTGTGATCAGTGTCATACTCTGCAAATACCTTCTTTGCATCCTTCTGTATAAGGACATGATTCTTCCCGTTGAACATTTCCTTAAAAAGCACTCAAAAAATTATGTTTTGGCATTGGCGTGAGTAGCCAATTCACCCATTGCGCCAATGGGGAATATTTGCACTAGAGCCCGTGCCAGTTGGCGCTCTGTCTCTTTGTTTTACCCGCGCCAGCCTTTTTTGGAATGTTTTTTAACAAATTGGAGGTGGAAGTTTCCTTTAACCACCTCAGGAATGACTCATTGCAAGTGGTTAAACTCGATAAGCCACAAATCTATTCCTTTAGGAAATGGTTGATGGAACATTCTTGGAGGATAGGAATCCCCCCACGATTATAGGAATCCTAACCTCTCCTTCTCCCTTTATATAAACAAGCCTTCTCGCTTTACAAAAGCTAGCTGAACATATAGCCAAGAAGCTAAACTTGGAGAAGAGATATTATAGCTAAGTAATTTCTATAGAGAAGGTCTAACCAAGGAGGATACCGTAGAGAGAGCCCCATCTGAATTCTCGACGAGCTTTGTGTGGCGTGCTCCGCTGGAACCCTACTGGAGGAGATCCCAATGTCAAAGTCTGGTTGTACTCTTCCTTCTTTAAATTAATATACTCGACTATGATATTGATTCCATCTCTTTTTTATGTTTATTTGACACATTTCATTTAGCCTTATTTGATTGACTGATAGTTAGGAATGCGAAATAGTATGTTGTGTATCATCTTCGTTTCTTGTGTATGTGCAGGTATCCGGGCGTGATAACGAGTGGATCATGATCTGTCGAATCAGGAGCGAGAGGCAGCCATTCTCCCGGACAACACAATAGCGCAGGACCTACGGTAAGTGATCTACCAAGACTTTTTCCTTTATTAACTAGGAATTGATGTCATAGCGTGTCTCGTTTGTAGTTAGACCCACTCTAGGGCTAGTGGGATCGCTCTGTCCGCATAGGGGATTTACCTCACCAACACCAAGTCAGAGAGGGCTCTCTCCACAAGGTCAAAACCAAGAGTGCTGTAGGAATTAGGGTTTTTTAGGCTAGGTATGAGTACAGGTTTTGTTTTGATTTGATTGGGTTGGGTTTCACCGAATGAAGATATTAGGTAAAGGGAGCTAGATCAAGGTAAATGAGATAGGGTTGCAGAGATTCAATGGGGCAAGGTAGGTATAAGGCTTACCACTTTAAAAAGGAATTTGATGAGATGGTTTTTATACTAATGAGAAGGTAGGAAGAGCATGGGAGATGTATTCTTCCTAAACAGAGGAAAATGGGCAAATTATGATCACTTTCCCTAAACAGAGCATGAGAAAGCATGTGTTTTTCCTATCAACTTGAAAGAAATCATACAATAGAGATGTAATGAACATGAATACAAAAAATTATAGCATATGAAACTGAAGGAAAAAAAATGATAAACATCATACCACATGTATCCCCAAAAATAATTGCAACTCTTCTTTATTTATTGGCAAAAACTGAGTACAATAGTTCCTTGATTAATAAGCTAGCATCAAACTAATTCCAACCCTTGCTTAGTGTGAAGAAAGGGAATAAATAGACATCAAAACAAAATTCACTCATCCTCAAGGGTTGAATCCATGAGGTGAGGAGGAGATCCACAAAATAATGAACTAAAAGTTGAAGTGTAGGATGGTCCAAGTGACCCATTCCTAATTACATTCAAACTGATTTATTTTAACTCAATGAAAACATTTACCCAATGAATCTACCCCTAGGTAACTAATCCATAGTGTTATTACATTTACCATCATTAATTACATAGGTAGAAACAATTTTTTTTAAAAGAAGTCAAAATTTCATAGAAATTCCAATTTTTTTTTAGCAAAATGGTCATTTGCGCCTTTCCTTTTTCATTTGCGCCCTCCATGTTCAGGGTCACTTTTGGTTGACTTTTTGGTGTCCAAATTATCCCCAAGATGGCTTGTTGGAGAGCCCTTCCAGTCCTCTTTCTGAATATGCCTCCATATTTTAAAATGAAGGTCATTTGCCCCCTCAAAACGTTGTTCTCCCAAGACTGGTATTTGCGCAACACCTAGGTCAAAAAAGGGGCAGAAAGGTCATTTTTAGGTGGTTTTTTACCTTTTCACCTGTCAAAACTACAAACCAAGGTTGGAAACATGGTTTTATGGAATGAATTAATCTTTAGGAATCCAATGGTAGTATTATTTCCTTCAAAAAGTGCCCAAACATCTTTGTAGCGCATAGGGCGCTGCGCAAATGACCAATTTTATGCTAAATGCCTCTTACAAAAAACTCAGAAAATCATAGATTTTGCAAAAGAGTTCTAAAATGCCTCAAAATTGGTAGAATGGATGACGATGATGTGCGTAGGCTTGGAGGAAAGCCTCAACAAGTATGTCCAATTTTTTTTTCTCTTGCATGGTCAAATCTCCAATCTTTGCATTGGCTTTTTTGAGCTTCACCATTGCAATTTTCTCCTTTAGGGCATGGTGTTTGAATTTCCTCCTAAATAGGTAATTTTATTTGTTAGCCTTTGCTAGAAGTTTCTCCAAGTGTTGATTGGCTCTATCAAGCCATGGCTCCCTGTTTTCACTGATCACTATAGCAAGCTTCTCATTTAGGGTTAGTTGATCAACAAGCTCAACTTCCCTTTGTCTTTCTAGAGCTATAGCTCTTTTCAACACTCTAGTTCCAGGTCTCTTCCTTGGTACTTGTTCCTCTTTTTCATCAGTAAGCCATACTTTTCAAGTGTTTCATCGAGCATGGCTTTGGCCTTTTCTGTCTCCCTTTGACCAGTGACATACTTGACCTCATCAATTACTTGCTTAGTCTTCAATTGCTTATTCTCTCGCTAAATAACATTTATGACATATATGGTCCCATCAAGATTATTTTGGAGCTCCTTAAACTTGAAATCCTTACTTTTGATGGCTACATTAGTTATTTTTTCATTTTCATCATCATCTAGGTCAACAAGTTGAAATTCTTGTTATGTTTCATGAAGGTCCTCCTCATCACGACTGACTGCCTCAATCACCTTTTTTTTGCCCTTGCCCACTTTCTTTGTTGTTGTAGAAGGCATGGCCCCTTCCACTCTGTGTGGAGAAAACACATGCCTATGACCTCTCTGGTACATTTTTGGTAATGGCTTAACCTCAACCATATTAGCCCAATTAGGTTCACTGTCCTCAATGTTGCTAGGTGACCCAATGTCATGATGAGATGGAGATGAAGGAGGTGAAGGGGAATTCTCTAATGTTGATGAATGTGCTATGGGATGAGATGGAGGGATGGAAGTGGATGGATGTGATGATGAATGGACATTTTGTGCATGCTGAGTAGATGGCTCTTTGAAAATATCATTAGTTATGAAGGTACTCCATGCAATGTTTAGTTGATTGAGATGGTGGAGGACTATGATTTTAATGAGGGAATGATGAAAGAGAATTCTCATTTTCTGTTCATACTCGTGGTTTTGGGCAATGTATGCCATCTTCTCTATGCTCCGGAAAATATAGTAGGGTATGTTAAGCATCCTTACCCTAGTGAAATTCATTAAGAGTCGGATGTGATAGGAATAAAGCCTTGAAAATATACCTTCACATGAAAAGTATTTCATGTTTATCTTCATCATAAGGGAATATATGTCCAGGAGGTGGGAAAAATAAAAGAACCTCTTTGTCTAATTTTGGTGTCTTGGTTTTAAGAAGAAGTCAAAGTCTTGTTTCTTGAAATTACCTTTCTTGAACCACTTCTCCCCAACATTTGGGATCCCGGTGGTAGCTGAAATAATAGAAGTTTATAGAGTAAAAGTGACACCAGCTAATGTAACTTGGTTGTCATGGAGTCTTGATATGAAAAGTCTGGTAAGCATCGCATGGTGTTGGACCCTCTGAATTTTCTCACAAAAATCATAACAACCAATTTGTTTGAAGCATCTCACAGTCAATGGAGAAGACAAGAGTTCCCTAGTGTTGGTAGGTTCAATTATGAGCACTCTTCCTCCTTTATGTGGCCTCTTCAACTTTGTTCCCTCTCCTCTACTAAATTATTTGTTTTCCTCCTCTAATGCCATGATGTTTTTGTCAAAACCATAGGGAAGTGGATGGTGTGAAATATGTTTTTAGGAATGGGGAATGGGAAGGGATAGTGAGGGAAATGTTGCTAGGGATGTATGGAATGGGGGAGGGATAAGGAGTAGGAATGTAATTAAATTTAGGATAGGGATTTGGGGATTGGGAGACTAGGTAGATGTAACACCTAGGGCTTAGGGTTTTGGGAGAAAGGTTTAGGAAAAGGGAATTTTGCAAAACATGGGTTTGGGAATGGGCTTTTGTAAGTGTGGGAAGGATGCAAAGGTGTAGGAGAGTGCAATTTTTGGAATTCAAAAGTGTAATAAGAATAATATGGTTTTAAACAAATTCTGTCAAACACCAAATTGTACCCTGAATTCACAACACTCAGCACATATAATTGATGAAAATGGTTTTAAATGGCATGAGCTCTTACTAATTTGTTGGAGGTCAATGAGTAAATTGAGGGAGATTTGAAGATGATTTTTTTTCCACTTAAACAAGTTTCTAGGGCTTCCTAGTCATTTACGCCATTTGTTAGAGTATTTGCACCTTGCTTTCAACATTTTCGCCCTCTCTTAAGCATTTGCACCATCATAGAAGCATTTGCACAACACCTTTTTTCAGACCACTTTTGGAAGCCTTCCCGGTGTCCAAATTGGGTCCAGGATAGTGCGTTGGAAATATTATCTCGTCTAATTTCCAAATATGCATTTAGTTGTAAAAATAGACTTGATTTGACATGTAACAAATTTATTCTCCTAAGACTGGTCAAAAAGTGCAGAATGAGGTTGCAAAAATGCATGTGCTATTGCAGGAAACATTTGGAGGATTTCCTCAACTGCAAATTGAGCTCAAGATATCTCATTAGAAATATCTATCTATCTAGTTATCATTTTACTCATCAAGAAATTCATTTGGAGACTTCATCTAGGATAAAAATTGATTTTTCCCAAGGTCACTCCAGAAGTGAAAAAAACCTCTTATAGCACCTATATTTTTTATATTTCTCCCAAACCATGATACCTGTGTAAAAAATGAAGGAGGTTTTTCTTTTTTGATCTATGATGGACAAAAAAATCTCTCAATTTTGTCAAATCCATCTCTGTTTGGTTAGAAACATAATTTGAAGCAAAAATGGCCCTATGAGTTGCAGATGATTTGACTCTTGGAATGACTTTGAATGACATAATGACATAGTGAAATGAGTTTTTAATATTTTTTTATGCTTAGAAAGACATGAATGTGGATTATAAAATTTGAAATTTTTAGGGTGAGTTAGGTTTTATGACTAGGGCTACCATCACTGAGTCAATTTTTTACATGACCTAATGGAATGATAAAAAATTTCTGAATGAAGCCCTAATATGAATATGAGAAGAGTAATTTTGATCACTGATGGCAGAATGAAAATTATGACACTAACATCGACCTTATTGGGGATGGAAGCTCCTTCGAGGTGTCAAGAACACCGTAGACCAAGTTCCTAACCATTGGGCCAATACGGTAAAAATAACTCAAACTGAAATGCAGGACTAAACACTGACAACTCAATGACACAAAATGACTTTGAAACTGAATGAAAATAAAAAAACTTACTAAAATTATTGATGGCAACATATCACCGAGACTCAAGGGCTCCAAATCTTGAAGACAACCATGCGTCTGTTTAAAATCATATGTACAATTAGGTGATATCAAAATGCCAATGTAACCAATCAAGAAAATGATTCCTTGATTGATTCTCCCAATTACATTCTCTGGACAACAATAAATATTTACAATTTGGTAGCCCAAAAAATAGCTGACAATGATCTCCATCATCACTGAATACTGCAATAATTACCTTCATAGCTTACTGCAATAAACTTGCCACTAGATCTTGAAAAATATGAAAAATTTACCTCTTGCTGATCTAGAAGAAACAAGGTACATGTTTCTCTTGATTCTTATCTCTCTTCATAATGTACCTTAGCAAGAGTGTTTTCCTGGTCGTTAAAAAATTATGAACAAGTACATCAGAAAATTTATTCTTGAAATAAAAATTCTAAACATGAAACATGAGAAGAAAAATTTGAATGATAGTCCTCAATGCGCCGACCTTCTGCAATTTGAATACATTGTTGATAATCTTCATATGACATGGCAACCAGATTGTCATGTTTCTTATCACACTCATCAATCATAAGAGGGAAAAATTTAGATTGCTCGTGAAACTCAAAACTGACATTCCTATCATTTAACACATAATCATCCAAAGAAATTTTTTCACTTGAATAAAGAACTCATCTTGTTTTTTAGAAAAGGACCAGATTACCTTCTCCTGAAGACTCTATTTTGATGGGATGAGAACACTTAGGTAAATAACTCTGTTTTCTTCATTTGAGGTGATCTCAACAATAGAGCTCTCCTTCATGGGATTCGAAACACCATACTCTTCATCATCACATTCTGAATCTAGATCTGATCAACTAGCTTTACTTTACCACAATCTAAAATTGGAACTTGATTCTCCTGCATACCATCTTCTACTGCAAGCAGATCTGAAATAAGACCTTGTATTCCATTATTTTTAGTTGTACAAATACCTTCAAACTACTGCAAAATTTCATGAACATCTTGATAAGTATCCTCTAAGATTTCTTTATGCTACTGAAATGGATTTTCATATAGGGCTTTCATGATCTCATCGTCCATGAATTCATCATATTCATAAACTCTCTCAATATTTTCAATAAAAATATCAACATGTTTACAACAGTTCTGAACTAATATTAAGAATGGACAAGATTATTTATACCTTTCAAATAACATGGTATGAAAATACTTTAAACAATAAATACAAGCAGGTGGCAGACTTTCATACCAAGATCTGACTTCACATTCCACGGTGGCCATGAATATATTTATCAAGAAGTCTTCATGAAAATCAATCTTTAATCTACACACATGCATGTGAAATCTCACCAGATGAAGAGAAGCATCATTACCTTTCACATTTTTGAACTTCAGAAGATATATCATCCAATTAACTCGAGGCATGCTATTTGGAAAACTTGGTATGTGATATTGGCTCATGGGAGCATAATTTCAAGCAATTGAATCCATTTTGACAACAAAAAAGTCACTAAGAAGTTCTTTAGACTATCGGCTCTTAAAGAGTGGAGTCGCCATGAAAATTCTAAAATTTGGGATTTTTTGACATTGGAGGCGCCAGGTGAATGATGTACAACCTTCTTGTGCCTGATCGTTATTCACCATCAACAATCAGATCTGATCTTTCTCATTCTTTCCCAGGGAAGATTTGTATTTGCACCTCCCTGAAAACGACGCCATAATGTTAACACTCTGCTAGATTCCTAAGGTTGAAGAAGGAATCCCAAGAGAGGTAACTGGTGAGCCCTGGTATTCCACCAAGAGTGTTGCAACTCCCAGTGGCTGCCCTACTTTACTTTATCAACCCAGGGTTAGTACAAAATTGGAGGTGACATTGCTATATACACCACAGATGCATTCTACTCATGTCATCCTCTTCTACTTTACAAAGGGGTTCTATTTCAAAAAATATGATAAGAACTGGAAAGTAAATTGCTGGAAGGACTTGATAGGAATGAAACTAACTTTCATTGCAGAAAGGAAATGATAGAAAGGAAACTAATTTAATCTACAAAAAGGAAATGAATGAAAATAAACTAAACTAAGTTGCACCTAGTTAGGCCAATCGATTAAACACACCCTACTTATCCTCTGATCTATTTACCATGCTATCATGCTTCTAACCATGAAACTATTCATGATAAACTAAACTTGACAAAGTGTGTCTCTCAGTTTGGAGGAAAACGGGCTAAAGGTGCTAATGGAGGGTTTACCACATGAAACAAGGCTTAGAGGTGGAAAGAGGGGGTTTAAACCTTATTAAAAATTTATTATAGCGCAAAAATTCTTTGGAGTAGAATGATTTGAAAAGTACGATGGTAGAGTTACGATGGAGGGCTAGCAATGCGATATGTGATATCGCAATATTGCAATATTGCAGGTTGGCGAAGAAGTGAGAGTACAGTTCCAGAGTGGGAGCAAAATGCAATTGTGATCATGCCAAAGGTTGCAATCTGCGATATGCGATATCACAATATCACAATATTGCGTGGTTGGAAGAGTGGCGGAAGTGTTGTTCAGGAACGAGCTGCGATATGCAATGAGTTAGATGATGTGGCGATGGGACTGGTGGCGGAGCGCGATACTAATATCACAATTATAAGACAGGAGTGGTAAGTGTTGACAAGGAGTGGATGGAGAGTATGAAATGCGATTTGCAAAAAGGCCAAAGGTTGCGAAATGCGATGGGATATATACTGCGAAATGCGAAATGCAACGGGATAAAAACTATGAAATGTGAAATGCGATATCGCAATTCACAATATCACACAACTGGAGGGGTAGCAGAAGTGTTGTTCAGGGAAAGGTTTCCAAGTGCAAAATGTGATATGAATGGAATTGCGGTAAGTCTTTTAAAGGAAAAAAAAGGAAAAGGTTGCGAAGTGCGAAGTGTGATACGGGAAGGTGCAGCAATGCGATTGCGATAAGCCCGAAATTTGTGAAGTGCAAAATGTGATGGGTGACGTGGCAGAGTGCTACAGTAATATCACAATCGGGGTTCGGAGGCGGAAATATTGATGAAAACCAATAGAAAATGTGATTTACGATGAGAGAAGTATGTTAGCAGAAGATTCGAGGAGCAAAGGTGGAGGTCCAACTTTGATGTTTTGTCAAGTGTTTTGTGAATAAAAAGTGCGAAAATTGTAGTAAAAGAAGAAGGAGTGAATAAAGTGTAACAAAGGTGTTTGCAAGCATGAAAATAAAGATGGAAAATGAAGCAGGAAGGAAAGGGTGAACTTCTTTGGAACTTTAATACTGATTCCCACAAACAAAACTGCAGATTCATGCATGGAAAAACATAAAAAATGCGTGATGACATAGTGGAAGAAAGAATGAAACTGTTATTTCACTCTTCTCTAATATGAGAAGCAACGAATCATAAATAGAAATCATTTTTGGTATGCGGGAAGGTCTACCCTCCTCAAGCTCTATCGACAGATATGAGAGGGGAAGGTTGCCTCACAGTTTAATGGAGTTCAACAAATATTCTACAATGCATATAAAAAGATTAAATCTGCAGAATCAAACTATAAAAAAAATGAAAATATAAAAAATAAAACTAGCTAAATGACAGAAAGAAAAGAATGAAAACAACAGAGAAGTTGAGGCACATGGATTGGGCCCTAACCCATGAGCCTCGCTCCCAGAAACTAGATCAGTAAAGCAACATCTGACTACTCATTTCATTACAAAATACAGTCTTATTACATCCCGAAGGTCTTAAAAAAAAATCTTAATAGAATGGAAAAGAATGGCATGGGATGGAATGTAATGCAAATGGAATTGACTAGCATCTAATGGATCAGAAAATCGACCGGAAATCGACCATAATCAACCCTAATTAGCTCTTGATCAGCTTTATTTATCCTCAAGGGAATCTACCAATAGATCCATAGAAAATAGTGATTGAGTCCACTTTGACTCCAAGTACACCATATATTGAGTGCACATCGTCTTCAGTTTGCTTGGTTGCCTTTGATAGTTAAGGAGGGCAGACAACCCTCTTGAATCTCTCCAATATTTATCCATAATTTCCTAACATTTTTCTCATTTATTCTTCAAACATGATCTTCCAGTGGTAGGGAGCAAGTCCCTAAATCATCTCCTTCTCTAAATCTGCATAATTTTCCCAATATTCTCACAATATTATACAAAAATAACCAATATTAGGCACACATATGCAATTACCTTTAATCCTTCCTAAGAACATATTAAAGCATAAGAAAAAATTATTAAGTGTAGAAGGAGAGATTTAATATATATTTTCATGTGCATAAGGAAGGTAGATGGGCCTAAGAAAGGTTAGATGGGATTTATTTTATGTCTAATTTAGAGGCCCATCATCACCCCCCTACTGAAATTGTTGTTCATCCTCTAAGCAACCTATCCATCCTCCTTGCCTTTTGGTTCTTCCTATACGCTGGCTTATTTCGTTTTCTGTTTATTGGGCCATGCACTTCTCCTTATGATAATATTATTTCTATTCTTCTTGCATTTATTTTTGTGGGTGCTGCATGGAGGTCCTTAGATGACTTAAGAAAATTTTTATTTTGCATGCCAAGAGTTGGTGGGTTCACCTTTTATTTATTTATTTTCTATTTGTTCTCTTTTTTCTTCTCATATTTCCTTTTTTTTCTTCTCTTTAAAAAAAATAAAAAATTATTGCATGCAAAATAAACTCAGAGTTCTTTTTTAGTTAATTGAGTTCACCCTTGGTTACCCCTTGGCACTCCTTGTCTTCCATTACAATGAACTTTTTACAACCCACTTTCTCAAGTCCTTTTTACTTTTGTCTTGTTCCTCTTCTCGGTGGAAAAAGTAAGGCTAGTCACTAGATAAGGCTGAGGTTTCTCTGCTACGGATTTTGGCTATATATAAAAACTTTCCTTTTCACACTTTTTAATGTTTTCTTAAGCTAAAATAGATTCGAAGAAAGGTTTAGATGATTGCATACCTGAGCCTTACCGTTGATTTGTTTTTGTAGGTGATATTGAAGCTGTTGATATGGTTTTTGAAGCTGTCTTCGATGGTTTTGAAGCTGCACTGAAGTTGCATGTGATAATCTGCTTGAGGTCCTTTTGGAGCTTCTGAACACAGGAGGAGGAAGTCCAAGTCTGACTGCCTTTGACCAAGGTGTTGACAAAATTTTCTTTTTGTACCAACTTGCTATTTTTCTACTTGCAAAGGTTGGAGAGCGTGTGTATTCATTAGAGAGAGATACATGAAGGAATGCATTTTTTTTTAAGGCCTACTCTCGACCTCAATGAGGTTTTCCATTAGTAGGTCTACCTAGGTGTCTCAAAGGAGGTTTTCACCTAGGATATTTTATTTTTCTCTTTTTTTCAACCCAATGACTGCCTCATGGAGGTTTTCAATCAGTGAGCCAATCTCAAACGCCTCAAAAGAGGTTTTCACCTGAGATTTTATTCTTTCCCTTTTTATTTTTATTTTTTTACTTTCCTAATCTACTTGAAAAAAAACAAAACCTTTTTTAGGTATAGGAATACTTCCAATGGAGCCATGTACACATCAAGATGATAGATAAAATCATGTGCACACTTGGAATACATGCTTTGACATGTACCTAAATATGAGAGATGAATTTATTTGACTGGGATTGTATCAAGTACTGTTGGAGAAGAGCATGTTGCTGCAACTTAATAACTATTTGGAACCATATGTCAATATAGTTGTGATGCCCCTGGTCCACTTGCTGAGTTGGATCACCTTGGATGTCCTCTTCTATTATGACATTCAAATATTCCTCTTTTTGTTGATTTTTCTCTTGAACACATGGAGGAAATGTTGGTAAACATGAGGAAAATTTCTCAACATCTGATTCTGATGGTGGCTCTTCATCAAGTGCAGCCGTTGATATTTTGATCTCCTCATTTGGATCTTCTTCTTCTTGATGTTTTACTTAAATGACATTAAGAAAATCTCTTCTTTGCAATACCTTTCTTGAACTAAGATGAATACCATCTAGATCAAGAGGAGATGTTTGGAAGTGTTGTACCTCAACATTGTAAGTGAGATGAGATACTTCATTGTATGGGTTTGGAAATGGTGGTAAAAGTAGTTGAGTGGGGGCAGATATATGAGATGGATGTGGTTTAGGTTGTGGTTGTGGTGGAGGTGGATGGTAGGGATAGCATGGAGTTGGGTATGGAGGATATGGAGGGAAATATTGAGGATATTGTGTATTTTCCCAATAAGGTCCTTGCCAACCATGTTTCCAAGATTGGTTTTGGGGTTGGGATGGCCAAGGTTGCCAAGGAGTGAGTGTGTCCCAATTAGTTTGAGATGGATGTGAATAAGCTTGAAATTGTGAAGTAGGCCCTTACATCATATCAAGTTGACTAGGATGCCAGGGTATCCTTGGAGCTACATAACATAGCTTCTTTGGTGATTGCCTTGCTCCATTGTCTTCCTGGTAAAATTCTTTAAACCCGGGGAATGATGGATAACATTTAGTAGCATATTATTATGCATGGATAACAAAAATATCAACATTTTATTTTTGCTCATTTTTCGTTCTTAAAATTTCTACTTGTTCACTTAGATTGCTAGGAATTTATGTTTTAAAGTTGTCAAGAAAATTTCTAAGTTCATCTTGTCTTACCAATGTTGAGGCGGATTTACTTACTCTTTCCCTTCCTCTTGATATGCGCTTGCATGTTTCACAAATTTCTTCAAATTACAATTGGTATACATCTCCTCTACTCATGAGATTAAGGGGATCAATCCACTCATCCCTAATTTTTCTATGTAAGAAGGTTTTTGGTGTGTCAAATCCTAAAGCATGTATTTTTTCCCTATTAACATTAAACATGAACCTCTCTATTAGATCCTCAAGGCTATCATCTTCTTCTTGGTTCATTCTAAATTTTTTTTCTCTAAGATCACAATATTTATATTTTTCTACAAATATCTTTTGCATATCATTCCGTGATCTTATTGAATTAGTACCTAAACTCGTGAACCATTTAAGAGATTTATTCTTCAATGTTGCAGGAAACGATATCAATTTTTGAGTGTGTGATAAGTAGCCATAAGATCTAAAAAGTATCTCAAATTCAAAGAGAAATGTTTTCGGATCCTCTATCCTCATACCATGGAATTTGGGAAGGAAACATGGAGGGATGTCCATCATATGTATATTGATGTCCATATCTTGAATGGGAAACCCAATAATATCTTCTTCATTGTCATCATATCCATCCATATCTTCTACCTTCAAAAGTGTATGGTGATGTGGTTCTTACTACACCACGTGGTCAAGTGGGGGGGGGGGGAGTGGTATTGGAGAAGTATTTTTAAAAAAATTATGAGTATCCCTACTCCTATGAGGCATGAAAATAAGATTTTTTTCGTATTTTTCAATATTTCGAAAAAAAAATGAAAAAGGAAAACATAAAAGAATTCTAAAACATAATCAAAGAATCTACTAGACACCTCCCTAGCAACGACGCCAAAAAGGGGCGAACCCTGGTATTGCACCAATAGTGCTGAAACTCCCAGGGGCTTCCCTACTTTACTTTATCAACCCTGGGTTCGTACAAAATTGGAGGTGACAGTGCTATATACACAGTAGATGCATTCTTCTCATGTCATCCTCTTCTTCTTTACGAAGGGGTGCTATTTCCTAAACTGTGATAAGAACTGAAAAGTAAATTGCTGGAAGGAACTGATAGGAATTAAACTAACTTAAATTGTAGAAAGAAAATGATATAAATGAAACTAATTTAATCTTCAAAAAGGAAATGACTGAAAATAAAATAATGTAAGTTTCACCTAGCTAGGCCAATCAGCTAAACACACCCTACTTATCCTCTGATCTATTTACCATGCCATCATACTTCTAACCATGCAACTATTCATGATAAACTAAACTTGACAAATTGTGGTTTGCAGTTTGGAGGAAAACGAGCTAAAGTTGCTAATGGAGGGCTCACCACATGAAACAAGGCTTAGAGGTGGAAAGAGGGGGTTTAAACCTTATTAAAAATTTATATAGCGAAAAAATTCTTTGAAGAGGAATGATTTGAAAAGTGCGATGCCAGAGTTGCGAATGGAGGGCTGATAGTGCGATATGTGATATCGCAATATCGTTGGCTAGTGGAGAAGCGGGAGTATAGTTCGGGATCAGGAGTGAAATGCGATTGCGATCAGGCCAAAGGTTATGATTTGTAATATGCGATATCACAATATCACAATATCACGCGGTTGGAGGAGTGGCGGAAGTGTTTTTCGGGAACGAGCTGTGATATGTGATGATTCAAATGACATGGCAGTGGGACCGGTGGTGGAGTGCGATACCAATATTGCAATTGATAGATAAGAGCGGTAAGTGTTAACACAGATTGGATGGAGAGGTCGAAATGAAATTTTCAAAAAGGCCAAAGGTTGCGAAATGCAATGGGATAAATATTGCGAAATGCGAAATGGGACGGGATAAAACCTGCGAAATGCGATATCGCAATTCAAAATATCGCACAGCTGGAGGGGTAGCGGAAGTGTTGTTTAGGAAAAGGTTGCGAAGTACGAAATGTGATATGAAGGGAATTGCGGTAAGTCTTTTGAAGGAAAAAAAAAAGGAAAAGGTTGCGAAGTGTGAAGTGCGATATGGGAAGGTGCAGTGATGCGATTGTGATAAGGCCGAAATTTGTGAAGTGTGAATGCAAAAGGGTGATATGGCAGAGTTCTACAGTAATATCGCAATCGGGGTTTAGAGGCGGAAGTATTAATAGAAACCAATAGAAAATGAAATTTGTGATGAGCAAAGTACAGTAGCGGGAGATTCGAGGAGTAAAGGTGGAGGTCCAACTTTGATGGTTTTTCAAGCGTTTTGTGAATAAAAAGGGTGACAACTGATGTAAAATAAGGAGGGAATAGAGCGTAACAAATGTGTTTGGAAGCATGAAAAAAAATATGGAAAATGAAGCGGGAAGGCGAGGGTGAACTTCCCCAAAACTTTAATACTGATTCCTACAAACAAACCTACGGATTCATGCACAGAAAAACATAAAAAAGGCATGATAACATAGTGGAAGAAATACTGAAACTGTTATTTCACTCTACTCTAATCGGAGAAGCAACAAATCATAAAAAGAAAGCATTTTTGGTTTGTGGGAAGGTCTATCCTCCTCGATCTCTATCGATAGAGATGCAAGGGGAAGGTTGCCTCTCAGTTTTATGGAGTTCATCAACTATTCTACAACGCATATAAGAAGATTAAATATACAGCAGAAAACTATAACAACAATGAAAATATCATAAATAAAACTAGCTAAATGACAAAAAGAAAAGAATGAAAACAACAGAGAAGCTGAGGCACATGGATTGGGCCCTAACCCACGAGCCTCGCTCCCTGAAACTAGATCAGTAAAAAAACATTTGACTACTCATTGCATTACAAAAATACAGTCTTATTACATCCTGAAGGTCTTAAACAAAAAAATCCTAATATAATGGAAAAGAATGGCATGGGATGGAATTGAATGGAAATGGAATCGTCTAGCATCAAATGGATTGGAAAATCAACCAGAAATTGACCGGAATCGACCCTAATTAGCTCCTGATCAACTTTATTTATCCTCAAGGGTAGCTACCAAAAACTCCTTATAAAATAGTGATTGAGTCCACTTTGACTCCAGTTAAACCATATATTGAGTGCACATCGTCTTGCGTTTTCTTGGCTGCCTTTGATAGTTAAGGAGGGTGGACAACCCTCTTGAATCTCTCCAAGATTTATCCATAATTTCTAAAATTTTGGTCATTTATTCTTCAACCTTGATCTTCCAGTGGTAGGGAGCAAGTCCCTAAATCATCTCCTTCTCCAAATCTGCATAATCTACCCAATATTCTCACAATATTCTACAAAAATAACCAATATTAGGCACAAATATGCAATTACCGTTAATCCTTCCTAAGAACATATTAAAGCATAAGAAAACATTATTAAGTGAAAAAGGAGAGATTTAATATATCTGTTCATGTGCATAAGGAAGGTAGATGGGCCTAAGAAAGGTTAGATGGGCCTTATTTTATGTCTGATTTAGAGGCCCATCAGTAACCATAGACAAAACTTTTAACTTGGTATCTAGCCCTACCAAGTCGGAGAGGGCTCTCTCCAAAAGGTCACAACCAAGAGGGATGAAAGAATTAGGGTTTTTTAGGGTAGGTATGATTGCATGGTTTGTTTTGATTTGATTGGGTTGGGTTTCACTGGATGAAGATATTAGGTCAAGGGAGCTAGATCAGGGAAAATGAGATAGGGTTGTAGAGATTAAATGGGGCAAGGTAGGCATAAGTCTTACCACTTTAAAAATGATTGTGACGATATGGTTTTGAGACCGATGAGAATATAGGAAGAGCATGGGAGATGTATTCTTCCTAAATAGAGGAAAATGGACAAATTATGATCACTTTCCCTAAACAGAGGAAAATGGACAAGCACGTGTTATTCCTATCAACTTGAAAGAATTCATACAATAGATATGTAATGAAAATGAATAAAAAAAATTATAACATATGAAACTGAAGGAAAAAAAATGATAAACATCATACCACATGTATCCCAAAAAATAGCTGCAACTCTTCTTTATTAACTGGCCAAAACTGAGTACAATAGTTCCTTAATCAATAAGCTAACATCAAACTGATTCCAACCCTTGCTTAGTGTGAATAAAGGGAATAAATAAACATCAAAACAACATTCACTCATCCTCAGGGGTTGAATCCATGAGGTGAGGAAGAGATCCACAAAATACTGACCTAAAAGCTAAAGTGTAGGATGGTCCAAGTGACTCATTCCTAATTACATTCAAACCGATTCATTTTGACTCAATAATAACTTTTACCCAATGAATCTACCCCTAGGCAACTGTTGAGCCCCAATATTGTGCTTTCTTTCATCTTACTTTACCTTATTTTCCTTTGTCCATTGTTATCCCAGACCCAAATGATCAATGAAATTAGTTAAAATTACTTTTAGAATGATTAACATGGTTAACTTGCTAAGTTTTGTGATTTTGTCATTGTAATGCATTTTGACCGGAACTAGCTACAGAATGCAGACATTCCGTAGCTAACCGGCAATTCTGCAGCTGTCTTCACGTTCAAGAATGTTCCAGGTGTCCTCTCAGTAAAAGCCACACATGGGTATATTCCACATTATGTCCTCATTGTTCGTTGCTCACCATGAAAACTGAACCGAATTCTGGACGTGGTTTTGGTACGTGGGAACTCATTCAAGGAGGCAGACTTCTAATAGGACTGTCCTAGTCCAGATGTCCTTTTTCCTTTTACGCTGCCATCTTTAGAGTCCTAGTACAATTTTGATAAGGAAAGACAATGATCCTCATATTGTTGCAAGTTCTGTTATGTAGATTTGTTATAAAAGCACTCGGGAAACCGAGAGACAAGCTCTAGATTTTGCTTAGATTTCATGTATTGACTGCTATATTTCTAAAGACCGAGACTACTCTGTTTCAAGTTATTTTTCCTTTAATGAAGAAGACAACATTGCTTTGAACGCGTTGAGTTGATTTGGAGTTAGATTCTGTCTGGTGGTAGAGGGCCCCTGCCTCCTACACGGCTTTACTTTCGTAATTTAGATAAGTATCTTAGTTGTTTTCACGTTTTTGAAGTTTGAGTTCATAGTTAATTTCATTAGCCACTATAGCTATACTTGTTCAAATAAACTCTTCCAAAAGAAGAAACTCTTCCAAAAGATCATGATAATGAATGGGAAATGGCTGTAGTGTTGTAGGATTTATTTGTAATTTCTTTTGTTCATTATCACATTTGAACTTATACTAAGCAAACTCTTCCAAAAAATACTTATGATGTCTAAGGTATGACTATGATACTGAATGTTTCAGTTGTTTTCTTGCACTAAGTAGCATAGCTGATCTTACTCTTAAAACTCTCTTCCAAAATACCATAATGATGGGTAGGAGATAGCTGTGATGTCTTAGTTTTTAAATTGCTTTCAGTCTTTATGTTTTCATTTGCACTGAATTGTATAGCCAGGATTGTTCTAAGAAGCTATTCCAAAATACCATTCATGATGGACAAAACAGGCTGTAGAATCCCATAGATTAATGCATGATAACTTAGTTAGGGTACTCCAGAGTCAAATTGCATTCAATTCATGCTCTGTTATTTTGTTTTAAGTTTGATAATGGCTTGTTAGTTCAGCACTGTTTCTTGTAGACTAGTGACATTTTAGTTCAGTTTTAGCTTAGCTCATTGTATTTACATTCCACAATTAGTTGTCATCCACTGCATATTAGATTACATTAGTTGTTAAACTTAATAATACGGCCTTCATTATTTACAAAACCTCTTCTTGTTCCAAATCTATAATTGATTCATAACCATATGAACAGAAGACAATATCATTTCAAGGCCTGAAGTACTTTTGCAACTTCTTTACCACTTCATAAACAAAGCCTTTCCTCAAAATACTACTTTAAAAAGAAATCTATAACTCTTGAGTAAGGTTTAGTAATGTTAAACTAAGTTGCAGAATAGAGTTAGGAACTAGTCTTAGAGTAGAGATCTTATGATGGTACCAATGTTTTCCTCCAAATATGTTTCAACAAATCTTTAATCATGGATAAAATTTTGCATCATTATAAGCTGGTTGTTTAATTGTTTAGTTAGGAGAATTTGTATACTTAGCTGACCATTTCTCAAGCTCTCCCAAAATACCTTTGATGAAAGAATTGGACAAGTTAAGTTTATGTTTTGATTCATTTCCTTAAATTAATTATCAAGCTTTGTATTCTGCTTAGTCATAGTTTAGGTTTGATTCTGTTTCAGTATTTGCATTTACATTTGTCATTTGTCATCAACCAATTAGGCTTCACTCTGTTTTTAACCAGTAGCTTCTTTCCACTAGCTTTCTAGTCATTTTCCTTGTGAACATAAAAACCATCAAAAGACCAAAAACATCATAAATCATCACAAAATACCAAAAACATCATAAATCATCATAAAAGACAAAAAAAATCATAAAACACTAAACACAATGCATTAAGAGACAAACACCTAGGCACATACAGTGCACTTCACTTCAGCAGTTTACCAACCCTGGTTGACAATTAAATGAACTCAATTTAGGAGACTAAGTTGAGCACAAACAGTAACCAATCCATAACATTACTAAATTTAATATCATTAATTACATAGGTAGAAACATGTTTTTTTGAAGAAAAGTCAAAATTTTAGAGAAATTCCAAAAAAAATCAACAAAATGGTCATTTGTGCCCTCCCTTTGTCATTTGCGCTCTGTTAGTGTTATTTGCACCCTCCATGTTCAGGGTCACGTTTGGATGACTTGAATGTGTCCAAATTAGGCCCAAGATGGCTTGTTGGAAATCCCTTCCAATCCTCTTTCTAAATATTCCTCCAGTTTGGAAAATGAAGGTAATTTCCTCCCTCAAAATGTCATTCTCCCAAGGCTGGTATTTGGGAAGCGCCTAGGTCAAAACAGGGGCAGAAAGGTCATTTTAGGTGGTTTTTTGACCTTTTCACCTTTCAAAATTGCAAACCAAGGTTGGAAACATGGTTTTCTAAAATGTATTAGTCTTCAGAAATCCAATGGTAGTATTCTTTCCTTCAAAAAGTGCCCCAAAAATTTGCGTAGCGCCTAGGGCGCTGCGTAAATTACCAAATGTATGCTAAATGCCTGTTAGAAAAAAACTCAGAAAATCCTAGATTTTGAAAAAAGTTCCAAAATTCCTCAAAATTGGTAGAATGGCTGATGATGATGTGTTTAGGCATGGAGGGAAGCCTCGGCAAGTATGTCCAATTTTTTCTTCTCTTCCATGGTCATCTTCAATCTTTGCATTGGCTCTTTTGAGCTTGGCCATTGCAATTTTCTCCTTTAGCACATGGTGTTTGAATTTCCTCCTCAATAGGTCATTGTATTTTTTAGCCTTTGATAGAAGTTTATCCAAGTGTTGATTGGCTCTACCAAGCCATGGCTCCCTGTTTTCAATGATCATTATAACAATCTGCTCATTTAGTGTTAGCTGATCAGCAAGATCAGCTTCCCTTTGTCATTCTAGAGCTAGAGCTATTTTCAACCCTCTAGTTATAGGTTTCTTCCTTGGTACCTATTATTTTTTGTAATCAAGTAAGCCATACTTTTCAATTGTTTCATATAGGATGTATTTGGATTTTTCTGCCTGCCTTTGAGAAGTGACATACTTGACCTCATCAATTACATGCTTAGTCTTCAATTGCTCATTCTCCTTCTCAAGAAATTTTATTACATATATGGTCCATTCAAGATTAGTTTGGAGCTCCTTAATATTGACATCCTTACCTTTGATGGCTGCATTAATGATTTTGTGATTTTCATCCTTATCTAGGTCAACAAGCTGAAATTCTTGTTTTGTTTCATGAAGGTCCTCCTCATCATGACTGACTGCCTCAATAACATTTTATTTTCCCTTGTCCACCTTCTTTGTTGTTGTAGAAGGCATGTTACCTTCCACTCTATGTGGATAAAACACATTCCTATGACCTCTCTAATAGGTTTTTGGCAATGGCTCAACCTCAACCATACTAGCCCACTTAGGTTCAATGTCCTCAATCCTGCTAGGTGACCCAATGTCATGATGCGATGGATATGAATGAGGTGAAGGGGACTGATCTCATGATGATGAATGTGCTATGGGATGAGATGGAGGGGTGGAAGTGGATGGCTAGGATGATGAAGGGACATTTTGTGCATGCTGAGTAGATTGCTCTTTGAAAATATCATTAGCTATGAAGGTACTCCATGTAATGTTTAGTTGATTGAGATGGTGGAGGACTATGATTTTAATGAGGGAATGATGAAAGAGACTTCTCATTTGCTGTTCATACTCCTTTTTCTAGGAAATGTATGCCATATTCTATGATCTGGAAAATATATTAGGGTATGTTAAGCATCCTTACCCTAATGAAATGCATTAAGAGCTGGATGTGATAGGAATAAAGCCTTGAAAATCTACCTTCACATGAAAAATATTTCATGATTATCTTCATCATTGGTGCATATCTATCCAGGAGGTGGGAAAAAGGAAAGAACCTCTTTGTCTAATTTTGGTGTCTTGGTTTTAAGAAGAAGTAAAAGTCCTGTTTCTTCAAATTGAATTTCTTGAACCACTTCTCCCCAACATTTGGGATCCCGGTGGCAACTGAAATAATAGTAGTCGATAGAGTAAAAGTGACACCAGCTAATGTAACTTGGTTGTCATGGAGTCTTTATATGAAAAGTCTGGTCAGCATCAGATAGTGTTGGAACCTCTGAATTTTCTCACAAAAGTCATAAGATCCAACATGTTTGAAGCATGTCATAGTCAATGGAGAAGCCAAGAGTTCCCTAGTGTTGGTAGGTTCAATTCTGAGCACTCTTCCTCCTTTATGTGGCCTCCTCACCTTTGTTTCCTCTCCTTCATTGAATGATGTGTTTTATTCCTCTTCTGCCATGATGTTTTTGTCAAAACCATAGGGAAGTGGATGGTGTGAAATATGTTTTTAGGAATGGGGAAGGGGAAGGGAGAATGAGGGAGATGTTGCTAGGGATGTATGAAATGGGGGATGGGATAAGGATTAGTAATGTAATGAAATTTAGGATAGGGATTTGGGGATTGGGAGCCTAGGTATATGTAACACCTAAGGCTTAGGGTTTTGGGAGAAAGGTTTAGGAAAAGGGGATTTTGCAAAACATGGGTTTTGGAATGGGTTTTTGTAAGTGTTGGAAGGATGCAAAGGTGTAGAAGAGTGCAATTTTGGGAATTCAAAAGTGTAATAAGAATACTAGGGTTTTAATCAAATTCTTTCAAAAACCAAATTACACCCTAAATTCAAAACAATAAACACTTAGAATTAATGAAAATGATTTAAAATGGAATGAGATCTTACTAATTTTTTGGAGGTTAATGAGTAGACTGAGGGAGCTTTGAAGTTGATGTTATTTTCACTTAAACATGTTTCTAGGGCTTCCTGTCATTTGCGACATTTGTCAAGATTTTCGCCCTCAACAGAGTATTTGTGCCTTGCTCAATAATTTTCATGCTCAATAGAGTATTTTCACTCTCAACAGAGTATTTGCGCCATGCCTTCAACATTTTCTTTTTTTTAACCCTCTCTTAAGCATTTGTGCCCTCATAGAAGCATTTTTGCAACACATTTTTGAAAACCACTTTTGGAGGCCTTCTCGGTGTCCAAATTGGGCCCAGGATAGCTCGGTGGAAATATTATCCTGTCTAATTTCCAAATATGCCTTTAGTTTTCAAAATGGACTTTATTTGACCTGCCAAAAATGGATTCTCCCAAGACTGGTAAAAAAAGTGTAGAATGAGGATGAGGGTGCAAAAATGCAGTGTGCTGTTGCAAAAAAATTTTGTAGGCTTTCCTCAACTCAAATTTAGCTCAAGATAGCTCATTGGAAATATATCTCTATCTAGTTATCATTTGACTCATAAAGAAAGTCAATTGGACACTTAATCTAGGATAAAATTTGTTTTTTCCCAAGGTCACTCCAGAGTGCTGAAAACCTCTTTTAGCACCTATATGCTTGAAATTTATCCCAAACCATGATACATGTGTTAAAACTGAAGGGGGTTTTTATTTTTTTTCCTATGATGGACAAAAATCTCTCTCACTTTTATCAAATTCATCTCTTTGTGGTTAGAAGCACACCCTCAAGAAAAACTAGTCCTATGAGTGGCAAATGATTTGACTCTTGGAATGACTTTGACTGACATAATGACATAGTGAAATGATCTTTTAATATTGTTTTATGATAAAAAACACATGATGTGGATCAAAAAATGTGAAATTTTGAGGGAGAGTGAGATTTTATGACTAGGGCTACCATCAGTGAGTCAATTTTTTACAAGACCTAATGGAATGATAAAATTTTCTGAACGAAACCCTAATATGAATATGAAAAGAGTAATTTTGATCACTGATGGTAGAATGAAAATTCTGACACTAACACAGTCCACACAAAACTCTTGGCAAATTTGGAATAATTATGAAAAATTCTAGGAAAAAATCCAAAACGTAGGTACCGATTTGAAACAGTGGAAAACACATTTTTCTGACCAAAAAGTGCATTGTAGAGTGCAATCCCGGGGCTAAAATTTGTGTTTTTCTCATGGGACTCTCGGTTGACAAATCTTGCACAAATTTTTCCATCTCTTGCTCAACTGGTACTTGTGACCCGTAGAAAGAACTAGAAAACCACCTGAATCTGAAAATTTGATAGAAAATAGAAAGATAAGTTATAAATAGAAATAAAGAGGCTATAAATAGCTGCAGAAAACCTTGAAATGCACTAAAAATTTAGTCACCTAGGAACTGAATTTTTACACCAATGGAGTCGCCATTTTTTGACGAAAAATGTAAGTAAAGACCCAATGGAGTCGCCATTTGTTAGCTTGAAATTTCTTGGAAGGTGTACCAAAAACACTTCACTTAAGTCACCAGTGACAAGTGACCCTAACAACAATAAGTGGTTGTTTGTGCCTCATATATGTAATAATAAAAGAGAAAAACCTGTGAGTAAAAATATATATGCGTTGCAAAACAACAAACAACAATATAAATCCAATGCAATAACCCAATTTAGAGAAGTTTTTAAAATGAATAATAATTTTTATTGATAACACATGGTGAAGGAGATCTACAAAAGGGGTTTGCAAATCCCCCTCCATGGGATGGCTCCTTTAGAGGTCCTTGATGCTTCAGTGGTTGATTCTTTTTCTAAATATGTGAAAAACCCAAAACAATATGTAGAAATCTAGTGGGAGCTCAAATGCAATAAGACGTTATGTTGTCGATGATAATGATTATAGTGAAAAATGAATGGAAAACCCTTTTATTTATAAAAATGTATTAGGTTGATATAAAAAATGGGGAATAATAAAACATTATGACCAAAATCAATATCTAACCATGAGGAATACTTTATTATATTTTTTGGAGTAGGAAAATATATTCAAAATGGTCAAATATATTTATTTAGAAATAATTAACAAATAAAATGATTTATTAATTATTTTGCGAGGATTATGAAATGTGTGAAAATGAAATAATTATTAAATAGTGATTTAACAATTATTCAAAAAATAGAATTAAGGAATAATAAATACATAATGGTTTATTTAATTATTCCTAGGCGATTTAGTCAAATGTGAAAAGGAATACTTATCAAATAATGATTTAATATTTATTCCTAGAGAAAAATAAATACATAATGATTTATTCAATTATTCTCATTGGGTTTTTAAATTTTAATTAGAAATAATTTAATAAAAATGGTTTACTAAATTATTTTCTACACTGAAAGTGATTTTACTATGATAAAATTAAACATACATGGTGTATTTTTATCCACCTAGTAAGAAATGGCTATGGGATTATTTTTTGGTGATAAAACTTATCTTTGTCGGATCCACTGCTATGCCTTCCTTGGAAATAACATGTCCCAAGTAATGTATCTATGTCTGAAAGAAACTACATTTTCTATTGGCATACATTTGATGCTCTCTTAGCAATCTTAATACTGCTACTAAATGTTCGACATGCTCTTCCTCATTCTTAGAATATATCAAGATGTCGTCAATGAATACAATAACAAATTGTCCAGATAAGGACATAATACACTATTCATCAAGCACATAAAAGTAGTTGGAGAATTAGTCAAACTGAATGGAACTACAACAAACTCATAATTCCCATACTTGGTCCTGACATATGTCTTGTTAATATCCTCATCTTTGATGTGTACCTAATGATATCTTAATCTTATTTCAATCTTAAAAATAATGGTTTCTCCCTTCAACTAATAAAAAAATTCATCAATCCTTGACAACATATACTTTTTCTTGATTGTTACCTTGTTCAACTTCTTGCAATCAATGCATAGACTGATAGTACCATACTTCTTCTTCACAAACAACACTGGTGCACCCCACGGTGATACACTTGGCCTTATGTATCCTTGTCAAGAATTTCCTTCAATTGCAACTTTAACTCTACTAGATCTAGAGTGCTCATCCTATACAGTGCCTTTGATGTTGGTGCTGTCCCTAGTACCAACTCAATAGAAAAGTCTACTTCCTTGTGAGGCGAAAAATATGAAATCTCTACTGGAAACACATCATGAAACTATTGTAAGATCAGGTACCTTCTTAATATCTTTGCATCCTCATCCTCCTTACCTTTATCACTAGAAATATGCAGTGCAAATAGCACACACCCTTTTATACGATTGCGCTTTGCCTGCATAACTATCACCATTATAACCGATGTTGCTTTATTCTTACCCTTAATATTCTCTGTTCTTCATTTTTATCCAAACACTTGATATAATTATCATATAAGTCTACCTTATTCCTATGAAGATATAGCGAGTCCATACCCAAAATCATACTATATGATCCCAATGAAAATACATTCAAATGTGTTGATGTAAGCATACCGTTCAATTCAAATGCACAAGCTCTTACCCAATGATGAACTCTCTTCTTTGCACCTGTATCCAAATGCACTAACCAAGATTCTGCATGCACTTATTAATTCAAACCACACTTATCTACCAATTCAAGATTAACATAACTATAATTAGATGCAGGGTCAATCAAAATAGAAACGAATTGATCACAAACATTACTATCCATCTCAGTGATATATTTTTGGTGAAATTCCTGCCTATTATCCAATGCTGCATAGATCCGAGGAATGTTCTACCTAACATCCCCAACACTCTCCGCTTCATGTGCACTGTAAATCTGAGGCCTACCACCCTGATTCTATGGAAAATCTCTCTTAAGATGCTCCTTAGCACATGTCTAACACTGCAATCGACCTGTACCATCACCTATATTCTGCTGCTGTGACCCATGTCCCTGTCTAACTACGTTGAACTTCTTGTTAGGCACAACAGTTTTTTTCTCTTCTACATCTTGACGTCTTGTACTTTTTAGCTTCCATTTACCTTTAGCTTTGTCTTTCCATTTCTAAACTTGCTGATATTTTGTCTTACACTTTGAATACTCATAATCGTGCTTAATTTTCCTAATAATTTCCTCAAGTGATTGAGGCTCATCATACTCAGTCTGATATCTAAATTCCAATGGTAATCCACTGATAAACCTCCTAAATTTATCATTTTCATCCTTAAGATATGATACATACCTCAATTTCTAAAGGAACTTATTCATATGCTCCTCATTTGTCATCGATGCTATCTTTAGCTCATAGAATTCCTTATCTTTTTTGTCGTAGTAGCTCTCTGACAAGTACTTCTTCCTGAAAATTCTCTTGAATTAATGCCAACTAAACTATTTTATCCTGATGTCTCTTAACCGTTTCACATCTTCCCACCAAATGTTTGCTTTCCCTTTGAGGTTGAAGTTAGTTATTCTAGCCTTCATGTTCACTCATGCAACTCAAATAATTTCTTCATCCCAAGTGGCCATGCCTCAACATACTTTGGTTTCTTCAAGTCCCCATCAAAGGTGGCAAACTTTAATTTATTGAACTCTTATGGAAAATATCCCCTGTCATTCCTCCTGTAAGGATGATAACAATGACGATCATAGTGCCTATCAAAACTAGAACTAGAATAGAACCTGTGTACATCACCTCTCCTATCCGGAGTATCCAAGAGCTTGTCATATCTAATCATGTCATCTCTATCTGACCTGTGCCCAACATGAGATATACTACCATATGCCCCATTAGTCCTATCCTCCTATCCATGGCTGATTCAAAGTGGTCTCTGTCTCTACAATTATGACAAACTCTGAAGGATTACTTCATTAACCTATGCTTGTTTCTCCAATGCTTTCATGATTCTATCATTATTTAATTTGTAACTCCTTATTTCTACCTTCAAGATTCTCAATGTGTCTGCTAAGTTAGAAGAATTACCACCACTACACTGCCCATATGATCCATAGGGAGAATCTTGTGAATTGTAGTCCATCATATTGCTAGTCATATTTGATATTCTTCCTGCAAATATAGCATACCATCTAAACCAAACATAACATAATCAACATACTTTAGTATAGTTCAAGTGAGGATATCTCATCTGCAAGATCAACCAGATTAACATGATACATGTATATTCATAATCATAGTAATAAACATCATTTCAACCATTATCTAGTTACCAATGCATGATCATACCGACCACATACCATGACCTCTTGCACGACAGTTATCACCATGTCAACATATGCATAACAACATACAAACATTAACATGCATAACCAATGCATAATTAACATACACATGATAAACATATCAAATTATCAAAAACATAAATCTTCACATGGCGAAAAAAATACAACCATGACCATCACCATGCATACACAATAAGCACATAGACCACAAGCATACAAAACACTTCCCATGCATGACCAACACACCACCCATCCAGTCCAAAGGATGAACCATGCTCTGAGATCACTTTGTAACACCCTCCTCCCACATTTACCCAAGCTAACTAGTCCACTGGGGCAAACATGTGATGAGAGGATAATATTATTTGATTCAACTTCCTAGGTCACCTTAAGGAAGTGGAACCAACATAACACAACCAATATGACCTTCCACACATACTACAGAACCTTCAGGAGCCAACCAACCATTCCAGGTGGTCAACCCCTGAGAAAAATCATCATTTGACTAACCTAGACCCTCAGTCACTCCCATGAAAAGCCTTGCAAGTGACTGAGGCCTTCCAATCACTCCCACAACAAGGCATACCAACTATTGTGGACTTTTCCAGCTAGTTTTGTGCCAACAACCCCAAATTTTGTGCCGCTTTTTCAGGGCCAGGACTCAAGCCACTGCCCAGAACTTCATGAAAACTTAAGAAATGATAAATAACATGGGAAAAAACATACTAATGAAAATTTTTATACAAATAGTTGATCTTACCCTTACTATCCACGAGAGGCATTTTGTCAAACATGTCACAAATATATAATCTACATGTCATAAAATCAGATCTAGGCATAAGGGTCTCATACTTATCCAAGATTCGTAAAGAAGCATTGTTTCCTTATCACAATAGTTGCATTATCATATATTAGGACATATATATACATTGTATATTCATTTTCTAATCAAAACATGATGAGAAACATATGTCAATTCTGTCATAAAACATGCTCATAAACCACATGTAACCAACAAAAATAACAAGAATATAACAACCATAAAATCCACATATAAGCCAGTACATTTACACATAAAATACCAAGGGTAAGAAGCTCTTATTAATGAATTTAGAAGCCAACTAGGTATGGGACTTCCATGAACCACCCGACCATAGATTGGCTTAATGAAATCTTTCTTTCAGGCATTCACCCCCATGCCATATTCCAAGCATGAATGTGGGGCTCAAAACCAAACCAAACCAGGTTTCCTTAGGCTTTACTACAACCCCCACCGGATCACTAGGCCCTAAACAAGCATGGATGCCACTAAATATCTCCACCTAAACCATGAGGAATTTTCCTGCTTCATAGTCTCTAGGCTTTATCATATATCCCTCCATTCAATGGTCAAGGATTCTTAGGCCTAATCGAGACTCTACCCTCCAGAATTTATTGTATATCCCTCCAAACACCAGTCTTTGATTCCTAGGCCTGATCAAGGGCACACACCTCTAGGATTTACCGTATATCCCACCATTCACCGATTGAGGATTCCTAGGCCTATCTAGGCACACAAAATATTTTTTACTGCAATACCAGTACAGTTCAGGGATTCCTAGGCCACATGTTCTTTCTTTCGGAGACCACCTCACTTAGTTTCGAAACCATTTGAAAATACAGCTTAAACAAATACAAGATAACCCATCACACCATGGCTATTCAGAAAAAGCAAGGCTAGGATGAAGAACACCGTCACACCTAGAAAATCCCATGACAATGACAACAAGAAAACCAAATACACACATGCATGTAAAATATACCAAAGAAATCACACATGCAAATCAATACCTACAAGTAAGCATGCTTTATCCGCTTGGTCCTACTTTTCCTTTCTTGATATTTTATTCCATTTCCTTCTTATTCCTTCCTTTTTTTTTCCTTGATCCAATGCTAGAGTGCTCCAATAAAACTCTGTGTCCAAGAGTGTGAGAGAGAGAATAGAGAGAAAGAGATCCCAAGCTAAACTGACAAAAGGTACCAACTGATCCCCATAATCCTTTCTATTAATGAGGCCTCTATTTTCTTTAATGTTCCATTATTTTCCTTCATTTTCCTCCTCACATGAAACCTGTGACCTTTCACCTTCCTTTTCTCCTAATTTCAATTATTTTCATAAATTGATGCCAATAAATGCCACTTTTCCTTTCCAAATCCTTTGCCAATTTCCTTAGCCATAATAAACCAAATGAACACACACTAGGATGTTTTTCCCAACGTTCAATTTGGAATAAATGTCCCATGACCATGATCATTATTTTTCCTTTATTAAATTTTATTACATGGAATTTTTACGAGGGCTGTTACAAAGCATTTGGGGAAAATGGTGAGTGTGAACACTTGGTAGGCCTGAATCCCAAACGGGCTGGACTTAGCCAACATGGAGTGGAATTATTAATCTAATTAAATAAAAGTTATTTGGTGTAGGGCCCTTTGGGGTTAGTACTTACTTCGTTCAATACTGAACATAATTTATCATGAAAAGTGATAAATAACAATTGAATAAAATATGATAAAGGTGTGGCCAAAGTGGGGCCAAGAATTTATATATTATTTATATACATATAGTACATATAACATGGATGTATGAAAGTTGACCTAGACTGGGGCGGGGCCCTTAAGGCCTATATATATTTATAATGAAAATAAGGCCCAGGCTTGAGTAAAGGCTTTTATTTCAAATGATAGGGTCACACTCTCCATTAAGCACCTAACCCCATCATGTCCTTCTAAGGTATGGCCGTGATAGCACTGGGGCACTGACATCACCAGTCCCACAAAATACCCTATTACACAGAAAACCATATAGTGACGTGGATGTCATATAGATGCTAACGTGTAAACTCTGATGACATTGCATGCCTAGAGAGTGAAAATGGCAGGGTGATTTGGTTCTTTTAGGAGGTTAAATGGATATTTATGGGTAACACGTGGCACCCTCTGATGTTTATACATGTAAAAATGAATTTATGTTGATGTCACTTACCAATTCCCATTTTCAAATAAATTTCTTTCGGTACTGGGCATGTTAGCAAAGAGGTGTGCTGATGCCACGACGATTTCACACACTCTGCCAAGATTAAATGAATACGGGTTCTATTTCAGGCAAGTTGGGTGTGTAATGTGTTGCATTATATCATGGTGGCCACATGGATTCATAGCCAGTGTGACAAAGCCACTTCACACCACTTGGCCACATGTGCTGACTTGGAAAGAGTTTTAATGATTAAAAAATTGATGGGGCATAAATTTTGATCTATAAGCTGGATCGAGATGAATTTTATATCACTAGAAAGATTTCGATGTTATGGTCACGATGCTAGTATTTTTTTTAGATGTTGGGGAATTTGAAACTTCATGATTTTTAGGACCCCATATTCATAACATACCTTTAGGATTGGGTAAATTTTGATGACACACCTTCCACTTCCCATGGATGGTCCAATATGGAAAGAGGGTGTGTTATAATTAGTTTTGAATGTTTTTGTAGGTTTTAACCCTGAACAACAATTATTTACACACGAATCTTATAACAGAAAAAAAACAATAGCGAGAGCATAAAACATAAAACAGATCAACACAGATATTTTCCCCTAGATCCCAAATCAGGACGACCAGCTTGATTTTTCATTATATTCCTTTAAGTGTTACAACACATATATATACATGCCGAAGCATACATAAACCCCAATCCATAAACCCTGGATTAGAACATAACCGTAGTTCCCTTGACCAGATCTACAAAAATACCAGGGGCCGAAAACCATCGTACCCAAAAACCGTGTGAAAAATCATGCACAAAACCATGGACGCGGACTACCCGCCGGAAATTAAGGACCAAAAAATTTTCGCCGGGGCGCTGCCCCGGACCCTGACAGGGGGGCTACCGCCCCCCCTGTGACCCCCCGTTGTGCCCAGCGCAAAGGGGGGGCTATCGCCCCCCCTCTTACCCCCCCGCGCGTGCTTAGTCGTGGAAAGAATATAACACATACCCAATAGTTTTTAGATTTGATTTTTTCATTTAGTTTTAAAATGTGTTTAATAATAATCTTATGAACATTTTTAAAGATATTTTAAAGGAAATCAGCAGCTGGAATCTCAGGATTAGTGAGTTGAAATTTCACAGCTAAAATTTGATCTCTCAACTCCTAAAAAATGAAAAAGAAACTCTTCATGAAGCTATGATGAAATATACTTCTATTTTTCAATTAAACTGTATGATTATATAATGGAGGTTTGTAGGATGAAAGAGGTTTTGATTTTGTAAAAAAAGAGGATTTTTCACCCTTGTAGAGAGGCATCCTAGATGAAATTGGTTACCTGCTAGATCAGATCATAAAATAATTGTTGGAGATTAGAGAAGCTCATGTTGTCATGATTTTATTCAAACCTTTTTTACTCTGAAAGCTCATGACGAAATCTTCAATATGGTACATTGTAGTCCAAGTTTTTTGACTAGCTGATGGCTTATTAAAAAATCTATTTAGTTTTGATTCAATATTTGTTCCAAATAAGTGTATGAGCCATGGTTTTGCATTGCCGTTAATTCCATGAAATTACATGATTGTTTAAACTAAAGGAAAGAATCCTTTTCATGTTGGATTTGATTGAGATCAGAATTGAATTATGAATTCAAGTATACCTATATCTGATGTCTGATAACTGTTTAACAACTTGATTGGATGCTTTTCTTTACTCTAATTACCGTTGCATGGTGGGAACTATTTATATGATATAATGGCACATACAATGTTGAATTCATTCATTAGTATTTGAATCTAGGTATGTCTATGTGAAGCTATAGTAACTACTTATTATATAATTACATATACATGTGTTTCAGTTCTTGTAAATCACATGAAATTTTTCTATGATTTTTTGGCTCACCTTTATTCTTATATTCTGTTATGATTGTTGCGAATTAAAAATGATAAGAAAAAAATAATTCCAATCCACTTCAAGGGGAAAATTATTTATATAATAAATCAAATAACAAGACAATATTTGATGATCATAAGACTAGGTCTCCTTAATGTGCACACACACACACACACACACACACACACACACACACACACACACACATAATGTGCACACACACACGCACACAGAGTTCTAGCATACATAATAATATAACAATAGAAATGTAATCACTCAACATATAGGGCTTAATAAGGGTTTTTTAGGTTAACATGGGGCTTGCATAGGGATTATCATGCCCCTTCCCTTCAAAGAAGTGTTGTCCTAAAAAAATGATCATCAATGGGTCTTTTTTCATTAAAAATTAATATTCCCATGTCACTTATTCCATTGGTAGGTTCTTCCATTTGATGAGGTACTCAATAATTTTTCGATTTCTCATCTACTTAGTGCTTGTTTCCAAAACTGTTTATTCATTATATTAGTTTTCTTTAAGAGGATGAGAAGGAGAGTGAAAGTGGGGCATCTTTTTTCTTTCAATCTGCCACTACCATAATATCACTCTTTCCTTTAGATTTGGGTAAAACTGTAAAAAAACCCATTGAAAAATGTTCCCAACACTGGCTTGGTATGGATAATGGTTGAAGGATCATTTAGGTCTTGAAGTCTCTCCTTTATTTTGTTGGCAAACCCCAAATTCCACCAAATATTTTTTCACAATTGCTTTGATACCTTCACAAAAAACTTTCTTGATCCTATTGTATGTCTTCAAGAACCATGAATGTCCTCCTATAGGAGAAGTGTATTTGTTAGCGTAAATTATTAACACAAGTGTACGAAAAGAGCTCACTTTAGCTGCGCATGACAAACAACCCTAACAAAAAAGATGGTTGCTTAACTTCTTTATATCTGCAAGTGATAGTTAAAACAAATGCTACCAGAAACCTGATATATGCAGTAAAAGTAGTTAAACAATGAAAAGAAATAAGAAATTCTCCATACATCCTAATGAACCTCAGTATTGCAACAAGAATTATGCAACTACCGAGGCTACCAACTTTAATTATCAACTCGGGGTTCGTACAAACTTAAGAGGTATCGGCACTATATGTGCAGCATACAATGTGTCCTTATTTTATTGATCTGATGTAATCAAGGGAATTTCATGAAATTAAAGCCTAAACTAATTGCAGAAATGGAAGTGTTGCTTTGAAAAGAAATTAATCCTAGGAAAGAACAACAATTTGTAATTGAAATCCTAAGAGCATGAATTCAAATAAAAAGACCTAATCTAATTTGCGAAAATAAATGTCCTAAGTGGTGTTTATTCTTCCACAACATTGTATTTAAGTCCTAGGGCTTAGGATTCAAGCATAAGAGATAAAAACCAATCTTTGGGAGCAAATATGGTTGAGTTTACACATGCTACAAGAGTGCTACATACAACTCTGTTTTTGCTACATGCAACTCTGTTTTGAAAATAACTCACCGAATAACTAAGTAAATCAAATGAAAATGGGATGGGAAATTTTTTGTTATGAATTATGATGTCTTAGGTCTCCATTACAAGTGGAATCACTCCAAAATACCCCTGTTCACATGTGCTAAAAAATAACAGAAAATTACTACTCTAAAATCTGGAAATTCAAGAACTAGTGAGCTAGTTAATCTATCTAATGCATAACCTAATCAAGTGAAAATGAAATGGGGTAAATTTTGTTATAAAATTTAACATTAGTATGACCTAATCCAAGTGTAATAAATTTAAATGGATCTCATTAACCCCTTCTAAAAAATAGCAGAATTTTACTACTATTTCGCTACAAGGCATTTCCAGAAATCTTATATTCGTGAAATAGTAACAAAATCCAAGTATCTTAATGCTTAATATGACCTTAGAAAGTTATTATAAGGATGAATAATGATTTTGAACCTATAAAAACCTGCAAAATAACTCACTTAAATCATCTAACTCAATCCTACAACAAGAAAAAGAAACAATACTATATACATAAATATGCAAAACAAAAATAAGAGATGCATGTGAATAAGAAGTGAAAAGAACATAAATAAATTGTGAAAGCAGGCTCTGAGGCTCCTAGGATGGCCAAGCCCAATGAAAAATCAGAGTCTATGGAAGAAACCAAGCCTTATAAGCTAAAAATGGCACTGTTGGAACACCTAATCCTACATGGGTAGGTGTGGAATATGAAAAGTCACAATGGAGTCCAAGTGACCTTGGAATATGAAACCAAGAGTCACACCATTGTACTATAAATGTACATCTTTGTATAATGGAAAATAAAGAAAGCCTCACGCTTATCTTTCATTGTGTGTTGTTTCTCTTGTGTGTGCATTCTTCTTCCTCATACACCATGTGTGTGCTTCAACATGGTGTTTAACATGGTATCAGAGCGGGCGATTGCTGGCCCTGCTCCACTTTGAATGAGCCATTTGTGTTTATGGCCTATGCATATCTGCATTTTTGCAGCATTTGAAGGATTTTTGCAGTAGTGTTTTTGCCGCCATTTAGAGGTGTTTTGAAGAGACTTTCTGCAACATTCAGAAATCTGCTTTGGAGAAGGAGCAGCATTCAGAAATTGGCAGCATTTAGCATTGGTTTTGAAGAAGGCAGCACTGCCCATCTTAAGGTTTTCATTCTAATTTTCTCTGCAATTTCTGCTCAGTAAAATCTGCATCATTTTGAAAGAGCTGCTGAAAATTGTTTTTTGAAGAGGTCTCTGGTTTTAATGAGAAAGAATTTCTGAGTTTTTCATTCGAAGATTCCTGCAAAATTTTGGATTTTTACTGTTATATGTTCCAGAAAAACTCTGCTCTATATTTGAAAAGAAAAAAAAAATTCTGCTGCTTTCTCCAATTCTGGAATCTCTCTGCTCTCTGCTGTTTTGATAAATAAAAAATAAAAAATAAAAAAAAATTACTGCTCCTGGCCTACGGCCTTCCCCATTCCCTAACACTCTACGCTCTGCATTATCTATTCTCCCACATCCTAAAACCCTCGGCCCTCTACACTGCTCAAACGTTGACCCTGCGCATACTCCCATCACACCCTTTACTCCCTCGGCTTCTTTGCTCCCAAGCATTCTGCAAACTCTCACAAAACGCTTCTCCTTCCCTACACGCAACTTCCCCTTACAACGCGTCTCCAACACTCCCCCACGGCTGCTATACACTACACTCCCGAATCCCTCCACACCCGCCTATGCTACGGGTCCTCCGCTCCCTGCCAACTCTCGACTCCACGACTCAACTGCACACGATTTTTTTTGTTTTGTTTTGAATACCTTACCCTTCTCCTACGGCCCTACACGGCTACACACCGCTGTCAACAACGCTCCACTCAAGCGCACGCTCATTACATTCAATACCAACCTACTCGGCCCTCACATTATTACCCGCGCCCCCATCCTCACAGAGCCGCTCCCTCACTGCGCTCTTACCCACTCAATAAATAACGCTCCTTCGATTCCTATCTTGGCATTCGACCATCTACTCCTTTTCATTATAATACTCCTTTTCATTATAATACGATTCCTCTTTTCTACGATTCCTCCTTTTTTAAATTCATTCTTAAATTTTTTTTAAATAAGCCCCCTCCCACCCCATTAAAATTCCCCTTTCCATTAATAAAATTCCCATTCCCATTTATATATAATTTCACTTTATTCCCATAATTTTTAATCCCTCCCTTTTTAATAAACTACCCCCCATTATTTTTTAAATCCCTTCCCTTTTCAATAAAAAATCCCTCTTTCATTTTCAATATAGTTCCTAATTCCCATTAATTTAATTC
This sequence comes from Pinus albicaulis, assembly GCA_034641835.2. Classification (NCBI taxonomy): domain Eukaryota; kingdom Viridiplantae; phylum Streptophyta; class Pinopsida; order Pinales; family Pinaceae; genus Pinus; species Pinus albicaulis. Next base: position 877,533,067 of record CM076584.1, on the reverse strand, counting down.
CCCATTACCTTTTTTAATTATTCCCCATTATTAATTTTTAATTTATTTTCATTAATTAGAAAAAAAAAAAAAAAAACAGCGGAGAGAGAGAGGAAAGAGAGAGACAAGAACATCAGAAATGAAATGAAGAAAATGGCATATGAGGAGCAGATAGATTGAATACATTGCAGATTTGCATTTTGTGATTTGTGGCATTGAAGGGTGATTTTTTTGAAGAATTTCACATTTGAAGACAAGTTTTTCATCATTTAAAACAACCATTTGAAGAAGATAAATCAGCTACCCCAAGGCTTCTTGCACATTGCTTTTGCTGCACATTTTTGCAGAAATATTGTATTGACATCATACTGCTTCTTCATTCATAATCAGTATTTGAGTTGTTGGATTGTTGATTGCCCTCCATCATTTGAGGAGCACACTTGTATTTTGAGAATTTCTTGAGTCATTTGTATTTGTTGTTGAATCACATTGTAAACGGGTGCATTTTCGGTTGAAGCCGACACCCTTTCATTTTTTGAGCCTAAATTGTTGAAAATGGCCAAAATCAATGAGGCATTAGTGTTGTTGAATGACCTCATTCATTCAAATGTTCATGATATGATAAAAATGAGCAAGGACGCTCTTTGTAATATTCAGAGTTGTTTACAAGATGCACATGAGAAGATTGAGTTTTTGCAGTTGGAATCTCAGCTCCAACAAGACGAACTTCAGCAAAAGAGTCACCATTCTGAACCTGTTTCTGTTCAGAACATTGTGAAAGACTCCCATCAGCAGCAAGTCAGCAAAGTTCCAGATGATTCACATTCAGCAGATGTACATGCAGATGCAGTAGTTCAACCTGCACTTCTCAAGCCCATCATCAGACCTTGGGAAGAGCTTGTCCACAACAAGCACATAATTGGTCTTGGATATGACAAGGATGTGTCCTTTCATATTCCAGACTACACCAAGCCCATCATATTTCAGAGTGCCGGATTCATGTATGACAGTTCACCTGCAGCTATTCCAGATCCTGTTCCACTTCCACAACAGATTGAGAAATGCCAACACTGTAATCAAGTTGGCCATATGAAAGATCACTGTTTTGATCTTCATCCATGCAAGCATTGTGGTCGGCACACCCATTCTTCAGACAGATGCTTCAGACACAAGCCTCCTGCAAGAACTAAGATTCATCTTGGATGGATCGCTTCTTGGCAATGGGCATCAGCAGCCAAGAAGATGTTTATGACACATGTTAGAACTTGTTCACGCATATTGAACAAACTTGCAGTTGAGTTTTCGCCATCATCTCACCTTGTCCCTGACAGGGGGGAAAATGGTGGTCATGTACAAGCTTTGACGACAAATCAAGCGAGCCTGAGCCACAATCTCTCATTCCATGTTCAAAGTTGTAGCCAACAGTTCAAGCGAGCCTAAGCCACAATTCGTCATTCTGGATTCAGAGATGTAGCCAGAGATACGGATGCCCATGAGCATACCTTCGGTTGGTGGATAACCTAAAACCATCATCTTTGGTTGGTGGATAACCTAAAACCATCATTTTCGGTTGTTGGATAACCTAAAACCATCATCTTTGGTTGGTGGACAACCTAAAACCACCACAGGTAGTAGACCTCCCTTCTTTTAGGTTGAAGGTCTCCCTTTTTATGAGGGACAATTCCTCTAGCAGAAGCCTTCAGCTTCTTGCCAGTTTTGGAAGAGTTCCGGGAACTGCAACATGTATTGCGTTCCAGTGTTTGTGGTCATCCTAAAACCACCTCTTTTTCCAACATTTCAGAGAGTTGATTCAGCCCAAGTGCTGCCATGTATACTTTGCAGATTTGTATTACAACTCTTTTCTTGGACTCACACATACCCCTTCGGATTAAGGGGGATGTTGGAACACCTAATCCTACATGGGTAGGTGTGGAATGCGAAAAGTCACAATGGAGTCCAAGTGACCTTGGAATGTGAAACCAAGAGTCACACCATTGTACTATAAATGTATATCTTTGTATAATGGAAAATAAGAAAGCCTCACGCTTATCTTTCATTGTGTGTTGTTTCTCTTGTGTGTGCATTCTTCTTCCTCATACACCATGTGTGTGCTTCAACATGGTGTTTAACAGGCACCAATATTCATTATTGAATCAATCCAAGTACATCCTTGCAAGAAAAGAAAGTGGAGCTGCCAGAAAACAAGCCTTCTCCACAATAAGACTAAACAATACATGACCCTGGAGGAAAATTTGAATTGGAACTTATAAAAAATGATGAGGAAACATTCTCCTTGAAAGGAGGAAGTTTTCCCCTCCAAAATCCCTCAAATAGTGGATTTGCTTCCCAACACTAGGAGTTTGAAGTGAATGATAGGGAACACATTCCTAGATTTTCTCAATCATCGGAGTTCCAAAATCTCTCCAGAATTTGTCAATAATTTCATGATATTTTTCTCATTTATTCTCCAATATTGATCCTCCATTAGTAGGTATAAAGTCCCTAAATTATCTCCTTCTCCAAATCTTCATAATCTACCCAATATTCTCACAATATTCTACAAAAGTAAATAATATAAGGCACAAATATGCAATTATATTTAAACCTTACTAATAACATATTAAAGCATAAAAAAACATTATTAAGTGTAGGAGGAGAGATTAATATATATTTTATGTGCCTAAGAAAGGTTATATGGGCCTTAATTTATTTCTAATTTAGAGGCGCATCATACCCCCCTACTGAAACTGTTGGTCATCCTTTGACCAACCTATTCATCCTCCTTTCATTATGGTTCTTCATGTATGTTGGCCTATTTCATTCTCTGTTTATTGGTCCATGTGTTGCTTCTCCTGCTGATCTTCTTTCTACTCTTCTATTTTCATTTCTTCTTGCAGGTGTTGCATGGAGGTCGTCAGGTGCCTTTTCTAGTGTGTTCGTCCTCCTAGAGTCTACTAGTGGTCATTTGAAGCTATCTTTATCAACTTATCCTCAGATTTTGACCTTGTCGTGCCATATACAGAATTTCTACAATAAAATTTTCAACTTCCTATAGCAACCTTCTCTCTTCTTCTTGGGACTCCAGATTGTTTAGAGATGAAGGGAAATGGTTTATGGAGGTTAGGTATGGAGTGATGGAATGATTGTAGTGATGGAGAGGTAACAGGAGAGGCTCCATGCAAAGGTATAGCTGATCTAGTTGCTAGTGGCACACCATAGGGTTTAGGGAGTGAATCCTTGTGCATGGAGTGAAGTGAGGGTTAGGAGTGGTAGGTATAGGCAAAAAAATAAATTATCATGCTCTTTTTGAAGTTTAGAAACCTTTGAGAGAGATAATTTCCTTGTAAATAAGTTTCCTGTAGCATTTACAGGGTTTTATGTAGTGCTACAGGAATCCTGTAGTGCTAGGACTTTCCTGTAGCAATTACAGTCAAGAGTAAAAATGGAGTTTTGTTCCTACTTGAAAGGTGAAATGAGTGAATGGGTGCATGTTGGAGTTTTCCATGGAGTGTGTAAGCAGACGACAGAGAGAAGAGAGGAAGAAAACCACCTTTGATCAACAAATTTTGTCCTGGTTAACTTCCTGTAGCAAATTTGTCCTTCTTGTAAAAAATTTGTTTGAGCCTGTAGCAACCCTATTTCACCTGTAGCAATTCTATTTCGCCTATAGCAATTTTATTTCACATGTCAAGAGGTGGTGGGTCCACCTTTTATTTTTTTATTTTTTTTCAAATTTTCTCTTTTTTTCAAATTTTTTCTCTTTTTTCATTACACACAAAATAAAATCAGAGTTATTTATCTGTTAACTGAGTTCGACCTTAGTTACCCCTTGGAACTCCTTTTCTTCCATCACAACTAAGTGCTTGCAACCCACTTTCTCTAGTCCTCTTTACTTTTGTCTTGTCCTCTCCCACATGTGTGTGTGTGTCTTGGTGGAAATGTGAAGTTGATTTTTAGATAAGGCCGAGGCTGCTCTGCTACTGATTTTGGCTATAAAAAATCTTTCCTTCTCACACTTCTAATGTTTCCTTAAGCTAGAGTAGTTTTGAAGAAAGTTTTAGATGATTGAATACCTAAGCCTTACCCTTGATGTGTTTTTGCAGGTGATATTGAGGCTACTGATATGACTATTGAAGCTACCTTTGGTGGTTTCGACGCTGCTACTCATGATCCTAAAGTTGCATGTGATAATCTGTTTGAGGTCCTCTTGCTGATAACCTTGAATATGGAGGTCTTCTACGGTTTTTGTTGTTGTTGTTGCTACTTCACATCCCCGGATAAAATGCTGCTACTGAGATGTTCATGATGTGAGTGTTGTATTTTATGATTTTGCTTCTGTACAAGTCTTCATAGCATGTTGATTTTTTTTTACTGATAAATTTTTTTGTGTGTGTAGTATTTTCCCAATATTCAATATTTTGCTGCTGGAGTGGATGGACTACTTCGTAAGGAGGGTGTGCTCTTCTCAATTCCAGAAATGGCTTCATCATGCTTAAGGTGGCTGGATCTTTTGCTCTGTGGGTGAAAAAATAATTGATGTTGAGTTTTGATGTGACTGTACAGGCTGCTCAGGACAACCCTCTTGTAGCAGACTTGATTTAGGCTTAGATCTCAAATGGTAGATCAGATTGACCTGAATTGTTTTGAGCATATTACTATCATCCTTATGAACCTCCCCATAAAACAATCTCGGCCATTGGATGCATGAATCTTGAGAAAAATTAAAAGTGAGTGTAGGTTTTGGAGGTTGATTTCTCATATAAAGTGCACCATAAATCACTAAAATTGTTTGAGCACATTACCATAATATATATTCAGCTCCCCCTAAAACAGATCGGTAAATGGGTGCATTATTTTTGAGATATAATAAAAACAATTTTATGCTAAAAACTATTTCAGGACAACCCCCTTGTAGTAGACTTGTTTTAGGTATAACTCTCAAACAATAGATCAGATTGCCCTGAAATTTTTTGAGCATATTACTATCATTGTTATGCACTTCCCCCCCAAAAAAAAAATTGGCCATTGGATACACGAATCTCGAAAAAAATAAAAAATGGTTGTAGGTCATGGAGGTCAATTTCTCACAAACTGTGCACCGGAATATGCTGAAATTTCTTGAGCATGTTACCATCATATATATGAATATTCCCATGAAATAGGTTGGTAAATGGATGGAAATTTTTTGAGTTATAATAAAAACAAGTTTCTTGTAAAAACTAGGAGTTTCCTGTAGCAAAAACAAGGTTTCCTATAGCATTTTAGGAAAACGAGGAAACTGAATAAAAAATATTGGAAATGATGGGTAGATAGTAGAAACAAATGAGGGTGATGGATTGGCATGACCTTGGTCCTTTTGGAGAATCTGAGCAAAGGAGGAGAAAGTCCAAGTTTGACTTCCTTTGACTAGGGTTTTTACCAACTTTTTCTTTTGGTGCCAATTTTTTTTTTTTTTTTTTGGCTGCTTGCAAAGGTTGGAGAGCACTTGAATTCATTAGAGAGAGATACACGGAGAAAGAAAATTTGTTTTCTTTTCATTTTTTTACTTTTTTTTTTCTTTTTTTTTTTCTTTAGGCCTTCTAGCTGCCTCAATGCGGTTTTCAACTAGTAGGTCTGTCTAGGTGCCTCAAAGGAGGTTTTTAACTAGGATATTTTATTTTTCTCTTATTTTCTCCTTTTTACAACCATTTGACCATCTCATGGAGGTTTTCAATCAGTGAGCCAATCTCAGGCACCTCAAAAGAGGTTTTCACCTGGGATGTTATTATTTTTCCTTTTGTCTCTTTTTCCATTTTTTTTTCTTCATATCCTACTCTTCCTGAAAAAATAAAATCTCTTTCAATTATAGGAATACTTCCAATGAATCCATGTTCTCATCAATATGACATATAAAATCATGCGTAAACTTAAAATACATGCTTTGACATGTACCTGATTATGAGAGATGAATTTATTTGACTGTGATTGTATTAAGTACTATTGAATAAGAGTGTGTTGCTGCAACTTAATTATTGTCTGGAACCATATTTCAATATAGCTTTGATGCCCTTGGTTTTTTTTCTCATTGGGAACATTCTTCATGTCTTCTTCTACCATGAAAATCAAATATTCCTCTTTTTTCTGATTATTCTCTTGAATAAATGGAGGAAATGATGGTAAACATGAAGGAACTTTCTCAATATCTGATTCTGATGTCTACTCTTCATCAAGTGCAGTAGCCAGCCCCTGATTCTTTGATATCCTTACTTGAATCTTCTTCTTCTGGATGTTGTCCTTCAATGTCATCAATAAAATTTATTTTTTGCAATACCTTTTCTGAACTAAGATGAATACCATTTAGATGAAGATGATATGTTTAGTAATATTGTACCTTAGCATTGTAAGTGGGTTGAGACACTTCATTGTTTGGGTTTGGAAATGGTGATACAAGTAGTTGAGTGGGAGTGGATCTATGAGATGGATGTGGTTGAGGTAGTGGTTGTGGTGGAGGTGGATGGGAGGGATAGCATGGAGTTGGGTATGGAGGATATTGAGGAAAATATTGACGATATTGTGGATTTTTCTCATAAGGTCCTTGCCAACCTTGTTGCCAAGATTGGTTTTCGGGTTGATATGGCCAAGGTTTCCAAGGAGGGAGTGCGTTCCAATTAGTTTGAGATGGACGTGAATAAGCTTGAAATTGTGAAGTAGGTCCTTTCATCATATCAAGTTGACTAGTCTGCGATGGTCTTCTTGGAGCTACATAACATAGCTTCTGTGGTGATTGAATTGCTCCATTGTCTTCTTGTTAAACTTACTTAAAACTTGGTAATGATGGAAAATATTTAGTAGCATATGATTATGCATGGATAACACAAATATCAACGTCTTCTTTTTTCTCATTTTGCATTCTTAACATTTTTACCTGTTCACTTAGATTGCTAAGAATTTATGTCTTAAAGTTATCAAGAAAATTTCCAAGTTCATCTTGACTTACCAATGTTGATGTTGATTTACTTACTCTTTCACTTCCTCTTCATATGCACTTGCATGTTTCACAAATTTCTTCAAATGATAATTGGTATACATCTCCTTTACTCATGAGAACAAGGAGATCAATCCACTTATCCCTAATTTTTCTAAGTAAGAGGGTTTTTAGAGTGTCAAATCCTAAATGATGTAATTTTTCCATCTTAACATTATACATGAAACTCTCTATTAGGTCTTCAAGGATCTCATATTTTTTTTGATTCATTCTAAATATTTATTCCTTAAGATCACAGTTTTGTATTTTTCTAGAAATATTGTTTGCATATAATTCCATGATCTTATTGAATTAGTACCTGAAATCATGAACCATTTAAGAGCTCTAACCTTCAATGTTGCAGGAAAAAATCTCAATTTTTGAGTGTGTGATAAGTATCCATAAGATCTACAAATTATTTCAAACTCAAAGAGAAAGGTTTCTAGATCCTCTGATCTCATACCATGGAAGTTTAGAAGGAAAGATGGAGGGATGATCTTCATATGCACATTGACATCCGTATCTTGAATGGGAAATCCAAGAGGATCTTCTTCATTGTCATAATCTCCATCCATTTATTATACCTTTTCTGCCACCTCTTCTTCTTCTACCTGAAAAAGTGGATGGTGATTTGGTTCTTACCACACCACGTGATCAAATGGGGGGGGTTGGTGTTGGAGAAGTATTTTTAAATATATATTTTTTGAATAAGAATGCAAATGAAATGAAATTTTCTTTTTTGAAATGAAATATGCCTATTGATTTTTTTTGTTTTTACAGAAAGAAAATAAATGAATCAAATAGGGAATAAAACAATGCATACTTTGATACCTCCCCAAAAATAACGCCAAAAAGTGATGAGCCTCAGTACTACAACAAGAATGCTACAACTATCGAGGCTACCAAATTTAATTATCAACCCGAGGTTCGTAAAAACTTAAGAGGTATCGACACTAAATGTGCAACATACAATGTGTCCTTATTTTGTTCATATGATGTAATGGAGAAAATTTCATGAAATCAAAGCCTAAACTAATTGCAGAAATGTAAGTGTTGCTATGAAAATAAATTAATGCTAGGAAAGAACAACAATTTGTAATTGAAATCATAAGACCATGAATTCAAATAAAAATACCTAATATAATTTGCGAAAATGAATGTCCTAAGTGGTGTTTATTATTCCTCAATGATGTATTTCATTCCTAGGGGTCAATATTGAAGCCTAAGAGACAAAAAAAATATTTGGGAGTAAATCTGGTTGAGTTTACACATGCTACAAGAGTGATACATGCAATTCTGTTTTTGCTAAAAGGTAACTCTGTTTTGGAAATAACTCACATACTGACTAAGTAAATAAAATGAAAATGGGATGGGACAATTTTTTTTTATTAAATATGGTGTCTTAGGTTTCCATTCCAAGTGGAATCACTCCAAAATACCCCTGTTCACATGTGCTAAAAAATAATAGAAAATTACTACTCTAAAATATGGAAATTCAGGAACTAGTGAGCTATTTAATCTATCAAATGCCTAACCTAATCAAGTGAAAATGAAATGGGGTGATTTTTTTTATCAAATTTAACATTATTATGAACTAATCCAAGTGGAATCAAGTCAAATGGATCTCATTAACCCCTTCTAAAAAATAGCAGAAATTTACTACTATTTCGCTACAAGGCATTTCCAGAAAATCTTATATTCGTGAACTATTAACCACATCCAAGTAGCTTAATGATTAATATTTCCTTCCAAAGTTATTATAAGGATGAATAATTATTTTGAACCTATGAAAAACCTACAAAGAACTCATTTAAATCATATAACTCAATCCTACAGCAAGAAAAAGAAACAATACTAAATACAAAAATATGCAAAACAGAAATAAGAGATGCACATGAATAAGAAGTGAAAAGAACATAAAGAAATTGTGCAAGAGGGCTCTGAGTCTCCTGGGATGGCCAAGTCAAAGGAATAATTAGATTACTGTGGAATAAATCAAGCCTTATAAGCTAAAAATGGCACCAATCTTCATTATCGAATTAGTCCAAGTACATCCCTTCAAGAAAAGAAAGCGGAGCTTCCAGAAAACAAGTCTTCTCCACAATAAGACTAAACAATACATGCCCCTAGAGGAAAATTAGAATTTTTACTTATAAAAAATGATGAGAAAACATTCTCCTTGAAAGGAGGAATTTTTATCCTCCAAAATCCCTCAAATGGTGGATTTCGTTCCCAACATTGGGAGTTTGCAGAAAATGATAGGGAACAAATTCCTAGACTTTCTCAATCATCGGAGTTCGAAAATATCTCCATAATTTCTCAATAATTTCATGATATTTTTCTCATTTATTCTCCAATATTGATCCTCCAATAGTAGGGAGCAAGTCACTAAATTATCTCCTTCTCCAAATCTTCGTAATGTGCCCAATATTCTCACAAAATTCTACAAAAGTAAATAATATTAGGCACAAATATGCAATTATCTTTAAACCTTCCTAAGAACATATTAAAACATAAAATAAAATTATTAAGTATATAAGGAGAGATTTAATATATCTTTTATGTGCCTAATAAATGTTATATGGGCCTTAATTTATGTCTAATTTAGAGGCCCATCACAACCAACAGATAAGACAAGATATAAATAATTTTATATGTATTATAACACTTGGGAAGGGAACAAAGAATGATGTTACTAGTCCCCCTCAATGGTATGGGTTCTTGGCTTTCCACAACACTTCATATCCAGAAGTTTGTCTCTCTCAATGGTGTAGAAAAACCGAAATATGTTGAAATCTATGGGAGCTCAAGAAGCAAAGAAAGTAGTAACATCAATGAGAATTATCAAAGCGCGATGATGAAAGTGGTCAAAGTGAATAATGAATGGAAAAAACTCCTATTTATAACAAAATATTGAGTTATCCTCGATAATGTCAAATAATAAAATATTATTAACCAAGATATAGATCTAACCGCTTGGAATATTTTATTATATTTTGTTGGAGGGAAATTGTATTTGATTTTTTTAAATACCTTTATTTAGAAATACTAAACAAATAAATGATTTATTAATCATTTCAAGAATGGGGTTAAGGAATAATTAACAAATAATGGTTTGTTTAATTTCTAGGTGATTTAGTCAAATTTAACAAGGAGTAATAACTAATTAATGATTTAATTAATTATTACTAGAGAAAAATAAGAAAAATAATTATTTATCTAATTATTTCTCATAATTGGGTTAAATATGATCAGGAATATTATTTAAAAAGTGGTTTAATTAATTATTCCTAGAGGAAAATACAATAAATAAGGATTTATTTAATTATTCCTCATGGGGTTTCTTGTTTGAACAAAAAACAACTTAATAAAATATGGTTTATTAAATTATTTCTTATAGTGAAATTTTTTTTACTATGGTAAAATTGGTCTCACATGGTGTATTTCGATCCATCTAATTGTAAATGGTTAGATGACAAAAAATTAGTGTAATAGATTCCCCCCCAATGTATGAGTGTTAGGAGCTAATCGTATAATCAAAGTATCTTGTAAGAACACAATCACTAGACACTGAAGGGGAGTCAGAGAGAGAGAGAGATACATAGATAAAGTGAAGTGAGAGAGGACAATAACTGAGGGGAAGATACCTACAAATGATATAAGTTTCCTTTAATGTTTGGTTACATGTTCTCAGTGAGGCGAGGGAGGCATACCTATGCCCGTTGAGATGACAAAGTACAAAGAATAATGGCATACCCAAAAAAATGAGACTGAGCTATAAAATACATGATAAAGGGTACATGACATGCTGGCATAAAATGGGTTAGAAAAAAATATAATGGATCCCACATACATACCGCGCCTGATACAACAACCAAGACTAAATACAATAATATCTGAGTACATGAGGCATGATAACAACCAAATAAGCCTTGATAAACATGAAATGGATCTGAAAATATTAATGGATCATCTGAGTGATACATGCATGCTATGGGCGCTGCAAGCAGATGGAACTGAACCCATCAAATATGCGGAACTACATATGAGGCTGTAGCATAATGTGAGGCCATTCGGGCATGTGGGGGGCTACCTAAAGGGCCACCCCCTCATGAGGTTTGAAACATCTCACACACACCTGGGAATCACTGGTACAATCTATTGAATCACTGAACCGTCAAGTATACGAATCTCGATCATGAAAAGCTGAAGTTGAGCAGATAAGAAACAACCAAGTCAAAGGGAAATGATGAGTCCCTTTGCCTGATCCGAGGCATCGAACAAGAATGGAAGAAGGAACTAAGGTACACCACCCTCTAGAACTGTCTTCTGGAATGAATGTGCTGATGCCGATAGAAGGAGGTTCACCTTAGGTGAGGCAATGAGTAATCCTCAAGTAATGCACGAGGGATCATAGTAAATTTACTGATGGAGTGACACCAGGGATGATGATGGAATAGGGAATACTGAGTAGTGGACAGATGGCTTCCCTTGTCAGAGCATAAAAAGCATGGATGACCTGACAACGACTGACTCAATTCCTAGGGGGATGGGGGACAGTGTGATTAGAGGCCAAAATGGGTGACACGAGAGAGGGACGAGGCAAAAATGGATGGAATAATGTGATAGGAGGCAAAGGGACTCGACATAGAATCCATGAATGTGATGGTGACTCAACTCGGATGCTCTGAACAAGGGTGACTTGATGAGGCTGCCACACAGAATAGGCCCAGTGGGGACCATAAATGCATGAGAAAAATATAGTTACTCATGATGAAAATAGAAACACACACTGTCAAGTATGAAGGCAAAGTGGTGCCCAAAGTACAAGTAGCTCAAGTGAAGAAATCCGATTTTTATAGGCGGTAAAGTGACCCTTCTTGGAAAAATGGCTTCTGGGTGAAGTATCAAATTACCAGAAACAAAAGGATGCCCATTTTAGATCTCAATGAGGGATTTGCAACGGTGTTGATGGTTCGTCAAATTGAGCTACGGTTTGGTCACAATTGAAAAAATAAATATTAGGGTTTTTCTTTTAATAGGTTCATTTCCCTCCAATTTAATTCATTTTCTAGTGGAGCTGTGGTGAATGTGGAGAGGAGGAGAAGGCCCTAAATCTTTCAGCGATCATAACGAACAAACTGACTGTTGGAATAAAGGTCCTTCAGTTGTAGGTTGGTGGCCTAACCATACTCTTGTTTTTTAATGGTTCAGTATTTCAAATTAGGTGCCTGGGGCTCAGGAATAGAGCTCTGCCCTTCCTCATGGTCGACTCACACTTTCTGGGGCCTGTACTATGACTTGGCTCGCAGTTTCGAGAGGGGAAAGTTACGAGATTGTAGGTACAGGTCCTGAAAACTGCGAGTTGGTCTCAAAGTGGGTTTTTCCTTGTTTTTGGATAGAGACTGGTACTTGATGAGTTAGGATGCAATTTATATTTCTCTGAAATGAAAAACATGATGGGTTTGTGCAGCTATGGCAGCCTTTAAGATCAACTAGCGAGAGAGGGATTTGGATGTGTTATGTGCCGAGATCTAGGGGGATCGGCTGGTCTGAGGTGCACTTGTGAGGTACTGAGTTCTCTAGTTGGTTGAGAACCCATTGATGAGGGCAGGAGAGCCATTGCTCTCTAGGATAGTTAGCTACTGGGATCCATACTAGGAGGCCTTTATGGTACAGGGGCTGTTAGGTCCCTATATTACTAGCATAGTCCCTTATTATTGTTAGTGTAACCCCCTTATTATTATTATTGCACCCTTGTAACCCCCATATTGTTATTATTGTGCCCTTAAATTATTATTGTTAGGTCGGCTAGGATTACATTGTGGCCCCACTAGGATTATATTGTGGCCCATGGACTCCTATATATAGAAAGGAGGTTTTGTAATTTGAATCATCCAAGAATTGTTCATTCATGTAATATATTGGAGGTTTCCCCCTTGAAGTGGCTTATTTCTAAGGCGTTGATATCTCTTTTATTCTCTTTTTGGAGCTTGTTTCACAACATTTGGTATCAGAGCTTTGAGATTCTAGGGTTTCATTGCTCCAAACAGGTCATTGTGGCATTTTCGCTATAAATGTTTTTCTACGAAGGTCCAAAATCTAAAATTTTTAGAGTGCAAAGCCAAAATCCTGAGGAACATCATCGCAATATTTTAGAGCTTGGTTCGTAATATTTTCAGAGATATGATCTGTGCAAGTTAGGTCATTTTGCAAGCTCCTGAATTTAACCTAGAAAGGTCATCGTGGTATTTTCGTAATAACTTTTTTTCTACGAAGGTTCAAAAGCTGAAATTTTTAGAGTGTGAAGCCACAATCCTGATGAACATCTTCACAAAATTTCAGATATTGGTTCACAATATTTTCGGAGATATGATCTGTGGAATTTAGGGCTTTTTGAGGCTCCTGAATTTCATCTCAAAGACGTGATCGTGGGAAAACCTTCATATCTCTTTCTCCGAGCATCAGATTGGAATGCTGTAAATAGTGGTTGAAAGTACACAAACTACAGTTTTCTGTCTATCAATTTTAGAGCCAAAGGAAGAAACAGTGACAAGTGGCAAGTCGTAGAAGTTTGCTCTACTGAACTAGTCCAAAATTGGGTCATTGTGGGATATTGGACATAAATTGGCTTTGAAGAATCCAAATCAAATAAAAAATATGGAATTTGAAAGAAGCTTCAGAGGGCTACTACAGGTCTGAATTTCATGTATTGAGGATTGGCAATTATAGAGATAATTCAATTTCAATATCGAGCTCCTCAAAAGCAAGTAAAAGGTTTGTATTTTTTTTTCCAAATTGCATAAGTCTTGTTTGAAGAATCAAGTTGAATTGATTCCAAGGGCATATTGTAGAATATATATCAGTATTGGATTCTAAAATGACCCCTCAAAATAATTCAACATCCATTAAGCCTTTAGAAAGCTCTACTATGACTCATGAAGACGAAGAATGGCAACATGACATATCAAAATTACTTTCGCTCTCGCAAAGAGCAACAAAAACGACATGGAAGTTTTGAAGAAAGGCATGGAAACTAAGATGGATGGTTTGAAGAAAGGCATGGAATCTAAGATGAATGGTTTGAAGAATGGCATGGAATCCCATATAGATGGCATGGAAGCTGGCATGGAATCTAAGATGGATGACATGGAAGCTAAGATGGAAAACATAAAGAATGATCTAAAAGCAGACATGGGAGGTTTGAAAAAGTTGATACAAGAAATGTTTCCTAATGGTGAAAATATAGTAGAGGAAACTCATGATGAGAACAAAATAAATATTAATCGTGATTTCATAAAATCTGATGTAGGCGGGAAGAACCACCATATTCCAAAAATGGATATGAGGAAGTTTTATGGAAAGGATCCTGTAACATGGATACTATATATGGAGCAATATTTTGATCTCCATAATGTGAAAAACACACAAAAGGTACGCATTGCAACTTTACATTTAGAACAAAATACATTTGTATGGTATCGATGGCTTTGCTCCCGTAAAAAAATTGTCACTTTGGTCAATTTTTATGGAGGAAATGACAGCACATTATGAGGATACAAAGAGAAACACCTTCTTTAGCCAATTAATAAATCTAAAAAAAAAGGGTTTAATGGGGGAGCACATTGAGGACTTCAAAAAATTGAATATAAGGGTAACTGATATTCCAGAGGAACACATGATTGATCTCTTCATAGGTACTTTAAAGGATAAAATCCAACATGAAGTTCGCATTTTGGAACCTGATTCATTGGAGAAGGCATTTAGGTTGGCAAGAAAAAATGAATGTAAAATTATGGCGACAAGGAAGCCTACCACTCACTTCTATAAAGAGGGGAGTGTTGCTACTCCTAGATTTCCACAACCTACAAGGTTGACACCACAAAAATTGGAAGAAAAAAGAGAAAAAGGGCTTTGCTACAGTTGTGATAGAAAATACACTAAAGGTCATAAGTGTGCTAATAAGAAATTATTTTACATAGATTGTGAAGAGGAAGAAGAAAATGAACAAGAAGAGGATATACACTAGGAACCAACCCAAGAAGAGGAAGAAATGAGTCCGACCATATCATGTAATGAATTGGCAGGAATTACCACTCCTCAAACTCTCAAGATAGAAGGACATATCAAGAAGAAAAAGGTAATAGTGTTTATTGATTCAAGTAGTACCCATAATTTTATTCATTGTAAGGTAGCCACGGAATTGAATTGTTTCCTATACCCAACACTAGAATGTCAAGTGATGGTTGCAAATGGAGGAACTATAAATTGCTCTAGAAAATGCCATAATATCAAGCTAAACATGGGGGAATATGTATTGAATAGTCCAGTGCTTTCCATTCCTATGGGTGGTGTTGATGTTGTACTAGGAGTACAGTGGTTACAATCTTTGGGGACGATAGCTTTTAATTTTCAAGAACTTTTCTTGAAATTTTTTTCACAAGGAAAGGAAGTTGAATTACGGGGTATTGCAGGAAAGCTAGGAAAGATAATAAGCTCTAATGTCATGAAAAAGCTTCTAAAGAATGAACAACGAGGCATAATTGCACAATTATGCTCACTAGAAGTTCCAACATCAAAATCATCTATTTCTGCAGATCTCCAAAAAGTCTTGGACAATCATTCCAAGGGTTTTGAAACTCCAAAAGGACTCCCACTTATTGGTGATCATGATCATGCTATTCATTTGATTCCAGGAAGTTTTCCTCCAAACATCAGGCCTTATAGACATCCTTATGTCCAAAAGAGCGAAATTGAATGTATGATTGCAGAAATGTTAGAGGTGGGTATAATTCAACCTAGTCAAAGTTCTTTCTCTGCTCCTGTAGTATTGGTACACAAGAAGGATGGATCATGGTGCATGTGCCAGAATTATAGGGAGCTCAATAAGATCACCATTAAAGATAAATTTCCCATTCCTGTGATTTATGAATTATTGGATGAATTACATGGAGCAATTTATTTTACCAAATTGGATCTTCGTTCAGGGTATCATCAAATTAGAATGAAAACTGAAGATATTTTGAAAACAACATTTCGAACTCATGCGGGTCATTATGAATTTTTGGTCATGCCTTTTTGGCTTACCAATGCACCTTCTACATTTCAAGGGTTGAATAATTCCATTTTCAAACCCTTCCTTAGAAAATTTGTGCTAGTATTTTTTGATGATATACTAATCTACAGCAGGTCTTGGAAGGATCATGTTCAACATGTTGACAGGGCGCTCAAACTATTGCAGGAGAAACAATTAAATGCAAAAACATCCAAATGTTTCTTTGGAGTACAAGAGGTGGAATATCTGGGTCATATTGTATCTCACGAGGGTGTTAAGGTAGACCCTAACAAAATTAAAGCCATTAAGGAATGGAAAGTCCCCACAACCATAAAGCAATTGCGAGGATTTCTTGGGTTAACAGGGTATTATCGCAAGTTTGTTAAGAATTATGGGAGAATAGCAGCACCTCTAACAACATTATTGAAGAAAGATGCATTTTCATGGACTCCTGAAGCAACTAAGTCCTTTGAACATCTTAAAGAGGCAATGTGCCTAG
Organism: Pinus albicaulis; assembly: GCA_034641835.2. Lineage (NCBI taxonomy): Eukaryota > Viridiplantae > Streptophyta > Pinopsida > Pinales > Pinaceae > Pinus > Pinus albicaulis. The sequence continues at coordinate 877,516,531 of CM076584.1, read as the reverse complement.
CACCGGTCTTAGCTACGCCAGACTTCACAAAAACCTTTATTGTGGAATGTGATGCCTCAGGAAATGGAATTGGTGCAGTTTTAATGCAGGAAGGAAGACCCATTGCTTTTGAAATTTGTCCAATCAAAGGAAAGTATTTACAGAAACCTATTTATGAGAAGGAAATGTTAGCAATACTATATGCACTAAAGAAATGGAGAACTTACCTAATGGGAAGACACTTCAAGGTAAAAACTGATCATGATAGTCTTAAACACTTTTTGGAACAAAGACTATCTTCAGAAGAGCAGCAAAAATGGGTCACAAAGATGTTGGGTTATGACTTTGAAGTAATATACAAAAAAGGAAAGCTTAATGTTGTTGCAGATGCACTCTCAAGAAAGAATGAAGAGGTGGAAGCATTGCTTTGTGCCATTTCTATTATCCAACCAGATTGGATAACCAAAGAAAGAGATGAATGGAAGAAGGAAAAATATGTATGGACACTCATTCAAAAGTTGCAGCAAGATCCTAGTACATATGATACATTTAGTTGGAAAAATGATTCCTTATGGTACAAAGATTGCTTATATCTTTGTAAGAATTCCCAACTAAAACAAAATATTCTTCTGGAATTGCACACTTCACCTTTAGGAGGACACTCAGGATTTTTAAAAACTTACCACAGGGTGAAGAAAGAATTTTTTTGGGATGGCCTTAAATCTGATATTCAAAAGTTTGTGGCGGAATGTTTGGTTTGCCAGCAGAATAAAGTGGAAACAATTAAGACCCCGAGACTTCTACAACCTTTATCTATTCCAAGTCAACGTTGGGAGGAGATTTCAATGGATTTTATCACAGGTTTACCTAAGTCCGAAGGAAAGAGTGTCATCATGGTGGTAGTTGATAGACTTACCAAGTATGCACACTTTTGTGCATTATCTCATCCATTTAAAGAAATTACAGTTGCTACTACTTGGAGGATGTCCGCCGCAAGTGTGAGTGGATTATGATCAGCATATCTGAGCATAGATGGCATGAAATTTATGAACAACACATCGAGGGATTTATAGGGCATTCCTCGGAGTGGCAAGGGGTAATGAGGCACATGGTCATGGCCTGACAGGTTATTCGGGATCTCCGGGTTGGTGGAGCCTGTTATCACTCAGGCCTTCCTTGAAGTTGTAAGAAAAGGAAAGAAACTCGAGGTAACCACTAACCAACCTTCAGATACAGAATCTAGCCAATCTGTATCCAGAGAGGGCTCTCTCTTTAAAATTTAGCTTTGTTTTTAGAAAGTTTTAGGCTAGTTATAAGTCCAAGAAATTTGGTTTGAATTTGAATGGTGGAATCCGCCAACTAAGGGCAAGATTGAGTATTTCAGGCCATTGGGCTATGGAGTCGAAAGGATGACTTTACTGGATTACTCTTCTACACACAAGATGGCTTTGCAGGGCAAGATAGCCAAACATAGAACAATTTTAGATCTTAAAATGAATGGAATGGATTTTGAAGGGATGAAAGGAAATTAGGAATCTTTCAACATGTTCAAAAGAAAGAAAGTGAATGATTACAAATAAAGAGCAGTTAAGAATTCTTTACTATAGTAATCAAAATGTTTAAACCAGTGAAACAAGAGCAATTAAGAATTCATTGTTTATAACCAGTTTAGAAGAAAACATTTAGAATAATCACAATTGAAATCAGAGTACACTTAAGAAATTTCTGATTTATTCTTTTTTGTCGATTATTCAGAAATAGAACACAGTGAAATTATAAACAGATATAAAACTTAAAACATAGGATAGAAATGACTTATTGAACTGTAGTCGGACAAATGAATCCTGCAAAAAGTCTTGAGCTTCAAATCATCATCCAGCAAACCACAAAGAAATTTCTCCAAAGCACTTTTATTCCAAAAAATCAATGTTACAGAAAAGTAGTAGAATCCACCCAAAATGCTTCCAAGAGTCAAGTATTTATACAAATTTTAAACTAAAATATCCTGAAAAAAATATCAAAATTGGTTCACAAATCTCTCCAACTATTTTACATAAATAGAACTTAAGTAAAGGACACTCAAACTAATGCATATATTTGGCACTATTTTGTATGGATAGGTGATTACAAAGAGGATAATTCAAATTTTATTCAACTCTTAGTTGATGATAAGGCATCCAAGTCACTAACTGCTTCCTTTCTTTGTGCATTCTGCTCCAACAATTCTGCAAACTTAGGGTCCCATGATATCTTTTTATTTCTCAATCCGTAATATTTATGTAAAAAGTGAAAGAGGTTATTGTATATTAATATTTTGGTGAGATAAACCTCTTTCAGTTTCCCAAAATTCCTCTCCCGATGTGCACAAAAGGCTCTGCAAACATATGTGTAAAACAAAGTTTTACAGAGTCTGAAGAATAGCCTGTAAAGATGTGCATGTATCTCTCATTATGAAATCACTGTGCAAACAGTGAGATAGGTTTTTGTAGATGGGTCTCTTAGGAACAAAAACCTCCTTCATTTTTGTATGATGTATTTTTTATTTACCACAATATTCTCTACAAAATTATGACTTAACTGGTATTTTCTGCAAAAGGTGCTTTCCATCATTGTTTAATATTTCCAAAACCATAATATCTGTTAGAAAAGTGAGAGAGGTTTTTGTGGATGGTCCTCTTAAGAAAATAAAACTCCTTCAGTTTTGCAAAATTCATCTTGGATTGATCACAATAGTGTCTGCAAAACAATGACTAAAACATGCAATTTCTGCAAAAATATTCCTTCTTCTTGTGTTTTTCATCTTTTCACTTTTTTGTTCTTTTGACTATTTTACTTTCACTTTAGAAAAAATTCAATGTTGGTGAAAGTATTTTCATTTCATTTTTTTACCATTTTACAGTCTCTGTAATTACTTTTACTGTTTACCTTTGACTGCTCTGTAACTTCATTTTAACTTTCATTCTGACTTTTACCTGATACACTTTAACTACTGATACTCTTTAGCTGTTATGATTTCTAACCTCTGTTTGAATAGATTTGATAACAATATTGGAGTAAACAAGTCTTATGACTAGTATTAAGACTGTTTATCCAAGGATGTGATCTTCTGATCACCTGTAAAACAAAACAAATTGTTAAGAAAGCATTGGTTTGCAGCGGAGGTCGAAAAGGTTTCATTTGATTTTGAGAGGTCTGTGGAGTGAATCTAGAATGATTTTTGGGAGGTAAACCATGCTCGAATTGGTTAATAGAGGTTTCAGGTGGCGCAGCTGGGTTACAAAGGGTTTTACTACACAATCAAGTGAGAGCAACACTAGGGTGTTTGAACAGTGATTAAACGGGTGTTGGTTATAGCAGATGAATTCTTGAACACTGGATTGCGATTTTCTTCAGCAAAGTAACGGTCAGCAGTCCACAATGGTTGATTTTTGAATTTTGCATGGGAGACTTTCTTGCGCACAGAACAATGAAAAATACGCATACACAATGTGTTTTATTTACAAAGTCGAAAGGGTGGTGGGTTTTAATTAACGACGTTAGCATGTACGATGGACGCGTCATCGAGGATAGGCGGTAAGCAGTTTTTTCGGCACCACTTTTGAGGGAAGGCAGTTTTGGGAGGAGAGGTAGCGAATCCACAAAACAAACGACGTGTGGCCAGTGTACTATTTGAAAACCGCTGCGATTTCGCGCGTTAACACTCGGACCGGGGATGGTCAGCGGAATTGACGAGAGCCGTCGATCTTGGAGCGGGTGATCTGACGGTTGACGGAATAGGGAGATGGCGGGGAGTTAATGGTGTGGGTCCGATGCGTTTAACGGTTAATTAATCATTTCGGGAGTGATTTGATTGGCTGGGGAGGTTATTAATTAACCTGGAGGGTTAATTAATCCCTTGGTTTAAAAATGTGGGAAAATGATCGGGCGCGGAGAAAATATACACGGAGAATGGATTTGTTTCGAAGTTTATTTTGAATTAAACCTCAAAATTATTTTGTTTTAAACACATATTCCATATGTTCAAAGTTTTTTCATATTCTTATTATACGATAATTAAATTAAATTAATTCAATTACCATAGGGGGCGGAATTTATTTATAATGATATTTTTTAGCCAAAGGGCATATAATGTGGGTTCTTTATTTGAATATATGGGGGTTAAATACTTTGGCTAAAAACTATAATATATGGGTTTTTGGGATATTTATAAAAAATGAATTATATACATAGGAAAAGGTGATTTTTATGGGAGTTAATACATAAGTTAGAGTTAATATGACAAGGGGACAGGGTGAACTCAAAATTCTTTAATATAACCAAGAAAGTGAAGATTTTTAAAGCAAATTGCATTATACTAACTTCATCACTTAAACTTAGAATAAAAAGTGATTTTGAGGGATTTTCATGAAATATTGAAGGATTTTCCTAAGTAAAATGGGATTTTACTTAGGACAATATTTTGAGAGGTGAATGAATGTGATAATAGATGATTTCAAGTACTTAGGTTTTTCAATTATTGGGTCGAGGGTCCGGTCCCTCCAAAATTCAAGGAAATGCCTTGAGCCCCTTTAATCTCCAAATACCTTAGTGCTTAGGGGAATTAGTAAAATGTTTAGGAAAATGAGAGGGGAAGTTAATAATTTGACTTTGCTCTGTTGTGAACTTCTTCCAATGTAGTATCTGCCTTTGCACTTTGTGATAAAAGTAAAATTGAACACATTTAGAACCATCATTCATCATATGCAATCTTGCAACAACATCTACCTACCGTACTTACTTTACCCTACCATTTTGTCTTCTTTATTAGGGTGCACTTAGACTGGCAAACCCTTATCAATATTCTTTTTATTTTACATGGCAAACCTATCTAAGTCTACACTTATTACATCCAAGAGCTCAGATTAAACTGTTGAGCACCTTTTATTAACTCTACCTATCTACTTATCTGCCAAGATTAAACTGTTTGGTCAGATATTTATTCTCTATTATACAACATGAAATTGAAAAATGAATGAATCAAGTTTAAACAGTTTGAATCTTCATAAATTGTGGCAAAAGTTTAACAAGCTGCACACAATTACTTATTACAGAAAATGAAATAGTAGTGGCATTTAGACTTGCACACTTTCCTGGTCTATTTTTGTTTGGGGTTCATTTCTTTCACTTTTTTGACCATTTTATTCTTCTTATCCTTTGAATTTTCTTTTAGGGTATACCCTCTTTACATTTTTTATAATTTTTGATTTTTTGATTTTTTGAAAAATATGGAACACCTTTGCAACAAGAAAAAGGTTTTACATATTACATAGTTCAACAAGTCAATCATGAAAAATGACACCTATTGGTATAGGAGTCTAACAGAGCTGAGCCATTGGCTTCGGACCCTCCAGATAGTGATTAGGTGTAGGGTGTGTGGTGCCCCTATTTTCAATTTTGTAACATGATATGGGCATGTCTGATGTATTTAGAGTAGTGGACTCCAAACATTTATGATTTTTTCGATATATATTATGGATATGAATCTTTTTTATATATTACAAGTATATGGTTCACCATTTTTTTTATGATTATTGTCTTGTGTTAAATGCATGTGATAAGTTCCAATATGGAATATTGTTTTCAATATATCTACATAGTGATTTTTGGCTCTAGGTACATGAATGAATGTAATGGTTTCAAATTCATGCACTAAGAACTTCACTTGTAAATAACTTCTAAAATGGAAATGGTTATTCACTTGATACATACCATTCAATTGCATGAAAAACAACAAGGAATCTAAACAAACATGAAGATGAATTATACGATGATCAAGGCATCGACTAATAAACCTATCATTGCATCATATCAGGCTTGGTTATTGGTGGCAGATCCAATGCATACGCCATTGAAGAGGAGTAACGAATGCAAGGGGGTAAAAATGGCTGAAGCCGCCGAGGCTAGATTCCAGGAGAAGCGACTTGCACCGTCACCATAGCCGATATACGGTGTGGACGATGGATCCATATGAAAGGCTCCAAAATAAAACAAATGAGATGGTGATGAATAATGCAAGCTACCTAAATTCATAACAAAAATAAAACACACATCTCAATGGGATATGCTATGGGAAAAATATCTTAAGGTAGAGTGCATTGTGAGGGTTTGGAAGGAGTTGTCCTTCGAAATCCTATAGAAAGTATGCCCCCTTGCCCAAGTCCTTACTATGATGTAAGTTCCTAGCCATAATGAGTCAAACTTCCCATGGCAAAGGACATCTTGAGCCTGGTCATACACTAGAACAAGATCGCCTTCATGAAAGGTACGAGGGTTGAATTTTCAGTCATATTGAGGTTTGGTGCACTTCTTGGCCGCTTCAATGGTTTCCAATGCAATGCAATGGTATTTGAAAGCATTATCAAGCATGATAAGTCTTTGTTCTAAAGGTTGGGTGTCAGGGAGAAGTTTGAAGGCTAGGTGCAGGGAGGGGATTTCACACTCAATCGGTAAGACTTCCTCCTCACCAAAAACAAGGTGGAAAGGAGTAAAGCCAGTGGTGGTTTTAACAGAGGTTCTATAGGCCCACAAAGCAGGGAAGAGAATAAGGTGCCAATTGGTTTTGTGCTTGTTCACCGTCTGTTGAAACATAGTTTTAAGGTTTTTATAGGACGCTTCAACTTGTCCATTACCTTGGGGAAAATAATACAATGAATATTGGTGCTCAAATCCCAATGTAGAGGATAGCTCATGTTGGAAATGTTGTCATTGATGGCAAAGGAAGTGGCATAGAAGGAGCATCTGAATAGTAACAAGGCAAAGAGAGAAGAAAGGAGAAGCATTACACAAGAAGCAGAGATAGTAACAGAGGAATAACAGAGGCAGCAAAGAGACTAGCAGAAAGAGCAAAGAAGCAGAGAGGAAGCAAGGCAGATAAGGAACTAAGGCAGTAGACAATGCAGAGACAGAGTAGGAGAAAAAGGCCATCAAATAGAGAAGAATAAGTGAATGGTAATCTGTGATAAATAAGACATCCATTGAAGGAATTAATGGTTGCATAAATATGATGAACGTAGCGAAGATTATAATTACGATGGACCATAGTACAGTGATCAGCTTGCAGAATCAAGAACTTGAGTGTGCAGTTAGAAGCGGAACTGTGACAGGATAGAACTCTAAACATGCAATGGAAGGTTGATATAGTATATATATCATAGCAGAATTGAAGACATAGTGACATTGTGTTGTGTCGAGGTCGGAAGGCAGCAACCAGTGTAAAGAATGTATGCTAAAAGACTCAAATGAAATTGTGAACAAAGCGTTAAACTTAGCAATGGAACTGTAATAAAAGGCAAAACCTTAAAGCACAACTTAATTATAATAATACATTGAAAAGGCGACGAAACCATGCGTGGAAGAACAGAACCATGACCAAGTGAACAATGAAGGCGGTTTACGGTTTTCATCGCACCACCTATGCAGAGTGAGCAGTATTTGAGGAGTTGGGAGAGATTCCATAAATCACTCGACACGTGGCAAGGAGGACCCACAGAAAATCGCTTGTCACTGTACGCCATTGCACATTATAGTTCGACCTAGGATGCCCAGCGATATCGTTGAGCGTCGTTGATCTGGGAAGGGGTCATCGGACGGTCATCATTTGTTGAAGGTGCGCAAAGATTAACACAGGTACGGCGGGCCATCGCACGTTAACGATTGAAATTGGAGGTCGAGCGATATGCATAAACGCCGTTGATCTGGAAGCTTGCTAATCTAATGGTGATCGGACGCTGGAATTGCGCGAAATTTACTTATGGTACCATGCGCATATTTGATTGGCTATTGACTATATTTGTGGACCCAGGGTCAAAGGTTTATCATATTGTTTGAAAGCGTTAAAATACGAAAGGTTAACCTTAATCCTAAAGTTAAGTTCAAAAGTATTAAATTAATTATTTAATTACCGAGATCAATAGAACAGTGAGAGTTATGGAGACCCCGCTGGATTATCTATTTTGACCCCGTTCAGGAATACCATTAGCAAGTGAATGGTTTTGACCCAAGTTTTTAATAAAGGCGAAAACTATATAAGGTGATGAGAATCATGAAGAAATGTGTGCATGCATAAGGGTTGATAATAAACGAATCTCTTTTAGAGATATCTGTATGAATAAACTATGATATATCTGAATCTATGGTGCATCGGTGAATATGATGATTGATCAAGATCTCTAGATCATATAATCATTAATTCCTGGTTTAATCAACTGAGGAAATCATGAAGAACATATGCATGAGTAAGGGTTTTGAATGAATACTTCACTCTGAAGTAAATCTGTATGGAATGGGTAACATATTGCTAAGAAAGCACCTCTGAAGAAAATAAATAAATCTGGTGGCCTGCAAAGTATGTTGTGTGGAAGTGGATGAAACGTGGTCCGCAGTAGATTTGAGGGTCTAAGCCTTCAGTAAGGGGGTTGTAGCTCCCTTCCAGTGGTAGCTAGTAAACGAGAGCAGGGGGTTGTAGCTCCCTTCCAGGAGAGGCTGGTAAACAAGAAAGGGTTGTAGCTTTCTGTAGGTGGGTGCCTGTGTGCTGGTATAAGTCTGCGCCAGCATAAAATTGTAAGAAATTTTCTTTATAATAAATATTGAAGACTGAGATAACAACAACGGTGGTTTTCTCCCGAATTGGATTTCCACCTTAAATCCTGGTGTTCATATGTGTTTCTTATGTTTGATGGTTTGTTCAGTTATTTCTGTTCATGCTTATTGCTAATCTGATGAATAAATGATGCAATTATCTAAGTAAAGATATAACAAGATCTCTGGACATACAAGTTGGATGCAATAATGTAACATATGGTTTTAAGAGAAAGAAAAAGAAAAATTGTCAGTCAACTCTAAATACTGATTCACCCCCCCCTCTCAGTATTTTTCCTAACAGCTCATGCCATATTTCATCTTCGAAATGTTGGCCATGGTCATAGACCAATTATTTCAGAACCCCGAATCGAGTGATAGCATGGTTAAAGAAAAAGTGATCTGAGGTAGAAGTCGTGTTATTGAACGTTGCCATGGCCTCAGCCCATTTGGTGAAATAGTCAACCGCCACAATGATATACTTGTGGTTACCAATAGATGGAGGTTAAAACTCCATAAAGTCAATGGCCCACTTTCAGAAGGGACCGGCTGATATGATAGGATGGAGGGGAGCGGGTGGAGCTCGCGCATTTGGGGCGAATAAATAGTAATTGGAACAAAATTTGACTGCTTCAATGCAATCACCAAAGAGAAAATGCCAAAAATACCCATAGCACATGAATTTCTGGGCAATAACCAAACTAGAGAGGTGGCCACCACAAGTGCCGCTATGGCAGGCATTAAGGACTTGCTTAGCTTCAACGTATGTGAGACAATGACAAAGGACATAATAAACACTGCAACAATAGAGATCATCGCCAATGAGAAGATAGGAGGGGGTTTGGTGTTGTATACATTGTCGAGCATCACTATCAAGATGGGAAGTAAAATTTTGGGTTCACGGGTAGGTGAGGATGTCGCCATACTAAGGGTCATCCGAGGTAATGGAAAACAAGTTCTCATCGAGTAAATCATCATTAACCAACCAATCTCGTGCATCAATAGGCAATTTAGAAATGAGTTCAACAAGGGCTAAAAATTTATTACTATTGGGTGTGACAAGTTCAAGATCGAACTCCTAAAGGATAATGATCCAACGAGCGTACTTCCCATTGATGATCCGTCGACTCAATAGAAAAGCCATAGGGTTGGAATTGGTCATGAACTTGGTGGAACACATTAGGATATAATGATGAAGTTCTTGGACAGAGAACACAACGGCAAGCACCAAGATCTCTTCATGCAAGTAGGAAATAGGGGAACCCATAAGGTTCTCATTGACATAATAGTTAACATGTTCATTTTCGGTCTCATCTTCTGAGATTAGGACCCCAGAAACCAAATGGGTGGAAGATGAAATGTACAGGATGAAATCCCTCTCAAATTTAGGAGGAATAATCAAGGGAGTGGAAGTGAGAGATTTTTTCATGGCATTAAAAGATAGTTCAGTGTATTCTTCCCAAACAAATGGAATGTTAGATCTAAGGAGTCTTAGAATCCCATGCGCAGTAGTGGCATAGTCAGGGATGAACCGCCGAAGGAAGTTGGATTTGGCTTGAAGGCTTTGTAACTGGCGCAAAGTACGAGGAATGGGAAACTCAACAATGGTTTGAAATTTGAGGGGATCAAGCATTATACCATATTTGGACACAATGCATCCCAAGAAACATCTGGCGGGAATAAAAAAGACACACTTCAGCGAGTTGATATGGATATTATACTTGTGACATCAAAGAAATACTATACACAAATCATGAATGTGTTGCACCCGATGCATAGAACGAGAAGTGACGTCGTCATGGTAGGCAAGAATAATATGAGCCAAATCATGGAAACAGTATGAAATGGCCCATTGGAAGGTGGATCTGACATTATTTAGGCCAAACAGAATTACCCTATAAGCGAAATTTCCCCAAGGACTAATGAACTCAATTTTTAACTAATCAACATGGCGGATAACAATCTAGTTGTACCTAGAGAAACCATCCATAAAGGATAGAACCTCATGCTCCACACAGTCATTGATGATATGGTCAATAAATGGTGCGGGGAAGTTTTCTTTGGGACAAGCTTTATTTAGGTTGAAAAATTCAGTGTACACACGGATGGTGCCTTATTTCATGAGAGCGGGAACCAGATTAGAATCCCAAGTGGTGTATTCAACGGGATAGATAAAACCAACCTGCTTGAGCTTATCTAATTTGGCTTTGATAGCCTCTCGTCTGGAAGGATTAATGGGTCTCAACTTTTGACGGACATGATTGGCATCGAGCTATGTATCGATATGGTGTTTGATAATGGTGGGTTCAAGTTCGGGAATCTCAAAATAGGACCAGGATAAAACATCATCGAATTACTTGAATAGCTTAGTGTAAGCCTCAATTTCTTCCGGGGTGTAATGTGCCCCCAAGGTAATTTTTTCTTCTACTCTTGGTTTATCATAAATTTTAATTTTAATGGTAGGAGAGATATTGTCAATATTTCCTTCTTCGAAAGCATCTGGTGCAGGAATGGGATTTCTAAACAAATTGACCTCATCATGGATGAAGTATTTAGACTCCACATCATACAAGTCATGGGACTGTTGTGGAAGGAAGTACGCACAATGGTACATATCATCCCAAGGAAAGTCAGGGGTGGTCATCGCTTCCATAATGTCCTCATCAGAATGAAATATGGGAGGATTAGCAGAAGAAAGATCATAGGATGCGGCAGGGCTACCTGACGCATCATCATGAGAGATATGGTTCACATAGGCATCACTACGGAGGGTAGACAAAGAGCTAGTAGATGAAACATCTACCGATGTTGAGCCTAGGGTGATCGCTAAAGGAGGTTTAGTCGAAACAGAAGGGGATGCCCCAGAGGGGTATTCCACCATGGATCTCATGGATGATGACAGATAGAGATTATTTTCCGAAGGGTCCATCATCTTGACATTGGGGGGAGGTATCACAATTGGTGCAGACATTTCCTCCGGTTATGCTGAAGAATAACTCACAAGTAGAGGGGTACATGATCCACTACGAGTGGCCTCTATTTGGGGAATAGCCTCAAGGGTGTCACAAAATTCATTGAGATGGGGAAAATGATGATAATAGTGGCTGTGAAGATCACACAAACCTTAGGGGTGGTTCGTGCGCAACGAGTTGATTTTAAAGGATTTGGTTCGTATCAATCTATCTACATAGTGATTTTGGGCTCTAGGTACATGAATAAATGTAATGGTTTCAAATTCATGCACTAAGAACTTCACTCATAAACATATTTAAAAAGGACATGGTCATTCTGTAGAAATTTGAATAACTGAGACATTATTCACCGAGATTCTCCTGATCACACACTATTTTAGCTTCATGCATAATACATAATCTCTTCTACCATTGATCATCACATGCGGAAATAAAATCAATTGCATGCATACATTAAAACCACAAACAATCACACATATGAACACAGTATTTAATGGGAAATCTTAAAGATGAAAACCCAAAATATTTGTATATTATATGTCATGGAGATCATGTAACAATCATAGTACAAAAGCTCCTCACAAGCTCTCATGCACACCCTCAATTGCTACACACTATCAAGCTATATCTAGCAAAACACATGCTCCAATATTTTGCCACTTGATAGCCAGCCTCTATTGCGTAATTAATGCTATGGGATGGCTTCATTAAATAGATAAACCACCTAGATTGAACTGCGCAACCCTCATGGGCTACTCCACCTATCTGTGTGTTGCAAATAGCAACAGTATAGTCGGGTCGTGTATTGACCATAGCTTGTGAAAGCTAGTTAACATCATAGCATATGTCGGGTTGTGTATTGACTAGATACATAAGCGACCCCACCAACTGTCGATAAACAGTGGCATACACTACCTCCGCTGAAGTAAAATCCTCCTTCCTCCAACCACCAGGAAGAGGAGTATCAACAGGCTTGCAGCCATGCATATTGAACTTCTCCAGTATATCCTGGGCATACTTACCCTGAGAAACAAACAGTCCACCACTGCGCTGCCAAATTTCCAATCCTGGGAAATAATGAAGGAGGCCCAAGTCCTTCATCTCAAACTCCTTTGCAAGATCAGCCTTGCATGAGTGTATCAACAGTTCATCACCTGTCAAAATCAAATCATCTACATAAAGTACAATGATCAGCAACTTACCCTCCACCACAATTTGGTATAGGTTAGGATCCGCCTCACTCTTGGAGAATCCAAGTCCGGTGAAATAACTGTCTATCCGTGTGTACCAAGCACGAGGTGCTTGTTTCAACCCATACAACGCTCTCTTGAGCCTGCACACATGCGACTCGCTGCTGAAGATCTCGAAACCTTCGGGCTGCTCTATGTACACCTCCTCCTTAATGACTCCGTTGAGGAACGCAGTCTTCACATCCATCTGATGAATGTGCCACCCCATCTGCACTGAGAGAGCAAGAATCATCCGTATGGAAGAATACCTTGCGACAGGTGCAAAGGTCTCCTCATAATCGATCCCCTCAATCTGTGAAAATCCTCGGGCAACAAATCTTGCCTTGTACTTCTCCACACTCCCGTTAGTTGCCTGCTTCACTTTGTAGATCCATCTTGAACCCACCACTGATTTCCCTTCCGGTCTCGGGACAATATTCCATGCACTATTTCTGGTAATCGAATCATACTCTTCCACCATGGCATCTACCCATGCGGGGTCCTCCACAGCTTCCTCGAAAGAGGATGGCTCTGTCACGATACACTTGCTCACAAGAGCCATGTATCCAGTATATTGGTCAGGTGATTGTCTTTGTCTGCACTGTGATGTAGGTGCTCCTACAACCTTCTCTACATCTTGAGCCAGTCGCTCAACTTCTGTAGTGCGCTTCCGCCCTCTGATGGTTGGTGCTGCCTAAATGGTCTCTTCCACTCCATGAACCTCATCTTGTGGCTGATCCACATCCTGAGACTCATCCTTAGGAACTAATAGCTCCTCATCTGCATGCAAGTGTGGCTCCCTCTCAAGCGAACACTTCATGGCTTTCTCCTCATGAAATTTTATATCTCGTCGCACAACAGTCTTGCGACTGTCTGGAAAATACACATGATAGTTATGGGGCGTATCAGTGTACCCCACAAATATCCCAACCTCCGCAGTCGGCTCCAGATTATTCCTGGCATCCTTCGTCACATGAATGTAAACAGGTGAACCAAAAATCCTCAAATGGGAAATATCAGGCCTCTTACCAGAAAACGCCTCCTCGGGTGTACTCATGCCTCCTCTTACCATCGCCCATCTCGATGTGCACTCCAAGATCTTTCTCATTCAGATCAGTAAACAAATCTCGATCTCCTATCATGTGAAAAGACGCACCACTATACAGAAACCACACTGATCCCGTCATACTTGAGACCAAGCATGCGATTAGCGAAAAATCTAGCTCAAACTGTGAGGCTAAGGCCTCTCCAGTTGCAGTCCCAGCAGCCTGCTTATTTTTCTTCTTCTGTGGACAATTAGTGGCATAATGTCCGTGTTGGTGACAGTGAAAGCACTTCACCTTGGACATGTCCTGCTTCTTGCCTTTCGCATCGGATTAAGAAGCTTTCTTGCTCTTCCCCTTCTTTGCTTTGGCAGCCAAAGAAAAATTCTCTTCATCAGAGTTCTTTGATGAAGATCCATCCCTGGTACTCCGCCTTATGTCCTCTTGCACAAGATCCGACCAAATTCGCTCCCATCCTGGCAGTTTCTCCCGACCATTGACAGAGTCCTGATAGGAATTCCAACTCTTCGGAAGCCCAAAGAGAGCCAAGCTCACCAATTCCTCATTATCAATAGTAACACCCACATTTCACAGCTCATCCCTACATTGGATGAACTTTGTGAGGTACTTGGGCATACTGTCGCCTTTATCCATCTTTATGTTCCTGATTTTGTCCTTGAGCACCAACTTCCTCTGGTCGCTCTTGCTTTGGAATAAATCTGTCAAAGCTTTCCACATCAAGAATGGAGAAGCCACCATGAAGGCTGGAGACTATGTGATCCTTCATGCCCTCCAACAGAATCCTTCGACACTTTGCTGTCTTCTTTTGCCATGCATCAAGTACGGCAACATCACTAGAAGTAGGTTTTGGAATTTCTGCATCTATGAAATCCTTCAACCCATTGTCATCCAGCACCGCCTCCATCCTGTCCTTCCATGCAATATAATTTGAGCTGCCCTCAAGGGCATACTCCAATCACAATCCGTTGAAAGACATCTCAACTTCGACACCCAGAAAACACTGCTGCAAATTCGAATTCCACTAGCACAAAACTCAACCGCTTCAATGTTTTGCAATTGCTCCGATGATCAATATTGCTTTGATACCATGTATAAATTTGAATAACTGAGATATTATTCACCGATATTCTCCTGATCACACAGTATTTTAGCTTCATGCATAATACAAAATCTCTTCTACCATTGATCATCACATGTGGAAATAAAATCAATTGCATGCATACATTAAAACGATAAAAAATAACACATATGAACACATTATTTAATGGGAAAGCTTAAAGTTGAAAACCCCAACTATCTGTATATTATATGTCATGGAGATCATGTAACAATCATAGTATAAAAGCTCCTCACAAGCTCTCATGCACACCCTCAATTGCTACACACTATCAAGCTAGATCTAGCAAAACACATGCTCCAATATTTTGCCACTTGATAGCCAACCTCTATTGCGTAATTAATGCTATGGGATGGCTTCATTAAATAGATAAACCACCTGGCTTGAACTGCGCAATCCTCATGGGCTACTCCACCTATCTGTGTGTTGCAAATAGCAACAGTATAGTCACAACTAATAGTTAACCTGCTCTTTCACCTATTTCTGCACTGGTCTCCACTGAAACTGTCCATGCACTGAAGTTAACTGATGCATTCTTTAGTTGATTAATGAGTTTATAACTAGTGAATTAATTAATAATTAATTCACACCACTCTCACTAATTGTATCAATTAGTTAAATTGAATACAAATAGCTCAACTATGTTTAGATTAGTTAAACTGAATACAACTCCACTAACTTCCTCAATCAACTCCACCAAACTCTGTCACATGAGTTCTAACTGAAGTATCCATGAAATAGCTCCACTTAACCCTTAGGAATAGCGTAATTCCTTCTGTCAGCTCCTGTGCCACATCTGTGCACTTAATTGAAGTGCTCCAAGAGAAAAAGATAATGTTTAGAGTCTAAATATTATTAAGAGCTAATAATATTCGACATATATATTTTTAGACTGGCAATCTAAAAATAGATTCCGCCCAGTATGTCTAAAATTAGAAGTCCATCTATTTTTCCTGACTTGACCAACCATCCACAAATAGCATCCTGCAACTCATAGAACATGATCCATATGTCTAAAAATAGTCTTTGCGCCAAAAATAGCTTGCGGGCCCAATTAGTGAAGGCGACTCCTTTCCACTAAGCTCATCATCTTGTTTCAATCTCAACATATTCACTTGATACACACCATTCAATTGCATGAAAAGCAACAAGGAATCTAAATGAACATGAAGATGAAGGATGCGATAATCAAGGGCATCGACTAAAAAACCTATCACTACATCATATTTGGCTTGGTTATTGGTGTCAGATCCAATGCATACAACATTGGAGAGGACTAACGAATGCAAGGGGGTAAAAATGGCTCAAGCTGCCGAGGTTAGATTCCAAGAGAAGCGACTTGCATCGTTGACATAGCCAATATACGATGTGGATGATGGATCCATCTGAAAGGCTCCAAAAGAAAAAAAATGAGATGATGATTAACAATGCAAGCTACCTAAATGCATAACAAAAATAAAACACACATCTCAATGGGAGATTATATGGGTAAAATATCTTAAGGTACAGTGCATTGTGAGGGTTTGGAAGGAGTTGGCCTTCGAAATCCTATAGAAGGTATGCCCCCTTTCCAAAGTCCTTACTAATGACGTAAGGTCATAGCCATAAGGAGTAAAACTCCCCATGACCAAGGACATCATGAGCCTAGTCATACACTAGAATAAGATCACCTTTGTGAAAGGTACGAGGGTGGAATTTTTAGTCATATTGAGATTTGGTGCAGTTCTTGGCCACTTCGATTGTTCACAATGCAACACGACCGTCTTCAGAAGCACACTCAAGCATGACAAGTCTTTGTTCTAAAGGTTGGGTTTCAGGGAGAAATTCAAAGGCTAGGTGAAGGGAGGGGATTTCACACTCGATCTGTAAGATTGCCTCCTTGTAAAAAATAAGGTAGAAAGGAGTAAACGTGGTGGCAGTTTTAACAAAATTTCTATAGGCCCAAAAAGTAGGGAAGAGAATAAGGTGCCAATTTGTTCGGTGCTTGTTCATAGTCTGTTGAAGCATAATTTTAAGGATTTTACAGGCCCCTTCAGCTTTTCCATTACCTTGGGGATAATAAGTCGATGAATATTGGTGCTTCAAGCCCAACAGAGAGGATAGGTCATGCCATATTTCATCTTTGAAATGTCGGTCATGGTCAGAGACCAATTGTTTCGGAACCCAAAATTGAGCGATAACATGGTTAAAGAAAAATATATCTGCGGTAGATGCCATGTTATTGAACGTTGCCATGGCCTCAACCCATTTGGTGAAATAGTCAACTGCCACAATGATATACTTGTGGTCACCTATAGATGGAGGTTAACACTCCATAAATTCAATGGCCCACTTTAAAAAGGGACTGCCTGATACGACAGGATGGAGGGGAGTGGGTGGAGCTCGCGCCATTGGGGAGAATAAATGGCAATTGGAATAGTGTTTGATTGCTTCAATGCAATCACCAAAGAGAAAAGGGAAAAAATACCCAGCGTGCATGACTTTCTGGGCAATAGAAAAACTAGAGAGGTAGCCACCACAAGTGCCACTATGGCAGGCGTTAAGGACTTGCTAAGCTTTAGTGTGCGTGAGACAACGACATATGATAGAATCAACACTGCGATGATAGAGATCGTCACCAATGAGAAGATAGTAGGGGGCTTGGTGTCGTATACATTATCGAGCATCACAATCAATATGGGAAGCAAAATTTTGGGTTTGCAGGTAGGTGAGGATGTTGCGGAAAACAAGTGCCATACCAAGGGTCATCTGAGGTAATGACAAACAAGTGCTCATTGGGTAAATCATCATCAACCAGTGGATCTCATGCATCAATAGGCAATTCAGAAATGAGTTCAGCAAGGGATAAACCTTTCTTACTCTTGGGTGTGACAAATTCAAGATCGAACTCCTAAAGTATAAAGATCCAACGAGCATACTTCCCATTGATGATCCGTAGATTCAATAGGAAAGCCATAGGGTTGGAATTGGTGACGACCTTGGTGGAACATGTTAAGATATAATGATGAATATTTTGGACCGAGAACACAACAACGAGTGCCAAAAATATCTCTTCATGCAAGTAAGAAATAGGGGGACCCAAAAGGGTCTTACTGACATAATAGATAACATGTTCATTTCGGGTGTCATCTTCCTAGATTAGGACCCCAACAAAAGAATGGGTGGAAGCTGAAATGTACAGGATGAAATCCATCTCAAATTTAGGAGGACTAATCAAGGGAACATAAGTCAGAGAATATTTCACGACATCAAAATATTGTTGAGAATAGTCATCCCAAACAAATGCAATGTTATATCTAAGGAGTCTTAGAAACCCATGCGTAGTAGTGGCATAGTAAGGGATGAATCGTTGAAGGAAGTTGGCTTTGCCTTGAAGGATTTGTAACTGGCGCAAATTATGAGGAATTGGAAGCTCAATAATGGCTTGAAATTTGAGGGAATCAAGCATTATACCATCTTTGGACATAATGAATCCCAAGAGACAGTCGCCGAGAACACAAAAGACACACTTCAACGGGTTGAGACAGATACTATACTTGTGACATCAGAGAAAGACAGTACAAAAATCATGAATGTGTTGCACCTGATGCCTAGAATGATAAGTGTGGTCATCACAGTAGGCAAGGATAATATGAGCCAAATCATGGAAATAGTATGACATGGCCCACTAGAAGGTGGCTTTGCCATTCTTTAGGTCGAATGACATGACCCTATAAGAGAAATTTCCCCAAGGACTAATGAATGTAGTTTTTAACTAATCAACATGGTGGATAATAATCTAGTTGTACCCAAAGAAACCATTGATAAAGGATAGAACCTCATGCCCCACACACTCATCGATGATCTGGTGAATAAACGGTGTGGGGAATTTTTCTTTGGGACAAGCTTTATTTAGGTCGAGAAAGTTAGTGTAGACACATATGGTGCTGTGTTTCTTGAGAACAGGAACCATGTTAGAAACCCAAGTGGTGTATTTAATGGGATAGATAAAACCAACCTGCATGAGCTTATTGATTTCAAATTTGATAGCCTCTCGTTTGGAAGGATTAATGGGTCTCAAATTTTGATAGACAGGATTGGCATCGGGCCATGTATCGATATCGTGTTTGATAATGCCGAGATCAAGTATGGGAATCTCTGAATAGGACCAGGAGAAAAAATCACAGAATTACTTGAATATCTTAGTGTAAGCCTCAATTTATTTCGGGGTGTAATTTGCCCCCAAGGTAATGTTTTATTCTACCCCTGGTTTATCAGAAATGTTAATTTTAATGGTAGGAGAGATATTGGCCATATTTCCTTCTTCGAAAGCATTCGGCGCAGGAATGGGATTTATAAACCAATTGACCTCATCGGGGATATAGTATTTAGACTCCACATCATACTATTCATGGGACAACTGGGGAAGGAAGTACGTATGGTGGTGCATATCATTCCAAGGAAATTCAGGGGTGGTCATCTCTTCCATAATGTCTTCATCAAAATGAAATTTGGGAGGTTTGGCAGAATAAAGACCACATGATGCGGTGGGGCTACCTGATGCATCATCATGACATATATGGTTCACATATGCATCACTATGGAGGGTAGACGAAGAGCTAGTAGATGAAACATCTACCGATGTTGAGCCTAGGGTGATTGCCGAAGGAGGTTCAATCAAAATAGAAGGGGATGCCCTAGAGGGGTCTTCTACCATGGATCTCATGGATGACGAAAGATACAGAGTAGTGGCTGAAGGGTCCATCATCTTGACATTGGGGGGAGGTATCACAATGGGTGCAGACATGTCCTTTGGTTCTGCTAAAGTAGAACTCACAAGTAGAGGGGTACATGATACACTATGAGCGGGCTCTATTTGACGAATAGCCTCAAGGGTGTTGCAAAATTCATTGAGACGAGAGAATAGTGGCTGTAAATATCACACAAAGGATAAGGGTGGTTCATGTGCAACGATTTTAGTTTCTTAGTTGAATCAGGAAAGGTAACATGGACCTCCGGGATATTGGATTTAGGAAACATCTCATTGACCACATGTTTGAGACGATGAAGCTTAGGATAATTATGGGTGACATGCCAAAAAAAATCACAGAAAACGCACGGAGGTGGCGACTTTGGCAGCTTAGGTGGAGCAAGAGTCATTTGGGGGGCCTTTTCCTTAGGTTCCTTATTTTTGGCTTTGCCCTGCTGAGGTGGCCGAGGCATAGAAGCAAAGAGAGGGGTCATAGTGACTAGGGTCAAAGAAGTATACTGTTTGAGCTAACCAAGTGGAGTGTTTGCTGGGGGATAAATTTAGTATATTTGGATCCCTAGGGTCAAATTGTGAAGGCTCAACGTAGCCATAACATGCACAAAAAAGACTCCAGAAGGAGGAGATAGAAACTGTATCTGACCGGAAGGGTAATGACCTGGTGGAATGGCTTCCAAATGGTTAAGGCTAGGGGGAACTGTTCTTGGTTGAAAAATGTTGGAAGAGACACCAGCAGAAGAAGAAGGTCCTTGAGGATAAGGTTCCGAAGGCTTCGTAAAATGACCAGCAGCAGGTTGTGGAGGTGTTGGGTGCTGTTTGGATGAACCAAACTGCTTTTGGCTAGCCCGAGACACTTGCATCATGTAAACATTCGACAAGATGGGGTCAGTGATAAGAGGGGGGTGACTAGGGAATGAACCAAGTAAGGTGTAATATTTATAGACTCCTGGTGAAACACTGGTGAGAGTAGTGACTAATTTTTTATCGACCACCGAAGATATGATAGACTCGGGGGACGTCTGATACTTTGGTTCATAATATGTCAAATGATCGATGGTGATGATATTTCCATTGAGGGGAAAACACTTCTTACGGTTAATCGCAGATGCGATAACATAAATCACATAGGTATAGCTACGACCCAAGAGGATATTGGAAGCTAAGGGGGCATCAATGACTTCAATGTCAACATAAACAATCTTGCTTGCAAGTGTGTTAGGACAATTGTGAAACATGCCAAGGGGCTGAGAAGGGTGGCCATCCCAAGTGCACAAAGTGATGGTGGATGGGGCTACGTCAGGTGATCCGATTTTATTCTAAATAGAGGTGCACATCACATAGGTGGATGCACACTCATTAATGATACATCGCGAAAAATTGGCATTACGAATCTTGACTAGTATTTGGAAGGAAAAAGATGAAGGTAAAGGGGGATGTTCTGATTTTTCAACATAAAATATGATCAAATGATCATCTAAAGGATCCAAAATGCCCAAAGTAGATAGTATAGATTTTTTTTGAGATGGGAATGACTAGAGGACTTCCAGTGTTGACATGGAAGCAAGAGATTGTGCCAAGTCATCTACTATGTTGTAGGTGTGGGTGACTTTGGTAGAAGCAACATTTTGGCCCTGAGAAGCATTGGAGTAAATAGGTTGAGAAACATTGGAGTAAACAGGTTGAGAAAGGAGGTTGAGAAACATTGGAGTAAATAGGTTGAGAAACAATTGGCCCTGGCATCAGTCGATGCAATTGGGAAAATGCGTAAGGCACGCCTTGTCGTGGATACATGCTGCCGGGAGGGGGTTAAGTGTTGGAGGAGTTGGTCCCTCCCCGAGGAAAGCTATAAACCATGGAAGGATGAGTATACAGATGTGAAAGAGATCCATCTAGATCATTGGTGGCGTGAGATTCCCCTAGTACGTTGGCACCACCAGGTCTAGGAAGATCCAGTAAAATGGTATAACCATAACAAGACTGGGCATAGATCAAGTCATATTTCAACGCGACTTGGAGAGCTTCCTCCTCAGTCTGAAGAAAGTGAGACACGATATATTTACCAATAGATGGAAAAATGATTTTGAGAAACCAATCCATATTGACATGGTCGTTTAATGTAGGAGCTCAACACAAGCTCCTCCTTCTATGCCATTCTTAGACATGGTAAGGAAGGCGAGTGGTAGAAGTTTGACGGAATGCAGTCAACAACTCAACACTGGTATCATAGTGGAGAGGTAGCTCGACGTAGGACGGAAAAACTTTAGCAAGAGTCATAAAAGTGGAATGAGAGGCAAGAGCCTGGTCGACATACCACTTCGCAGCTTCTCTAGTGAGCGTACATTGGAATAACCAAAGGCGGATGGAGTCATTGGTGATAGAATTGGACGAACACCACATGTGAAAGGAGAAGACATAATTAGTAGGGTCCTCTACCACGTTTCCTTCAAAATTAGGGATTTCAGAAGAAATATTAGTTGTCATAGCAAGCCAACCTAGATTGTGGAGTATAGGGTTGTTGATTAATTGGCTAAAATCGGGAAGGCTTAAACCTGCCATAAAAGGTAGCAAAGGAGTAACTGGAATGGTTCCAGTAGTAGCTCTGCTAGTAGCGGCTACAACATTAGGGTCGAGGCCACCACTAGCTTGAGGACCATCACTTGCATTATCACTTGCCATGATGAGAGTATGAGGCGAAGGGGGAACGAGTTCAGAATCAAAGGAAGAACCCGATGAACCAGGATCAAAGTCAGTATGGGGACTCTGCGGAGACTAACTCAAATTCTACGCGGTGGAGTAACTCTTCCTAATAGAAACTAAGGATGAAAGCCTTGGAGTCTCCGATATAAATGCCTTGGGTGTGCAATGATGGCTAGTCAAAAATGACACAAAAAGGTTGAATATTGATAAACAAAGGCTTGGTGAGGTAGATAAATTAATTACGATGTTTATGTCTTGGCTTGGCGGTGTAAACCAAGTGCTCTTCACTTTAAGTGTGAGTGTGTGAAAGCCATGTGTTAATTTTAACTAAGCCCAGACATTTGTATAAAGAAAAAGAAAAAGTGTTGAAGTATTGTTAATAAAACTGAAACGACAGTAAAATAAACAAGTATAGATGCATAAATTCAACCCAAAAGAAGGCTTCCCAAACAAATAGTCTAAAAGGTGGGTGAAATTGACTCAAAACACACAAGACATCCAAAATATCTAAGGTATAAGGTATAGGGATATAATGACTCAAATCTGCTGGAAAAGGTGTAGAAAAAGTAAGAAACTGGAGAGGAAAACTGCTACAAAATGAGAGGCGAAAGGTTAATGTAATGTCCCTTTTTCAGGAATATTGCCAAGCTGCTCAATAGGAGCACTGTGTAAGGAAATATGGAAAAATAAAATGTGGGACAAAGCTTGGTTCCACTTGAAAATTATTTGTGGGACTCAAATATGAAATATCTTCAAAAACAAATCAAGTTAGATTTGCTAAACAAATTTCCCACAAACTGGTACCAGTGATATATTCATCTTTAAGACATTATCAATCAACAATCTGATCTAAACCAGAGATTGAATGAAGGGTAATTTACTGGATATGTCACCTTTACAAGAAAGGATGAGATCCAGAGGCTATTTGGCCCTTTTCAGACTTTGTCTATAGATCCTTGTCGAGAGGTAAGATCCCAAAGGGTTTACTCAGCAAATCATGACTGAAAAACGAATTTTTCAGATATGATGGCTTCATATATCATGAAATATGTTCAAGAATTCTTAGAAACCAATACAAAGAACTAAAACACTCTTTACACAGGTTTTAACTTCAAAAAGGTGGGGAAAAGCAGCAATTTATTCACTTAAATAGGTTTATAAATAAATATTCTTGATAACAAGGGAAATGGTTCTGTAATATGTTATATTAGGTTAAGAGGGACTTCCATGTCGAATTTCAGCTTAAAAAAATGCGTTTTTCTATGTTAAACAGTTCCTCCTTCCCGACTAGTCAAGAAAAACCCTGATTTCCCATGACCTAAATTATGCAGAAAAGTGCTGAAGCTTGGGAAGCGTAATTTCTGAAGGGAACGAATGATTTTATGTAGAAATACCAGTATTTAGGCTCATAATAAGATTCATTTAGCTTAGGCATGGAAAAACAAGCATTTTTATGAAGAAAAACCCTGCAATGAGTTGCTGCAACACATAGGAGAAAGGCTGCAGATTATATCAGAGTCATTTTTCAGGGGTTTCAGCTGCTGTGAGTGAAAACTAAGATCTATGATAGATCTATGGCTGAAACATCAGATCTATACTAGATCTAGAAACTACTCAGCCTTTTCTACAAGATCCCCTTGGAATTCATCAAAATAATGATGGAATAAGTGTAGATCTAACATATAAGCTACAAAGATGCAGAATGCTCAGAATATTTGAAGATGAATTTATTATAACAGAGATCAGATCTGAAAATAGCTTAAACAACAACTACAAAAAATATTTACAAAGTGAGAGGCAAGCCTCAATCACTGAAGATCATCTATTGCACAACACTGAAATAACAAATAAACCCTCAAGTGCAGAAACACAGTTCTTGAGAGGGACTGTGCAGTAGTTGAATAAAAATTAAGTACATGCTATACAATACAGATCTTAAATAAAAATAAGAGAGAGATCCTCTTCTGGGTGGTCACAAGACACCCTCTCTGAGAGAAACCTCCTCCAAAAGACTAGATCTCTGCAGATCTAGACTACCACTTGCTGCAAGTCAAGCAGCTGCAAAATCCTCAACAAGACCAGCGCTGCTAATAGATGGAGCTTGGCCAAAATGCCAGATAGTGGCTCATTTCAGTGCATTCTCCTCCATGAGCTACTCAAGGAAGGAGGGAGGATTCCTAAACGGGAAATCCTCTCCCCTTAGGCTAAACAGCCTAGAGAGATAGTGTTGCTCAAGAAACCTCTATTTCGAAAATATTTCAACAACCTCCACATGAGCCCTCTCCTCCTTTTTATAACTTTAAGGGGTGCACAAACCCTAAACCACTTCAATGGACTTAACCCCTTTCACATTGGATCCCTTTTCTAAAACTGTGCTGGTTCTCCAAGGTGGTCCTATTTCTGTTCACACACAAGTGGATTTTGTTACAAAAGGCCTAAATTTATCGCTTTTCACATTGGGCATGTATTTATTCTTTGATTTAAGGAGTTTTTCTTGTCCTCCTTCACATTTTATTCATCAATCATGAAATACAAAAATGAACAAGGAAAAATTAATGTTCCAATTAGCTGAAGCTAATTTAGGAACATTACAGTCTCCACCTCCAAAATGTTGCTTGTCCTCAAGCAACTGTAAGGAAGAACCAAACTTCTCCTTCCCCTTTTGTGGCCTCATCAATGGATCCCACCATGGATGAAAATGATAAGCAATGAATTTTTCCTCTAATGACCTTCTCCAAGTGCAAGATAGCAAGTGTACATCATGAGAAATGGGAGGTAAAAGTGGTGATCTTCTTGTTGCTCCATGGCCTCATCAGGTAGGAGTGATGAAGAGCATGGGGAAATTTTTTCCCAATGAGTGTCTCCCACACCCATGCTATCATCCAAATAAAAGGAGCCATTATTGATAGCTCATAGAAACAATTATTAATCTCCATGATGTGCATTGAGTAGGGGCTACAAGGCTGGAAATGAGGGATGAATATACCCAACTCACACTGTCCCTCTTCCCACTGTTGATGGATGTGGAGCTGTGGGTCTCAGGCTGAAAAAATGTGGTCACCATGAAGCCAAAAGGAATTTGAAACTTCATGATCTCCTTCATTGATTTCAGTGAGCCTCCTTTCCCACGCTCTTAGGCATATAGTGAACAATTTACCTTCACCACATGTGCTCCAAAAGACATGAGGACTAAGTGCCATATGATGTGTTGGATGGTGACAATAGTACCTCCCTTGAGACCAACACTGTCCATCATCTTGCTGCCTCAAGTCATGATACCATAAGTGGCCATCCCACCACTTGCTTGCTGGATTAAGCTTCTTCAAAGCTTGGAAGTGATAGAGGAAAATAAGTGTTGGCTGAATGAAGATCAAGCAAAACATGTCTTGCTCTAATTCCTCCCATGTGAGAGGCTCCCCTTCATGATACAAACTCAATGCATGACCCTTTGTAGAATATGATACAATGTACCATGCAGTAGCCACAAAAAGTTCCCTCCTCTTCTTGAAATACAAATGAATATGGGAGAGTGCATTCCAATGAATACATTCATCCAATGTATCAATCCTCCTCTCCCACATGCGCTCCTCATAAAAATAGAAATATCAGCAACATAGGGAGCAAGAATAGAGTTCATGTTGGCTGCCATATGCAACAAATGTGAAGGGAAATAATTCCTCATATGCAACCAACGCAGTTTGGACCTCAACTGCAATAGAGACTGCTAAAAAATGTGGTCTTCCAACCACTTGCATGCTGCCCCAATCTATTCATAAGCTTGGAGGAAGTGTATGATGGATGAGGCAATGTAACTATGTCCTCCAAAATAGAATTCCTCCCCAAGTCCTCCTAGGGAGTAGTTATCAACATTGGTCATGGCCTCAAGTAGACCATGCAACCTCAAAATAAGAATTCTCCTCCTTGGAGCAACACCCTCCACATATGTGGTTAAGGGATGCATGTATACATGAGTTAAATTAAAATAATTAACACCCTTACCACAAGTTTTTCTCATGCAATGGGAGCAGCTCATAGATGAGCCTCCTTCCATTCTCAAAGAGAAGAGAGAAGACTGTAATAACTCTTCCCAAGAGTCATGTGCATGCATAGCTCCCATGCCAAATTTAGATGTGGGAAGGTTGCCATCCTTCCCCTGCTTTTCCTGCCACAGCGCAGAAACTAAAATGAGAGTGGGTGTGGATGATGTTGAGAGACTGCTTCTCTCCTCCTTGAGCCTACCCAAGGCTCTCAGTGCTGCATCAAGATCTCCCAAGGTCTCCACCTCTCTGAAATTAATGGGTAATGCCTCACCATGTGAAGCCTTCACCTCTTCTTGCTAATCAAGTGGCCTACTTGGTGCAATGTCTCCAGGAAATGAGACATCATCAAGTGGTGACTGAATACATGAATGGATAAAACCCTCCATGCTTCCACTGCGCAATCCAATCACCTCTTTAGGTGCATCAACCTTTTGCAATAGATAGGAATGATATTGGCCCTCTTCCCCATCTTCTCTCAGTACCCTCATGCTTTTGCACCTTCTCCATCTCAAGGGCTTGTGAAATGCAGCCCCTTTGATATCTCCAAGGGAAGATCTTATTCCTCCCTTACTTCTCTTGCACAACACAGTGCAATTTTGTTGTTCTAGATCAACAACACATAGGAATGTAGAGCACTCCATGCAATGGGCTGAAATGAAATCAGATGAATCTTTGACCATACCTTGGTGAAATGTAGAATTAAGAACTTATTTTTCAATTGTGTAGTCTTCCTCCATTGAACATGAAGGTTGCTCCTCCAAGGTTGTGCCAGCGCTGGTACAAGTCTCTATCCCCTCAATATTTCTTGAATATCCTTCAAGGTCTGGAAAAAGAGTGAGGGAATCTCTTTTTCTGTCATTCCTTCTTCTTCTCATTTTTCTCTCAGCAAGAAAGTGGGGATGTGACAACATTGTAAATCAAATCGTGTGGCTGAATTCTCACACACATCATAAGAAGTACTGGGTACTCCTTCATCTTCCTGAAATTCTCTAGGAATTTCACTGTAGCTTCTTCTGCTTTGAAACCCTCTTGGAGTTTCACTGCATCCTTCTTCTTCCATCAGTTGAACCTACTTAGAGAGGCCCTTATATGATCTGAAAAATGATGAGAGTAATCTCATCCTCTCCATCAATCTGTTCTCTGCTTCTGCTCTTAATTTACTGATAGTTTGATCTCACAGGTTGTGCCAGAGATCATGCTCTGATACCACTGTAATGTCTCTTTTTCAGGAATATTGCCAAGCTGCTCAATAAGAGCACTGTATAAGGAAATATGGAAAAATAAAATGCAATAAAAATCTTGGTTCCTCTTGAATATGCTGTGTGGGACTCAAATATGCAATATCTTAAAAAAAAAATCAAGTTAGATTTGCTAAACAGATCTCCCACAAACTGGTACCAGTGAGATATTCATCTTTAAGACATTATCAATCAACAATATGATCTAAACCAGAGATTTACTGAAGGGGAATTTACTAGATATGTCACCTTTATAAGAAAGGATGAGATCCAGAGGCTATCTGGCCCTTTTCAGACTTTGTCTATAGATCCTTGTCGAGAGGTAAGATCCCAAAGGGTTTACTCAGCAAATCATGACTAAAAAACACATTTTTCAGATATGATGGCTTCATATATCATGAAATATGTTTGATAATGCTCAAAAACCAATAGAAATAACATCAAAACTCTTTACTTAGCTTTTAACTTCATAAAGGTGGGGAAAAGTAGTAATTTATGCACTAAAATAGGTGTATAAATAAATATGCATGAGAAAAAGGGAAATGGATCTGGGATATGTTATATCAGGTTAAGAGGAACTTCCATGTCAAATTTTAGCTCAAAAAAAGGCTTTTTTTCTATGTTAAACATTTCCTCCTTCCCGACTAGTCAAGAAAAACCCTGATTTCCCATGACCTAAATTATGCAGAAAAGTGCTGAAGCTTGGGCAGCATAATTTATGAAGGGAATGATTGAGTTTATGTAGAAATATCATTATTCAAGCTCATAATAAGATTAATTTAGCTTAGTCATGGAAAAACAAGCATTTCTATGAAGAAAAACCCTGCAATGAGTTGCTGCAACACATAGGAGAAACACTGCAGATTATATCAGCATTATTTTTCAGGGGTTTCAGCCACTGTAAGTGAAAACTAAGATATATGATAGATCTATGGCTGAAACATCATATCTATACCAGATCTGGAAACTACTCAGCCTTCCCTACAAGATCCCCTTGGAATTTATCAAAATAATGCGGGAATAAGTGTAGATCTGACACATAAGATACAGAGCTGTAGAATGCTCTGAATTTATGAATATGAATTTATTATAATAGATATCAGATCTGAAAATAGCTTAAACAACAACTACAAAAAATATTTACAAAGTGAGAGGCAAGCCTCAATCACTGAAGATCATCTATTGCACAAAACTTAAATAATAAATAAACCCTCAAGTGCAGAAACACAGTTCTTGAGAGGGACTACGCAGTAGTTGAATAAAAATGAAGTACATGCTATACAATATAGATCTGAAATAAAAATAAGAGAGATATCCTCTTCCGGGTGGTCACAAGACACCCTCTCTGAGAGAAACCTCCTCCAAAACACTAGATCTCTGTAGATCTAGACTACCACTTGTTGCAACTCAAGCAGCTGAAAAATCCTCAATAGGACTAGCACTGCTAATAGATGGAGCTTGGCCAAAATGTCGGATAGTGGCTCATTTTAGTGCATTCTCCTCCATGAGCTACTCAAGGAAGGAGGGAGGATTCCTAAACAGGAAATCCTCTTCCCTTAGGCTAAACAGCCTAGAGAGCTAGAGTTGCTCAAGAAACCTCTATTTTGAAAATACTTCAAAAACCTCCACATGAGCCCTCTCCTCCTTTTTATAACTTTAAGGGGTGCACAAACCCTAAACCACTTCAATGGACTTAACCCCTTTCACATTGGATCCCTTTTCTAAAACTGCGCTGGTTCTCCAAGGTGGTCCAATTTCTGTTCACACACAAGTGGATTTTGTTACAAAAGGCCCATATTTATCCCTTTTCACATTGGGCATGTATTTATTCTTTGATTTAAGGAGTTTTTATTGTCCTCCTTCACATTTTATTCATCAATCATGAAATACAAAAATGAACAAGGCAAAATTAATGTTCCAATTAGTTGAAGCTAATTTAGGAACATTACAGTTAAAAACCTGGGGGAAACAAGGGAACCATAAGGGAGAGACCAAAAAAAACTCAAGAGGGGGCTTTGGATGGAATAATAACCGATGAAAATGGATTTGAAAGAAGGATAGATGAGACCCTAAATAACAGTTGAAAGCGCTGTAAAATCTCAGACTACCTACTCAACTAAACCCCTCCTAGAAAGGTGGAAGTGTACTAAAACAATAAGGGGCTTAGTTCTAATTCAAGTAGACAAACCAATCTTATCCAGGCCTAAGACGGGCTGAGACAAAGGTCAAACAACCTTTAATAGTGTTTGTGGCAAATCGTGACTATCACAGAAATAACTTAGAAAAAAGTTGCAACTCACAGGTATTGACCTTTAAACTGTGGAAATCACAGTTTTTGGGCTGACAATTGTGAGTTCAAGTAGAAATCATAGGTTCTGGGCAAAAAAGTGCGAGTTCCAGATCGGGGATCTTCAAGCGGTAGGTTGTGGGAAAATTTTCTGTCTTTGGCGTGGCTAATACCTGTTACCTGCGGAAAACACCCAAAAACACACATAAGTTAGAATTTTTACTGTTTTAGGGAATAAAAGGTAAAAAAAACATTAAGAGAATAAAATTAATTGAAGAAAAACCCTAGTTACTAAAGCAGTTGGTCATGCAGGGATCTTAATAAACCAAAGTGGAGTCACCAATTGTTAGCGTAAATCCTTAACACAAGTGTATGAAGAGAGCTCACTTTAGTTGTGCGTGACAAAAAACCCTAACAACAAATTTGATTGCTTAAATTATTTATATCTGCAAGTGATAGTTAAAACAAATGTTGTCATAAACCCGATCTATGTAGTAAAAGTAGTTAAATAGTGAAAAGAAATAAGAAATGCTCCATACATCCAAAAAACAAGACAACATATAAAGAATTTTATATGTATTATAATGCCTGGGAAGGGAAAAAAGAATGATGTTACCAGTCCCCCTCAACGGAGTGGGTTCTTGGCTATCCTCTGCGCTTCAGATCCAGAAGTTTCTCTCTCTCAATGGTGTAGAAAACATGAAATATGTTGAACTCTATGGGAGCTCAAGAAGCAAATAAAGTAGTAGCAGCAATGAGAATTATCAAAGCACGATAATGAAAGTGATAAAAGTGAATAATGAATGGAAAACCCTCCTATTTATAACAAAATATTGAGTTATCCTCTATAATGGCGAATAATAAAATATTATTAACCAAGATCTAGATCTAACCGCTTGGAATATTTTATATATTTTGTTGGAGGGAAAAGGTATTTAAATTAATTAAATACTTTATTTAGAAATAATAAACAAATAAATTATTTATTTATTATTTCAAGAATGGGGTTAAGGAATAATTAAAAAAAATTTTTTGTTTAATTATTTCTAGGTGATTTAGTCAAATTTAACAAGGAATAATAACTAAGTAATGATTTAATTAATTATCCCTAGAGAAAAATAAGAAAATTAATGATTTATCTAATTATTTCTCATAATTGGGTTAAATATGACAAGGAATATTATTTAAAAAATGGTTTAATTAACTATTCCTAGAGGAAAATCAAACAAATAAGAATTTAATTATTCCTCATGGGGTTTCTTGTTTGAACCAAAAACAACTTAATAAAATATGCTTTGTTAAATTATTTCTTATCGTGAAAGCAATTTTACTATAGTAAAATTGGTCTTACATGGTGTACTTCGTTCCATATAATTGTAAATGGTTAGATGACCAAAAATTGGTGTAACAATATTATTCCAATACGACCTTTTATTTGAGTAGAGAATTATTCATATGTATAAGCTATCTTGATACCATAAAAAATAAAATGTCCATGTAGTTTTTTCTACTACATCAGGGTCCTCCTTTAGCTTTTGAATGATCTTGAATATCTTCTCATATTATAGCCATTCTATCCTTACATATTCCACACAATTATATTGTGGAATGGAAATAGCACATAATAAACCATTTTTGTCTTCCTCCTTTCTTAAGAGTGAATTTTCCACAATATTTTATTTTTTTTACTATTTTGAAGATAGTCTTTTCTCCAAAAATTACTTTAGACTACCATGATATGTTTTTACTTTGAAGTGTCTTCCTATTAGGTATGGTCACCATTTCTTAACTACTTGTAGTATGGCCAAAATTTATTTTTAATATATGGGTATAAGTAAGTTCCTTTAAGTTCACTACTTTCAAAGTCAAGGGGTATTCCTTTCTGTATTAAAATGCACTGATGCCATGGCTTGAGGCATCTCACTCCACAATAATAATTTTGTGAAGTTAGGCGTCACCAATACATGAGTTGTACACAAAGCCTCCTAAATTTCATCAAAACCTTTAGTTGTTTCTTTAGTCTAAGAAAATGCTTCCTTCTTTAATAATTTTGTTAGAGGTGTTATTTTCTAACCATAATTCTTGACAATTTTGCATTAATATCTTGTCAGTCCTAAGAATCCTTTGAGTTTCTTCAAGGTGTTTGGCATTGGCCATTCCCTCGTAACTTTTATTTTGTTAGGATCCACCTTGAAACCATCGCATGATATAATATGACCCAAATATTCCACTTCTTGAATCCCAAAGGGACACTTAGAAGGCTTTGCATATAAATGTTTCTCTTCCAATAGTGTCAAGGCCTTGTCAACATATTGTACATCCTCTTCCCGAGATTTCCATAAATTAGTATGTCATCAAAAAATACTAACTCAAAATTTCTAAGGAAAGGTTTAAAAATATAATTCATCAAGCTTTGAAATGTTAAAGGTGCATTCATAAGTCCAAAGGGCTTAAATGAAAAATCATAATGACCTTCATGTGTTCTAAAGGCTATTTTGGAAATTTCTTCTCACCTCATTATGATTTGATGGTATCTAGAATGAAGATATTACTTAGTAAAGAAAATTGCTCTGTAAAATTCATCTAATAATTCATCAATGAAAAAAATAGAAAAATTACCTTTGATTGTCATTTTTTTGAGTTTTATGTATTCTAGACACACACACCACAAACCATCCTTTTTGATAAACATAACCACTAGTGAACACAAATCACTTTGGCTAGGCTGAATGATTCTTGCCTCTAACATTTCTTGAACCATATTCTCAATCTCACTCTTTTTTGCAGTAGGATATCTATAAGGCCTAATGTTAGGCAAAACACTTCCTGATTGCATGTTAATGGCATGGTCATGCTCTTGGATAGGTGGAAGTTCCTTAGGAAATTTTGGGGAAATAACTTAGCATGGTTGTAGATAAATTTTTGAAGATCCACTAGCACAAAGGATATAGTTTTTTTAACATCAAACACAATTGTGAAACTATACCTTGGTGTCCCCTTTTTAGAAAAAATTTCATGCTACTAGAGCTTATTACCTTGATAAGTTTCCCCTAGATACCTCTAAGCTCAATTTCCTTTCCTTTTGAGAAAATAATTATGAAAAAAACTTGGAAATTAAGGGCCACTATTCCCAATGATTGTAACCAATGGACCTATAATACAAAATCAACACCACCCATTAAAATTGAAATCACGGGAATAAATAATAAATACTCCCCCATATTCAACTTGACCTTATTGTACTTCCCTAAACAATTTATGGTACCTTCATCTACAATCATCACTTGAATTTTTGGTGTTGGATATATAAAGAAATTAAGAAGTTTTTTCAATTTGTAATTGATGAAGTTATGGCTACTGGCTGAATCAATAAATATTGTCACCCTTTTCCTTTTGTTATATGCTTTTATCTAAAGGGTTTGTGGAGTACTGATGCTAGCATGCTCTAGATATTTAAGTACATACACACACATATACATATACATATATACATATACATATGCATATGTACATATATACATACATACACACATATATAGACATACAAAAACAAATATATATATATATATATATATATATATATATATATATATATATATATATATATATATATATATATATATATGTTGGGGAATTTATATGAATAATATATATATCACCATAATATTTAATTATCAACGAGGGAATTGTATTCAGTAGAGCTAATGCAATACATGTGCTGACAATAGATAAGGTCCTATGTTTGTTGAGTATAATATAAATAGGGGGAATTCTAAAACTAACACTTCATTCTACGAATTATAATATATCTTCATCGCATAATCAAAAGAGAAGAATTTCATAAATAAATGACAAAGTTGTAAAATCAATATAATTCTTGCTCAGGTAACCAGTTTATCCATTTACAAGCTCATGAAATAGAAACATGGATTTTAACTCTGTTTCATGTGGCTACTAATCTCAATAATTACACTGAAATTAATTTACTACATTCAAACATTAACTAAAGAAACCATAAATAGTACAGGAAATGTATGATAAGAGTATTCACTATCAACACATGTAGATGAATGGTGATCTCTGATCTTGGTCTTCCTATTCTTCAAGATAGCAATCGACAACTAAATGTATAACTTTAAGAAATACAATTTTCATTCGTACCAGAATCACACAGTGTTGTCATCAGTGTCGGATGGGTACACGAATATGGTGAACACGGTAGGAAAAATATGGGCAACTTATCAGGTGCCAGATGCTGGACAAGAACCCGAATACTAGATTTCTAATATTGGTGCTGGAAAAAATAGGAACATAAGTACCAAAATGTTGCACTGGTACCAGATGAATGGGGAGTGCGAGTTCCAGATTGATGGGGAGTGCGAGTACCATATTACTGGGGAGCATGAGTACCATATTGCTCGGCTAGTACCAGATTTCTAGGCTGGTACCAAATGAGTAGGAAGGCAAGTATAAAACATCTATGTGAGCCAATCCAAGAAATTAGAGAGTACAAGAAATCAAATAATGTTATTTCTACAACAAGAAAACATAAAAAATTCATTTTCAAATATAAATTACCTCATATAGACATAAGAAGGCTAAAAATCATATGTTTGAGGAAGATAAGAAAGTAATAAATGAATTTGAGGAAAAATTGTCAAAAACATAAGATAATAAAGGGTATTATAGGTATAAAAAAAGGCAACCCAACATTCCCCCATCCTAAAGTTGTTGCATGTGTTGAAACAAAAATTTAAAAAATGAAGCCTTCACTCCTTGGATATCATCTGCTTGGCTCTAATACCTTCACTCCTGAGGCATCTTCTTTGAGTTCCTTCCCATTGATCTTGGTATAGTGTACTAGGAAAATAACTTTCTTCATCTTAGTGGAGGTCTCGTCATGCTCCTCTTGCAACGTATGGTTTTTCTCCCTTATGTTATTACTCTAGTAATTTCTTAAGTTGTGGGATTTGAATTTTTAGTCTAAGAACACTAGAGGTAACCAAAAACCTACTTCAAATTCTAGGATCTAGCCTTCCTAGAATTCAGAGAGGGCTCTCTCTTTAAGATTTATCTTTGTATTTTTTTATTTATGTTTTTAGGCTAGTTATGATAGAACAATTGGTTTTGTTTTTAAAGTTTTTGGTGGGAAAAAATCACTTAGAGGTAAACTAGAGAGAAATATACTTGTCCATTGGGCTATGGAGTCTAAAAATAGATAGCAGTACTAGAAGTCAAGGCCAAAAAGGTACAAATGTATTTAGGGCAAGATAGATAACCCTCAGAGATTTGGAATTTTTTTTGTAGTGAGATGGTATGATCAGGATAAAGGGCTATGAAGGATCCTTTGATCCATAAAATGGAAGAAGGAGGTAGGGGTCAAATGAGAGTAGGAGCAATTAAGAATTCCTAACACTGGAAATCAGCAGAAAACATTAAAATGAGAACTAGTTAAAAACAGGGAGTATAAGACTAGCCTGTAGTAATATTCCTAGTTACACATTAAGATAGAACAAACATATAATGAATTGCATGAAACTCAAGAAAGAAAAAAATGACAAGAAGAAAGTACTTCACTCATCAACTTATCACAGGGATCTTGAATTATGATGCCAGTTTACCTTTGTCTAGTCTGCTACTTAGAAATCAACACATAATAGCCTCCAATGTTCAACAAAAAAGTCTATAGTAAAGTATAGCAATTTTATTCCACACTGAATACTTCAAATGTTGAAGTATTTATACAAAATGTAGTTACAAATATCCTAGGAGACATCTAGGAATATCTTTAGGAAATAGAAAATATCTTTACAAAATAAGAGGGACAACTGCTTAACAAATTAGCAAGCTATCCTCTTATCCAAAATAAATAGAACTACTTTATCTAATCAAGGAGCTTTTGAGTGATTAGTTGTCCTGCTTTGCTGGCTGCTAGAAAATATCTTCATTTGAGTTGCCTTAGCTGATAATATTTCATTTGATATTCTTTAACACTGCTCTTTAACTCTGATACACTTTTGACTGATATTTCCACTGTTTTACTGCTATAAAAATATATCTTTTTGCAGTAAAAAATCAGCAGACTGTCCTTTTGTTTTACTGTTTCTTCTTGACTATTTTCAAGGTAATTTATTCACTATTTTACCTCTCATTTTCACATTAAATCTGTAAATGTTTCCCACTGTTCTTCACTGGGAGTTTTGAAATTTTTCAGCTTTCTAAAATTCTCATTTACCTCCGTATATTTAGCAAAATTGAGTTTGAAAACAAAGAGATGTTTGATCTCATGTTGTAGAAAAAACAAATCTTCAAAGTGTTGGAGGAGGAATTTACTTGTGGGAGTGCCTTGTGGCAATGGTTTACTGAATTGCTCCTTGGAAAATTATCTGATTTTCTTATCATAATATTTCTGGGGCATTAGTTTTTCATTGAAGACATGAATGTCTGGCAAGCCCTTTTGTCTTAAGTTTTTATATTTAACCATAAACTTTTTTATGGCAATGTTCATTGATTCACACTTTTCTTCTAGTTAGTTCATCAAATTCTTCTTTGTACCACTTTCTTAATCTGTAAAATGGTCTCTGTTCTATCCAATACCTGTAATTCTTCCAATTCTACTCTGTTATTGATGTTTAGGAATGTGATGAGTTTTAAAGCCTGAGCTAGCTTATCTGTTAACTCATCCTTGGTCTTCTGAATCTCTGCCTCAAATTCTAACAATAAGTCTCTCTGCTCATATATAATCTGAATTGAAGGCCATTGAGTGTGAATGGCCTCAATTATTTTTGTCCATAAATGATTCTTGAAAAATGAAATTTGTTTAGTGAATGTTAGCTCTTTTTGTAAGCCCTTGATTTTCTCCCCAAGTCTAATTGCCTTCTGCTCATGGGTTTTAGCATTTATTTGAGCTAACTTGTTTGTGGCTTAAAGATTTTCAATCATTTTCTTTACGCTATTTATTTCATTAGTTTTCAAGGATATTTCCTCCATAGCCTTAACAATTTGACCTGATCCATCTATTTGTTGAACCTGTGTTGTAGAAGAATCTGTGTTTGAAGCAGTAGTTGAACTCACTAGCACTGTAGTTGCCAGTGGTTCCTTTAGTGCTAGCTTTTCTCCCAATGTGGAAACCATTGTTGTGGTAATCACTGGTATAACTGAAGGAATGATAGGAGTGTCAATATCTCTCATAGTTTCCTTCTCTTGGACAAGCTGGTCCATTTGAGATTAAATTTCTTTGATATGAGCAGTTAGTTTAAGGATGAGCTTCATCATCTCTTCTTTTTCACTTTGCTCTTGAAGGATTTCTTTAGTCTGTGGATGCTCACTTTGAGGAAGCTTAAGCTGTTTCCTCAAAGCTGCAATATCATCATTCTTTTTCTTAATTAACAATTCTGCTGCTTGAACATTTGAGGGATCATATCCCACCTGTAAAATCAAATCCTCTAAGGCTTTCATCCTTAGGTATTTTTCATACAAAGATCCTTTCTCTAGCTTCATTTGATCATGCATGTTAATAATATTATTTTGCAACTTGGTAGCACTCATTGCCTTTGTCACCATAGTTGAATACAACATTTTAGAGCTATGTCTATGGAATTTAATTTGGTCTATCTCATGAACATTTTCAGTGTCTACTTAAAACTCCACCTTTTTATAATCTGCCACTGTCTTTGGTGTTGAATTAGTTGGTTGCAGAAATGACATAATCATTTTGTTGGCGGAATAGTCAAAGGCTGTCAGTAGCCTATTTTGATTCCCTGGTTTTTTCTTGAGAAATTGAGAATATATATATGATCTAATTTCCTCATTCTTTTGCTTTATCTGCATATATTTTTCCTTGATATCTAAGTATTTTTCCTCAGCTGTCTATGGGGAAGAGGCCTCCATATTTTGTTTCTCAATCATCTGAGTAT
Source organism: Pinus albicaulis (assembly GCA_034641835.2). Taxonomy (NCBI): domain Eukaryota; kingdom Viridiplantae; phylum Streptophyta; class Pinopsida; order Pinales; family Pinaceae; genus Pinus; species Pinus albicaulis. The sequence continues at coordinate 877,478,629 of CM076584.1, read as the reverse complement.
CATCTTTACCTGTTGTTTGATCTTTTTCAATCTATGCAATAGTTTCATTGATTATCACTGTAGCTTCATCAGTATTTACCTCTGGCTCATTTGTATCCTCAACATCAATTACCTTTTATTTCCCAATAGAACTGAATTTAAGCCTTTTATTATAAATCAACTTGAATTTTGTTTCTATAGTTGTTTCAGCTGTGTATGTTCCTTCGTCTCTACTTCTTTGGGCTGAAGTCTCTTGCTGCTTTACAACTTCCAGGGGTTGTGTTGTAACCATTTTTCCTGTTGTCTCTACATTAATGACTGTATCTATCAATGTGTTTTCCACCCATTCTTCTTGATTGGAAAAATTCTCAATCTCTAGCTTGGGCTCATGTATTAAGGGTGTAAGTTTACATTTTATCCTTAAATTGCTCAGGATCCCTTAAGGATCATATTTCCATGGAAAAATTTGTTGAAATTTGAATTCTACTAGTCTCTTTGAGATCTCTTTTTCTGCATCTCTGTTATTTATGATAAAAGGACCAATCTGATTCTTCAAATTGAATTGAGTCTTTTCCTTGCAGCTAAGAAGTTGATAGAGTCATAATTTAGAATCTGTATTAAATATTCCAATGCAAAAATTATCATGTTCATGTATTTTGGAAACTTACAAGGTAATAAGTTGGATCCAAAAATTATTATCTCTGTATGCTTTTCATAAAGAAATTAGTCTCCCATTTTATTCTGTTCTGATAGTTGTAAGATTCTCTTCATTTCTTCATTGACCCTGGGCTGCTCTGCTTTGTACAAAATATTCATTGCTGGATGGAGGAAAAGGTCTGAAAAATCTGTATAAGTGAATTCATTATTTTATTTCCTTAGCAAGGAAGTCCAGAAGACAATAGATAAAGGCTTACCCTCCAAGTCCATCTTTTGTAATGCAATTGGAAAATTGTCAGCTCTGAAGAATAAAAACAAGTGAAACAAGTAGGAAGAGTATCTGAAAACCCCTTCAGTGGGTAGTTTGGTCAGCTGATGATGAATATTGTCTACTATGAAACTGGCATAATAAAAAATGAGTGTTGGAGGTTGGCCTAGAGATAAGGTGGATAGAAAGCCAAGAATGGATTGATCAGTGAATCCATCTGTAAAGTATCCTAGTATAAAAGATAACATTTAAATAATATGCCTAGACCCTTTAGGAAATTTGGCAGTGGAATAAGGAGGGTTCAACTTAGGAATGTCAACATGGGAAGGCAAAAAGTCTTGAAATATCATAAAATTATTTGGGAAATCTAGGCTTAAGTACAACTGGGTCAAAAATTCTATAGAAAGGGGGACCAATTGAGGAACAGACTGTAATTGCAGCATTTGATTTATGGACTCTGCTATAATAGTAAAAAGGATTTCTCTGTCTGCATTAATAATGGCCCTTTGGTATGGTTTATAATGCTTTTTACACAGTCTAACAAGGTCTTGTCCAGGGTGGGTCAATGGAACTACATATTGGGGCAAATGAGTCTCCCAAATAGGCATTTCATCTTTGTCCAAGTACTTATCATAGCACCAATTATGTATTTCTAAAAGGTTGAATTCTACCACAGGGTTGACAATCTTGTAGTCCATATCAATCAATGGAAGGGTTTCTTCAGCAGCTACAGGTGGCTGGAGAGGATTTACTGATATAGTGGATTTAGCAGTGAGGGCTAGAGTAGCTTTAACATCTTTAGGGGTTACAGATTTAGGAGGTTGACTAAAAAAGTGGTTCTTTCAGACTTGGAACTTTCTGGGAAAAATTGGCCAGGGTTTGGCCTCTTTTTCGGGTTTTTTAGGTAATTTATTTGGTGAGTTCTTCTAATTGAAAGCCTAGTTATTTTACAGAAGGTTTTAAATGGAATTTTGTAGGTTTTAAATTGGTTGAAAAATACCTTAATTGCAGGTATTTGGCTTCTTGAAAGGTTATGAGGAAATCACGGTTGAATTTTAATTCTGGTTCGGATTGCTGGTGTAGTCGAATGGCTTTAATGGTCTTCAATGGGGAATCTATGGTCAATTTTGACTTTCTCTAGGTATAAGTCGATAACTTTGATCAAAAGGGTTTTTACCCAGTCAAGCTGAGTCTTTTAACAGTTTGAAACGGGCAAATAAACATCAGCAAAGGTATAACAAAGGTTTTAAACTTTGATTTTTAATTATCACTGATGCATTAAATGCAAGTCTCATCATATGGCGGGAGTGGTTTTTATTTTTAAATGTGAAACCGACAACAATTTTCATGTGGGGTTGAGGCGGTAAGCTGTTTTAACACAAACGAATGTGATCCAATAGAATACTGACATGTTGAGGGGGGAGGAATGGGTAAAACCACCCATTTCGCGCTCGATTGGTGTTGGAATGGGCATTTGATTTTTCTGCGCGATATTTATTTCGCGCCGTTAGATCTTGTGATCGGGAGCGAAGGGTGAGGATCTGTTTGAAAGCTGTGGGCAATCAAAGGTGGGACTGGGGCTAAGGTTAAGCGGGTGTTTAAAGTGTTAAAATATTTATAAAACATGACTTTTACCAATGTTTCGATATGACGGCAGATATAAGGATGGTTAAAGGAATATAATGGGGGTTAAATGTATATGTGGCATGTTGCATAGATAATGGGTTATTAATATAAAACATGAGGCTTTATATGTCGTGGAAAATATAGATAGGGGTGGGGTTTAATGTTTATTTAAAAATAAACCTTAGCTTATTTTATTTAAACATTGGATTAGAAATATGTGAGGAGGAATGACTTTGTTTGCACAAGGCAGAGTTTAGCATGATGGTGCTCCCAAGCTTTTAAACCTTTATAAAATGACAAAATATCACTCAGAAAATTAGGCTAAAACATTGATGAGTGGGGTAAAACTCTTTGGTGCGATTATTATATTATATAGCTTTAAACCTTGTGAATGGTTTAACAACTATAGGGGGCAGGATATTTAATTAATTTTAGTTTTAGACCAAAGGGTGTTTATTTGGGTTTTTAATTCAGCATGTGCATATTAACTTTGGTCTAAAAACTTTATAATAGTCGGTTTTAGGGGATATTTTAGATAAAGGGAACTATATAGATGGGATAAGGTATTTTTAGGGAATTAATAAAGTAAGTTAGAAGTTAATATGACAAGGTGGGATGAAATACACAAAAATACACTAAATGACCAAGTAGATTGAATAAATAAAAGCATAGCTTATTATTTCATCATTTCACCAATTTACTTAGGATAGAGTGTTTTTTGAGGGTTTTTGTATTTTTTATGAATGAAGGAAGTTAATTAAATGAGATTTTAAGCTTCATTAAGTAAGAAGGATTCTTTACTTATGAATATGACTTAAATGTATGAATGAGGGATAAATAATGGTAAAGGGGATTTTATCATAAGAATTCAACATTTTCCACTATCCAGTCATTGAGCCTTGGGTCCGGTCCCAAAAAAAGTCAGAGAAATGCTCTAAGCCTCTTTGACTGGAAGTATAGAATACTGAATACCTACAGGGGGAGGGAAATTAGTGATTTTTTCCTAGTGATGAATATTACATGTTTTTCCCACTTCTTTCTACCTACCCAACATTACTCTAACATTTTTTCTTCCTTTTAGCAGGTGCATTTAAGCTTGCTACCTTGAAACATTTTATTCTTTTGAAAGCATAAAACTATCTAAAACTACCTTATTTCATCTGAGGGCTCAGATTAAACTGATGAGATCCTCATTATTGTCTACCTATCTACTGATTTGTCAGGATTAAACTGTCTGACAAAACTTTATTCACTATCTAAAACATGGAAATTGAAAACATGACAAGTCAAGTTTAGATAGTTTAACTCATCATGGATTATGGAATTTATTGACACTCTGCCATAATCATTTTCAAAAAGTAAAAAGTATTGGCGTTTGGACTTGTACACTTTCATGTTTTATTTTCATCCTTTTTCTTTTGGGGTCTATATTTTTTAAGTCCTTTGATCTTTCTTTTAGGACTTTTTACCCTCTTTTTGATTTTTGATTTTTGATTTTTTCAAAATATGGGAAAAAACTTGTAGAAAGCAAGGTATGTACATATTTTACAAGACTATCAAAAATCAATTCAAAATTATGAATCTCATGGGACCTTAACAATAGCTTCACATGGGGATGGCATTTCTTGGTGAAATGTCAAGAACTCTAAGACTAGTAGCCTTCAATTTTGACCATGATGATCAAGTAATTTTCTTTTGTTTTCTGCAAAAAACTCATATTTACGTCACTTTACCCTTCAAAGCTTAGGGTCTTCTCTCAGGGCTTCAACTTTGAAAAAAAAAAAATATCCAATCCAATTTAAACTTCAATGGATATTTACAATGATTTAAAAAGTAACTGGGAATAACTATTGGTTAACTCAGAAGAATAATAGTGTTTGATCATTCTATCATTAATTGGTCCTTCTTGAATATTTGTTCCATCCAAATCTTTGATGAAGAAAGAATTGTTACCCCTATATCCATAAATTACATAAGGTCCTTTCCATAGAAAGTCAAACTTCCCATGCTTACCTTTGTCCTCTCTCTTGGAATCCCACTTTAACACTTGATCTCCAATGTAAAATTCATCTTCTTTACTTCTTTTATAAATTTTTTTCTTGATTTTATCATAAATGACTTGGGATTTCTCATATACTTCTTCCCTTGTTTGTTGTAGATGAATAGTTTGATTTATCCTCCTTTGTATATCATTGATTTCCACTTGTGATTCTTGAATTATCTTCATTATTGGGACACCTAAGGATGATGGGAAAACTGCATCCATCCCATAAAAAATTTGATAAGGAGAAGTGCCAATTGATTTTTTGGTGGTAAGTCTATCTGCCCATAAGGCATAGACTAACTTTTTATTCCAAGTCTTTTTTTTTATCTTCAAGTAAATTTTTGATGATATTTACAAGGATTTTATTTGAATATTCAGCTAGGCCATTACCCTGAGGGTAATAAGCAGTAGAGTGGTCTAGGGAAATATGATACTTGTGACAAAAGGCAATCATTTTCTTAGATTTAAATGTTGTTTCATTATCAGTAATTATTTTCTGAGGGCATCCAAATCTAGATAAAAGGTTGTTTTCTATGAAAGAAATAATGTCTGTGTCAGTGGCTTGTTTGGTAGGAATGGCTTCAATCCACTTAATAAAGTAATTTATGGCATTAAAAATCCACTTATGTTGGCCAGAGGATGGGGGGTGAATTTCTCCAATGAAGTATAACCCCCATTGTTGAAATGGCATCTCAGTTGAAATTGGTTTTAAGGGTAAAGGTAACAATTTCTTTTTTCCTTCAAAATTTTTACATTTGTGACATGAAGTAACAAATTTCTTAACATCAAAAAATAAGGTAGGATAGTAAAAACCAGTTCTAAGGATCTTATCTACAATACTTTTCTAGTATAAATGCCCTCCACAGTCACCTGCATGAAATTCTTCAAGAATTTTGTCAGCTTCTGCTTTTAGTAAACAATTTAGTAATATTCCACTATGTTCTTTCCAAAAAATCACATTATCTAAAATACAAAATCTCATTGCTTTAAGTTAAAGAAATCTGGCTTTTGTTCTTGATAATCCAGGAGGAGCTTGTAAGTTTGTAAGTACAAAGATAATATCTGAGTACCAAGGTAAATCTAGAAAGACTTCACTAATGAATGGAGTCGCCATCTCTTCTTGGTCATCAATCTGAGCAATAAAATTTATGTCTAATGCATTGCAGTTGGATTCAACCATCAATTTGGCTAATCCTTGTCCTTTAATGAGTTTTGTTGGTTTGATTTCTATGTCATATTCTAGGATAGTGGAAATCCACTTACCTCTTCTTCCATCAGGGCCATCCTGAGTAAGAATGTCTTTAACTATTGAATTAGGGACATAGGAAATTATGTGGGAATAGAGAATGTAAAATCTGAAATCTTTTATAGCTTTAACCAAGGCTAAAACACATATTTCATTAAATTTGGAAGTTTTCCGTCAATCTAGAATTTAGAAATTTTAACTAGATTGACTTTTTTCAAAATGTGGAATTATAAAATCACTTAGTTTACTAATTTTAATGTAGATATTCACCATTTTTTGTGAAAATTTTATCATGGTAAACTATATAAAACAAATTTATATAAACTTGCAAAAGAAAATATTTCACATCTTAATCTTGGATTCCTTACATTATCTCTTTTAAGACTTTTTAGGGTTTGTACTAAAAGCTAAATTTGTTAAAGTTATCATATGAAAATAATGTTGTGTATGTTACTATTATTAACTTTATGAAAATAACGTTGTGTATGTTACTATTATTAACTATATGAAAATAATGTTGTGTATGTTATTATTATTAACCCATTTAATTATAATCTGATATAGTAAATGTCATGTATGTGTTAAGTTACGATTATTACTAAGACAAGGTTGGCACAATTTATAAGTCTATCACCTTTGCAACACTTGTAATATGGTTGAAGATGAAAAACCCTCTTAGATCATCTAGTTTATACATTTCAAAATATTTGTGGCGCTACCAACCTTTTTTATCTTTTAACTAAACAAAATTATGATGATCTTGAAACACTTATTTTAATGCTTTTTGAGCATAGCAATAAAATTCTAAAGAATTTTGAGTAGTATATTTATGGCTTATTATATACCATATTTGGCCTTAGTGGATGATAATCATCATTCTCACCATCATCATTACATACTATTGTAGGAAGTTTGAACCATTTTAGAGTTGAGAGGATAAAATATTTTTTTACGATTAATTTAAATGTTGAATGAGTAGTAGTATAATTTATTTGTTATTTATTATTTGTACTTTTGTGTTAAAAACTAAGTTAATTTAGACTTGATGAATAATAGATTAATATGCAAGATATATTAAGTATAAAGGTATTTAATGACAAATTAACATAGTAATGTGTCCAATATATACCAGCATAGATCCATCTTAAATACCGATTTAACATGAGCCTGGAGGGATAAAATGTTGAATGAGAGTAGTAGTATAATTTATTTATTATTTATTATTTGTACTTTTGTGTTAAAAACTAAGTTAATTGAGACTTAATGAATAATAGATTAATATGCAAGATATACATTAAGTATAAAGTTATTTAATGAAAAATTATCACACTAATAGATACATATTCAAGTTCAACCTAAAGGGATCAAATTTCTTCATGTGCAAACATTTTTAGAGTGCAAAATACAATGTGTTACTTTTCATTGTTTAATTTGTATTTTTGAATGCTAAATAGAGTACATATAAGACCAAACAAAATTTTTAACCATAAATACTTAATTCTTTTTCTATATATAGTTATATATGAAGTTGATATCGACATAAATTAGTTAAAATAGATCTTCAAATAGTTTATTTGAATCCCTCGCTGAAATATTTTTGAAAAATAAAAGATTTAAACATATTTACTTCTAATTACTTTACAACATATTCATTTTTTCTTTAATTATATTCGAACGTACACATCCCCTTATACTAGGTTTTAGAATGAGCCTCGCCTCTCGACTCAATTACTAATCATTTTAATTATCAAAATCAATGATGCATTAGAATAGTAACAAAGTTATACAATTTGATTATTTTCAAATACAAGAGGAAAGAGAGAAAATTGACTAAACTATTTATTACAAATGTTTAGTTTTTATTCCTAGAGTGTTTAAGGATATTATATTGAAAAGAACATATTGACATTCATCTAAAACTTAGATTACTTACATTATTTCTATTATCATTAATATTTACATTTATGTATTAAATTTGACTCGTGAACAATATATTTTGTAAAAACATTATTACCTATAAAGTTATTTAACAATATATTAATATTGTGTTTCTTACTATTCTTAACCATTTTAAATTGACACTAACTACTTTTCCTATGTTGAGTACAAATTTATTATACTAGTACAATGTTTTCACCACTTCAAAATCTATAAGAGGAAATATTTTATAAGTTTAGTTGTGTTGTTCAATGATCAAAATAAATTTTTTTATAAATTAGAGTGCAACAAAACAAAAAAATTGATTTATATCAATTATAATAAGAAATATTAAGGAAAACTCACTTCAAACATTATTACAAGTTTCTATCATTTTTTCATTAAGTGTTTAAATGGTTTATATTAAATAGAATACTAATTAGCTACTCCACTATTGTTTTAATAGACCAAGTTTAGAAGATTTTATTTTTAACTGCATTATTGAATTTGATTAAGCATATTTGATATGGTGAGAAGTGGTGTTGGTCAAACAAAGCTTTGAAAACTTAAATACTTTATGGCACTGACATGTCATTTGTATCACTACATGATTACATTTAAATACTAAATAATATAAAACTCCTCCAAAAATAATATGAAGAGAATATTTGATATACAACAAATATTTAGAAGTGGTGTTGGTCAAACAAAGCTTTGAAAACTTAAATGTTTTATGGCACTGGCATGTCATTTGTATCACCACGTGATTACATTGAAATACTAAATAATATAGAACTCCTCCAAAAATAATATGAAGAGAATTTTTGATATACAACAAATATTGAAAAGTGTGTCTGAATGTATATTAATAGATCCTTCAAAAAAAAATTATAGTCAAACTTACACATCCCCTCATACTAGGTTGTAGAATGAGCCTCACCTCTTGGCTCAATTACTAACTATTTTAATTATCAAAATCAATCATGAATTATAATAGTAACAAAGTAATACAATTTGATTATTTTCAAATACAAGTGGAAAGAGAAAAGTGACTAAACTATTTATTACAAATGTTTAGTTTTTATTCATGTAGTGTTTAAAGATATTATATTAAAAAGAACATATTGACATTCATCTAAAACTTAGATTCCTTACATTATTTCTATTATCATTAATATATTTATGTATTAAATTTTACTTGTGAATAATAGATTTTGTAAAAAGATTCTTAGCTATAAAGTTATTTAACAATATATTAATATTGTGTTTCTTACTATTATTAACCATTTTAAATTGGGACGAACTACTTTTCCTATGTTGAGTACTAATTTATTATACTTGTACAATGTTGGCACACTTCAAAATCTATAAGAGGAAATATTTTATAAGTCTAGTTGTGTTTTTCAATGATCAAAATCATTTTTTTTATAATTAGAGGGCAACAAAACAACAAATTTGATTTATATCAATTATAATAAGGAATATTAAGGAAAACTCACTTCAAACATTATTACAAGTGTCTAAATTTTTTTCATCAAGTGTTTAAATGGTTTAAATAGAATATTAATTAGCTACTCCATTATTTTTTTAATAGACCAAGTTTAGAAGATGTTGTTTTTAGGTGCATTATTGAATTTGATTATATCCATATTTGATATGGTAAGAAGTCATGTTGGTCAAACAAAGCTTTGAAAACTTAAATATTTTATGGCAGTGTCATGTCATTTGTATCACCACATGATTACATTGAAATGCTAAATAATATAAAACTCCTCCAAAAATAATATGAAGAGAATATTTGATATACCAAATATTGAAAAGTGTGCTTGAATGTATAGTAATAGATCCTTCAAAAAAAAAATACATTCATGAATCATGTAAACCTAATCTTAAGATATTCGCTTAAGTAGGTCAAGAACAGCTTCTACGCCATATTTATTTATCATGGTCTTCTTGCAATGTTCTTTCTTTGGCATCCATGCCCACAGTGTGGTATTAATTGGAATAGAGCCAATTTTTGTGTCATCAGGATTTGGTATCCAATATTTCTCTAAAAAATTTCCATTTTATTTCCCTGAAATAGGCTTCCGCCAATCAACCTTTACATGAATATTCTCACTTTCATTATACCTAAAGATATTTGAGATGGATTTTGCCATCCATATCATCTCTCCTGCATCCTCATTTCCTGATCTAACTGGAAACATCTTTCCTTTCTCAACATCAATCTTTGGATTGAATTTTGGCTTTGGCTTGTTGCATTTGGGTCCAACATATACTGGTTCATCTATTGCATTATCAGAATCTTCATCCATAATACTTGAGATTACATGGAGCGCATCACGATCAACATCAACAATGTGCCTTGCCTTGGGCCAGAAATCCTCAAAAGATGAATCACTTCTATCTATTATTATATGATCATTATAGATTCCATCTAATGTATCAAGAACTCTTTCCCAATACACTACTTTATTTTTTCCATTCCTCAGTAACAATTGGTGAATCCTCATTCCCGATAGTGTCTTTCCACATTTTTATGTACAATGGTATCCCTTACTTTAGTTATTTGAAATAGGCATCATTATTTTTGGAAGATAATAAAGATGGATTCCCTATGGAAATTATAGGTTGACCTTCATCATCTATATTCCATAACTCAGCTGGTTCTAACCACTCAATATCTCTAATGGATTCTTTGTACCTTAGTACTGGAATATCATTGAGTACAAGAAATTAGAAGTATTCAACATTAAGATGTCCAACTAGTGCATTTTTTCCCTCCTTGATGTATCCATTAAGGAAAATTTGAAGCCATAGACCTTGTCAATAAGTGTAGGTGGAAACACCCGATTTTCTTCAATTATGCGATATGTATCCATCATTTCAGGTAAAGAATATATGTTTTTAGTTTTTAGGTTGGAAGAAATTATTCTATAGGTTCCATATATGCCTTCATGGGTGTGCCACACAAGCAAGAATCCAACCTCAATAGTGATGAAGACACCAAGAGCAGTTAAAAGTGATAAAAACATGAAAAGATAGTGATTCTTATTATCACTTGCTGCATTGTCCAACTGTAACAATAAATGTGGAGGAAGAGCTTTAAAATCAACATTTTGACTCTTTGATCTTCCATGAGATATAAAATCATCCTTGTAAACTTGAAGTTTTGAGTAAATAGAGGTGTCAAGTAATGCATTTGTAAGTGGGTTTCTTGAACTTCCACTCTCATAAAGTTGATCGCCTTACATATCAATTTGTGGGTCTTCAAGGTCCATTAAGCACTTTTCAAGGGATGTAATAGTAAATTGTGATCCCATATGTACAAATGGTAGGGAGAAATGACCAAAACCTCATGTCTTATGCCCATGTGTTAGCATACCTATCAATGACAAACCTAAATTTGTTCCTACAATAGATTTTTATTTGACATGTAGCCTTGGGATTGAAGTCTTTGTTTTATCCATTTGATCGTGGATAATGCTCAAATACTCCTTTGGAAACCGCTCTGATATAATTCTATGGGAATAGTAGCAATATCTTCCACACATAACAATCTTGTTATGTTTGTTCAGCCTACCTCGTGCCTTTTCTTCCAACTCTTTTGTAGTCGTTGACTTCATCTATGATTTCAACACAATACATTCATTTCATTTATTGAAGTTGGTGTTCTTTGAAAATGCCACATCTCGAAACTTAGTATTCCATATCTTGCTCATTATTGACTGTGATATTGATGGGTAATTAAGATTTTGAAGAGCTTCATTGATCTCTTTTAACAAATAATTTTGTGTGTAATTCGAAGGAAGCAATCTTAAAGGAGCAGATGTTCCATATTCTTCAACTTGACGTGTTTGGTTTGGTGAAAAATCTGAATTATCCATCACAATTTTGTGCAATATTTCTATGGTTGCCATAATGTGTCCTCGTGCTTTGCATATGTTGGTGTTACCATGAATAGCTTTGATCTGTCCATGTTGGAAATAATGTTGGTAGTTATAGAATGTGCTTTGAGGAATCTTATGTATCTTATACCATGCTTTCTTACAAATAATATTCACATTAAATCTCATGTCCTTTACATTTCTAGCAAAAGGTGGTAGGCCATGGCCATGGCTCCTTGACATGACTATGTTTGAGATGAGTGAATTCAAGACAAATTCTGTAATACCATTTTTATTTATGTTTCATACCCCTTCTAGCACCTGCAATGGCCTTCCTATCCACATGTTGAAAACAAAAATTTCTACAACATACATCTGGTACCAAAGTCGAATTTCTTTCTCTTCATCTATTTTTGTTTGAAATTTTGCAATTTTTGTTGTAGCCATAACTCATTTATTCCTTTTATATGGCCTTGTTACATGCATATCAATTGATTTTATATCTTTTTCATTACAAAGATACCCAACCCATTTGTTTAAGGGATTTGTGTCCTCTATAACATCCCATATCACAAGTTCCTTGGGTGGCTTCTTGAAGTTTTCCTTAACCCTTAATATCACACTGTTGTTGTCCACCAACTTATTTATTGACCATCTAAACAAGCAATGTATAGACTTATCCCCAATTCTGCATATTTCACAATTTCCATCTATCTCTTAAAAAAAAAACACCAAACTCCATTTCACCTAGTGTTTCACCTTCAACAATGTCATCCTCGCGGACATTAACTAACATTCCGTTGGCAATGCACATGCTTGTTACCATGCATTCATGTGTAAGAGAAACCTTTGTACATATGAATCTAACCCTATCATGGGGAATATTTATGGCATGATCATGACAGTGAGGTTCCAAATCTGATTCTGGCCAAATCTCATAAGATTCCAATGCACCCCCTAGTGTATGCTCAAATCTTGTTGGATGTGGTAGAGAAACATCTTGTTTTAAAAACTTCTCAATTTTAACCACTATGCATCCTTTCTTTACCATCTTTCCATGCACTTTATGCCCAAGCTCTGTATTGCATATGGAGTCCTCACCCACCTTCACTCCATGTTGCAGAAGATCTGCCTTGTCTCCAATAGAAAATGTAGAAGAAACATTTGCACCTGTAAACGAATATAAATAAGGATAGTATTTACTAAAAATAAAAGTATTATACTATCAATAATATTTGAACATGTGCTTCAATATTTTGATTTACCTATGTTGTGCCTCAAATCCATGATATTTGATGCATGGATTCCCCCTTCATCAATATCCTCCCCAATCAAATGTGGTTGAGTGACATCAATTATCAAAATTGAAACATAACATGCATTAACCCTTTCTCCGAAATTAAAAGTTCCAGACTCTATAGATTCGACCCTTCCTAGCCCAATGACTTGATCATTAATAAGGAGATCAACACAACCCCCTTTTGCTATATTTTCCATTCTATCTTGTACCAATTCTGTAACAACAATTAATCCATGAATTGTAATTAAAAGGTTGAACCATGTAAAGTGTGATTTTATATTTTCGCAAAAACACACAAATTTCAAAAAATTAATATAGATGCAATAATTTAAATAGTATGGTAGTCATATTGTATGTAATGAAACATTGTTCCCCACCATCTAGTGCCTACTACCAAAAATTACTTTACATGCAAATTACACAAAAACATACATGAATACCATGCAATTATAGATGTAGATAGTATCATAGAATGACAAATATCAGCTCATATCAAACCACCAAGTTCCTATTTAACTTCAGAAATGACACTTGTAGTCTTAATGCATATGTATGAATAATGATCATAAGAAATTTGTAGAAGTTGAAGAACCAAAACATGGTTCATTGGAAAATATAAGAAATTCCAAGATTGATGCTACATAAGATGTCTAAAAGCCCCATGAAAAGGGGAAATGAATTTTTCACTTAGGGAGGATGTTTGATGTTTGAACTTGATAATAAAAAGCCAAACTTGAGGTTTTCTTCCAAATAAAGAATGACAAATATTAGCTCATATCAAACCACCAAGTTTCTATTTAACTTCAGAAATGACATTTGTAGTCTTAATGCATGTGTATGAATAATGATCATAAGAAATTTGTCGAAGTTGAAGAACCAAAACATGGTCCTTTGGAAAATCTAAGAAATTTTGAGATTGATGCTACATAAGATGTCTAAAAGCCCCATGAAAAGGAGAAATTATATTTTCACTTAGTGAGGATGTTTGATGTTTGAACTCGATAATCAAAAGCCAAACGAGAGGTTTTCTTCCAAATAAAAGTTTTGGTATTGTCAATACTAGATAATTCTCATTTTTATTCTAAAAGAAAATATATTTCATTTTACAAACCTTTAGTTCCAATGTTAGCACTCCCTACCTATACATATCTAAGGACATACTATTTAGGATGGATACAAAGGGATGTTAACTTTAGGTCCTTGAAAAGTGTAGATTTGAGTTTTCATATATTTTTATGTTGATGAGGAAGAGTCTTATCTTATGCATCGAAACATTAGTGAAATTTTTTTTGGAAGTTCATAACTATACAACAAAATAGAGAGAAAAACAATACATGTTAAAAAATTGTGCTTGATACTTTAAAGTTGCATACATTTGCATTGGAAGCAAAATATAGTATACTTCAATAATACATTTATTCATAAACTTCAAAATTATACAAAGATCACATTATTCTCCATGGATCAAATAATTATGATTGAATTATTGTGTTTGTGCCAAAAGGAAAGCTATACCATTATCATTCGTTCCAACTCAAGCACAAATGTAGTGCGAACAACAACATATATCTATATTCAATCCTTTTTCACTATCATTGATCTCCATAAATTGTTCCAAATTCAATAAAAGGGCACATCAAAAGTTATACCTCTAACGATTGTGATTATTGAGACAATGTCACCCCTAGAGCATTGGCTGCATAACTGTAATGTTGTCTAGAAGAAAGCTAGTAATCACTAGGTATCCTTCTTGCATAATCACAAATGCACTGCCAAGAACAATATCAGAGCACTAACCTTGGTGAGGGTGAAATCTTAATAGTTTTCCATTTGGAACAAGAACAAATAAATCTAGTGCATGCTATAATTCCTTCTAACACAAATACAAGCACATTTCCAACAATAATGTTGCATTGTGATAAAATCTAATGGATGCAAGATTTAAATATAACGGATGCAAGATTTACTTCTATCACAAACACAAACACATTTTCAACAACAACATTGCAAGATGAAGGAAATTTAACACATTATAACCTTCCTTTTAGCATAAAAAAAAACATATTTCTAATAACAACATTACATTATGAAGGAAATATAGTGTGTGCTAGCTTTCCTTCTATCACAAGTAGAATCCCATTCCGAACAACAACATTGCACCTCAAATGAAAGCTAACAATAAATATCATTCCTTCTACAACAAACATACGCATGTTTCTAGAAGCAACATTACATGGTCAAATAAATCTAGCACATGCTAGATTTCCTTCTAACACAAACACAAGCACATTGCCAAAAACAATATTCTAAGGCGAAAGAAATCCACCACATGCCTAAATCTCCTTCTAGCGTAAATAGAAGCATGTTACTCACAAAAACATTGCAAAGTAAAAGAAATCTTACACATTCTAGAGTTTCTTCTAGCACAAACACAATCACAGTGCCAGAAACAACATTGCAGGGTGGAAGATCTCTAACCTATGCTTGATTTACTTCTAGCACATTGCCAACAATAACATTGTAGGAAAAATGAAATCCAATGCATTATCGAATTCCTTCTAACACAAACACAAGTACATTTCCAACAATATTGCATTGCAAAAGAAATACAATGCACGTTATATCTCATTCTAGCAGAAATACAACCATGTTGCCAACAACAATATTGCATTGCGAAACAAATCTATTGCATACCAGATTTTATTCTAGTACAAACAGAAGCACGTTGCTAACACCAATATTGCATTGCAAAAAAAAACTAGTGCATTCTAGAATTCCTCCCACCATACACAAACATATTGGCAACATCAATATTGTAGGGTAAAAAAATCTATATCATGCTAGATTTTCTTCTATCACAAACATAACCATATTTCCAATGACAATATTGCAAGGTGAATTAGATCTAACATGTTATTTGTACTTATATCTCAAACACAAACATGTCACCAATAAGAACATTGCAAGGTGAATGAAATATAACATGTGCTAGTTTTCCTTCTCTCACAAACAAAAGCACATACCAATATTGTAGGGTGAAAGAAACATACCACATATTAGATGTGTTTCTAGAACAAACAATCATATTGTCAAAAATACCTTATGCAAGACAAGAAATATGGTGTGTGGTAGATTTCCTTCTAGCACAAACACAAACACATAACATTGTAGGGGTTAAGAATCTAGCGCATGGCAGATTTTGTTATAGCATGAACACAAACATATTACCAGCAACATTCTGGGGAAAAAGAAATCTAGCACATGCTATATTTCCTTTTAGCACAATCACAAGCAAATTTCCAATAACATCATTGTGGTGAAGGACATATGGTGCATACTAGATTTCCATCTAGCACAACCAATTGAATTTCCAACAACAACATTGCAATGTGAAAGAAATCTAGTGCACACTAGATTTCATTTTAACAAATATACAAACACATTGTCAATAAGCTCATAGAAGGGTGAAAGAAATCTAATGTATGCTAGATTTCCTTCTAGCACAAACACAAACACATTACAACATTTCTAAATAAAAGAAATCTAGCACATGGTGGATTTACTTCTAGCTCAAACAAAAGCATATTGTCAACAACCACATTACAGTGAAAAAGAAATCTAGTGCGTGCTAGATTTCTTTCGAGCCAAAATTGAAGCATGTTGCAAATAAAAGCATTGCAAGGTGAAGAAAATTTGACACGTGCTAGATTTATGTATAGCACAAACACAAGCACACAACAACATTGTAGGGTGAAATAAATCTAGTGTGTTAGATTTTCTTTCAGCTTAAACAAAAGTACATTGACAACAACAACATTGCATGGAAAAAGATATCTAGAACAACTTCTATCACAAACACAAGCACATTTCCAATAACAACATCACAAGATAAAATAAAATTAATGCATGTTAGCTTTACATGTAGCAAAAATACAAGCATACTACCAACAACAACATTTCATGCCAAAATAAACCTAGCGCATGTTATATTTCCTTCGAACACAAACACAAGCACATTGCCAAGGTGAAGGAATCTAACACGTGCTATATTTCCTTCTATAATAAACAACCAAATTGACAACAACAATATTGTAGAGCAAAAGAAATCTAGCACAACTTCTAGCCCAAACACAAACACATTTCCAATAACATTGCCAAGGTGAAGGAAATCTAACATGTGCTAGATTTCCTTCTATCATAAACAACCAAATAGACAACAACAATATTGCAGAGCAAAATAAATCTAGCATAGTTTCTAGCCCAAACACAAGCATATTTCCAATAACAACATTGCAAGGTGAAAGAAATTTAATGAGTGTTAGTTTTCTTCACATTGCAATAAAAACATTCTAGGGAAAAAGAAATCTAGCACATGCTAGATTTCCTTTTAGCACAATCACAAGCACATTGCCAATAAAATCATTGCGGTGAAGGACATATGGCGCATACTAGATTTCCATCTAGCACAAACAATTGAATTGCCAACAACAACACTGCAACGCATATACAAACACATTGGCAATAAGCTCATAGAAGGGTGAAAGAAATCTAATGTATGCTAGATTTCCTTCTAGCACACACACAAACACATTACAACATTTCTAGATAAAAGAAATCTAGCACATGGTAGATTTACTTCTAGCTCAAACAGAAGCATATTGTCAACAACCACATTGCAATGAAAAAGAAATCTAGTGCATGCTAGATTTCTTTCGAGTCAAAATTGAAGCATTTTGCAAATAAAAACATTGCAAGGTGAAGAAAATCTAGAACGTGCTAGATTTACGCATAGCACAAACACAAGCACACAAAAACATTGTAGGGTAAAATAAATCTAGTGTGTTATATTTTCTTTCAGCATAAACAAAAGTATATTGGCAATAACAACATTGCATAGAAAAAGATATTTAGAGCAACTTCTATCACAAACACAAGCACATTTCCAATAACAACATTGCAAGATAAAATAAAATTAATGCATGTTAGCTTTACAAGTAGCACAAATACAAGAATACTACCAACAACAACATTTCATGCCAAAAGAAACCTAGCACATGTTATATTTCCTTCGAACACAAACACAAGCACATTGCCAAGGTGAAGGAAATCTAACACATGCTAGATTTCCTTCTATAATAAACAACCAAATTGACAACAACAATATTTTAGAGCAAAAGAAATCTAGCACAACTTCTAGCCCAAACACAAACACATTTCCAATAACATTGCCAAGGTGAAGGAAATCTAACACGTGCTAGATTTCCTTCTATCATAAACAACCAAATAGACAACAACAATATTGTAGAGCAAAAGAAATCTAACATAGTTTCTAGCCCAAACACAAGCATATTTCCAATAACAACATTGCAAGGTGAAAGAAATTTAATGAGTGTTAGTTTTACACGTAGCACAAATACAAGTACACTACCAACAACAACATTGCATGCCAAAATAAATCTAGTGCATCCTATATTTTGTTTTAACACAAACACAATCACATTGCTAGTAAGAACATTCCAAGGTGAAGGAACTCTAACACATGTTAGATTTCCTTCTATCATAAAAAACCAGATTACCAACAATAAAATTGCATTGTGAAAATTCCTTATAGCATGTCGATAAAAATATTGCAAGGTGGAAAAAATGTAAGGTGTGCTAGTGCTAGAAATATTGAGAGGGGGTTAAATCAATATTTCTATACAATTGTTATATTATGCCAGTTAAAATGATAAGTTAAACCAAAACACAAGATGTGCAATAAGAAAATAATTTTATTAATGAATTTGAGGACTCTAAAAACCCAAGCTCCAACTTGTACAACAAATTATTTAACTCCTTCATGGGTTCAACCCTGAATGAGGAATCTAATATTCAACTACAAATCCAAGCTCCAACCTTGTATGACGACTCCAATCCTCTATGGATCCAACCCTCTTAGTTTGCTTCAATCCCTTAAGGCGACTTCAATACAACTTCAAGCCTTCATAAAAAATTTCAAATACTTCTAAAAAATGTATCCAAGATACGTCTGGAAATCTACCTCTACAAAAACTTCATGTCCGCTTCAGCAAAATTTTTATGGTTGCACCAAAAAAACATGTCTTCAAGTGTTGATCTTCAACTATGCTCCAATGATGACTACTCCAACAAAACAAGTCTTTGAGTCCTGGTCTTCAACTATACTCCAAGGGTGATTGCTTCAACAAAACAACTCTTCAAGTGTTGATCTTCAACTATGCTTCAAGAGTGACTATTGTTTCAACAAAGGCTTGAAGAATGCTCAATTAATGTCATCGTGCATGCACTATACTGTCAACTCAAAACATGCTCAAAGTATGTTACCATTTTATCATTCGATGAAGGTGTCTCTTAGGCTCTTCATGTGTACTTTAAAGAATGTTCTTCGATCTGCAAGGATTGCTTTACTTTTGTTTCAAATCTGACTTGATATGTTGATCAAGCCTCCTAAGGTGTAATATTCCTAATGGAAAAAAATAACAGTGATAACAAAAACATGCAATAAACCCAACAAAATTTTTTTTTAGCAAACGCCCATAAAACATAAATGTTCCAAAAAAATCAAAATGGGAAATTTTTTATAAGATCTTGTTGGAGTACAATAAAAAATAGAAAATAAAAATAAAAATAAAATGTGCACCCTGGCTTTCACAAGGCAAGCTACAAGTCTCAGGTGGATGTTTTATCAATGCCAAACTGTTGCTGGAAATTTCCCACTAAAAATATGCATTGGCCTTGTGATTTTTACGCTGTTGGTTGTGTTGATACCCTGATTTTCCCCATCCTAATTGCTCAGAAAAAATATAATAAATTAGTCATGGAATCTTTGTCAAAAACCCAGAAAAACCCAGAAAGGGTTTGCCCTAGTTTTCATGCTCCAAAAATGGCCCCAAATTCCTTGACCCTCCTATAAGTGCAGAAAAATTAGAACTGTGACTGAAGTTAGAATTAATGTCCCAAAATAACTGGAAAATTCTTCTCGATTGCACCCCAAACCAACCCCAAGAAACCCAGCTCCCAAAATCCCTTTACAAGCCACCCCGCAATTGTGCATCCATAATGATTGTGCAGTTTTTGGGTAAGATGATGTAGTTTCTCCTCCGGAAAATCAATTTGAAGTTGTATATTGAATTCTACCCTTGCAAATATTCCTCCTTTTTCCTAGAATTGACCAAAAATTACTTCGACAATGTTGCAGCTCCCAAATCTAGCTTTTCCTCCTCAACTCTCTGCGTGGCCTCTTGAACTCTTCAACTATGCTTCAAGAGTGACTGTTGTTCCAACAAAGGCTTGAAGAATGCTCAATTAATGTCATCATGAATTCACTCTACTATCAACTCAAAATATGCTCAAAGTATGTTATCATTTTATCATTCGATGAAGGTGTCTCCTAGGCTCTTCTTGTGTGCTTTAAAGAATGACCTTCGATCTGCAAGGATTACTTTATTTTTGTTTCAAATATGACTTGATATGTTGATCAAACCTCTCAAGACATAATATTCCTAATGGAAAAATTAACAGTGATAACAAAAACATGCAGTAAACCCAACACAATTTTTTTCAACAAACACCCATAAAACATAAATGCTCCTGTAATGTTCCTAAATTAGCTCCAGCTAAAAGGAACATTAATTTTGTCTTGTTTATTTTGCATTTCATGTATTGATGAATAAATTGTAAAGGAGGACATGTAAAACTCTTGAAAATCAAGAATAAATCAATGCCTATGTGAACAGAGATATATCTGGGCTATGTAAATAAACTCTTGCAGGTGTGAAAGGGTCTAAATCACAAGGGTGGATCCTATTTGACCAAGTCAACAGTGCAGTCTAGATGCATTAAACCTCCTTAAGGGACAACACAGTTCTAGAAGGAGCTTCTAAATGTGAAAGGAGCTAAACTAGTGAAGTGGTTTAGGGTTTTTCCAAGACTCCAATATTATAAGAGGAGGAGGAGAGCAACAAGGAGGGGGTTGTTGAAGAAATTCTTTCTGAAAGTCTGTCTGCTTAGACAGCCCTTGTTGGGCATTCCTGTTCAAGAATCCCACCTCCTTCCTTGAGCAGCTCTTGGAGGAGAATTGTGTTAAACTTCTCCACTATTAGGCTTGGGCCAAGTTTCACCTTACATTATAGCGCTGCTCATGTTGAGGGTTGAACTGTCTTGTGAGTTGCAACAAGTGGAGATCTAGATCTGCTCAGATCTAGATGATAGCAGTGGCTTTTTTCAGTGAGAGTGTCATTTAACCTCCTGGAAGAGTTCATTGGCTGATTATACTTCAGATCCACATCTTGGCATCAGGCCAAATCATCTTCAAAAGCTACAGCACTGTCTCTCTTCCTAAGACACCGTTATTTGCTTGAATTTTGGAGGAGAGATCTCCGGTGTTGGGATTCTTCCTTCAATATGGTGATCCATAGATTGGCAAACCAATATATGTTCTGTTTTAGATCTGATCTGTTATGTACTTGTATTATTTATAATTTTTGAATCATTCTACAGATCTGAAGTTTTAGATCTCAGATCTACTTCCGGTGCTTCATGTTTTGAGCAAATCCCCAAGGGGAATGTATAGATTAGCTTTTCTTGTACATGGATCTGTATTAGATCTATATTTTTATGTACAAATATGATGTAGATCTGAAGAATCAATAAACTACTACTTCAACCCTAAAAATAACGCTGTCACTGTTATGCAGTCTTTTACATGGTTGTAGCACCTCTTTCTTGAGGATTTCTTCTATATTCTTTCATTCTTCTTCTGTAAAGTGTATGAGTTATGACCCTGATCTTATTTGTGAATGTTTAGACCTTATTTTATTCATACCCTTCAGAAAACCACGCTCACATGCTTCATTAAATTTCTGCATAATTCTAGTCTTGGGAAATCAGGGTTTTCTAGCCAAGTTAGGAAAGGAGGAATTGTTTAACTTAGAAAAACTTATTTTTTTTTGCTTAAATTCGACATGGGAGTCCCTCATAACCCTAGATATCATATCCAACCATTTTCCCATCTTATGTTTACGCATATCTTTGAATACACACGTTTTAGGGCCTAAATCCTCATTTTCCCCCACCTTTTTCCTTGTAAAATGCTGTATAACTTTGCTGCTATGTATTTTATAGAAGTTTAAGTGTTTTTATACCTGTATGAGGTACATGGATGTAGCTCCACATTGGTAATGACTTATATTATTCCCAATCTATAACTGTTCCTGAAAAAGGGATATTACAGTGGTATCAGAGCAAGATATTTGGTTCAGCTTGTGGCTTCAAGATGAAGTGCTGAATCCCTGAAGGAGGAATATTTCAAGCTCTATAGATAGATTCTGTAGATGGCCAGGTAGCCTCTGGATCTCATCCTTTTTTCAAAGGTGACATATCCAGTAAATGCCCCTGCAGTCAATCTCTAAAATAGAATTTTGATATTCCTGAGAAGGGAAATTTTCAGTGGTATTCTAGAAAGGAGCAAGGTCAGAATGATGAAGAATATGGGTTTATTCTCATCAGATTTCAGATCTAAGAAGAACCTCTCCAAGGAGGTTGAACAAGAAGAAGAAAGAAGAAGCGGTGAAATTCATAGAAAGTTTTAAGAGAAGAAAGATCTTCTGATTAGATATACAGGATCTATACATGAGGAACATTCTAAATACTCATCTCATGGATATGTGCACTCAGCCATATCACCAAGTCTTTAGCGTTCTGTCTCTGATTTATTCATGAAGAGGAAGAAAGGAGGTGTGCCTAAGAAGGAGACCCTTAGAGAGTATTTGGAGGAGTATGAAGCTCAGTCCAAGGAGTTCAAAGATAACTTGAACTTCCAAGGATTATGCAAGATCAAGGAGGGAAAAGTCACAAAGGAGGAGCAGCATGGTAAGGGTAGATTTTATCTATCTATCTTTGATGGATCACTTAGATTTCCAGTCAGGGTTTGGGTGGAGGAGCTAAACAACTTTGTGCAACAACATCAAGTCTTTGAAATTGAAGCCATCAAAGTAGCAGCACTGCACTTTGGAGGTAAGGCATATGCTTGGTGGTTGTTTGAGTCCTTTTCCTTGAAGAATGCAAATACAACTAATTATGCAAGGTTTATTGCAAGATTGATAGAAAAGTTTGATGAAGCCCCATGTGTGACATCTTCTGGTGGCACTATCAAACCATATCAGTCAAATATTTTGCATGAGTTGGAAGGTTCTATGAATCCAACTCCATTTCTGAAGAGCATGGGAGAAGGTGTGAGTTTTTTTTATGCCTTGCCTAGGGAAAGATCTCCTTTGAATGAAAGGAACTCTTCTCAAGATGGAAGCATGGAGATTCCTTCTTCATTAGATGACCAAGATCTAAGGTCTCTTGTTGATGATGAAGAAATTTCAGTTATTGGAGAGGAGAAGGAGAAGGTAGGAGATAATGCAATCATGACAATGAAACCTCAAGCACCTCATGAAGATGAATTTGGAGCACTTGCTCCAAGAAGAGAAACTCTTGCACTCTTGCAAGGAGTTCCAAAAGATCTCACACATGGAGATCTTGATACGACACAAGACCAGCATGCATCATCATTATCAAATGATGAAGTCTTGAAGGTAGAAGGAGGAAGAGAGGAGGAAGATAATCTCAAGAAGAAGAGCATATACCCTTCTCTATTTCAAGGGTTGGAAGACCAAAGAAGGCAAGAGAATCCATGCAACAGTGGTAGGGGCAAATCTATCCACTTACATCCACATTTTTCTCTATGCCTTGATGCCTCTTTGCAAGGAGGCATTCCACCTGGAAGACCTCCTGATTGGAGGAAAACTAAAGTGTTCTCTCAACTATGGGCAGCATTTGCATACTTGGCTAATGAAGAAGCCTTGGGAGGAGCAAGAACAACGTAGAGGATATTTCATAAATTCAGAAAAGAGGTAAGAAATTTTCTGAATAAGACATTGTCATCTTCCATTCATTCATCTACGCTAAGAAATGAAAGATCAGAAGTCTATGATGGTATGGATATGAGGATACATGGCAAAACCGTATCTTTGGGGTAGCCCATGGTCTTCTCACTTACAAAAGAGATTTATGAACATGACACGAGGATCTTAATACTCTTGCATGCATGGGCCAAATTGAGGAAGTATTGGAGGAAAAGAACTTTCCAAGGGGAAGTTGATTTCCACATGCTTCAATCTTGTCTTGAGCAAGATCAGCTGCAAGGGAGGCAGCAAAAGAAAGTTTATGGGACTCTAACATGTGACCTTGGAATCAAGTATTTCAAAGAGGGGATTCATGACATGATAGGGGTTGAATTTTAGACATCTACAGCGTTATCATTCTTGGGGAGCCTAGATCCTTATTGGGATTCTCAAATTTTGATGGAGTACAGCAAGGACCCTTTCACATGTGAGGTTCTTGATGGGAAGGTAATGGATGGGAGGTATAAGGTAGTTGGAGGAGTCATCTATTTCCATGATCAGATTTATTTGGTTAAAGTCTCCAAGCTCTAGGAGAAACTGCTGAATGCAACCTATGAGATCCTGCTTTCCAAGCCCAATGGTTTCATTGGACCATATCATACTATCTTGGATGGATTCATGTGGGAGAATTTCAAAGAGGAGGTGCACTCTCATATGAAGAAGTGCATGGAACATTTGTTAGATGAGGAGGAACATAGCTCTTGGAAAGAATTATCATCTACACCTCCTTATTCATTGAGTGTGAGAGGAGGCTCATCCATGAGCAACCTTGCTGATTTTAAACAAGTGTATGACAAATATTATATTGTTGAATCTCATTTTTCTAACACTCATTTGTAGGGCTTTTCTCCAAGAGGGAGCACTATTTATGATGGGCTTCATGGGCCACTTGAGGCCATGAACTTTGTTGATGATGATCATCATTTAGAGGATCTTGGAGGGGAGATACACTTTCCATGGTGTGACTCCTTTACACCAATCATAAAACACCTTCTACAAGCATGCAAGAAGGATGGGGCAGCAAGCAAGTGTTGGAGGAAACACTTGTCATATTCTATTCTATGGCAGTTGAGGGTAAAACTGCATTGGTTGCACATGAGGAGGCATCTTCCTTCTCCTTTATCATAAATATGGCAGCTAGCATGATCTTAATCATGATTCCACATGCTAAAGATATTCTTATTCTTGGGAACATGGTTGGAGGAGAGACACATTTGTGGAATGTGTCCTTGGGGAAAGGAGTTTCCCACATTCTTTGCACTACATGTTCTAGGGGGAGCATGGGAGACCATATGGCCGCTATAGCACATTACTTGTCTCTTTATGATGTGGACCATATGATTGTATGTAGCACTTGGATCATGCCTCTCATGGGCATTTGGGAGGAGCTTCACTATGAGTTACCACGTTGGAAGGTAATTCATTTCATTTGGATGATAGCATGGAGGTGAAATACCTTCATTGATGGTGAAATTCCTCATTATGACCATCACTTATATCTTGATGAGGCCATGGATCAGTAAGAAGGCTTCCATATAGACCTCCCTTTACTTCATAATGAGAGCTATTTGGTTTATCTACCAAAGGACACTTTGCACACTTGGGAGGAACCATTGGGAGATGGAATTATTGCAGAAAATTTGAAGCAATGGTGGAGACTGTTGAAGGAGGAGGCCACAAGAAGAAGGGGGGATATTTTGCAGCACCCTTGCAGTTGCTTGAGGAAAAGCAATATTTGGGAGGAGACTGTAATGTTCCTAAATTAGCTTCAGCTAATAGGAACATTAATTTTTCCTTGTTTATTTTTCATTTCATGTATTGATGAATAAATTGTAAAGGAGGACATGTAAAACTCTTGAAAATCAAGAATAAATCAAGGCCTATGTGAACAGAGATATATTTGGGCTGTGTAAATAAACTCTTGCAGGTGTGAAAGGGTCTAAATCACAAGGGTGGATCCTATTTGACCAAGTCAACAACACAGTCTAGATGCATTGAACCTCCTTAAGGGACAACGCAGTTCTAGAAGGAGCTTCTAAATGTGAAAGGAGCTAAACTAATGAAGTGGTTTAGGGTTTTGCCAAGACTCCAATATTATAAAAGGAGGAGGAGAGCAACAAGGAGGGGGTTTTTGAAGACATTATTTTTGAAGGTCTGTCTGCTTAGACATCCCTTGTTGGGCGTTCCTATTCAGGAATCCCACCTCCTTCCTTGAGCATCTCTTAGAGGAGAATTGTGCTAAAATTCTCCACTATCAGGCTTGGGCAAAGTTTCACCTTACATTATAGCGCTGCTCATGTTGAGGGTTGAACTGTCTTGTGAGTTGTAGCAAGTGGAGATCTAGATCTTCTCAGTTCTAGATGATAACAATGGCTCTTTTCAATGAGAGTGTCATTTAACCTCCTAGAAGAGTTCATTGGCTGATTATACTTCAGATCCACATCTTGGCATCAGGCCAAATCATCTTCAGAAGCTACAACATTGTCTCTCTCCCTAAGACAACGTTATTTGTAGATCTACAGTTGCAGGGTGCTTTGCTTGCATTTTGGAGGAGAGATCTTCGGTGTTGGGATTCTTCTTTCACTATGGTGATCCATAGATTGGCCAACCAATCTATGTTCTGTTTTAAATCTGATCTGTTATGTACTTGTATTATTCAGAATTTCTGAATCATTCTACAGATCTGAAGTTTCAGATCTCAGATCTACTTTCGGTGCTTCATGTTTTGAGAAAATCCCCAAGGGGAATGTATAGATCAACTTTTCTTGTACATGGATCTATATTAGATCTATATTTTTATGTATAGATCTTAACTAGATCTTAAGAATCAATAAAATTCTGCTTCAGCCCTAAAAATAACGTTGTCACTGTTATGCAATCTTTTACATGGTTGTAGCACCTCTTTCTTGAGGATTTCTTTTGTATTCTTTCGTTCTTCTTCTGTAAAGTGTATGAGTTATGCCCTTGATATTATTTGTGAATTTTTAGACCTTATTTTAGTCATACCCTTCAGAAAACCACGCTCACATGCTTCAGTAAATTTCTGCATAATTCTAGTCTTGGGAAATCAGGGTTTTCTAACTTCGTTAGGAAAGGAAGAACCGTTTAACTTAACATTTAACTTATTTGTTTTTGCTGAAATTCAACATGGGATTCCCTCATAACCCTAGCTATCATATATAACTACTTTCCCATTTTATTTTTACACATATCTCTGAATACACACGTTGTAGGGCCTAAATCCTCATTTTTCCCCACCTTTTTCCTTGTAAAACGATGTATTACTTTTCTGCTGTGTATTTTACTGAATTTTAAGTGTTTTTATACCTGTATGAGGTACATGGATGTAGCTCCACATTGGTAATAACTCAGATTATTCCCAATCTGTAGATGTTCCTGAAAATGGGATATTATAGCTCCAAACACACCAAAATGGGCAAATTTTATTATAAGAACTTGTTGGAGTACAATATATTAAAAAAAAATATTGCACCCTGGCTTTCACAAGGCAAGCTACAAGCCTCAGGTGGATTTTTTATAAATGCCAAAATGTTGTTGGAATTTTCCCACTAAAAATCTAAATTGGCCTTGTGATTTTTGCATTGTTGGTTGTGTTGACACATAGATTTTCCCCCTCCCAACTGCTCAGAAAATTATGATAAATTATTCATGGAATCCTTGTCGAAAACCCAGAAAAACCCAGAAAGGGTTTTCCCTGGTTTTGATGCTCCAAAAATGGCCCTAGATTCCTTGACCCTCCTCTAAGTGCAGAAAACTATAATTGTGACTGATGTTGGAATGAATGTCCCAAAATGGTTGGAAAATTCTTCTCGATTGCACCCAAAACCAACCCCAAGAAACCCAGCTCTCAAAATCCCTTCACAAGCCACCCCACAATTGTGCATCCACAATTATTGTGCAGTTTTTGGGTAGGATGATGTAGTTTCTCCTTTGGAAAATCAGTTTGATTTTGTATTTTGAATTCTACCATTGCATATCTTCCTCCTTTTTCCTAGAATTGACCAAAAATTACTTCGAAAATGTTGCAGCTCCCAACTCTAGCTCTTCCTCCTCAACTCTCTGTGTGGCCTCCTGAACTCTTCAACTATGCTTCAAGAGAGACTCTTGTTTCAACAAAGGCTTGAAGAATGCTGAATTAATGTTGTCATGAATGCACTCTACTGTCAACTCAAAATATGCTCAAAGTATGTTATCATTTTATCATTCGATGAAGGTGTCTCCTAGGCTCTTCTTGTGTGCTTTAAAGAATGTCCTTCGATCTGCAAGGATTACTTTACTTTTGTTTAAAATCTGACTTGATATGTTTATCAAACCTCTCGAGGCGTAATATTCCGAATGGAAAAATTAACAGTGATAACAAAACACATGCAATAAACCTAACACAATTTTTTTTCAGCAAACGCCCATAAAACAGAAATGCTCCAAACACACCAAAATGCGCAAATTTTATTATAAGAACTTTTTGGAGTACAATATATTAAAAAAAAAATATTGCACCCTGGCTTTTACAAGGCAAGCTACAAGCCTCAGGTGGATGTTTTATAAATGCCAAAATGTTGCTGGAATTTTCCCACTAAAATTCTACACTGGCCTTGTGAATTTTTCATTGTTGGTTGTGTTGACACCCAGATTAGCCCCCTCCTAACTGCTCAGAAAATTCTGATAAATTAGTCATGGAATCCTTCTCAAAAACCCAAAAAGGATTTGCCCTGGTTTTGATGCTCCAAAAATGGCCCCAGATTCCTTGACCCTCCTCTAAGTGTAGAAAAACTATAATTGTGGCTAATGTTGGAATGAATGTCCCAAAATGGTTGGAAAATTCTTCTCGATTGCACCCAAAACCAACCCCAAGAAACCCAGCTCTCAAAATCCCTTCACAAGCCACCCCACAATTGTGCATCCACAACGATTGTGCAGTTTTTGGGTAGGATGATGTAGTTTCTCCTTTGGAAAATTAGTTTGATGTTGTATTTTGAATTCTACCATTGCATATCTTCCTCCTTTTTCCTAGAATTGACCAAAAATTACTTCGAAAATGTTGCAGCTCCCAACTCTAGCTCTTCCTCCTCAACTCTCTGTGTGGCCTCCTGAAATCTTCAACTATGCTTCAAGAGAGACTCTTGTTTCAACAAAGGCTTGAAGAATGCTGAATTAATGTTGTCATGAATGCACTCTACTGTCAACTCAAAATATGCTCAAAGTATGTTATCATTTTATCATTCGATGAAGGTGTCTCCTAGGCTCTTCTTGTGTGCTTTAAAGAATGTCCTTCGATCTGCAAGGATTACTTTACTTTTGTTTAAAATCTAACTTGATATGTTGATCAAACCTCTCGAG
Source organism: Pinus albicaulis (assembly GCA_034641835.2). Taxonomy (NCBI): domain Eukaryota; kingdom Viridiplantae; phylum Streptophyta; class Pinopsida; order Pinales; family Pinaceae; genus Pinus; species Pinus albicaulis. The sequence goes on along the minus strand of CM076584.1, from coordinate 877,449,380 downwards.
GCGTAATATTCCTAATGAAAAAATTAACAGTGATAACAAAACACATGCAATAAACCTAACACAATTTTTTTTCAGCAAACGCCCATAAAACAGAAATGCTCCAAACACACCAAAATGCGCAAATTTTATTATAAGAACTTTTTGGAGTACAATATATTAAAAAAAAAATATTGCACCCTGGCTTTTACAAGGCAAGCTACAAGCCTCAGGTGGATGTTTTATAAATGCCAAAATGTTGCTGGAATTTTCCCACTAAAATTCTACACTGGCCTTGTGAATTTTTCATTGTTGGTTGTGTTGACACCCATATTAGCCCCCTCCTAACTGCTTAGAAAATTTTGATAAATTAGTCATGGAATCCTTGTCAAAAACCCAGAAAGGATTTGCCCTGGTTTTGATGCTCCAAAAATGGCCCCAGTTTCCTTGACCCTCCTCTAAGTGTAGAAAAACTATAATTGTGGCTAATGTTGGAATGAATGTCCCAAAATTGCTGGAAAATTCTTCTCGATTACACCCCAAACCAACCCCAAGAAACCCAGCTCTCAAAATTCCTTCACAAGCCACCCCACAATTGTGCTTCCACAATGATTGTGCAATTTTTGGGTAGGATGATGTAGTTTCTCCTTTGGAAAATCAGTTTGATGTTGTATGTTGAATTCTACCCTTGCAAATATTCCTCCTTTTTCCTAGAATTGACCAAAAATTACTTCGAAAATGTTGTAGCTCCCAACTCCAGCTCTTCCTCCTCAACTCTCTGTGTGGCCTCCTGAACTCTTCAAGTGTTGATCTTCAACTATGCTTCAAGAGTGATTGCTGTTTTAACAAAGTCTTGAAGAGTGCTCAATTAATGTCATCATGAATGCACTCTACCATGAACTCAAAGTATGCTCAAAGTATGTTATCATTTTATCATTCGATGAAGGTGTCTCCTATGCTCTTCTTGTATGCTTTAAAGAATGTCCTTTTATCTGCAAGGATTACTTTAATTTTGTTTCAAATCTGACTTGATATGTTGATCAAACCTTTCAAGGTGTAATATTCCTAATGGAAAAATTAACGGTGATAACAAAAACATGTACGATACTTCGCTTTTAATTTTTTTTAGCTTACCATAAAGCATTACTCCTTTAAAATTAATTTTATTATAAAAAAAAAGATACGCTAGCGTAAATATATATATATATATATATATATATATATATATATATATATATATATATATATATATATATATATATATATATATATATATATATATATATATAATAATAATAATAATAATAATAATAATAATTGTGCACCCTGGCTTTAACAAGGAAAGCTATAAGCGTCAAGTGGATGTTTTATCAATGGCAAACTGTTGCTGGAATTTTCCCACTAAAAATCTACACTGGCCTTATGATTTTTGCACTGTTGGTTGTATTGATACCCAGATTTTCCCTCTCCTAACTTCTTAGAAAATTCTGATAAATTAGTCATGGAAATCTTGTCAAAAACCTAGAAAAACCCAAAAAGGGTTTACTCTAGTTTTGATGCTCCAAAAATGGCCTCAACCCTCTATGTGTATAAAAACTAGAATTGTGACTAATGTTGGAATGAATGTCCCAAAATGGCTGGAAAATTCTTCTTGATTGCACCCCAAACCAACCCCAAGAAACCTAGCTCTAAAAAACCCTTCACAAGCCACCCCGAAATTATGCCTCCATAATGATTGTGCAATTTCTAGGTAAGATGATGTAGTTTCTCCTCTAGAAAATCAATTTGATGTTGTATGTTGAATTCTACCCTTGCAAATCTTCCTCCTTTTTCCTAGAATTGACCAAAAATTACTTTGACAATGTTGCAGCTCCCAACTCTAGTTCTTCCTCAACTCTCTACGTGGCAACCTGAACTATGTCTCAGTTGGCCCAGAAACCGTACCACATGTGTGGCCCTCTCTCCAACTCCTGAAACTGATGAAGGATCCTTCCTAGGGTGGTACTGAAAGTCCACCGAAGAAAGGTTGAGCTTCCTCCTTGGGAAACTCTTGTGTTGAACAACACTATGTAACTCTTCTAAACAACTAGAGCAACACTTCAATTGTCAAATTATCAAAATGCCACAACTGTTGCTTCCTCTCTCCTATTTATATTTTTTGTTCATTTCCTCCATGTGGGCCCCTCACTAGGAAATTCAAACCTATTCCCTGGGCCAAATGATTTCTCCCTCCTCAAGGAGTGCATATCAGTTGGGGAGGTGGCCCCCACATTCCACTAAGGCAAACATTTCAACCCCTTTGTCCTATGTTTCCTCTCCAAAATTATCTTAGGCCCCCAAAATTAGCAAAATGGAAAATTTGTGGTACTATTGACAAAATTATTTAGGAAGGGACATTAAAGTTTTCCCCTCCCAAATGTTGCTTATCCCCAAGCAATTGTAAAACTGGGTGCTGCAAACTCTGCTCATTTTCCCATGTGGCATCCTCAACTGGCAAGTATTTCCACTTGACCAAGTGCTCTTGGATGACCCTGTTTCTTAGTTTCCTCTCCCTGGTCTCCAATATGGTCTCGGGTGTCAATATCAAGTGTCCCTCATCATCTAACGGAGGCAACTCATTGACTGTCGTAACCCGCTTCCCCAACGCCTTTTTCAGGAAAAAGACATGAAATATGTTGTGAATTCTGATCTCTGGGGGTAACTCCAGCTCGTAAGCTACCTCTCCAACTCTCCTGGTCACCTTGTATGGCCCATAGAAGTGTTGCTTGAGCTTCTCTACCCAATTTTTCTTGAGTGAAGATTGTCAGTAAGGCTGCAAACATAGGTAGACCATGTCCCCTACCTCAAACTGTCTCTCCACCCTATGCTTATTGGCGTAGATATTTTGTTGATTTTTTGCTACCTGCAAATTATCCGTAAGAACCTTAAGAATCTCCTGGCTCCCTTGGACCCAATCCTTTGCCCCCGGAGCCCTGCGATCTCCAAATATCATGTCAGAAAAAGAAAGTTCATCATAACCATAAAGTGCTCAAAAGGGAGACATACCAAGATTCGACATGTGGTAAGTAGTGTTGTAGCAGAACTCGCCCAAGTGTAGCCACTTCACGCATGCCCTATGTTGTCCCATGCCATAATTGTGCAAGTAACCCTCCAGCCATTTGTTCACTATCTCAGTCTGCCCATCCATCTATGGGTGATAGTTGGTGTTGGGTATATGCTTGGTTCCCACTAGCTGGAACAACTCATGCTAGAAGGCTCCCATGAATCTACTATCCTTGTTACTGACTATGTTCTTTGGGAGCCAATGCAATCAAAACACCTCCCGAAAGAACAAATCAACCACCCATGAGGTTGAATATCTCGATGGGATCGCAAGGAAATGGGAAAATTTATTCAAGTGATCTACCACCACATAGATGCAATCTCTCCCTTGTATCGTCGAAAGTCACATGATGAAGTCCATGGACACACTCTCCTACTTCCTCTCCGGAATGGGAAGAGACTATACTAGACTGGTCAGGTGTGACAACTCCACCTTGTTCCTCTGATGTGTTATGCACTCTTGTACATGCCTCAACATGTCCCCCTTGAGCCCACGGTAAGAGAAACGCTCACAGATGGTACGGTAAGTCTTGAGAAAACCCAGATGTACTGCAAGAGGGTAGTTCTGAGCTGCTTGCATAACCTTCTCTCTGACATGAGATCCCGACACTAAGTATAGTAGGCCTTTGTAGTAGATCACACCATCCATCACCCAAAACCTATCATCCCCATGTGTGTTGTCTAGTATCTCACAAGCATGTTTGTCCTTGGAATACTCAACCAAGAGTTGGGCCTTCCAATCATGTGCAACGTCCATCATAGAGAGTACTAAGGCCTCCGGGAAAGCGCATCTACCACTATGTTGTGCTTTCCCTTTGTGTACTCGATCTCAAAGTCTTAAGCCTAGAGCTTACTCACCCACTTATGTTGCCTCTCCTGCAATGTATGTTTCTCCAGGAATAATCGATGATTGTTGTGATCAATCTTCACCTTGAACTAATTCCCCACCAAGTATTGTCTAAATTTGGCCAAGGCTTGCAACACGACCAACATCTCCTTGTCATAAATGAAATCGGTCATGGGGTAGCAACTTTCTACTCTCAAAGGCTATGTGGTGGCCTCCCTACATCAACACGGCCTCCTTCACCTGAAGCATCACACTCCAATACAAACGGTCAAGTGAAATCATGCAAAGCCAAAACAGAACAATTTCTCATGACCTTCTTGTGACACTCAAATACCTCCTTTGCTACCTGCATCCACTCAAAATCCCCCTTCTTCCACAAGTCCGTGAGGGGTGCTGCAAGCTGTGAGCATCCTCTCACGAATCTCCTGTAGTACATACAAATGCCCAGGAAACCCCTCAACTCAGTCACATTCTTGGGTGTTGGACAATCCAAAATGGTCGTGATCTTCTCCTAGTGTACCTTTAATCTGTCCTATGGGCCAATCACATGCCCAAGGTACAACATCTATGTCAATACAAACTCACATTTGGACATATTCGCATACAGTTGTTGCTCCTCTAGTATGCGAAGTACTACCTCCAAATGTTGAAGGTGCTCCTCCCACATCCGCATATAGATGAGTATGTTGTCAAAGAAGACAAGGACAAAGCGCTGCAACTTCCTAGGAAATACATGGTTCATACAAGACTGAATGTAGCATTAGCATTGGTTAGCCCGGAAGGGCATCACCAATAACTCAAAATTTCTCTATGGTGGCAATGAAAGGCGTCTTAGGGATGTCCTTATCCTCACCCGAATCTAGTGGCACCCGGGCGCAAACATCTATCTTGCATAAGTATTTCACCCCTCTAAGTCGATTCATCAACTCAAAGAATGTGCGAAATAGGTACATGTTCTTCCATGTATTCATACGAGGGCCTTGTAGTCACACACATGTGGAGTGTCCCATCCTTCTTCTTCACCTGCACCACAGAAGAGGCAAAGGGACTCGAATTGGGCCTGATGTGCTCCAATCTTAGAAACTCCTAAATGACCCTCTCAATCTCATCTCGATAGGCTTTGGGATGCCTATACGAGGTCGTGATAACTGCATGCACTCCCTCCTCCAACTTGATAGTGTGTTTGAACCCTCGGCTTGGTGGCCTGCCTGGAGGGATATCCCCAAAACCCCTTGATGCCTCTCCAATAGGGCTTGTATGTCTGGGTGCATTGGTCATCCCTCAACCCATGTCTCCAAAATTCTTAGCTCGACCGCCCATTCTATGTTCCCATGTCGTAGATGCCCTTAAAAAATATGTAATGTTCCCAATTTTAGCCTCAAGCTAAAATGGAACATTATAGTTGAACATTTTATTTTTGTTTAATAAAATGGGGAAGGAGACACCTTAGCCCCTTTTAGATGAAGAAATAACACTCCTCATGTGAAAAGGAGGAGAATAAAGCAGATGAAATAAAAACCAAGGGTGTGAATGGAACCTAGCTCACTTGATTAGTCACCTTTGACTAAAGTCAACAACGTTGCCCAAGGAGGAAGAGGCTTCCTAGAGAAGCTGCACAGTTTTGGAGGGAAAACACTCATGTGAGGGTGGAAACCCTAATTGGTGGGACCTTGGTGGAGAAGAGTTCCTTTTGTTTATAAGGAGGAGATGGAAGCCCTTTTGTATACATGTTATGGTTTAGATTTTCAGACTTGGGTCTGCAAGCTTGCATCCCCGGGCTGTTTAGCAGGGAGATGGTGCCCTCGGGCACTAGGGTGTTCCCGGTCAGGAATCCCTACCTCTTCCTCAAGGAAGGATGAGGAATGAGCTGATTTTCCTTAATCCGACATTGGCCATAGCTACTACCATCAACTATGGCATTATATCTGCAATAGAGAGGACGTTGTGTTGCTGGGGGCAGCAAAGGAGGAACTCATAGAGTCTCTATTGTCATGTTTTCTTCAGTGGAGGAGTGATCTATTCATTGGAGGAGCTGAAAGGAGGATTCCTGGGCTTGATTTCAAATTAGTGGCATGAGACCACACTTCCATCATCTCCCACTACACAGTCCATGGAGGAAATTGCATTATTTTGGAGGAGGCAGTGAGAGAAGGGTTTCTAGAGCTTCAGAGGAGGCTGTTTTTGAGACAAAGGGATCAACCCTTTGTATTGGAGAAATTATCAGAGGAGAGCAATAATATTCCAGATCAGCCACAACCTCGTTCTTGTTTTGGTTTAGTTGCAGTGACAACTCAGTGGTCACATTTTGTTTTACTCCATCATTTGTAGCAATCTTCATAGATTAGCTAGAAATCTTGTATTTCAGCCCATTTCTCAGTTATTGGGATATTTCTTGTATTCCTTCAGCCACATATGTATTTTATTCATGTTCAACAGCTTATACCTTCATATACACTGCGCAGTCACTGCTCTCCGACATTTTGTGGCGTTGCAACAACTCTTGTATTTCATTGCTCATTCATTGGAGGTTGGTTCTTAAAGCTTGAGTGGCTTGTCCCTCAACTATTTCTTGTATATTTCTGCTGATATATCATAATATAATGATGGATGCACACATTTTTCCTCCTCATGGCATGTTCGCATTTGTAGTATATTTCGCCTTGTTAGCCCCCCTATGAAATTTTTGACAAGCAAATAGGGGGCTAAATCATTGTTGAGTCTTCAAGGAATGCCTTTCCCCTGAAAATCCATCCTCCTCAAAGTCTCTCAATTGCTGTGCCTAATACAAATCCCCTTCTACTAGTAAACTGCTAAAAAGGGCCTATCATTCCTTCCTTTACCCCTGCAACATACATCAATTCCCCCCCCTTTTTTTCCCTTTGTCCAAATTCCCTTTCTGTTACCCTCATTTAGCCTCTTTTATTCCCCCTTGGCTCCCCTTCTACTTCCCCTTTTACCCCTCAAATCCCCCTAAAATCCCCTTTAAATTTCCCCTCTTGCCCTTTGTTTAGCCTTTTTTTCCCCTTTTTCCCCCTACCGTTTCCCTTTAAATCCCTTAAAACCCATTAAAATGGGCAAAAAACCCACTTTCTGACCATGTTATAGGCCTAGCCCCTTTTTCCGCTAGCCCCTTAACCACTTCCCACACATGCCCTGGTGCTGGGACCAAGCGCTTAAGTCCCAAGCGCTAATCGCAATCGAAACTATCGGCGGGAGGCAAATTCCTTTGTAATACTCTAAAACCCCAATGCGATTAGTTCATAACGTTAAGTCTTGTGATGCGTTCCGCGCCGTTGATCTGTCACAAGATCTGACGGCCAGCGCTCAATCGCATTACTCCCCCCGATCGCAATCACAACACTCATTGTGCACCTCCCGATTGCGATGCTCCGGCTTAATCCTGACTGCCCATTCTCTTACAGATCCGACGGTCATCGCAACTTCCGATCACAGGTCCTTTCCCGATCGCACTGCCCTTCCGATTAAATCTCCACCGTCCATTTTCACCCAGATCTACGGTCTACGCTCAATCGCACCTTTTTCCCGATCGCGATCGCGTCCCCATCTCTCCGCCTCCCGATTTCATCCTGTGCCCACGGACCGTTCCGCGGACCGCACCCGCCGCCGCTCAATCGCATTGCCCCGCCCGATCGCATTCGCAAGCCTTCCCTCCGTCCTCCGATTCTATCGCAGCCGTCCATTCTCCCACCGATCTAATGGATCAGCGCTGTCGCATTGCTGCTCCACTGCCCCTCTCCATCTCCCTCCGATTAGACGTGGACCGTCGATCTGATCCCAGATCCGACGGTTGGTGTTTAATCGCAGCGTCTCCCCAATCGCAATCGGAACATCTGTGTTGTGCATTGCGATTGCTCCCCGCTCCGACCTCCGATTGCGATTGTGCGATTGAATCCTGACCGCCCGTTTCCTCCCTGGTCTGATGGCTCAAATCTAATCACCCTCCACCACGTTGGGTCCCACTCTTACATTCGTTTCCGTTGCATTTCATGTGTTTTGTATATTACACCTATTTTATGTATTGTTCCGCCGGATCAATCTCCACCGTTGATCTTCATCTCCAGGCCAAGATCTAACGGTCTGCGCTTCATGATCATACCAAACCCTATTGTCCATGCACTCCACCATTTCATTGCATTTTCATCATTCATTTACATAATACCGTTGTTTCCGCCACCGCCGCACCACCATTTCGTTCACCCTACGTCCATTGCTCCGTCCACTGTTTCTTCACAAATTTGCCGTGTTGTAGAGTTTCTAGAGGAATAGGACCGCCATTGTTCAATGTACTACCTCAACAGTGAGCAGCACAGTCAAGATCAAATCTAATGGGCTAGTACCATCAAGAAAGTCAAGGAATGGGGCTGTCAGGACTTACATTAAAGGAAAGCAGAGTTTAAACGCCGAAAATCTTGCCAGCGCCATTAAAAGCTCGAGCTAACTCAATAGAGGCAGTCATGAAGCAGCAAGGATTTTCAGTACAGAGCAGAGGGATTAATGTGTGGCAAGGAATATCTTGAGCCCTAAAACAGAGGTTTAAAGAGGCAAAGCATCATTTTGAAGACCTCGAGGATCGATTCTAAAGATCCTGAACATCAATAAGAGGTAATATCAAGGTTTTCTTATCAGCAGAATGTTTTTCCATAAAGGACAGGTCTCCCATGCAGTATTTATTATGCGCCATGTCCCTGAAAGAGTTTTCCATCCCAGCTATAATTCAAAGAAATCTAACATCCATGAGGCAGACCTCCCAGCAAGTTATTTCATTTTGTTCAAATCACCCGGAGTACTGCAGCCAAAGGGTCAAATCATATCCGGAGCAGATCTTTCTTTCACGAGGAAGGTGATAAAGATTAGATATACAGTGCATCAAGCAGAATGGGTCGCGGCCCTACATTCATTGTTGTGTTTAAATGTAACATTTAAGATTCACCTACCTCCTCAGTCGGTCCTCTGTGTCTCTTCTGCTATAAATCGCGATGGGGATACTACTAAATGGTACATGTTACATTATCGTTAGAATTGCAAGAATTTTTGTCCCGAGCCAAGTTTCCTATGTAATAGTTGTATGACGTCGAGAAATATGATGTATTCAAACTCGTAATGTAAAAGCTCTTCTAAGATGTGTCCATCGGTGTTGTGTTTAACATGATAAGCAGTTTTCATTGGATCCTGATCTACAGCAGTTGGTGATGTTTTTCTTATCTTTGTGTTTATTTCCATTTCATTTCATGTTCTTCTGACTGACATCTGAACGCATGACATAAGATTTACCCTTGTTAGGTACCTTATGTCCCAGCTCTCTCAATCTTTAATGTTTTCTGCTCATATGTGTATCTGAATATTGTTTTTAATTGACTAAACCAGTGTAGTGGATGATTATTGCTTGCTCTCTGATGTGCAAGTTGATAGAATCAGTGTTCAGATGTCTTTGTTAAGATTTAATTGAAAGAGGTTAGGAACATTGGGAGGTGTAAATCCTGTCGCTGCCTCTTCATAACCTGCCCTTCCATACAAACCTTTTCAAGACCCCTTGTGTTGCCTATGGTTTCGTCCAAGCAGGCCTGGAGTTAAATGACCTCTGGCCTGATCTATAGACGGAATCAGATGGTTTTCCATCCTTCATTCTCATTCCTTAGTGTTCCATCCCAGCAATCAGTCTTTGAGATCCAAATGCTCTAGATGACTAGCCCAACTGAAGCTTACACATTGAACATAAGTAAATCCTTTCTTGACTCCATTTCCCAATGGCCTTAATGTTCCCTGAGTTATCTATCTTTGCCTAGCTTCCTTCTTTACCCATCCTTGTCTTATGATGAAACCTTCCTTCCTGATTCTCAACAACCAAACTTAAACAATCAAACAAACAACCTAGAGCCTATAACTAGCCTAAAATCATAATTGAGAACTTCAAAGACATATATCCTTTGATAATCATAGAGAGATCCCTCTATGGACCTAGGAGGGCTAGATCCTAAGGTCTGAAAGTGGTTCTATGTTGTCTCATCTTTTGGTCTCTGTCAACCTGGCCAAAACTTGGGAACCCCAACATAATGGCGACTCCGCTGGGGAATTCTGAGTACATTTCGTCTTAAGCACCCTTTAAACCTCAGAAACTTAGAACTCTGGCTAGGTTGACGGTAAGTCACACCTTTCTTGAATCAGCCTCCATTATTGAATATCCACCATACTCTTAGACAGAGCCTAGATAGGGCCAGGTAGCCTCCAGATCTCATCCTCTCTTCAGGGGTGACATATCTGGTAAATGCCCTCCCAGTCAATCTCTGGTTGGAGCTTGTTGCTTTAGAGGAGATTCATGAAAGGTGATAGTGCCTGAGCACTATGGTGGATAGTGTACCCTAGAATCATCCTAAACCCTCCACCTGGCGACTCCATTATTCCTAAACGTTAAAGACTCCACTGGTGATCAGTAGGCCTGTTGATTATCTTGGTTTCACGTCAGACTCCACTGGGAGACCAGTCCCAAGCATAATGAAGACTCCATAGGGAGGCCAGTTCCCAAGACAACATTAACCACAGTAGACGTAACAAGTAGGGCTAAGCTTCTTGGCTTATAAACAGCACTTTGGCTCACAGAACCATTCATACAAGAGCTTTCCCTGATCCAAACCCACCTGAAACAGTTGATAATCCTGAGAAAATCCTTAAAAGAACACCTGTGAGTAGGAGATCAACTATTTCCAGCAACATTCATAGAGCCAATTCTGCACCAGAAGATCTTGCAGCTCTATTAGACCCTTTCTTCGACCTAGACCTCCAAAATAGATTACCTAGAACTAGGTCATTCAGTGTTTCAGACCAGCCAGACACTAGGGACAGCGAAACCCCTCTTTCCACACCACCTGATCTCCACTTTCTCCAAAACTCGGGGCTTTCTCACCCTAGATCTGCTCAACAGACTTCTGCTGGTCCTACCATCCCTGTCATCCAACTAACAGCTGCTCAAGCCAACCCTATACCTCGTCAGAACATCATCATGGCAGCCTGGTATGCACCTCTAGTTTTACCTCAGCCTCTGCTACCCTTACCAAATGATTATCAATCAAAAATCCCACACTTCCCTGCTAAAGAGCCTACAACAGCACAACAACATGTAGATAAAATGGAAGACTCTTTTGACTATATGGAAATTGATGATGAAACAATCAAAATGAGAATTTTCGCGCAGAGCCTGGGGGGAGAGGTTAAAAAGTGGTTTAAAAACCTACCTGCTGGTAGTATCCAAGATCTCCCTACTTTATACCAGACTTTCATTAACAAATGGGAAACTAGAGCAAACCCTCGCCAGCTCCTAGCAGAATACATGTCCCTTAAGAGGAACGCAGGAGAGAGTGTTCACGATTACACCACTAGATTCAATAGCATCTACAATGCTCTTCCCCCACACATGAAACCTCCGCAAGGTATGGCCCTGGCCAAATATCTTGATGGATTTGATGCTGACATGGCCTATGAGCTTAGAGATAAAGAGTACACCACTTTGGAAGACATGCAGAAAGGAGCAGTAAATATAGAGGCAAATTTGATTGAAAAAAGGGCCAAAATAAGAGCTGAGAAGAGAGTAACGTACAAGGATGACACTATAGCCTCCACTTCAGATCCTAATATTGACAGATTGTCTAAGAATCTGGATAAGCTATGCCAAGTGGTCGAAAATATGGCTATCACTCAGAACAGGAACCAAAATCAAAACCAAAACCAGAACTTTAGAAGAAACAACAACACTCCCAACAGGCAGAAAGAGTCAGATCAGCAAGTCATTCCCCCTTTCCAAAACTTTCTTGATGAGGATGAGGGAATCATAGAAGAGTCTGAGGGGAATGTGATAAACATGTTTGAAACAGAGGACTCAATTCTGAACTGTGACTCAGAGGATGATCAGCTCTCATCTTCATATTGGGATGAGGAAAGATTAGAAACTGAAGAGTACAGACTTGGGTTCCAAGATGCCATGTTATAGGTCAGAGAACAATATGAGCTCAGGAGTAAAAAGAACCAAGACACTTCCAAACCTAAAACTCCTGAGGTAACCATCAAAAAGAGGCCTGAAAAACCTTCTAAAGTAATTGCTGTAAACGATAAATCAACAGCTGAGAGTTCTGAGAAAAACCAACAGAAAGGCAACCAAAACAATGAAAAACAAAGTCAACCAACGAGTAGCACTAGCACCTCAGTTAGTGCTCCTGACAAAACTATTCCTACGCATGTACATAATGAGAAAACACAAACTGATTCAGCTACTAAGGTAGTTGCAAATAAAACAGAGTTGAACACTCCCAAGAATCAATCCACTTTCAGTTTAGAAAGTGAGATTGCAAGAATCAAAATCTCTGTACCATTATCTGAGCTAGCCTCTCAGGATGTATATAAAGGCCAGATTTTGAAAGCATTAAATCTGAGTATAAATAATGACACTGTAAATTTGAGTGACGATCAGCCTGCCCTCTTGTTTGGTCCTAAGATTGAGGGGAAATTTCAGGAAGGGGTAGTTCCGCCTTTTTATATCAGTCTTAACATTCATGACAAGATCCTCCATAATGCCATGCATGACTCCGGTGCATCACACAATCTAATGCCTAAGGTAGTCATGGAGAAGTTAGGCCTCAAAATCACCAGACCCTATAAAGACTTGTATTCTTTTGACTCGAGTAGGGTAAAATGTCTTGGCCTCATCAAAGACTTATGTGTGAGCTTAACTCAGATTCCTGCGAAGTGTATGGTCATGGATGTAGTGGTGGCAGATGTGCCACCCAAGTATGGCATGTTATTATCTAGATCATGGGGAGCCAAGCTGCAAGGCACCATGCAGATGGATGGCTCATATGCCACTATCCCTATATTTGGCCAATCAAGAAGACTATATAGAGAATCCCAAATGAAATTCTTAGTCAGCAGCCCCGAGAAACCTGAAAATTCACCCTTATATTCTGTGCATACCGACCTTGAATCCTTCATATTTTGTAATGATGAATCCTTAGAAGAGCCAGAGTCCTAGAGTAGGCATACAAATGAGAACACCGAGCCTATGGACCTTCACATAATGGCCACTCTGGAAGAATATGATCAGGAAAACCATGGGCAGCACATTGAAAACGAAGAGGAAATCAGCAATGAAGCCTGTAGGATCTGTGGTGGACCTCTCACTCCAAGCGAAACAGAAACAGAACAAGAACAGCAAGCTAACTACCTTCCTGACATCCATGGCCTCTATGAACAACAAGATAGCTTACAACCTAGTACAGACCTCCCAACTCAACCTAATGGCGAACCCAGCTGTAGAGGAGAAAGTGAAGTGGAAGTAAACAAAGAGCCCCTGTGGGAAATGAAATTTGATGGGTCCTGTACTAGACAAAGCGCTGGAACAGGAGTGTGGCTACGTAACACCGAAAATGACCACGCAGAGAGCCACGCTGTCAATCTGCATTTCAAATGCACAAATAACATTGCAGAATATGAGGCTCTAATCTTGGGCTTAAATCTGTTGAAAAATTAGGAGTTCATAGGATAGTCGTGAGAGGAGACTCTGAGTTAGTAATCAAACAGATGAATGGTGAGTATTCGGCAAAACACCCCAAGCTTAGGGAATATAGGAATGATACTCTAGATTTGCTGAAAACGTTCATTGAATATGATTTAGTATCCATTCCTAGGGGTCAAAACGCTATTGCAAATGGACTAGCCTGCCTAGCTAGCTCTTATCCTAAGGCCCCAGTTGACCAACAAATCATCATTCAGACTAAATTCAGACCTGCAGTGCCAGACAATGAAAAATACTGGCAAGTCTTTGAAGGAGACAAACATATTAAAGATTTCCTGATGGGTAGAAATGAGTTTGAATTTTCTGATTCAGACTCAAAATATGATGCCAACTGCCCAAGTGAGGATTCCCCAGATGAACTAGAAACGCCTTGTAGTATAGAAATAAATTCATTTTCTGAAGAAACTGGAGATTCAGCCATAAAACGTGAAAACACAGATAGAGAAGAAATGGAGGTGCTGTAAGCCAAAGACAAGAACATACCAAGAGGCCTAGCACCCTTAGAGGACCTCTTTGATTTCGATGATGTTGCAAAGAAGCCCACAATAGAACATGCAGAATCAGATGTAGAAGAGTGTAACATAGGCACTGAAGACAAACCCAAAATGATAAAATTGGCTAAGTCTATACCTGCAGACATGAAGAAAAGATACATCAACTTGTTTAAGGAATTAATTGATGTGTTTGCATGGAGCTACGAAGACTTAAAGGCCTATGAGACCAACATTATACAACATAAGATACCACTGAAGGAAAATGAGAAACCTTTCTGACAAAAACTTTGAAGAATTAATCCAAAACAATTGCCTGCAGTAGAAAAGGAAATTAAGAAGATGTATGATGCAGGCATTATAGTCCTTTTAAGGTTTTCTGATTGGGTGTCAAACTTAGTGGCTGTAAGGAAGAAAACAGGGGAGATTAGACTGTGCATAGACTTCAGAAACCTCAATAGAGCCTCCCTGAAAGATAACTACCCTTTGCCTAGAATGGAACATATCTTACAGAAGGTAGTGGGCTCTAAAAGAATCTCCCTGCTAGATGGTTTTTCAGGATACAACCAGGTTTTGGTACTCCCAGAAGATCAACTCAAAACAGCTTTTACCACTCCATGGGGCACCTTCATGTATGTGAAAATGCCTTTTGGATTGATGAATGCTGGAGCTACCTTCCAGAGATCAATGGATATTGCTTTCTCAGATGATATTGGACACTTTATAGTTATCTACTTGGATGATTTAACTGTCTTTTCTAAAACAGAAGAAGAACACTTAAAACATCTGAGGAAAGTTTTTGAAAAATGTAGAAGGTACGGTCTGTCCCTAAATCCTAAGAAGACTGTTTTTGGGCTGCAAGAAGGTAAGCTTCTGGGCCACATCATATCTAAGAAAGGGATTAGGATAGAACCCCAGAGAGTTGAGGAAATACTCCAAATTACACATCCAAGAAACATCAAGGAGCTACAGTCCTTCATTGGGAAGATCAAGTTCCTTAGAAGATTTATCCCCAATCTTGCTGAGCATCTTAGGAAAATGACTGAAATGCTAAAGAAAGATGCTGGAATTAAGTGGACTGTCAAAGCCAAGAAATATTTTGAGTCAATAAAGCTTGCACTCACCCAAGCCCCTGTCCTTATCAGCCCTGACTTTTCAAAATATTTTCTGATCTTTTCCTTTGCTTCCCCGCACACAATAGCTGCAGTTTTGCTGCAGAAAAATTCAGAAGGTAATGAACAGCCTATAGCCTTCTTCAGTAAAGCCTTAAGAGATGCACCCTTAAAGTACAACATCATGGAAAAGCAAGCCTATGCCCTGATTAAGGCCTTAAAAGACTTTAGGGTGTACATTCCGCATTCTGACACCATTGCCTATGTGCCAAATATAGTGGTCAAAGATATCCTGTCCCAAGACCCAGATGGGAAAAGGGGCAAATGGATTGCTACAATTTTAGAAAATGACATTGAAATCAAACCCACCAAGCTGATCAAAGGTCAAGGCCTGGCCTAATTGATGGCCGAATCTAATCTACAGGCCCTTGATATTAACATGATGAATGCCCTGGATGAGCAGGAGGGATTTCCCCATAAAACTATTGAGGAGCAGTTTCAGAACTCTCCTTGGTACACTGATATCCTTTACGTGCTCACACACCTCAATGCCCCTCCAGAACTGTCCAAAACAAGGGCCAGATTCGTAAAAATCAAAGCTAGAAATTACTGCATTATGAATGAGAGTCTATATTGGAAAAATCCAAATGGCCTTTTACTGAAATGCTTGTCTGAAACTGAAGCCGAAAGAATCAAACAAGAATTCCATGCTGGGGAGTGTGGAGGCCACCTGAGTTGGAAGGCCACTGCAAATAAGATACTCAAGGCTGGGTACTATTGGCCTACACTCTTTAGTGATGTCCATAAAATGATTCTTGCCTGCCACAAATGCCAAATCTTTGAGGGCAAAAGAAAGCTCCTTCCCCTCCCTCTGCAACCTATCACCATAGAAGGTCCCTTCATGCAATGGGGCTTAGAATTCATTGGAGAAATCCACCCCTCTTCTGCTGGGCAACACAAATGGATCTTGACTGCTACTGATTACTTCACTAAGTGGATTGAAGCCATACCCACTAGGAATGCCACTGATTTTGTCATCATTAGGTTCCTAGAAGACTTCATCTTATCTCGGTTTGGCTGCCCAAGGAAAATAATCACTGACAATGCTGCTGCTTTCGGATCCAAAAGAATGATTGATTTTTGTCACAGGTACGGAATTGCACTTGGACATTCAACTGCCTATTACCCCCAGGGTAATGGCTTAGCTGAATCATCAAATAAAAGCCTGGTTACAATCATTAAGAAGCTTCTGGAAGAGAACAAAAGGTCTTGGCATTAAAAGTTGATACATGCCTTGTGGGCAGACAGGCTCACTACAAAGAAATCTATTGGCACATCACCCTTCCAGCTGGTTTATGGGACAGAAGTAGTTTTTCCTACTAGCCTTGGGACACCAGTGGTAAAGCTTATTCAAGAAATCCAATCAGAAGAAGACAACATGATAAGGAGAATTAATGAAACAATCCATCTTCAGCAAACAAGGGAGCAAGTTTATGACAGAGCTGTCAGAGTGCAGGAAAACATGAAGAGACAGTTTGACAAAATAGCCAAAGCAGCAAATTTCAAAGTTGGGGACAAGGTCCTGAAGTGGGATTCGAGAAGAGAGGATAAAGGCAAACATGGCAAATTCGACAGCTTGTGGCAAGGTCCCTTCATCATTCAAGCCACTGTGGGTCCTAATGCATTCTTCTTACAAGAAATCGATGGTACAGAGCTGTTTGGGGGTCCTGTCAATGGCAGGATGCTCAAACACTATTTCTGCTAATTCTCCATTTCCAATTTCATTTCCATTGTATATACCGTTGCAAATTTTCATTTTCAGCAAAAAAAGTGAAGAAATTGTTCCAAAAAGAAGAAGAAGAAGAATTTAAAGAGAGGTTCAGACATGCTCAAAACATGAACCTCTGAGGCAAAAGAATTGGCTCTAATAAACTCAAAATCTGAGCCAAAGGGAAGAAGAATAGCTGGTCCTCACAAGCTCAAAATTTGGATCAGCAGTGAAAGAAGATCCAGCTCTAATATGCCCAAAATCAGAGCTGGAGCAAAGGAAAGAAGTGACTGAAATATGCTCAAAACCTGAGTCACAAGAAAGAAAGAAGGATGTTTCACAGTTGCAGAATTCCATGCCTTCTCAGTTTTGTTTTCTTCAAGTTTCTGCCCAGCAAGTCAGACAGTCTAATCCTGGCTTGGTTGTGTTTAAATTTCCTGTCTTAGGATGTAGGTGAAGAAACCTGTTGGACAGTTTAATCCCAATAGGTAGTAGTTTAGGTAGAGAAATAGATGAGGCCAACAGTCTAATCTGGCCTCATGGAGCAATAAGGGTAGAATTAGAATAGGTTTGTTTTTGTTTTGCAAAATAAAATGTAAAGGGTCTGCTAATTCAAATGCACCCAAGGGAAAATTGTTAGAGCTCTAGTTTGGGTAGGTAGATTGGTTGGGAAAATGTTTCTGCTGATTTGTGTATCCAATATATTGTGGCAGCTAATCTAAAGAAAGAAGAAAGATGGCTTATAGCAGTAGGCATCTGGCCTACACCAAGAGATCATTTTCTGAATTCTTGACTCCTTCAAGAAGAAGCCATCCCCATGTGGAGCCACTGTTAGCCCCCCTATGAAATTTTTGACAAGCAAATAGGGGGCTAAATCATTGTTGAGTCTTCAAGGAATGCCTTTCCCCTGAAAATCCATCCTCCTTGAAGTCTCTCAATTGCTCTTCCTAATACAAATCCCCCCTCTGCTAGTAAATTGCTAAAAAAGGGCCTATCATTCCTTCCTTTATCCCTGCAACATGCATCAGTTCCCCCCTCTTTCCCTTTGTCCGAATTCCCTTTATTTATTCCCTCATTTAGCCTCTTTTCTTCCCCCTTGTCTTCCCCTTCTATTTCCCCATTTACCCCTCAAATCCCCCTAAAATCCCCTTTAATTTCCCCCTCTTGCCCTTTGTTTAACTTCCTTCCCCTTTGTTCCCCTTATCGTTTCCCTTTAAAATCCCTTAAAACCCATTAAAATGGGCAAAAAACCCACTTTCTGACCATGCTATAGGCCTAGCCCCTTTTTCCGCTGGCCCCTTAACCACTTCCCACACATGCCCTAGCGCTGGGACCAAGCGCTTAAGTCCCAAGCACTAATCGCAATCGTAACTATCGGCGGGAAGCAAATTCCTTTGTAATACTCTAAAACCCCGATGCGATTAGTTTATAACGTTAAGTCTTGCGACGCGTTCCACGCCGTTGATATGTCACAAGATCTGATGGCCAGCGCTCAATCGCATTACTCCCCCCAATCGCAATTGCAACACTCATTGTGCACCTCCCGATTGCGATGCTTCGACTTAATCCTGACCGCCCATTCTCTTACAGATCTGACGGTCATCGCAGCTTCTGATCACAGGTCCTCTCCCGATCGCACTGCCCTTCCAATCAAATCTCCACCGTCCATTTTCGCCCAGATCTACGGTCTGCGCTCAATCACAGACCCTTCCCAATTGCAATCGAAAGCCTTCCCTCTGTCCCCCGATTGCATCTGAGTCGTTGATCTGTTCCGCGATCCGATGACCAGCGCTCAATCGCATTGCCCCGCCCGATCGCATTCGCAAGCCTTCCCTCCGTCCTCCGATTCTATCGCAGCCGTCCATTCTCCCACCGATCTAATGGATCAGCGCTGTCGCATTGCTGCTCCACTGCCCCTCTCCATCTCCCTCCGATTAGACGTGGACCGTCGATCTGATCCCAGATCCGACGGTTGGTGTTTAATCGCAGCGTCTCCCCAATCGCAATCGGAACATCTGTGTTGTGCATTGCGATTGCTCCCCGCTCCGACCTCCGATTGCGATTGTGCGATTGAATCCTGACCGCCCGTTTCCTCCCTGGTCTGATGGCTCAAATCTAATCACCCTCCACCACGTTGGGTCCCACTCTTACATTCGTTTCCGTTGCATTTCATGTGTTTTGTATATTACACCTATTTTATGTATTGTTCCGCCGGATCAATCTCCACCGTTGATCTTCATCTCCAGGCCAAGATCTAACGGTCTGCGCTTCATGATCATACCAAACCCTATTGTCCATGCACTCCACCATTTCATTGCATTTTCATCATTCATTTACATAATACCGTTGTTTCCGCCACCGCCGCACCACCATTTCGTTCACCCTACGTCCATTGCTCCGTCCACTGTTTCTTCACAAATTTGCCGTGTTGTAGAGTTTCTAGAGGAATAGGACCGCCATTGTTCAATGTACTACCTCAACAGTGAGCAGCACAGTCAAGATCAAATCTAATGGGCTAGTACCATCAAGAAAGTCAAGGAATGGGGCTGTCAGGACTTACATTAAAGGAAAGCAGAGTTTAAACGCCGAAAATCTTGCCAGCGCCATTAAAAGCTCGAGCTAACCCTATTGCGCAGGCGCTAGCGGAAGAAGGATTTTCGCAGACAGAAAAGAGATTAGCGTAACGTCAACGAAGATCTTGAGCCCTGAAACAGAGGTTTAAAGAGGCAAAGCATCATTTTGAAGACCCCGAGGATCGATTCTGGAGATCCTGAACATCAATAAGAGGTAATATCAAGGTTTTCTTATCAGCAGAATGTTTTTCCATAAAGGACAGGTCTCCCATGCAGTATTTATTATGCGCCGTGTCCTTGAAGGAATTTCTCATCCCAGCTATAGTTCAAAACAGTCTAACATCCATGAGGCAGACCTCCCAGCAAGTTCTTTCATTTTGTTCAAATCACCTGGAGTACTACAGCCAAAAGGTCAAATCATATCCGGAGCAGATCTTTCTTTCGCGAGGAAGGCGACGGAGATTAAATATATGGTGCATCAAGCAGAATGGGTCTCGGCCCTGCATTCATTGTTGTGTTTAATTGTAGCATTTAAAACTCACCTACCTCCTCAGTCAGTCCTCTGTGTCTCTTCTGCTATAAAGCACAGGGGGATATCATTGTAATGGTTGTTGTCACATTATCAGTGAATTGCAAGCATTTTTGTCCTGAGCCAAGTTTCCTGTGTAATAGTTGTATGACAGGCTGAGAAATATGATATATTCGGGCTGAATGTAAAAGCTTTGGGCAGTGATGTACCTGATTGGTGTTGTGTTTAACATGATAAGCAGTTTTCATTGGATCCTGATCTACAACAGTTGGTGATGTTTTTCTTATCTCTGTGTTTATTTCCATTTCATTTCATGTTCTTCTGACTGGCATCTGAACGCATGACATAAGATTTACCCTTGTTAGGTACCTTATGTCCTAGCTCTCTCAGTCTTTAATGTTTTCTGCTCATATGTGTATCTGAATATTGTTTTTAATTGACTAAACCAGTGTAGTGGATGATTATTGCCTGCTCTCTGATGTGCAAGTTGATAGAATCAGTGTTCAGATGTCTTTGTTAAGATTTAATCGAAAGAGGTTAGGAACATTGGGAGGTGTAAAGTCTGTCGATGCCTCTTCATAACCTGCCCTTCCATACAAACCTTTTCAAGACCCCTTGTGTTGCCTATGGTTTTGTCCAAGCAGGCCTGGAGTTAAATGACCTCTGGCCTGATCTATAGACGGAATCAGATGGTTTTCCATCCTTCATTCTCATTCCTTAGTGTTCCATCCCACCAATCAGTCTTTGAGATCCAAACGCTCTAGATGACTAGCCCAACTGAAGCTTACACATTGAACATAAGTAAATCCTTTCTTGACTCCATTTCCCAATGGCCTTGATGTTCCCTGAGTTATCTATTCTTGCCTAGCTTCCTTCTTTAGCCATCCTTGTCTTATGGTGAAACCTTCCTTCCTGATTCTCAACAACCAAACTCAAACAATCAAACAAACAACCTAGAGCCTATAACTAGCCTAAAATCACAATTGAGAACTTCAAAGACATATATCCTTTGATAATCATAGAGAGATCCCTCTCTGGACCTAGGAGGGCTAGATCCTAAGGTCTGAAAGTGGTTCTATGTTGTCTCATCTTTTGGTCTCTGTCAACCTGGCCAAAACATGGGAACCCCAACATCAGCATTTATGTTCTTATGTTGCTGTAAGCTCACTCATTAAGCATTGTTTTAGAGACCTAGATTGGGAAGATATGAATAACCCATCTAGAGTTATTTCTTTGAGCTCATATTCTGCATAGGAGTTTTAGGATGAATTTTCTAAGGCATTCTAGCAGTGGTTTGTCTTATTTTTGCAGCAGCTTCCTTATACAGCGTCCTCAAGGACCCTGTAGCAGAAATTCCCGAGGTGGAATATTGCATATCTATAGACAGAGTTTGTGAAGGGACAACTAGCCTCAGGATTTCTCCCTTGTTTGTAAGGAGTCATATCCTGTAAATGCCATAACAATCAATATCTAAAATGGAACTGTGATAGCTCACTGAAGAAAGAATTGGAATATCTTAAGATATTCCTGATGGAGAAGAATTTCCTGAAAAAGGAATATTACAGTGGTATCAGAGCATGATATTGGCTCATCCTGTGCCCAAGATCTATTTCCATCAGCAAGAGGAGATTCTATCCAAGGAAAGGAGATTGACAGAGGAAACAAGGAAAGAGGAATGAAGGAAGAGGAGGTTTCCCTTCTTCTTTTCCAGACCATTGGGAACACCATTGAAGATCTGATGAAAGGGAAAATTTGGAGGAATTTTCTAAAAGGGGTTTGTGGATGAAGCAGGCCCTACCTATTCTTATGAAGGGTGTGAGCATTCAGCCAAACATGCAGGTCCACAGTATAGTACATTGCCCATAGCTACTGCAAGAAGGATGGATGTAAAGAGTTGAGGCCTTTGGAGGAGCAACACTGCAAACTCAAAGGTATGATTCATGATAATTGATTTCAGAGTTCTATTTCATGTTCTCATGCAAATGAGAGATCATATGTTGCAGTCACAAAGAGTTTTACAAAGGGGATTAATGAAAACCAATGTGAAACATGGTGTGACAAAACTTTAAACACTTTGCATGCATGGAGGGGGACCATGAAACAAAGATCATTCCATCTTTCTAGAGAGGGAATAAATCTAGAGAATGACTTGCTAGAGGCAAGACCCCCATTGTATGAAGGGCACTCTTCCATTTGTGAGGGCGTGGAGATATTTCTCTCTAAGGAAGGCCAAGGCCTCTCATTGAGGAGGAGACACACTCATATGTTGGTAGAGAGGAGGTGCATAGAAGAACTTATAGCGTTGCACCAATGGATGAAGAAGAAGAGTAGAAGGATTAGCATGAAGGGATGATAAAAATTCACCCTTATCTATTTCAAAGATTCTCTTCACATGGGAGAAGGACTGCACTATGCAGTAGAGAGAGAGGGAATTTCCATTCCTCTCATATACACAATCCACTTCCTATCTTGATGTCTCAATTTTTGGAGGTTTCCACTTGGGAGGCCACAGGATCTAGAGATGATGAGAGGCATCATACTTTGAGGTTCACCACTCTTGGATTCCGTAGGGGTGGAGACACTTGACGAGTCCATTACAGCACAGAGAGTTTTGGGACAAGCTCATGGAGGAGGGATACACTCTCTCATTTTCAGTACCGCCCATTCTCATCAGTTTCACTGCACAGATAGAGTTGCTGTATGGATGGAGGATAGCATATTAATGATGCAGGATGGCTGCTCCATGAGAAAGGCTACTTCCTTTGGGGAATAACTCTTTCATGCTTTGAAGTGGATGGAGGCCACTCATGCTTATATTGCCCAGGATTGGGATATTTTTTGGAGGTGATAGTCTCTCATGGGAGGCTCATTTTCATAGGTCCTTATTTATATTTGAGCATGAGTAGCTACATGATGGCATGGAAACAACTTGGAGGATTACTTTGGAATGAGGGGATGTCAAGGTAGTAGGCAGCAGCGTGATGGAGCACCATATTGCAGAATACCAGTGCTGTCTATGTGGAGGATTGATCCAGGATGGAGGACTCAGATTTGGTTGAATATTCACCAGGATCTTGGTGCATGCATGATTTTTGGATGGCCTTGATGGAGATGGAAGATACTTAGTATATGATATGATCATCTATCATCATGGCAGACTCTTCTTGGCTAGAGTTTCTAGTCTCAAGGAGAAATTATTTGCATGCAACATGTGAGGACTTCCTAGCTATGCATTTGGATGCATACTTTCCCTTGCTAGAGGGGTTCACTTGGAGGGCATTCAACATGATCTACATCAGCATATGGATAGATGCATAGCCCGGTTGATTTTGGAGAGGTTGGCACAACCATTCCCTTACCCATTGGAGGAGAGGGAGAACATTTAGTTGAGCCATTTCAGCTCAAGAGCTATAGTGCATGATGGAGGAGGTCTAATTTCATATTTGGTATTGTAATTATTTTCATTGATTGAGGAGCATGATGTATCAAGGAGGCTTGTTCCTTCTTGCATTTTTCATGAGGATGTACATGCAGCTACTTGTAGCCTTGATTTTGGCTAATTTTGTGATGGTTGTGGGGGTAGCCACATGCTTCTTGGTGTGCACCATTGGCACCAATTTGTATTTTTGATGATTCCATCTTGTGAGGAGTTTGTGGAAACAAAAAAGTGGCTAGTTCAGAACTTGTTACTTATGATTTTTAGGTAGGCCAAGAGGCACTGCGTAGGTTCCATGACTGGAACTATGAATCACTCTCCGGTTGTCCTATGACATCTTGTTTTTATTGCATATTGCTCCATTGCATTTCTGATGTTTGTACACTTATGAGGAGCATTATTTGGACAGTATTGTATGTACAACCCATTGGGAGCATGATTCTTCCCATTATATATGTTCTACCTTGTAGGAGACACCATGGGCAAACCATGATTGCTACATTGCTACTTGTACCTTCTTGTGGGAGGGACCACTTGAAGAATTTGCATAGGCATATCATGACTGATTTTCTTGATGGGGTGGCTTGGGCCATTCTTGGAGGCCATAATTTTATAGCCCAAAGACAAAGGCAGCCCTATATGTGAAACAAATGGAGAGAGGGCCATCATGAGAAGCACAAGCACAACTCTCCATTCAACCCCAAGACATTGCAAAAATCAGGGGTTGAGATTTTATTTGGATGATTGCATGGATGAGAGGATCATCATTGGGAGAAATTTTTTCCCATGCATATCATTACTCCTACCTTAAGGAGGCCTTAGCATAGCAAGAAGGATTCCACTACACCTTATATCTTTCCATGAGGAGCATTGTGTCAGCTTGCACACTTGGGAGAGAGAATTGGAGGACAGAGTCATGGCAGCATACTTGAGCAGTGGTGGGACCATTGATGAGGAGGCCACAAGAGAAGAAAGGGGCGAAAATTTTGTTCTCTCTATTTATTTTCTTGAGGGCAAGCAACATGTGTGAGGGGAGGACTGTAATTTTCCCAATTTTAGCCTCAAACTAAAATGGAACATTATAGTTGCACATTTTTTTTTTTTAATAAAATGGGCAAGGAGACACCTTAGCCCCTTTTAGATGAATAAATAACCCTCCTAATGTGAAAGGGAGGTGAAAAAAGCAGCTGAAATAAACACCAAGGGTGTGAATGGAACCCGGCTCACTTGATTAGTCATCTTTGACTAAAGTCAACAGCGCTGCCCAAGGAGGAAGAGGCTTCCTAGAGAAGTTGCACAGTTTTGGAGGGAAGAGATTCACATGAGGGTGGAAACCCTAATTGGTGGGACCTTGGTGTAGAAGAGTTCCTTTTGTTTATAAGGAGGAGATGGTTTCCCATTTGGATACATGTTATGATTTAGAGTTTCAGACTTGGGTCTGCAAGCTTGCATCCCCGGGCTGTTTAGCAGGGTGATGGTGCCCTCAGGCACCAGGGTGTTCCTGGTCGGGAACCCCTACCTCTTCCTCAAGGAAGGATGAGGAATGAGCTAATTTTCCTTAATCTGGCATTGGCCATAGCTACTACCATCAGCTACAACGTTATTTCTGCAGCAGAGAGGATGTTGTGTTGCTAGGGGCAACAAAGGAGGAACTCATGGAGTCATCTTAGCTTGTTTTATTCAGTGGAGGTGTGATATATTCATTGGAGGAGCTGCAAGGAGGATTTCCAGGCTGTATTTCAAATCAGTGGCATGAGGCCACACTTCCATCATCTCCCACTGCGCAGTCCATGGAGGAAACTGCATTATTTTGGAGGAGGCAGTGAGAGAGGGTTTTCAGAGCTCATAAGGAGGAGTGTTTTTGAGATAAAGGGATCAGCCCTTTGTATTGGAGACATGATCAGAGGAGGCCAATCATATTTCATATCAGCCACAGCCTCATTCTTATTTTTTATTAGTTGCATTGACAACCCAGTTATGACATTTTGGGTTTCTTTGACATTTCTAGCAATCTTCATGGATTGGCTAGAAATCTTGTATTTCAGCCCATTTCTCTGTTATTGGGCTATTTATTGTATTCCTTCAGCCACATATGCATTTTATTGATTTTCAGCAGCTTATACCTTCATATACACTGTGCATTCACTTCTCTCCGACATTTTGTGGAGTTGCAGCAACTCATGTATTTCATTGTTCATTCATTGAAGGTTTTCTCTTAAAGTTTGAGTGGCTAGTCCCTCAACTATTTATTGTATATTTCTGCTGATATAATCATATAATGATGGCTGCATACATTTTCCTCTCATGGCATGTTCATATTTTCAGAGTTCAGTATTTACGTTCTTCTGTTGCTGTAAGCTCACTCATTGAGCATTGTTTTAGAGACCTAGATTGGGAAGATCTGAATAACCCATCTAGAGTTATTTCTTTGAGCTCATATTCTGCATAGGAGTTGTAGGACGAATTTTCTAAGGCATTCCAGTAGTGGTTTGTCTTATTTTTGCAGTAGCTTCCTTATACAGCGTCCTCAAGGACCCTGTAGCAGAAATTCCCGAGGTGGAATATTACATATCCATAGACAGAGTCTGTGAAGGGCTAGCTAGCCTTAGGATTTCTCCCTTATTTGTAAGGAGTCATATCCTATAAATTCCACAACAATCAATCTCTGAAATGGACTTGTGATAGCTCACTGAAGAAGGAATTGGAATATCTTAAGATATTCCCGATGGAGTAGAATTTCCTGAAAAAGGAATATTACAAAATAATTGCTTCCCATCTGGCCCCATAAAAAATACCAGCTGCCCATCTGGCCCCATAAAATCCATCTCTAAATTTTTCCAGTCAGCGATGACCCTCCCCAATGAGTATAACCAATGGACACCCAAAACCACGTTGGTCTCTGGGACATCAACTACAAAAAAGTGATCAGTAACCAAGTAGTTCCTCATCATCATAGTCAACCCGGGAGTGTACTTCGTGCACTACATGGTCTATTCTCTTGGCACCAACAAGAACCCCTCAAATGTCTCTGTGTGGATGCCCCTACACTCCACCATCTAGGAATCAATAAAGTTGTGGGTGGCCCCACTGTCTACCCGAACTGAAACTCATTTCCCCTGTACCATCCCCCTAATCCTGAGTGTCAAATATTTCAAAACTCCTCGAAGTGAAGCAAGAACTCCCCCTGATGGGGAAAATGGTCCCCCTCTAGGTGGTAGTGGTGGTGGTGGTTCTCCCCCTAATTATGGTCCTCCCTCATCTCCCAGATCTGCTCGAACCTCAAACTCCTCAACTGACTCACTATCCAAATACACCTTAATGTAGTGGGCCTTGCCCTTGGTGCACTTTTGCTGAGGTGCCGAGGGTTCTTGGAACGTAAAGCAAATCTTCCTCCTCCTAAGGTCCCTCTAGGTCTCCTCGTCCATATGACCATGTCCTCCATCCCTCTACAGTGGTATAGTGTCTTGGTTCCCCTGTGGTGCAGTGGGTCTAGTGGGGACAAAGGCCCAGGGTCTTGGGCACAATTTCAATCATATCCGGGGTCCTGGAGATAGCATTCGTCAAAGACGTGGGCTTGTAAGCCCTCACCCAACCATGCAATGGATCTGCTAGCCACTCCTCAAATAGCATGATCAACCGAGCCTTTGAAATGCTAGTCAACATCACTGCCAATCCCTAAAACTCCGTAATGTATTCCTTTCTATTACTAGTTTGCCTCAGATGGGTTAACTCCCTGAAATTTAACTCTGGGTCTTTCCTCTCAAACCTCTCCAATAGCCTCCGGGTGTACTCTATGTAAGAAGTGATGTGAATATGTTCCATCATGATTAGCCCATGGTACCACCACTCTTGGGCATCACCTTCCAAATGAAGGGTAGAAAATCAAATAGAATCGGTCTCCTGCATGGAGTTCAAGTGGAAGTATGTATCTAGCTTATGAACCCAAGCCTTGGCATCCAATTGTTCCAGTGCAAGAACTCTAGTTAAGCTGACAGGAATTATCATTAATGTTTTTTGCATAAGTTTGTGTAATCAATTTTTAAAATAGTACTCATGTGGGTATAGAAGAGAGCCTTTGAAAATATGTCAGAACTTATAATTCCATTTTGCACTTTGTCCTCCCTTTTTTTTGAAGGGATAATCAGTGCTCTGGATGTCAAAAATAGGTTGAGCCCTCTTGCTCTTTGCAGTATGGGTAAAGCCACAACTTTTTTACTTTAATACACAACATAATTTTGACTGTGAAATAATGTGTAGTAATGTTGCAAACCTCAATTTAGGACCAATAGTAGAACATTGATAGAGCTCATAGAGATATCTGGAACCTGAATCCTTCAAATAACTTGGTCTTGAAGTCATATTGTTTTATAAAATTAACAACACTTATGTTCCCCAAGGAGATCTGGGAATTAGGTTTATACAAGAACTTATAACTCCAAAGTTTTTGGACACATTGAATTAACCAAGACATTGACAAATTCACATCACAGAAAGGTATGACACAAAGCTTGTCACAAGTTTCACCCATATGTAAAGATCCCATAATGGATTCGTGAAACAAGGAGGCCTATGAGAAATACGCAAAGGTTGTGGAGAAGTTGTCTTTCATATTTCTCAGTGCTCGAACTCGTATCTCAAAGCTCGTGGCTGCTAGCTGAGTATTTCAATTCCACATTTGACGACCACACTTTGTTTCTAAAGATGAATCATTACCAACATGCCCTGTGCCAGAGCTGGCTCTTGGCCTGAGTCCACAGAAAAACATGGGGGCACTCATTACACTTGGTAAAGATGAGGTTGGATGGCCGCAAATTAGGTGAAAGGATGGAGAAGGGATTGGAGTGAATCATGAATATTGTGATTAGGTTTTTCTCAAAGTGTTTCCCTTTGGATTTGATTTGGTGAGAACTTAGAAGTCAACCTTTCAAAGCATGATGAAGGAAAAACTACAGTATAAATGAGTTCAACCACCAGTAGTATTGTGTTTAAAACTTAAGTGTTGAAGAAGGAACCAACAATTCGTATCCATTTTGAAGGGATACAATAGTTACAATTCTTTGACTTTTAAAATTTAGAAAAAATGCATATTTTCTTTTGTATCAGGGAGATGTTTAGTCCCAATTTTTTTGTTGTACCCAAAATTTTCCATCTCATACTATATCTGTATACAAATTCAACCTTGGTTATTGTCATCATAATGGAAGTGATCTCATTAAAGCCTTGTCCTTTAATTTGTAATCTCTATTGAGAGGACTGAAAATTCTCTGCTCCACAAAAATTTTTCCAACTAAAGGTTTGAAATTCTTTTGATTTATTTGTCTACTATAGATGAAATTTTTTATAAAACACCTTACTACAATAGAATATTTTCTTCCAGTACCATCATTATATTTTTATAATTTTTGAAGCCCCTAAAATTCTTATATTCGCATACAATTTCCCTTCGTCATTTTAATCACCTTACTCGAGTTTCTTTCCAAGATTCCATAAACATGGTTGTCATGTCTCTGTTTAAAAAAATCTTCAGCACTAGCACTAGAAATTGGATACATTTTTCAAGAGTTGTCACAAATGAACAAACAACCAATAATTACCAACTTTGCATGGTTGCAAATAAACCCCCATCCCAACTTCTTTCCCTTTTGTATTTTGAGGCTCCATCAAACTTAAGCTTGAATAAGCCTCTACATATTCTCATTAATATAATAACCCTTTAAAGTGGGGTTTCTTGAGATCTGTCCTTAATATTGAATGGTGAATTTCTTGATATTTGTCTTTCAATACTGAATGTTGCAATACCAAAAATAATTTTAGCAACACTGCTCCATTTTGATTTTCAAGCCTCAATGCTAGATATTCTAGAAGCCACATGACAGGTAGAGGGAAAGCACAATGGAATGGTTTCATCTACCCAAATATTTATTTGGAACATAGAAGTAGGAGGATGTGGGCGATTAATGGAAATATTTTTGTATCCAAATTGTTAGGAAGGTACACTTACTGGTACATGAATGATATCCTACTACGTACTATACATAAATCTAGGTCACAATAATGAAATGTATAAACCAACTTAATTTTCTGATACTGAGCAAGAATGAGGCAATATAAGGATTACAAACTTGGATTATCTATTCTTCTTCCAGCCAAAGAATAGAGAGAGAAAGAGAGGTTGTAGAGCAGCGCAGGGTAGAGGAAGAAAATGCTGCAAAGGAAGAAGATAGAGTAGAGGAAAAGAAGCAAGTGGCTGAAATACAAGAACATACACACCCAACCATGCAGATTTTAGTGAAGTATGTTGATGGTTTATGGTGCATTGAGCCTGTTGATTTTAAAGGAGGAGATAGAGTGAAACTCTATTACAATCTTCCTTCTCATCCACTTGCTTTTTCTTCAGAGGTTTGGATTCACTGAGGCTACAACAATTGGATAGATGCATTGAAAATTGTTCAGAATCTGTCTTATGATAGTGCAGAAAATGGTGACTGGTGGACCGTGGATGTGGTGGTGCCAAAGCAAGCTTTTATGCTCGATTGGGTATTTGTCGATGGACCTCCTGGGAGTGTTAAGGTGTACGACAATAACAATTATTTCGATTTTCCTGCTATTCTGCCAAATTTTATTCCAGAATATCTCTTCTGGGTTAAAGAAGAATAGAGAATCTATTTGAAATTACTGCATGAGAGACGAGAAAGAGAGGAAGTTGTTCGCAAAAAGGCTGAGAACTTGGAACTTTTAAAACTATAAAGGAAGGAAAAAACAATGACATTATTTTGACATTCACAAAAACATATATTCTACATCGAACCTAGTAAAGTTGAAGTTGGAAATTTTGTTATAGTCTTTTACAACCCATCTAACACAGTTATGAATGGTAAATCTGAAATATGGTCTTGGTGCTCTTTCAGTCGATGGACTCATCGACTTGGTGTTCTTCCACCCCAATGAATGATCCCTGCATATAATGGCTCCTATGTGAAGGCAATTGCATCCATATAATTCAAGTCTGTTTTGGATGAGTACTAGCCACAACTGCAGATTACCTTGAGAATAATTACGACCTCATTTACGATGCAACTAGAAGCATATATGATGGATTTTGTTTTCTCTAAAAGAGGCAATGAACATGGTGGATTTTATGACAATATAAATGGTATGGACTACCATGTTTCTGTGGTTAGAGGAATTTTGAGGGAGCCACCAATGCACATTGTGCATATAGCTGTGGAAATGGCACTGTTGCAAAGGTCAGAAGTCTGGAAGATGTGGTTACAAGTATTTCTTGTGTAGTTCAAGAATTGGGACATAATGCTGAGATCATTTTTCTGAAATAAGATTGTCTTGATTGTAGAAAGGTTCACGATTTTCAATTTAGGAGAAAATTTTCTTGGGGAGGTACCAAAATTAAAGTCTGGCATGGAAATGTTGAAGGCTTTTCTGTGTACATTCTAGAACAAGGCAATGGAATGTTTTGGGTTGGTTGCATCTACGGCCGTAAGAATGATGGACAATGTTTTGGATTCTTTTTCCCTGCAGCCCTTGATTTTCTTCTTCAAAGTGGGTTGCATCCGGATACTATGCACTACCATGATTGGAGCAGTGCAACAGTTGCATGGTTCTTTCAGGAGAATTATAAACATTACGACCTTGAGAATGCTCGCATTGTTTTAACAGTTCATAATATTGAGTTTGGTGCTACTCTTATTGGAAAGGGAGTGACACATGCACATATGGAAACTACAATTTCCAATACATATGCACAGGAAGTCACAGTACATCCAGCAATTTCTCCCATGTTTGTGAATATGCATGTAATGTTTTTGAGTGTTGGTTACATCCAGCTCAATATGGGTTACAATTGTGAAAACATGGGACTAATTGTTCCCATAGAGTTTGCTTCTTTGCTCACACATCTTAACAACTACTCCCTCTCATTGTGTCTACTAGGTCTGCTGGGGGCATCATCATCTCTTGACATGACCTCTGTCATGAGTCCTCTTGCTCCTGGTTCTCCCTCTTCAGTTTTAGTGATGTCATCCTTCCTATCAAATCCTCAACAAGGCTATCAGCTTAATTCGACTATTACTCCATTGACATCCTCTGTAAATGGATATGGAGGTTGGCCACAACCTAGTGTATAAAAATTACACCTTCCTGGTAGCAATGTTCAAACTAGCCATCTTAGAGTAGAACTCAATGCTAGAGACATGCCTATTGAGGATTCTCCTCGAATTTCAGACTATTGATGGGCAACTCCTCAATGATTTTTCTCCACTCTCCACACCAACTAGGATGAATGTTGCTACTGTTATATCTGGTGGTGCAAGCGTCTGGAAAATACAAGTCATGAGATCAATATTGTTGCTCCAACGAATCTTGAAGACGTGTTTGCCTCCAAAGTAACATCTCCTAGAGTAGAAATTATTGAACCTTCCATATTTTCTCAGATGAGTCCCAAAATGCAAGATCATAAGACTTCCCTAGGCATATATACATATTCAAAACCAGATTTTTCCTCTTATAAATGCACATGCATTTTCGTAGGGAATTACATAGATGCGGCAAGCTGCAATATAACCTCAAATCCCTAGCCATTATTTGATGCAATCACCTTTCTAATTTTCCTCGTATGTTACCAAATGTTGTGTTGAAAGTGTCTGAATAGAATAATGTCAACTATACATAATGTTTGAGTCTTTTTGAGGCAATATGATGTCATACTTTGCATATTTGAAACCTATTCAAGCTTTGGTGGATGGAGATTGTTGGATCAAGGTCCAAGGAACAAAGTTATGGTTCATGTCATTATATGATGTCATGGGCATTCTTTCATAAATATATTTGAAGTTTATACCACATTCATGGATTTCAAGCATATGTAATTGAAACATCACTTTGGTGTACGTTTGTGCTGAAGAAGCCACAAATGCACATCAACATGCACACTAAAAAATGTCCTTGCTAACACTGGCTTTGTGTCAAGCTATCTACAAATGTCCTTGTTGACATTATGACATCAACATAAGAGAAGCCCTTATAATGAAATGGGTATTAATCCCAAAAGTTTATTCTTGCACATTATCTTTCTTTCAAGGCTTACATATGTGACAGAAATCATAGACAAGTACCCAGACTTGGAAGAAAAATCAAATTTGTTATGTAGCTACCTACCCCAATTCCAATTCAAGAGGTACAGAAATTAATGAATAATAGCACTCTAAGTTTTATTCTAATACTGAGCATGAAGGGGTCATCAAGAAGGGAATTAGGTGAGAGAGATGTTGGAGCAAAATAAAGATCATTGATACGATACCAATTCAAGAATGGCATAAAAATTTGGCCTTTGATGGCAGACTTCAATCTAGTTCCTAGGCAAGGAAAAAATTGCCTTGCAAGATAGGGCTTTGATACGTATGGAAGGACAATCTGTTGAGGGTATAACACCTACAATACTACACAAAATCACTATTATGACCAAAATGTGGAAAAGGAGCCAAAATTATACATCTTGGAGTTTGATTGTAATCAGCCACACTAGTGAAAAAATTTGCACGTCACAAATTTTTGGTGGCTGAAGGGAGTATATCTAGTGGAATTTGAAAAGTAAGAAACCTCAATGAGCCAAGGTATAGAGCCCTTGATTGTAAAAACCCACCAGTGTTAGATCTAGTAGCGGTGTGAGATGGAAACCTTAAGATGTGACATGTTCTACATCCAACAATCATTGTATTACAACAACAGCTAGTGCACCCATCTCATCTCATTTTGTAAATAAAATAGTAGAGACCTATAGCTTGGAATTTTGAGGGATTGAGTGCTTTGTCCTCTTTTGGAATTAGGGTGATGAAGGTAGAATTTATGGTTGGAAAGGCACCTTAGATTTGGTGTAACTTTTCTTTCAATGCCTAGGCCTCATTTTAAATGGTGAACCAAATGTGGTGGAAGAAATTTGTGGTGAAAGCATTATAACTTGGAGATTTTTTGGCAGACATATCCATGACAGTCAATTTGACATCTATTAAAGCGATGAGTCTCATGGGACTGGCAGCATGTTCTTTCAAGACTAATTAGGGGATGTGTTTGGTGATCATGTGAATGGTAGTGAAACCGTCCTGTTTGAGTTTTGAGAGGAGAGACCAGAAAAATTTTGTTGGTTTGTGCTCAATATGTTGAGAAGTTAGCTTATTACCTTCACTGTTCTTGAGATGATTAATTCTATTACAATTCCAATGTCGAATCATCGAGTTGTGGAAGAATTTCGAGTTATGTTCTCCTTCTTGAGCCATTTTACTTGTGATTTATTACAGCAAAGTATTTCTTCTTATTGATGTCACTCATTGAGCTGTGTGAAAAAATATTGCTCTTGGAAAACAAGGGATTCATCTATTCCATGAATCATTTGCTGTTGAATTCCATTCTAGATCATTCAATAAGACAAAAATACTATGAAATGAGACACTAACAATTTTATTCCAAAGACAGAGCA
The DNA here is from genome assembly GCA_034641835.2 of Pinus albicaulis. Classification (NCBI taxonomy): domain Eukaryota; kingdom Viridiplantae; phylum Streptophyta; class Pinopsida; order Pinales; family Pinaceae; genus Pinus; species Pinus albicaulis. The sequence continues at coordinate 877,415,483 of CM076584.1, read as the reverse complement.
AAAGAAAATGGATTTGGAAGCACGTGAACATATAATAGAGTTTTTAACACTAAACATTCCAATTCCTATGACTCTTTATTTGTCCAATGACCTTTCACTTCCTATAATCTCTCTCTCACCATATCTATCTTGGTAACAAAAATTGCTATAGTTTCTTCCACTTTTCTACCTGTGATTTGGCATTATATGCCTACAGTTGACGCTTCTCTTGAATCTATTTTTGAAAAAATATCCCTTCTTTGGACCTTTAAATATTGTGATCACTTTGTGATAATAAAGTTGTGGTATATACATGTACTTCATCCTTATACACATATGAAGTTTCCAGCTGTCCAATACTCGTGCAGTTTCAGATTTTATTTTGCAGCCTTTCATTATTTTCTTGGTTGCACCATTTTTTACACTTTTCATACTAATTTGACATATTAAGGTCCAAAATTATGAAGTTATTTACAAACATTTTGAAGATAATATGGCAGATTTACTGTTGTAAATCTGCAGTATGTAAAATAAATTCAAATCTGGTTTATGCTTGGAAAAGTGTGCCTGAAGGGATGAAATTTGGTAGCATATGCTTGGTATCTTTTCTCTTGGATTACCTAGCCTATTAAGGTTGTTGAGAAGTGAATTATGGTTTGTTGTTGTTTTTGTTGAGAAGTGAATTTCTGTCCCAAGCTCCAAGGGCTAAGTGCCCAATGCTCCTCCTAGGTAGGCACCTCTTCTAATCTAGCAACTAACTACCCCATTGTCCAAACCCAATGGGTTATTCAACAAATTGACTAGGGCATAAACCCCATAGGTAATAAGACTAAGGTAGTACTCTAATGTCAAGCATCCACCCCATTTGAGCCATCCATATGCCCACAAAGCATCATCAAGGAGCTTGGAGATATAGTGCTCTCCTAATAAGAGCAAAAGAACTTTTGCAGTAACCCTAAAAGTTAACACCAAATTGAGGTTCAGAAATCGAATGCTTGAAGTCAATGTCATATCTCGCCCCACACACCCCCCCCCCTTGCTTAGAAATGTCAACAACCACAAGAAACTCTCAATCTCTTCTAGAATCAAAGTGCATTCAATTTAATACAAACTTGCAAATCTCTGAGATCTTAATAGACTAGGCTCTGATACCATGTTCGATAGGAGGAAAAACTGATACGTGCATTGAAACTATTCCACATCGCTTCTACTTTCCAAGAAGAGCTTATCATGTATTGTACACTACAATAAACACACCCAACCTTAATGATTTTTATTAGCATTGATGCCAATGTATTTTAAGGTCATGCAACCTATCAACAAAGTAGATAGGTACTTGTGATTATTTTCAGGTACAAAACAAGTTTCTCTTATAGAAAATACAGACATATTAGCACTTGGCTCACTTCTTCTTTCTATGTGTATATATAAGAAGTACAATGATCAAATTTCACTATGTCAAACACTAACTACTTCAATGGTTAATAAATTACAAATATTCCACTATCAAGGATAATGTTGCTAGCACCTAGAGACTCAACTTATCATCTTTGACTTGACCAACAACCTTGTGCATACAAGTCATAACATCTCCAACAAAGAATTCCAAGATAGCAACATTTGCCAAACTCCCAAGATGATAATGTGGCAATGTCCCCTCAACTGTGTACCTAGACTGCATGTGTAATACAACAAAAACTCCACCCCAATAGTTTCATCAATCCTCACAAGCTCAACAATTCCACATAATAATTTTTTTGTCATTTCTAGCACTCCCCAACTTGCAGGAGAGTGATTGACATAAAAAATTCTTAAGTGAGGTTGTTTGATCCTAGAGTGAGTCACAAATCAACCAAGCTTGTGAGACAAGTTCAACACAAAATTCATCAAGTATGGGCATGCAAATTCACTCATTGTACCAAAGGTGAAAAATAACAAAGAATCGTCAACACCCAATGTGAATCGCAATGGGCCACATTGCTGTGGATTAAAGTGGAAAATTAGAATTGTGACACAAACACAGTAATATTCTTAGTCAAGTGGTTTTAACATTACAACAAAGTGATCACAAAGTCTCAGAGTTCAGTCATGTTATACACTGTTGCATTAACCTTTGTTGCATGCACCCATTCCAAATCAGTGTAGGCTCACCGGAGTGGTTGGGGAGCTCAAAAAATTGTGTGGCACAAAAGACCAACAGTCACTACAGATCAACTTCTTATGTTTGTCTCTTCATCTTCCCAAAGTTTGTACAATTATGAAAGTTGGATTATATATAATTGACCCTATGATTTTAAATAGGCTAGTTGTTGAGATCAACTTCATTTTGTTCATATCTTGTTGTACAATTCTATTTAATTAATTAAAATTGGGAGTTGAAACTATTGCCCAATTTGAAACAATGCTCTCAAATTCTCATCCTTAGGGATCTAATCATTACTTGCATGTTAAATAATTTATGGGGCAATGATGTAAGGTCAATGAGTAATAACGGTGAGGCTCCCAAGTCAACCATGTATTCACTTGTCAATGGTTGTAATCATTTTTAATTTTTCTACGTTTTCTAACAGTTTTATACCAGCTGGTGTTAGATGGATATGGTTGCATGGGTTATGCAATTCCTCTAGATTTTTTAATGACCAACCTGTTTCCAGGAGTGATCAAGGGCATCCTACATGCCAAAGTATATATATATATATATATATATACTTGCATCATTCATGAGAAATTTTAGACCTACATCCATGTGGAAATCAAAGTCCAAACCAATCTAAGTGTCACCAATAATTCTAATAGAATTCTCATTCTGTGTTTTTTGACTGAATGTGATCTGATTGCACCAAAAAGAAGAGGCATTGGTTGCCACCATCACAGTACATAAAATTCATTGTTTGATTGGAGTATAGGTTCACTTCCTGATTAGAACTTCGTTCCACAAACCTGTGCTTGAGACGAAGTGCCAAAATCAACCTTGTAGCCAGGGCTTGTGAGAATATTAAGATCCTTTAATCCCTAACTAGCCTCTTCAAACATGAAATTGTATTTGCACATAGTTGATACAATATTGGAAACAATTTATTCCAATAAGTCTGCCACAATTGACCCTTCATCATTTGTAGTTCATCTTGGAATGTAACAATCTAATTTAAGGAATTTACGCCTACTGTTGCAATAGAATATTTATACCTTGTAATCAAATCCGTAAGTTAACAAGCACTTGAGCTCAAAATATATCTCTGGATATGATTAAGTCTCTTAAAGAATAGTATAGGCTTGATCTTCTTGTGGCTTCTACTAACTATTATCATATCCATTGAGAGATATACTACAGGAATTGAGTTATGAGTATGAATTTCTGCTACAAGAAAGCACTCCAACAGTGCCACAATTACCAACAAGTATCTATGCAACTCATCTTGTAATATTTTATTATTGGATTGGAGGCATGATTTTGTATATGTATTGTCCATAACCAGAACAATGACCTTTTTATTATTATTTTTGATTGGAGGTTGATAGTCACACCTTCAACTAAAAAATGAGATACCTGGAGATGATAACTTAGAGTGAGATCTAACATCTTGTTTATTAACTTAGAGTGAGATCTAAGCTCCTATTTATTTTCTCGGTACAAATGTCCACACATAGTATCTTCAATATGGACACTTGCAGATTGAAGTGAAATCTTTATAGAATTAGGTATTTTATATGTTTTCCCGAGTTCAATGCATGGATCTTTGTCTTCATACTTAAAAATGGTAAACCGAAGGAGAATAGTTTCTTTTTGTTATCATAGTCATTAAGGATTGGAAAGCTGGAATATATGACATTTTCTCTAGCTACAAGTTGGAAACTAGATTATTGAAAAAGTTAACGAAATGAAAGAATATCCCTTCAATGCCTTGATGTTGTTCAATCCCATAAATAGCACCATTATGTGTCTGCTTATCAGTGTTTAGGTTTCATCAATTTCAGATGGGGAATCACAGTTTCTCTAATGCCCTTGTTTGTTTTCCCAAACACAGAAAATCATTAGCTACCTCAAATTTACAATAGCCTCTATTTTCAAAATGACTACATGTAGGAAAAATGGAGGCTTCGAACGATAGGTTCTCCCAGTGACATCTAACTATTCACTTTCCTATGTTTTGGATCATGGAATAATGTTGTCCCACTAATGGAGTGTCTCCTACTTTGTAGGGGTCCTCGTTGAGATTATTTTGAGTTGTAATTAATTAACTTAATTTATTTCATTTAAAATCACTTTAACTAGTTCTGCTTGTATTTGTCCAATAACCCTATTGAGTCTGCTACCCTGTATCCTGATGGTTTCGGCCTAAAACCCAAATACGTGAGACCCTCCTTGATATTCTTTGTGGGGTATTGAAACATATCAATTTGAGAAGAATTTTCATCTGTAGAGTCCGAAAGTAATATTAGGGACTTTAATTTATTTTCCATCAAACTAGTAGCATTACTAAATCGAGAAAATATGGTAAACATGTGTGCCCATTGTGAGAGAACAACCTGCCTGAAGACCATGATGTCGTCCATGAAAAATTTATGTGAAACGGACATTGACCTACAAACCCGAACTCCCATGAAGTTTCCCTCCCTAGTAGCCTACGAAATCTTATGGCCGAGTCCATTCATGACTAATATAAACAATAGTGGGGATATTGAGGACCCATGTTTGAGCTCCCACCCCGCCTTGAAGAAACCTGAAGGTAATCCATTTATGATGACAATAAAAGAGTCAGAGTTAACACAATTCATAATCCCTTCCACATTCCTCTGTGACATGCCAATTTTAGTCAGGATGATCCAGAGGTATTCCCAATCCACACAGTCATATGCCTTTGATAAGTCAACCTTCATCGCAATAGCTTTTATGTTCTATGTGTGAATAGTATTCAAAGTTTATTGTGAGATGGCCACAACATCATGAATAAGCTTGTTGTGTAAAAACGCGAATTTTTCCTTTGAGATATGAGTAGAGAGACACATCTTAATCCACACAACAATGACCTTTGATATGATATTATATAGAATGTTGCATAAAGATATGGGCTGAAAATCATTAAACTTTGTTGGAGTTGGTCCCTTAGGAATAAGGCAATAAACGTAGAATTTAGAACCTGTGATGTGGCCATGTAACCGGGACTCCTCCACCATTTGAGTAATATCTCTCTCCATCAGTTGAAAAAATGTTAGGAAAAATTCTACGGTCCATCCTTTTGGACCTGAGCTTTTTTCGTGAGCAAAGGTCATTAGAACCGAAAGAGTTTCTTCCTCGAAGACCTCCCTTGATAGTGCTGCATTCTAACCCTCATCGAACATGATGGGGTAATCATGGGTCAGCCATAATTGATCATCCACATGATCACCTTCCTGAGCTTTAAAAAAGTTATGGAAATGTCTGACAGCCTCAAGTTATATCTCCTCCATCGAGTGAAACTCCTCACCAGTATCATTAATGATCTTCCATATACTATTTCGCTATCGTCGAAGTTTGGCGATGTTATGGAAGTATTTCATATTTTTGTCGCCAGCCTGAAGCCATATCACCTTACTCTTCAAAAACCAGGTCTATTCCTATATAGTAAATCTTCCTCTTACGATCCTCCAATTCCTTTAGATGCCTCTAGAGCATCACATTGTCACCCAGTAAATCCAAAATATGTAGCATATCTCTGATTTTAGTATTTATAGAATTAAGTTCAGTAATGAGGCATTTATTCTTTTACCTCTCCCAAATATTTACCTTAACCTTCAGCCCTTGAAGTACCAGTCCCATCCAAGTCATGGGAGTATAAAATTCGGTCCTCTGTGGCCTCCCAGTGTTCAGTGACCAGTTTCTGAAAACTTTGGATCTTCAAGCCAAATCTGGTTGAATTTGAAAGGAAAACCATGTGGAAACTTGACCTCACACCAGCTAAGAATAATGGGGTGATGGTTCGATATTGTAGTATCTGGAACCCTCGAGTGCACCTTCCCCAAAATTTCCAATAATTTCTCATGTAAAATAAATCCATCAAGCCTCTTGCTAATGTATGCATCACCGATCCTTCTGTTGTACCACGTTGGGCACAACTTGTGGGGTTGTATATCTCGCAAATTATTCTCCATGAAAAGGTTTGTAATATATGTAGATATAGGTTCCATATTGCATCGCTTCCCCCAATGTTCCTTTGAGGAAAGGGTGGAATTAAAATCCCCTGCAGTAACAAGAGAGCCTATTTTGAGTATATCAATGTCTTTCATTCTCTTCTAGAAAACATTTTGATTTGAGTAAGGTGCATATAATTTTATAAAATGTATATGCTCCTTGTAACCCTGGATGTGGCTAGATAGTATTATTCCACCAAAGTAATAATATGCACGGAAACTAGCCAGCATAGGATTCCACATAGCCACCACGCCCCCGAATAGACCCCAAGAATCCACCACCACCATGCTCCACCTTGGATACATATTCCAAAAATAGGTATACACCTTATCAGAAGAATTCATGGTATCCTGGCACAATACCATAAATGTATTATACAATTTAAGAAAATTCCTAATAGAGAGATATTTATAGTGGTCTACCAGGCCACAGATATTCAATGAAATGAAATTCATCATGAGCCACCTTTCTCGGGGGACAGTGCTCTAGTTACTCGGTTGAATGTGGTAGAAATTGGAACCTCGTAAATTCCAGGGTTCCTAATGATGTAATGTCTTGAATAGGTTTGTTCTCCCACCTGATGGCCCCCCTTGCAGTGCGTCGTGACATTCAATATTGAGGTAGGGATAATCCGAAAAGGAGTCATGATCTCATCGCATTGTTTGACTAAAATCTCAGATAAATCCAATGAGGGGTTCTGTAATAGAAAATCAATGTCACTGTCAAACTAGTTGTTGGGTGAAGTGTCAAGGGCATGATCCGATGGGGATTGTACCCCAAGCCGTGATTGCCCAAAGGTGGCTGGAGGGGGAGATTCTGAAGATGAGAATGGTCCAATGTCCCTAGTAGAGTCATCCGGGAGAGGGAAAAAAGTATGGGACGAGATTACAGGATCAGTTGATTCATGAGGGGTATGTGGTGCACGAGTGTTAGCTGATGGATGAGGGTGTCCAGTCAGACACATGAGGTTCCCAATTTACATTGATCGACGTATAGGGGTAAGGGGAATATTGTTCCATACTTAATTTTTCGCCCGTTGTAGGTGGTGATGTGGTCTAAGTAGAAATCTTTGTCTTCGAAACATCAATGGTATTGTATGACCGCCTCCTGGAGTGAAGTCTCGGACAATTTCGAATAAGGTGCCCTGTGTTGTGATACAATAGGCACCAGAAGAGGATGCTCCAATAGTCAAAATGCTGGTGGTGAATTGCAGAGTCCCACGACAGATCAATCTAAGCAGGAAGACCACCAACAAACCCCAACTCAACTAGAATCCATGCAACCTATTTATCAGACATTCCAAGTCCCCTAGGATCCATGTGTACAAATATGCCAATGGAATCCCCAATGGAAAAAAGGAAACTCAAAGTCCATAATTCCAGTGACAATCTCGGGAGTTTAACCCATACTAGATGATTGCGTGGAACCTCCGAAGTTGGATTAAAACCAATATACCATGTATGTAATGATAGGAAACATCTACCACATACCTATGGCATTTTTAGAATCCATGCAACGTCCTCCATAGTCAGTAAGTGAAAAATATACATGTCGTTCAGTAATCGATACACCTTAGGTGGATATCCCAAAATGCAACACCACTCAATGTTTACCCAATTCTGCATATCCCTGTCGTACTCCAAGTCGAAGTGCCATTGCCCGATAAATGCCCTCTTACGAAGGCTTTCTACCCTATCCCACATGACATCATAGCCAAAGCTCAACAATTTTTTCATAGTGGAAGGATGATGAGGTTTATCTCGAGTACCCATGTGATGTGCAACTGGTATCTGGTCTCGACAACCATGTTTTGTGCGAGGGTTTTATCGCGAAGGAGATCCTAGGGTCCTCGACCCCTGACGTCTCGCATGTGTTCCAGCTGTCCCCTCCTTTCTGACATCCACCGTCGATTGAAAGGCCTCTAGCATAGCCTCCTGTCCAGTGATGTCCACGTCCAACAATGCTAGGTATTCATTGAGATGTGCCATAAATGTATGTGGTCAGGTCTAGTGGAAATTGGCGAAGGATGGAGGAATGACAAAGCTCAGCGTTAATGAAAATATGTGAAGATAGGGAAAATATTATCCCCAATGCTCACGTTAATGCAAATATGTGAAGATAGGGAAAATAACATCCCCAATGCTCAGCCTTTATCAGATCCTGTAGAAAGGGGCGGTGTTGAGGTGCCAACAACCTTGGGGTTAGTAAAAGTGTGCGAAGATTTATCTTTGACTTGCCCCAAGTTGAGCACCCGTAAGTATCACCCACAGGAATTGAATATAAAACACTTATAGTAATTGTGAAGATCTGTAGCTGTCAGCTTACTGTTCTTTCTACGATATTGTAAATATATGTCTATCACACACTACTTTCTCCGGCTAGGAAACCTTCTACTTTTTGGAACTACGACTTTGGCACTATCTTGACATAGACCTATTTACACTCTTATTGTATTTTATGTTTTTTTGTTGTGTAACTGGCCGAGAGTTTTTTCCAGCCTATGTGTGTTGCACTAAAAAACTGTCACCTTGACATTCTGCTGACTGTATGAGCTCTTTAACACTCATACATGCCTCCTCTGCAAGTCTTACAACCTTTTTTCCTCATTCCAAGCCCTAAAACTGGAGGAAAACATTAAAAACTCAAAATTCCTTGGGTACGCAGGTAACATGAAGCCTGCCTGCGTTCCTAGCTTGGGTATGCAGGTAATACACTGCTTACCTGTGTTCTAGAATGCATTTTTCCCATGCAATGCCTGCGTACCCTTCTCAAAGTCAAAAAAATGAGAAAGTAAAGTCAAAAAGATGATTTGAGGTCAATTCTAGAAGGTTCTAGATGAGATTTTTTGGGGATGAGTATGCTTTAGTAAGGTTCATGTATCCCTCACCTTAAGGAACTAATCCCTTGATGTGAGGAGCCTATCCCTTTGAAGGAGGATTCTATCCCTTCAAATGTGGAACCCTAACTTCCTCATCTGCTCTATAAAAGGAGGCATTGGGTAGCCTCAAAGGGAGTTCAAGCTTTATGGGTGGTTGAGTTGAAGTGCTGTTGAGATTTAGACTTCTTTCTGCTGAGCTTTTGAGAGGAAAGATCACATACCTATATGTGCTCCTGGAGGAAGAGTGTAAGACTTATCAAAGTAGAGGAGACTCCTACTTTGGACCCTGGGAAGGCCTTGTCAAACATCAAGGCTAAGGTTGTAAGGTTCTTCTGTTATTTTAAGATTAATACAATCAAGTTTTGTTTTTGTCAATAAATTGTCGTTCGATTGTTTATTTCAATAAGTTGTTGTTTGATCGTTCATTTCATAGATTCCTTGATCACTATGATAGGTATTTTATATGATTATTTGTTATATAGGTGCTATTTAATATTTTCTTGCTTTTGATTGCAGGTCGACAAAAGATGAAACTTTATTGCAATGAAATAACTCTTGTTGTGATGGGAGGATTATTGTTGCGACGAAAGAACTCTTGTTGCGACGGAAGAACTCTTGTTGCGACGGAAGGATTATTGATGCGACAGAAGCACTACAACCACAAATAAGCATTTGGATCTGATGTAGGATTGACACCTTCATAGCATTTATTTGTAAAACAAATATATTTAGAGAAAGACAAACTTAGTTGTTCGTTTGTTGCTAGATTGTCTTCTAACACTAGGGAGATCGATCTTGTCCGCAAGATCGATTATCCGGCCAACAAATTGGCAACTCCACTGGGGAAATATTCTTGTTTTGATTTTCCTTTGTTTTGATTTGAGAAAATTCTTTTTTCTGATTTTTGATTGATTTGTATGGGCTTGGGTAACTTAGATTTACTTTGCTTTCAAAGTTTGAAGTATTTTTGTTTTTCTTAAACTTTTATAGGGACCGCACATTGTTGCAGACCCTGTTAAAAGTCTTGAAAAACTTAGATTTCTTCTTTTAGTTTAGTTTAGATTTGATTTAGGATTCTTAGCATCTACCCAGATCTGTATGTTTTCTGTCGAAAATCTCTTGTGAATGAATTTCTTTCAGCAAATTTTTCATCTCATCAATCTCCATTAAGCTATTGGGTGTTTTGAGTCTCTTTTTTGAGAAATTCTTAATTTGATTTCCTTTGGTCATTACTTGGAGGTTTGTATCAGTCTTTTCACAAATTTTCATCTTTTTTCTTTTTTTTTTGCTAAATTGTGTATGAGTGTTAATCGCCTTTGAGTGTTTTTTGATCTTTGGAACTCTCACCTGATTTTCTTGGCTTGCACTTGATTGGTTATTAGATTACATTAGAATCATCTTGTGTTTGAGAATTCTCTTGCATAGATCACATTTGCATAATTAGAATTCTCATTTTCAGAATATGAATGAAAAATGTGCATAGATTACATTTGCATACTTTTCAAGTAAATTGTGCATAGATTACAACTGCATAGTTTACATTCTGAAAAATAAATCGTAGATTTAGATCAGTTTTCTTTGATTTGAATTTAGATGTTTTTATGCTTGTTTTAAAAACACAAAAATAAAAATTGTTTTGGAATTGATTTGCATTAGTTTTTCTTGATGAAATTAGTGCATTAGAGAATTTGTTATATTTTCTCTTAGTGATCAATTTTTGCATTGTTGGAAGTGTATGGAAACTCTCTCCTTACTTTAGTTAGGATTCATCGAATTGAAAAGATTACATTATCATATTTGATTGCATTCAGTTTTGGGTCGGGTCATAACACCATTGGTTTCATATCCATTTACCCTTTGAGTAATAACAACCTAAATAACACAGCGCTTAATTAAAATTCATCTAGTAATTTTTACATTTTTAGGGCTCTTTCCACCAATCTAGCTCGGGATTAGTGCTTTGGAATAGGTTGTAGTTAACTTTCCAAAGCAAATAAAACAAACAAGTAGATAAATCTTGCAGTAGGAAATAAATCCAATTGTAATTGGTACATTCTGGGACGCTTCTCTTAAAGGAGTTAATCACAAGATCATGTCCAAACCTTTGAGACAATCAATTTTGTTTCATCGGAGAAGATAGAAGATATGCGCGCATTACAAACAGTAAACCTCGGATTAACCATTGTCGAGGAGCCTGGGGTCACTTGTTGGTAAACCTCGGATTGACCATGTCGAGGAGCCTTCAAGGGGATTGAGATTTGTTACTCTGCCCTTGCGCGTAGAATGGGATCGTACATTGTTCCCCCAGTTGTATTTTTTGTTGTTGGTAACCTTAGTGTCCATAAACTTAAGATTATTTCCTAAGGTGACGGTGAAGGAAATATCTCATTGTACCTGGAGCAGACGTCGACTATACTCACTTGGACTCTCTGGGGGGTTCTCTTCACTCGAGATGGTTTTGTGAAGAAACTTGTGCCAGTCTGTTTCATTAAGCAGGTTGTCGGGGTAACTGTTCCAACCGCCCTTTCTGTATTAAATTCTACGATGTTGGATTTCATCACCAACTAGTATTTTTAGTATGGGAAGTTACTGTTTGTGTGTGGTTTGACTCCTAGATTTGATAGCGCGTGTTAATTTGTTTGTTTTTACTTTTAGAGACCATAGGTGTGAATTGTGAATTTTAATTGTTAGGTGTGAATTGTGAGTTGTTAATTTTAGTTTTAAATTGTTAATAAAATTCACTGAAGTTGAATAGAATGGCAACTGTTCCGGAATTTACCAACCAAGGAACCCCTCTTAACGAGAATCCTAGTACTTTTCCTTGCTTTGGAAATGTTGGTCCTCCTTATATGGCTACATTGTCATTACTTGGATTTACAATAGGTTTACCAATATGGTTATTTTCAACTTCGTTGGCCCCGAATACTCCAATTGTTCCACCTCAACCGGATGCTTCACCTCAACAGAGTTCACCATCTCAACATCACCAACCTTCTGTTGACCCTTTACCTTCTTCGCCTAATATTTCTTCCTCCATTTATTCCTCTTCACTTGGTAAAAGCCTTGACGCTAGTAACCAGGTGGCTAAGAAGAAGAAGAAAGGGAAGAAGAAGAAGAAGAAGCAAGATAAGAAAGAAGTCAACCAACCAACCATGGCTGTAAATGTTAGTAGTGTTGAGGAAACCTCCAACATGCATCGTAAACCCAAATACCCTTGTAGGCTTTGTAAGGGTGACCACTTCCTTATCAATTGTCCCGGTATTCCAAAGGTCTTGGAAGTATGGTCAGAAAAATCTCATCAACTTTCCATTGATCCATCAACGAGTGATAGTCAGGTTCCTGGGAAAAAGGGTAAAGTTAGGTTTCCTTGTAAGTTATGCAAAGGGAGTCATCAAACTCACATTTTCCCTCACATGGATGAAGCCTCAAAATTATTGGAAAACCTTACTGTTCCATAGCAATAATTTCCAATTGGTTACCGTAAAATTTATCCCAACCTACCGTCAACTGACGGAGTGATTGATCTAATTTCAAATACAGTCGATCCCACTCTTCCATTGGAGAGTGAAACTCATATCACTCAAGTTTATGATCCATTAGTTGATCAAGTGGTCAATTCGATTTCACATTCAGTCGATCCCATTCTCCCTGTAGAGAGTGAACTTCATACCACTCAGGTTCTTCTTGTTACATCAGATTTTTCTACGCTAGGGGGCATTTCACTTGTTTCTACAGAACCCCCTCCAAGTACTGAGGTTTTTTCCTTTGATTGGAATAGACTGACAGAACCTCCTCTTCCTTCCTCCATCCCTTTCAAAATCATTATGAAATTTGGTGGTAGGGACATGCACCGCACACAGGTAGATGATGGTGCTTCTGTTAGTATTTTATCCTCAACTGCTTGGAAAGCTTTGGGTTCCCCTCAACTTGTGCCTATTACGCAGAATCTGAAAGCTTTTAACAGAACCATTAGTGAACCTTTAGGGATCCTTCCTAAGTTTTCTATTACTTTGGAAGGTAAAACTGTCTGTATTGATATTATGGTAGTTCGAGGCCCCTTGGATTTCAATTTACTCCTTGGGCGAGACTATGTCTATGCAATGAAATCTGTAGTATCGACACTCTTTCGCGTGATGTATTTCCCTCACAATGGAAATATTGTGACTGTAGACCATATTTTGTTCCCTAGTCTTGTTTCGACTACCAGTAATATGACACCCCTAAATGTTCATGATTCTAAAGTGGTATCTACCCCGCCATGGGTTAATTATGTGGCAACTAGTCCCATGTTTTCAATTACTGATGTAAGTGAGCCTCTCACTGTTTGCTCGTCTTCCTTTGACTTAGATCCGGTAATTGACATGGAAAACTCTATGGGATTATTTTAACGCAATATTCTTATCCCTTTTGAGTCCCTTGACATGTGTTCCTTCCAGAGAACTTTTCTTCCTTCTGATGAAGACCTCTTGGAAGCCATGATCAAGGTGTGTCCATTGACATGTGTTTCTTCCAGTTGGAAGCCATGATCAAGTTAGCTAAGGATAAGTCCTTTTACTGTGTCAACCTTGTTAAAAAATGAATCAGTGGCCCGAGGATAGTTCCTTTTACTGTGTCAACCTCATTAAAAAATGAATTAGTGAGTGTGAGGATAGTTCCTTTTACTATGTCAACCTCATTAAAAAATGAATCATTTATTCGAGAGCATAGTTCCTTTTGTTGTGTCAAGCTCGTTAAAAAAATGAAACAATTTTCTAAGGATAGTTCCTGTTACTGAGTCAACCTCGTTAAAAAATGAATCAGGTATGAGGACAGTTCTTTTCCTGTGTCAATGTCATTAAAAAAAGAATCAGTAGGTAGATTGTAGAGAGTAGATTAATATATTAGAAATAAGTAGTTTTTGAGGATGGTTCCTGTTACTGAGTCAACCTCGTAAAAAATGAATCAGGTATGAGGAAATTTCCTTTTACTGTGTCAACCTCGTTAAAAATGAATCAATGTATCAAGAGGAAAGTTCCTTTTACTGTGTCAACCTCATTAAAAAATGAAACATGTTGCCATGAGAATATTTCTTTTCCTGTGTCAAGCTCGTTAAAAAATGAAACAAATCCTCCCCTAATTGAGTCGAGTCTTTGACTAGATCTCGTAAATGTTAAGTCATATATTTAGGTTAGTTATTTCAGTTTTTTGCATAATTTTCTTATAGTTTTAGGTCGGGTCTTTCATATGATCTCGTAAATGAACCTTCATTTCATCCAGCTATTAATTACCAACAGTGTAATTAGTTGAATGAAATGAAGCTGGGGGGGCATGCGCTCTAGCAGTTACGCTTATGGGGCATCAAGCATAGTTTTTTTTTTTTGTTTCAAGCTTGTGTAAAAATGAAACCACTCTGAAGCATAGTTTTTCTCTGTTTCAAGCTTTTGTAAAAATGAAACCTATCTTGAGTTAATTTCGGTTATTTTCAAGACTCGTTAAACTCATGAAAATCCTGAGATTATTTTGCTACCTTTTGTTCTCGTAAAACACATGAAAATGCTGAGTTCTTTCTGTCTTTTCTTGCTCGTAAATTAAATTGAAAGTCGGCCACATGAGTCCATTTTTATCCCTTTTTCGAACTTGTTAAAACTTATGAAAAAGTGAAATTTTGAGTTCTCTTTTAAGCCCTTTTCAGACTCTTGAAAATTGAAAAGATTTACAAGTACTTGATTATTCGAACTCGTTAAAATAAATGAATGATCATCCCTTCAGTATAAGTTTACCCCTTTTACGGATTGAAATGGACTATTTACGAAAAAGGTATACGTTGACTAATCATGGTCAATAGAGTTCTCTCTCGCATTTTTTTATCCTTTTTCGAGCCTAAGAGACTAAATTTACGAAAAAGTACACCCACGAAGTTTTCTTAAGTTTTTCTTCTGACTCCCTAAAATTGAAAACACCGAGTTTCTCCTATACTGGACTCGTTAAAACTTAACAATAAAGGACCTGTTCAATTTTAAATGGGAGTGAACCACTTCTTCTTAGGGTTCGTATTTTAAAATAAGTTGGACTCATCCGAAGGATGAGATTATAAAAAAACAAATGTTATCCTCCTCAAGCTTGTCAAAAAATAAAGAGGTACTTGCCAAAAATGGTGGGGGAAAAGAGAGAAAAACAAACCTGTTTGTTACATTTTGATATTCAGAAAGTCGTTAACCACTCTTGAACGCGACACTTTTGTTCACCTGGGTTGGGGAATCCTTTACCTAATAGTTAATCAAACCTTATTGAAAGTCTTCATCTGGTTTCTGGGTATTAGCTTTGGGTCAATTGTCGCCAAAACATCTGCAGTGTCGTTATGTGTTCAAGAGGATAGTTCAAACAAACCATTCACTTGCGAAATATCTGTCATCCATTTTTACCATCCCTGAGTCAGTCCTTGCCAATATATTTCTTCAAAAATTGATCTATGATTTCGTGTTGTGGGCTTGCCTATGACGGATCACTTTATATCGATGACAACTCATTATCTAGGAAGTTGATCCAGAAATCAAAAGTACCTTGAAATCTGCATGCCTCAATGTCAGGTTTCTCGCCTTCAACGACAGGTTGCATCATTGACCTTCGATCGAATGATTCCATGACATGTTCGATTTCAGCTCATTCATTCACATTTCATGGATTGTACTGATTACTTTGAGTGGTTACTCTCACACTTGTTAATAGTTCACATCATTGATTGGAAATCAAGTGGTTTCTACCATGTTCAACTTCGACACATTTATTCACATGGATAGAATCGTACTGGTTCGAGAAACGGAAATCAAGACCCTGGATCTAGTTTCTACCATCCAGGCTATGAGGAATTTTTTAATTCATTTATATAGTGGAATATTCATAAATAGATGGTTGCATCCATACTGTGTCTACACACGTCTATACTGTTGATGTATTGAAAATCATTCCTGTATCAGAACAGTTTAAATAAGTTTTCTAGTTAGTTTTGATCTGAGTATGGGAATGCCTACCTCAGCGATGATATGATTACATATATATATTTTTCATTGAATGTTTTTACAGGTTCCGACTGGAGTGTCCACAGGATGATCCTTGAAATGATAAAGTACTTCACTCTTCATATATGACTGACTTCATCTTCATCTATTCCAGACTTCACACTTTAGGGGGCAATCTGTTGCACTAAAAAAATATCACCTTGACATTCTACTGACTGTATGAGCTCTTTAACACTCATACATGCCTCCTCTGCAAGTCTTACAACCTTTTTTCCTCATTCCAAGCCCTAAAACTGGAGGAAAAACCCTAAAAACTCAAAATGCCTTAGGTACACAGGTAACATGAAGCCTGCATGCGTTCCTAGCTTGGGTACGCAGGTAATACACTGCTTACCTGCGTTCTAGAACGCAGTTTTCCCATGCAATTCCTGCGTAACATTATCAAAATAAAAAAAACGAGAAAGTAAAGTCAAAAAGCTGTTTTGAAGTCAATTCTAGAAGGTTCTAGATAATATTTTTTGGGGATGAGTATGCTTTAGTAAGGTTCATGCATCCCTCACCTTAGGGAACTAATCCCTTGATGTGAGGAGCATATCCCTTAGAAGGAGGATTATATCCCTTCAAAGGTGGAACCCTAACTTCCTCATCTGCTCTATAAAAGGAGGCATTGGGTAGCCTCAAAGGGAGTTCAAGCTTTATGGGTGATTGAGTTGAATTGCTATTGAGATTTAGACTTCTTTCTGCTGAGATTTTGAGAGGAAATATCACATACCTCTATGTGCTGCTGGAGGAAGAGTGCAAGACTCATCAAAGTAGAGGAGACTCCTACTTTGGACCTTGGGAAGGCATTTTCAAACATCAAGGCTAAGGTTGTAAGGTTATTTTGTTACTTTAAGATTAATACAATCAAGTTTTTTTTTTGTCAATAAATTGGCGTTCGATTGTTTATTTCAATAAGCTGTCGTTTGATGTTTATCTCATAGATTCCTTGATCACTATGATAGGTATGTTTTATGATTATTTGTTATACAGGTGCTATTTAATATTTTCTTGCTTGTGATTGCAGATCGACAAAAGACGACACTTTGTTGCGACGAAAGATGACACTTTCTTGCGATGAAATAACTCTTGTTGTGACGGGAGGATTATTGTTGCGACGAAATAACTCTTGTTGCGACGGAAGAAAGATTGTTGCGACGGAAGGATTATTGATGTGACGGAAGCACTACAACTGAAAATAATAATTTGGATCTAAGGTAGGATTGACACCTTCATAGCATTTATTTTTAAAACAAATATATTTAGAGAAAGACAAACTTAGTTGTTCATTTGTTGCTAGATTGTCTTTTGACACTAGGGAGATCGATCTTGTCCGCAAGATCAATTTATCTGGCCAATAATGTGACCGTTGAGCTCCAAGAATGTTCTTTCTTCCACCACATTCCACTCCATTTCTTTTATCCATTATTAATCCCAGGCTCAAATGATCAATGAAATTAGTTAAAATTGCTTTAAGAATGAATATCATGGCTAACTTGCTATGTTTTTATGATCGTGTCATTGTAGTGCTTTTTGAACTGAAACTAGCTACAGAATGCAGACATTCTGTAGCTAGTTGCCAATTCTGTAGCCAACTTCATGTTTATACAGGTTCCGGATGTCATCTTGGAGAAAAGCACACATGGGTGTATTCCACGTCATGTCCTCATCATTTTTTGCCCTCCATGGAGATTGAAAAGAATCCTGTACATGGTTAAGCACGTGGAAACTTAAACTAGGAGGTAGACTCCTAACAGGATAAGGACAGTCCAAATTCTATTACGTGATCATGATCAGAGTGCTAGTATAATTTCTATTAGGAAAGACAATAATCCCCGTATTATCTCAAGTTATGTTATGTAAATTTTCTATAAATATGCTCAGGAAACCGAGAGACAAAGGTTATATTTTTGTTAGATTTTATGTTTGACTGTTAGATATTTGAAGTTCGTGAATACTCTGTTTTGAGGTGATTCCTCTTTAATGAAAGAAGCAACATTTCCTTGAATGCGTTGAGCCAATTTTGAGCTAGATTTCGTGCTACTCTGGTGGTAGAGGGCCCCTGCCTCCTGAGCGGCTTTGTTTATATAGTAGATAAGTGTTTTAATCTTGCTTTTATTTCTAGTTTAAGTAGATTTCTGAAGCTTATGTCCATGTCTGTTTATATTTACTATCGCAGTCAAACTTACTCTAATCAACTCTTCCAAAATATCATTATGAAGAATAAGGTACAACTGTGATAGTGTAGGTTTAGTTGCATTTACTTTCGTTAGTTATCACAGTTAAGACTTACTCTAATAAACTTTTCCAAAATATCATTATGATGGATGAGGCATAACTTTGGTATTGTAGGTTTTAGTTGTTAAGTTTAAACCAAGTAGCATAGCCAATCTTACTCTTACAAAGCTCTTCCAAAATATCATAACAATGAGTAAGAAGTAACTGTGGTGTCTTGGACTTTAGTTGTATTTTCTTTCAGTCTTGTGTTTATGTTCAATTGCTTTGAATGATACAGCCATACTCGTTCTCACAAACTCTTCCAAAACATCATTCATACTGAACGGGATGAACTATAGAATTCGTTAGGTTAGTTGCATGATAACTTAGTTAGAGCACTCGGGAGGTAGAATGCATGTGGTTCAGTTCTGTCATTTCATTTTCAGTTTGATAATGGCTTTTAATTTAACACTGTTCATTGCAAACTAGTAGTACCCTAGTTTAGTCTTAACTTAGCTCACTGTGTTAACATTCCAAGTGCAGTTTCCATCCATTGCATTTCAAATTGTATTAGTTGTTAAATTTAAACACCACAGTCTTCATTATTTACAAAAATTCTTTTGTTCCAAACTCATACTAACACATAATTATTTGGACAGAAGGTAGTATCAGTCTAAGGCATGGAGTATTTTTGCAACCTTTTTACCATTTCACAAACAAGACTTTTCTCAAGGACCATTCTAAAAAGAAATCTATAACTTTTGTGTGAGGCCTAGTGGTGCTGGATTGAGTTGTAGAACAAAGTTTAGAATAGAAATCTTATGGTGCCACAAATTTTCTTTTCCAAATATATTTTAATAGACCTTTAAACATGGATGAGATGTTGTAACATTGTAAGTTGATTGTTTGATTGTTTAGTTAGGAGAATTTCATTTACACTTAGCTGCCCATTTCTCAAGCTCTTCCAAAACATCTTTAATGAATGAATTGGACAAGTTAAGCTCATGTTGTGGTTTATTTTCTTGAAGTCATTATCAAGCTTTGTAATTTTCTAGCCATAGTTTAGGCTTTGTTTTGTTTCAGTATTTGCATTTGTCATTTGTCATCCATAATTTAGGCTTCACTCTATTTTTAACCAGTAGCTTCTTTCCACCAGCATTTAGTTATTTCCCTTGTGAACATAAAACCATAAAAACACAAAAACATCATAAAACACTAGACACAACGTAGTGAGAAAAAATTACCTAGGCACATATAGTGCACCACACTTCAGCAGTTTACCAACCCTGGTTGAAAATTAATGAACTCAATTTAGGAGACTAGGTTGAGCACAAACATTTTGGCGCCGTTTCCGGGGAAGTGTAACTAGGTAGCCTTGTTTCTTAACTTCAAAAAAAAAAAAAAAAAAAATTATATGCGTAGAGAGAGAGATTCAAGGGGTAGATTCATAAGAAGTAGCAGCAGAAGCTTGATCCCTAGAACACCACTTGTTTCATCTAGACCAAGAGCCAGTACACCTCCAACTTAGACCCATAATCCATCCTTTACTGATCCTAGACTCCCAGAGGACTTAAGATCAGATATTCCATTAGAAAGACCTCCCATTTCATCCACTGAACCTGCCTTAGAAGAGGATTCAAGGACCTCTGTTAGAGACACAAAATTTTCCACTTCCTAAGAAGAATCAACTATGGCAGAAGAAGGGGGAGGAGGAGTCTTTAATGTAGAACACACATTATTTGGAGGAGGTAGAGGTAGAGGTAGAGGAGAAGGAGGTAGAGGTGTAGAAGGTGAAGGAGGTAGAGGAAGAGGTAGAAGAGAGATGGGAAGCTCTTTTGGGTTTCCTATAGTAGATGAAGAAACCAATACAACCATGAAAAAAATTTCACCCTCTGTCCTTCCAAACTTTTATGGACTTAAAACTGAAGATCCTGAAACCTTCCTATTTGAATTTGAAGTCCTATGCAGAACTTATTACTACTTACAAGATGCTCAAAAACTTAAATTATTTCCTTCAACATTGAAAGGAGCAGCATTGAAGTGGTTTATGAGTTTGATCAATAGGTCTATTAGGACATGGGAAGACATGAAACAAGCATTTCTAGAGAGGTATTTGGATTATTGTATGCCAGTGAATCATAAAGAGGAAGTGTTTAAGATGTTACAAAAAGAAGATGAAAACTTGGAAGATTTGTTGGAGAGATTTCATTACAACATCAAAAGAGCAAAAATGGAAAACTTAGATCAAGAAACCTTAAAAGCTCTCTTATTGAAAAAAATTAGGGATGAATGGTTGGATATCCTTAAAATGATGGGAAAAGGGGATATATCTCAGCTCACATTACCTGAAATAGTCGAGTTATGTATCAACCTTTCAAGAGAGAAATCTAAAACTATAAAAGGCCGAAGAGACCCTGCTCTTGCAAGGGTAAGTAATTCTGCTTCTGGGACAGTAAGTAGGGCAGAGATAGGGCATATGCTTGATGAATTCAAATCTAATATCTTAGGGAGTCTTAGTGAACAAATAGACACCCTTAAGTTACAAAACAAGAAAAAAGCTAAATCTGATGCTTTAGCAATCTTTTGTCCTAGATGTAGAAAGAAGCATGCCCTGAGAGAATGTCCTTTGGATGAAAAAGTTGTAGAGACCTGTGTCATTTTTTCAGAAAAACATGAGACCAAGAGTTGTCCTTCACTTCCTGGTCTTAAAGTTGTCTTTCAATAAGAAATTCCTACAAGTGCCACAGAATCTCTCAATTTTGTCTCTAGAAGGCCTTGGCAAGGACCCCAAACACAAGGATTTCATGATCAAATGTATAATCAACCTCCACCAAATTGGAATTCTTGGCAGCAACCTTGGCCCTGATTTCAAAATCAATCTCAAGTTTGGGCACAAAGGGCACAAAATACCTATGGAAGATACTCTCAGTACTATCAGTTTCCACCATCCTATCCACCCTATCCACATTTTCCTCAACAAAAAAATCCTCAACAAAATCCTCAAAATTTACAACATCAAAATCAACCACTTCCATTACCATTTCCTCAAAAATCAAATCAGTTGCCTGCTCAACCCATACCAAACCCCAACAATAGAAATCCTCAGAATACATATATAATAGAAGGCAAACAATTTCCAACTTATTTAATTACTCCTCTAGACCTTAGTGATGTTCAACTTAGGTCTGGAAGAATACTTGAAAAGAGGAAACCTTCTGTGATTATACAAGAACAAGACAACTCTGAGGAATATTCTCTATGAGAAAATAAAAGTCTTGAAGAAGACACATCTTTTCAGGACCCAAACATTGAAAAATCAAAACAAAAAGAACCAACAATTTCAACTCCTGTATTAGAGCAGCCATCAACATCCACTCCTACACCTCCATTTCCAGAAAGATTACAAATTGATAGAGGTGTAGAAAAACAAATTATGGTGCCTAATTATGATTTCCTCGATGAGCTAAGAAATGTTTGCATTAAGATTCCATTATTACAAGCCATCAAGGAAATTCCAATTTTAGAAAAGACAATAAAGGAGTTGAGCATGAAGAAAACAAGAAAAAGAATAAGAGAGACAAAGAAAATTCAATTGGCAGGAAAAATAGCAGACATTATGATGGGTAAGATTGCTATTCCAAATTATCTAGACCCAGGAAATCCAGTTGTAAAAATTCGCATCAATGGAATTGAGATCCAAAACACACTCATTGATTTAGGAGCAGCAATCAATATCATGAGTAGACAAATCATGGATAAACTAAAACTTCCTAATCTTCTATTTACACCCACATTATTACAATTAGCAGACAGGTCTGTGATTAAACCTGATGGGGTAATAGAAGACATTCCAGTGTCCCTAGATTCTTGGGAGTACCCTGTGGATTTCATGATCCTAACTCCTAAGAATAATCTAGGTGGACACCCTATTATATTAGGAAGACCTTGGTTAGTTACAGCTGATGCTTTCATTAGTTGTAGATCCGGTGATATGTACATCTCTGATGGTAGTTCAACTAAGAAATTCACTTTGTATTCTCCAGCAAGGACAATTACAGATTTAGATGATACTCAATGGATAGAGGATGAAGAAGACTTACAACCTCTCTTCACAATTTCAGAAATTAGTGAAGATAGTCAAATTATGAATACTTTAGAAAACTTTGAATCCTCTTCGGAACATAAACATGACCAATTTCAAGAAGAATCCAACATTGAGTTTTTGTCATCAAGACAAATGTCTCTTCATTCTATGGATAAATTTGGCAGCTCTACAAGTGAGATATTTCCAGGAAAAACTTTAAACATAAACAAGAACCTAGAAAAATCTCAACAAGAAGAGTTAGTCAAGATATTACAGATACATTCTTCTGCATATGCATGGGAGTACACTGATATGAAAGGGATAAGTCCTAAGACTTGCACTCATCACATCTATATAGAGGAAAATTGTAAACCAATCAGACAACCTCAAAGAAGGATGAATCCAAATCTTAGGGAGATTGTTAAAGAAGAATTGCAGAAATTTTTGAATGTCAATTTCATTTATCCTATTTCAGATAATCAGTGGGTTTCTACTTTGGTAATTTTGCCAAAGAAAAATGGTAAATGGAGGGTATGTATTGACTACCAAGAATTAAATAAAGCTACTCTTAAAGATCATTTTCCTTTACCTTTCATAGATCAAGTGTTAGATACATTAGCTGGCAAAAAGTACTTTTCATTTTTAGATGGGTTTAGTGGTTATAATCAAATTCAAGTAGCACTTGAGGACCAAGATAAAACAACATTTACCTATCCTTGGGGTACTTATGCTTACCGAGTATTGCCATTTGGATTATGCAATGCACCTGCAACATTCCAAAGGGCAGTATTAGGAATTTTTTCAGATCTAATACATGATTGTGTAGAGGCATATATGGATGATTTCACAGTTTATGGAAACACATTTGAAGAAGCTTTAGCAAACTTGGAAAAAGTTTTAAAGAGATTTCAAGAAGCAAATCTTTCACTTAGTAATGAGAAATGTTTCATGATGTTTACTGAAGGTATTGTTTTGGGGCATCATATTTCAGGGGATGGGATTAGAGTTGATGAGTCAAAAGTTGAAGTCATCTCTAACTTATCTATTCCAAGTTGTCAAAAATATGTTAGGAGTTTTCTAGGATTTACAAGATATTATCGGAGGTTTATAGAAAACTTCACCAAGATAGCATCTCCACTCTTTAAATTGCTTACCAAAGACTGTGAATTCAAATGGAATTCTGATTGCCAGTTAGCCTTTGAGACCCTAAAAACAAAAATTTCTGAAGCACCTATTTTAAGGGGACCTAACTGGAAGTTACCTTTTCACATTTCAACAGATGCCTCAGATACAGCTCTAGGAGCAGTATTGGGACAAAAATACCGATTCCTTATGCCATATACTATACCAGTAAAAATTTGACTCCTGCAGAGTTAAACTATACTGTAACTGAAAAAGAGTTTTTAGCTGTTGTTCATGCCATAAACAAATTCAAACACTATATAACAGGCTATGAAACTTTTGTTCACACTGATCATTCTGCAATTAGATACTTAATGAACAAATCAATTACTAATGGTAGAGTCATAAGATGGTTATTTCTTTTACAAGAATTCAACATTACCATTCTAGATAGGTCTGGAAAACAAAACACAGTAGCTGATTTCCTATCTAGACTCCAAAACATCAAAGATGACACTCCAGTTGAAGATCAATTTCCTGATGAATATCTTTTTGCAATTTCTACTCAGACTCCTTGGTTTGCTGACATTGCTAATTATTTAGTTTCAGGGAAATTTCCTTCAATAATGAATACAAGAGAGAAAAGAAAAATCATTTATGACAGTGCAAAATATTCATGGGTTGCTAATGAGTTGTACAAGACAGGTCCAGATTTGATCATTAGGAGATGTGTTCGGGAAGATGAGATGCCTAAGATTCTCAAAGCATGTCAAGATGAACCTTGTGGTGGACACTTTGCTGATAAGAGGATAGCCTATAAGATCGTTCATTTAGGATATTATTGGCCATCCTTGTTTAAAGATGCTAAAGAGTATGTCAAAAGGTGTGACAGTTGCCAAAGGGTAGGGAAACCTTCTCCTTCAGGTGAGATGCCATTACAACCTCAGGTACATATTGAACCTTTTGAAAAATGGGCTTTGAATTTTGTAGGACCTATTAGTCCTCCATCAAGACAAAAGAGATATATATTAGTTTGCACTGATTATGTTACCAAATGGGTAGAGGCCAAGCTATTACTTTTTGCTACTGAAGCATCTATAGTTAATTTTCTTTTTGAGGATATTTTTACTCGTTTTGGTGTCCCAAGGGAAATTGTTACAGATCAAGGAGCTCAATTCACATCAAGGCTAGTGGAACAAATGATGGAGAGGTACAAAATCAGACACAGAAAATATACTCCCTATCATCCACAAGAAAATGGTCAAGTGGAATCTACTAATAAGGTTATTGAAGGAATCCTAACAAATACTGTCCATTTACATAGAAAAGATTGGGTAGATAGGCTTCCTGAAGCCTTGTGGGCCTACAGAACTACATGGAGAAGCACAACAAACCATACTCCTTATGAACTTGTTTATGGAAAGCAAGTTTTGTTTCCCATAGAGTTCCAGATTCAAACTTTCAAAATGGTAGTTCAACTAGGACTTGATCTATCAGAGGCACAAAAGCATAGATTGGAGCAGATTAATGAATTGGATGAGATCAGACAATATGAAGTTCAGAAAACCAGTATAGTCCAACAGCAGAGGGCTAGATGGCATGACAAGTACATCAAGGAAAATAAGTTCAAAGAAGGTGACTGGGCTCTCTTGTTTGATTCAAAGTTCAAGGATTTCCAAGGTAAATTTCAAACACATTGGCTTGGGCCTTATGAAATCGTGAGAATTTTTGACAATGGAGCAGTAAAAATCAGAACAACAGATGAAGAAGAGGTTAATTTTCTTGTGAATGGTCATAGATTGAAGTTGTATCACAAACCACTCTCAAGAGAAGAATTTGTCAAGAAGTTCCAGGAAAATAGTGATGTGAAGTTAATGAAGAATAATCTTTCTTCTTCATCAACTTAATTGAATTTTCTGAAGTCATTTCATTTAAAATAATAATAATAATAATAATAATAATAATAATAATAATAATAATAATAAATTATAAACATGAAAACCAATCAATTATTGGCATGTTTATACAGAAACGATAGGGTGAAAATCAGAATCTTTCTGACACTCTAACTTTTCCATTTTTTTTTTTTTTTTTTTTCTGTAAGCAGCTGTTACAAAATCATAAGTTTAGATCCATTTCACTTATGATCCATCTCATTTCATTTCAATCCATTTACTCATTCATCCATATTCCATCTCATTCATTCATTCATACTTCACTTCATTCCATATTTCATTTATCCCATTCCATACTTCATCCACCTCATTTCCATTCCAGAATTTAAAACTTGATGTTTTTCTGCAATTGAATAATACACAGCAGAAAATTGCAGGGTACTTTTCCACTCAATTTCGTAAATTGTAATCCATCCCACTCCATCATTCACTTCATACATATCCCATTATACCATATTTCATCATTCATCTTCATTTATTCCATATAATATTCCATTTACATTCCAAACCACTCCATTCCATGATTCAAGTTCTCTACAGGTACATTTTTCAATCAAACAGACATTCTGCAGCTAATCAGACTTTCTGCAGCCAGACAGATATTCTGCAGCTACAGAACCTGAAGACACTGACCAGCAATTATTTGATTTGCAACAAAATGATCCTGCACATCCATGAACAAGTCAAGATCAAGAAGGCATATGAAGATCACAAGAAAATCAAAGCAAAGGCAAAGATATGAAGTAATTATAATGCCACATCATGAAAAATTTTAGTATAGTTTAGCTATGAATAATTCGAAAAGTTGTTTTGATTAATTTGATTGATCATGCCGAATAAACCTTCCGCAAAAATTTGGATAAAAATCCTTCTATTTCACCATTCCAAAACCCATATCCGATCATCATTTAAAAAAAATAATATTTAAACGGTTAAAAGTGCTGAAGTGATTGAGTTAATCATGTCACTAAGCATTTAATGATGATTTTTGAAATATCTCCGCTGTCTTTTCACTCATTGATTCGTTTTCTTCACCTCACCTCATTAATTCATTCCGTAACCATTCCTTATCACTCCTTTCCGCAGCCGACTCTTAACCATTTCATTCTGTAGAACAGAGTTATCTCTGTAACAATTGTTGTCACTGTGAAACAGAGGAAACATTTGGGGAGAAAAAACAACTTGTTAACGACCATTATCACCGTGAGCAGAAGTCTGGTGAATTGAATATTGAAGAAGAGTTATGGGCCTCATCATGAGAACAGAACCAGTTGGCACTAAATACTTGGAAGGCTATCCCCGAATCTGAGAAATGTTGCAACAAGCAGGATGGCTGCAATTCCTTGAAAAATTTAGTGGCTCCCACAAAGAAGTTACTAAAACATTTGCAAGGTCATTCAAAGGAGCCAAGGTTGAGGTTGGAGATATTAAGTTCACCGTCACAGAGGCTTTTATTGCAGAAGCAACAGGACTCCTTAGACAAGGAGAAAGGTGGTTTAAGAACAAAGAATTCCATAACGAATCATGGAAGCAGATCCTCAAGTCACCAGGTATGGATGTCACTGTGTTTAAAAAGGGTATCCCTAGTTCTGCATTAAAGAACAAATGGAGAAACATGTTGCTTATCCTACAAAAATTCATCACTTGTGAAGGTAGATATGGTACTTTCTATTTTTACCATATTAGGTTGATAATGCATTTCCTAGAAGAAGAGCTTAATTTGCCCTATTTCTTGCTTCAAAGTTTAAAGAAAATGGATTCAAGTGTCCAAAAGAGAATTCAATTTCTGGAGACAAGTTTATACCACCATGGGTTAGTCAAGATTTTGATTGAGCATCATTTGAGCAAAATAGGGGATAATTGGGATAACTTCTTGGTGAGAAATCACTTTGAGGAACCAAAAGAACCTCCACCTGAACATGAACCTACAAAAAGAAGCAGAAGATGGAGACCCTCCAAAACTGAAATTGATAAGGCAATACAAGAAAGTAGTTAATAAATGATCTCTGAAAAATTAGTTCAGATTAAGAAGCAGCTCAAGAAAAAGAGAGTCATAAGAAGAGTTGCCAGAGAAAAAGGAGAAGGACCATCTCAACCGAGGAGGAGCCACAGACTGAGGGGCATGCTAAGAAAAACAAAAGTTAAACAAACTGGGGTTATAAACATAGAAGATGAAGAAACATCTACTGAGGACGATTTTGATGAAGAAGTTCCAAAAGTTGATCCTGCACAGCAAGAAATTTATAACTATGTTGAAACATTGGAGAGAAAAGCTTCAGAGAGTAGAGACAGAACCCCTAGTCCTCCACTATCTGAAATAGATGTGCTAAGAAGAGATAGGTATGAGCTGGAAGTACTTAATAGACATATCAAAATTGAGAATGATATTATGAGGGAACAAGTTAAACTAAAAACCAGTATGAACTCAGCCCTATCTCTACAAATGGACAAAGTGGAAAAGGCTAATGAAAAGTTGAAAAAGAGGAACAAAAAGTTAATCAGGGCACTTACCAATTTAAGGTTCAAGTTAATCATCAGAAAGCCTAGAAGGCCTTTAACTACCAGACAAAGCAGAAGAAGAGGATTGGATGTTCTTGCAAAGGTCTCTGAGTTCATGGAATAGTTGCATGAGGACATGCAAGAATCTAGCAGTGGGGGTATGTTGAGCTCCAAGAATGTTCTTTCTTCCACCACATTCCACTCCATTTCTTTCATCCATTATTAATCCCAGGCTCAAATGATCAATGAAATTAGTTAAAATTGCTTTAAGAATGAATATCGTGGCTAACTTGCTATGTTTTTATGATTGTGTCATTGTAGTGCTTTTTGAACTAAAACTAGCTACAGAATGCAGACATTCTGTAGCTAGTTGCCAATTCTATAGCTAGCTTCATGTTTATACAGGTTCCGGATGTCATCTTGGAGAAAAGCACACATGGGTGTATTCCACGTCATGTCCTCATCATTTGTTGCCCTCCATGGAGATTGAACAGAATACTGTACGTGGTTAAGCATGTGGAAACTTAAACTAGGAGGTAGACTCCTAACAGGATAAGGACAGTCCAGATTCTGTTACGTGATCATGATTAGAGTCCTAGTTTAATTTCTATTAGGAAAGACAATAATCCCCGTATTATCTCAAGTTCTGTTATGTAAATTTTCTATAAATATGCTCGAGAAACCGAGAGACAAAGGTTAGATTTTGGTTAGATTTTATGTTTGACTGTTAGATCTTTGAAGTCCGTGAATACTCTGTTTTGAGGTGATTCCTCTTTAATGAAAGAAGCAGCATTTCCTTGAACGCATTGAGTCAATTTTGAGCTAGATTTCGTGCTACTCTGGTGGTAGAGGGCCCCTGCCTCTTGAGCGGCCTTGTTTATACAGTAGATAAGTGTTTTAATCTCACTTTTATTTCTAGTTTAAGTAGATTTCCAAAGCTTATGTTCATGTCTGTTTATATTTACTATTGCAGTCAAACTTACTCTAATCAACTCTTCCAAAATATCATTATGAAGAATAAGGTACAACTGTGATAGTGTAGGTTTAGTTGCATTTACTTTCGTTAGTTATCACAGTTAAAACTTACTCTAATAAAATTTTCCGAAATATCATTATGATGGATAAGGCATAACTGTGGTATTGTAGGTTTTAGTTGTTAAGTTTAAACCAAGTAGCATAGCCAATCTTACTCTTACAAAGCTCTTCCAAAATATCATAACAATGAGTAAGAAGTAACAGTGGTGTCTTAGACTTTAGTTGTATTTTCTTTCAGTCTTGTGTTTATGTTCAATTGCTTTGAATGATACAACCATACTCGTTCTCACAAACTCTTCCAAAACATCATTCATACTGAATGGGATGAACTGTAGAATTCCTTAGGTTAGTTGCATGATAACTTAGTTAGAGCACTCCGAAGGTAGAATGCATGTGGTTCAGTTCTGTCATTTCATTTTCAGTTTGATAATGGCTTTTAATTTAACACTGTTCACTGTAAACTAGTAGTACCCTAGTTTAGTCTTAACTTAGCTCACTGTGTTAACATTCCAAGTGCAGTTTCCATCCATTGCATTTCAAATTGTACTAGTTGTTAAATTTAAACACCACGGTCTTCATTATTTACAAAACTTCTTTTTTTCCAAACTCATACTAACACATAATTATTTGGACAGAAGGTAGTATCAGTCTAAGGCCTGGAGTATTTTTGCAACCTTTTTACCATTTCACAAACAAGACTTTTCTCAAGGACCATTCTAAAAAGAAATCTATAACTTTTGTGTGAGGCCTAGTGGTGCTGGATTGAGTTGCAGAACAAAGTTTAGAATAGAAATCTTATGGTGCCACAAATGTTCTTTTCCAAATATATTTTAATAGACCTTTAAACATGGATGAGATGTTGTAACATTGTAATTTGATTGTTTGATTGTTTATTTAGGAGAATTTCATTTAAACTTAGCTGCCCATTTCTCAAGCTCTTCCAAAACATCTTTAATGAATGAATTGGACAAGTTAAGCTCATGTTGTGGTTTATTTTCTTGAAGTCATTATCAAGCTTTGTAATTTTCTAGCCATAGTTTAAGCTTTGTTTTGTTTCAGTATTTGCATTTGTCATTTGTCATCCATAATTTAGGCTTCACTCTGTTTTTAACCAGTAGCATCTTTCCATCAGCATTTAGTTCTTTCCCTTGTGAACATAAAACCATAAAAAAAAAACCCAAAAACATCATAAAACACTAGACACAACGTAGTGAGAAACAATTACCTAGGCACATATAGTGCACCACACTTCAGCAGTTTACCAACCCTGGTTGACAATTAATGAACTCAATTTAGGAGACTAGGTTGAGCAAAAACAGTGACACAGAGGGGGTCGGGGATGGGGACAACTTTTGATATGTTTCTCATCCACTGTTTCTTTTGTATATGTTGTTTTACATGGGTGGACATATTTATCTGACTTATGTTGATGCCTGATGTGTGTTGCTTCTACATATTGGTCATGATACGTGATTGCACTTGACTGGCATAATATCTTTCTATTTATGATATGTGTTGCTTTAAGCAGTGAATTTGGTATTATGTTTAAATGCTAGCCATATACACTGACACATTATATAAACCAATTTTTTTCACACTAAAAGAATATTAATTATTATTTTTTTTGTATAATAATACCAAGTAATATTGGCATAATAAAATCTTCATCATTAAAATATAGAATACAAGTGAAAGCAATGATAAATTTTCCCTCGCATAAAAAAATATTAAAAAACATTTACAATTTAAAACAATCGATAAAGCCAACTGTATTCAAATCACGCTTTTCTCATCCAACTGAAACACTTGCGTCCAAAGAATGGCAAAGAAACCATAATATATATAACTTGTGTATAATATATATAGGTATGAAGCATTTAAATAGCTGCAACCACAAAGCAAAGAGAGCTACAGATATTCAAGTTACATTCACGTTGCATACATTCGAAATCTTCGTATGCCTATGATATCAATTTTGAACAGCCTTTGGCTTTCAAATTCTTCTAGTGTGGGAAAATTGGATTTTCAATGAATTGATGATAAGAGCTTTGCAGGAATTTTCAGTGGGGCAGGTATGATAATTTAGTTTCAGATTTGAATGCTCTCTCAAATCACTAGATGGGATTCGAACTCCTGATCTCTGTTTTGCAATTGCACTTAATTGACTATCGTATAAAACCCTCTTCGTCATGATTCCTATCTTTTGGGTCACTGTTAGTCCTCTTTGGAAATTTTATAATGGTCAATATACAGTTTGATCGACACTTCAAGATGTTACATAGTTTTTTTTTGTTTTTGGTACATGAGGTTTTAGGGTGCTGGGTAATGGAAAATTGGCAATGGGTACTCTAATAGAGGCATGAAACCTGCATGCTTCCCTGTCCTAAACGCAAAATTAAACTCTTTTAAACCCCCACAGGGCATCTCTTTCAATTGAAATTGCCATGATTCTCCTTCAAAGAACAGAGAGATTATTGTGTTCGCAGGTTTTCTGAGTTAATCATGTTGTAGTTATGCATATGCATTTGTTTTAACTTTAGCTTGCCTAGAATGTGATGTGCTAATAGTCCAAAACCTGGGAGTAGCGATGGTCACCATAACTCAAAACTATTTGATTTGGAAACTCTTTTCCCCAATACGGAAGTGGGCAAAGTTAGTAGGAGGTTTAGCTCCAATGGCGTCACTAAGATAGA
Source organism: Pinus albicaulis (assembly GCA_034641835.2). NCBI lineage: Eukaryota > Viridiplantae > Streptophyta > Pinopsida > Pinales > Pinaceae > Pinus > Pinus albicaulis. The sequence goes on along the minus strand of CM076584.1, from coordinate 877,383,818 downwards.
AATATGCATCCAAAACATCACTAATGGAGTTCAAGGATTTGTGTTTTTATAATTCCAAATGCAGATATGACCATTGAACTTAAAGTTGAATCATTGTTAAGGATTTAACAATTGGATTGAAATTGGGGCATCATGTCTACATGGAGAAGCTTGCAATTTCCAAAAACCATGGGCCACACATAACCACTTTTAGCTGGTGCTCATAGGCATTGGACACGATTAAGGATGAAGAAACCTTTTGCAGCTGGATGAATGGCATTAGATTTCAAGAGAAATGGACTATGTGACGATTCAATCTAGGCCTATAGCTATGCCAACAAAGGCCACAATGCATTAAATTTGTAGATCATGTCACGGGCCTTGAAATGCTCAATATTTTGCATAAGCCATTTGACCTCCAGAGCCACATTAGGGACTAAAGTCGCATTTTCCACCTAGGTGGTTATGGAAGTGGGTGAGGATGGGGTCCATGGTGCAACACTAGAAGCAAAGTTGCTCATGTCAAATTTAAGCATAAAGTATTTAAAAGAAGTGTTGGTATTTCTTTACCTGATTAGCATAGGCTTAGAAAGGCCATTAAGAGTGGGTTCACCTTGTGTTTACTATTCAATTTCATTTATGGAAGCTTTGGTGATGATAGAATAAACCCTAGTTACATGTAATGACTTCTTGTGGGTAGATGCAGGGGTTTGGGATTGAACATTATTAGAGGAGACTCTTGCTAGTACAAGCAAGAGAGGAGGATGTTTCCCAGTCTTAATTCCCATTGATTTTGTACAAATCAAGAGAATAAGGAAGGGAGATGAGCAACAACCATAATTCTCAAGTCTCTTATTAAACTGGACAACTAGGTCCAAACTCCATGTTGTGATGCCCAGATGAAGGCACCAATATTTTTATTGGGTTCCTCTTTCGAAGTGGTGCAATATTGATCTAAAGATAATCTTGATCCGATGAGCAGAACATTTATTTTGAATTTATTTCTAATACTTTCAAAATATGTGCAGGTCGGCCTTAAGGTTTTACATCCCCAGCAAATGTGTCACACACCCTTAGTGATTGATATAAATAGAGTCAACGTTGGAGGACATTTCACTCATCTCCTCATCACACATATTTCTCTCTCCACTTTTGATTGGTTTGAGCTCCAAGGAGGCAAATCTGCGGTTCACACGTGGGAGAAGGACAAAGACTATTTTTTCCGTAGCTAGGGTTTTACCACAGGTTTGAGCAATGTTGAATTTGGTCAATGCATGGTCCAAGCAAGCTGATTTTTGGCATAGACTTTGATTTATGCAGTTTGTACATTTTGGCACAGGAACCAAGGTCAAATGTCGACCAAAGACGAGCTGCATTGACTTTTCTGGGTAGCGTTGACTTTGAGTTGACCATTTGGCTGTTTTGAGGGTTGTTGTGACACATACTGGGTTGGATGACCAAGGAGACTTTGCTGGTTGAAGCATCCTGTTGATTGCCGTAACGGAACAACAAATATATATTTTTTTGGCTTGTCTTTTGTTCATCCATTGGTATGTTCTATCAGCATTTTACTTAATTATTTATGTGATTGCTATCTAAAACTTAAGAGAAAGTAAAGTTGCATCAAGCATAGAACATCTACAGAATTTTATATGGAATCAGAGCTAAGGTGAAGGCAAGCCATAATTTGTAGTAATCATCGAAGAAGAAAATGGGTTCCACAAAATATGGCCTCAAGGAGGATGAAAAATTGACTGGGAAGGATGACTTCCATGCTTGGAAGATGATATTGGATCTTAAATTGGAAGACCAAGATGTCATGGACTATGTGCACGGTAAAATCCAAGAACCTCCATCCACTACTGCTGCTACTGCCAAAAAAAAATACAAGAAGGGGGAGATCAAAGCAAAGGTGATGATCAAGGAATCCATTCATAAGAGTCTGATGGCCTACATCTCTGAGCTAGGCACATCCAAAGAGATGTATGATAATTTGGTCCTCATGTTCAAGGCCAACAAAGAAAATCAATTACTATTCTTCAAGGATCAATTGAAGAATCTAAAGAAAGGCAGGGATGAGTCTGTTTAGTCATACTTTATGAAGCTGACCGAGATTAGGAACAATCTGCTGGCTATTGAGGAGACAATAGTTGATCGAGAAATGGTACTCACTGCACTTGGAGGGCTCCCATCCGAATGACATGTATTCAACACTACCATTCTAAATAATAATGTGATACCTGACTTTGACGATGTATTGTCGCGATGCGTTCAAGAAGAAACAAGAATGAAGGAGTATGGAAATGAAGGAAATGATGCCTATGCTGCTCATTCTGGAAAGAAGAACTTTGGTGGTCCAAAGAACAAAGGAAAAGCATGGGCCCAAGGAAAGAAGGGCAAGTGTTTCACTTGTCATAGGCCAAGTCACTATGCTAGAGAATGTCCTTCCTTTCAAGAAGGATTCTCTCGATGGTGATGACAACAAAAGCAATTGGAGGAATGGAAATCAAAGGAACAATAGGTTCAAGGGAAAGAGGAAGGCTCCCTCCAGCGGAAATGATCAACCTTTTAAAAGGTCAAGAAACTCCAGGTATGAGGAATCAAATGTTATTGATAAGAGAAATGAATACATTCTTGTATCTTCCCTCTCCGTTGCATCTCCACCCGACACTATGGATGTCTGGTTGATAGATAGTGGTTCCTCAAGGCACATCACTGGGTTCAAGGAAGCACTCTCTGATATGGTTGAGAAGGATACTAATCTGGAAATTATCCTTGGAGATAATGCCACATATCTCGTGAAAGGGACAGGGATTGTGACCCTCCACTTGTCTCAAGGTCAAGTCCTCCACTTGCAGGATGTACTCTGTGTACCTAATTTGAAGAAGAACCTTGTGTCTATATCGGCCATGGAAGACAAAGGTTTCAATATGCCATTCACTTATGGAAAGGTGTGCATGTGGAAGAAGAGCTTCAAGGAAGCTATCACGATTGGGTTTAGAGTTGACACACTCTACTAGGTTGGAGGAAGTCCACTGGGAGCGATGACATGTGATACTATTTGACAAACTTAACTATGGCACCGGAGGTTTGGACACCTTCACTACAAGGCCCTTCCCAAAGCAAGGAAGGTGGTAATAGGGATGCCCAAGTTTTCAAATAATCATGAAGGTGTATGTAAGGGTTGTGCTGAAGGAAAGCATACAAGGGTACCTTTTCCCTTAAGTGTCGCAAAGACATCTGATGTCTTGCAATTGATCCATTCTGATATTTTTGGTATGCTAGTCGTGACATCCTTGGGAGGATGTTCTTATTATATGATATTCATAGATGAATTCTCTTGCAAAACCTGGATATACTTCTTAAAGAAGAAGGATGAGGCTTTCATGTGGTTCTGTACCTTCAAAGCCTTGGTGGAAAATATGACAAGGAAGAAGATCAAGATTTTGAGAACTAATAATGGCACTGAATACGAGACAAACGAGTTCAAGGACTTTTGTAGAGAAGCTGGCATCAAGAGGGAGACTACAACTGTCTATACTCCTGAGAAAAATGGCATTGCTAAACGAAAGAACAAGACCATTGTGGAAGCTGCTTGTGCCATGCTATGTGACCAAGGTATACCGAAGTTTTTGTGGAGAGAAGCAGCGAACACTGATGTGTACATACAAAACTGATGCCCACGTTCTGCTCTAGACTCCAAAACTCCCGAAAAGGTTTTCTCTGGTAAGAAACCTGATGTCTCACTTTTTAGAGTTTTTGGATGCCCTGTTTATTTTCATGTGTTGAAAGAAAAGAGGAGCAAGCTGGATGCTTCTGGGAAGAAATGAATGTTTGTGGGCTACAGTGAAACTTCGAAGGCCTATAGAGTCTATGTGTCTGGTCAAAGGGAAGTGGAGATATGCCATGATGTCACCTTTGATGAAGATGCTTCCCCGAGGAAAGTATTCAATATTCCGAGATATGAGGAAGATCATGAAGAAAGGCTTGGAAATCAAGAAGAACCAAAGGATGAGATGATGCCTGATGTTGAAGGACCGATGGAACTGATTGATCCACCTCCTTCACTGGGAAAGAGACCATCATGGCTCAGGGACACTCTCGAGGATGTTGAGGGAAATATGGCCCCAAGGGGGACATTCCGTGAAAGCAAGAAGCCGAGTAGATACCAAGGGTATCTAGCAGCCATGAGTACAATTGTACAATCCAAGCCTGGATCTTTTGAGGAAGTCGTAAAGCATCAAGTCTAGAAGGATGCTATGCACGAAGAGTATGAGTCCATAATGAAGAATGATGTCTGGGATGTGGTTCCAAGACTGAAGGACAAAGCAGTTCTCACCTCGAAATGGCTCTACAAGATCAAGCATGTATCTGATGGAAGCGCTGAAAATTTCAAGGCAAGATTCGTTGCCCATGGCTTCTCTCAAAAGGAAGGCATAGACTATGATGACATATTTACACCTGTGGCCCGATATACCACCATTCAATCTATTTTAGCCCTTGCTGCTACACAAGGATGGAGTCTCCTTCAAATGGATGTGAAGACCTCATTTCTACATGGTGCGATAAAGGAAGAGGTATATGTGGAGCAACCTCTGGGGTTCGAAGTCCAGGATCAGGACACCCATGTTTGCAAGTTGAAGAAAGCCCTCTATGGGCTGAAGCAAGCACCTAGAGCTTGGTACAAGAGGATAGATAGCTACCTGATGAAGCTGGGCTTCACTCATAGTAATGCTGACCCGAACCTTTACTTCAAGGTTGTCAAGGAGAAGCCTCTCATTTTGGTGCTATATGTGGATGACCTCTTCCTGACAGGTTCTGACCCTCTCATTCATCAGTGAAAGAGGGAGCTCGCTGCTGAGTTTGAGATGAAGGACCTAGGACTGATGCACTATTTCCTAGGCCTAGAGGTCTGGTAGATACCTAGCGAGATTTTCCTTTCTCAAGGAAAATACATTGTGAAGCTTTTGGAAAGATTTATTATGGTGGACTGCAAGTCCGTGTCGGTACTGATAGAGCTTAACTTCAAGAAATTGAACGGAAGCGCCGCTGGGATCGTATTAGCAAATCCTACTGAGTATCGTCAACTCGGAGGGGCCCTGATGTTCTTAGTGAATGTATAAATTATATAAATAATGTGTTATATGTCTAAGATTCTCCTTATCATACACTATTTGAATTCATGCACAATACAGAATCTATTCCACAATTGATCATCATATGCGGAAATTAAATCAATTGCATACACACATTGAAACCATAAAAATTCACACACATTAACACAATGTTTTTACAGAAAAGCCTGAAGCTAAAAACCCCAACTATGTGTATATAATATATGTCATAGAGATCATGTAACAATCCTCATACAAATCTGATCATATCAAGCTCTCAATACAATCGCTACACACTAATAAGGTCTGATATAGCAAATCCATGCACCGATATTTGCCACCTGCTAGCTTGCCTCTATTGCGCAATCCCTGCTAAAGAATGGCTCTGAATGAACTCGAATTGGTCCAGCCTTGCTCATGCAATCCTCATTGGCATCTCTACTGAGTGTTGGATGCAATCAATGCATCACTATAGTCACAACTGATAGTCATCTTGCCCTTTCACCTATCTCTCCACTAGTCTCCACTGAAACTGTCCATGCACTGTAGTTAACTAATGTATTATTCAGTTGATTAATGAGTTAATATTTAGTGAATTAATTATTAATTAATTCACACCACTCTCACTAGTGTATCAATCAGTTAGACTAGATACAACTAGCTCAACTGTGTCTAACTGAGTTAAACTGAACACAACTCCACCAACTACTTCTACAACTCCACCAAACTCTATCACATGAGTTCTAACTGAAGTCCTCCATGAAATAGCTCTAATAAACCCTCAGAAATAGCGTAATTCCTTCTGTTAGCTACTGTGCCACATCTATGCACTTAACTGAAGTGCTCCAAGAGAATAAGTTAATGTTTAGAGTCTAAATATTATTAAGAGCTAATAATATTCGACATATCTATTTTTAGACTAGAAATCTAAAAATAGATTCCACCCAATATGTCTAAAAATAGAAGTCCATATATTTTTCCAACTTGGCCAACCATTTACAAATAGCATTCTGCAAATCATAGAATATGATTGACATGTCTAAAAATAGACATAGTCTAAAAATAGACTTTGCGCCAAAAATAGCCTACGGGCCCACTTAGTGAAGGCAACTCTTTTCACTAAGCTCATCATCTTGTTGCAATCTTAACACTCCCTCTCAAAAATATAGGGATTATCTGCCACCCTGATCCTGTCTCTATGGTATTCGAATTTTCTCCTGGTGAGCACCTTCGTTAGAATATCAGCATCCTGATCCTCCGTAGGAATGTATGATAGTAACATGATCTTTCGCTGCACACAATATTTGATATGATGGTACCAGATGTCAATGTGTTTAGATCTATCATGAAATACTATATTAACCAGGAGTTTAAGGTAACTATAATTATCACAATATATCACAATAGGATCGAAGTGTGAACCGAACAACCCGACCAGGATCTTCCTCATCCATGTAGCCTCGCATGCAGCCAAACTTGCTGCCATGTACTCGGCCTCCGCTGAACTGAGTGCCATGGATCTCTGTTTCCTACTGTACCAAGAAACTGCTGTAGACCTGATACTGAAAATCCCTCCAGATGTGCTCTTTCTGTCTGTTGGGCTCCCTGCCCAATCTGCATCTGTGAAGCCATGCAGCTTCACCTCATCCGACTGTCTGTACCACAATCCATATCCCGATGTGCCTTTGATATATCTCAAAACATGCTTTCCTGCATTCCAAAAGAGCTTGGTAGGCTTAACCATAAGTTGTGAAAGCTGGTTAACAGCATAGCATATTTCTGGTCATGTATTGACTAGATACATGAGTGAACCAATCAACTGTTGATAAACAGTGGCATCCACTACCTCTGTCGATATAACATCCTCTTTCCTCCAACCACCAGAAAGAGGAGTGTCGATAGGCTTGCAGCCTTGCATTTTGAACTTCTCCAGTATCTCTCGGGCATACTTTCCATGAGACACAAACAGTCCATCCTTCTGCTGCCAAATTTCCAATCCCAGGAAATAATGAAGGAGGCCCAAGTCCTTCATCTCAAACTCCTTTGCAAGATAAGCCTTGCATGAGAGTATCAACTGTTCATCACCTATCAATATCAAATCATATACATAAAATACATTGATTAGAAACTTACCCTCCACCAAAATCTGGTATAGGTTCGGATCTGCCTCACTCTTGGTGAATCCAAGACTGGTGAAATAATTGTCTATCCATGTGTACCAAGCATGAGGTGCTTGTTTCAGCCCATACAATGCTCTTTTGAGCCTGCACACATGCGACTCACTATTGAAGATTTCAAAACCTTCAGGCTGCTCTATGTACACCTTCTCCTCAATGACTCCGTTGAGGAACACAGTCTTCACATCCATTTGATGAATGTGCCAACCCATCTACGCTGAGAGAGCTAGGATGCTCCGTATGGAAGAATACCTTGCGACAGGTGCAAAGGTTTCTTCATAGTCGATCCCCTTGATCTATGAGAAGCCCTGGGCAACAAATCTTGCCTTGTAATTCTCGACGCTCCTGTCAGTAGCTTGCTTCACTTTGTAGATCCATCTCGAACCTACCACTGATTTCCCTTCTTCCCTTGGGACAATATCCCATGCACTGTTTCTGACAATCGAATCATACTTTCCACCATGGCATCTACCCATGCAGGGTCCTCCACAGCTTCCTCGAAAGAGGATTGGTCTGTCACGATACACTTATCAGAGCCATGTATCTAGTATATCGGTCAGGGGATTGTCTCTATCTACGTTGTGATGTAGGGGCTCCTGCATTCTGCACTACATCTTGATTCAGTCACTCAGCTTATGTAGTGCGCTTCCGCCCTCTGATGTTTGGTGTTTCATGAGTGGTTTATTCTACTCCATGAACCTCCTCTCGTGGCTGATCCACATCTAGAGGCTCATCCTTATGAACTAATAGCTCCTCATCTACATGCAAGTGTAGCTCCCTCTCAAGCGACAACTTCATGGCTTTCTCCTCATGAAATTTGATATCCCGTCACACAACAGTCTTCCGATTGTCTGGAAAATACACACAATAGTTGTGGGGTGTTTCTGTGTACCCCACAAATATCCCAACCTCTGCAGTCGGCTCCATCTTCTTGCTGGCATCCTTTGTCATATGAATGTAAACAGGTGAGCCAAAAATATTCAAATGAGAAATATCAGGCGTCTTACCCAAAAACGCCTCTTCGGGTGTACTCATGCCAAATACTCTATGAGGACAACAATTTTTCACATAAACCACTGTGTTGCAAGCTTTAGCCCATAAGTGTATGGGAAGGCCCTGATCATGCAACTTCGCCCGTGCAACACCCACGATCGTTCTATTATTTTGCTCCATGACCCCATTCCGCTGTGGGTTATGAGGCGCTATGAGCTCTCTTCGAATTCCTTCTACGTTGCAAAAGTCTTTGAATTTTCTAGAGATGAATTCACCACCATTATCACTCCTTAGAGCCTTCACTTTCTTCCCCAACTCTTTCTCCACCAATGCCTTGAACTCACAGAACTTTGAGAATGTCTCACTCTTCTTCTGCATGAAGAAGATCCATAACTTACGAGAAAAGTCATCAACAAATATCACATAATACTTATGCTTTGCTGTCAAAGCTACTGAGAAAGGTCCACACACATCTGTGTGAATTCTCTCAAGGATCGTCGTGGTGCGACTATCCTTCTCATGAAAGGTGGCTTTCACAAATTTTCCCAAAGTACATCCCTTGCACTGATATGACTGCGCAAGTGTACCCTTGGGAATCCTGGTAGAAATCTTCTGCAAAATTTTTAAAGTGCCATGGTGAAGATGGCCCAATCTTCTGTGCCACAATTCACCCTCATCCCGGCTCACCATTCCTTCTGTTTTTCTTGCCATTGTTGCACAAACATCTACCTGCAATTGATAAAGGTTCTTGACTCGAACCCCTATCCTCCGGGTTTCACCAGTTGCCTTACCGTGCAGGAAACCTTTCCCTCGCTAAAGACAACATCATATCCCTTGTATTCCAACATCGCCACAGAGATTAGATTCTTCTTCAATCCTGGAACATGCATGAAATCCTTCAAGATGAAAGGTTTTCTAGACTCTCTCTCAAAGGAAATGGTCCCGATACTAGTCACACTGTATCTACCATAATTTCCCATCTCGATGTGCACTCCAAGATCTTTCTCATCCAGATCAGTAAACAAATATTTGTCTCCGGTCATATGGAAGGATGCACCATTGTCAAGAAACCAAACTGATCCCATCATACTTGAGACCAAGCATGCAATCAGTGAAAAATCTAGCTCAAACTGCGAGGCTAAGGCCTCTCTAGCTGCAGATCTAGCATCCTGCTTATTTTTCTTCTTCTGTGGACAATTAGTGGCATAATGTCCGTGTTGGTGACAGTGAAAGAACTTCACCTTGGACATGTCCTGCTTCTTGCCTTTCGCACCAGATCGAGAATGATTTTTCTTTCCCTTCCCCTTCCTTGCATTGGCAACCAAAGCGTAATTTTCTTCATCTTCATTCTTCGATGAAGATCCATCCCTGGTACTCCACCTTATCTCCTCCTGCACAAGATCCGACCAAAGTCACTCCCATCCCGACAGTTTCTCTCGACCATTGACAGAGTCCTCGTAGGAATGCCAACTCTTCGGAAGCCCAAGGACAGCCAAGCTCACCAAGTCCTCTTCATCTACAGTAACCGCCACACTTCCCAGCTCATCCCTACACTGGAAAAACTTTGTGAGGTACTTGGGTATACTTTCGCCCTTCTCCATTTTTATTTTCCTAAGCTTGTCTTTAAGCGCCAACTTCCTCTGGTTGCTTTTGCTTTGGAACAAGTCTGTCAAATATTTCCACATCAAGAATGGAGAAGCTTTACCATGAAGGCTGGACACTATGTAATCCTTCACACCTTCCAACAGAATCCTTTGACATTTTTCTGTCTTCGTTTGCCATGTGTCAAGTGCAACAGCATCACTAGAAGCAGGTTTTGGAATTTCCGCATCTATGAACTCCTTCAACCCATTATCCTCCAGCACCACCTCCATCCTGTCCTTCCATGCAATATAATTTGAGCTGCCTTCAAGGGAATACTCCAATCTTAATCCGTTGAAAGACATCTCAACTTTGACACCAAGAAAACACTGCAACAAATTCGAATTCCACTAGCACAAAACTCAACCGCTTCAATAATTTGCAATTGCTCCAATGATCAATGCTATGATACCATGTACAAAATTATATAGCTAATGCGTTATATGTCTAAGATTATCCTAATCATACACTATTTGACTTCATGCACAATACATAATCTATTCCACCATTGATCATCATATGCGGAAATTAAATCAATTGTATGCACATATTGAAACCATAAAAATTCACACACATTAACACATTGTTTTTATGGGAAAGCCTGAAGTTAAAAACCCCAACTATCTGTATATAATATATTTCATAGAGATCATGTAACAATCCCCATACAAAGATGATCATATCAATCTCTCAGTACAATACAATTGCTACACACTAATCAGGTCCGATATGGCAAATCCATGCACCGATCTTTGCCACCTGCTAGCCTGCGTCTACTATGCAATCCTTGCTAAAGAATGGCTCTGAATGAACTCGAATTGGTCCAACCTTGCTCACGAAATCCTCATTGGAATCTCTACTGAGTGATGGATGCAATCAATGCATCACTATAGTCACAACTGATAGTCATCTTGCCCTTTCACCTATCTCTCCACTGAAACTGTCCATGCACTGTAGTTAACTGATGTATTCTTTAGTTGATTAATGAGTTAATATTTAGTGAATTAATTATTAATTAATTCACACCACTCTCACTAGTGTATCAATCAGTTAGACTAGATACAAATAGATCAACTGTGTCTAACTGAGTTAAATTGAACACAACTCCACCAACTACTTCTACAACTCCACCAAACTCTGTCACATGAGTTCTAACTGAAGTCCTCCATGCAATAGCTCCACTAAACCCTCAGGAATAGTGTAATTACTTTTGTCAGCTGTTGTGCCACATATGTGCACTTAACTAAAGTGCTCCAAGAGAATAAGTTAATGTTTGGAGTCCAAATATTATTAAGAGCTAATAATATTCGACATATCTATTTTTAGACTGGCAATCTAAAAATAGATTCTGCCCAATATGTCTAAAAATATAAGTCCATATATTTTTCCAAATTAAAAAACCATCCAAAAATAGCATCCTGCAACTCATAAAATATGATCGACATGTCTAAAAATAGACATAGTCTAAAAATAGACTTTGTGCCAAAAATAGCCTACGGGCCCACTTAGTGAAGGCGACTCTTTTCACTAAGTTCATCATCTTGTTGTAATCTCAACAATGAACACCTGTCTAGATATATGTTTTGCAGTGAACACCTTGAGTCAACAGATGGTTGAGCCTCATCACTTTCACTGGGTTGGTGCCAAGAATATTTTGAGATATCTTTGGGGCATGATAAACCATGGGCTGAGATACACTGTCGGGAGCGTGAAACTCCTTGGATATACTGATGTCGATTAGGCTAGCAATGTGGTGGATTGTAAGAGCACATCGGAATACTACTTCAATATTGGTTCTGCTTCGATATCATGGATGAGCATGAAGCAAAAGTCAGTGGCTTTGAGCACCACTGAGGCCGAATACATTACAGCAAGCATGGCTTGTTGTGAAGTAGTTTGGTTGCGAAAGCTCTTTAGTGAGATATTCGGACATGTGCTAGATACCACTGTGATACTCTGTGATAGCCAGAGTGGGATTCGCTTGTTCGAGAATCCAATGTTCCATGATCGATCCAAGCATATTGATATCAGGTACCACTTTATCCAGGATATGGTACAGCGAGGTGCCGTAAGGCTCGATCATATAGGAACTGATGAGCAGGTTATTGATATTCTCACAAAGCCCCTAGGGAAGGTAAAGTTCCTCACCTTTTGTGAGAGTCTTGGTATCGTGGAACGACCCTATGATGTGGGTCCTATTGGACGATGAGCTCTGGGAGCTTTGGGGGGCTTTGTGGATAGCTTCTCGGAGCTATAAGCAAACAGAGGGCTAGGCTTGCTGAACCTTGTTGGTGTGATTGGGCCCCATTGTTATGATTATTGAGTTGGTTCACCTCTCATTATCTGTACCCCGTATGAATCCTACCCATTGAGTTCAGGGCTCATGGGAAATACCTCTAATTTGGCCAATGAGGTGGGAAAATATAGAGACTAGTAGCAAATATTGATGGACGCATTAGAGATTGTCGTAATCTCTATCTAGGATAGCATGATCCAACCACTTGATCTGGGATCAAGTATAGTGAGGTTTTGGACCTTCAACTGACTTCGGGTCAAGTAAACCAACTTCGGGTTGGTATGAGACTCTTTGTGAGTCCTATAAAGGTTTCAGACCTCTGGGCTGAATCTGTCAGCCTGGAATGATGTCTTTGTGACTGACCCACTTCTGTTCTGAAATAAAGAGGCCAATAAAGCAAGTTACAGTGGGATGACACATGATGTTTGATTGCACAGGTGGATGGAGTTCTCCCTAGTTGAGAGAGAGTGTTAAATTGGACAACTAGGTCCAAAATCCATGTTGTGATGCTCATATGAAGACACCAATATTTTTATTGGGTTCCTCTTTTGGAGAGGTGCAAGATTGATCTAAAGATCATCTTGATACGATGAGCAGAACATTTATTTTGAGTTTATTTCTAATACTTTCAAAATATGTTTAGGTCGGCCTTAAGGTTTTACACCCCCAGCAAATGTGTCACACACCCTCAGTGATTGATATAAATAGAGTCAACGTTGGAGGAAATTTCAATCATCTCCTCATCACACATATTTATCTCTCCACTTCTGATTGGTTCAAGCTCCAAGGAGGAAAATATACAGTTCACACATGGGGGAAGGACGAAGATTTTTTTTGTTGCAACTAGGGTTTTACTGTAGGTTTGACCAGCGTTGACTTTGGTTAATGCATGTCCAAAGGAGCTGACTTTTGACATAGACTTTGATTTATGCAGTCCGTACATTTTGGCACAATAAATGAGGTCAAAGGTTGACCGAAGACCGAGCTGCATGACTTTTACTTGCTGTTGTTTTGCATTGAATTTTCTGGGCAGCATTTAATTTTTTGGGGTTGACTTTGAGTTGACCGTTTGTCTGTTTTGAGGGTTGTTGTGACACATACTGGGCTGGCTGACCAAGGAGACTTTGCTGGTTGAAGCATTCTGCTGATCGCCGTAATGCAATAAAAAATATATTTTTTTTTTGGCTTGTCTTCTGTTGATCCACTGGTATGTTCTATCAACATTTTACTTAGTGATTTATGTGATTGTTGTCTAGTACTGAAGAGAAAGTAAAGTTGCATCAAGCATATAACATATACAAAATTGTACATCTCTACATGATGAGAAAAATTAGGTTCATTTATTTTTTGTTAAGCTCTTAGAAAATAAACGCGCACACACACACACACTTCAACATGTTTTTTGAACAACATATTAAATTCTTACATGTTTTTAGGAAGTTCTAACAAAATCTGCCTAATTCTCTTTGTTGAACATAAGAGGGATTTTATCATATTTTTTTGCACCAGCAATATTTTTTTCCAAATTCACCGAATTTGAATGAAAACCACACAACTTAGTTCCAAACATTGTTGTGAGTGGGTAATCTAAGAAATGACCAAAAAGGTTGATAAAAATCTACACAAAAGCATAACCACCAAGAAAAGCTACCCTCTAGTGTAGAGGGCAAGAGAACAAAACAAAGAAATCATAGTAGATGACCTTCTAAATAGGTTTGGCAAAGCCACAACCCCAAATAATATGCTTCAAATCTTTCTTTTTCCCATAGTGCACATAACATCCAACAATAAAAGTTAAAACATGTTCTGATTAATGTATGTTTGCTTGGAAAAACATGCAAGGGAATGAACCAACTTGTAACCCTAAGCTCAAAGGCCCAAGGATCCCTCTAGAGAGTGTCCACTCGTTTTATATTTTGTCTACTAAATCATTTATGATCCATGTTTTATTTTCCGTATGAACAATTGATGACCTTTGTCTAGTCCAACCATACATATCATGGGTTCATACCTATATATGGGCTTGTCATTTGGCCACAATTCCAACCAAGTTATAGTAAGTTTAAGTTCACTTTGAATGTGTCCCTTGGGTCAATGACTTAAATAATGTTCACAATGTCATTTTTACATTTCTTATAAGTTATTAATTATACAATTCCTATCATGGTTACTCCACAAAAGGCAAATCATCATTGTCCCCATACCAAATATTTTGCCAAGTGAATATGCATTTTTGGCAGGAATTTCCTACCAGCCTCAAGAGTGAGCCCAATGGCCGCGTTAGTGATTTAAACACCATATTTGCTGGAGCCTGGAACCAAGATATTTTCTTGTTTAAGCCCATGATAGTTCTAGGAGAGGTTTTGAGAGACAACTTGCCAATGCCTTTAAGATTATTTTAAGCATAGGAGAGCTGTCGATATAAAATATGAGGCACTGTAAACTATGTCATCCAATGTGAAGTAACCATTGAAGACAAACATATGTGAGGCTATCATGATTTGTCAGTTTTAGAGAATTCGTCATAAACATCATCTTGCATCCCTCTAACAATTCATTTAGCAGCTACAACTAGTCCATGGATGTGAACATATATAAGTCTCAACACTCCTTTGTCTTCCAACGTATAAATATCCCAAGAAACCAATTGGAGCTAAAATTGAAGTATGTCCTTCCTGAGTTAAGAGAGAGTGATGAATGTGATTCTCTAATGCATGTGTCATGCACTAGACCTGGACTAACAATCGTAAGTCTTAGTGAAGGCCATGTGGAGAGAATGGATAGACACATCATTCTAGTCTTCACCTGGAAGACAAAATGGAGGATTGGGTAATCATCTAGCATTTGATACTCTTTGAGAATGAGATTGGGCATTCAAGATAAGAGTATTCAAGGATTGATATTCTTTGAGGGTTGGCTACTCAAGAGAAGGATAGTCCAAGAAGGTCATACCCTGGGAACACCTGGGTGTAGTATGTACCTTGGAGAGACAATGACTATGGTGACTATAAGTCATGTGTCTCGCCATCATTGTATCCCATTTTCTCATTGAAATATGGGGATGTTAGTCAAGGCCTTGCACCAGGACAATGTTGGTTGATATGATGCTATACAGATGCGACTACCAATTCGATTCTTCTTATGATATTATTTAGTTTAAAAGTGACCGTGTACCTGTATGAATACCTCCCTAGTTAAGAGGAAGTGTTGAAAAGTGTAACTAGGATTGGTCTTCATATTGACTATGTGATTATGTATTTATGTAAGGAAGAAGACAAAGATAATAAAACGTATATTTTTTGTACATGATTCATGAGTTTCATGAGCAAGATTTTATTTTAGGTTAATAGACTTCTTCTTGATGTCTAATAGGGTTTTGTCTTCTAAGTATAAATGTAATTAAGTATCTTATATATGAAGGATCTATTCTAAAGAAATTATCCAAGACTTTTCCAAAGAAATCGTGAATGAATGGCTTAATTCAACCCTCCAACACTGTTGTAAAATTAGCTAAAATGATGTGTTAAAGTCGGCCTTCCAACATTTAGATAAGTTGGCCTACAAGCTAAATGGAGGGTCGGTATAAAGACAATAAAATTGTCTCTATATATACACCTGTTCTGCAGTCATTTGAAGAAAAGAAATTTTGGTCATCTTTGAAACATAAGTGCGGATTTTTGATGAGTTTCAGGACTGTTTAAGATACATACATCCTTGTGGTATGTTAATGTAATAAATTGTTGTGGTATTATAGAACAGAAGTGTGAACTGTCTCTGACTGTTCATCAAAGCTTCTGCGTATAATCCTGAAGTGGTTACAACAAATAGGGTCTAGATACATGCAACATTCAAGGACAGTGTTCCTATGTTAAAGTGCGGATAAAAACTGAGAAAGGTTTGCGGATTTTCCAGAAGTGAAAGAGCTAATCAAAGGTAACATTGGTATTCATTTCCAGTTCATGAAAAAATTGGAACGGTGGTCTGGGAAAATCTTGTAGATATTCAAAAGAGAAGGAGAATTGAGAAAGTGACAAAAAGTAAGAAAGTAAATCTGTGATTTTCTTTCCTAACTACAACATATATACATCTCAAGTAACTGGATTTTCAAAGGAAGTGTAGTGGAGAACAGTGAAACTTGGTGAAGAGAAGAAGGATTAGCATTGAAGGACATCAAAGAAGTTAGGTCAAGGTCTTAGATGCATATATAGGTCAAGGGTCTAATTCTTGGTCATGGTACTTGTCATCTGAAAATCCATAAGAATAATTTATTGTGGGTTTTCCTCTCCAAGAGGGAGAGGTTTTGCCCTGGCTCTAGGAGCCTAATTCTTGTTTCTTTGTATTCTGATAATTGACTTGATGAAAGATTAAATAATATAACGAAGGAAAGACATAAGTAACCCAAGTAACCTCACAAGCAATTATGAAGAAGATAATTTGAATTAATCACTAGCCCTCCAAATTCTCAATAGAACAAGCATCCTACATGTAGGGAAAGGATGGACCACATCCCACCGACATGTCAATAGATGCCTATATTCATCTTTCACTGGGTTACCTGCAGGAGAATGTGAACCACTCATCCTACTAATATGCCATTGGAGAAGGTGAACCACTCATCCTATCCATATGTCATCAACAGTAGGGGAAGGTGAACCACTCACCTTACATACATGTGTCCGCAAACGTAGGGGAAGGTGAACCAATCACCATGTACAAAATTCACCACTAGGGGAAGGTGAACCACTCACCCTATGGTCGCTTATAACTCAATAAGTACCCCAAGCCCCCAGGAGCTCCTAGAGCTCAATGTTTAATCTTAACAGCGGATCCCTTCATATAAGGAACAATGCCAAGTTGCTGCCTGGAAAACAAGTATAGATATTGGTGATGATATCTGGATAGAAAATAAGAGCTTTATAGCTCCATCCAGCAGTGCATAGATGAATCCACAACTTTCTATGGACTTAATAATTTTCAACAGAAACCGTAGAAGTACTTCGCCATCCTTGCCTTTTGAATATCATGATAATTGTTTTACTTCTTCTAACTGGTCTTACAGAGCTCAATGAAAAATAGGGACCTTGATAGTAGGGTGTGTCCACGACTTATAGCTTCTTATAGAAGAAAGGTGATCTTGATCTTATCAAGATAATATAAGTCTGCTCACTCAAATAATGATGAAGAAAGGGAGGATCAACATCTGACAGATTTTATTAATAAACATTTATATCTACTTCTGATCATGGGAAAAGGTATGCTGATACGAAGCATATCCATCAAGCTATATGAAGCCAGATATTCTTCCTTTGGTACATGCACCAAATTCAGCCAATTTATCTTGGGAGTCATTAGACTATTATAATCAGATGTCATGAGTCAATGTCCTTTTATATAGATGAATTTCTTGGAATAAACTTGTTAATTTTGGACAACTAGGTCCAAAATCCATGTTGTAATGCTCAGATCAAGATGTCAATATTTTTATTGGACTCCTCTTTCGGAGAGGTGCAAGATCTATCTAAAGATCATCTTAATCCAATGAGTAGAACATTTATTTTGAATTTATTCAAATATGTGCAGGTCGGCCTTAAGGTTTTGTGCCTTAGCAGTTGTGTCACACACCCTCATTGATGGATATATATTGGTGAACGTTGGAGGACATTTTCACTCATCTCATCCTCACACATTTCTCTCTCCTCATTTGATTGGTTCAATGATCTTGGAGGCTCTTCTCTCCACATGTGGGAAATTTCAGCAGCAACTCTTTTATGTTTTCAGCCTAGGGTTTCTGTAGCAGCTTTGACCAGTGTTGACTTTGGTCAATGCAAGGTCAAACAGACTTGAAACTCTCCCAAATTTTTTATCTTTCAAATTTTCATTTTTTGGCACTATTCTCGAGGCTAGAAGTTGACTTTGACTTTGCTACGTTGACCGTTGACTGACAACGTTGACTTTTGGGTTGACCATTTTGGTTGTCCTAGAGGGTTGTGTGACATTGTTGGTTGGCTGAACATATTGACATTTTTTTGGTTGAAGCATCTTGCTAATCGCCGTAACGCACCAACACTTATATATTTTTGGCTTGTCTTCTGTTGATCCATTGGTATGTTTTATCAACATTTTACTTTCTTGTTTATGTAATTGTTGGCTAATATTGGGTTAAAATGTAAAGTTGCATCAAGCATAAAAAATATACAAAAATGGCTCTACAAGATCAAGCATGGATATGATGGAAGTGCTGAAACGTTCAAGGCAAGATTCGTTGCCCGTGGCTTCTCTAAAAAAGAAGGCGTAGACTATGATGACATATTTTCACTCGTGGCCCGATATACCACCATCCGATCTATCATAGCCCTTACTGCTATGCAAGGATGGAGTCTTCATCAGATGGATGTGAAGACCGCATTTTTGGATGGTGTGATAAAGGAAGAGGTGTATGTGGAGCAACCTATGGGGTTCAAAGTCCAGGATTGGGACACCCATGTCTATAGGTTGAAGAAATTGCTCTATGGGTTGAAGCAAACACCCATAGCTTGGTACGAGAGGATAGATAGCTACCTGATGACGCTGAGCTTCACTCATAGTAATGATGATCCAAACCTTTACTTGAAGGTTGATAGAGAAAAGCCTCTCATTCTGGTGCTGTATGTGGATGACCTCTTCCTAACAAGTGCTGACCCTCTCATTCATCAATGCAAGAGGGAGCTCGTTGTTGAGTTTTAGATGAAGGACCTAGGACTAATGCATTACTTCCTAGGCCTGGAGGTCTGGCAAAGACTTGGTGAGATTTTCCTTTCTCAAGGAAAATACATTGTGAAACTTTTGGAAATATTTGGTATGGTGGACTGTAAGTCCGTGTCGACACCGATGGACTTTAAGAAGTTGAGTGGCAATGCTATTGGGCATGTGCTAGAAAATCCTACTGAGTATCATCAACTTGTAGGGGCCCTGATGTTCTTAGTGAAAACCCGTCCGGACGTATGTTTTGCAGTGAACACTTTGAGTCAACATATGGTTGAGCCTCATCACATTCACTGGGTTGGTGCCAAACATCTATTGAGATATCTTCGGGGCATGATAAACCATGTGTTGAGATACACTGCCGGGAGCATGACATTCCATGGATATACTGATGTGGACTGGGCTGGTAGTGTGGTGGATCGTAAGAGCACATCAGGATGCTACTTCAAACTTGGTTCTTCTTTGATATCATGGACGAGAAAGAAGCAGAAGTAAGTGGCTTTGAGCATCGCAGAGGCCGAATACATTGCAGTGAGCATGGCTTATTGTGAAGCATTTTGGTTGTTAAAACTCTTAAGTGAGTTGTTTGGGCATGTGCTAGATACCACCATGATACTCTATGATAACCAGAGTGGGATTCAGTTGTCCGAGAGTCCCGTGTTCCATGATTGATCCAAGCATATTGATATCAGATACCACTTTATCTGGGATATGGTACAACGAGGCATTGTAAGGCTCGATCATATAGGAACTGATGAACAGGTCATGGATATTCTCATAAATCTCTTGGAGATGGTCAAGTTCCCAACCTTTCGTGAGAATCTTGGTATCGTGGAACGGCCCTATGCTGAGGGTCTTGTTGGACGATGAGCTCTGGGAGCTCTGGGGGGCTTTGGGGATAGCTTCTTGGAGCTATAAGCAACCACAAGGCTAGGCTTACTAAACCTTGCTGGTGTGCTTCTGCCCCACCATTGTGATTATTGAGTTAGTTCACCTCTCATTATCTGTGCCCCATATGCATCCTACCCATTGAATTCAAGGCTCATGGGAAGTACCTCTCATTTGGCCAGTGAGGTGGGAAAAGCTAGAGACTAGTAGCAAAGACTAATGGACACATCAAAGATTTTCGTACTCTCTATCTAGGATGGCATGGTCTAGCCACTTGATCTGGGATCAAGTATAGTGAGGTTTTGGACCTCCAACTGACTTTGAGTTAGGTAAACCAACTTCGGGTTGGTATGTGACTCTTTGTGAGTCTTATAGAGGTTTCAGACCTCTGGGCTGAATTTGTCAGCTGGGAATGATGTCTTGTGACTGACCCACTTTTTTTCTAAAATAAAGAAGCTAGCAAAGCAATTTATGGTGGGATGACACACGATGTTTGGATTGCATAGGTGGATGGAGTTCTCCCTAGTTGAGAGGGAGTGTTAATTTTGGACAACTAGGTCCAAACTCCATGTTGTGATGCTTAGATGAAGATGCCAATATTTTTATTGGACTCCTCTTTTGGAGAGGTGCAAGATTGATCTAAAGATCATCTTAATCCAATGAGCAGAACATTTATTTTGAATTTATTCAAAATATGTGCAAGTCGGCCTTAAGGTTTTGTGCCCTAGCAGTTGTGCACACACCCTCATTGATGGATATATATTGGTCAACGCTGGAGGACATTTTCACTCATCTCATCCTCACACATTTCTCTCTCCTCATCTAATTTGTTCGATGACATTGGAGGCTCTTCTCTCCACACGTGGGAAATTTCAGTAGTAGCTCTTTTGTGTTTTCAGCCTAGGGTTTTTGCAGTAGCTTTGACCATCATTGACTTTGGTCAATGCAAGGTCAAATGGACCTGGAACTCTCCCAAAATTTCAATCTTTCAAATCCAAATTTTTTGGTACCATTCCCGAGGCTAGATGTTAACTTTGACTTTGTTGCATTGACCTAGCTGCTGCTGCTGTTTGCGTTGACCGTTGACTGACAATGTTGACTTTTGGGTTGACTTTTGAGTTGACCGTTTTGGCTATCCTAGAGGGTTGTGTGACATTGTTGGTTGGCTGACCATATGGAGACTTTGTTGGTTGAAGCATCCTGCTGATCGCGGTAATGTACCAACACTTATATATTTTTGGCTTGTTTTCTGTCGACCCACTGGTATGTTCTATCAGCATTTTACTTTGTTGTTTATGTGATTACTGACTGATATTGCAATAAAAAGTAAATTTGCATCAAGTATAGAACATCTACAAAAATTTACAAAATTGTAGCTCCCTCTGATACCTTCTACCAGATGGTAATTTAACTTTCAAAGTAGCTTGCAAATGATTTCAGCTATAAGCATGAAACTACTCGATCTTTTACAAGGATGATATTCTAAATTTTATTGTCTTCTTTTGAATTCCCAAGTCAGAGGAAGTATAACATCAAATGTTATATGAAAAATAAATAGAGTTGTTATATCAAAGACATTCATGACCTTTCCTCTATTTCTTGTCATAATGGAGATAGATAATACTGTTCAGATCAGAAAGATCAGATGTTGTTACAACCATCATTGGGATATATCTTTAAGCTGTAATGGTGAGGTCTTCCACCTTTTAAGAGTCTATTACTTTGATAGATATAAGGATTATTAAACACTGTATATTTCCATGTCAAGATGTCTATCCTTTGGAGGAGAGAGAGATTATAACTGATTTCTATTCCTTCCATTGCCCATCTAGCCTTGAATCATCAGGATACTTAATTCAAGATAAATTATGCAAGAATTTGTATCTTCCAAAAAGGTACCTCAGATTCCTGGTACTTAAGGATAGGAAACCATTCAGACTTTAAAATGACTATGACCCCTTTAGCTCCATAATTTTTTCATTTTTCCAAAGGTTATCAGGCACCTAATGGAATGAATCTGATTTTTCCAACAAAGATCATTCGGTTCTTTGACTTCTTAAAGTAGAATGTAAGTAGCATACCCTAGTAACAAAAAAATGTATAGAAGATGAGGAATAAAATTTCGATAGAGGAGGACATACTTAGTTCTGACATTGAGTATGATTAAAATATACAACCATGATGCCACAGATACTGGGGATTTTTCTTTGCTGAGATTATCCCTTTTTTCATAATGTGAATCTCGTTTGCTTGAAGATGAAAAATTTGTGAGAACAAGAGGCATTATCACTTACTCATACTACTTATATCAACGAAAATTCCAATGATGACTGATCAATGTGCAAGGTCAGGACTTCATATAAACTCTGCTTGATAATGGCTCACATTTGAGGGCTTTGATTATAGGGACCAATGCATATCTTCAATATTCCAAAGCATATCTGCAATACCATCATGTATATTAAGTTGAAACTTTCTAGATAAGATACCTTAGGTCTGTAACAATAAAAGTGACTGAAATTCTTCAAGATCTTCAGATTTTGATACATATTTTCGCCTATAGGGAGCCTTGATCACTAATATAATAGATGCCAAATGAGTGCCACTTGAGGATGAGTGGACAATTTAATTTGCTAGGTAAGAATTCTTATACATAGATTAAACTCAGTCTGAGGAATGATGTCACAAGCATCACCTTGGAAGATAACATAACATATTTTTTATTTATGCTACAGATCGGGTTGTCCTGTCTTCAATCCACAATAGGTCGGTGAATGCCAATGAAATTTTTGACAAATAAAACCCCAAGAAAAAACCCATTGGCAAAGACATGTCGGGTTATATATATCATAAGACCATCATTAATGTCTTAGGTGTGTATCAATAGAGGATCCGAAATTGCTTAGGAACAAGTCCATGGCTTCAAATTTGTGAGATAAGACAAGATCAAATAACTCCTTCAACAGACCATCTTGGAGCAAGTTATCTTCTAAGAGTCATGCGGACTTCATGAACATAATACAGTCCTGCAAAATTTCAGATCATTAATTTCAGTCTTAAATTTATTTATAGAAAGGTTTAGATAATACAATCCTCCAGGGATCTATAGGCTAGAATGTTGTCCAATCAGCAGAGAAATATTGGACCTATGAGAGGTATGAAATTATTTCATTTTGATTGCATTTGGATGAAAAGGGACTGGATCAATGGATCCAAAACTTCTGAGCAAAAATCCAGACCCTATATTCAGATATCTTTGTTGCAAATATGTGAGTATGAAAGAGACTCGGTCTTCTCCAAAATTGAATGCCAAGGTCTACACAAGATAAACAATGACCCCAAATTTCCACAGTTTCTAATCAAACAAGACTTTTCTGTATGATCCAGAATGAGACCTAGATTCCTTTTAGATGTGCCCAAGGCAGAGGTATTGGCTACTTATAGAACTCAGATTAGCTCTTCTAGACATTATGCCCAATCTGAATTTTATTTCAAAGAGAGATGTGCCATAAATCAATTTATGATTTGATCTCTAGATCCATAGATGCACAAGACAAATTTCTGAAGTGGAAAAAATATAAAGTGTTCAGGTTGCTTACTTTTATGCTCCTTCTTGGGCTTGTCCTTGAGCTAGCTCTGATTCCATGTTAATTTTTCATGTTAACATGTTCTTTGCAAGGACAATTACTTTAGAGATCTATATTAGCTCAAATTTCCTTTAGCAAACACATAAGACATAATCATCATGACAGTATCTGAAGAAATAACATAGACAAAGGATGCAAAAGACAAGCAAATATAGGAGGACACATGGATATGGCACAAGCCAGGGAAAAACCCCAAGAAGGGGAAAACCCTTGATCAAATCTTCTTATTATTATGGATCAAATGTTCAGCAGAGAATGAGAGAGAGAGGGTACACATAAGGAAATATTGACTCTCAATATGATGAGCAATACCATATCTGAATCATGTCTGCACTCCTGGATCTGAGCATATATGAAGCCTTCTAAAATGATGACGAGGATGGTGAAAAAACAGTCCTTATAGGACCTCTATACAGTCTTTTCAGAGCAATGAAAAAGGGACAAAAACATTCTAAAGAAGGGATGCTTCTACTGCTCATAGGTCATGGCTAGATTAGAGCTCGTGTTGTTGTAATAACCCTTAGACAATTATCTAACGACTTTCATATGCTGTAGCCTAGGTATGGTAAGATGCTGCTACCATAGGCTCATGAATTAGACCTTAAAGACCTCTATGCAGCCCTGAAAGGAGTGGCTAGTCTTGTGGCCTACAAATGTCCACTACGGTACCCAAAATTCCTCTGCAACAACCTCACGTAGGCTTCAATCAACCCTCACAGAACAAGAAAACAATCCCACTTTCTCATGGTCCTTAAGCATAGCTTCTGAGCCTGCAACCTAGCCTTTGGTCCTCTGAAATAGGCTCCAGAACTGCCCTAATGCATCTGTGCAGAACACCTCACCTTGCTGCAGCCTAAACAGAAACCCAATGAGCTAGCTTCCTTGAGAGTGTGGCACAAATTGACCTTCCTCTCCTGCGGAAAAACACAAACCTTTTCTCTCCAACGAGTTGTTCGAAAGATGAGTAAAAATGAGAGTGGAGGCACCCCTATTTATACAAATCAGAAGAGGACTACGAGACATGTCTTTTGAACCTATTGAGCCGACATGTAGATAGGGCCGACCTTGATGATCATGACATAGAATAAATTCAAAAACTTACTTTTACTTATCCAAATTTGAAAATCTTTATATTGATTTTGCACCTCTTGGAAAGAGGAATCCAATAAAAATTTAATCTCCATCATATGAGATGTCAAAGGTGGAGTTTGGCCCTAGTTTAAAAATTTAAAATAGTACCCATCTGTCATGGTAGCTTAGCCAAATGGATGTTCTTGTGACCACTAGTTCACGCCTTCAGAGCTGTCTTTCCCATTCAAGTGGGCTGCTTGTGGTGGCAAACCTCTTCAGGGCTGTTGTCAAGCCTTCAAGCTTTTTGTAATTGTTAGTATGAATCTTTATTCGAAGAGTACAAAAAAATACCACTTTAGCTACGCATAACTTGTAGCCGTAACAGCAGAAATTACTACTAATATCTTCAGATATGCAATTATATGATCAAGACAAATGCTGCAAAAATCTAGATCTATGCATTATAAGACATTAAACAGTAGAAAAAATAAGATTTACTCCATAGATCCAATAGACAAGACAAGAATATATCCAATGAATAATTTTATTAATGGCACCTGGGAGGAAAACACAAGAGGGTGTTCCCTGTTCTCCTCAATGGGATGGGTTCTTGTGAGTCCTCAGCACTTCAGATTAAGAAATTCTCTCTCTCGATGGTGTAGAAAACCCAGAAAAAAATGGAAAAGTATGGCTATGATTATGGATCAATAGCCAGACCAAGTGTTGAAATCCAGAGTGATCTTTAGGCAACAAAAGGTGACAAATGAATGGGAAAACCCTTCTATTTATAACAAAATATTGAGTTAGTCTAGATCTTGGTGCATAATTAAAATATTATTAACCAAATCTAGATCCAACTTTTGTGGAATATTTTATTATATTTGTTGGAGGGAAAAGGTATTTGACTTGAGTCAAATGCCCTTATTTGTAAATAATAAATAAATAAATGATTTATTTATCATTTTAAGGATGTCATTAAGTAATAATAAATAAATAAATGATTTATTTATCATTTTAAGGATATGGTTGAGTAATAATCAAATAAATAATTATTTATTTAATTATTTAAGGGTGAATTAGTCATATTTAACGAAGAATATTATTTAAATAATATTTAAACAATTATTCTTTAGAAAATAATAAGATAAATAATGATTTATCTAATTAATTTCCTTGTTTTGTGTTAAATATAACCAGAAATATTAATTAAACTTCTGTTTAACTAATTATTTCTTGAGGAAAATAAAAAAAATGTATATTTATTTAATATTTCCTTATGGATTTTCTTGTTTAGACCATAAACAACTTAATAAAGGTGATTTACTAAGTTATTTTCATAGTGAAAGCAATTTTACTTGGAGTAAAATTGGTCTTACATGGTGTACTTGGGTCCATATAATGATAGTAGGTTAGATGACCAAAAAATGGTGTAACAGATTTCCCCCCAGCGTGCGAGCGTTAGGAGCTAATCGTATGACCAAAGTACGTTGTAAGAACTCAGTCACTAGACATTGAAGGGGAAATTAAAGAGAGATAAGTATAACGTAAACCGAAGTGCTGGAAGAACTGGACCCTGAGGAGGCAACTTGCAGGTGCGACAAGTCTTTTTGAGTGAGTACCTGCTATAGGCAGTGGGGGAGGCATACCTATGCCCACCGAGGCAATAGTACAAACAATAAGGTGTCCGGAAAACCACAAAATGCAATAATAAATCATATGCTGGTCTGAACATCAACCAGATAAATAACACGATAATGAATCCCACATACATATTGTGCCTGGGATAACAACCAATACTTGTATAATGATATCTGAGTACATGAGATATAAATGTAGCCCAGATGCCCCTGAAAAATAGGAAAGGGCTCTGAAAATCTAACTGATACATGCAAACAAAATGGCGCTGTAAGCGGCTAAGGACGACATCATCAAATGTATGGAGCTACATCGAAGGCTGGGATGAAGAGGTCATCCGAGTGTGTGGGGGGCTACCTATAGGGCCACCCCCTCATGAGGGCTGAGACATCTCACACACACTCGAGAATCATCAATTTCAGCTGCTGCATCACTGAACCATCGGGTCTCGATCATGCTGAAAGGAGTTGGAGCTGAGAAACAATCAAGTCAAAGGGCAATGAGAGGTCCCTTTGCCTGATACGAAGCACCGAACTAGAGTGGAAGCTGGAACCAAGGTACACCACCCTCTAGACCTGTCTCCTGGAATGAATGAGTTGATGTTGATAGAAGGAGTTCCGCCATAGGTGAGGCGATAAGGGATCCTCAACTAGGGCACAAGAGAAAATGGTAGAGTGACTGACAAACTGAAATCAATGATGATGATGAAATGGGGGGAACTGAGTAGCGAATGGAAAAATTCCCTTGTTAGAGCATAAAGGGCATGGATGACCTGGTGGTGACTGACACAACATCATGAGGGTTACAGGATAGTGGGACTGAAGGCCATAAGATGCGACACGAGAGAGGGACCAAGTAGTGAATGATGGAGGACTATAGTGGGATGCAAAGGGGGATAGACTCAACTTGAATGCTCTAAACAAAGTTGACTCGATGGTGCTGCCACATATGTAAAGGGTCCAATGGGGACCTTAAAAGCAGGAGTACCAGATGGTAACTCATGATGAAAGTCGACACGAGCCTGGACAAGTATGGAGGCAACATGGTGCCCCCAGTACGAGTGTTGCAAGTGAAGAAATTTGATTTTTGAGGAAGGGTGAAGTAACGCTTCTTGGACAAAATGTATTCTGGTGAAGTATCAAATCACAACAAGTGAATAGATACCCATTTCAAGGCTTGGTGGGATCTTTCCAATGGTGTAGATAGTTCGTCCAACTGAGCTATGGTTTTGGTCGTAGTAAGCGAAAGGAAAATTAGGGGTTTTCTTTTAATAAGGCATTTTCCTTCCAGATTCACTCATTTTTCGGTAGAGCTGTGGTGAATGTTGTGAGGAGAGGAGGCCTTAAATCTTGTGGCAGTTGTAGCAGATGAACCGACCATTGGAATTTTAGATCTATTAGTTGTAGGTATGATGTCTAATCCTAATCTTTTAGTTCATTGGGTTGAAAGTTTAGTTTGGGTACCCAGATATCATGAATAAGAGAGGTCGCATTTTTTGGGGTCTGTTCTGCATCCTGGATAGCAAGTACTGGGCAGAAAACTGTGACTTGTCCCAGGAAATGACTTGGAAAATGTGACTTGTTAGAGAAAGGGGTTTTTAGTGCTGGTTTTGGCTGATATATATGATTTGTATGGTTGAGGGGTATAGGTGCCCCCAAGCATGCTATGGGCATGCAAAAATTTATTTAGAAAAAAGGGGAATCTAAACACATTTTGATGATGTGGTGCGCCATTTGTTCTTATTGTGGTTATGAAGTTTGAGAGAGGAAATAGATGATTTCCAATCTCTTTTTGGTACTGCATATATGAATCAAATGGATTTTTTAATTTTTTAGGTTGGCATACATGGTGTTACTATCCCAAAGAGAGGATTTTGAACTGATGTTAGCCCAAAAAACTGCTAGGTTGATCAACCACACTGTCTATGAGACTGGGTTGTTGATGAAATATGAAGGAAAGATGAGGGGTATCATTCCTAGAGTGATATTGAAGTGATATGGGACTCTAGATTTTCTTCTAAATGTGGAATAATAATGGGACTAGAGTCATCACAACTAGATTCACTAGGAGAGTGGTGGAGAAATGCTTCCGCTGGGCTCTCCAATATGGGTGCCCCCCTTACCCAAACATTGGGTGTCAATGTAATGGCCACAAGGTGCATGTGATTCGAATGCATGGATTCGATGTAAGGGGGAATAGATAAAGTCAGGAGTGGTGGCTACTTCCATAATTTCATCATTGTAATAGAAGATGGGGTGACTGATGGAAGAAAGACCACCTAACATGACGAAGTGGCCTTACTCCTCCTCATGAGAGGAGAGGTTTGCATGTGCATCGTCACTAGGGGTGACAGAGGAGGAAGCAGACAGAGGATCCGTCGATGTTGAGACTAGGGAGGGTGTCGAGGAAAGGTCAAGCGAAGCATCAGGGGAGGTTTCATTGGGGACTTCCGACCAAGGACCCGTGATCTCGATATCATAAGGGGGAATGCGAATGGGAGCATATGTGTCCTCTAGTTTTTTCGAAGCAAGATGTGAGAATAAGGGAGAAGTTGACTCACTGCGCTCAGCCTCTAATTGGCGTAAGGCTTCTAAAGAGGAACGATACTCTTTGAGGCGAGGGAAAAAGTGAGTGTAGTGGCCATGGAAATCACACAAAACATAGGGGTGATTTGTGCACAATAGTTTGAGTTTTGGGATTGAATCGGGTATAGCGACATATACCTCTAGGATACCAGATTCAAAAAATGTTTCATTGATCATGGATTTGAGGTGAGGCAACTCTGGAAAAGTATGGGTGGTGTGGTCGAAAAAATCACACAAAGCACACTGGATGGTATGCTGTGGAGGTCGAGAAGGGGCATGGTTGGTTGGGGTGGCCTTGTCCTTTGATGCCCTCTTGTGGACTTGCCCTTCTTACTCGAAGCGGTCACAACAGGAGGTGGTTCCTGTTGAGGTGAATGAGGCACTGGTGTAGTGGGAGAATTCATAGGGATTGGTTGAACCGGGGTCAAAGAAAGATAAGGTTTAGGCTGACTGGGTGGGGTGGCAGCTGGAGGATCGAGGTACCAGGTAGGAATCCCAAGAGTCAGGTTAGGAAGAGAGAGGGTGGCCATAACAGGTACAATGTACACTCCTGGTGGGGGAGTTAGGAATGGTATCTAACCAGAGGGGTAATGACCAAGCGGGATGGATCCAAGATGGTTAAGGCCTGGAGGAACCGTTCCAGGAGGATAAAGGTGCTCACGAGTAACAGCTGAAGGTAAAGGGCCAGGAGAATAAGGTTCAAAAGGCTGATTATAGGACATCATGAAAATATGGCAATCAGGGGAAATAGATGGAATAGGTTGAGTGGCTACCTATCCTTCAGGTGGTTGGGTAGCCACAAATATCTGCTGAGGGAAAGGATCGGTAAGCATAGCCGGTTGACTAGGTGCAGGGCTGGGAGGAACATAAGGAATGGTTTGTTGTCCTCTCAATGTTTCTTGAGACTCCCATAGCTGACACATCTGTGGTAAAAGAGGACAATCATGCGTATAATGACCATAAACACCACAACACGAATAGGGCTTGTTCGTACGAAGAGGCCTTGTTGCTGGTTTATAGTGTAAGGAGCATTACCTTGATTAGGTCCATGATTACTAGTGGCAGCTTGATTTTGATTTCCTTTCCTCTTCCTTTTTAAGGGAGGAGGATTAATCATGCCCTGCTGTGCGTACACCTACCTTGGAGGGGGTGATGGTTGCTGTTGCGGGGGTTGAGAAGGAAAGGGAGGAAGAGGTGCTAGTGCTGGAGGAGCTGGAGCACCAGGCTGTGAATACGGATAATAAGGAGGTGGGGCAGCAGTGTGGTAAAAAGGAGTTTGGGCAAAAGGAGGAGGCATGCCGTATCTTGGATATGTGCTACTGGGAGGGGGAAAAGTGCTGGAGGTGCTGGCCCGCCCTGAGAGAAATCATAGCCCATGGGAGGTTGAGCATACAGATTAAAAAGAGCTCCAACGATACCGTCGGTAGCGTGAGATGTCCCCGGTGTGTTGGCACCACCAGGTCTGGGAAGATTAGGTAGAATGGTATAAACATAACCTGGCCGAGTGTAGATCACGTCATATTTTAAGGCAATTTGGAGAGCGACTTCCTCGGTTTGAGGAAATTGTGATGCGACGTCTTTCCCGATAGGTGGCAAGAGATTCCTAAGGAACCAGTCCATGTAGAAACGGTTCTCGAAGGGAGGGGCTTGACATAGGCTCCTTCGTCTCCACCATTCTTGAACATGTTCAGATAGGCGGGTTGCAGATGATTGACGGAAAGAGGTCAAGAGCTCGGTACCAGTGTCGTAACGAAGGGGAAGCTGGAAAGAAGACAAAAAATCTCAGGCCAGAGTCGCAAAGGTGGTATGAGAGGAAGGGGCCTGATCAACATACCACTTAGAAGCTTTTCCTTTAAGCGTTCATTGGAACAACCGAAGATGAACAGAGTCAACGGTAATGGAATTGGACGAACACCACATGTGGAAAGATCGAATATGATTTTAAGGATCTTCTCCAGTAAGACCTTCAAACATTGGGATGTTTGAAGGGAGCTTTGTTGGCATAGCAGGACAACTAGCGTCATGGCGTATAGGGTCATTTATGAACTGGTCAAAACCAGGGAGGCTGAGGCCTGCCATGAAAGGGAGCAAGGGTGCTGCCGAGATAGTGTCCGTTGCGGTCCCACTAGTGGTATTCCTGGCAGGAGGGCTGGGTTACCACCAGTGTTGGGTCCTGCACCAGACATGGTGAAGGTGACAAGGGGAGAACTGAAGGCGAAATGGGAAGGAGAACCCAAAGGACCAGAAGAAGATTCGGAGTGTGGAATCAGTTGAGGACTAACTCAAATCCTCTGCGGAGGAGTAAGTATCCCTACCAAAAACTGAGGATGAAGGCCAAGAAGTCTCTGGGATGAACGCCTTGGTGGCACAATGGTGATGACACAAACATGGCACAAGGGAAAAAGAGACCAACAAGGGTAGGGAGGTGCAAGATCAAGTGATTACAATGTCGAAACAAGGGCAAAGAGGGTCAGGATCAAATGATTTCAATGTTTTAGAGTCTTTGCTTGGCAGTGTTGACCAAGCCCTTTTTTGCTTAGGATGTGTGTGTAAAAGTGTGTAAATTTTAATTTTTAAACCCAAACATTTGTAGAGAAAAATAAAAAGTGTTGTTGTATAGTTGTAAATAACCCTGCAAATGACAGTATATAGGCCTGAAAAATAGAAAATAAATAGATAATAATGAAATAATCTAAACCCAAGAAGGTGGGCCTCTCAACAACTAGTCTATAGGTGAGCAAAAAACTAATCTACACACACTAAAATAGGCTAATAGATCTTGTTTCAAGAGGGACAGAGATCTAAAAGACAAAATCTACTGGAAAGTGGTGTAGAGAACAACAAAAAATCAGAGGAAAATTGCTGTAAAAAGTGGTGGCGAAAGGCTATCTCCAGGAAGGAAACGGAGTGCCCCCTATGGAAAAAAAAAATCTAAAAGAGGAGATTTGGATGGATAACAAGCTGATCTGAAGTGGATCTGAAGATGAGGTATCAGATCTGAAAAAATGGCTGAAGACTCTAAAATTTCAGACAACCTGCAATAGCAAACACTCTTCCACCAAAAGTGGAGGGTACTGATGCCCTAGGGAGCTAGGTTCCCACTTAGTTGAGTGAAAAAAATAGGTACAGATCTAAAATGGGCGGAGACAGAGGTTAGACAACCCTAAACAGAGGCTCAGCAGAACCCAGAAAAATTTCAGAAAAATTCCTACAGAAAGTCCAGGTCGCTGTTCTTGGCCTGTTTTCAGTAGAGGTCGCACTTTTTGGGCTGTAAAGTGCATCCTGGAGGTCCAGGTTGCAGGTTTTGGGCAGAAAAGTGTGACTTTCACTTCCAGTAGTCTCAGCGGTAGATTTCAAAAAAAATTGTTGTCTCAGCTATGGCTTATGTCTGTCACCTGCGTAATGGGTTCGAAAACAGGTAGAAGTTAGAATTTTTATCATTTTAGGGTTTTATGGGTTAAAAACAACATCAAGAATAAGAAAAACAAGGGGCCAGAGAGAAATCCTAAGGTTTGAAGCAGCTGGATATGCAAGGATCAGAAAAGTGACAACGGTCGTAATGGTAAACCCATGTGGAGTCGCTAGCTGTTAGTATGAATCTTTATTCGAAGAGTACGAAAAAATACCACTTTAGATACACATAACTTATAGCTGTAAAAACATAAATGACTACTAATATCTTCAGATCTACAATTATATGATCAAGACAAATGCTGCAAAAATCTAGATGCATTAGAAGAGATTAAACAATAGAAAAAATAAGATTTACTCCATAGATCTAATAGACAAGACAAGAATATATCCAATGAATAATTTTATTAATGGCACCTGGGAGGAAAAAACAAGAGGGTGTTCCCTGTTCTCCTCAATGGGATGGGTTCTTGTGATTCCTCAGCACTTTAGATTTAGAACTTCTCTCTCTTGATGGTGTAGAAAACCCAGACAAAAATAGAAAAGTATGGCTATTATTATGGATCAATAGCCAGACCAAGTGTTGATATCCAGAGTGATATTTAGGCAACAAAAGGTGACAAATGAATGGGAAAACCCTTCTATTTATAACAAAATATTGAGTTAGTCAAGAGATTGGTGCATAATTAAAATATTATTAACCAAATCTAGATCCAACTTTTATGGAATATTTTATTATATTTGTTGGAGGGAAAAGGTATTTGACTTGATTCAAATGCCCTTATTTGTAAATAATAAATAAATAAATGATTTATTTATCATTTTAAGGATACGGTTGAGTAATAATCAAATAAATAATGATTTATTTAATTATTTAAGGGTGAATTAGTCATATTTAACAAAGAATATTATTTAAATAAGATTTAAACAATTATTCATTAGAAAATAATAAGATAAATAAATATTTATCTAATTAATTTCCTTGTTTTGGGTTAAATATTACTAGAAATATTAATTAAACTTATGTTTAACTAATTATTTCTTGAGGAAAATCAAACAAATTTATATTTATTTAATATTTCCTTATGGGGTTTCTTGTTTAGACCATAAACAACTTAATAAAGGTGATTTACTAAGTTATTTTCATAGTGAAAGCAATTTTACTTGGAGTAACATTGGTCTTACATGGTGTATTTGGGTCCATCTAATGATAATAGGTTAGATGACCAAAAAATGGTGTAACAGTAATGTTTCTCTTAAGTTTGAAGGACACACCTTTAAAAAATAGGTATTTTATAAATCTGCTTAAAAATGTTTAATTGGTGATGTGTATTTTGCAAATAATGATCAATTAATTACCCTACTGTCCATTGAAACCACAGGAAGACTATATGAAGGTAGAGTTGCTGCATAGGTAATCTTGTGCTGTTTCAGGATAACTATACTGTTTTTTTATTTTGAATTGGTTAGATTCATGGACCCAAACAGTGTTAGACAATGTAATGTTTATTTTGTAAGACTTAGGGCTTGTTAACAGCTAGATTTTCCTTGTTTGCAAATTTGGAGGGTCAATGACTAGCACATTTCATCAGGCTGGTGGTTTAGAGAGATATGAAGATATGGTTTTGTTTGGGCTGAGGGTTGGTTCCTATTACCATAAAATCTAGCAGCCTAGTGCAAAGCCTCAGTAGGTACTCTAGGTCTAGGAAAACAATGAGATCAGCCATCATTGTCGCCATACAAGGTCTGCACACTAGACTTTAAGGGATCTTCAACAATACTAGGGATGCTCCAAACTTCTTAAGTCATCAATGATCTTTCAAAAATAATTAACAAATACTTCAAAGAGGTCTACAAGGTTTTCAAACACTGCTCCAAATATGATGCCCACCAAACAAATCCAAAAAGATAAGCTGCACAAAAAACTGTCCTCAATAAATATTCCCTCCAAAATTAAAAGTGTCTTCAATAATGCTTGGTGATGTGTCAAGCCAACTCCAAACTATATTTAATGATGACTCAAGGTGTCTTCAATGAATTTCCAAATTATGCATTGTGCAATGCTTCAATTTTCTCCAAAAATATTAAGTGCTTCCCAATCCAATCTTCTTCAAATTTTGGGCCTCCATCATTGATTGCACATTCCTGAATGATGCCTCCATAGTTTCTTCTAGGTGCTGGACTGTATATAAGTGTTATTATTATATGCTTGTGACTCCATTAGACGTTATCAAAAAATATTATAAAACTGTCATAACGTGTTCAAGTCATTGTGTGCATATGTAGGTACCATATCCTTCAACTGGTCTTTCCACAGGAAAGGTTGTCCTCCACTAATCCACAAAAAAGTGTGTCAGATCACTGATATGAAGCTGCTCACCAATTAACTGTTCACACTCTTCAAAGTGTAACTGCTATCTTTGATACAAGCTCCACAAATTTATTGTTTCATCAATGCTCCACTGTTGTATTACCACATAAATACCCTTCAAGATTCCAAATTATGGTTGTAATATTATCAAAATCTCAAGATGTAACACCACAGTTCTAAAGTTACTCGACCAAGGTTCAGGTGCCTTTCCAAGAATCTATCAAATTAGAGCCACAGTTGAATTAAAACTCTTCCACAGTAGATGTCATGTGACTGTCCAAGTATGAGGGTGTAACCAACAGGAAGGATCAAACCCTAATTATGGATTGCAACATAGATCTGAGCCCTAATTATGAGCTACAACAGGGATCTAAGCCCTAATTCTGGGCTGCAACAAAGATTCGAGCTTTAACTCTGGGCTGCAATAGGCTCGTCCTGAATTGTCTTCTATTACCTCAGATCCAAGTTCTGTATTTTTCTCTGAATTAATCACCAGATTTATCTTTGAAAATGAATAGTTTAGTGTTGTATTTATACAAATTTTGGCTTTAAAGTGAATGAACATGTCTTATGGAGGGAGGCTAACATGTGTGACTGAGTGTAGGTCGGCTAGGGTAAACTTGTTTGATATGCTATCTTAAAAAATTAATCTCTTAAATTGTTTGGAATTGGGGGCTGAGTGAGGGCTTGTTGGAAAGAGGAAATATTCCTCTTTAAGATGGTGAAGGAGCCAATTTGATAGGATGCCTCTAAGGTGACAAAAAATGATTTTCTTTATGATTGTTTGGAATTTTTAATGTATAAGGTGTTTGGGCAGAATGAGGTCATTAGGGAATTAAGTAAGCTCTCCACTTGTTATTTAATCATCATATCTCATCAAGTAATCTCCAATTCCTTCATTGTCCATGTCATCACCATATATGTTATCATGTGTGCCATCAATGTCACCATATCATCAAGATTGTGCAGTGATATTTCATTAACAATATGCAACATGCATCAATTTGTTAGAGTATGAGCTAGATAATCACAAGGAGAGCTTCTTCATCAAGATTCACTATGAGCATCAATAAGGACTCCTTTATCAAGAGTATAGACATCATCATGATTTCTAGGGAATCTTCATCAAGAGCAAGGATACATGGTGCTATGGCATCACAATAATATTTTCCATCCAATAATTCCATATTGACATCAATGAAAACCTTGTCTAACACTAAAAGGAAGAATTCAAGGAATGACAAAAATATAAGGCTGACTTGATTCTTCGAGGAAGACCAAAATTTTTGAGGCAGAACAAACTGAATTTCTGAGGAAAATTGAGGGAAATTTGACTAGGGTTGACCCGAGTTTGGTTATTGGTCAGTTTGAGTTTATTGAATTCAGATTGTATTCCTTGCTGAATTGGATAAATTTCTCTAAGAAAAGGTTGTTGGGTTTGTCCTAGGATAAATTTTGTGTCTCTTGTGTTTGGCTATCTCTACTATCATTATTGTTTTATTGTTGATGATTTTCCCTTATAATTACTTAATGATGAATTTGGTATAAGATGATTTGATTTAAGAATCATTGGAAGTAATTATCAATTAAGGAAATTTGGAAAAATCAACAAGATGAAGTCTTCTCGAAGTTCATGGAGTTCAAAGCCTTGGTGGAGAACCAGATTAGTAGGAGGAACAAGGCCCTAAGGTCAGAAAATGGTGGGAAGTACATCTCCAATTCCTTCAAAGACTTGTGTGCCAAGGAGGGTATCAGGAGAGAGATCATCGCACCTCATAACCCTTAACATAATGGGGTGGTTGAGTGCAAGAACCAAATCATTGTTGGAGTGACTAGGGATATGTTGCATGACCAGGGGCTACTTATGTTTCTTTGGGCAGAGGAATGTGACACTGTATTCTATTTACAGAATAGGAGCCCATAAAAGGTGTTGAGCAGAGTCACATTATAGAGGCTTTCATGGGCAAGAAGCTTGACGTGTGTCACTTCTGGATCTTTTGCAACCTTGTTTACTACCATGTGTCTTTAGATAATCGGAAGATTATGGATCCCACAATAAATAAGGGCATTTTCATGGGATACAACGACATATCTGATTCATACAGGGTGTATATTCCAACACTCAGGAAGAAAATGATTAGGCATTATGTGAAGTTTGAGGAAGTAAGGGCTCTTAGGAAGTCCTTGGAGCATGAGTAGGGCGCGATAGAGGAGGAGCAGGAGCAAGATCCCAAGTATGAGGCTGAGACAACTCTTCAGAATTCATCATAGCCAGTTATTGGGTAGGCTGATTAGCATGTATATGAGGAGAAAACATAGGAACAAGAGGAAAAAGTAGAGCTAGAGGGGCCCACTCAACTAGTGATTCCCAATGCAAGGAGAGGACGAGCTTGGTGGGCAGATTAGTTGATTAGGGAGGCTCAAGAGAGAGTTGGAGCCCCCAACTCCACATTCAGATAAAGTAAACAACCACAAAGATATACATGGTACATGGCACTTATGACTAAGTTGATAGACTCAAAGCCTTCTTGCTATAGGGAGGCAACTTCTCAACATGCATGGCAAAATGCTATCATTGGAGCAGTATCCCTTTATCATGTTGAATGACGTCTAGGATATTGTGCCAAGACCACTTGACAGATTAGTTGTTGGATCATGTTTGGTATACAATATCAAGCACAAAGTTGATGGGAGTGTAGAGAAATTTAAGGCTGGATGGGCTCAAGTGGGCATTGAGGGCATGGTATGCCTAGATAGACAACTACCTTCTTGGATTAGGATTCCCCAAGAGTGAAGTTGACTCTAACCTATACTATATTTTGGTTGAGGGTCAACCTCTCATTCTTGTGTTATATTTTGATAATTTTATATTAACAGCGGACGAGGAGCTCATTTGTGACTACAAGAGATCTTGTAGAAGAGTTTGAGATGAAGGATATAGGGCTTATACACTATTTCCTTTGTTTGGAGGTATCTCAAGGTGATGGGGAGATAATCTTGGGACAGAGAAGGTACACACAAGAGATTCTCAAGAGATTCCACATGTAGGATTGCAGGCCCATGGCCATGCCTCTAGTCACAAACTGGAGGAAGGTGGACACTGCTAGACATGAGCGAGTGGATGCCACTCTTTACAAGCAATTCATAGGGTCATTTATGTATTTGGTGAACAAATGATCAAACATTTGCTTTGCAGTCAACTAGTTTATGGTTGAGCTGACTAGAGGGCATTATGTTGCTGCCAAGCACATGTCGAGGTATCTCAAGGGCACAATAGAGTAAGGGTTGTTGTACATGCAGGTTGATGGAGTGAGTCTTAGGTGTGATAGAGGAGCCACAAGGGATAAATAAGTTGGTTGAGTTCCTATTTCTAAGTACCTTTCCTATTGCAGGGTCACAAGGTCAAATCTCCTCGATGCCCTTGGGGCTAGGCCTTGCTAGTTTGGTCGACGGGTAGATCCCTTTGGGTTGATCTACCTAGATTTTCACATGGATGTAGTGGCCACTTAGTTTCCATGAACCACCCTAAAAAAAGGTGTGATAAAGGGAGCAAGTTTTACTTTGTAATAGACGTAATGCTTTCAGCCTTCCCTTTGGTAGCTTAGTGGCATTAGTTTGTTTGTAGCATAATCACAAGCATTGCAGGTTAAAATAAAGCTAACAAATGTTATATTTTTTTTTATCACAAAAAAAACATTTCATGGTAAAATAAATCTAGCATGTGCTGGATTTTTTTCTAGCACAAACACAAATATTTCAGGCTTAAACAAATCTAGCACCCGCTAGATATGTTTCTAACAAAAAAAAAAGTATTGTAGGGTAAACCAAAAGAACAAACACAAGCATTGTAGGGTAATATAAATCTAGCGTGTGTTAGATTTTTTTCTAGTAAAATCAAAAGCATTGCAGGGCTAGAGACAAATCTAGCATGTGCTCGATTTGTTTCTAGCACAAAAAAACATTGCAGGGTAAAACAAATCTAACATGTGTTAGGTTTGTTTCCAGCACAAACACCAACATTTCAAAGTAAAAAAATATAACAAGTGTTATATTTCCTTGTAGCAGAAACACATGAATTTCAAGTTAACACAAATCTAGTGCATGCTAGATTTTTTTTCAGCACAAACACAAGCATTGTAAAGTGAAACAAATGTAGCATGCACTAGATTAGTTTTTAGCACAAAAAGAGACATTGCGAGCTAAAACAAATCTAGCACATGCTAGATTTGTTTGTAGCACAATCATAAACATTTTACGTTAAAGAAAACCTAGTGCATGATAGATTCGTTTTTTGCACAAATAAAAACATTGCAAGGTAAAAACCTATCTAACTTGTGTTAGATTTGTTTCTAGCACAAACACAAGCATTACTCGACAATGCTCTTGTGTTTTTCCTGACACTATATTTTTTTACTCTACAATGCCTCTGTT
Source organism: Pinus albicaulis (assembly GCA_034641835.2). Lineage (NCBI taxonomy): Eukaryota > Viridiplantae > Streptophyta > Pinopsida > Pinales > Pinaceae > Pinus > Pinus albicaulis. Next base: position 877,344,838 of record CM076584.1, on the reverse strand, counting down.
TCTGCTAGAAACAAAGGTAAAACAAATCTAGTGTAAGGAAAAACACAAGAACATTATCAGGTAAAACAAAAGCACAAACACAAGCATTGCAGGGTAAACAAATCTAGCGCATGTTAGGTTTTTTTCCAGTAAAAACACCAAAATTGCAAAGTAATCCAAATATAAGATGTGCTAGATTTCCTTGTAGCATAAACATAAGCATTGCAAGGTAAAACGAATTCTAGTAAAAACAAAAACACATGCATTGCAAGGTAAAACAAAACTAGTGTGCCCTAGATTTCCTTCTAGCAAAAACTCAAGCATTATAGGGTACACCAAACCTAGCACATGTTATATTCGTTATTAGAACAAACACAAGCATTGCAAGGTAATACAAGTCTAGTGTGCGCTAGATTTGTTTTTAAAACAAAAATAATAATTGCAAGGTAAAACCAATCTAGTGCACACTAGATTTGTTTGTAGCACAATCACAAGCATTGCAAGTTAAAACAAAACTAGTGCGCACTAAATTTTTTTAAGCCCAAACAAATGAATTGCAGGGTAAAACAATTCTAGTGCACACTAGTTTTTTTTAGCACAAACACAAGCATGGTAAGGTGAAACAAAATAAACCTATTTCATGCAAGGTTTTCATCTAGCATAAACACAAACATTGTAGGGTAAAACAAATCTAGTGTGCACTAGATTTTTTTCTAGAACAAACATAAGCATGACAAGCTCAAACAAAATAAATCTTAGCTCATGCTAGGTTTGTTTCTAGCACAAACACAAACACAAACACAAACATTGTAAGGTAAGACAAATCTATTATAAGGAGAAAGTTGCTGATTTTTTCTTTTGGAAAAACTTGTAAAATTCGCTTTGTTACAAATGGAAAAAAATTATAATATATACTAACATCATTTTTTAAACGTTTTGAAATGTTATGTTTTGATTTTCTTAAGCGATGAAGTGTTGAAGTTGTTTTATGATAATGTGATATATGTGGTTGCAGTGTAGATGCATATGGGAGTTAATGTAAGTTGAAATACGTTGTTGATCTTTGAAATGGAAGGAGTATTCTTCCGATCATATATTGGAGATTAACCGAGTTGTCATATTCGAAGAGAAGTAAATTGGAAGTTTGGTAATAACTCCTATTTTTTAAGTCCTTATTAGTTGTAAGTATTAAAATATTGCTTAAAAAATTATTATGTTGCAATATGGATATTAGATGTCACTGACAAGTACATCTGATAAGAACTTGGAAAATAAAATATTGATATAGGGGATTTTAAATTCATATGAAGCAGGTCTTGTTGCCATTTGCAAACAAAATTTAAAGCGAGGAGAACAATAAAATTCTATGAGAAAATATTGATTGATGTGTGGTCCCAATATGGAGATAAATATGAAGAATCAAATATATTGCTAATAGATGCATCAAAACATCCTTCTCAATTCACTAGATATCAATCAAACCACATCTTAATAAAAGCCTATACAAGAGCATGATAATTGGCTTATGCAAGTTTTATTTCCATTTCTTAAGCCATTTCATTGTATCAAACATAAACGTGAGTACATTTGAATGTTCAATAGAACATGCACTTCATTGTAATGGATGAGATTTTTTTTAATAAATTTACTCACAAGAGCTTTATATTTTATCAATGCAACTTGGACATAGTTTTTTGTGAATGGATTTGTATGATTTATTATTTGTTTCAAAATATATGAGAATTGAAAATTATACTAATATACATTATTATTATTATTATTTATAATTATTTTTGCATTGAATTTGTTGTACAAAAGATTTATTTTTATTATGTATATATTTGTATATTAATTTATATTTTTAAATGAATTATTTGTCATTGAAATCATCTTATTATATGATACATTGAGGCAAAAAGTTATTTTATGGATTTATATTTAATTATATTCATTAATACTCATATATAAATGTGAAATGTAATTTTTTAAATAAAGTTCAATGTAAATAAATGTACAACTTTTACCAAAAAAATTATAGATAATTTAGTTGATAAATGCTGCATGCACTATTAAGGATAATAGGAAATGGGGCATAGGTAATGGGCCATAGGTGAATGATTTGAACTTTCTGAAGTACAAGATCTGTTATTTCCCAATTGATATTTTTTGGTAATTTTGTATAGACTTCAATTAATATTTTTTATTGCAATCATATCGTATCGAAAATTTTCAAGACACACAGTCACTTGTTGACTTTTAATGGCTTATAAAAATGCATTAATATCAGTGTCTAAATGTGATATAAAAATTTTAAAATCAAACTCCATTGTAAAAAAGTTTTCATTTCTTAAAAAGACATATAATTAATTGATAATGATTGTTAAGTGGAGTGTTAATATTTCATTGAGCATGTATCATAGATGATTTATGTCTTTGAACTTTATGAATTGTAAGGAATTTCATTTAATTGTCCAGTGATGACTTTTTATAAATTTTTATTTTTAAATAAAATGAAATTATATCATATGAGCCAACAAGGCATAAAGTTATGTTATCAACTTTTATTTATTTATATTGCTTAATATGAGTGTTTTAATGTGATGTATAATAACCATAAATTATGAATCATTTCTTCCAAAAACAAATATTAAATTTTCTTGATAATAAGTGCTAAGTAGACTATTTAGACTAGTGGGCAATGGGACATAAATTAGTGACTTTAAACTTTAAATTGGAAGGCATTTGAATTTCAATCCGTAATTCTTTATAACTTACATGTGCTAGTAAATCAATTATTTTTGTCTGCAATCTTATGTTTCATACGGGTTAATAAATCAGGAAGCCATTGTTGACTTTCATTTTCTATCATGTGGTTTAATAAGAGTGTATAAATGTGATAACGTTGTTTTTGGAATCAAAATCCATGTAAAACAAAATGTTTTTCATAATTAAACATGTAATAATTAATTGATCATGAAGATAATGAATGTTAAGTGGACTATTCATTAAGCCCCAAGGGTTAGCTCAAGAGGTCTAGAGCCAAATATGAAGTTCTTTGATATTTTTGCTAATCATGGGGTTGACTCTTTTTTGGGGTGAGGTTCCATAACTAGGGACAATGATTTATTCAATGTACCATTTACAAAATGTTGGGATGTACTTTGGGGTTTCCCGCGCTTTCATTCCAAGTAAAAAGAAATAAAACATGGACTATTTAGAGTTATTCAAGAGATGAATCATAATTGGTCATCTTTAAACGATTTTCATATATGACATTTGATTTTCCCATCCACATTAATAATTTGTAAAGTTCAAGTCCTAAATAAATTAATTCTAATAGAAATAATATGTTAGAAGCCAACACATTAACCTATTTATTGAATTCTATTTAGTTATATGCACTGATACAAGTTTATGAATATATTTCACTTTCGAAATTATTTAAGCTCTTAATGTATGTATATATATATATATATATTAAAACAAATTAGAATTAATTGATGAGTTCTATGTGGTCCATTTGATTTTCAATCCATAACTTTTTATAACTATGTATTACTAAATAAATTACTTATATATGGAATCATCTCATGTAATCATATCAGCCAGGAAACCATTTATTGACTTTTATATGCCTATTATGTGGTTTGATATCAATTCATAAATGTGACATTATTGTTTTTGAAACAAAACTCCATGTAAAAGAAAATTATTTTCCTGAAAAATGTGGAATAATTACTTGATAATGAATGTCAAGTGGACTATTTAGGGTCATTCAACAGATGCAGCATAAATGGATGTCTTTAAACTTTTTGCACCATAATATGAGATTAGATTTTTCCATCCATAATAACATTATGTAAATTTCAACATTTAAGTAAATTATTTGTAGTTGGTATAATCTAATAGAAGCCAACAAGACATGGAGCTATTTACTGAATTCTATTTAGTTATATGCTTCCACAATACATGTTTATAAATGTAATGGGTTATTGAAATAAAGCACTTGATGAAAGTAAAGATACAAATTTTACAAAATAAATAATTTAGAATTTAATTGATAATACATTTTAAATGGTTTACTTCGATTTTTTATCCATAACTTTTTCTACTATATATTCTTAAATCAATAACTCATATTTGCAATCATATCATATAAGTCAATAAGTTAACTATTGACGTATATTTTCCTATCATGTGGTTTAATATGAATGTATAAAGGTGATATTGTTGTTTTTGAAATAAAAATCCATGTAAAACAAAATTCTTTTCTGAATAAAACATGAAATAATATATTAATAATGATTGCTAAGTGGACTTTCAAGGTTCACTGAAGAGAAGGGTCCCAAATGAATGTCTTTAGACTTTTTGCACCGTTATTATGACACTTTTTTTACAAATTACAATTAATCGATAATGAATCTTAAATGGTGTTTAAACAAATTATAATTATTTGATAATTACTTCTAAGTGTTTTGGACTTCTCCTCAATTCTTTATAAAGGAACTAAGGGGACCTTTAAAATTTAGCATAAAAACTTATTTTACTTATTAACTTTCTAGTATACTAGTTGCAATGCAAAATTTTCAAGGGAGACACTCCTTACCAAGTCTTACACTGAGATCCTCATAGCACCATCATAGTTTGATCAAGAACTCCTCCTCTGGGTTGTGGGAAACTTGGAGGTGACAGTTTTAGGGCACAATTTTTTTGACATCAATGAGTCTAGTTTATCATTCATAACTATAATATCTTGCTTTCAAGTTAGACATACTAATAATATGATCTCATCGATTACTACTAATAGCTACTTTCACACCCATACTATGTATTAATATTTTTGTGCCAAGCAATTCCATGTTTGACCTCTTCATTCATCACTAATTGGTTTGACATTACTAAAAATATTTATCTTATCTTATCTTAAGTGATTATTGTGATTTTTTTCGAGAGGCATTTTACATCCTAGTGTGGAAATAACCCACGTAAACATTTACACTTGAAAATGTATGTTTACAAGGATAAGTGAAGGTCACTGTTAAATGTTCTGGTCAGACTTGTTAACATAAGTTTGGTGGGTTTACCGATGGTGCTTTACAAGCCCATAGTATTGTATATCCCATGATATTTTTTTGTGTTATTTGTTATGATGAAGCCTACTTAAAGGCTTCAACAAATCCATTATGAAATGTAAGACTTCTAGCTTAGATCCATCTTAACTCTAGAATTGATCCCTATTGGCACTTGCTAGATCTCGATATAAGCTGGATCTATGTTGGTTTACAAAATAAATAATGTTAATGAAGTTCTTGTGCTGGTTTTGATTCTTAAAAGAATAAATTTAAACATAATATGGGTCTTATGTAATATTTTTTCTTGTCAATTATAAATGCTATTAATGTCCTAAATTATATAATTATAAAATATGATACTAAAAAAATAAACAAAATTGCTAATAGTACCTGCAATTAAAATTGTTATGGTAATAAACATACTAGTGTAATTCTATGGTTAAATAAATTTTATAGAGACTTTAAAATTGGGCCAACCTTCTACTAGAATAGTAACTCATCACAATCAACACCATATTAAGTATATCGAATTATAATTAAATTGGTAAATAATACTAATACACATAATACTCTTGTCACCAACTAATATTATTCAACTTTTTAAAAGGAACCATAAATAATATTAGAAGAAATAATGAAAGGAGTACAAGATTAAGACATCAAAGATTTGCTTCTACAACTTTATATAAATTTTTTTTATATATCTTATCATGATAATTTTATTGCAAAAAATGGTGAATAGATACATTCAAATAGTGAACTAACTTTTTTTCAAACTTAATCTAGTTAAAGTTCTAAATTCTAGATCCACTCAATAATTCCAAATTTAATGAAATATGTGTTCTAAGGCTTGTTTCTGCATTATGTTATATTTCAGAGGTGAATCTCTAAGATTCTTACTGAAAAAAGCTATATGTTGTTCAAAACCTTGATCCTTCTTCTGCAGTAAAACTGCAGCAATGGTATGTTCTGATGCAAAAGAAAAAATTATAAAGTCTTTCTTGAAATCTGGATTGATTAAGACTGGTGTTTTAGTTAAAGCTTGTTTTATGGAATCAAATGATTGTTTGGCTTCAACAATCCATTTTAACTTTGAGTCTTTTTTGAGCATATTGTTCAATTCTCTAATGATTTCAGCTAAGTTTGAAATAAATCTTCTCAAAAAGTTAATTTTACCTAAAAAAGCTTGTAACTCTTTGATATTTATAGGTGTATGAATGTTCAAAATTGCTTCTATCCTAGCAGGATCAATTCTAATTTCCTCTTTTGAATTTATATGTCCTAGTAACTTACCTTCCTCTAATCCAAAGAGAGTTTTCTTGGGATTTAAAGAGATGCCAAATTTCCTACATTTAATAAAAACCTGTCTCAAATGATCCAAGTGTTCCTTATTTGTTTTGGAAAATACAGTAATTTCATCTAGATAAATTACCAATAATTCATGAATCTGCTTGGAAAAGGCTATGTCCATAGCTCTTTGAAAGGTTGCTCCTGCATTCATTAGACCAAAGGGCATTTTCTCATACATGAAAGTGCTCCAAGGGGTGGTAAAAATTGTTTTAGCCTGATATTCCTTTTTGACTAGGATCTGGTTGTATCCTGAAAAACCATCTAACAAAGAAATTCTAGAGGAACCAACTATCCTTTGTAATATATGACCCATCTTTGATAAAGGGTAATTATCCTTTAAAGACACTTTGTTAAGATTTCTAAAGTCAGCACATAACCTAATTTCACATGTTTTCTTTCTTGTTGGTACTTGGTTTGAAACCCAATCAGAATATCTGATTGGTGCAATGATTTGAGCATCATACATGCGTTTTACTTCTTTTTCTATCAAAGGTAATAGAACAGGAGTTATTCTCCTCAATTTTTGTTTGAATTGATTCTGATTGTCTTTTATGGGAATTTTGTGTTGGATTATGTTTGTGTCATAAGCTTTAAGATCTTTATAACTCCAAGCAAACACATCTTGATATTCCTTTAAAAGATCAATGTATTGTTCCTTTTCTTATTGAGGTAAAGATTTAGACAATTTGATAATTTTTGGTTTTAATTCTATCCCAATGTTACATTCCTCAATTTCAGACCTAGCTGGTTCCATTTTTGGATTTTTAGGCACATCATTGGAATCAAAAAGGTTTTCCAAAGGGGTTAAACCTTTAGGAAAAAAATTATCTTTCAAATCTAACATGTCAATCTCTTCTTCAATGATTTTCTCAATATCTATATTCTCTAAGTTATCTATATCAAATTGAGTAAATACAGTTGGTTTGTTAAATTTATGTACATCTATGTTATCTATTTCACAATCAAAATCTAAATGAATATTACAGTCTGTATCTATTTTACAATTTTGAAATTCTTCCTCATTATTCAAAAAATGGTAAATATGTTCATCCTAAGAGAAAATCTGCCAGTACTTGAGGTTGTCTAGGATAATTGGTCTATGTTTAACCTCAACAGTATACCTATGAGTTGGTTGGAATGGTAAGTTACAAGTACTAGCAAAAGTTTCTAGATAGTGTGCTTGAATGTTTTGTTTTCTAGGTATAGAAGAAAACTTGCATTCTAATAAATCATCAGTTAAATCAATTGCTGTGTCTTTGTATCTGGCTAGTCTAGGATTATAAACAGAATAATCTCCATTTATTTGCTTTCTGATTAATTCCAAATCTCCCATGATTAGTATTATTTTTCCTCCTAATTTTCTGATGATCTGGAGGCCTAGAATGAGTGCCTCATACTCTACCATGTTGTTGGTACATTTGAAGTTGACTCTGAAGGCATGTCCTTCTGAATGATTAGTTTCCATATTTTTAATCCATACTCCTGCTCCTACTCCTGATTTATTTACAGAGCCATCGAAGTCTAAGTGCCAACGAGACTCATGAAATATGTTGTCACTGTTTGGTTTTGGATTTTTGTCAATCAGTTCAGTTTGAATTTCATTGTTATCAGAGTTATACAAAATAAAAGATTCAAGATCAGTTGGTGTAGAATAAATGGGGTAATTTATGGATCTCTCAGCACTATTGACCATGAATTTAATTAAAGTTTCCCTATATAGATTTTTGGGTTGACCAAACACTGATATTGTAGCATAGCTCATGTCCAATTGTAGAGATCCCTGCAACTTTGCTCCCCATGAGTGAGAAAGAAGCATACCATATTTTGGTGGGATGTAAGCTACTACAATGTCCATTACCATACTCTTACCAAGGTACTGAAATAAATTCACACATAAGTCTTTAATTAATCCTAAGCACTTAACTTTGCTAGAGTCAAATGCAAACAAATATTTATAAGGCCTGGTTATTTCTAAATTAAGAGTTTCCATGATAGCTTTGGGCATTAAATTATGGGAAGCTCTTGAATCTAACATAGTGTTGTGTACAATCTGATCATGGATGGTAAGACTGAAATAGAAATGAGGGATTGATCCATCTAAATGCTTTCCATTCACATCAAGGCCAAAAATCAACTTAGGTTGATCATCATTCAAATTAATGGCATCTTCACCATCATTCATATTCAAAGTTTCAGTTATAGTTGATTTGTATAAGTCATTTTTAACCAATTCTGTTAAAGGAATAGGTATTTTTAACTTAGCAATTTCAGTCTGAATATTGAATGAGGATTGAGATTTACTAATTTGAACTAATTCATCTTTAGAAACTGTAATCTGAGTTGGTTTTTCTTGATTTTCAACAACGGTATTTTTATCTTCAATTATTTTGGTATTCTCTGTCTGAGTTTCTTGAGTTTTGCTACTTTTAATTTTCTTTTCAGGGACTGTTTGTGTGGTAGGAGCAATTTATTAGACTTAGAATTATCAACAGGTGTTCTGGAGTTTTCTGTTCTAGGATTTGTTGATTTAGAATCCCCAGAAATCTTTTTAGGATCAAAATTTGTTGTTCTTACTGAATTATAGGCTTTAGGAGTATTAGCTTTCTGTGCATCTTTGGAATATTGAGCTACTTCATCAGTAATATCAACAATATTGGGACTTGTTGATTTTTTAGGATTGGAAGGATTGGAATTTTTCTTATTTTCCATTGGGAGAATTTGCAAAAAATTTCTTTTTGGGACTTCTACATTTTTCTTATTTTGATTTTTGGAATTGTTTTTAGTAGAAGATTCATTATTATTCTTGTTTCTAAGGTTATACTGATTGTGAATTTCATTAATAGCAAAGTCATAACCCTGTTTGTAGTCAAAGGATTCACTGGAGTTTAATTTGAGTTGTTGAAGCTCAAATAGTTCCAGATCTTCCTGAGTGAGGAAAATGGTGTTGTTTTCATCTATTCCCATTAGATGATTGATGTCATCCTCATATTCATCATTATTTTGAGAAATTTTAGCATAGTTCTCCTGAAATGGGGGCCTAATGTTTTGGTCTAGAACCACTTCTTTAGCTTTTTCGGGGTTATTATTTTTTCTAAAATTGGGATTTCTAACCTGAGGTTGATTATCCCATTGAGGTTTTTTATCTATATTATCGAATCTATCTACCACCCTTTCTAAAATTTTAGCAAGGAAATCTAATTTAACATCTGAGTTTGAACTTTCTTCTTTAATTGTAACTCTTCTTTCATTTCTGAGTTTGGCCTTCCTAGCTAAAATGTTGATGTCTACACTAACAACATCTAATTGCATCTGTTCTAAGGTTTGGGCATCTCTTTCTCTTAATTGATAGGCCATATCTGTATCAAATCCATCAGGGAATTTGAGCAGTATAGAGTAAGGTGTAGGTTTAAGAGTTGCAGGAATAGAATTATAGACACTGTTATACCTAGTGCAATAGTCTTAGACAGACTCAGTAGGAGATCTTTTCAAAGCATCAAACTCAGACAAAATTTGAAGGGGGTTCTTTTTTCTTTCCCACTTATTTAAAAACATTCTATGAAATGCAGCTAAATCAGCTATACTACCAGTAGCTAAATTTTTGAACCATTTTTTAACTTCTCCTGTCAAACTTTGGGCAAATAACCTCATCTGGACATCTGACTCATCAATTTCATAAATTTCACAGTAAACTATCATTTTAGTTACATGTTGTTGAGCAGTATATTGTGAAAGGCCATCAAATAGTGGTACATTTTTTTGGTAATCTTGAGGCATAGCATGGAGGTTTTGGGGTAAAACAAGGGGAGCATACCTGGCAACCATGGCTTGAAGCTTTGCTGAGCTGGGAGGTATAATAGTAATGATAGGGGCAGTGCTAGATACGGTAGCTGATGAATTAACAACTGCAATTGAAGAGCTGGGAAATGAAGATGGTATGTAAATGGAATTGCTGGGAAATAAAAATGTGGTGCTTATAAAATCTGATTGCAAAGTGGTGGATGCAGTGGATTGAGTGGCTGAAGGAAATAATATCCTAGGCTGCGAAGGCAACTTAGGAATGAAATGATCTGTAGATGATCTTACAGAAGTTTCTATAAATGAAGTGACAACATATAAAGATGAATCTGATGTTGGTATTATTGTTGTGTGCAATTGAGAAACTGGAGGTTTTATGTAAGACAACAAATGAGCTAATTCAATAGCTTCATCAATATCTTTAATCAATGAAACATTAATAATTTCAACTATATTTCGATATTCAGATTTACTTGACTTTGTTCCTACTGAAATAGTTTTCTGTTTTGCATTCAAAAATGAAAGGAAAACATGATCTATAACAGTATTTTTCAATTCAGTTTCAGATTTAGTTTTAAATAATGAATATTCAAACTTCAGATCAAAATCAATATCATTTAAACTCACTAACTCTTTGGGTAAAGAATTGGCTTTTCTTAATGGTACTTCAGTTTCTAAATTGATAGTTTGTTTTTTCTTTTTACCAATTTGATCTGGGTTGTCTACTATAACTGAGGTTTAGGATCCGGGTTAGACCTGGTATAGTAGGTTTTCCTAGAAGCTAGAATGACTGTTTTGAATACCCACAACCTATAAAAATAATCTTAAAGTAAAAATATAATTGAAAGATCTTCCTTTAAGACTAAATTTAAGACTGGAGATTGGTTAGTCCCCAGTATGGTCGTCAATATGTTATCACTCTAGTAATTTCTTAAGTTGTGGAATTTGAGTTTTTAGTCTAGGAAAACTAGAGGTAACCACAAACCTACTTCAAATCCTAGGATCTAGCCTTCCTAGAATTCAGAGAGGGCTCTCTCTTTAAGATTTATCTTTGTTTTTTATTTATGTTTTTAGGCTAGTTATGATAGAACAATTGGTTTTGTTTTTAAAGGTTTTGGTGGGAAAAAATCACTTAGAGGTAAACTAGAGAGAAATCTACTTGTCCATTGGGCTATGGAGTCTAAATCTAGATAGCACTACTAGAAGTCAAGGCCAAAAAGGTACAAATGTATTCAGGGCAAGATAGATAACCCTCAGAGATTTGGAAAAGTGTTTTTTGGTGAAATGGTATGATCAGGATAAAGGTCTATGAAGGATACTTTGATCCATAAAATGGAAGAAGGAAGCAGGGGTCAAATGGGAGTAAGAGTGATCAAGGATTCCTAACACTGGAAATCAGCAGAAAACATTAATATGGTAACTAGTTAAAAACAGGGAGCACTAGACTAACCTGTAGTAATATTCCTAGTTATACATTCAGATAGAACAAACATATAATGAATTGCATGAAACTCAAAAAAGAAAAGAATGACAAGATAGGAGTACTTCACTCATCAGCTTATCACAAGTATCCTGAATTATGATGCCAGTTTAGCTCTGTCCAGTCTGCTACTTCAAAATCAACACATAATAGCCTCCAATGTTTCCCCAAAAAAATATATAGTAAAGTTTAGCAATTTTATTCCACACTTAATACTTCAAATGTAGAAGTATTTATACAAAATGTAGTTACAAATATCCTAGGAGAAATCTAGGAATATCTTTAGGAAATATAAAATATCTTTACAAAATAAGAGGGATAGCTGCTTAACAAATCAACAAGCTATCCTCTTATCCAAAATAAATAGAACTACTTTATCTAATCAAGGAGCTTTTGAGTGAATAGCTGTCCTGCTTTGCTGGCTACTAGAAAATATCTTCATTTTATTTGCCTTAGCTAATACTCTTTCATCTGATACTCTTTAACGCTGCTCTTTAACTTTGATACACTTTTTACTGATATTTCCACTGTTTTACTGATGTAAAAATATTTCTTTTTGCAGTAAAAAATCAGCAGACTGTCCTTTTACTGCACTCTTTCTTCTTGAATGTTTTCAAGGTAATTTCTTCACTGTTTTACCTCTGATTTTTACATTAAATATGTAAATGTTTGCCACTATTCCTCACTGGGAATTTTGACATTCTTTAGCTTTCTAAAATTTTCATCTGCCTCCGTGTATTTAGAAAAATTGGGTTTGAACACAAAAATATGTTTGATCTGGTGTTGTAGAAAGAAAAAATATTCAAAGTGTTGAAGGAGGACTTTTCCTATGGGAGTGCCTTGTGGCAATGATTTTCTGACTTGCTCCTTGGAAAATTCCCTGAATGTCTGTCAAGCCCTTTTGTCTTAAGTTTGTATATTTCAACATAAACTTTGTTATGGCAATTTCCATTGATTCACACTTCTCTTCCAGGTAGTTCATCAAATTTTTCTTTGTTGCTACCTTTTTAATCAGTAAAATGGTTTCTGTTCTATCCAATACCTATAATTCTTCCAATTCTGCTCTGTTCTTGTTGCTCAGGAATGTGATGAGTTTTAAAGCCTTAGCTGGCATATCAGTTAACTCATCCTTGGTCTTCTGAATCTCTGCCTGAGCTGCTAACAATAAGTATCTATGCTCATATATAATCTGAATTGAAGGCCATTGAGTGTGAATGGCTTCAATTATGTTTGTCCATAGATGATTCTTTACAAATGAAATTTGCTCAGTGAACGTTAGCTCTTTTTGTAAGTCCTTGATTTGTTCCCCAAGTCTAATTTCCATCTGTTCATGGGTTTTAGCATTTATTTGAGCTAACTTATTTATGGCTTCAAGATTGTCAATCATCTTCTTTAGGCTATTGATTTCACTAGTTTTCAAGGACATTTCCTCCATAGCCTTAAAAATTTTACCCGCTCCATCTGTTTTTTTGAACTCGTGTTGTAGAAGAATCTGTGTTCGAAGTAGTAGTTGAACTCACTGGCACTACAGTTGCGAGTGGTTCCTTGGTGCTAGTTTTTATCCTAATGTGGAAGCCACTGCTGTGGTAATCACTAGTATAACTGAAGGAATGATAGGAGTGTCAGTCTCTTTCACATTTTTATTCTCTTGGACAAGCTGGTCCATTTGGGATTTATTTGATGAGCTTCATCATCTCTTCTTTTTCACTTTTCTCTTGATAGATTTATTTTCTCTATGGATGCTCACTTTGAGGAAGTTTAAGTTGTTTCCTCAAAGATGCAATATCATCATTATTTTTCTTAATCAACAATTCTGCTTCCTGAACATTTGAGGGATCATATCCCACCTGTAAAATCAAATCCTCTAAGGCTTTAATCCTTAGGTCCTTTGCATACAAAGATCCTTTTTCTAACTTCATTTGATCCTGCATGTTAAGAATAGTATTCTGCAATTTGGTAGCATGCATTTCCTTTATTGCCACAGTTGAATACAACATTTCAGAGCTATGTCTATAAAATTAAATTTGTTCTAGCTCATGAACATTTTCAGTGTCTAATTCAAACTCCACCTTTTTATAATCTGCCACTTTCTTTGGTGCTGGAGTATTTGGTTGCAGAAATGACATAATAATTTTGTTTGTAGAATAGTCAAAGGCTGTCAGTAACCTATTTTGATTCTGTGGTTTTTGCTTGAGGAATTGAGAATATATCTCTGATTTAATTTCCTCATTCTTCTGCTTTCTCTGCTTATATTTTTACTTGATATCTAAGTACTTTTACTTGATATCTAGTGGCTTTTCAATCATTTGAGTATCATATTTACCCATTGTTTTCTCTTTTTCAATCTCTGCAAGAGTTTCATTGATTATCACTGCAGCTTCATCATTATTTACCTCTGGCTCATTTGTATCCTAAACATCAATTACCTTTTCTTTCCCAATTAAACTGAATTTAAGCCTTTTATTATAAATCAGTTTGAATTTTGTTTCTATAGTTGCTTCTGCTGTGTATGTTCCTTCTTCTTTGCTTCTTTTGGCTGAAGTCTCTGGCTACTTTACAACTTCCAGGGCTTGTGTTGTAACCATTTTTCCTATTGTCTCTATATTAATGACTGTATCTATTAGTGTGTTTTCCACCCAATCTTCTTGAATGGAAAACTTCTCAATCTCTGGCTTGGGCTCATGTATGAAGGGTGTAAGTTTACATTTTACCCTTAAATTTCTCAGGATCCCTTGAGGATCATAGTTCCATGGAAAACTTTCTTGAAATTTGAATTCTACTAGTCTCTTTGAGATTTCTTTTTCTGCCTCTCTATTATTTATGATGAAAGGACCAACCTGATTCTTCAGCTTGAATTGAGTCTTTTTCCTTGTAGCTAAGAAGTTGATAGAGTCAGAATTGAGAATCTGTCTTAAATATTCCAATGAAAAAATTCTCATGTTCATGTATTTTGGCAACTTATAAGGTAATAAGTTGGATCCAAAAATTCTTATCTCTGTATGCTTTTCAGAAAGAAACCAGTCTCCCATTTTACTCTGTTTTGATAGTTGCAAGATCCTTTTCATTTCTTCATTGACCCTAGGTTGCTCTACTTTGTAGAAAATTCTCATTGCCGGATGGAGGAAAAGGTCTGAAAAATCTGTAGTGAATTCACTACTCTCTTTCCTTAGCAAGGAAGTCCAGAAGAAAATAGATAAAGGCTTACCCTCCAAGTCCATCTTTTTCAATGCAATTGGAATATTATCATCTTGGAAGAATAAAAACAAGTGAAACAAGTAGGAAGAGTATATGAAAACCCCTTCAGTGGGTAGTTTGGGAAGATAATGATGAATATTGTCTGCTATGAATCTGGCATAATAAAAAATGATTGCTGGAGGTTGGCCTGGAGATAAGGTGGATAGAAAGCCAAGAATGGATTCATTAGTGAATCCATCTGTAAAGTATCCTAATATAAAAGATAGCATTCAAATAATATGCCTAGAGCCTTCAGGTAATTTTGCAATGGAATAAGGAGGTTTTAGCTTACGAATGTCAACATGGGAAGGAAAAAGGTTTTGAAATATCATAAACTTCTTTGGGAAATCCAGGCCTAAGTACATCTGAGTCAAAGCTTCTATAGATAGGGGGACTAATTGAGGATCTGACTATAATTGCAGCATTTGATTTATTGACTCTACTGTAATAGTAAAAAGGATTTCTCTATCTGCATTAACAATGGCCCTTTGGTCTAACAAGGTCTTGTCCAGGGTGGATCAATGAAACTACATATTTGGGAAAATGGGTCTCCCAAATAGGCATTTCATCTTTGTCCAAGTACTTATCATAGCACCAATTATGTACTTCTAAAAGGTTGAATACTACAACAGGATCAACAATCTTGTAGTCCATATCAGTCAATGGAAGGGTTTCTTCAGCAGCTACAGGTGGCTGGAGAGGATTTACTGATACAATGGATTTAGCAGTGAGGGATGGAGTAGATTTAAGAGCTTTAGGTCTTATAGGTTCAGGACGTTTAGATCCTCTAGGATTTCTTGGTTTAGAACCTCCAGGTTTAGTTGTGATCTTATTTTTGGTCATTTTGGAATAACTACTTCAAGCTTAATTTTTTTGCAGGAGTTGCTTTTATTTGTCAGAGGATATCAATTGGAATAAGACAAAAAACGAGGGTTTCCTGAATATATTTGACTACAAAAAGGGTTTTTTTAAGATATCTACAGGCTTAAACCATTTTCTGTATTTGAAATTAATGTTCAGAGGTCACAAATTGAGGAATTTGGCTAAAAAAGTGGTTCTTTCAGACTCGGAACTTTCTAGGAAAAATTGGCCAGGGTTTGGCCTCTTTTTTGGGCCTTTTTAGGTAACTTGGCTTGGAAAAAATCTTAATTACAGGCCTTATTTAATAAGTCTTGGTCTAAACTTGAAATTGCAAGTTTTGATTGTCAAGAAATACCTTTAAATGCATGTATTTGGTTGCTTGAAGGGTTTTTGAGAAGATAGTGGTTTAATCTGACGACTAGTCTGGATTGCTAGTGCAATCGAATGGCTTTAATGGTATTCAATGGGGAATATGTGGTCAATTTTGACTTTCTCTAGGTATAAGTAGACAATTTGAGCAAAGGGTTCTTACACAGTCAAGCGAAATCTCTTTTACAGTTCAGAACACGCAAATAATCATTAGAAATGGTATAAAAAAGGTTTTAAACTTTGATTTTTAATTATCATGGATGAATTAAATGTAGGTCTTATCAAATGGCGGGAGCAGTTTTATTTTTAAATGCGAAATCAACAGCAGGTTTCACATTCAATTTTTGTGGTAAGTGGTTTATATTGAAACGAACGCGATCTAATAGATATTCGCCATGTCACAAGAGGCAAAATTGATGAAACGACCCATTTCGCGTTCGTTTGGACTTTCAGCACACGAACATTTTGTGAGCGGGATATCTTTTTTGCGCCATTGGATCTAACAAACGGGAGCGAACGATCAATATTTTCTTGGAAGATGTGGCCAAAAATATGGTGGGACCGGGGTTTGAATGTATAAGGAGGGTTTATCGTTTGAAACCTTTATAAAATATGACTTTTTAACCAAGGTTTCAATATAATGGCGGATATAAGGATGGTTAAATGATGGTTTCTATATATATGAAAGATTTTTACATATATGGACGGAGGTGCATGAGGCGGGGTTTTATTTTTAACTATGGTTTAGCCTATGTAAAGCTTGGGGATTTACATAGAAGGGATAGGATACAAGGGAAGGTTTAATTTCAAATGAAAATAAACCTTAATATTAATCGCTATAGCACTTTGGGCTAAAAGATGATGTGTGGAAAAGGTTGGTAAATGTTTTTCAAAGGCACAGGGGTTGAACCTTTAAAAAAGACTTAATCTGTTTTAGTACTTAGGATACAAATGTGGGCATGGTGATATTTATGCATTTTCCAAATACATAGGATATGTGTGGAAAACCACCTTTTGATTATTTATTTTATTATACAGTTTTTAGACTTTGTTAAAGGGTCTAATAACCATAGGAGGAGTGGTATTTAATTAAAGTTAGTTTTAGACCAAATGGGGTATTATTTGGGTTTTTAAATTAGCATGTGGATATTAACTTTTGTCTAAAAACTTTATAATAGTGGGTTTTAGGGGTTTTTTTAGATAAAGGGAATTATATAGATAGGATAAGGTAAATTTTTAGGGAATTAATATTATAAGTTAAAAGTTAATATGACAAGGGGAGATGGAATACACAAAAATACACTAAATGACCAAGTAGATTGAATAAATAAAAGCATAGCTTATTATTTCATCATTTCACCAATTTACTTAGGATAGAGTGTTTTTTGAGGGTTTTTGTATTTTTTATGAGTGAAGGAAGTTAATTAAATGATATTTTAAGCTTCATTAAGTAAGAAGGATTATTTACTTATGAAGATGACTTAAATGTATGAATGAGGGATAAATAATGGTAAAGGGGATTTTATCATAAGAATTCAACATTTTCCACTATCCAGTCATTGAGCCTTGGGTTCAGTCCCAACAGAAGTCAGAGAAAAGCTCTGAGCCTCTTTGACTAGAAGTATAGAATACTAAATACCTACAGGGGGAGGGAAATTAGTGATTTTTTCCCGGTGATGAATATTACATGTTTTCCCCACTTCTTTCTACCTACCCAACATTACTCTAACATGTTTTCTTCCTTTTAGCAGGTTAATTTAAGCTTGCTACCTTGAAACATTTTATTCTTTTGAAAGCATAAAACTATCTAATTCTACCTTATTTCATTCGAGGGCTCGGATTAAACTGATGAGATCCTCATTATTGTCTATCTATCTACTAATTTTTCAGGATTAAACTGTCTGACAAAACTTTATTCACTATCTAAAAAATGGAAATTGAAAACACGACAAGTCAATTTTAGATGGTTTAACTCATCACGGATTATGGCATTTATTGACACTTTGCTATAATAATTTGCAAAAATTAAAAAGTAGTGGCACTTGGACTTGCACACTTTCATGTTTTATTTTCCTCCTTTTTCTTTTGGGGTCTATATTTTTTAAGTCCTTTGATCTTTCTTTTAGGACTTTTTACCCTCTTTTTGAATTTTGATTTTTTATTTTTTCAAAATATGGGAAAACAACTTGCAAAAAGAAAGTTATGTACATATTTTACAAGACTATCAAAAGTCAATTCAAAATTATGAATCCTATATTTATAGGACCCTAACACCTTAGCTGATCATTTTCTTTCTTAAGATACTCATCCAACATCTTATACTCTTTTAGCTCTACCCTTAGTTTCTCATTTTTTATTTGAAGTTTCTTTATTTTGGCCATCATCTGTTGTCTAGTTAAGGAATTGTTAGGTTCAACTATTTCTTGTTTTGCTAGTTTTCTCCCGGCTTCAACTTCTCTTCTCAATTCTTGCTAAGTCTTCGTAACAAGTTTATCTATTTCATTAAGTGTCTCTTCTTGTGCATATTTTGTTTCAGGGGAGGAAGATACATTTATTGGATCTTCTGGAAGAGAAGGAGTATGAGTAGTTGTTGCCAATTCTTCCATGCTCCTTGTAGTTCGACGTGAAGGTGTTGATGATTCGCTATCCTGAAACAATATTAACTTTTTCCCTTTTGTTGGTTTCATAGACCCTACGACTTCTTCCTTCTATGCATGTATCTTATTCTTCTTAGAAGTCAGTGCCTTGTCACCCCCTTCACTAGTTCTAGGCTTCTTTACCTTTTTAACACTTGGTGCAGGAGTCTCTTCCTGAGGTAGCTCAACGAATATATCTGAAGTAGTGCCTATGAATTCTCCTTTATCACTATCATCTAGATTTTTCTTCTTCTTCTTATCACTTTTCAAAATTTTACTTGGAGTGGGTGAATTGAGAGAGGGTTTCTTACACTTTGATGGCTTAACTATTGGTGCAGGAGTTTCCTTCTCCTCTATTATTTCATCCTTATCTGACTTATTAATAGAACTTTATGGAGTAGGTCTATCAATTCTATCCTTAGACTTTGACCGATCCTGCTGCTTCTTACTCCTTTCTTGTTTACTATCGAGGTCCTTAGTGCTCTCCTCTGGAAAGATTTCCTCCATGTGCTTGGAACCTTCTCCTTGAGGAAAATGTTATGACATGAATGTCTTCCAATGGATACCCTGTTTATTCATTTCATGGGTAGCTAATAATTTTATTAGCCCATGATGGTAGATGCTAGTTTCAACCTCTTTAGAGGCCGATCTCACTCCTCTTGACATCTTGTTTAAATTTATCTAGAGGAAATATGGAAATTTTATTTCAGGTCCTCCCTTGAAATGAAACAAGAGTCTAAAATGGTAAAGAAAGGTGACTTCATACCTACCTTCACAAGTCACGAAAATTTGCAAACCATTGAGAATATATCTATATTATTATTTTCCCCAATTCCTAGGGATACCTTTAGTCTACTCGGGGTTCAAATTTTCAAGAGTTAAGATTTTTTGACAGAGTTCTTTGTTGAAGGTCACACCCTTGAAGTATTTCTCTCCTTCGGTCGGTAATATCATGGCCTTTGCTATGGTAGCCTCTGTGACTTTGAATTGCAGACCTCCCAGCTGGATAATATTTCCATCAAAATTTGGAGTGAAGGCATGCGAGACACCTTCATGGTATCCTTTGAAATTTTTGAGGAACATAATCCAACTTGCATGCTTGAACTTATTCTTACACAACCAATATTATTCGGTTTCTCTATAATATTGGAACTTTGCTTCATGCATATCCACCCCCATGCTATCTTTAGAGAAGGTCTTGGAATTTGATAAAGGTTTGGTACCAAAGATGGTAAGAGAGTACCAGAATTAGTTAACACAGAGTACCGGAAATATTTGAAACAAAGTACCGGAAGTGGTTGACATAGAGTACCGAAAATAGGGTTAGAGGGTACCAGAAGTGTTCGACCAAATACTGGAAATAGTTAAAAAAGTGTTGAAGGCTAAGAAAGAGAGGAATAATGCTCATCTGTGATGGCAAAGCCATCTACAGGAGCATTTATACTTCAAAAGGAGACTGGTAATGATCACATTTCTTGCATAATTAGTAGGTGTGTTTATATGAAATGATGGTGATACATCGTATGAGAAGCTTGTTTATAAATAATTATGTTATTGACATTAAATTAATGGAAATGGATGTTTAAATATGATGCATAGAATATGGTTGGGTACATGAGTACGAGACTGTTCATATCAAATTTCGGTAACCACTTATCGTCATCATTTGAATTTATGGTTGTGAATGGTGGTATCATTAATGTTTAAACAACCCACATAAGCGTAATATCTATCGTGAGATATTCAATCATATAATACACTTGCTTAGATTATGATCGACATTCATCCAATCCTACCAATAGCCATCTCGTTCAATCATACAAAAGGATTCTTATTGAAAATGAAGGTAAGTTCTTTAGGATTAGGATAGGGGTAACAAATGATGGTAATACAAATATCTATGAGGATAATTCTATATCATCACACAATTAATATGAATATTTAATAACAAAAAATAAAATACCGATTTCATACCTCCATTACTGGATATTACATAAAACATTTTCCTTCAGTACCAGATGATCATAGCGAAATTTTATTTACTACCAGATGAAATCAGAGAAATTTTCTTTAGTATCGGATGAACTAAAAGAATTTTTTCTTCAACACCAGATGATGTTTTAGTAAAGTGCCTAGGTGTAAGTCTTCAAGTTGATATCCTACGAGGTTCCACTTGTCGCTTATCATATTATGAAGGTAAAGCTGGAGTAAATGATAATAATTACTGATGTTGTACTTGAACTTATTCTATTGGAAAAGTTACAAACAACACACACTCGTACAGGAATTTTGAAATTGCAGTGGAAATGTCAGAAAACGAGATAAAATAAGTCAATGATGAGGCTCCAAGGTTCTTCAACCCAAAGGAATTTTGTAGCTAGATATGCTCCTTCTCTTGGAACTAAGATGATCTCTATTTCTATTGCCACTTCCATTTTATTTGAAAACGACCATAATTACTACTACTATTTTGTGGATTTTTCTCAAGCCCATATCAGTGAAGTATCATTGGTATTTTCAATTTTTAGGAATCTGAAAAACATAAAGAAAACTCCGTTTACTTTCGCGTGGATTTTCTCGAGCCTGAGCTATTTCGTGTTCGTTATTGTTTTCAATTTTTAGGATACTGAAAAAATTAAAGAAAACTAATTCACTCTCCCGTGGATTTTTCTTGAGCTTGAGCTAGTTCATGCTGGCCAATGTTTTCAATTTTTAGGAGTTTGAAAAAATTAAATAAAATTCCATTAGGCTCCTTTTTCATAAATAATATAACCAGGGTTGGATAAAGGAATAAACTTACACCCGGTAGATGTCCTCCTTATTGCTTATCTACATGAGAACACAATAAACTCTTGATTTTGTTAGTAACACCAAAATAATTATATGTCAACACACCTAAATACATATATATATATATATATAAAATGTTAACTATGTAGAAAAAGTTATAGTGGTGGATCAACAAGAGGAGAGTTCCCCTCTCCAACCAATTTTATTTCAGAATTATGAAGAACATGTTTGGTAAAATCCTCTTTTGACATAGGCTTATGATAAACTTTCAATCGATGTCCATTTACAAAAAAATAAGTTTGAATTACATCAATGGTTTTTACCTTGAACGGGCCATTTTCATAGACTATATCTACCTTATAAGGTCCCAACCATCACGTTGACATCTTCCTCTTTAAATTTTTGAACTTGCTGTCATACAACAAAGCCAAGTCACCTGGTTGAAAAATTTTCTTCTTAATGTAATTTTCATGCCATTTGGTTCTCTGGTCTTGAAAAAGCATCGTCCTTTGAAGTGCATCTTGTCTAATTTCATCCAATGCATTCAAATCCATCAACCTTTGTTTTTGTGCCTCATCTAAATCCATTCCTATCTACATGACTATTCTAAATGTTTTAACTTAGAATTCTATGGGAAGGAGTACTTATTTCCCGTAAACCAAATCATAAGGGGAATGCCCTATTGTGCTTCTCCATGTTGTCCTAAAAGCCCACAAACCTTTAGGTAACTTGTCAACCTAGTCTTTATGATCCAACTGTAATGTCTTGGTGATAATGGCTTCAATGAATTTATTGTTGGACTCTACCTACCCATTTTCCTATGGATGTTAAGGTGTAGATTTCTTGTGCTTGATTTGGTATTGCCCAGTGGCCAATTTAGAGGTAGATTGGGTGCCTTGATCAGTTATTATTTCCCTTGGTACACCAAAATGGGTAAACATATCTTCAAATAGGAAATAAACACCAAATTCTTCATTAACAGAATATAGTGCTTTTGCTTCTACCCATTTGGTTACATAATCCATACATACCCGAATATATTTCTTCTTTTTAGACATGGGAGAGATTAGGCCAACAAATTCTAACGCCCATTTGTTAAAAGTTCCAATGAATACTTATGCTTGAAGAGGAATTTCATTTTTTGAGGCAGGTTTCCCCATTCTTTGACAATATTCGCAGTTTGCCACATATTTCTTTGCATATTTAAAAATGGTGGGCTAATAATACCCAACTGGTAGTACTTTATATGCAATCCTTTTGTCTGTGAAATTTCCACCACATGGTTCATTATGGAAATATTTTAGAATTCCTTCCATTTCATCCTCTCGTACACATATTCTAATCACCATATTTGGTCCAGTATAGTATAAAAAATCCTCATGCCACATATAATTAGCACTAAGTTGTATGATTCTATGTTTTTCTCTTGAAGACAAATTTTATGGCAGCTTCCCTGTAACTAGGTATTTAGATACATATGCATACCAAGGTGTATAATTAGAAATATCAAATAAATTCTCATCTGGAAAAGCATCAGTAACTGGTGCACTATCACCTGTATGAACAAGTCTAGAAAAAAAAATAGCCTCTTCCTGGTTTGTCAAAAATAGTAACACTAAATTATTGCAGTAGTAACAACCATATGGTAACATGGGGATTAGTGATAGGTTTATTCATTAATAATATAATGGATTAATGGTACATGTGTATAAAAACTTCATACTTGGTTACATAATGTCTGAACTTATTAATAACATGAACTACTGATAATAATTCCTTTCCCATGGTTGTGTAGTTTAGTTTAGTAGGAGAGAGATTATTGTTGGCAAAGTAAATGGCATAGGGAATTAGATTTTCTCTTTGGCCCAAAACAACCCCCAAAGATGCGTTCGAGGAATCAATACATATGTGAAAAGGGAGGCTCCAATTTGGTCCTCTTATAATTGGAGTAGTTGACAGTTTTTGTTTAATATTTTCAAGGGAAATTTGACATTGGGAATCCCACTGAAAATACGCGTCTTTAGTTAAAAGTTTAAACATAGGAGAGGCTATTGTGGTAAAATTTTGAATAAATATTCTATAATATCCGACATGCCCTAGAAAGCTTCTAACCTCTTTTTGAGAGCTGGGAGTTTTTATTTCAGCAATTATTTCAATTTTAGGAGGGTCTACTCTTATCCCGGATTCAGAAATATGATGGTCTAACACAATACCTTCATTAAGCATCATCGTAGATTTCTCATTGATAAGGGAAAGTTTGGCTCTTGACATTTGATAAAAAATATCTCTATGTTGTCTAAAGCTTGTTTGAAATCTTTCCCATAGATCGTGAATTCATCCATGTAGACTTCCACACAGTCTTGGGTTAGATATGAAAAAATAGCAAGGACAAGCCTTTGAAAGGTGGTGGGTGCATTACATAACCCTAAATGGAGAAACATATAGGCATAAGTACCCCATGGGCAAGTGAAGGTTGTCTTTTATTGGTCTTCGGGTGCAATTTGGATTTGATTATAGCCATTGAATCCATCCAAAAAGGAAAAACATTTTTTCCTGGTCAAGGTATCCAATACCTAAGAAATGAAAGGTAAGGGGAAATAGTCTCTAAAGGTGGATTTATTCAATTCCATAAAATCCACACTATCCTCTATTTACCATTTTTCTTAGGTACAATCACTAGTGGTGACAACCACTTACTATCAGAAATAGGGTAAATGAAGTTAACATTTAAGAGATTTTGAAGTTCTTCTTTTAATATATATTTTAAGGCCAGGTTCATCCTCCTTTGAGGCTGTATTATTGGTCTAAATTCATCATTTGTATATATGTGATGCATTCAGGTGCCTAGGTGAATCCCTTTCATATCAAAGTAATCCCATGCAAAAGAACCACATTATCATTTAATAATTTGAACTAGTTGTTCTTGTTGCTATAATCTTAGATCATAATTAATATATGAATATTTTCCAGGGTAAATTTCAATAGCGTGGAAAAATGAATCTTTTCCTTAATTGATTTTTGTTGTAGCAAATAATGTGGCTGTAGAAGGATGAAAAGCTTCCTGAAATTCAAAACTGAAAATATGCTCATATTCTTGAAAGGATTGTGGAAATTCAATACTTCGCATTGTGGCTAAGAACAAGTTAAAAACTTGATCTTAGGTTTTCTTTTGAAGGCCTTTAGATTTTTCAATTGTTAACAATGGTTGAGCACATTCCTCCTCCCTATATGGGGTTTCTATCCATAGCAGTCTTCTGTAGCAGGTTGGGCAGGAGTAAATCAAACAACCTTTTCACTTTGATATCCACTGGAAATTGTCATATCTCTAGAACTGCATCCAATAAAGACATCAACAGTGGATAGCCAAGGTGGACCAAGTACTACTGGATATCCAGGTTCTTAGGATTTTAGATGAATTATAAATAAGTCTACTGGATATTCCCAGGAAGCTAGTACAACTATTATGTCATCCAGGATTCCTGCAGGTTTAAGGATAGATTTGTTTGCTACTTCCAATAATGTTTGAGTTGACCTTAAGCCTTATAGATACAATTTTTTCATAATATCAATAGTCATGACATTTATTACTACACCTAGATAAAAAAGAGTGTTTGGTAAAGATATACCATTGATATATATGGTCACTGTTGGGTTTCCACGACCAATGTACTTTAAAGGCATCCCTAACATGGTTTCAAATAATCGACCAACTACTTTTATAATAGGGGTATACTTCCGCTTTCTTCCTTTATTTTTGATGCAAAGATCCCTTACAATGTTGGCATAAATAGGTATGTCTGATGGCTTGTAGCAAGGGTATACTTACAAAAATATTTTGTAAGTCAGCCTCTAAGACATATTCTGGTGATACGTCGGGCTTTTTAACAAGTACTATTTCCGGATAAGGTGGTTGGGTGACCTCCTGAGATGGTTTTCATTTTGAAGTAGAATTTATTAATACTACAGGAGGGTTTTCTTCCTCACTAAGAGGAAAAACTTCTTCTTCATTTTCAAAAGGTGATTTTGTTGGTTGTTCTTCTTGAATGATGATTAAAGCTATTGTTTTATTTAAGATATTTCTGGAACTTAGTCGAATATTATTGATTGGAACTGAAGTGATGGTAAAATTAGGAAATATTTGCAGTTCCATATTCTGCATAGGTTGAGATGGTATATTATTAGGATTTGGAATGGGTTATGGAAGTGATTGAGTAGGTCAAGGGGGGTTTGCATTTTGTAGCAGTTGTTGTTGACTCAGATTCATGTGAAGAGAAAGTTGTTGTGGGTTTGGTTTCATAGGCAGCTATTATTGAGGATATGGATTCATGGACATATTAGGTTGTTGTGAACTTGGGTTCACAGGTAATTGTTGTTGAGGGAATGAAGGTAGGAGGGGTGGATTAAACCCTGGCAATGACTGAGAAATATTTGAAGGATATTTTGTGTAGGTTGGGTAAGAAGGTGTTTGGTATGGTTGTAGAGGGATATTCCCATATTTATTCCCCCTCCAACCTTGTTTCCAAGAAATTCATTGTGATGGTTGAGGACCCCATTGAGAGTAAGGAATTTGAGGAGCCTATGGAGGTTGAGTGAACTGCATGTAGGGATCCTGGGAAATGGAGGGGTTTTTCTACCTCCATGGTATCCTAGGGGGATAATATGGATCTTGTGGTTATGTTACCCCTTTTTATATAGCTTTCAACCTAGGTAATGAGGGACATTGATCTGTTAAATTATTATCCATGAAAATTCCACAAATCTCTAAGATATTAAGAGGGAATTTTTTTTCACAATGTTTCTTCCTACAACAGGGAAATAATATAGCTAAGGAAATGTGTTATTCTTATTGTTTCCTTTTACTGTTAAGGGTATCTAGCTAATTACTAATGGTACTAATAATATTAGTTTTAAAATTTTCCAATAGATTCCCCAATTCTGTCCTAGTTACACCACTTGTGGTGGGTTTGATAACTCACTTGTAAGTTCCCTTGGAATTTTTCTGGCTTTAGCTGGACTACGGGAGTACTTTTTACAATATTCAACTATTTCAGCAAATGGTTTTTGGTAAACACCACTATAGATCATAAGTTTAAGTATTTCCATGCAGTCATCCTGCACTCCTTTTAGAAAAATAGTTCTAACTGTGGCTAGATTGAGAGTATCTTTCTTGGATTTTTGGTAATTGTAAGGAATATTTCTAAGTAGTCTTCTAGACTTTCTTCTTCATTCTGCTGCATTCTAAAGATGTCATTCTAGGAATCCTTAATCCTAAAATAATCCTGGTATTTCTGAATAAACACTGATTTCATATCATCCCAAGATGTAAGAGTGCGCTCCCCTAGACTCATGAACCATATTAATGCTGAGTTTTTCAAGGTAGTTGGGAAATGTTTCAATTTTTGAGTATTATGTGTATAATTATAACTTTTACAAAATATGTCAAATTTGAATAAAAATGAATCAAGGTGTTCAAATGTCATATTGGTTAAGTGAGGTAACAATGACAATGTATTTTTCTTCATAGTGACATTCCTGGTAATGTTAAGAATTGGAAATCCAAATGTTTCTAGTTCATTGTTTTCGGGATTGTCAACTCTTCCTTCTTCTCCTTCCATTGTCCCTTCCCACAATTTGAAGTTTGTGGAAATAGGAGATGTCTCTCCTCCAAAACTTGATGGTTCAACCACTCGATTATGTGATATATTCCAAGGTATTGTCTCCACTGCACTCTGAATTTCCTCAACCAATATCTCAGTTGTTGAGATTCAACAAGAAGATCCTAGTGAAAATTAAGCACCTATAATAGGATGGAGCCTCGAGATATTTTTAGATGTATGTATATTTATATATGCATGAGAAAATCCTATTTATAGATGTATGTGCAAGTTCTATTTATAGATTTCATGTCTATTTATAGATGCATGTCGACTATTATTATCCCTTAATATTAGTAGGAGAATAAACAATAATATATTCTCAATGAGCACTTGGAAATAGTTAAATGAAGTTGAAAATCAGTTAGCTAAAGGAATTTCAAGTTAAGAGATTGGTTGGTGGGACATGCAAGTGGACTTATTTGTAACTGAGTGATTTGAAGTTGTAACAGAGTTGAAAGTGCAACTATGCAAGTTGTAAAGTAGTTTAACTAAGTTAAGTGAGTTAAACTCAGTTGTTCTAGTTGTAACTAAAGATACACTAGTGAGAGATCAAGTGAATTAATTATTAATTAATTTAAAATCAGTGGTCTCACATGCAATTGAATATTTACTACTATTAACGGCATGCATGTCAGATCCAGTGGAGACCTAGTTGAGTTCTAGGTGAAAGGGAAGTAAACTATCATTTGTGACATTATCCAGTTGCACACATGAAACCACACACACATTGGATGTGCCCATGAGGATTTCACAGTAAAGGAAGGTAGGATTTCACTCATTCAAGGATTGCTATCAGCTGGGATTGAGCAGTGGGGGTAGGCTATCTAGAGACAGTAAATTGGCTAAGGAACTTGCCAATTTTTGTATGACAATGTGAGACAGTTAGCTCATGTATTGAGAGCTCTTGGATTAGAGATTTTTATGTAATTGTTTCATGATCCATGATATAATACATAATAGAAGATAGTGGGGTTTTTAGCTATAAGCTTTCCCCGGTAAATTATCTATGTTATGTGTGATTGATATTTCTTCATGATATTGTGATTGTCGATTGTGTTTAAAATTCCGCAAATATTTGTAGAAGAAATTATGTATTTAATAGTAGCATATTATTGTTAGATCAAGAGAATCCAGGACATACATATATTTTATATTAAATTTCTACATGGTATCAAAGCACGGGAAATTGTAGTAGTGAAGCAGGAGCGGCGTTAGTTGGTGGAAAGAATTCGAATTTGCAGAAAGACTTTCTTGGTGCTACAACTGATTCAAGATCGAAATGGATTTAAATTTCTTGAGGTTAGAGTATGCACTTTAGGGAAACTCAAACTAAATTTCTTGGAAGGACAGAATGGAGGCAGTGCTCGAAGATAATGGCTTGAAGGAATTCATTGACAATGATGTTCTTAAGCCCGCTTCGTTAGATTTTTCCAATCTTTATGCATCGCAAAATAAAGTGGCAAAGGTGAGGAGAATTATGTTGGAGGGAGTACGAGACCACATTGTCTAAGTACTCCATGGGAAAGCCACATCATATGATATGTGGAAGGATTTGACAGATATTTTCCAAAGCAGCAACGACTGTAGGAAATTGGCGCTCAAAGATAAACTCAAGAAGATCAAGATGGAAAAGGGCGACAACATTCCAAATTATCTCATGAATTTTTTCCAATGTCAAGATGAACTGGGGAGTGTGGGAATAACTATTTATAATGATGATTTGGTGAGCTTGGCTCTCTTGGGACTTCCTAAGAGTTGGCACATTTATGAAGACTCTATCAACAGACGGGAAAAATTGTTGGATTGGGAACGACTGTGGTCGGATCTGGTGCAGGAGGAGTTCAAGGAGAAAACCAAAGATGGATCTCCATCAAAGCATGATGATGAAGAGGATTTTTATTTGGCTACCAAGTCGAAGAAGGGGAAGGGGAAGAAATTCCATTCTAAATCTGAGTCTAAAGGCAAGAAGCTGGATATGTCCAAGGTGAAGTGTTTTCACTGTCACGAACATGGGCATCTTGCTACTAACTATATGCAAAAGAAGAAGAAGAACAAGAAGGCTGCTAGATTTGCAGCTGGTGAGGCCCTTGCCTCATAATTTGAGCTTGAATTATCTTTGATCACATGCATGGTGTTAAGTGCATTGGGATCAATGTGGTATTTGGATAGTGGCACTTCCTTTCACATGACGAGAGATAAGGAAATTTTCAGAGACTTGGAGGAGAAATATTTCCAGATGCATATAGAGATGGGTGATGACAGACGATACAATGCTATTGGGATTGGTAACATTATCTTTCAGAGGGAGTCTGGTAATCTATTTCAATTGAAATATGTTATGCATGTTCCAGGTCTGAAGAAAAAATTGGTCTCAGTCGCAATGTTGGAGGACAGAGGCTATGACGTTGTTTTTAGTGATGAAAAATATTTCCTGAAACATAAAACAACGAGTCAAGCCAAGAGGATAGGGATTCGAGTTAATAATATGTACAAGTTGGAGGTAGATGGCTGCGCTTCCATGATGGGGAAGGCGGAAAAAGTGGTGAGCCGGAATGAGGGTGAATTATGGCATAGGCAATTGGGCCATCTTCATCATGGAGCCTTGAAAGTCATGCAGCAAATATCTATTGGACTTCCAATGTGAACACTTGCTCAGTTAGATCAGTGCAAGGGTTGCACCATGGGGAAGTATGTAAAGTCCACCTTTCATGAGAAGGAGAACTGTGCTTCTGGGATCCTTGAGAGAGTTCACATAGACATGTGTGTACTATTCTCGATTGCTTCAAAAAAAAAACATAAGTACTATGTTATTTTTTTATGACTTTTCTCGTAAATACTGGATCTTCTTCATGCATAAGAAGGATCAAGAATTCTCAAAGTTCTGTGAGTTTAAATATTGGTGGAGAAAGAGTTGGGGAAGCAAGTGAAGGCTCTTAGGAGTAATAATGGTGGAGAATACATCTTTAACAAATTCAAGAACTTTTGCAGAAAAGAAGTAATTCAAAGAGTACTCATAGCGCCTCATAACCCACAACAATATGTGGTCACAGAGAGGAAAAAAAAAATGCTCGTGGGTGCAACACGAGTGATGTTGCATGATCAAGGCCTACTAATGCATTTGTGGGTGAAAGCATGCAGCACTGCAGTTTATGTGCAAAACCGTTGTCCTCATAGAGTACTTGGCATAAGTACACCTAAAGAAGCTTTCACTGGTAAGAAACTAGATGTTTCACACTTTAAGATTTTTGGCTCATCTTTTTATGTGCATGTGACCAAGAACGCCAGGAATAAACTAGAGTCATCTGCTAAAGTTGGGATTTTTGTGGGGTACACAAAAACACCCCATAATTATCATGTGTATTTTCCTAACAGTAAGATGACTATTATGCAATATAAAATTTGATGAGGGGAAAGCCATGCGGTTGTCGCTTGGGAGGGAGTTGGAATTGCATGCGGAGGAGGAACTGCTGGTTCCCAAAGATGAGTCTCTACATGTGGATCAGCCATAGGAGGAGGTTAATGGAATGGAAGAGTCTACTCATGTAGAGCCAACCATCAGAACTGGAAGAAGCTGTACCAAAGAAGCTGATAGGCTGAGGCTTAATTTTGCATAGAATGTAGGATCCCCTACTTCACAACACAGACAATGAAAGTCTCCTAATCGATTTACTGGATACATGGCTCTAGTGATAAAATGTATTGTGACTGAACCATATTCCTTTCAGGAAGCAGTGTAGGAGCCCACATGGGTAGATGCAATGGTGGAGGAGTATGATTCCATTGTCAAAAATAGTTCTTGGGAAATTGTTCCAAGGCCGGTTGATAAATCAGTGGTAGGTTTGAGATGGATATACAAGGTAAAGAAATCTACTGATGGGAGTGTGGAGAAATACAAGGCCAGATTTGTGGCCCAGGGTTTCTCAAAGATTGAGGGGATAGATTATGAAGAAACCTTTGCACCTATCACAAGGTATTCTTCCATAAGGACCCTTGCTCTCTCAACGCAGATGGGCTAGCACATTCATCGCATGGATGTGAAAATTGCGTTTCTCAATTGGATCATTGAGCAAGAGGTGTACATAGAGCAGCCTGAAGGTTTCGAGATCTTCAACAGCGAGCCACATGTGTGCCGACTCAAAAGAGCAGTGTATGGGCTAAAGTAAGCACCCCGTTCTTGGTACACTCAGATAGACAGTTATTTCACTAGACTGGGCTTCACCAAAAGTGAAGTAGATGCAAACCTATACCAAATTGTGGTGGAGGGTAAGCTTTTAATCATTGTTCTTTATGTTGATGATTTAATATTGACTTGTGATGAGTAGTTGATACACTCATGCAAGGAGGACCTTGCAAAGGAGTTCGAGATGAAGGATATGGGCCTCCTTCATTATTTACTTCGATTGGAAATATGGCAGCGATATGGTGAACTTTTTTTGTCTTAAGGAAAGTATGTAAGGGAGATACTGGGTAATTTTTACATGGAGGGTTGCAAACCCAGGGATACTCCTCTTCCAGGAAGCTAGAGGAAAGAGGACGCTACTTATGGAGAGGTAGTGGATGCTAATGTCTATCGATAGTTAGTTGGTTCGCTAATGTATCTAGTGAACATGAGATCAAACATTTTATATGCGGTTAACTAGCTGAGTCAAGCTATGGTTAAGCCAACCAAGCTCTTTTCAAAGGCAGGCAAGCATGTCCTGATATACCTAAGGGGCACATCAGAGTATGTTTTATGGTATAGATAGATGAATGAGATGAAATTTCATGGATTCACGGATTCATATTGGGCAGGAAGTCCAATGGATATAAAGAGAACATCAGAGGGGCTCTTTAGTATCGGGTCTACAATTGTTTCTTGGTACAACAGGAAGTACATATCCGTGGCACTCAGTTCAGTGGAAGCAGAATACATGGCAACAAATCAAGCTGCATATGAGGCTATCTGGATGAGAAAGATCTTGGTTGGTTTTTTTGGTTCTCATTTAGATCCGACAGTGATTCATTGTGATAATCAGAGTTTCATTAAACTCTAGATTAATCCTGTATTTCATGATATATCTAAGCATATAGATATCTGGTACCATCATCCCAGATATTTTGTGTAGAGGAGGATCATATTGCTTCAGTACATTCCCATGGAAGATCAGGATGCAGATATTTTGACGAAGGCGCTCACCTGGAGAAAATTCAAATATCATAGAGAAAGGCTCGGGGTGAAGGATAATCCCTTTCTTGTTGAGAGGGAGTGTTGAGATTCAACAAGAAGATCCTAGTGAAAATTAAGCACCTACACTAGGATGGAGCCTCCGGCTATTTTTAAGTGGATGTATATTTATAGATGCATGTCTATTTATAGATGTATGAGCAAGTTATATTTATAGATTGCATGTCTATTTATATATGCATGTCGACTATTATTATACCTTAATATTAGTTGGAAAATAAACAATAATCTATTCTCAATGAGCACTTGGAAATATTTAACTGAAGTGGAAAATCAGATACCTATAGGAATTTCGAGTTAAGAGGTTGGTTGGTGGTACATGCAAGTGGAATTAGTTGTAACTAAGTTATTCGAAGTTGTAACCGAGTTGGAAGTGCAGTTATGCAAGTTGTAAAGTATTTTAACTCAGTTAAGTGAGTTAAACTCAGTTGTTCTAGTTGTAACTGAAGATACACTAGTGAGAGATCAAGTGAATTAATTATTAATTAATTCACAATCAGTGGTCTCACATGTAACTAAATATTTACTACTATTAACTGCATGCATGTCAGATCCAGTGAAGACCCAGTTGAGTTCTAGGTGAAAGGGAAGTAAATTATTAGTTGTGAAATTATCCAGTTGCACACATGAAACCACACACACATTGGATGTGCTCGTGAGGATTGCGTAGTCGAGGTAGGTAGTATTTCACTCATTCAGGGATTGCTATCGGCTGGGATTGCGTAGTGGAGGCAGGTTGTCTGGAGACAATAAATTGGCTAAGGAACTTGCCAATTTTTGTATGACAGTGTGAGATAGTTAGCTCATGTACTAAGAGCTCTTGGATTAGATCTTTGTATTTAATTTTTTCATGATCCATGGTATAATACATAATAGAATATAGTGTAGTTTTTAGCTATAAGATTTCCCCGGTAAATTATTTGTGTTATGTGCGATTGATGTTTCTTCATGATATTGTGATTATCTATTGTGTTTCAAATTCTGCAAATATTTGTAGAAGCGATTCTATATTTAACAGTAGCATATTATTATTAGATCAAGAGAATCTAAGATATACATGTATTTTGTATTAAATTTCTACATCAGTTTCTAATCCAATATGCTTTTATGATATCTCTTCTACTACTACCACCAGAATTTTATCCTTTAAAGTTTTCCTTGCATAGCGATTAATAGAATTAGTTGGGTTAACAATTTTAGGACCAAAAATGTTTTTTGGATTTTTTGATGAAACAAACCTACCTTTCCTATCTCTAATTCTTCTCATAAAAACAAAAATATCAAACTTTAACTATTTACCAAAAGATAGGACAAATTAACTTTGGAGTGACCCCATCAAAGTGGATGCACAGGTTCTTACCTATTGTATTGCTGTCTTCTCTCCACCCTCAGGTCATCCATAATATAACTCATAAAATATCAAACAAATCTATTACTCTTTATAACTCCCGGAAATGACGCCAAAAATGTTGGGGAAATTATATGAATAATATATTGATATCACCAAAATATTTAATTATCAACCAGGGAATCGTAATAAGTAGGTATGATGCACTACATGTGCCGACAATAGATAAGGTCTTATTTCTACTGAGTATACTCTAAATAGGGAGTACTCTAAAACTAACACTTTATTCTACAAATTCTAATGTATCTTCATCACACAATCAAAAGAGAAGAATTTCATACATAAATGACAAATATGTAAACTAAATATTATTGCTCAGGTAACTAATTTATCCATTTAAAATTTCATGAAATATAAAGATGGATTTTAACTCTGTTTCCTATGGCTACTAATCTCCATAATTACAATGAAATCAAGTTATTACATTCAAACATTAACTAGAGCAACCAGAACTAGTATAGGAAATGTATGATAAGAGTCTTTACTATTAGAACATGTATATGAATGGTGATATCTCTGATCTTTGTCTTCCTATTCTTCAATATAATAATCAACAATTAAATTTTTACCTTTAAGAAATACAATTTTCATTCACAAAAACTAAGGAATTGTCACTCATAAAACAAATATGAAATTGCATCAAACAATAAAACACTCTCACACTTAAGAATAAATTGAAGAAGAACTTTTCTTGATGGATTTGGTGGGCCCTTTCCGAGCTATGAAGGAAATATTAAAAACTCATAGAACTAAGAGATTTATTAACACACTGAACTCATCAACTGCTTCTCATTTCATTTATTCAAAGAGAAAGATTAAAAAAATTAATGATTCAACAACATAAAAATATTGTGTAAAATCTTAATGCTAGCTTGTTATGTTTCTATTCAACTTGTTTCTCACTCTCTAACTAACTGGTTATCATCTACATGCCCTCTCTTATAGAAAAGTGGCCATTACAAGCAAGGTTACATGAGATAACATCAAATATTTACAGGTAAACTTAATTTATATATGATGCTTTATCCTCATGACATGAAGTGCATGAGGAAGAAGAAAATATCGATTTACTATGTAAAGGAGACGCCTTCAAATAATTATCTTGGTCCCATCGAAAAACCATTCGTTCCATTCCCCATTCTGGAAATGAAATCTGGTACCTGAATCATAGTGCTGGAATATTAGTACCAGAATCACATAGTGCCAGAATACTGGTACTAGAATCACACAGTGTTTTTTTCGGTGCTCGATGAGTGAAAGAATATGGTGAACATAGTAGAAAAAACATGGGAAAATTATTAGGTGTTAGATGCCATACGATAACTCGAATACCAAATTTCTAACATTGGTGCTGGAAAAATAGGAACACGAGTACCAGAACACTGCAAGTGAGAAGGAAGACATGAGAGATTCGTTTGTGTATAGATTTCATAAATATGAATAAAGTGTCACTGAAAGACAATTACCCACTACCAAATATGGACCATATTCTGCAATGGGTAGTTGGATATTCCATACTTTCATTGCTGGATGGATACTCTAGGTATAATCAGATTTTAGTCCATCCAGATGATCAGGAGAAGGAAACCTTTACAACACCATGGGGCACCTTCATGTATACCAAAATTCCTTTCAGATTAAAGAATGCAGGGGAAAATTTTCAAGGAGCAATGGATATTTCTTTCCCTAATGAAAAGGATGTCTTTTTGGTCATCTATATTGATGACATCATAGTTTTTTCCAAGACAGATGAGCAACACTTACAACACTTGAAAACGTTTTTTTAGAGATGTTGAAAGTTTGGCATGTCGCTGAACCCAAAGAAGAGCCTTTTCACTATGGAGGAAGGTAAATTGCTAGGCCATATCATATCAAAATATGTAATTAGGATAGAGCCTTCAAGGATTGAAGAAATTCAGACCCTGTAATATCCTAGGAGCAAAAAGGAAATCCAGTCGTTCAATGGAAAAATCAATTTTTTGAGAAGTTTTGTCCCCAATATTAATGAGCACTTAAGGAAAATTACTGACATGCTGAAGAAATATAGTGATTTAAAATGGTATAAATAGGCGAATAATTCATTCAATGAAGTTAAATTGGCTTTATCTCATGCTCCTATACTTATTATTATAGATTACACACTTGATTTCATTATTATTTTTTTGCTTTGGAGCACACTCTAGTTGTTGTCCTTATGCAAAAGAAAAATTAGAACACGGAGCAGCCCGTCGCCTTCTTTAGTAGAACCATAAGAGATGCATACTTGAAATACAACATCATTGAGAAAAATGCATTGGATTTATTCAAAGAATTTAAGGACTTCTGGTCTATATTCTCCACTCTTATGTCATTGCGTATGTCCCAAATGTTGTTTTCAAATGTGTGCTTATGCAGAATGATCCTGAAAGGTGGAAAGGTAAATGGATCGCTGCTATGTTGGAGTATGACTTGGAGATCAAGCCTACAAAGCTGATCAAGGTACAAGGCCTGGAAAATCTTCTGGCGGATTCAAATCTACATGCCTTGGACATTAATTTTATTGCTACATTATTTGAGGAGCAAGAGGCTAAAACATTACCTGAGGTATCTAAATTGTTTTTCTTCATCACCTTGGTATGCTGATATAGTTCATGTTTTGAAACACTTGAATCCTCCTCCCGGATTTTCAAGTAATAAGGCTAGATCTTTGAATTTGAGAGCTCTTAATTATTGCATCCTTAACAGTGTCTTGTATTGGAAAGATCTGGGTGGAGTGTTATTGAATTTGTTGGTTTAAGGAGAAGTTGAAAAAGTGATGAGTGACTTTCATAAAGGTGACTGTGGCAGTCATATTTATTGGAAGACTACAACAAACAATATATTGAGGGAAAGTTGCTATTGGCCAAGTATATTCTCCATTGTCTATAAAACGATCATGAGATGTCATGAATGTCAAATATTTTAGGGAAATAGAAAGCTCTTGCCATTGCCCTTAAAGCCAATTGAAGTGCAAGCACCATTCCAGTAATGGGGACTTGACTTCATTGGCGAGATCCACCCTCCATCATCAACCCATCATAAAATCACTGCCAAAACTTACTTCACTAAATGGATTGAATCCATCCCCACGAGGAAAGCTACTTACACTGTCATTATTCAGTTTTTAGAGAACAATATTCTATCTCATTTTGGGTGTCCATACAAAATCATTACTAACAGTGCAACCGCCTTTAAGTCCAAGAAAATGATTGAATTTTGTGATAAGTATCACATTAGGCTTGGTAATTCTACATCATACTATCCTCAAGGCAACAAGCTAGATGAATCGTTAAATAAATATTTAGTGAACATAATTAAGAAGATGCTGCAAGAAAACAAGAGAAATTGGCACAAAAATCTCACCAATGCTCTATGGGTAGATAGAGTTAGCATGAAGAGATAAATCAACATGTCACATTTCCAGCTCGTGTATGATGTTGACATAATGTTCCCTACTTCTTTTCTGTACCAGTGATAAAAATTATGCAAGAGATCGACAATGAACCAAATGATATCCAACGAAGAATCAACCAAATTATTCATCTAGAACAATCAAGAGACAAAGTCTTCAATCACACTTCAAAGCTTCCTAAGAAAATAAAAAATATTTATGATAAGAATACTAAAGCTAATAATTTTAAGCTTGGAGATGTTGTTCTTCGCTGGGTTGCCTGGACTGAAGGCAAAGGTAAGAACAAAAAGTTTGATAATCTATGGAAAGGTCCTTACAAAATCATAATATTTAGAGGTAATAAATAATTTTTATTAGAGGATATTGAAGGGCAAGAAGTTCTAGGAGGACCAATCAATGTGAGGTTCCTAAAACATTACCTTACTTGATCATTCAAGGTGAAGTCCACTTTTCTTGTACATATCATTTCAATTTGATGTCCAAGCAATAAGGAAGTTTTGCAGAAGTTTCGAGCATGAGGAGAAGGCCATGAGACATCTACATTCAGCTCATGTTTTCTTTCAAAAATTTCAAAAGGTTTCAATCATTTTTTAAGTTAGAGTCAAGTCAATTTTTTTTTATTCAAAGTCATTTCCAAATTTATTTCATCATTTCACGTTTGTAAAATTTTGAATCCATTTCCCAATGGTAAGGTTACTTGACCTACAGTGTTCTTGATACTTCTTTAAGGAGCTTCAATCTAGAGCTGGAGCCAATGTTAGTGTCAATATGTGAGTGATCAAACATAGTCTTTCAATTAATTTGCTAGTAGTCATAGGTCAAAATTTTTGGTCTTTTCAAACAAGTTTTCAAAATAAATTTTGGTCACTGAAGGAGTATAGGTTAGAAATGATTCTCCCCTCATGTCATCCATGGCCATCATTACTTTAAATTTCATCCCATTCATTCTCATTTATAAGTCTTATGTCATTCACTCCATCTCATCTAGGTCTATTGTCTAGGTGTCATTGTTTTGCCCTTGAAAAAGTCCAATTTGTCATAAAAAAAGGCAAACAATCCTTAATTTCCACCATATAAGTCTTCTAAATGGAGTCAACATAACTAGGAGAATAAAGTAAGGCAAATTGTCTTATTTCAAAATTTGTTTCAAAGTCAAAATATTTCAAAAGGCAAAACCGTATTATTGTTTTCACTACAAGACAAAATGGTCATTTCAAAGCTTATAAAGGACAAAAGAGGCTCATCCAAACTCATTATTATCATTTTCATGTGTGGTAGAGCTCCTATATTACCTCCATTGGACTACCTAGTGGTCAAGGGTTCGAAACAAAGGAAAGAAACTACTCCAAAACACAGTTGCTATGCTTTTGCTAGCCTTTGTTACGTTTCTGGAGCACATTGTTACGTTTTTAGAATCAATTGTTACGCTTCTGATGCCTTGGTTATGTTTCTGGATCACGTTGTTATGTTTATGGAACAATTACATTTTTGGAACAGTCATTATGTTTATGGAGCACATTGTTATTCTTCTGTAGTAGCTATTACCCTTTTGCTACACTATGTTACACTTCTGCGGGGGGTGTGTTACACATCTGGAAATTGTTAAATTAGGGTTTTTTTTTGCTTCCAAACCATTCAAAAAAGTTCAAGGCTCATTGGAATAAGTTCTTAGAGCTCTTAAAACAATAATTCAACTTCTTATACCCTCCTGTGGTCAATTTATCAAGCTTAATGTTGATTTTCATGCTCACTTCATTATCCATTATATTTCCATTTCATCACATCATTGAAAGATTCCAATAAAAACAAACCCTAACCCTCTCATATAACACTATCCTACACCTCCCACATATATCATAATTGCATCCCCCACCATCCATATCCTTACTAAGAGCCATTTTCATCAAACCCTAATTTCTAGCCAATTTTCAAGTGTTAAACTGGGAAATTCCTGTGTTTCCCTCATTTGAAAACCTTCATCACATCGATTTCACCTGATTTAAATCATAACATGGACCCAATATTCAATCTTGTGTCCTGAATTTTTTGCAGAATTTTCCTTGGCTTTAAAACACTTCATCTCACCCTCTAAGTCTACCCCATCCCTATACTCTATTTTTCCCAAATTACACTACACATACTCATTCCATCTACACACTAGGGTTTCATCCTTTCACTGATAGAAAATATGGACAGTGATAATAAAAAAATCAAGGGGGTGCCACCTTAGATTAAAACCCTGAACCATGCAAGAAATCAATGCTTCACCCTTGGACAAAATATGTTTTAAGAGGATTGAATGTTTGAGGTTCTGTGAGAAGATCATGGAGGAAGGATATCATCTTCAACTTACAAGATTATTTTCCTCTAATATCAACATGGGAAAGGTCATAATTGTGGAGTTTAACCTATCATCATATGTGATTTTTTTAGCAATATGTAACCCTAGTCATGGAGAAAAGTGGTTCAAGGGCATGGAATCATACCTTGAAGATTACAAACAGTTTCTCAAATCTCATGCTAGAGAGGAACCATAATACCTCTTCCCTTTTAGACACCTCCTTAACAAACATGATCCTTTGATGATGTTAATAATAAAGTATTTCACATGTGAAGGAAGATTTTCTAGGTTTAATAGGTACCATATTAGGTTGTTGATGCATTTCACTTCTACCAAATCACTTGCCACATTACTTGTATAGAAGTTTGATTAAAATGGCCGATAAGGTTCAGAGCAAAAAATAAGATCATTACCGAAGTATTTTTCACCATGATCTGGTCAAAATCATTGTGTTGTATCACCTTTCATCCATCAACATGACTTGATAAACCTTCATGGAAAGAGTAGCAACAACGCCCACCACTAGCCCTCCTGTCATGCATAACACACCATCACCATCACTGTCAACACAACTAATGGAGGTTAGCTCTCCCAACATGAAAAATCAAATTTCAAAGGCTGATAGGTTTTTTGAGTTTACCCATACCTATGAGAAGGGAAAGAGACAGGTATTTGCGCCCAAATCTATTGAAAGTGTACTTACACTTGACACTATTGTTGAACAAAGTCAAATGGAGGAGAAACATCTCATGCATCAAGATGAAACACCTTTGCACGAACATAGTGAACCAAAGCCATTGGAGGTTGAGGTAGTAGAGAAGGTTGAGATCAAATTAGTTGAGGAGATCATTAGGGTGAAGGATGAGGAAATAACAGAGTTGAGGGAGATCTTCTCCATTGCTAATTCTAAAATCACTTTCCTACAACAAGAGAATTTTCAATTGAAGGTGAAGTAGCTAATACAAAGAAAACCTAAGCCATACCTAGAGGAAGATAAAGGTAAAGGTAAGAAAATCATAGATGTTGATCAAGTGCAGGACATGGAGACTGAAACATAGCCAAGAAGGCCAAAGACAAGAGGCCTCAAAAGGGTGATGGAGCTAGAAAGACAATTGGCTCATCCACCTGAAGAGTTGACCTTTGATGAGCTAATAGCCATGGAGATCAATCAAGACAGAGGAATCTGGTTGGAAAGGGTAAATGAACATTTGGAGAAGCTCTTGAAGAGGGCTAAGAGAGACAACAACCTCCAAAGACACATGGAAAATCACTATTGCATCAGGAACAAAATTTCACAAATAAGGCTAAAACAACTGAACAAAAGGCTAAAAGAAACTCAAATGAAGCTTAAAGAGAAGGATAGCTTAGATTTATTGGTTGAAGCTTCCTTGGTTGTTTATCCAAAAATTCACAGGTGCTACAAAACTAATTTTGAGAAGTTTTGAAGAATTTTGGTATTTTTTGTGATTTTTGTACAAATCTAGAAATTTCCTCCTCATAGAAGCGTAGCAAGATTTTGTTACACATATTTTAGGGGAATCCAAATGATGATTTTCTTATATGGTAGCATGAATTTTGATGATTAAATCGCATATCAAGAACAATATTTGCATGAAATTATTTAATTTTGAAGAAAAGGCCAAAACCACTCATTTTCTATTCTTCTGCCACTTTTTTGGAGGCCTTTCTATGATTTTGGAGTAACCTTGGGAGAATGAACTTTTGGAGGCCTTCCCATGGGTCATTTCGAAAAATTCAAGATTTTCTGGAAACTAGACACACAGGGTTCATTGACCTATCTTTTATAATTGGATTTGGACTCCTAAAAGTGCCTCAAAAATTGCTGCAAACTTATATTACGCTTTTGTAAAATGCTGTTACGCTTCTGTTAGAAAGTGTTACACATTTGTAGCATTGGATTCCTTAGGACACTTGTCAAGCTCAGAAAATATCAGAAATTCAATGTTTTTTTGTCCTATGAGTTGGCATTGGAGTAATTGAGTTGGTTTTTTCCTCTTATCATGAGGGAACATGTAATTTAATGTAAGGGACACTCACTCCTAGTTCATTGTTGAATTTCAGTGAATGGTTTCTAACCTCCCTAGAATCTAGGAAATGACTCATATATTGTATTTATGATGCATTTTGGATGGGATTTCGACCCTATGAGGTGTCATGGTTCATATTCTCTATAATTAGACTCTCTTTAGTCTATTTTTGGGTTGGATAGTCTTATTTTTCAGTGGAGCTATTGTAACAACATTTTTGGAATGAAATCAAAGACAATCTTGCATAACTTGTGTTGAGAATCTTGTGGTATGCATTGAAGAAATTTTTATTCCTCTGTATGTTTATATATTCATGTTAAAAGATATATTTTACTCTTTCAAATACATGTTTCCATGTGTTTATCTTGTAAGTTTATAAGATTGAATCATGTATGTTCATGCTCTATTTTAGACAAGGTTTACATGATATGTATATTTTCTTCTAAATGAATGAATTAACCTTAGTGTTCATTTAGACTTCCTATCACTTCATCCTATATTAAATGACCAATTAAAAATTCTTTGAAGCTACCTATCTAGCCTCACACATTCTCTGCAAATTGACCATGGAATTCAGACCTAAAAACACTAGACCTAGCCTTCTCACTGACCTTTCTATCCAACACTTAAAACATCAAATACAAATCCTATTTACTGAGCTTACATACCTAGCCTATTATTAATAGATATTCAGTCAATCCATTGACTAAAAAGAGACAATGAGGGAGCCCTCTTTGGTCTTGGTAGGGCTAGCTACCTAACCTAAAGCTTGGTCTGTGGTTACCTTCCTTCAGTTCCACTTTCAACCTTGGGAAGTTGGGGGGAGTGATAACATCTTTAACCTGGAAACTCCAGTGTTAAAGAATCCAAAGGTTCAGAGTTTTCATGGCGATTCCACTGTTCAAAAACCGGTAGCTTGAAGAAATTTTTAGTGATTTCATTGTTTTCAAGATGGATTCAACTGCTAGAAGGTATGCCCCTATGAATCATGCTCACATTCCTAGTTTTCCAAATCAAATTCCTTGTATAGATTGGCAAAATTATCTTCCCAAATTCATAGATGGAAACGAGGATGAGGCTATTCTGCATCTAATAATTTTTTTTTTGGAATATACATAAGCTTGGGATTAGGTTTCATGAGGATTGCTTAATGATAATGTTTATGGCTACCCTAGAAGGGAAAGCAAGATCATGGTACGAAGAGTTGAAGCCAGATAGCTTATTCCCTCTTAAATATTTTCACACAACATTGTTTGATTTTTATGGAAAGTCTATCAATTCATTATTTTTGTTCAAATATTGGTGTGAATCATGTGAAGATTTCATTCAATACCTTGAAGAGGCTTTTGGTGATGAAGAGTGTCTGGACTATGAGATCATAGAGGCTCTTCATGAATTTTCTTCTCGGTAGAAAATAATAGAGATTAGCTGCCTTGATACAAAGGATCATTCAAAAAACACATCAAATCCTTCTTTGCTCAAAGATGAAACATATCTGCATCCTAACATTCAAGTTATATCCCATGAAGTTAACAAAGTTTTGTAGCCTTTTCCATCTTTTCATGATTAGGAGTATGAGAACCATTTTAAACAAGAAAAGGAAATAGACCGTCCATTGGTTTATTTA
The DNA here is from genome assembly GCA_034641835.2 of Pinus albicaulis. Lineage (NCBI taxonomy): Eukaryota > Viridiplantae > Streptophyta > Pinopsida > Pinales > Pinaceae > Pinus > Pinus albicaulis. The sequence goes on along the minus strand of CM076584.1, from coordinate 877,301,537 downwards.
TCTTCTGAGTCAATGATTGAGGAAAATAAGATTAAAATCCTTTTTAAAACTCTTACTTTCAGCAGCATGAGAATGCAGCCCAAGATGATGGGATTAAAGGGGAAACTAGTGAAAAAAGAGAGGTTGTTTTAGAACCTTTTTCAGATGATGATCTTCCTCTAGGTTCAGAAATTGAAGAGTTTGCTGGAGAAGAGGAGTTTTTCCTGGATCATATGGATGTGCACATTTTTTATTTTAATAATATGGCTACTTCAAACACAGATTTTTGAGAAGAAAATTCCCTTTCTCCTGATATTATTGAAGACCCTATTTCCAGTTTGTTACAGCTAGTAATGAAGGTTGATGTTGCAGCGTTCATTGATGAAGGTGATTAGTTTCATCACATAGACAAACCAAAATTTTGGAAGGAGGTTTGTTTTCCTATTTTAAGTCATCCAGAAAAGCTTATGTTGCATGTTCTTCATGATCCTTTGGTCAGTTTGTTGCAGCCATTTGGGAAGATGAATCTTCTCATATTTATGGATCATGTGCACATGTTCAATGGAAGCTTTGATTTTCCTATTGTTACACAGTAATTTGTCATCGTCCCTGCAATTCCCTGTCCCGTACATTGGAGGGCTTATTCCGTGACCTGTGAGCAGTGACATGATCTGAATGCACTTTCATGGAATTTCCCTAGACATGGACTTTCATTCCCCTAAAGACATCTCCTTGTGAAAAACCCTAAAAATAGCCTTTTCATCCTTGGCGCGACTAGCCAGTGTTATACCCGCGCCAATGGGGGAAATCTTCCAAAGAGGGCGCCCCAATTGGCGCTCTATCTCAGAGTCGCACTCGCACCAGGATTAATAAAGGGTGTTTTTAAAAAATAAATGGCAGAAGATTGAGTCCTACCAACTCCTGAATTGGTCTTTAAATTGGGCTGGGACGTTTGGCTCCATATTTCCATGTAGAGGAAGTAGTTTGCCACCTCTCATGGAAGATTCCTTGAGGATAGGGCCAATCCCATGATTTTAGGGATCCCAACTCCTCTTCCACCATCTATATAAGCTTGCCATTTTCCTTTGCAAGCTAATATCCAAGGGCCTTGATAGTCTCCAAGAGTCTCCAAGAGTCTCCAAGAATCTCCAAGAGCCTTCATAGCCTAAAGAATGTTGCAAGAGCTTTGATAGTCCTCATATTGCCAAATCCATAGCAAGGAGATTGACGATCGAAGAGAGAGGCTTGTCCCCATTCTCGACAAGCTTTACTGAGACATATTCCGCTGATGACCCGCCGAAGGAAGGTTCAGCGTCAGAGCCTGGTTGTATTTTCCTTTGTATGAATTAATGATAAGCGACTTTGGTTATGGTTCCACTCGTATTGTTCATTATGATCATGAGTTGTGTCTTCTCTGACTGATACATAATTGCATATATCGGGTTTTAAGCTTGTGTTTTTTGTGTTTCTTGTGTGTGCAGGTTTTCGATCGCGGTGAGCGAGAGGATTGTGATCTGTTGGATCAAGGAAATGGGAGCGCCATCTTCTCTATGAACAACAACGTTGGACTTGAGTTTGGCCTTCTTCGCAAGTTGGTTTATTGTAATTAGGAACCTGTGCCTTAGTGTGATACAATTGTTGCTAGACCCAATCTGGGCTAGTAGGGATCGCCTCTATCCGCAGAGGGGATTTACCTCTACAACAAATTGGCGACTCCGCTGGGGAGTTAGCTTGTTGTTCGTTTTATAAACTACAGACGGAGTTTGAAGTTAGCCAGATTGCCTTTGAAACGCTCTTGCTCTACATTAGCGAAAGTAGATCAATGCGGCTTCAGTCAATCTCCGGTCTAGTTTATGGACTGAACACTTGGAGTATTGTCTTGTTTTTTTGTCGATTCTTGACTTTGCTTGCTTGATTAGCTTTTTTGCCTGGCTCTTTTCATGTCTTTGAATTTTTGTTTGAGCTCCAATATCACTGGTCTGCTTCTTGGATTGCACTTTTTTATTTTTTGCATAGCAAACTTGATTGGCGCGCTTAATAACGTGATAGTCGCGCCAATTGGCGCTAGTTTCCCATTTACTACTCGCGCCAATCTTGTTATTGCACTAGTTTCAGCCTGACATTCACGCCAGTGTTGTGGAGTGCTAGGGTTTGCTTAGTCTTGAGCTCTCTACGCTTGATCTATGTTTTTGGTCTCATTTTTTCGACTGCCTGAGTGTTCTGGAGCCTTGTTTGACTCACTGTGACCTTCACCCTTTGGTTTTTTTCCCGTTTCTATTGATTTTACATTTTAGCCCTAGGGCATCTAGGTGCTATTGTGTGTCGAGCCTCCCTTGGGAGTTTGTGGTCTTTGTCGGTTCAATCAACTTTGCGATTGCTTCCCTGCATTTTTTTGGTGGTTGTATATCGTTTTATTGCGTTATTTGAGTGATTGGCTTCTTCTTCATTCGAATTCCACTTTGTCTTGCTTTGAGCCTAGATTACATGGTTCATTTGAGTCTTGGAGATTCTTCTTGAAGTGGTGAGTCTAGTCTTGGTTGGGAGAAATTCTTTGTTTTTTCATTTTCAAGTATTGGCGCTTGTTGTCAGTTAGCAACCCGCACCAATTGGCCATTGGTGCTAGTTTTCAGTGAGCAAGTTGCGCCAATTGGTGCTAATTGTCAGTGATAAAGTCGTGCCAATTTCAGGGTGTGTGAAAATTGAGATTTTTTCCCTAAATCCTTCACTAGTGTGTCTTTCCCTTCTGCTCTTTTCACTGTATGAGCATATATTACATTGCTCATTCTTTGAAATGTCTTATTTCCATGATTGTTTGATGTAAAAGGGAATGAATGCCTTGTTTTGATCTCTTGCTTTGGAAGTCCTCTTTGTGTTTGACCTCATATGTCTTGTCGCCTTTTGAGGGATTTCGTGACAAAGTGTTTGAAACAACGATTTCATTCTTAGTGTTTGTTTACATCTCTTTTGCATTCATCCTTCATTAAGGAGATTTGTGTTCTTTTAGTTTTCGTCTCATAGTTTTCTTTTCATTAAAATGCATTAGATCACATTGCATTGAAAAGTATTTTTTGAGATCCATCATTGAACTTAGATTACATTGTTTAATGATTGAAAACTAGAAATCACTTTGATTGCATTCTCTTTTATTAAAAGCATGCATTAAGTAGATTCTCATTTCATTTAAAAATGCATTGAGTGCATTCTTATAATTTGAAAAGGAAAAGGAAATTGTGCATAGATTACAATTGCATAATTTTCGAAAAAGAGGATTTTGTATAGATTACATTGCATTATTCGCATCGTTGAATGTTTGAGATTACTTTTGGATAGTGAAAGTCATCTAGTTTGGAAAAATTTCGTTTACAATGTTGTTGTTTGTTGCATCATTGTTTGAAGCTCTTCCCTTAACTAGATAGCATTCATCAAATTGAAAAGTTTTCTTTTCTCATATAGCTGCATATAGGAGATTGTTAGATGACACTCGCTAGGGCCTGAAAACCGAGACATAATTGAAGATAAACATTAAAAAATATTCAATTTACCCTAAGGCAACATTGAAACATTAACGAAATATTTAGAGGTCTAGGCTAGAGACGTGTTCCGGCGTCTTTAAACCTAGTAGTTGTCGTTTGCCTCTTGGATTTAGACAGCACTAGTACGGACTTGTGCTCCCCATACCGTCACGTATATAAAGGGAGACCCCACTAGGTTTCTATCCTTTATCCATAGGAAGCCGAGTCTGCCACTCTATACCCGTGATACACCAGACACAACATTCAGGGAGATTGCCTGCACATACATTCAGTCCTTGGTTGATTTCTCTTTCATTTTTGAAACCAAGGTGTATATTGAAGTTCACGGTTATTTGGTACACCATTTGCCTAGTATTCTTGAGCAGTAATTTTGATCTTATCTGACTCCTTAAATTTGAAAAGATCACCAAGCGCTTTTCCTTTCATGCTTGTGTCAAAACTGAAAGAGATAGAGTCATCTTTCATCCGTTTCTCAACACTTAAAACATGAAACGGTGAAGTTTCTAAGTTTCAATGTCGTAAAATAAATCACCCGCGATCACATGCCCTTTTAGAGTTTTCTTGTTGGCCGTTTGATTGTGTGCCTTGGTTTTTAGCCTGTGTGCGGTTTTGAGTTGTTGATGGCAACTTTTCCAGAGTTCACCAACCAAGGAATCCCCTCCGATGAGAATCCTGGTCATTTTCCTCCTTTTGGAAATGTTGGTGCTCCTTATATGGCAACGTTGTCCCTTCCTGGGTTAACTGTTGGGTTGCCTGTTTGGTTGTTCTCAACCTCTGTGGTCCCGAATGTCCTAGCTACTATTCAATCAGTTCCTCCACCTGAACAACGTCATGTTGATTCGAAGGTGGACCTCTCCCCTTCTTCGCCTGTTTCTGCGTCCTCCTCTTCTACTTCGGCTGGTGAAAGTCCAGATTTGAGTAACCAGGTGGCTAAGAAGAAGAAGAAGAAGACAAAGAAGAAGAAGTCAGATAAGAGAGAGGCTAAGGCTGCAGCTATTACTTCTGAAACATCTCCTCTTGATAAACCTTCCAACCCTCCGCGGAAAGTCAAGTTCCCTTGCATGTTGTGCACGGGAGACCATATTCTTTGAGACTGCCCTGGCATTCCCAAGGTGCTCAAGGTATGGTCCAATGGTCACCCGCCGTTGCCTTTGGCTTCTGGGAGTCAGGTTGGGGGCACATCTTCGGCTGCTGGTAAAGCTCCTAAGAAGCAGGGTAAGATTTCCAATCCCTGTAAGTTGTGTGAAGGGCACCATGCCATTCACCTTTGTCCATATATGTATGAAGCCAAGAGAGTTTTGGACAACCTGACTGTTTCTGCATCGTGCCTTCCAGCTGGCTACAAACAACTTTCTTTGAGTCCTCTACCATCTGATCCTATGATTGGTCAAGAATCATCCTTGGTCGATCCCGCTCCCTCAGAAATTCAAATTCAGGAATCCGTTCCCGACCAACCATTGCTCATGGGATCGGTTGAACTGGCCTTGTCTGCGGTGCACCAGGTATTTTCTGTCGAGAGTGGATCTCACATCCCTCAGGTTTTTCTTGTTTCTTTAGATTCCTCAAACTTGGAGAAAGATTCTCCTGTCCCCATACCTCAAGAAGCTTCTCCTCCGCCTCCCGTAATAGAGGTCCCGGAGGATACTCCTCCCACCTTCGAGATGGAGGTTGTGGAGGATGCTCCTTCTTCTTCCGTAACACCAGGGGAAGACCATCTCGGTTCGATGGTAGCCCCTCCGAGTAGTTTGGTCACTTCTTTTGATTGGAATTGATTTACAGGATACCGCCTTCCGTCTTATGTGCCTTTTGAGATCATAGTACAGGCTTTTGGTCTGGTCGTACCCAGCACCATTATAGATGAAGGCATGTCTGTTAGTGTTATATCCTCAACTACTTGGCAAGCTTTTGGCTCACCGCCGCTTGCACCTGTTACGCAGAATCTGTTGACATTTAACAGAGGAACTAGTCAGCCATTAGGGATCCTTCCAAGGTTAGCTGTTACTTTAGGAGGTAAAACTGTCCATATGGACGTGATGGTTGTTCTAGGCTTGCTCTTGGGGCGCGATTACCCCTATGCCATGGGAGCACTTGTCTCCTCTCTTTTTCGTGTGGTCTGTTTTCCAAATGAAGGACGGATCATGACCATTGATCAGCTTTCGTTCTTTGGTCCCGATGTGGCAACTGGCCCGCCATCATCCCTTCTTGGTTTTTATCCACCCGTTGTATCTGCCCCACCACAGGTCAACTATGTGGCTACCTACCCCATGCCCTTACCCAGTGATAGTGCCATTGTCCATCAGGTGCTGGGGGCATTGGGTCCTGACTTCCAGGATTTTTTCCTTCCATCGGGAGTGTAACTCTTGGAAGCGATGAATTCTTTTTCGTTATGATGAGGTCGTCGGAGTAGAGTTCCTTGCCTTGTGTCAAGCTCCTTAAAAAATGAAACAAGGTCATTGGAGCAGAGTTCATTTCCTTGTGTCAAGCTCCTTAAAAAATGAATCAAGGTCGTCGGAGCAGAGTTCCTTGTCTTGTGTCAAGCTCCTTAAAAAATGAAATAAGGTTTTCAGAGTAGAGTTCCTTGTCTTGTGCCAAGCTCCTTAAACCATGAAACAACGTGTCCCGAGGATAGTTCTTTTAATGTGTCAACCTCGCTAAAACAATGAAACACGTTCCCGTTCAATTTGAGTCTTTGATAAGATCTCGTAAAATCCCAGTCGAGTCTTTCTCTTGATCTCATAACTTGAACCTTCACTCCATCTGCCTTTCATATGGACTAAAGCTTGGGGGGCATGTGCCTCGAATTGAGTCACCATGCTGGGGGCATGCTTACTTTTTCAAGCATAGTTTGTTTCCGTTTCAAGCTTGTGTAAAAATGAATGTATCGCTAATAGTTTATCTTTGTTCTCTGCTTGTGTAAAAATGAAACCAACTTCAAGCAGAGTTTCCCGATTTCAAGCTTGTGTAAAAATGTGTCCATTCCCTTATTTTATCTCTTGTAGGATCGGGCGATTTTATCACTGCTTTTGCCTCGATGATTTTGGTTTTCTCTCATCTATCACACACAGACTGCCGATCATATGCCTTCACTTGGTTTTTCTACCTGTTCCTAAGGAACCACTACGATGAGTGGTCTTGTTAGCCAGCCTCTTGACCTTTATTTGTTCTGAGAAGTTCCACCATTACTGGAACTAGTGGCTACCCTTTATACCACTCGTTCCTCCAAGAGGAGTCATCTTTCAGCTCTTTTCTGACTCTTAAAAATTGAAAAGATTGCTGAGAATCTTGTCGTTTTGAACTTGTTAAATGGTTGTGAAACGACATCTACCTAGTATACGTTTACCCCTTTTTTCGGTCTGGGATAGATTATTTACGAAAAAGGAATACCCTAGCCTATCGCGTCTAGGAGGCTTTCTCAGACATTGTTTTCTACCTTTTCGAATCTAAGGAACTATTTACGAAAAGGGACTGTTGGAGTTTACTTTTCTGTTGTCTTTTCAAACTCTCTAAACATGAAAAGACACTGAGTTCTTCCTTTTTCATACTCGTTAAACCCCGATGACATCAGATTTAGTCGTAATGACGATATTCAAGTTCCTCCTTCCTAGGGCTCGTTAAATGTACTAGGATGGATTCGTCCGAAGGACGAAATTATATGAAAAGAATATGGTATCCTCTTCAAGCTTGTGTAAAAATAAAGAGGTACTCACTAGAAATGGTGGGGAAAAATGGAGCCAAAATCGTTGTCGTGTCAGCAGTATGTCGCTCTTGAACATGGCACTTGTCCGCATTCGTGTCAGGTTGGGGACATCTCATCTCGTTTTCTGATTGCCTCCATGGGTTTGGGTAATCCCTTTTGACCTCTCATCTTCTCTTTTCCTCGTCATCATGACCCCTAATCTGTTGATGTCAAATACTGCCAAATCCACTGTCGTGCCACCGATATGTTCAAGAGAAGTTGACCTCTGCAAAAGTCTCAACCTTTCTCTGACTCATCTGATCCTGATTCACAAAGACATTATGTTCCTTTTTCTCGTGTCGATGATGTGGGAAACACTATGGCCAACCTTCGATCAAGGTCACTTCCTGTCGACTTCAGCTCATTATCCAGGAAGCTGATCTAGAGACTCCCTTCTGGTACCTTGGAGCCTGCATGCCTTAATGGCAGGTTCTTCGCGTTCAACGTGAGGTTTTCATCATTGGCCTCCGATCTAGTGATTCTACAGGTGTTCGATGCTAGCTCACTGATTCAAATGTTGTAGACTGTACCTATAGTACCTTGAGGGCCATTTTCATTATTGGTGGTACCTATTGCGTTTGTTAATAGCTTTCATCATTGGTTGGTAATCAGGCGATGTTCTCGTGTGTTCGACTTCAGCTCACTTATTCGCATTCTTGAACTTGTACTTTGTTCGGGTCAAGATGGAGCACAAGAGGTGATCCCTACTAGCCCAGATTGGGTCTAGCAACAATCGTATCATGCTATCAATTTGGAGCCTGCATGCCTTAATGGCAGGTTCTTCACGTTTGACGTGAGGTTTTCATCATTGGCCTTCGATCGAGTGATTCTATGGGTGTTCGACGTCAGCTCACTGATTCACATGTCGTAGAATGTACCTATAGTACCTTGAGGGCCATTTTTATTATTGGTGGTACCTCTTGCGTCTGTTAACAACTTTCATCATTGGCTGGTAATCAGGCGATGTTCTCGCGTGTTCAACTTCAGCTCACTTATTCGCATGCTTAAACTTGTACTTTGTTCGGGTCGAGATGGAGCACAAGACCCTGGATTTTGTCTGTTGGAATCCAGGCTGCGATTTGGTGGATTATTATGATTAGCTACATGAATCATTCACTAGATGGTTGCGACCATACCTGAGTCTATTTATCGATCCCCACTGGATGGTTACGTCCATACTTTGGATTTGGATTATTGTATACTCTGTTATGGATGGCTGCAACCATACCACATTTATCATGTATTTGAGATATCAGTTGTACTTCTCTATGCAGGATTTCTAACGGCAATGTTTTCAGTTGGACATGTTCTCGTAAAGCATTTCACCCCTCTCTCTCTTTCGAGCCTCATGCTTTAGGGGGCATCTATTACACAACAATTTGTCACCATCCCTGCAATTCCCCGTCCCACACATTGGAGGGCTTATTTCGTGACCTGTGAGCAGTGACATGATCTGAAAGCACTTTCATGGAATTCCCCTAGACATGGACTTTCATTCCCCTGAAGACATCTCCTTATGGAAAACCCTAAAAATAGCCTTTTCATCCTTGGCGCGACTAGCCAGTGTTATACTCGTGCCAATGGGAGAAATATTCCAAAGAGGGCGCACCAATTGGCGCTCTGTCTCAGAGTCCCACTCACGCCAGGCTTAATAAAGGGTGTTTTAAAAAAATAAATGGCGGAAGATTGACTCCAACCAACTCATGAACTGGTCTCTAAATTTGGTTGGGACGTTTGGCTTCGGATTTCCATGTAGAGGAAGTAGTTTGCCACCTCTCATGGAAGCTTCCTTGAGGATAGGGCCAATCCCATGATTGTAGGGATCCCAAATCCTCTTCCACCATCTATATAAGCTTGCCATTTCCCTTTTGCAAGCTAATCTCCAAGGGCCTTGATAGTCTCCAAGAGTCTCCAAGAGTCTCCAAGAATCTCCAAGAGCCTTCATAGCCTAAAGAATGCTGCAAGAGCTTTGATAGTACTCATAGTGCCAAATCCATAGCAAGGAGATTGACGATCGAAGAGAGAGGCTTGTCCCCATTCCCGACAAGATTTACTGAGACGTATTCCGCCAACGACCTACCGAAGGAAGGTTCAGCGTCAGAGCCTGGTTGTATTTTCCTTTGTATGAATTAATGATAAGCGACTTTGGTTATGGTTCCACTCGTATTGTTCATTATGATCATGAGTTGTGTCTTATCTGACTGATACATAATTGCATATATCGGGTTTTACGCTTGTGTTTGTCGTGTTTCTTGTGTGTGCAGGTGTTCGATCGCGGTGAGCGAGAGGATTGTGATCTACTGGTGAAAGGAAACGAGAGCGCCATCTTCTCTATGAACAACAGCATTGGACTTGAGGTAGGCCTTCTTCGCAAGTTGGTTTATTGTAATTAGGAACCTGTGCCTTAGCATGATACGATTGTTGCTAGACCTGATCTAGGCTAGTAGGGATTGCCTCTGTCCGCAGAGGGGATTTACCTCTACAACACCTATCTTTTGTTAGTATTCCAAATTTTCCATTAGCTAATTGGAATATCAGAGTTCTAACTTTTCTTATTTAGTTAAGTAAATAAAAGGGTGGAGGGACCCATAATCCCAGTAGATGAATAAAATCCAATTCTATAGTGTGAATGTGGGTTAATTGAGTAGTGGAGTAGTATTGTGGAGTAGTTGAGCAACACAATAATGAAGGAAGAGTGGAGATCATAGAGAAATAATGAGGAAGATGATGGATACAGTGGAGGAATAAATGTAAGATCATGGAGAAATAATGATGAAGTGAAGGAGGAACTGGTGCTTTAAATGCACACATGATGGAGGAAGCAGAGAGTAACTGCAGCAATGATAGAGATCATGGAGGACAACAAAGTATTTATGGAGGCTAATGGCCACATGTGCAACGCAGTTATGAGGTGGGCCAAGGCTAGGGAAGACCCACAACCATAAAAGGAAGATGAGGGAAACAGAGGAGAGAGCCTGGATTTTTATTGTTGAGTGTTGTAAGACATTTCTTTGCATGCTTAAGTTGTTTAGCTAAGTCTGCTATTATGTTTAGAGCCAGGTGCTATCGAGTGGGAATCCCACCCTTATCCATGAGGGACTTCGAGTGCCTACTCTGGGAAGGTTTTCCTAGGAAGAATTCATCATCCAGAAATCAGTGCCACATTCAGCCACTCTCATTTGCACTTCCATCTACAGGAATTACACATTCATGAACTTGGATTTGAGAGTTGGAAGGTTCTTCTCAGTACTTTAGCTAAGAAACTTGTTGAGCCCCAAAGATGTTCTTCTCACTCACCACATTCCACTTCATTTTCTTTGTCCCTCATCAATTACAGGCATAAATGATCAGTAGGATTATTTAAAATTTCTTTAAGAATTTATATAATGGCTAACTTGCTATGTTTTCATGATTTTGTTGGTGTAGTAATTTTGACTAAGACTCGGCTACAGAATACAGGGATTCCATAGCCAGTCGTCTGTTCTGTAGCCATCCTCATGTTTATGTAGGTTCCAGGTGTCACTGCAAAGGAAAAGGCATATGGGTGAAATCCACAACACCTCCCCATCATCTCTCGTTCCCCACGAAGTTTGGGTTAAAGTATCAAATCGGTTATGCACGTAGAAGAGAAGCAGTTTCCTATCAAAACACAGACTCTACAGATGTCCACAGTTAAGCACAAGACTGTTAATAAGAGTTTTAATTTGATTAGAAGTGGAGAGACACTTATGCCCATTTTTCTCAAAGAGTAGTTATGTAACTTCATTATAAGTATGACTCGGGAGACCGATAAACTGTTGGCTAAATTTTGTTTTTGGTTGCTAAATCTTAGAAGTCTGAAACACTCTGTTTTGAAGTTATTTCTCCTTTAATGAAAGAGACATCATTTTATTACACGAGATGAGTCAATCTTGAGTAGATCCATTTGTTGATCCAGTGGTAGAGGGCCCCTACTGCCCGTGAAGCGTTATGCATTTGGTTTAGATAAGTAGCTGTAGCTTTGTTTCACTCTAAATTTAAATAGTTTTCTGAACTTTTCTTACATTGGATACTACAGTTTAGCTTTGTTCTCATGAAGTATTCCAAAATATCACTAATCTGGAATGAGGCATAATTGTAGCAATTTAGAACTTTACGTTTTTGTGTTCAATTACAATTAGTTGTTACAGCTAGTCCTATTCTCATTAATCTCTTCCAAAATATCACTAACTCTAGATAAGACTTAATTGTGGTGTTTTAGTTTACCTGTGTATTGTTATGTTTCTATACCCATTTGCACTGAATGATACAGCTAGACTTGTTTGTACAAAGTATTCCAAAATATCACTCATCTTGAACAAGACAGGGCTGTAGTATTTCATAGAATTAGTTTCATTTTGGTTCAGTTGAAATACTCTGGAGGTAGATGTCACTCTAGTTTAATTCTATCACTATATTTCAAGCTTGATAATGGTACTTTAGTTTAACTTAGTTCACTATATTAGTATCATTCTAGTTCAGTTCCAATTCATTTCAAGTTAGATAATAGCACTCTAGTTTAGTCTTAGTTCACTGTATTAGCATTCTAGTTTAGTTGTTATCCATTGCATTTTAAATTGTATTAGTTGTTAAATTTAGATACCACGGTCTTCATTATCTACAAAACTTATTTTTTTCTAACTTCATATTAATACATCATCATCTGGACAGAAGCTAGTAATATCAGTTTCAGGCCTTGAGTATTTTGCAACCTTTTTACAATTTCACAAACAAGCCTTTTCTCAAAGACTATTCTAAAAAGAAATCTATAACTTTTGAATGAGGCCTAGTGGTGCTAAAATGAGTTGCAGAATAGAATTAGAAGTTAGTTTAGAGTAGAAATCTTATTGTGCTACAAATGTTCTTTTCCAATTATGTTCCAATAAACCTTCAACCATGGATGAGATGTTGTAACATTGTAAGTTGATTGTTGACTTAGGAAAACCTCAATTGCACTAAAAACTTATCCTTTTCTCAAGCTATTCCAACATATCTCTAAATGAATGAATTGGATGAGTTCATGATATGGGTTACTGAGTTCATGTTGTGATTTGTTCCCTTACTAGGAGTCATTATCAAGCTTTGAATTTTCTATTCTTTAGTACCATGCACAATTTAGAATAGGTTTTGTTCTATTTTTAGTGTGTCCAACCACTGTCCTTAATCAACATTTAGTGCTTTCCTTCTTGACATAAAACTATAAAACCAAAAACATCATAAAAAAACTAAACACAACGTAGTGAGAAACAAATACCTAGGCACATACAATGCACAACACTTCAGCAGTTTACTAGCCCTAGTTGACAATTAATGACCTCAATTTAGGAACACTAAGTTGAGCACAACATTTTGGCGCCATTGCCGGGGAAGTGTAACTAGGTAGCCTTGTTTCTTATCACCCAAAAACAATGATATGCGTAGAGAAAGAGACTCAAGGGGGAGATTCATAAGAAGCAGAAGCTTGATTCCTAGAACACCACTTGTTTCACCAAGACCTAGAGCCAGCACACCTCCAACTCAAACCCACATTCCATCCTTTACTGATCCTAGACTTCCATAGAACTTAATATCAGATATTCCATTAGAAAAACCTTCCACTTCATCCACTGAACCTGTCTTAGAAGAAGATTTAAGAACCCCTGCTAGGGACATAAACTTTTCAACTTCTACAGAAGAATCAACTATGGCAGAAGAAGGGAGAGGAGGAGTTTTTAATGGAGAACACACACTATTTGGAGGGGGTAGAGGTAGAGGTAGAGGAGAAGGAGGTAGAGGTGTAGAAGGAGAAGGAGGCAGAGGAAGAGGTAGAAGAGAGTTGGGAAGCTCTTTTGGGTTTCCTATAGTAGATGAAGAAACCAATACAACTATGAAAAAAATTTCACCCTTTGTCCTTCCAAGCTTTTATGGACTGAAAAATGAAGATCCTGAAACCTTCCTATTTGAATTTGAAGTCCTGTGTAGAACCTATGACTACTTACAAGATGCTCAAAAACTTAAACTATTTCCTTCAACATTGAAAGGAGCAGCATTGAAGTGGTTTATGAGTTTGATTAACAGTTCTATTAGGACATGGGAAGACATGAAACAGGCATTTCTAGAGAGGTTTTTGGATTACTGTATGCCATTCAACCATAAGGAGGAAGTGTTTAAAATGCTACAGAAAGAGGATGAAAATCTAGAAGATTTGTTGGAGAGATTTAACTACAACATCAAAAGAGCAAAAATGGAAAACCTAGACCAAGACACTTTGAAAGCTCTCTTGTTGAAGACAATTAGGGATGCATGGTTAGATATCATTAACATGATGGGAAAAGGGGATATATCTCAGCTCACATTACCTGAAATAGCTGAATTATGTATCAAACTTTCAAGAGGGAAATCTAAAACTGTAAAAGGACCAAGGGACCCTGCTCTTGCAAGGGCAAGTAAGTCTGCTTCTGGGATAGTAAGTAGGGAAGAAATAGGACATACACTTGATGAGTTCAAATCTGATATCTTGGGGAGTCTTAGTGAACAAATAGACACCCTTAAGTTACAAAACAAGCAAAAAGCTGAATCTGATGCCTTAGCAATATTTTGTCCCAAATGTAGAAAGAAACATGCCTTGAGAGAGTGCCCTTTGGATGCCAAAGTTGTGGAGACTTGTGTAATTTGTTCAGAAAAACATGAGACCAAGAGTTGTCCTTCACTTCCTAGTCTTAAAGTTGTCTTTCAAGAAGATACTCCTACAAGTTCCACAGAATCTCTCAATTTTGTCTCTAGAAGGCCTTGGCAAGGACCTCAAACACAAGGACTTCATGATCAAATGTATAATAAACCCCCACCAAATTGGAATCATTGGTAGCAACCTTGGCCCCAATTTAAAAATCAATCACAAACTTGGGTGCAAGGAGCACAAAATCCCTATGGAAGATACTCTCAGTATTACCAATATCCACCATCCTATCACAGGGGTGTCACTCAATTAACCTATGGCATAGCACGTGCGTTCGTGGAATACTAAACAATACCCTTAATTTGACTACATATTGGAAAATACCTCTAAAAATCAATTTATTTAACCCCCTACCAATACTAACCCATTGCATTTTCCCAATTTAAAAAACCCATGCTTTCACTATATATTGTAGGTATCTGTTTTTTCATTAACATTTTTTACACCCCTTTATATTTATATCCTTAACATAATGACATGATGCCTCTCTTATGACCTCACATGAATTCTACAATTCACATTTCTTCTTGTGATATATATAAGAGATGCATATTAGTATTCCCACAATGTGATTACTCAATCCACACTCAAGCACATCTTACTATGATTTGTGGCATTTAATGGTCTAAGGCATACAAAGATCAACCATTTTTTAGGAAGATTGACTATGTGCATGTGTATAAAATAACATATAAATTGATCTATATGATGATGAAAAATCAATTGATCAATCTTTATGAATATGTTTACACCAAATAAGGTGTTCAATCACAAGTCTAGACCCTCTTCCCTTTGAAAGCTTCTTGTTCAAAAATCCAACTACAACCTCATGTACTCAAACTAGTGTCTTATCAAGGTGGAACAACAAAAGTTACAATTTCGAAGAGTTATATAGAGAAGAAAAGGCAAGGTGAGGATGAGTTATGAGACCCTCCCTTTTCTTTAATGAAAAAAAACATTGTTCTCTGTTGTTTTTAATTTAAGTGTTTTAATGAGAGCCCCATGGTATATTTTATTAAGACAATAATACTTTGTACCTAGTAGTACAAGAATACTACAAGTACATGAATACAACACCACATATTGGTGTGTATTGTGACCATCCGAGTATGATAAGGCCCTCCTTAAAAGGAAATTTAGTGTGGATTTCCCATAAAAAGTGTTTTTTTCTTTTAGAAAGAATGCATAAAAATAAAAGGAGAAGGTGGGTTGAAGATCTAAAACTCTAGCCTATCATTTTCTAGGTGCAAGGAAAAAGTGTATAAATCATACTTGGGGGCTCTTCATCTGATGTGGGGTGTATGATATGTTAATAACCCTTGGTTGTGCCATGATGGATATTCACACTCAAGATAGCTTTCTTATGGGAATTTCTAGACCTTGTCTTGATGCTTATGTGGTACACTTCCTTAGATCATTGGAGATGTTGACTGCACAAATATTTTAATGGAATGTTTTGACACCTAAAATGAGCCTTGAGTGCATGTTTCATAGAAAAAATATCACCTCTTGAAATCCTCTCACTTTTGGTTTTTTGTTCCCAAAAAAAAAGGGGTATCTGTATCACCTGCCTATGATCTACAAATAAATCACTGAGAATGAACTATGCCAACAAGTAAAATAAACAAGGAAAATAGTAATAATATTTGGGAAGGATCCAACAATAGGTGTTTCCATTGGGTCTTGAAGTCAAATAAGAGATAGAGAATTCCAGTGAGGCATATATGTTAGATGAATCTCACTACGTAACACTATTTTGAACCCTACAACATATGCCTAGACACAACCCTACTCTTATTGTTTAAACCTAATCAGAGGAAAGTTCTTACCTTACCAATCTTTGTGGTCAAGGACCACTAGGAAAATTCATAATAATCTTAGTGAAACCAGGGGACAAAGGCCCACACCATGTCACAAAATCAACTTGACTAGGCTGAAAAATAGAGATGTAAGCATTCACCAACAATGGAAAATACATGAGGAAGACGACCAAGTGCCCAAGCTTTACTCATTCTAGATTTTCAAGCATTTACAAGTCTTTTCGATTCTAAATCTACAATGACAGACATCAAAACTCCTAGAATTCATCCTCGTTGCAATGATTTTTTCTTATTTTAAAAATCTATTCCTCCTTGAAACCTGCACATTAAGTCCCAAAATTCCTGTGCATGCAGCCAAGAATAGAATTAGGGAGGTGTACCTTTCAGTTCAGTATGCATGCATCTGAGAATGCATACCATCCATCTTAGTGATATTCCTCTCTCCTTGTGTGCACCAATATGTTAATCCATCAAATTTAAAAATGTAGCCTGTTGCAACAGTCCAAAAATATCCATTGAAATGAATATCACAGGTGAAAAATCATGCCATATGACATGTAGCAAGCATATTTTAGAGTTTTTCAGTAGATATTTTGACTCTATTAGTGACCCTAACTCTATTAGAGACCCTACAACTCAATTTTTGGCCCAGATAACTACAATTAAGGGAGAGGTAGTTTTCTATCGGTTGTGCATGCACTTAGAACCACACTTAGAGCACATGACTTCTCTATGAAAAGGTTATTTAATTATACTCAAGTCAAGCAAAAATCAAGTAAATTCAAATTGGCTTTCTAGTCACTTAGTATTTTTTAATGTTAATTTATTCTATTGTCTCCCTTTATACTTGCAGTAATTAGTGTAGCATTTTATCATAACTAGATCCTATACTTGTGCTTAAAATATAACACTAGCCAATGCCATTTTATTGGGGCAACATGTTCTTTCTAATAATCTTTGGAAGAGAAATAATATGAAAAAACTAAAAGAATAACATATAGAGAATCATTTTCATGTAACAAGTTGCAAGGGGGGCTACAACTTATTTCTTTCCTCGATCAATGATACATTTTCATTCTTTTTGAGCTCTTCATGGTAAGTGAACAAAGGCTTTGACACACTTCTATTACTTAAAATGTATAGATGGAAAAAAAGAGAAACATATTAACGATGTTGGATGGTGTATAATGACTTTAATATGGAGTTGTTGCTACAATAACCCATTGCTACAAACAAAAAAATGCTCATGACAAGAGATCAAATGCTAATTCACATAAATAGTTTGGACGTGACAACACCTGACAGATTCCAGCATTAGAATACCTACATCTTGTTTGAAATTTCATATGATGCTCTTCAAAATAATTTACTTTCTTATAACAGCAGAAAGGAAAACTATTGTTTGGACGTTTCCTAAGTTCAACAAATCTTTGACATGATTAAGGAGCTATAGAGAATTGTGTACTTGTGAAAGTTTTGAAGCTGCAGCAAGGCCACTCAATATGGCACCTTCAACATTTGGAGCAACACAAAAATCACCACAAACAACAAATCGCTTGTTATCTAACCACAAACATTTGTCATCTTTATATTTGAATGTTTGTTGTTATTATTTTCCATACCTGATCAAAATAAATAGCAAATCAGTTAATGATTGATTTCTTTGAAGTTGATAGCTTATGGCTGAAATATTGAGTCAAATATATCGCCATTGTATCCTACATCTATGGAAAAGCATCGTAGAAATGTTTGTTCACAATGACTAGATGTGAAATTTATAGGTTGACATTTAAACTAGTTATCAAATGAGCGAGGATGGAGGTTTGCAGTCCATGCAGCCTGGTCTACATCTATGAGCTTGCCCTCATAAATGAAAGGAAAACGCTATTGTTTGGACGTGTCCTAAGTTGACAAATCTTTAGCGTGATTAAGGAGCTATAGAGAATTGTGTACTTGTAGTTTTGAGGGAAATATGACAAGGCCACCTCAATATAAGCACCTTCAACATTTGAACAACACAAAATCTGAACAAACAACAAATGCGCTTGACTCTCTTAGTCACACTACGCTCATCACTGAGTTTGAGAATGTTGTTGGTAATGCACTACCCCTGCAATCAAAATATGAAATCAGATTAGGCAGATTAATTTATTTGAAGTTGATAAGCTTATGGCTGAAATATTGAGTCAAATATATCCTTATTATCCTACATCTATGAAGCATCCTTAAATGTTTGTTCACGATGACTAGGATAAACAGAAATTTATAGGTTGACATTTAAACTAGTTATCAAATAGACGAGGATGGAGGTTGCAATCATGTAACCCAAAGTCTCACCATCTATGAGCTTTCATAAAAAATGGAGAAGGCATATGTGGAACTATTTTATGGAATTCACTGAATAAGTCTCTTCTCACCAAATTCAATACATCATCTGAAGGCTTCTTTAAGCCTGTTTGACTTATGATATGGTTGGCATATTCAGCTGTAGAATGTAGAACTCAGCACTCGATGTAGAAAGAAACTTAAATTGTGTCAGCCCGCCAATCAGAAGCACACAGTGTTGGCAAATACGTAGAGCTCATAAAGTTTTAAGGAGCATATTCCATAGGACAATGTATGTAGTTAAACAGGAACTAGGCAGTTGACAAAGTATATAGGTTTCGTGTTCAATGGAGTGCTCCCATGTATAGTGATTACTGATGTGTTGTGCACGTTAACTCACCACATGGCATGAAATTGCTTTAATTCTAGTTTCCTTTCAAGTCATCCTATCTATAATTTTAACTCATTCTGTAGCAACTGGAGAACATCATTCTCTAACCATAAAATCTGAAAGGTTAAATATCTCAAGTTCAAATCAAGTTGCAATGACATTATGTATATTTTTCGTAAGAAATATGATCTATATGTGACATTATGCATATATTTCATAAGAAATGTGATCCTTTGAATGGGAAAGATGGATGGTTAATGATGTTTTCATTGCTGGTGTTTAACATTTCCATAAGAAATGTGATCCCATGAATGGAAAAGATAGCTGGTTAAGGATGCTTGCATTGCTGGTGTATAACATTTTCATCAGAAGTCAAATTGTTAATGTATTAGATGTAAATTATGTGGCATATTCTCTTCCAATGAGGGGATTTGGTTGATATTTTAGTCATATCCAATATATGGATGCCAGAAACCAATTTTTGTACAAATTAACGAACTCTATCACTGTCACAACCGAGTATACCAAAATCAGATTGCCACAAGCAAATAGAGTCATCACTCACAACAGATTGAGTAGTTAGAGCCTAAGGATAATGAGGTCAAGAAGGACAATTCTATGATTAAGATGTATAAGAGGGACCACCATATTGATATAATCGTTGATACATACACTTGATGACTAGAGGGAAATTCATAACCCAGGTTTTAGATTACACAGAATCTACACTCAACGAGGTTTTAACCTAGACTATTTTTTCTGGTTGTAGCACAGAGTTGAGTCAAGATGTGGTTCTAGCACTTTTTTCATCATCCCATGAATGCTGCAAGGCCATTGGTAACATGTATCCTTATTTGGGAGACAATGACCCAAGTATGTTACTAGCCCCTAGATTTTCAAATAGGAGACCTCGGTAAAATGTATATGTCACATTTTTTCAAACAATATCCATGACACTGAAATAAGAATCGCTCATTTTGTAGATCTCAAATCAAGTGGCAATCAAGCAGAAGAGTAGGGCTGAAGAATAATGGTCAAATAGGAGTATAGTGGCCAAATTCCACACCCCTATCTTGAACCAAAGGTTGTAATGAATACTCACCTCTGTAGGTGACCTTGCTTGAAATAAGTGAATGGTGTTGAGATTGAAATCCATGCCACTGAATACAATACACAGATCACATTGTAAATAAATGTAGAAAATTGATGCTTTCAACAAGTCATGAATTATAAAACCGAGGCATGGTATTAAACAATTTAACATATCATCTATGAAGTCTTTCTGCGTGCAATCTTGGACTGTAGAAAATTACAAATTGTTGAGGGGTTTACCCACTTTTACCTTGCATTAGTGACCACTAACATATAATGAAATGACTAAAAAACATGTTATTTTTGAGACGATTTTCATTTTCAATGAAGAAAACAATCGATGTAAATCAATATTTCATTGAACAGAAAAACTTCAGCAGTAGGGGAGATTAGAAGATTATAAATCCTAAGAATGTATTTGCTACCATACCTCTGCGATACAACTAACTTCCACACATATGGAATAAAAAACTCTTCTGGGTGAAGTTCCTGCTCATAGGTAAATTTTAGCTGGGTGAACATCTAAAAAACACACAAACCATCTATAATTAAGACAAATCAAACCACTAACAAAAAATATAGCGAATAATAAAAGCAAATTCAAATACTGAAACATGACTCGTTCAAAACAAAGTTTTTTTCATATTACTATCGTCATTTTCTACCATGTCATAGCCAATTTTGTACCTTCATCCCTTCACCCCACCATGACCAGCTATTAGCAACTATGACCTGAAGAACCTTTTCTACTGACCATTCCCCATCTGTATGTTGAGCATCAATTATGACTATTGAAAAAATCCAGAATAAATATGCTTACCAATTCCACACCCCTATCTTGAAAGGATCGGACTTCCTGTAGGAAGTATAAGAAGCCAAATTTTCTATTCTCCATTGGGCAAGCCTGGCTGTAGTGTCAACTCTGTAGCCAACCTCACCCATCCGTGTAAGAGCCAGCGCTGCAGCAATCTCCGTGATGCAGTCAAAGAAAAACTCAATAAAAAGTTGTGGAAATGGTGTTCTACAATCTGAAAATCCTGGATCAGTATCAAGTTTAGGGGTTTTCCTTGCAGTGATGATGAAACCAATTCAAACCTATTGTTTCTAGCAAGGATAGTGTTATAAATTTGTTAGCTAAATGAATTACAGTAGTGATAATGGGGCAAGATAGGTAGACTTTGATAGCTTTCAAGCTTTGTCATTGCAGTGTAGGATGAGAAATAGAATTAGAATGAGCATTTAGATAATTAACTCATTATATAAGAAGAAAGTAGCACAACATAATTTCCCTTACAAAACAGAGCATAAATTGATTTATGAATTCTGTTTATAACTCTTTAGAACAATCAGTAAAAGCATAAGATATGAAATAGAACTGAGAAGACATTCGATGAAATGAAACACGAAGGAGATACAATGCTATAAAGCCATACCACATGAATCCCAAAATTCTTACTGCAACTGCCTCTGCATTATCAAAAAAAAAAATCCAAGTACAATAGCTCTCCTGTGATATATCCAATATAGGCCAAATTACAAGGGCCTATTTTTCCAAAACAATAAATGTTTTTTTGAAAAAATAAAAATAAAAATGATATCAAGGTGGCAAAAATATAAATACTTGCAAAAAGACTCTGATGGCACATTTTTTGAGCTACAAACTCTGATTTATATGTCCAATTTGAAAAATAGGAAATCCAACTACCACAAAAACATTCAAAATCAAATGCACTTCATGTGTTAGCTATTGCTCTGGTGTAAATTTGTTGACTTGAGTGAACAGAAACCATCCTGATTGAACCCCGTGCCATTAGATCCTTGATATCCTTTCTAGCAAGCGAACCATTAATCTAAAAATTCAAGGAAAACATTAACATTAGTGAGAAGAACCACATACATTTCTTCAAAAGATATTCATAAAAAAGGAACCAATTGTTCTTGCTTTTCATGATTAAATGGACCAACTTCAGAAGAACCACAGTAGAAGGCATCCAACATAAGTGTTGAGGTAAGGGATGCCCTTATATTCAAAATGTATATATGTGTTGAGGTAAGGGGTACATATAGTTATATAGGTATGTAATTATATTGTTTTTATGGAAGAAATACCAAATTAATGTTTGAATTAAACACAACTACAAAAAGATAAATGGCTAGTGAAAGAAACTTACAGCAAAAAGTAGGTAGCAAAAAAAGGTTGAGTTATCTCGAACATTCACCATTTGAAGTATTCACTATACCTAAAGCCAAAAAGTACAAAATTAACATCAGATTCATACAAACAAATCAACAAAAATATAACAAAAAACTATTTATAAATAATCCAACATATGGAAATACATAAGGAAAGTCAAAGTAGAATGTTTTGAAAATTAACCTTGTTCAAATTTTTCACAAAATCTGAAAAAACTTTGTAATCACTTTCTTCTAATTTGTATGTATCATTCTTAGCATTTTACGATAAGTTTGCGATTGCTATAACAGATTCAAGTTGTACAAAATCATGATCAGTCAAATCATATTTATACAAGTGTTGCCCCTTTATTCGACTATACCAACATAATTGAAGCTCAATGCCTTCTAATCTATCCAAAAGGTCGATGTCATTATGGTAATAAAACACCCTATTACCATCCTTCATCCTTATTCTTTGAACCCTTCCAATGTACCACATTCCACAAGAAACACCTTGTTTTGTACTTCGAGGAACACCTTTTCTTGCAGCACGTTCAGTGGGAGGAATTGAGTTGTTTTCAAACAACACCCCACAATTTGATCCAATTCCAAAGCCAATTGAAACACCCTTTTGTAGAGTATTCCCATCTCGCCTAAAGTAGACCCCACTTCTCACTTTTGTCAACCTATCTTTGGATAATGTTGGATTTCCATTCAACTGACTAACCAGACATGCTTTGAACATATCCTTACCATCAAGATTCACCACTGGTTTTATAGTTTTGCTTACATTTTCATCATTGGAATCTAAAATTTCATCCAACTCGTGTCTCCACTCACTTTCCATTATTTTCAATTCACTTTCATTGTGTACCAATGAAGATGAAGATTGAAATATAGAGTTGGAACATCTCGGTGGAGAATCATCAACTACTTCATCCACAATTTGAAATGTTGAATAATCTTTATCCTTTGTCCATGGTTTAACCCACCAAGAACATTGAGTGTAATTTTCTGGTTTCATTCCAAGAGTTGATAAAATGTCTTGTGCATCCTTCAATCCATTCTTAAGGGCTTCTACAATTTTAGCATCTGTGGATATTGAATCATATTGCGACAATATGTCAGTATTTTGTATTGTTTCTTGGTGCAATTTATTCCAAATTTTTTCTTGCTTCTTATGGGATTTATTAAAATGAAGCCCTTGGGAATTTGATTCTTCTTCAACAACTCTATTAAGGGTTCCAACAGCATGAAGCAAGTCAGTGAAATCATAAGCCCTTTCCATTCCAACCATCCCACCAACTTTGCTAAAGAAGTTCTCACATACATCTGACCCAGTCAAGTGCAAAACACATGGCAAGTTAGAGCATTGATCTCGAAACAATCTCATCAACAAAGCTGCAAAATGACAAGAAATTCTCACATCTTGATATGCCTCTCTGCTGATGAAATTTATGTTGACATTAGTATGAGATTGTTTTTGTACCCAACATAACCATAATGTGAAGAAATGATGAACTTGTGAAGCATTTCGTACTCTTTCCCAGAGGCTCAAACTATGAGACATAAAGATGTCAATGTAGTCAGCAAAAATCATTAGGTAAGTCTCTGTAGCTAGTGTCCTCTCTAACTTTCCACTTGGTGTACTTCTCAACTCTTTCAAACACCTCTGAACATGCCTTGAAGCAATCCGTTGTGCGGAACCCCAATTTTGTCGATCCATCCTCTCTATATCTTCACACTTAAGCTTGTGATCATCCACTTTAAAAGTTTGATAAACCATTCTGACATGGCTAAAACTTATGTACTCATTTCCTAAAACCAATTCTTGTCGACCGCTAAACAAAGGATTCACTATCTTTTTGCCGTTGTGGATGTAATCTTGGTCATGCAATCCTGTTACATTGCAACCATTGTACAACCTAGTTAGCCTCCACCCTTCCCAAGGAATTTGATATCAAAGACCTGATGTTGAAGAATAATCCTTCAACATAAGTTGTCTTCTTCTGCTATCCCCATCCGAGGAATGACCAACAATAGGTCCCAAATTGTTTTCTACGTGTTTCTTCCACATAAATTCTACCTTTTTCCATTGTTGATAAACAAAATTTTCATTGAATTTATTGCATGTTGGATGAACAACCACAACCAAACGAGGAAGTTTTTCATGTAAAGGGTTTGCAATAATAACACGTGCATAATGTCCAATAACATTGTTTTTAAAAGAATTTGTTATAATCTCATAGTCTGCATCTCCCTCACCAACTGTCACCAAGAAAAGTGATTGGCATTGATGTTCTTCTTTCAAACCACAAAACCCCACCAGTGTATCTCTTTTTTCTACCCACCTAACATATTTTTTCACAATTGTTTCATCTTCTGCAAGGCATACAGGAATTGGTCCATATATACCATGTTTGGCTTTATAAGAAGCATAAATTTTTCCAACTGCCTCAAAAATGTGTTCGTGCTCCCCTGGAATATATGTCAATGACTTTCTAACGTGCCTTAAAGTTGTAGATATTGAAGGACCATCCATATTCAAGCTAATAAAGTTATGTAATCTAGGACCTCCCCATAACTTGATCATCTCATAAAGGGATTTTGTGGATGTACTATACCTTCTCCCTGTTTTTTCATGAATCAAGTTATGAAATATATCCTTGAAAAATTCCCAAATTGCATCTTTACCTTGTAAATTTTCCTTGCTTATGTGCCTCACAAACATCCTTACAAAACCTAAAGACATCCTTCCTTTCTGCCGATTCAAACAATTTTTCCTTTAGAGATCTCATTCTAATATAGAGTGTAGCAACCTTTGTCCTCTCCCACCAAAGAGCTTGCATTGTTTATCTAAGGTTAGCATTTGTAACCCTTGCAACATTCTTCAATTCATTTTGAGTCAGATAGTCCCATCTTCTACCTTTTCCTGTATCTCGTTCACTTCTTTTATTGGTGCACCTTGATTCACGATATAATCGCATCCTGAAGTCATTACATTCTGGAACCAACTTAAAAAATCTACATGTTAGTGAATCAAAAGGGGTCCCTGTTTCAGAACCCCTCTGGAAATGAATATGCCTATATGTACCATCAATACGACATTCAATACCCTCATAACATAGCATGATCTTGGTATGCTTCTCTATGGCCCATAATTTTCCACCCCTTTGATCATCCATTAGGACCTTTGTTTCCAATATCTCCCCATTTCTATCAATATAGGGATACCAATACCCCCAACATTGTAGTAACAAGGGAGACAATTGAGCTATAATAAGATGACAACACAATAAAAAAATAAAAAAATAATTAGAAGTACGATAACTAAATAATATACAAATTCATATTCAAGTTTAGTCTAAACTATTAATTAACCACTAATTAACACACCTGAAGTAGTAGTTGCACTTGTAGAACCTCTATGTAATACTGATGGTGATGATGGCACTAAGAACCTAGTCAAACTTTGTTGGGAATTATCATTGGTAGGCTTCTTAGGTCTCCCAACTATGCCACTCCTCAGCCCAATCTCCTGATGTGAAGCCTCATTTGTCGTAGTAGTAGTGTGCTTCTTTGATTTCATGTGTTCATTTAGAGAACTGACAATATTACCACTTGTTGAAACTAAACTAAACCATTTATTGCATCGTGTACATTAAACTCTCACTTTTTTCATGTCCTTATAGTCTACAAGTGTTGCTTCCACCACCTTGAACAAATTAGGCTCTTGTGTCTTGTTGAAATCATCTAGAAGTTTGATTGCTTGATCAATATGAAATCGATCTCCAACCATCGTTGTTTGTTGTACTTTGTTACATGAAGGAATTTCACTACCACTTGGCATTGAAAGGCGTTGTTGATGGGACGTTGTTTTCATATGATGGTTTTTGAAGTTGCGCATTGTTCGCGCTACCAAGGATACATCACCTATTCCATAATCAATGCCACAAATTTCACAATGGATCTTTATTTTAGATTCTCCCTTTTCTGAATATACTTTGAGAGTAAGTTTCTCATTGACAAACTCTTCCATTAAACTTTTCACTTTTTTTCCCAAGATGCCAATACACAAGAATCAACAATTGTGGCTTCTTCCACTGACAAAGGCATATTTTCAACTCTTGGTTGTTTATGCATAGGTTCCTCCACATTCTCTTCAATGTTTTCAAAGATTGGTATTGCTTCCACTGCATTTGGACACCTTGTTTCCACATCAAATGTGTCTAGTTTCCTCTTGATGCCTAAAAGTGTTGTATAAAATTTCCATTTCTTCTCTTGCTTTGGATTTAGAGCTACTCCATCATGGATAAAATCAAAAGGGTATTCAACAATTCCATCATCCACAATTTCATCACGAATTTCAGCAAATGTACAACCTTCTCGACACCTGACAATGCCAATGACAAGTTTCTCTTCATCGATAGTAATTTTATAAGACAAGTCCATCTGTTTTTACACATAAATAAATAAAAAAGTAAGTAAAATTCCACAAACATATTGGTTTATTATGAAAAAAAGAGCAAGGAAGCAAGGTATGCACTTTCAATTCAAATCTTCAAAAAACATGAATAACTCTTACTATTGCAATGAAACACTTCGATTCAAAATGTACTATCGATGGATTCCTCAAATGGAACTAAAACCAGAAATAAAACATAGTACTAAAACAGATTTGAGAGTTTATTTATTGAGTCAAACATTGACAAACTTATAAGCAAGCTTAGGCCCCAAAATCTGCCTCAATTTTGGCCTTATTTACATCATTTTTTGTGTCCTAAAGAGGTCAAAACCGTGTCAAAACCAAACCATCATAGCTTTTACTGTTCGTTGGTATGAAATGGATTCTAAAGTTTTGAATTCTTCGAGACTTTGCTCATCTAGGTCTTGGCTCTTAGTTTCCCAATTCTGATTTTTATTTGATATATAAAGAAATTCTTTGTATTTTATTGATTGAGAATAAAAGAAATAGAAAGGAAAGATACAAAGATTAAGTGCTCATTTATGCATGCAGTGACCTAATGTAAATTTTTAAGTTGAATCAGATTTTACATTCCTCGATAATCCTTACTCTTGCGTACCATATTGACTTGGCACAACCACTTTGTACTGACAATGGATATACTATCTTTAGTCCTTCCAACATACTTTTGTTGTTTATTCTTGGACATTAATAAAATGTATTATCTCTCTTATCTATATCACATTTATAATAGTAAGTTTGATCGTCTGAATCAATACCTAACATAGCACAATGAAAATACCTAACATAGCACAATGCAAATGATTGCATATAAAAAGATTCATTACCTAATCCAACATGATCCAAATTATTGGATATAAGAAGGTCTATTACATGTTTATCCTTTAGTATGTTGTGTCCTCTAAGAAAATAATCAAAACTTTAATGTCAAATCTTGTGAACTTATGGCGTGCAAAATCTCACATTGAAGAGGAAAACGTATGAAATGGACATGTTATATGCACATACCTAATCATTAATGTATAGATAAGTAATTATTTCAATTTTAGAAGATAGAATCCAGTGGATTATTACATCTATACAGTTGTGGTACCACTATCTAAAGGCTGGGAATAAATGGAGTTGAAGAAACGGTTCGAGTCATATTCTCGTATAATTGCAATCTAACAGACCAAACCAACAAAACATTCTTAGTGCACACTTGTGTGATAGAAGTATTGTTTTTTAACTTATTAGCAAGCAATATATAGTTGTCACAAATACATATTGAATTTTTTGTGACACTAGTAGGCCCCATATTTATTTTGAATTGAAGATGCTCAGGGAAAACGCAAAGCAGTATGCCTTACTGTTTGAGCACTCATATTCCCATTGAAGCTTGGGAAGTCTTTAACACCACAATAACTTATACCCAAAAGTTGAGTGCTGAGAAAACACTTAGCCCGTCCTGTAGAAATCATTGTATTGGACCTACTACCATTGGAGGATATGCAAAAACAAGAAGGAACAAGAAAATATCAGAATGTTTTGAAACCAGTCCTAGGTGTTTTACACTACAATAGAATAAGGCCACCTTGAGATTTCAAAATCCAGCTCTTGCCAAAATGACAGAATTTAATAGCCTGGTTTATTTTATTTTTGTAAGTGTTTCCATCTGGTGCACATCAGGTTTTAGGATGTAAACATGGACTTGGGACCTGCTTGCAAACATATTCGCCCCTTTGAAACTCATATCATTTAGATAGGGCAGAGATAACAATGATTTCCAAAGCCACTTCTTAATATTTCAGCAAATATCACCAGTGAACAAACACCACGTTTAAAACAAGGCCCAGTTTGAAAGAGACTACTAATAAAATCAAATAATAGCAGCATACAACTTATGCACGTAAAAATCCAATCAATCAATGTACTAATCATTTCTCATTCCTTCAAATCATCTATAATATGGAACCTGATACATATAGATTGCAGACCTGCAGAGGATTCCTATGTTTGAGAAACAATGTAATGAGGCATTCAAATTATAAATAGATTTTGAACATAGCGATGTGATTCTCAAATTTGTTGATGCAATGCCTGCTTAGAAATACCCCTTTTGACCACTATGCTAATGTAGGTTTACCCAATAGAGTAACAGAAAAATAAATTGCAGAACATTGCTATAATTTTAATTTAAAGATCATACTCAATTTTAACAAGCCCTCTAATGCGCTTGGGGATAGAGCAGTATGGGAACACCAGCCAAGGGCGTTGAACCATAAAAGCATGGATTTTATAGTCAACTCTATAGTCTTGGGTCTTAAGCACTCAATTTTTGTGTCAATGCATATCATGGAAGGGAAATCGATAAGAAAAGGCCTGCGTGCCTATCCTCAACAGTCTTTGTCATGTCAGATGCTCTTGTAACACAAAATATTAGCAATCTGAAGACTATAAATTTGTTCTACTAGTCTGGTTTCCCATCAGGAAAATCAATCAGGCAGCCCAGTAACACAATGATATATCAGATGTAACTTTTTGATAGCGTGATGAAAAGGCCAACCTACAACCTACACATACATTGTAAGATAACAAATTATATATATAGATAGATATATTAACAGTAGTTGTTTATTTAAAAATTATATGTAAAAAAAAACCTCTAACTCAACAAAGTATACTACAATTCAGAAAATTCCTCAAACAAGATCTCCTTTTAACAGCGATGTTAATGTAATTCTACCCAATAGAGAAATAGATAAATACATTGCTGAACACTGATATAATTTTAATTTAAATATCATACTCATTTTTGACAAGCCATCTAACTCAACAAAGTAATCTACGATTCAGAAAACTTCTGAACCACAGTTCAATACCCCATCAAGATCAGTTGCTTCAACCTTCCAGTGGACACAAAAAGAAAATCCCACAGTGAAATATCAATGGGTTGAAAGTGACCTCAGACACAATTAAATAAACAGACAAATTATACAAAATAGAACCAACTCCAAAAGTTGAGGTCAAGGTTATTTTACAGTCCAGGACAGCTGCACTGCATGGTACTTGCCTTCAATTCTGGCATTTGCTTCCCAAGGGATTTTTCAGTTTGTGTAGACACTTTGCCCTGTCAGTGGGTTCTCGATATCCCAACCCACCTAGAACATTTGAGCTACAACACTTCTCAATAAAACTCTAACAAAAAGTTAGAACCCCAACTTACAAACCAATATTACAAGGGTATCATCCTTATCTCATCTTTTATTCATAGATAATGTACTCTTGTTAAGTAATGGATCTCTAAGAGAAGCAACAAAAACTACATGAAATTCTAGAGATATAAAGTGTTGTTATGATTGTGGAGGTTAAAGTTCATGAAATTGCAATATGCTTGGAAACTAAACTAGAAAGTTAGTTACAATTTTTTCCCTCATATTGAATTCGAGGAAGCATTCAAATGCCTTGGAATCTTTCTAAATCCAAATGGATATGGGAAGAGGGATTGG
Source organism: Pinus albicaulis (assembly GCA_034641835.2). Lineage (NCBI taxonomy): Eukaryota > Viridiplantae > Streptophyta > Pinopsida > Pinales > Pinaceae > Pinus > Pinus albicaulis. The sequence goes on along the minus strand of CM076584.1, from coordinate 877,271,779 downwards.
TTCTAGTTATTAGAAAATATTAAAGATTAAACAAAGCATTAATGTAATAGATGGTTTTTAGTTAGAGGAAAATTGACATTTGGAAGTCTATATTGGTAGTAATTGTAGTACTCTAGCATTCCTTGGCTTATCCTAGAAGGAGTTTTGTAAAATATCAAGAAAAAATGCTCATGGATTTGTGGACATGCAAAAAAAAATTAGGGTATCCCCTTAGTGGAATGGAAGAACATAGCTAAGACCAATCATGAAAGAAGTCAAGGATTAAATATATACATTTATTTGGTCAATCCATAGTGTTTGAGAGTTTATGGAGAGTGTTACCCCTCACATAACACGAGGCCTTGTCCAAGCAAATCATGTTTGGAAGAAGTCTGTTTTGGAGCTAATACACTATTGCTTTCATGCATATGTGTTAATGGACCACCACCTTTTAGGATCTTCATTTCATATTTGGAGGATTACTAGGATGTTTACCTTAAACACTAAGCATTATTTTTTGAGGTATCTTAGTGTAAATTCCACCTTTGGATGTTTCTCTCACATGGATCCATTCATTTTGACATATTTGGAGACATGTCACATCATCCAATGTATGTGGATTTGGAGGAGTTACATGTTTGCTAAGGGTTTTGTTTAGCATGATGAGTGTCTTGACTATTGCTAGTGTGTTCACATGTGCCATGGCACACTTCTTGGATATGAATTCATCGTTATGGCAGAAGGCATATGGTTCTAACTTATTTTTGGATAACATGCCACCCTTTATGCACACATTCCTAAATTGGCCTACCTACTTTTCATGTATTAGGAATGTAGTTGGTTTACATTGATGAATGTATCATTTGTTTGATAGATCACTCCCACAGTATTGGTTTGTCAGTGACGCCCCCATGCTTTCAATAGAGTTAAAAACCCAATCAACATTAGAGTACCCATGTAGTCTTACATCTTCGACAATATATCTCAGTCCAAAATTGATGGCCCCATGCAGTTATCTCAACACATGCTTTGCAACAATCCAGTGTGCATGTGATGGCTAAATCTTATAGTGGCTCAGAGTACTGTCCACGAAACATATGTCCAATCTAGTGTTTGTTGAAATGTAACTAGTTTTAGTCTTCATAATTTTAGTTGAGTCATGACTTGATGTAATTATTGATGTACTTGACAAAAGAAAAGAAAAGAAAATTTATTTGTAAAAAGGAAAATTATTATGGGTTTTGTGCCCATTATGTTTTGGTCCTAGGTCAAAGCACCCATTGAGTGCTCTAGGGGTCTTGTTGTCAAGGTCATGATGGTCTAATCCTTGGAAGACCCATGTAACAAGGAAATAAATATTATTAATGTAATATCTAGAAGTCTCCAAATGATGAGTCAGTCATCTCTCTTCAAGTTTGCCTAGAGAGAACTAATTTTCTCTCTTGGAAGCCTATATACAGGAAGAACCTCAGTTCTCTTGGGACACACATCGAACTCAAGTTATCTCTGAATCTAAAGTAAAGTGAAGTCTAATCCAGTGATAATGTGGAGGAAGAGGAGCAAATCTCTGTGGAAGATCTCAAAGAAGAAAAGGAAGTTGAACTCAATCTCTGCCTGCTCTCATGTTTGAGTTCCTTGGAAGAACCAGGGTTTCCTTAGTCATCATTGTGCAGAGATATGGCGCGAGTTTCTCACTGGCTCATCATTTGGAAGCTCTGGTGTTGGGTCAAGGTCAAGGTCTTGGAAGTCTTCATTGGACAGATTCTATAAGAAGATATTTTGTGGGTTTTCCTCTCGAGGAGAGATTTGGCCTTGGCTTGCAGCCTACATCTGGTGTTCTTGTGTTTGCATTGTGATATTCTATTGGACTTTGTCTTGATGATAAAACAGAACTAAATAACAATACTAATGCTCCAAGTTAACTCACAAGAAAGTGTCAAGAATTTCCAAGAAATCAAGTAATAAATTCTATATATGTTTTGCCTTAGATTTCTCAACATGATATCAAAGGTAAGGCTTTGGACAATGGGCAGAAATAAAATCAGTTTGGAATTACTATACCTCAAGAAAGATCGAGTTCCCTAGACCGAAATTGTGGAAGCAAGAAGTAGAAATTCTGGGCAGTTTTACAAAGCCCTAATTACAGAGATTAGGCTGCAGGTCCTATCAAGGATAGAAAAGGTACTGAAAGAGAATTTTAGCTCTTTTTCAAGAGACTGAATGAATAAGGGAAGAAACCTCTCAAGACCGCACTCTCTGGAAAGTATTTTTGCTTCTCCATCAGCTCTAATCTCTGATTATAAGCTGCAGACCTATCCACTGGAGATCAAGGTCATAAATAAGTCCATTTCTATGGAGCGAAAGGATAATCAGTCCCATCAAAGCAAGCTGCATTCTATGGTATAGGAGAAAAGTTCAAAAAGTCTACAAATATCTCCAAATCTCTGGTATGCATATCCTGTTTCTGTTACAAATTGTTTTGGGCATTAGAAGGTGTCAAATGCCTATCTATAATCCCTTGAAAGAGACAAAATCATCTATGGTATGGTTCTGTGCATTTGTATGCCCTAGAAGAAGTTTCAAATACTCTTTATACCTGATTCAACCTAGTAACTAAGTGTCTTGATGATAAAATAGAACTAAATAACAATACTAATGCTCCAAGTTAACTCACAAGAAAGTGTCAAGAATTGCCAAGAAATCAAGTAATAAATTCTATATCTGTTTTTCCTTAGATTTCTCAACATGATATCAGAGGTAAGGCTTTGGACAATGGGTAGAAAGAAAATCAGTTTGGCATTACTATACCTCAAGAAAGATCGAGTTCCCTAGACCGAAATTGTGGAAGCAAGAAGTAGAAATTCTGGGCAGTTTTACAAAGCCCTAATTACAGAGATTAGGCTGCAGGTCCTATCAAGGATAGAAAAGGTACTGAAAGAGAATTTTAGTTCTATTTCAAGAGACTGAATGAATAAGGGAGGAACCCTCTCAAGACCGCACTCTCTAGCAAGTATTTTTGCTTCTCCATCAGCTCTAATCTCTGATTATAAGCTGCAGACCTATCCACTGGAGATCAAGGTCATAAATAAGTCCGTTTCTATGGAGCGAAAGGATAATCAATCCCATCAAAGCAAGCTACATTCTATGGTATAGGAGCAAAGTTCAAAAATTCTACAAATATCTCCAAATATCTGGTATGCATATCCTGTTTCTGTTACAAATTGTTTTGGGCATTAGAAGGTGTCAAATGCCTATCTAGAATCCCTTGAAAGAGACAAAATCATCTATGGTATGGTTATGTGCATTTGTATGCCCTAGAAGAAGTGTCAAATACTCTTCATACTTGATTCAACCTAGTAACTAAGTGTCTTGATGATAAAACAGAACTAAATAACAATACTAATGCTCCAAGTTAACTCACAAGAAAGTGTCAAGAATTGCCTAGAAATCAAGTAATAAATTATATATCTGTTTTGCCTTAGATTTCTCAACATGATATCAGAGGTAAGGCTTTGGACAATGGGCAGAAAGAAAATCAGTTTGGCATTACTATACCTCAAGAAAGATCGAGTTCCCTAGACCGAAATTGTGGAAGCAAGAAGTAGAAATTCTGGGCAGTTTTACAAAGCCCTAATTACATAGATTAGGCTGCAGGTCCTATCAAGGATAGAAAAGGTACTGTAAGAGAATTTTAGCTCTGTTTCAAGAGACTGAATTAATAAGGGAAGAACCCTCTCAAGACCGCACTCTCTGGCAATTATTTTTGCTTCTCCATCATCTCTAATCTCTGATTATAAGCTGCAGACCTATCCACTGGAGATCAAGGTCATAAATAAGTCTATTTCTATGGAGTGAAAGGCTAATCAATCCCATGAAAGCAAGCTGCATTCTATGGTATAGGAGAAAAGTTCAAAAATTCTACAAATATCTCACATACCAGTTGAAGCAATTGCAGCTGAAAACTCAGAATCGTGTTTACTTCCCTAACCCCGCTCCTCTAGTCCAAGCCAATCGAACCAAAACTCCAACCAAAGCTCAAAATCAGATTTTCGTATTCTCTCGTGCTCCTCCGCACTCTATCTTCCCACCTTGCTCTGCTCCAAACCCTGCACCAGTCGAACCAAAACCCCTCAATGCCTTCCCACCTTGCTCTGCTCCAAATGCACCTTCATAGACCAAATAGACAAAAGCAGTAGGCTATCGACCATGGTAAGGCTATTGACTTCAAAAGTTGGTGAGGCACGCTTCCCTGAATGAATGAATCTATCAATGCATGCATCCGGCTCCATCCACGGTAGCTAACCGGCACCCCATCCTTTGTATGATAATGAAATGCATCTATTACACAATCTCCAAGAAGCGTATAGAGATGAAAGTGTAGATTCCGAGTAAAAGGTGGACAGTACCTCAGACCTGGAAGGGAAGGTGAGTTGTGCTCCAAATGCACCAGTCGAACCAAAACCTTGCTCTGCTCCAAATGCACCAGTCGAACCAAAACCTTGCTCTGCTCCAAATGCACCAGTCGAAACAAAAATCACATTTTCCCCCTCGCGGTCTTTCCCTTCTCGCCTTTCCATGACTTTCCTAACTCCGCTTGGCCATAAAAATTTAAAAAAAAAACCTCAAAATATAAATATTTTATATAATAAATAAAAAACCTCCTCCCCTCTAGTTATAAAGGAAATATAATGTTTTTTGATTTTTTGATTTTTTTTACCCCAATATGAACGCACATGATATAATATTGGTTTGTGAGTGACGCCCCCATGCATCCTATCCACTATATCCACATTTCCCTCCTCAACAAAATTTTCAACAAAATTCTCAACAAAATCCTCAAAATCCACAACATCAAAATCAACCACTTCCATTACCATTTCCTCAGAAAACAAATCAGTTGCCTGCCCAACCCATACCAAACCTCAACAATAAAAATCCTCAGAACACATACATGATAGAAGGCCAACAGTTTCCAAATTATTTGATCACTCCTTTAGACCTTAGTGATGTTCAACTTAGGTCTGGAAGAATACTTGAAAAGAGGAAACCTTCTATAATCATACAAGAGCAAGACAATTCTGAGGAAGATTCTCTACAGGTAAATAAAAGTCTTGAAGAGAACACAACTTTCCAAGACTCAAACATTGAAAAATCAAAACAAAAAGAACCAATAATTTCAACTCCTATATTAGAGCATCCATCAACATCCACTTCTACACCTCCCTTCCCAGAAAGATTACAAATTGATAGGGGTGTAGAAAAACAAATTATGGTGCCTAATTATGATTTCTTGGATGAGCTGAGAAATGTTTGTATTAAGATCCCATTATTGCAAGCCATCAAGGAAATTTCAATCTTAGCAAAGACAATAAAGGAGTTGAGCATGAAGAAAACAAGAAAAAGAATAAGAGAGATAAAGAAATTCAACTAGCGGGAAAAATAACAGATATCATGATGGGTAAGATTGCTATTCCAAAGTATCTAGACCCAGGAAATCCAATTGTCAAAATTCACATCAATGGAATTGAGATCCAAAACACACTCATTGATTTAGGAGCAGCAATCAATATCATGAGTAGAAAAATCATGGATAAACTGAAACTTCCTAATCTTCTTTTTACACCCACATTATTACAATTAGCAGATAGATCTGTGATCAAACCTGATGGGGTAATAGAAGACATTCCAGTGTCCCTAGATTCTTGGGAGTATCCTGTGGATTTTATGATCCTAACTCTTAAGAATAATCTAGGAGGGCATCCTATTATATTAGGAAGACCTTGGTTAGCTACAGCTGATGCTTTCATTAGTTGTAGATCCGGTGATATGTACATCTCTGATGGTAGTTCAACCAAGAAATTTACCTTGTATCCTCCAACAAGAACAATTACAGAATTAGATGATACTCAATGGATAGAGGATGAAGAAGACTTACAACCTCTCTTCACAATTTCAGAAATTAGTGAAGATAGCCAAATTCTGAATACCTTGGAAAAATTTGAATCCTCTTCGGAATATAAACATGAACAATTTCAAGAATAATCCAACATTGAGTTTTTTTCATCAAGGCATATGTCTCTCTATTCCATGGATAAATTTGGCAGCTCTACAATTGAGATATTTCCAGGCAAAACTTTAAACATAAACAAGAACCTAGAGAAATCTCAACAAGAAGAGCTAGTCAAGATATTACAGAGACATTCTTCTACATATGCATGGGAGTACACTGATATGAAATGGATAAGCCCCAAGACTTGCACTCATCACATCTACATAGAGGAAAATTGTAAACCAATCAGACAACCTCAGAGAAGGATGAATCCAAATCTTAGGGAGATTGTTAAAGAAGAATTGCAGAAATTATTGAATGTCAACTTTATCTATCATATTTCAGATAGTTAGTAGGTTTCTCCTTTGGTAATTGTGCCAAAGAAAAATGGTAAATGGAGGGTATGTATTGAATACCGGGAATTAAACAAATCTACTCTTAAAGATCATTTTCCATTACCTTTCATAGATCAGGTGTTAGACACATTAGCTGGAAAAAAGTACTTCTGATTTTTAGATGGGTTTAGTGGTTATAATCAAATCCAAGTAGCACTGGAAGACCAAGACAAAACCACATTTACCTGTCCTTGGGGTACCTATGCTTACCAAGTATTTCCATTTGGACTATGCAATGCACCTGCAACATTTCAAAGAGCAGTGCTAGGAATTTTTTCAGATCTAATACATGATTGTGTAGAGGTATACATGGATGATTTCACAATTTATGGAAACACATTTGAAGAAGCCTTAGCAAACTTGGAAAAATTCTTAAAAATATGTAAAGAAGAAAATATTTCACTAAGTCATGAGAAGTGTTTTATGATGTTTACTGAAGGAATTGTTTTAGGACATCACATTTCAAGGGATGGGATTAGAGTTGATGAGTCAAAAGTTGAAGTCATCTCTAACTTATCTATTCCAAGTTGTCAAAAAGATGTAAGGAGTTTTCTAGGATTTACAGGATATTATCGAAGGTTTATAGAAAACTTCACTAAGATAGCATCTCCACTCTTCAAGTTACTTACCAAGGACTGTGAATTCAAATGGAATCCTGATTGCCAGTTAGCCTTTGAGACCCTGAAAACAAAAATTTCTGAAGCACCCATTTTAAGGGGACCTAACTGGAAGCTACCTTTTCATATTTCAACAGATGCCTCAGATACAGCTCTAGGAGCAGTATTGGGACAAAAAGACCTGATTCCTTATGCCATCTACTATACCAGTAAAAATTTGACTCCTTCAGAGTTAAACTATATTGTAACTGAAAAAGAGTTTTTAGCTGTTGTTCATGCCATAAACAAATTCGGACACTATATAACAGGCTATGAAACTTTTGTTCACACTGATCATTCTGCAATTAGATACTTAATGAACAAATCAATTACTAATGGCAGAGTCATAAGATGGTTATTTCTTTTACAAGAATTCAACATTACCATTCTAGATAGGCCTGGAAAACAAAACACAGTAGCTGATTTCCTATCTAGACTCCAAAACATTAAAGATGACACTCCAGTTGAAGATCAATTTCCCGATGAATATCTTTTTGCAATTTCTACTCAAACTCCTTGGTTTGCTGACATTGCTAATTATTTAGTTTCAGGGAAATTTCCTTCAATAATGAATGCAAGAGACAAAAGAAAGATCATTTATGACAGTGCAAAATATTCATGGGTTGCTAATGAGTTATACAAGACAAGTCCAGATTTTATCATTAGGAGATGTGTTCGGGAAGATGAGATGCCTGAGATTCTCAAGGCATGTCATGATGAACCTTGTGGCGGACACTTTGCTGATAAAAGGACAGCCTATAAGATCCTTCATTTGGGATATTATTGGCCATCCCTTTTCAAAGATGCTAAAGAGTATGTTAAAAGGTGTGACGGTTGCCAAAGGGTAGGGAAACCTTCTCCTTCAGGTGAGATGCCATTGCAGCCTCAGGTACATATTGAACCTTTTGAAAAATGGGCTTTGGATTTTGTAGGACCTATTAGTCCTCCATCAAGACAAAAGAAATATATATTAGTTTTCACTGATTATGTTACTAAATGGGTAGAGGCCAAACCATTACTTTTTGCTACTGAAGCATCTGTAGTTAATTTTCTTTTTGAGGATATTTTTATTCGTTTTGGTGTCCCAAGGGAAATTTTTACAGATCAAGGAACTCAATTTACATCAAATCTATTTATGGAAAGCAATTTTTGTTTCCCATAGAGTTCCAGATTCAAACTTTCAAAATGACAGTTCAGCTAGGACTTGATCTATCAGAAGCACAAAAGCACAGATTGGAGCAGATTAATGAATTGGATGAGATCAGACAAGATGCAGTTCAGAAAACAAGTATAGTCCAACAGCAAAGGACTAGATGGCATGAAAATTACATCAAAGAAAAGAAGTTCAAATAAGGTGACTGGGCTCTCTTGTTTGATTCAAAGTTCAAGGATTTTCAAGGTAAATTCCAAACACATTGGCTTGGGCCATATGAAATTATAAGAATTTTTGACAATGGAGCAATAAAAATCAGGACAATAGATGAAGAGAAGGTCACTTTTCTTGTGAATGGTCATTGATTGAAGTTGTATCATAAGCCACTCTCGAGAGAAGAATTTGTCAAGAAATTCCAGGAAAACAGTGATGTGAAGTTAATGAAGAATAATTTTTCTTCTTCATCAACTTAATTGAATTTTCTGAAGTCATACATTTGAAAATATATATATATATATATATATATATATATATATATATATATAAACTATAAACATGAAAACTAATCTCTGATTAGCATGTTTATATAGAAAATATAGAGTGAAAATCAAAATCTTTCTGACACTTTAGCTTTTCAAGTTTTTTTTTTTTTCTCTCTGCAAGCAGCCACCATAAAATCATAAGTGATTCACATCCCACTTATGATCCATTTCACTCCATTCATCCATATTCCATTTCATTTCATACTCCATTTCATTTCATTCATCCATACTTCATTCATTTCATTCCATGGTCCACCTCATTTCCATCTCAAAGTTTTAATATTGATTTCTTTCTGCAATTGAATAATATAGATCAGAAGCTGCAGGTCACTTTTTCACTCCACTTCATAGTTGTGATTCATTTCATTCCATTACTCACTCCACTCATACTCCATCACACCATATTCCATGATCAATTTTTAACTCATTTCATGCAATATTCTAACATTCCATTCATGCTTCAAACCATTCCATTTCAAGGCTTCTATAGGTACATTCTGCAATCAGTCAGACATTCTGCAGCTAGACAGACATTCTGCAGCTGGAGATCCTGAAGGCACTATCCAGTAATCACCTGATTGAGCAACAAATTGATCCTGCATATCCAAGACAACAAGAAAAATCAAAGAAGTTATGATGAACTGAAAATCAATGATTGAGGACAAGGCATATCAAAACCACGAAGAAAATCAAAGGAAAGGCAAAGGTATGAAATTATTATGGTGACAAATCATGAAAATTTTAGCAGAGTTAAGTCATATATGATTCAAAAAGGTTGTTTTAATTAGTCGTGTTGATCATGCCTATCAACCATATCATAAAAATTTAGACCCAAAACCCTTCCATCTTGCCATATCCGATCATCATTTAAAATTTAACGGTTAAGTACCGAAGTGATTTGATCAGTCATGTCACTGGGCCAAAGAATTTAATGATGATTTTGAATTGCTTAACGAAATATCTCCGTGGTATTTTCTTCTGTGTTAGCTTTCAACTCATATGAACCACCTCACCGCATTATACTCGTTTCGAAACCACTCCATATCATTCATTTCCGCAACCAATACTTAGCCATTCTGCTCTGTAAAACGGAGGAAACATCTTTGGGGCAGAAATATCTCTTTAACAGCCATTTTCACCGTGAGCAGAGGAACAGTAAACTGAAGGTTGGAATAAAAGCTATGGGTCTAATAGTGAGGACTGAACCGGTTGGAACCAAGTACTTGGAGGGATATCCACAAATCAGAGAAATATTACAGCAAGCAGGTTGGTTACAATTTTTGGAGAAATTTAGGGGTTTTCACAAAGAGGTGACTAAAACATTTGCAAGGTCATTCAATGGAGCCGAGGTAGAAATAGGAGACATTAAATTCACTATTACAGAGGCTTTCATTGCAGAGGCAATGGAACTACCTAGACAAGGAGAAAGGTGGTTCAAAAATAGGGAATTCCATAACGAAGCATGGAGGAAAATGCTTAAGACTCCAGGTATGGATGTTTCCATTTTTAAAAAAGGTATTCCTAGCTCGACATTAAAGAATAAGTGGAGGAACATTTTACTCATTTTGCAAAAATTTATCACCTATGAAGGTAGATTTGGTACTCTCTATGTCTACCATATTCAGTTAATGATGCATTTTTTAGATGAGGAAATTAATTTTCCCTTTTTCCTAATTCATAGTCTGAAAATAATGGCCTCAAACGTTCAAAAAAGGGTTCAATTTCTAGAAACAACTTTGTATCACCATGGTTTAGTCAAAATTTTAATTGAACATCATTTGAGGAAAATGGGAGATAATTGAGAATAATTTCTAGTAAGGAACCATTTTGAGGAACCCAAAGAATCTCCACCTAAAAGAAAACCTACAAGAAGAGGCAGGAGAAAGGAAATTTCCAAAGCTATCGAGGTTGAAACTAGTAAATCAATTCAAGAGGACAATGAAGAGATTATTTCTGAGAAATTGGCTCAAATAAAGAAGCAGCTTAAGAAAGAGAGAAGATATGCCAAAGAAAGAGGTGAAGGGCCATCTCAACCAAGATGGAGCCACAGACTCAGGGGTATACTAAAGAAAACAGAGGTTAGAAAAACAGGGATCATAAACATTGAGGATGAAGAAACTCCAGAAATTGACCCAGGACAACAACAAGTTTACAATTATATTGAGTCATTAGAGAGGAGAGCTTCAGAATCTAGAGACAGAACTCCTAGCCCACCAAAATATGAAATTGATATGATAATAAGAGATAAGTATGAGTTAGAAGTACTCAATAGGCATATCGAGAATGAGAATGACATTTTAAGGGAACAGGTGAAACTAAAAAGTGATATGAATTCAACTTTGTCTCTACAAATGGAGAAATTGTACAAGGCCAATGAAAAAGTGAAGAAGAAAAACAAAAAGCTAATCAGGGCACTTACAAATTTAAGATTCAAGTTAGTCATAAGGAAGCCCAGAAGACCATTGACTATCAGGCAAAGCAGAAGAAGAGGGTTGGATGTCCTAGCAGAGGTCTCAGAGTACGTGGAGTAGTTGCATGAGGACATGCAAAAACCTTACAGTGGGGGTATGTTGAGCCCCAAAGATGTTCTTCTCACTCACCACATTCCACTTCATTTTCTTTGTCCCTCATCAATTACAGGCTTAAATGATCAGTAGGATTAATTAAAATTGCTTTAAGAATTTATATAATGGCTAACTTGCTATGTTTTCATGATTTTGTTGGTGTAGTAATTTTGACTAAGACTCGGCTACAGAATACAACCATTCCATAGCCAGTCGTCTGTTCTGCAGCCATCCTCATGTTTATGTAGGTTCCAGGTGTCACTACAAAGGAAAATGCATATGGGTGAAATCCACAGCACCTCCCCATCATCTCTTGCTCCCCACAAAGTCTGAGTTAAAGTATCAAAGCGGTTATGCACATAGAAGAGAAGCAGTTTCCTATCAAAACACGGACTCTACAGATGTCCGCAGTTAAGCACAAGACTTTTAATAAGAGTTTTAATTTGATTAGAAGTGGGAGAGACACTTATCCCTATTTTTCTCAAAGAGTAGTTATGTAACTTCATTATAAGTATGACTCGGGAGACCGAGAAACTGTTGGTTAAATTTTGTTTTTGGTTGCTAGATCTTAGAAGTCCGAAACACTCTATTTTGAAGTTATTTCTCCTTTAATGAAAGAGACATCATTTTATTGCACGAGCTGAGTCAATCTTGAGTAGATCCACGTGCTGATCCGGTGGTAGAGGGCCCCTACTACCCGTGAAGCGTTATGCATTTGGTTTAGATAAGTAGTTGTAGCTTTGTTTCACTCTCAATTTAAATAGTTTTCTAAAATTTGCTTACATTGGATACTACAGTTTAGCTTTGTTCTCATGAAGTATTCCAAAATATCACTAATCTAGAATGAGGCATAATTGTAGCAATTTAGAACTTTACGTTTTTGTGTTCAATTATAATTAGTTGTTACAGCTAGTCCTATTCTCATTAATCTCTTCCAAAATATCACTAACTCTGGATAAGACTTAGCTGTGGTGTTTTAGTTTACCTGCGTATTGTTATTTTTTTTAATGCCCATTTGCACTAAATGATACAGCCAGACTTGTTTGTACAAACTATTCCAAAATATCACTCATCTTGAACAAGACATGGTTGTAGTATTTCATAGAATTAGTTGCATTTTGGCTCAGTTGAAATACTCCAGAGGTAGATGTCATTCTAGTTTAATTTTGTCACTATATTTCAAGCTTGATAATGGTACTCTAGTTTAACTCTGTTCACTGTATTAGTATCATTCTAGTTCAGTTCCAATTCATTTCAAGTTAGATAATAACACTCTAGTTTAGTCTTAGTTCACTGTATTAGCATTCTAGTTTAGTTGTTATCCATTGCATTTTAAATTGTATTAGTTGTTAAATTTAGATACCACGGTCTTCATTATCTACAAAACTTCTTTTGTTCTAACTTCATATTAATACATCATCATTTGGACAGAAGCTAGTAATATCAGTTTAAGGCCTTGAGTATTTTGCAACCTTTTTACAATTTCACAAACAAGCCTTCTCTCAAAGACTATTCTAAAAAGAAATCTATAACTTTTGAATAAGGCCTAGTAGTGCTTAATTGAGTTGCAAAATAGAATTAGAAGTTAGTTTAGAGTAGAAATATTATTGTGCTACAAATTTTCTTTTCCAATTATGTTCCAATAAACCTTTAACCATGGATGAGATGTTGTAACATTGTAAGTTGATTGTTGACTTAGGAAAACCTCAATTGCACTAAAAACTTATCCTTTTCTCAAGCTATTCCAACATATCTCTAAATGAATGAATTGGATGAGTTCATGATATGGGTTAACGAGTTCATGTTGTGATTTTTTCCCTTACTAGGAGTCATTATCAAGCTTTGCATTTTCTGTTCTTTAGTACCATGCACAATTTAGAATAGGTTTTGTTCTGTTTTTAGTGTGTCCAACCACTGTCCTTCATCAAAATTTAATGCTTTCCTTCTTGAAATAAAACTATAAAACCAAAAACATCATAAAAACACTAAACACAATGTAGTGAGAAATAGATACCTAGGCACATACAGTGCACCACACTTCAACAGTTTACTAGCCCTGGTTGACAATTAATGACCTTAATTTAGGAACACTAAGTTGAGAACAACAAAACATATGGAGGGATCAACCATTCACACTGTGGATCCATTGCAGTATTATAGGAGTTTCATTGACATATCCGACATCAGGCCATCCATCTATTCTCCTATGCACCAACATTTCCTGCAGGAATTGCGTAATTCTGCAGTGAGGGTTTGAGGAGAAGAGGAAGTTCCAAGCAACTCAACTTGGAATCCTGTGAGGGATTAATAATTCACTCCAGGGATCAATTTAGAAGCCTAGGATCAACATTTTATTATCTAGCATCAGGATACATCATCAGCCCTCCTAGACAACGCAGTATTTCCCAGCAGTTGTGCATGCAACAACTGCATATTCAGGGGAGGAGCTAGATCTCAATTTTTAATCTTGGGAGTTGGGAGAAGGGACCAACCCTTTAGTTAGTGAGCTAAGTGGGTGCTATTGTAGCTGATAAATCATTATTTCATCCCCATATCAGTAGTTGTCTCCAGGGAGTGCGCAACTCAGCCCAAAAAGGGCCGAAATTCCAAACTAAAAATCTGGCCAAACTATTTCTGGGTTTTTTTGGGTTTTTCGAGTAGAGTTCATGGTTAAAATCTTGGAACTTTCTAAGAAATCAAGCATAATCTCGTACATATATCTTCTCCCTAGCAACAGTAGTTTCCAACAACAGAAACAATTTTTACTTTCCAGTGCTAGTTTTCAATAGAGTTTTTTCAACCATCTTTGAATGGCTTGAGTGCATTCCTTTTGGAGCACTGTGTACTTACATTGTTGCTGATACATAATGATATGGCCTAGTTGTTTCTTCTCATATGTATGATGTTTTGATGTACTCCGACATTTTTTCAGTTCTACATGGTTTTATTCTTATTTTACCATAGTTGCAATTGTGCATATGTCCTATATTCAGGTCTTTCCCCATTTTATGATATTACAATTTTGTTCCTTTTTCCTGCTCGAGGAAAGTCTGATCAAGATTCAAGTAAGTAGCCATTTGGTGGATTTGTTACATTGGAGGGAGCATATCACATGATTGTATATATATCTTCAGTAGTTGGGTGGTTATCATTAGTATTTAAAGCCCAAGGCGAAGGCCTTGAGATCCTGATGGTCTGATACCATAAGTAAGTTCAGTCAGTAGTCAAGTCAGTTTTCGAGTCAAAGTTATTTTATGTTTTAGTTAGTCATTTCAGTTTGTCGAGGTTTTTCAGCTTCTAGTTTTGAATCCATCGCCCAATGAATGGGGCTAATTGGTCTACGGTGTTCTTGAAACCTCTTGAAGGATATTCCATCCCCAACTAGAGCTAATGTTAGTGTCAATATGTCAGTGATAAAAAATACTCTTTCAGTTAATTTGCTAGTAGTCATAGGTCAAAAATTTTGGTCTTTTCAAACAAGTTTTCAAAATAATTTTTTTTCATTGAAGGAGTCTAGGTCTAAAATACTACTCCCCTCATCCCATTCATGGCCATAATCATATTAGAGGTGATCCCATTCATTTTAATTTAGAATTATTAGGTCATTCACTCCATCTTATCTATGTCTGCTATCTAGGTGTCATTGTTTTTCCTTTGAAAAGTCCAATTTGTCATCAAACAAGGAAAATGATCCTTCATTTCCATCATATAAGTCTTCTAAAGGGAGTTAGAATACTTAGGAGAATAAAGTAAGACAAGTTTTCTTATTTCAAAATTTGTTTCAATATCAAAGGATTTCAAAAAGGAAAAATTGTCGTCATAGTTATTATTTTCACTAGAGGAAAAAAAAGTCATTTCAAAATCTTATAAAAGGAAAAAAGAGGCTCATTCAACTCATTCTTCTCTTTTCATGTGTGTTAGAGCTCCTCTCTTACCTCCATTTGACTCTATATTTGTCAAATGTTTGCATAATATTGACAAATTTTCTCCGAAGAGGTTTCTGTTACGCATCTGGAGGTTGTTGTTACGCATCTAGAGGGTGTTGGCAAGGTTGTAACGCATCTGTAGATTTTGTTACACATCTGGAAGAGATGCTAGCATTGGGTTTTTGGTATCCAAATCACTCAAATAAGTTGAAGGATCATGGCACAGGGTTTCTAAAGCCTATACATTAGTAAGTGGACATTCTAACATCCTCTCAAAGTCATTTTACAAGGCAACTCATTGATTCTTTTGCTTAGCTCCTCCCCCACTACATTCTCATGTTTTTCCTATCACAGAGTGAGTTCACTACACTAAACCATAACCATCTCATATAACACTATCATGCACCTCTCACATACATCATACTATCATTCCCCACCAACCATATCCTTCCTAAGAATCATTTCCACCAAACCCTAATTTATTACTAATTTTCTCGTGTTAAACTGGGAAATTCCTATGTTTCCCTCATTTGACCATTTTTATCACATCCAATTCACCTAATTTAACTCATATCATGGAGCCAACATACAAGCCTACCTCCTGAATTTTTTTTCAAAATTTTCCTTAGCTTCAAAACCCTTCATCTCATGCTCTAAGCCTACCCCATATCTATACTTTGTTTTTACAAATTGCACTACAAATACGCATTTCATCTATACACTAGGGTTTAATCTTTTCACTAATAGAATTATGTAGAGTGAGAAGAAAATACTCAAGGGAGGGTGCTAAATGATATTTGAACCCTCCACCATGCAAGAAATCGATGCTTCACCCTTGGCCAAAAGATGCTTTCAAAGGACTAGATGTTTGAGGTTTTGTGAGAAGATTATGGAGGGAGGATATCATCTTCAACTTATGAGCTTATTTTCCTCTAATATCAACATGGGAAAGGACATAATTGCAGGTGTGGAGTTTAATCTATCAACATATGTGATTTCTTCAGCAACTAGTATACCTAGTCATGGGAAGAAGTGGTTTAAAGGCATGGACATAGACCTTGAAGATTAAAAAATGTTCCTCAAACCGCATGCTAGAGAGAAACCTAAGTACATCTTCCCTTTCAAACACCTCCTTGAAAAATATGCTCCTTTGATTAGGTTAATAATGAATAATTTCACATGTGAAGGGAGGTTTTTTAGGTTGTATAGGTACCATATTAGGTTGTTGATGCATTTCACCTCTACCAAATCACTTGACTTGCCACATTACTAGTACAAAAGCTTGCTTAGAATGACTGAGAAGATTTAAAGTAAAAACCAAGATCACTGCCCAAATATTTTCCACCATGTTTTGGTCAAACTCATTGTGTTGCATCACCTTTTAGCCATCAACATGACTTTTTAAGCCTTCATGAAGAGAGTAGCAACAATGCCAACCACTAGTCATCCTGTCATGAATAGCACACCATCACCATCACTGTTAGCACAACTAATGGTGGTTGTCTCTTCTAGCATGAAAAATCAAATTTCAAAGACTCCTAGGGTTTTTGAGTTCACTCACACCTATGAGAAGGGAAAGAGACACGTATTTCCACCCAAATCTATCAAAAGTGTACCTACAATTGAAACTATTGATGAGAAAAGTGAAATAGAGGAGCAAACTCTCATGCATCAAGATGAAACACCTTTGCATCGACATAGTGAACTAACACCATTGGAGGTTGAGGTGGAAGGGCAGGTTGAGGTCAAATCAGGTGAGGAGGTCATTAAAGAGAAAGATGCAGATATTGCAGAGCTTAAGTTAAAATTATCCAACACTAATGCCATGGCATCCCTACTACAACATGAGAATTGGAAATTGAAGGTGAAGCCGTTGATACAAAGAAAACCTAAGATATACCTAGAGGCAGATAAAGGTAAAGGTAAGAAAATCGTAGATGTTGATCAAATTCAAGACATGGAGACTAAAACATAGCCAAGAAGGCCAAAGGAAAGAGGCCTAAAGAGGGTGTTGGAGCTAGAAAGATAGTCAGCTCATCCACCTGAACAATTGACTCTTGGTGAGCTTATAGCCATGGAGATCATCCAATAGAAAGAGTATTGTTTGGGAAGGGTAAATGAACATCTGGAGAAGCTCTAGAAGAGAGCCACGAGAGACAATAACCTCTAAATAAACATGGAAAATCACAATTGTTACAGGAACAAAATTTCACAAATAAGGCTAAAACAACTGAAGAAAAGGCTAAAAGAAACTCAAATGAATATTAAAGAGAATGATAGATTAGATTTGTTCGCTGAAGCTTCCTTCACTATTTAGCCCATCACTCAGAGGTGCTACAAACCAATTTTGATAAGTTTCAAAGAATTTTGGTTTTTTTTGTGATTTTTGCACAGATCTGGAAATTCCCTCCTCACAGATGTGTATCAAGAATTTGTTACACTTGTTTTAGGGGCATCCAGATGATATATGGCTTATATGGTTGGATGCATTTTGATGATTACATCACATATCAGGAATCCTTTTTGCATGACAAGGTCTAATCTTGCAGAAAAAATCCAAAAAAACACCCATTTTCTATGCTTCTGCCACATTTTTAGAGGCCTTATTATGCATTTGGAGTAAGCTTGGGATAATGAATTTTTGGAGGCCTTACTGTGCTTTGTTTTTCAAAATTCAAGATGTTCTGGAAACTAGACACACACGACTAGTTGATCTATCTTCCAGAATTGGATTTGGACTCTTAAAAGTGCCTCTAAATTGGCTGCAAACTTAGATTATGCATCTGTAAAATTCTGTAACACATATGTCAGAAAGTGTTACACATCTGCATAGGATTCCTCAGGACACTTGTCAAACCCAGAAAAAAGCCAATTTTTCAAGGTTTTGATGTCATTTGAGCTGGAATTAGAGTAATTGGGCTGGTTTTTTCCTCTTATCATGAGGAAACATGTAATTTAATGTGGGGGACACACACTCCTAGTCTTTAGCTGATTTTGAGGGAATGGTTTCTAACCTCCCTAAATTCTAGGAAGCGACTCATATTATGTAATTATGATGCATTTTGGATGGGATTTCAACCCTATGTGTTAGGTCCCTATATTACTAGTATAGTCCCTTATTATTGTTAGTGTAACCCCCTTATTGTTATTATTGTACCCTTGTAACCCCCATTTTGTTATTATTGTGCCCTTAAATTATTATTGTTAGGTCGGCTAGGATTACATTGTGGCCCACTAGGATTACATTATGGCCTCATGGACTCCTATATATAGAAAGGAGGTTTTGTAAATTGTATCATCCAAGAATTGTTCATTTATGTAATGTATTGGAGGTTGCCCCCTCGAAGTGGCTTATTTCTAAGGCGTTTATATCTTTTTTCTTCTATTTTTGGAGCTGGTTACACAACATTTGGTATCAGAGCTTTGGATTCTAGGGTTTCGCTGCTCCAAACAGGTCATCGTGGCATTTTCACTATAAATTTTTTTCTACGAAGTCTCAGAAGCTGAAATTTTTAGGGTACGAATCTGAAATTCTGAGGAAGATTGTCTAAAAATTTCAGAGCTTGGTTCGCAATATTTTCGGAGATATCATCTGTGGAAATTAGGTCATTTTTCAAGCTCCTAAACAGGTCATCGTGGAAGTTTCGCTATAAAATTTTTTCTACGAAGGTTCAGAATCTGAAATTTGTATGGTGTGAAGCTGAAATCCTGAGGAAATTTGTCAAAAAATTTCAGAGCTTGGTTCGCAATATTTTTGGAGATATGATTTGTGGAAGGTAGTACTTTTTCAGGCTCCTGAATTTCATCTCAAAGAGGTGATCGTGGGAAAAGTTCAATAACGCTCTCTCTGGGCAGTGGTTTTGAGTGCCGTAAAAAGTGGTTGCAATTACACAGACTGTAGTTTCTTGGCTATCAATTTCAGAGAAAAAGGAAGAAACAGTGATACGTGGCAAGTCCTACAAGTTTCCTCTACTGAACTAGTCCAAAATTAGGTCATTGTGGGAGATTGGACACAAATTTGTCTTGGGGAATCCAAATTATATCAGACCTGTGGCATTTGAAATGAGCCTCAGAGGGATAATACAAGGCTGAATTTCAGATATTGAAGATTTTCAATTACAGAGATAATTCAATTTCAATATCGAGCTCCTCAAAGCAAGTAAAAGGTGTGTATTTTTTTTCTGAATTGCATAAGTCTTGTTTGAAGAATCAAGTTGAATTGATTCCAAGGGAATATTGTAGAATAGGTATCAATATTGGATTCTAAAATGGCACCTAAAAAGAATTCAACACCAATTAAGCCTTCAGAAAGCTCTACCATGACTCATGAAGATGAAGAATTGCAACATGATTTATCAAAATTACAAGAGCAAGTGCAACAAATTTCACTCTCGCAAAGAGCAACAAAAAATGAAATGGAAGTTTTGAAGAAAGGCGTGGAAGTGAAGATGGACGGTTTGAAGAAAGACATGGAAGCTAAGATGGATGGCGTGGAAGCTAAGATGGATGGAATGGAAGTTGGCATGGAAGCTAAGATGGATGATCTAGAATCAAACATCGAAGATTTGACAAAGTTGATACAAGAAAGGTTTCCTAATGGCAAAAAGATAGTAGAAGAACCTCATGATGAGAACAAAATAAATGTTAATCATGATTTCATAAACTCTAATGTTGGCAGGAAGAACCACCATATTCCAAAAATGGATATGAGGAAGTTTGATGGAAAGGATCTTGTAACATGGATACTACAGATGGAGCAATATTTTGATCTCCATAATGTTCAAAACACACAAAAGGTACGCATTGCAACTTTGCATTTAGAACAAAATACATTTGTATGGTATCGATGGCTTTGCTCCCGTAAAAAAATTGTCACTTGGTCAATTTTTACGGAGGAAATGATAGCACATTATGAGGATACAAAGAGCAACACCTTTAGCCAATTGATAAATCTCAAACAAAAGGGTTTAGTGGGGCAGCACATTGAGGACTTCCAAAAATTGAATATAAGGGTAACCGATATTCCAGAGGAACACAGGATTGATCTCTTCATAGGCACTTTAAAGGATAACATTCAACATGAAGTTCACGTTCTGGAACCTGATTCATTGGAGAAGGCATTCAGGTTGGCAAGAAAAGTTGAATGTAAAATTATGGCAACAAGGAAGCCTACCACTCAATTCTATAAAGAAGGAAGTGTGGCTACACCTATATTTCCACAACCTACAAGGTTGACACCACAACAATTGGAAGAAAAAAGAGCAAAAGGGCTTTGCTACAGTTGTGATAGCAAATACACTAAAGGTCATAAGTGTTCTGAGAAGAAATTATTTTACATAGATTGTGAAGAGGAAGAAGAAAATGAACAAGAAGAGGATATACACCAGGAACCAGCCCCAGAAGAGGAAGAAATGAATCCGACCATATCGTGTAATGCACTGGCAGGAATTACCACTCCTCAAACTCTCAAGATAAAAGGAAAATCAAGAAGAAAAAGGTAATAGTGTTGATTGATTCAGGTAGCACCCATAATTTTATTCATTGTAAGGTAGCCAAGGAATTAAATTGTTTCCTATACCCAGCACCAGAATGTCAAGTGATGGTGGCAAATGGAGGAACTATAAATTGCTATGGAAAATGCCATAATATCAAGCTAACCATGGGGGAATATGTATTGACTAGTCCAATGCTTTCCATTCCTATGGGAGGTGCCGATGTTGTACTAGGAGTACAATGGTTACAATCTTTGGGGACGGTAGCTTTTAATTTTCAAGAACTTTTCTTGAAATTTTTTTCAGAAGGAAAGGAAGTCGAATTACGGGGTATTGAAGGGAAGCCAGGAAGGATAATAAGCTCTAATGTCATGAAAAAGCTTCTAAAGAAAGAACAACGAGGCGTAATTGCACAAATATGCTCACTAGAAGTTATGACATCAAAATCATCTATTTCTGTAGATCTCCAACAAGTCTTGGACAATCATTCCAAGATGTTTGAAACTCCCAAAGGACTCCCACCTATTCGTGATCATGATCATGCTATTCATTTGATTCCAGGAAGTGTTCCTCCAAACATCAGGCCTTATAGATATCCTTACTTCCAAAAGAGCTAAATTGAACGTATGATTGCAGAAATGTTAGAGGTGGGTATAACTCAACCTAGTCAAAGTTCTTTCTCTGCTCCTATAGTATTGGTACACAAGAAGGATGGATCATGGCGAATGTGTCTGGATTATCGGGAGCTCAATAAGCTCACCATTAAAGATAAATTTCCCATTCCTGTGATTGATGAATTATTGGATGAATTACATGGAGCAATTTATTTTACTAAGTTGGATCTTCGTTCAGGATATCATCAAATTAGAATGAAGACTGAAGATATTCCAAAAACAGCATTTCGAACTCATGAGGGTCATTATGAATTTTTGGCCATGCCTTTTGGCCTTACCAATGCACCTTCTACATTTCAAGGGTTGATGAATTCCATTTTCAAACCCTTCCTTAGAAAATTTGTGCTAGTATTTTTGATGATATACTAATATACAGCAGGTCTTGGAAGGATCATGTTGAACATGTTGACAGGGTGCTCAAACTATTGCAGGAGAAACAATTATATGCAAAAACATCCAAATGTTTCTTTGGAGTACAAGAGGTGGAATATCTTGGTCATATTATATCTCACGAGGGTGTGAAAGTAGACCCTAACAAAATTAAAGCCATTAAGGAATGGAAAGTCCCCAAGACAATAAAGCAGTTGCGAGGATTTCTCGGGTTAACAGGTTATTATCGCAAGTTTGTTAAGAATTATGGGAGAATAGCAGCACCTCTAACAACATTATTGAAGAAAGATGCATTTTCATGGACTCCCGAAGCAACTAAGGCCTTTGAACGTCTTAAAGAGGCAATGTGCCTAGCACCGGTCTTAGCTACACCAGACTTCACAAAAACCTTTATTGTGGAATGTGATGCCTCAGGAAATGGAATTGGTGCAGCTTTAATGCAGGAAGGAAGACCCATTGCTTTTGAAAGTCGTCCAATCAAAGGAAAGTATTTACAGAAACCTATTTATGAGAAGGAAATGTTAGCAATACTGCATGCACTAAAGAAATGGCGAACTTACCTAATGGGAAGACACTTCAAGGTAAAACCTGATCATGATAGTCTTAAACACTTTTTGGAACAAAGACTATCTTCAGAAGAGCAGCAAAAATGGGTCACAAAGATGTTGGGTTATGACTTTGAAATAATCTACAAAAAAGGAAAGCTTAACGTTGTTGCAGATGCACTCTCAAGAAAGAATGAAGAGTTGGAAGCATTGCTTTGTGCCATTTCTATTATCCAACCAGATTGGATAACCGAAGCAAGAGATGAATGGAAGAAGGACAAAGATGTATGGACACTCATTCAAAAGTTGCAGCAAGATCCTAGTACATCCGATACATTTAGTTGGAAAAATGATTCCTTATGGTACAAAGATTGCTTATATCTTTGTAAGAATTCCCAACTAAAACAAAATATTCTTTTGGAATTGCACACTTCTCCTTTAGGAGGACACTCAGGATTTTTAAAAACTTACCACAGGGTGAAGAAAGATTTTTTTTTGGGATGGCCTTAAATCTGATATTCAAAAGTTTGTGGCAGAATGTTTGGTTTGCCAGCAGAATAAACTGGAGACAATTAAGACCCCGGGACTTCTACAACCTTTATCCATTCCAATTCAACGTTGGGAGGAGATTTCAATGGATTTTATCACAGGTTTACCGAAGTCCGAAGGCAAGAATGTCATCATGGTGGTAGTTGATAGACTTACCAAGTATGCACACTTTTGTGCATTATCTCATCCATTTAAAGTAAGTACAGTTGCTACTACATTTATGGAAACAATTCAAAAGCTACATGGAAACCCAAAGGTTATTGTGAGCGACAGAGATCCCATTTTTACTGGAAATTTTTGGATGGAGTTATTTTCTTGTTTGGGTACTCAATTAGCTCATAGCTCATCTTATCATCCTCAATCCGATGGTCAAACTGAGATAGTAAATAAATGTTTGGAAGGATATCTTCGTTGTTTTGTATCTGATAAACAAACACAATGGGTCAAGTGGTTACCTCTCGAGGAATGGTGGTATAACACTTCCTTCCATACTGCAGCAAAAATGACCCCATTTATGGCACTTTATGGATATCATCCACCATCGATCACATCATATTTAAGGGAAAATTCAAAGGTTCAAGCAGTGGAAGATCACATCGAGCATCAACAAGAAGTTCTCCAACTCTTAAAGGATAACCTAAATTTGGCACAAAATCGAATGAAACAACAGGCAGATCAACATCGCAATGAGAGAAGTTTTGATGTAGGAGATTGGGTATTTTTATGGCTACAACCATACAAACAAATGTCCCTCAAGCAAGCTAAGAAGGATAATAAATTATCGCCAAAGTACTATGGTCCTTACAAGGTGTTGCAAAAGATTGGTACTATGGCATACAAATTAGAGCTTCCTGCTTCTTCGCGAGTACATCCAATTTTCCATGTTTCGTGCTTAAAGAAGGTTATAGGTGAAAATCTTCCAGTTCAAACAATATTTCCAGAACTTGATGAGGAAGGAAAAATTATATTGGAACCGGAAGCCATCACGGAAACAAGAACTCGAAAACTACGGAATCGATCAATTTCAGAATATCTCATCAAGTGGAAGAACTTACCCACTGAAGATTCTACATGGGAGGATGAGAATTTTATACAAAAGCACCCAGAGCTACTCAAGCGTTGAGGACAACACTTTTTTTGAAGGAGAGGGGCATGTGCAATTGTTAATATTTTATATAATTTGACCCACTTTAGTCTTTTGTTAGGTTAGATAGTCTTATTTTGCAGTGGAGCTATTGTACAACCTTTTGGAACGAAATCAAAGACAAACTTGCAGAATTTGTGTTGAGAATCTTGTGGTATGAATTGGAGCATTTTTTATTTCTCTGTATGTTTATCTAATCATGTTGAATGATATGTTTTTCTCTTTCAGATACATGCTTCCATGTGTTTATCTTGTAATTTTATAAGCAAAAATCATGTCTGTTCATGCTCTATCTTAGACAAGGTTTACATGATATGTCAATGTTCTTCTAAATGAATGAATTCACTTCAATGCCCATTTAGACTTTCTATCACTTCATCCTATACTCAATGACCAATTAAACATGATTTTAAGCTACCTACC
Organism: Pinus albicaulis; assembly: GCA_034641835.2. Taxonomy (NCBI): domain Eukaryota; kingdom Viridiplantae; phylum Streptophyta; class Pinopsida; order Pinales; family Pinaceae; genus Pinus; species Pinus albicaulis. The sequence goes on along the minus strand of CM076584.1, from coordinate 877,247,298 downwards.
TAGCCTCACACATTATCTGAAAATTGACCTTGAAATTCAGACGTAAAAACCCTAGACCTAGCCTCCTCACTTACATTCCTATCCAACACCCAAAACATCAAACAAAAATCCTATTTATTGACATTACATACCTAGCCTAAGATCAATAGATATTTAATCATTCCATTGACTGCAAAGTGACAATGAGAGAGCCCTCTCTAGTCCTAGTAGGGCTAGCTACCTGACCTAAAGCCTGATTTGTGGTTATCTTCCTTCAATTCCGCTCTCAGCTTTGGGAAGTTGGGGGGAGTGATAACATTCTTGGCAACGTTTCCATGGAGCGAAGGTTAAATCTTTCCCGGGAAAGAACAAAAAATATTAGATCTAATTTCTGAAGGTGAATAGTGTTCAGGCACAAGAAAGGATGTGCATATTTTGTTAGTGTCAATATGTCAGTGATCAAACATACTCTTTCAGTTAATTTTCTAGTGGTCATAGGTCAAAATTTTTGGTCTTTTCAAACAAATTTTCAAAATAAATTTTTGTCACAGAAGGAGTCTAGGTTAGAAATGTTGCTCTCGTCATCTCATCCATGGACATCATCACTTTAAAGGTCATCCCATTCATTTCATTTAGAAGTATTATGTCATTCACTCCATCTCATCTAGGTCTACTGTCTAGGTGCCATTTATTTGCCTTTGAAAAAGTTCCATTTGTCATCAAACAAGGCAAACAATCTTCCATTTTCACCATATAAGTCTTCTAAAGGGAGTCAACGTACTTAGGAGAATAAAGTAAGGAAAGTTGTCTTATTCCAAAATTTGTTTCAAAATCAAAAGATTTCAAAAGGAAAAACTGTCTTATTGTTTTCACTATAGGAAAAAAAAGTAATTTCAAAGCTTATAAAGGAAAAAAGAGGCTTGTCCAAACTAATTATTCTCTTTTTCATGTGTGGTAGAGCTCCTCTCTTACCTCCATTGGACTCCATAGTGGTCAAGGGTTCGAAACAAAGGCAAGAAACTACTCCAAAACATAGTTGCTGCACTTATGTTGGCCTTTGCTACGTTTTTGGAGCACGTTGTTACATTTCAAGAATCAATTGTTACGCTTTTGTTGCCTTTGTTACCTTTCTAGAGCACGTTGTTACGTTTATGAAACAAGGAGCACATTGTTACATTTTTGGAATAATTGTTACATTTCTTGAACTGTTACATTTCTGGAGCACGTTGTTACGCTTATGTAGCAGTTGTTACGCTTCTGCTACATTGTGCTCCAACATTTTGAAATACCATGTAAAAGATAAAATATCATCACTCCAAAAAAACTTAAAATTTCAAAAGAAAAATAAAAACAAAATTTTATAAATAAAAGCAAGACTTAAAATAATAAAAATACAAAAAAAAAAAATTAAAAAAACAAAAAGTTAATATATATATATATATATATATATATATTAGAAAAAAAATATAAAATTAAAAAAAGGACAACAAGAAATCAAATATATAAAAGTATATAAAAAAACCAAAAAAAAATCAAACATAAAAATAGAAAAAAAAAAATTAACTTAAAAAGATAAAGATAAAAATAAATAATATAAAGAAATAAATAATTAAACAATAAAAGCTATAATTAACAAAATAATAATAATAATAATAATAATACTTTATTAGACAATTTAAAAAAATATAAAAAAATATTACATTTAAAAAAATCTATAAAATTAAAAAATTAAAAAATAATAATAGTATAATATATATATATATATATATATATATATATATATATATATATATATATATATATATATATATATATTAGACAACTAAAAATAAAAAACAATTATAATTTTTTTTTTTGAAATAAATGAGAAAAAATAAAAAAATGAAACATTGAAAAAAAAAAATTAAAAAATTAAAATATATAAAAAAAAAAAACGTAAAATATTTTTTTTTGGAACAAATTAAGAAAATAATCACAATTAAAATGACTAAAAAAACATTAAAAAATAAAATAATGAACACAAATATAATTAAAATTAAAAAAATAAAATAATAAAACTTAATAAAACATTAAAAAAATTAAAAATTAAAAACCTAAAAACAAATGAAAATTAAAAAAAAATAATAAAAAATATCTCAAAAAATAAAAATATTTGTGGCCCTAAAGCCTTTGGGCGGGCTCAACCCGATTCTGAGAATGAGGTTGAGCTCGCCTAGGGGCCCAAGGGGCTAAAAGCCAATTCTTAGAATCGGCTAGGGAGCCAGCCAATTCTGAGATTCGGCTCTCAGCCTCGCCGGGTAAGCCGAGGGGTGGCCGTCGGGGCTAGTGGAGCTGGTCCCGATGGTCGTCGCTCAGGCCACCCGGTGGGGTTGGATAGAGCCTATCCTGAGAATACAATTTTAAAAAAATATTGAAAAAATAAAAATAAAAAACCTTAAAAAAATTAAAATTAAAAAAAAATTAAAATATCTAAAAGAAATACGTAAAAAAAAACCTAAACAAATTAAAAAAATAATCACAATCAAAATAACTAAGAAAAACATTAAAAAATAAAAAAATGAAGACAAATATAATTAAACATAAAAAAACTTAATAAAACATTAATTTAAAAATTGAAAAAAAACTAAAAAAAAATTAAATTTTTAAAAATATTAATAACAATTATATCAAAAAATAAAAAAATTTGTGGCCCTCAAGCCTTTGGGTGAGCTCAACTTTATTCTCAGAATCGAGATGAGCCCGCCCAGTGGCCCCTCAGGCCCCTGGGAAATCTCAACCTGATTATGAGAATTGGGTTGAGCCCACCCAAGGGCTCGAGGATCTTAACGACGATACTCAGAATCGGCTCTCAGCCCTGTTGGGTGGCCCGAGGGGCAGTTGCCATGGGCCGGCCAAGCTATCCAAGCTCAACCTCAGCCTTGCCTTGCCGGGTGCCCCGAGGGGCGACCATCGTGAGTCGGCTGAGCTTTCCAAGCTCGACTGACCCACGACGGCTGCCCCTCGGGCCACTCAGTGGGGTTGGGCCGATTATGAGCTCGGTTGGCCCACAACGGTCGCTCCTTGGGCCACTCGCGGGGTTGGGCTGATTCTCAAAATTGGCCTTGCCCCGTCAGGTGTCCCGAGGATGACCGCCATGGGCCAATGGTGTAAAAATTATATAAACAGTTATGTATAACTTGGATTCACCCGATCTAATAATGTGCTAAATTTAAATACTAAATTGCTTCTACAAATATTTTCCAGAATTAAAAACACAATCTCTAATCACATGAACAAGAAGAAAGATCAATCACACACAACATAGATAATTTCCTGAGGAAAGCTTACAGCTAAAAACCCCACTATCTTATATTGTATATTATATCATGGATCATGAAACGATTACATACAAAACGCTTCTCACAAGAGCCCTCAGTACATCAACCAATTGTCTCACAATGTTATGCAAAAATTGGCAAATCCCTTATCCAATTTACTATCTCTATATAACATTCCTTCACTGCGCAATCCTTGCTAAATGAAATCACTGAACTGATGCAATCCTGCATGCCTTGACTGTGCAAGTATCATGGGAATATCCAATGTGTGTTTACTTGCATGTGTGCAAGCAGATAATGTCACAACTGATATTCAACTTCCCTTTCGCCTAGAACTCAATTGGGTCTCCACTCGATCTGACATGCATGCAACTAATATTAATCAATCCTCAATTTCATGTGAGATCATTGAGTGTGAATTAATTAATATTTAATACTAGATCTCTCACTAGTATATCTTTAGTTACAACTAGCACAATTGAGTTTAACTCACTTAATTGAGTTAAACTGATTTACAACTTGCACGAACTTATGCACCATTGCACTTCTAATTCTGTTACAAATAGAATTACTCTGCATGTCCCACCAACCAACCTCTAACTCAAAATTCACTAGCTAACTAATTTTTCCACTTCAGTTAACTATTTAAAGTCCTCATTGATAATAGATTACCGTTTAATGTCCATCTAAATTGAGGGATAATAAAAATAGACATGCACCCAAAAATAGCCCTGTGGGCCCCACCCTAGTGTAGGTGCTTAATGCACTAGTGTGGGTGCTGAATCTTCTTTCTGAATATCAACACTCCATCTCAACAAGAAAGGGATTATCCTTCACCCCGATCCTGTCTCTATGGTATTCAAATTTTCTCCTAGTGAGCGCCTTCAACAGAATATATGTATCTTGATCTTTTGTGGGAATGTACTGAAGCAACATGATCCTCCTCTACACACAATCTCTGATATGATCGTACCGGATATCTATATGCTTGGACCTATCATGAAACAAAAGATTAATCGTGATTTTAATGAAACTCTGATTATCACGATGAATCACTATCGGATCCATCTAAGAACCAAACAAACCAACCACGATTTTTCTCATTCAGATAGCCTCACATGCAGCTTGGCTTGCTACCATGTATTCCGCTTCCACTGAACTGAGTGCCACAAATCTCTACTTCCTGGTGTACCAAGAAACAAATGTAGACCCAATACTAAAGATCCATCCTGATGTGCTCTTTCTATCTGATGGACTTCCATCCCAATCTGCATCCGTGAAGCCATGCAACTTCACTCCATTCGTTCTTCTGTAGCATAGACCATACTCTGATGTGCCCCTCAGGTATCTTAGGACATTCTTCCCCACCTTATAAAAGATCTTGGTAGGCTTAACCATAGCTTGACTCAGCTGGTTAACCGCATAGCAAATGTCCGATCTTGTGTTCACTAGATACATTAGCGAACCCACTAATTGTTGATAGATAGTAGCATCCACTACCTCTCTAGAAGTAGCATCCTCTTTCCTCTAGTTTCTCGGAAGAGGAATATCCATGATTTTGCAACTCTCCATGTTAAACTTACCTAGTGTATCCTTTGAATACTTGCCTTGAGACAAAAAATATTTCACCATCCTGCTGCCATATTTCCAATCCAAGGAAATAATGAAGGAGGCACATATCCTTCATTTCTAACTCCCTTGAAAGATCCTCCTGGCATGAGTGTATCAGCTACTCATCACCAGTCAAAATTAGATCATCAAAATAAAGAAAAATGATCATTAACTTAACCTCAACCACGATCTGGTACAGGTTTGCCTCTACTTCACTTTTGGTGAAGCCCAGTCTAGTGAAATAGTTGTCTATCTGAGTGTACCAAGCACGGGGTGCTTGCTTCAGCCCATACAATGATCTTTTGAGCCTGCGCACATGTGACTCGCTGTTGAAGATATCGAAAACTTCAGGCTACTCTATGTACACCTCTTCCTTAATGATCCCATTGAGAAACAAAGTTTTCACATCCATCTGATGAATGTGCCAGCCCATTTGCGCTGAGAGTGCAAGGATGGATCTTATGAAAGAGTACCTTGTGAAAGACAAAAAAGTCTCATTATAATCTATCCCCTCGATCTATGAGAAACCCCAGGCCAAAAATCTGGTCGTGTATTTCTCCACACTCCCATCAGTAGATTTCTTTACCTTGTAGATCTATCTCAAACCTACCACTAATTTGTCAATCGGTCTTGGGACAATTTCCCATGAATTGTTTTTGAAAATGGAGTCATACTCCACCATTGTATCACTGCACTGCTTCCTAAAAGGAATATGGTTCAGTCAGAATACATTTGATCATAAGAGCCATGTATCTAGTAAATCGGCTAGGAGACTGTCTCTGTCTACACTGTGAAGTAGGGGCTCCTACATTCTCTGCAACATCAAGTCTCAGCCTATCAGCTTCTGTGGTGCGCCTTCTGCCATTTCTGATGGATGGCTCTACATGAGTTATTTCCTCCACTCCATAAACCTCCTCATGTGGCTGATCCACATCTTCAGACCCATCCTTGGGAACCAACAGTTCCTCCACCGCATGCAATTCTAAATCCCTCTCAAGGGACAACTGCATGGCTTTCCCCTTGTCAAATTTTATATCCCATCACACAACTTAAGTAGTCAGTTCTAGCTTCTTCCTGGCATCCTTGGTCACATGCACATAAACATATGAGAAAAAAATATTAAAGTGTGAAACATCAAGTTCGTTACCAGTGAAAGCTTATTCAGGTGTACTCATGCTAAGTACTCTATGAGGACAACAGTTTTTCACATAAACCACAGTGTTGCATGCTTCTGCCCACAAATGCATTGGTAGGCCCTAATCATGAAACATCGCTCGTGTTGCACCCATGATTGTTTCGTTCTTCCTCTTCGCGACTCCATTCTACTATGGGTTATGAGGCACTATGAGTTCTCTTCGAATTCCTTCTTTGCTGTAGAAGTTCTTGAATTCGTTAGAGATTTATTCTCCACCATTATCGCTCCTAAGAGCCTTCACTTGCTTCCCCGAATCTTTCTCCACCAATGCCTTAAACTCACAGAACTTAGAGAATTATTGATCTTTCTTCTACATGAATAAGATCCAGCATTTACGAGAAAATTCATCAAAAAATATTACATAGTACTTATGTTTTGATGTTAAAGAAACCGAGAATGGTCCACACACTTTTGTGTGAACTCTCTCAAGGATCCCCAAAGCATGTTTCTCCTTCTCATGAAAGGTGGAATTTACATACTTCCCCATGGTGCAACCCTTGCACTGATCTAACAGATCAAGTGTTCCCATTGGAAGTCCAGCAGAAATTTGTTGCATGACTTTCAAGCCTCCATGATGAAGATGGCCCAATTGCCTCTGCCATAATTCGCCCTCATCCCAGCTCACCACTTTTTTTTCCTTGCCCACCATGGCAGCGTATCCATCTACCTCCAGCTTGTAGAGATTCTTAACTTGAATCCCTATCCTCTTGGCTTGACCTGTTGTTTTATGTTGCAAGAAATATTTTCCATCACTAAAAACAACGTCTTAGCCTCCGTCCTCCAACATTGCAACTGAGACCAAATTTTTCTTCAAACCTCATACGTGCAATGAATGTTTTAATTGAAATGGTTTACCTAAATCCATATGAAAGGTAATGGTACCAATCTCGGTAGCACTGTACCATCATCATCGCCCATATCAATATGCATCTGGAGATCTTTCTCCTTCAAGTCACTAAAAAATTCCTTAACTCCTGTCATGTGAAAGGAAGCGCCACTATCCAAATACCACACCGTTCCCAATGCACTTGACACCATGCATGCAATCAAGGAGAAGTAAAGCTCAAATTTTGAGGCAAGGGCCTCGCCAACTATAGATCCAAAAACCTTCTTGTTATTCTTATTTTTTGGACAGTTAGTAGCGAAATGCCCATGTTCGTGACAATGAAAACACTTCACCTTGGACATGTCTTGCTTATTTCCTTTAGACTCAAATTTAGAATGGAATTTCTTCCCCTTCCCCTTCTTTTCCTTGGAAGCCAAAGCACAATCCTCTTCATCATCATGCTTTGATGAAGAGCCATCTTTGGTGTTCCATCTGAGCTCCTCTTGCATCAAGTCTGACCACAGTCATTCCCAATCTATTAATTTTCTCGTCTGTTGACGGATTCTTCATAACTGTGCCAAATCTTAGGAAGTCCTAGGAGAGCCAAACTGATGAAAAGAAATCTTGGGGTAAGCCCAAAATCCCTTTTCATGTAAAAATCTTGATCCTGGGCCTGTGGGTTATGGCCCACTAAATCTCGTCGGAAGCGTTCTAATCTTAATACCTTTTAATTTTATTAACATGGATCTTCATTAAACTCGATCATCCCTTAAATACCATCATAAGCATTCAATATAGGCATTAAGGTTTGAAAACCTCGTAGCCACACATAATTCATTTACACGGAAAACATATGAAATCCGGAATAATCCACATATATGGATTTAAAAATATATACACCCGCCTTTATAAGTATCGGCAGATCCGCATTCTACCCAACTCCGATGCGAACTCAGTCTCTGTTGTTCTGATCCAATCAATTGGAATCCGATGCGATTGCAATCCGAAATTGCTAATCGACGTTTTGATGGGACTCTTGATTAGGCTCTTCGAACTTCCGATCCGATCCACTTACCACAGCTTCGATGCGATCAATTGGCGATCGGAGATCGCAATTTCAATATGCTTCCATCTTTAGATTCTTCACGTTTCTGATGCGATTCCGATCAGAAATCGGAAATCACTCTAATTCAATATCGCCTTCTGTAGCCTTTGACTACCAATCCTCCGACCTGTATACTCTTTTTTTTTAAATAATCAAACCTGTAAACAAACAGTTCGACCTCTATATATATTCAATCAGTTAAGGCGCAAAATTGAATTCCCAATTACAAATCTAACAAACGCATCAATCCTCACGAACAACGAAACGATAATTTAGAATGCCATCGATCTTTTAAGTGATCGATGTCGATCAACAAACTCACAATACGGGACTTAACTTATTTATAAAATACACCCTGGCGTACACACCGCTTGAACACGCTTTTATATATTTTATACATAACAATTACAGGCTAAGGCATTCCAGCCTTAGAGCAGGATCGCTGTCGATTACATTCTATTCACACACAACGCCTATCTATTTCTCTCGATATATCACGCTCTCAAATCTCTATCTTATATACATAAGAATGTTAGATCGGAAGGATCGATAAGATCCGATCCTTATTTTCCTCAAACGAAAGCTCCATAATGCATGCATAGTAGATAACATATCCGTCAAATCCTCATTAAATCTGTTTTTGAGCAGATTTTCCTCCCTTCGCTCAGCTTCGCTGTCCACATCCTCCTCGCTCCGCTTCGGATTCCTTTTTAATTAAAGAGGGGTTAGATGCTCCTGCATCAGACTCCCGAGGTACAAAATTTTTATGACCTCCTGGTCATATGCTTCTCCTTGTCCTTAGCAATTCTACTCACTGCATTCCTTAAGTGAAACAGCTTTCATGATCTTCTGTGAGCGGCAACCAACCTCTGCAGTAACAGTCTCCTCTGTTACACGATACCTCACCAAGCCCTCCGCACTCGGTCTTTTGGCATCCTTTTGGTTCTCTCCTCTGGAACCAATTTGAGCACACCTTGCTCTAGGTTGCTGCAAATATTCTCACATTTCGCTGCCACCATCTGCATGACGGTAAGACCATAAACTCTCCAGCTTTAACACAATTGTACCTCTTTCTCCTTCTGCTTGCATTCTTCTTCTCGCAGGAAATCATTTCCCTGCTCTGATACCACTTGATGAAAAGAAATCTTGGGGTAAGCCCAAAATCCCTTTTCATGTAAAAATCTTGATCCTGGGCCTGTGGGTTATGGCCCACTAAATCTCGTCGGAAGCGTTCTAATCTTAATACCTTTTAATTTTATTAACATGGATCTTCATTAACTTGATCATCCTTAAGCAAATACCATCATAAGCATTCAATATAGGCATTAAGGTTTGAAAACCTCGTAGCCACACATAATTCATTTACACGGAAAACATATGAAATCCGGAATAATCCACATATATGGATTTAAAAATATATACACCCGCCTTTATAAGTATCGGTAGATCCGCATTCTACCCAACTCCGATGCGAATTCAGTCTCTGTTGTTCTGATCCAATCAATTGGAATCCGATGCGATTGCAATCCGAAATCGCTAATCGACGTTTTGATGGGACTCTTGATTCGGCTCTTCGAACTTCCGATCCGATCCACTTACCACAGCTTCGATGCGATCAATTGGCGATCGGAGATCGCAATTTCAATATGCTTCCATCTTTAGATTCTTCACGTTTCTGATGCGATTCCGATCAGAAATCGGAAATCACTCTAATTCAATATCGCCTTCTGTAGCCTTTGACTACCAATCCTCCGACCTGTATACTTTTTTTTTTTAAATAATCAAACCTGTAAACAAACAGTTCGACCTCTATATATATTCAATCAGTTAAGGCGCAAAATTGAATTCCCAATTACAAATCTAACAAACGCATCAATCCTCACGAACAGCGAAACGATAATTTATAATGCCATCGATCTTTTAAGTGATCGATGTCGATCAACAAACTCACAATACGGGACTTAACTTATTTATAAAATACACCCTGGCGTACACACCGCTTGAACACGCTTTTATATATTTTATACATAACAATTACAGGCTAAGGCATTCCAGCCTTAGAGCAGGATCGTTGTCGATTACATTCTATTCACACACAACGCCTATCTATTTCTCTCGATATATCACACTCTCAAATCTCTATCTTATATACATAAGAATGTTAGATCGGAAGGATCGATAAGATACGATCCTTATTTTCCTGAAATGAAAGCTCCATAATGCATGCATAGTAGATAACATATCCGTCAAATCCTCATTAAATCTGTTTTTGAGCAGATTTTCCTCCCTTCGCTCAGCTTCGCTGTCCACGTCCTCCTCGCTCCGCTTCGGATTCCTTTTTAATTAAAGAGGGGTTAGATGCTCCTGCATCACAAACTCACCAAATCATCATAAACAAATATTATTCCCACACTCCCCATTTCATCCCGACATTGGACAAACTTTGTGAGAAACTTTGGAATGGTGTTGCCCTTTTCCATCTTGATCTTACTGAGTTTATCTTTGAGCGCAAATTTCCTATGGTCACTACTACTTTGGAATAGATCTGTCAAAGCCTTCCACATATCATATGGTGTGGCTTTCCCATGGAGGCTTGAGAAAATGTGGTCTGGTACTCCCTCCAACAGGATCTTCCTCACCTTTTCCACTTTATTTTTCCATGCATCAAGATTTGCAGCATCTGCAACATCTGGCTTAGGAACATCTTTTTCAATGAATTCCTTCAAGCCATTTTCTTCGAGTACTGCCTCCATCCTATCCTTCCAAGAAATGTATTTTGATCTTCCCTCGAGTGCATACTCTAACCTCAAGCCATTGAAAGCCATTTCAATCATGAATCAGTTGTAGCACCAAGAAAGTATTTCTGCAATTTCGAATTCTATCCAGTCACAAACTCAACTCTTGCTTCACTTCTTAAATTTCTTGTGCTCTGATACCATGTATAATTATACAAACAATTATGTATATCTTAGATTCACCAGATCTAACAATGTGCTAAAGTTAAATACTGAATCACTTCTACAAATCTTTTGCGAAATTAAAAACACAATCACTAATCACATGAACATGAAGAAAGATCAATCACACACAACATAGATAATTTGCATGGGAAAGCTTACAAATAAAATCCCCAATATCTTCTATCGTATATTATATCATGGATCTTGAAAAATTTACATACAAAACTCTACTTATAATATCCCTTGGTACATCAGCTAATTGTCTCACACAGTCATGCAAAAATTGGGAAATCCCTTAGCCAATTTACTGTCTCCAGAAAGCCTATCTTCACTGTGCAATCCCTACTAAATGCCATCCCTCAATTTATGCAATCTTGCTTGCCTTGACTGTGCAAGTATCATGGGCACATCCAATCTGTGTTTACTTGCATGTGTGCAAGCAGATAATGTCACAACTGATAGTCAACATTCCTTTCACCTAGAACTCAACAGGGTCTCCACTGGATTTGACATGCATGCAACTAATATTAGTAAATCCTTAGTTGCATGTGATATTTCTGATTGTGAATTAATTAATATTTCATTAAATAGATATCTCACTAGTGTATCTTCAGTTAAAACTAGCACAACTAAGTTTAACTCACTTAACTAAGTTAAACTGATTTACAACTTGCACCAACTCACGCACCACTGCACTTCGAACTCTGTTACAACTAGAATTACTCTACATGTCCTACCAGCCAACCTCTAACTTGAAATTCACTAGCTAAATAATTTTTCCACTTCAGTTAACTATTTCAAGTCCCCATTGAGAATAAATTATAGTTTAATGTCCATCTAAATTATGGGATAATAAAAATTGACATGCACCAACAAATAGCCCTGTGGGCCCCACCCTAGTGTAGGTGGTTAATGCAACCAAGTGCTTAATGCACTAGTGTGGGTGTTGAATCTTCTTGTTGAATCTCAATAGGCGGAGCTAGCCAAGCTTCGTCGGCCCACAATGGTCGCCCTCAGGAAACCCAACTGTTATTCTTTATTTTTTTTAATTTTATGATTTTAAATTTTTATTTTTTTGATTTTATTATTATTATTTTTTTATGATTGTATTTTTAATAAAATTATGTGATTTTCACTTTGTTTTTTAATATAAGGAAAAGACATTAAAAAATTAAAAATTAAAAATTTGTATAATGTGATTTTCACTTCATTTTTTATGTGAATCATTTAATTTTTGGAAAAAGATGTTATTGTTATTAATATTTGACATAAAATTCATACAAATTTCTAATTTTTATACCTTTTTTGGTTAATTTTTTCCTATAAAAATGGTTTATTTGACATGTCACTTTTAGCAAAAAGACTCAAAATGTGTATTTTTTCAGTTATATCTATATTTAAAATGTGTATTTTTATGTAAATTGTTAAAAATTCTTGCTTTTTTAGTGACAAGCATTTTATGGGAAATGAAATATTATTTAACAATATATAATTAGATAGAAGATCAAAACTTTGAAATTTTGGCTTTTTTTTAACACTGCAAAAAATCAAATATCTCACTACAAAAAAAAATGAAAATAAAAGAAATAAACAAAACCTCGAAAAACACTTAAAAAAATATGTAAGTGAAGAGGAATAAGGTGAGTAATTCAAAAATTGTTAAATTTAGAAAATAATTACTAGCATTTAATACATTAGAAAATTTCAAGTAAAAAATAAGTCTTCTAAAAAAACAGATGATTCTCGCATCAACACTTTTCGAAATCAACATAAAATCACTAACATTTTAAAAATAATGTTTATACTTGATACATAAGAAAATATAATATGTCAAAAACATGCTAAGAAAAAATTATGAGTATTCTAAATCAACATTTTTTAAAATTAGATGGTTTTTTGCTACCTAGAAAAAGCGGGTACTCGTTTCCATTCCCATTTCAAAGTTTAGGTTGTTGCTTACACTTGAGACTATTGCTAAAAAAAGTGAAATAGAGGAGCATCCTCTCATGCTTCAGGATGAAACACCTTTGCACCAACATAGTGAACCAACGCCATCGGAGGTTGAGGTAGAAAAGCAGGTTGAGATCAAATCAACTGTGGAGATCATTGGGGAGAAGGATGAGGAAATAATAGAGTTGAGGGAGATATTCTCCATTGCTAATTCTCAGATCACTTTCCTACATCAAGAGAATTTTGAATTGAAGGTGAAGCAGCTAATACAAAGCAAACCTAAGCCAGACCTAGAGGTAGATAAATGTAAAGGTAATAAAATCATAGACGTTGATCAAATGCAAAAGATGAAGACTGAAACATAGCGAAGAAGGCTAAAGATAAGAGGCCTCAAAAGGGCACTGGAGCTAGAAAGACAGTCGGCTCATCCACCTGAAGAGTTGACCTTTGATGAGCTAATATATATGGAGATCAATAAAGACAAAGAACTCTGGTTGGAAAGGTGTTACACCATTTTTTGGTCATCTAACCTATTATCATTAGATGGACCCAAGTACACCATGTAAGACCAATTTTACCCTAAGTAAAATTGCTTTCACTATGTTAAATAACTTAATAAACCACATTTATTAGGTTGTTTATGGTCTAAACAGAAAACCCCAAAAGGAAACATTAAACAAACCTATTTTGTTTAATTTTCCTCATGGAATAATTAATTAAACCATAATTTAATTATTATTCCCAGTCATGTTTAACCCAAAAACAAAGAAATTAATTAGATAAACTTTCATTTATCTTATTATTTTCTAGGAATAATTATTTAAATCTTATTTAGATAATATTCCTTGTTAAATATGACCAAATCACCCACAAATAATTAAATAAATCATTATTTATTTAATTATCCTTCAACCACTTACTTAAAAAGATAAATAAATCATTTATTTATTTATTATTAACAAATAAAGGGATTTGACCCAAGTCAAATAGTTTTCCCTCCAACAAATATAATAAAATATTCCATAAAAGGTGGATCTAGATTTGGTTAACATTATTTTAATCATGCACCAAGATCTAGAATGACCCAATATTTTGTTAGAAATAGGAGGGTTTTTCCTACCATTCTTCACCTTTTGTTGCCTATTAGATCACTCTGGATCTATACACTTGGTCACATTTTTCTACATTATTTGTTGTGTGAGCTCCCTTTGAGTTGTATCTTTGTCTGGGTTTTCTACACCAACAAGAGAGAGAGATTCTAGATCTGAAGTGCTGAGGACTTCCAAGAACCCATCCCATTGAGGAGAATTGGATACGCCTTCTTGTTTTCCTCCCAGGTGCCCTTAATACAAAAATTCTTTCAAAAATAGTTCTTGTCTTGTCTATTGGATATATGGAGCAAACCCTTCTTTTTACTGCTTAATGTCTTTCTATGCATAGATCTGGTTTTTTGCAGCTCTTTTCTTGATCAACTAACTGCAGATCTGAAGATATTGGAAGCCACTTTTGATGTTAGGGCTATTAGTTATGCGTAGCTAAAGTGGTCTTTTTTCGTACATTTCGACAAAGGATTCATACTAACAAATGGCGACTCCACACGGGTTTTAAATTACGACCGCTGCCGTTTTTCATATTCCTGCATATCCAGCTACTTCAGACCCTAGGGTTTCTTTTCAGCTGTTTATTTTTCTTATTTTTATGTTGTTTTTCTCACATAAAACCCTAAAACATTAAAATTTCTAACTTCTGTGTGTTTCTGGCCCTATTGTGATACATCACCAGAATCGAGACGACAACTTTTCCGCAAATCTGCCACCGAGACAACCGGAACTGGAGGTCGCACTTTTCAGCCCAAAAACTGCGAACTGGACCTCCAGGTCACACTTTTCATCCTCTTTTCTGCGACCTGCACTGAAAACAGGTCAGAACCTGTGACCTGCCAAATTTTCAGCTGTTTTTCTGCAATTTTTCTGGGTTTTGCTGAAGCTTCTGTCAGGGTTTTCCAGCCTCTGTCTCAGCCCGTTTTGACCTGGTTCTGATCTATTTTTTCTCATCTAAGTGGGAACATAGCCCCCTAGGGCTTCAGTACCCTCCACTTTTTGTGAAAGAGTTCTTATCTGTTTCAGGTCTGTCTTTTCAGAGTTTCAGCCCCCCTCTTTCCAGATCTGATACCTCCTTTTCAGACCTCTTTTAGTCATCTCTTCTACCTTTCAAATCACCTCCTGAAGATTTGTTTGGATCTACTTTTAGGGCCTCCTCCTTGCCCCTTCTGCTTTTTACTAATTTCCTCCCTTTTTCCAGCCACCTTGCCTCTGCCTCTTGGCTGTGATCTGCACCTCTTTTCAACAGCTTTTCCCTTTAGATCCCTGTCCCTTTCGACCCTAGATCTATTGGCCTCTTTTTAATGCGTTTTGATTAGATTTTTTCCCTTTGTTAGATTAGCTTTGAGACACCTGCCTTTTTGGGTTGAATCGATGCAATAGTAGCTGTTAATTTTCTGTTATTTCAGCATTAAATACTGTTCTCTGCAGATTTATTTTCAGTTACGCAACACACTTTTTCTCTTGCTCTCAAAACGAAAAGGGTTTAAAAATTAAAATTAACGCACGCCACACACTCACCCTAAGCGAAGAAGAGCCTGGTTTACACCGCCAGGAAAAGAATTTAAAATCAATTGACTGCACCTATCTGCCCTTGTTTCGACATTGTAATCACTTGATTCTACACCTCCTTGCCCTTATGGTCATTCTTCTTCCCCTTGTGCCGTGTTTGTGTTGTCATCATTGCACCCCCAAGGTGCACTTCCCGGAGACTTCTTTTCCTTCACCCTCAGTTTCCGGTCGATCGACCTGCTCCGTCCCGTCGTCGTCGAGCCAGTCCTCCTCTAAGTCTGCACTCCGACTCCTCTTCTGATTCTTTGGGTTCTCATTTTCCTTCTGGTTCTCCCCCTGTCACCTTCACTATGTCTGGTCCAGGGCCTAATGCTAGCGGTGATCCCGGCCCTAATGCCGGAACCACTACTAGCGGAACTGCCACAGGAAATACCTCGGCCACACCCTTGCTGCCGTACATCGCAGGCCTCAGCCTCCCTGATTTCAATCAGTTGATCAATGACCCTATCCGCCACGATTTTGGTTGGCCTGCTATGCCAACCAAGCTCCCCTTCGACATCCCTAAGTTCGAAGGCCTTGCTGGAGAAGATACAACCAACCATGTCCGATCTTTCCACATGTGGTGTTCCTCCAACTCCATTACCAATGATTCCATCTGTCTTTGGTTGTTCCAACGCACGCTTACTGGCGAAGCTTCCAAATTGTATGTTGACCAAGCCCCCTCTTCCCATACCACCTTTGCGACCATTGCCCAAGCCTTTTTATCTTACTTCTAGCTCCTTCTCCGATACGATACTAGTACAGAGCTTTTGACCTCTTTCAAGCAAACCTCTTCGACCCGCCTTTCCACCCATGTCCAGGAATGGCGACGAAGATGAAGCTTATGTCAAGCTCCCCCCTTCGAAGATTGGATCTTGTTGCCTCCCATTTCACTCAAACTGAAGAAGCCGCCCTCCAAATAGCCTTGAAATATGACCTGATCTATGCTCAGTCTGGTTATGTTTATATCGTCCTCCCTGACCTCCCTAGGCCCGGTGGCGCTAACGAACCAAGAGCATCTCATTCTGCCGACGGTATCGTTGGAGCCCTTTCTCATCCGTATGCTCAACCTCCTATGGGCTATGGTCTCCCTCAGGGAGGGGCCAGCACCTCTAGCACTCTTCCCCCTCCCGGTAGCATGTATCCAGGATACGGTATGCCTCCTCCTTTTTCCCAACCTCCTGCTTACCTCAATGTTACCCAACCTAACCATTACCTTTATCCGTAGCCTGGTGCGCCAGCTCCTCCAGCATATGCGCTTCCATCTCCCTTGCCTCCTCCAAACCCGCAACAGCACCTACAGGCCCGTCCAGGGCAAGTATTTGCACAGCAGGGCGCAACTCATCCCCCTTCTTCTCAAAGAAGGTGGAGAGGCAATCCAAACCAATATGCCCCTGGTACTCATGGACCCAATCCTCAAGGTGTTGACCCTAACACTGCTAACCAGCAACAGGGCATTCAGCCCAAGCCGGACAGGCCGCTTCACACAAATAAGCCTTGTTCGTGTTGCGGTGTTTATGGTCATTACACCCACGATTTTCCCCTCTTACCCCAGATGCGGCAGATGTGGGAGTCTCAAGCCACATTGCGCAGACAACATGCCTCCCCTCATGCTCCTCCTAATGTGGCCACTACCCAACCAGTTGTTTTTACTGATCCTTTCCCTCAGCAAGGATTCGTGGCTACCCAACTGCCTGACAGCCAGGTTGCCACTCCACCTTCCCTTTCTGGTTCCTCCGATTACCAGATCCTTATGATGAACTTTGATCCTTCCCCAACCGTCGACCTTCACCTTCAAACTCAGTCTCGCCAGTACCCCAAGCCTCCCGCTCAGTCTGCCCCCGAGTCCCCTTCTTCTGGTTCTACAGAGCCTCTTTCGACAACCAATGGTCCCTTACATATCCCTCAACCCAAAGTTGAGGTCCATACCAAGATCCCTAAAGGACCGTTACATCGAAATGTTGCTTCTGGTCGAGCTGCTCATTTGTATAGCATAGTAGATGATTTGGCGCAATCTCCTGCTGCCATTTCCACACTGGAACTCCTCCAGTCGTGCCCTTCCCAAAAGAAGGCTCTCCTATCTGCCGTGGGTGCTGTAGATCCTGCTGATGACCAAATGATTATGTTCGACGCCCATCAATCAGACCATCCTCCTCTTCCTGCTTCCATCGCCTTCCAAATCCCAGTCAAAATCCGGAACACCAACGTTTCCTGGTGTATAATTGATGAGGGGGCATCTACCTATGTGATGTCCGCTTCGGTTTGGAAACAACTTGGATCTCTTGAGCTGGCCCCTTCCATGATCACCCTTCGAGCGTGAGACGGCCACACCTCCTAGCCCATTGGCCTTTTTCATAATTTTCCTATCACCCTTGCCGGTAAGACCGTTTGCGTTGACGTCGAAGTCATTGACACCCCTCTAGACTACAAAATTCTATTGGGGTGAAGCTACACCTATGCCATGTCTGCTGTCCCATCCGCGGTTTTTCGCAAGATGTCTTTCCCTCACAATGGAAGGATAGTCACCATTGACCAGCTATCTTACCATGAGCCATCGTCTTAGACCTCTCCGGAGACGACCATCTCTTCTGTAGCCAATAAGCAAACCGTCGATTCCTTGACCAATGTCTCCCCCGACATCTACAAAGATTCCTCCCTGCTTGGAACTTTTCTTGGTCTTCCCCCTCCTCACGTCTCTGATCCCAGCTTATCGAATGTGTGCATGATGCAATTGTCTCGGGCTGCCCTTAAGCGACCCGCTTTGGCTAGTCAGCAACCTCAGACTCAACCTCACCCACCGCAACCCGCTCCTAGCCCTTCATCTCCGCCAGCTGGACCTTCTCCTTCTGGCCCTTCTCCTACAGCTGGTATCCCTGAACCCCTTTATCCCCCTGGATCGGTTCCCCCAAGCCCTAACCACCTCGGAGCTGTCCCTCCTGGTCATTATCCCGCTGGTCAAATACCGTTCCTAGATCCCCCTCCCGAAGTCTATTCGGTCCTCGTCATGGCCACCCTCTCTCTCCCTAACCTGACCCTGGGTATACCCTTCTGGTACCTTGACTCTCCAGCCGCTACCCCTCCTGGTCACCCCAAACCCTATCTTTCTTTGACACCGGTTCAACCGGTCCCCCTTGCTTCCTCCATTGCTACCATGCCCCCTGCACCTCCCCAGGACCCTACCCTTGTGGTGACAGCTCCAGGAAATAAAGGCAAAGCTCACAAGGGGGCATCCACAGACAAGGCCACCTCGACTGACCATGCTCCTCCCCCGCCCGCAAAGCCTTGTGCCTTATGTGATGTCATCGGTCACGCCACCCATACTTGTCCCGAGTTGGCTCACATTCAACCCATGGTTAAAGTCGCGTTCCCTGAGTCTACAGTCTCCGACCCTTCTCTTCCATCCTCGGCCGTAACCAAGAACCCAAAAACTATTCGCACTAGCAAACCCTACGCTTTGTGTGGTATCCATGGCCATTACTCCCACCATTTTCCTCACTTGATGCATTACCGCACCTCTTTAGAAGTAGTCCAAGAGTATGAGGTTGAACAAAATCAATCCGCCTCTCCCATACTTGTGCAGTATGCTTCAGGCCAACTTGAGGATCCCCCCACTCCCATCGTCATCCCCCCCCCCCTGATGTTCAGATGACGGAGTCTATTATGACCATTCTTTACCTATCATCCTCTGTGTGACCTTTGGAGCCCAGTCCCCTTCCATCCTCCCCCGTTGCCTCGCTTGACCCCCCTTCAGCGACCACCCTTGACCCCCTCGTTTCTACCCATGCACGAGCTCACTCCACCCGTATCTATGTTGACCTCCGCAGCCCGAGTCCTCGCCATACCTCCTATAGCCCTCATATACCACCCTCTAGTTTGTATATGAGTCATATCCACCCTGCTCATTGCACTCCCTCCCACAGTTTCCGCTCGATGTCTTCTATACACTCATGCTGCCGTCATGGTATCTCCTCCCCCCATTTGTTGTTTTGTAACACCATTTCGCAGTACCTCCCGTCCCCGCCCTTTATCGGTTACGCCAATGGTGCAAGTTGTTACTCCCGGAATCTCGCCTCGGCAGTTTGGGCCATTTTCACCCCCTTGCATGCCCTTGTCCTCTCAAATGGGGTCTGCATTGGTACTACCACCAACAATCAGGCTGAATATGATGCAGTGCGTGGTCTCTTAGCTGATGCCCTCTTTCATCGCATCCTCCATCTGCATGTTCGTTTGGATTCCCTACTTATTGTCATGCAACTAAATGGTGTTTATCGTGTGCATAACCCTATGCTCTTTAGACAATATTTACGAGTGAAACTCTTGATACGTGAATTTGAAACCATAACTTTCAACCATGTACCTCGAGAACAAAATCACTATGTAGATAGTATTGCAAACCATGTTCTAGATTGGCATTTATCACACGCATTTCATACAAGACAATAACATTCATAATCATTAAAAACGATGCATATCCATAATATGTGTCACAAAACATGTGTTTAGAGTCCATCTACTCTGATACATATGACATGCCCATAGCATGTTACAAAAAAAAAAACTCAAAATTGGGGGCACCATCTGCCCCTACATACACACTAGGGGGCACCACATGCCCCACACCTACTCACTATCTGGTAAATCCCGAGCCAATGGCTCTGTCCCTGCAGCCCGTAGATCACGTATGCCTTGACCAGCCATCGCCATGCACCGCATGACACCTCGCCATTTCGAGGGAAGACCAATGCATGCCTCCATGTACTAGTCGTCTAAGTATTGCCACCCATGCTCTGAAACTTTGGTCAGCAACGTCTCGCATCTATGGTGGATTTCCTCCAGAAGGGTGGCCACATCCTCATTGCGCGCTGCTCTCGACCCACTCGACCCTGTAGCTCCAGAGGCTGCCAGGCGTCCCATATATCTGGCCGGTTTTACCGGAGCTATATCTGCATACCAAAAGTACATGAATAAGTACCATATCTACTATTCAATAACTTTAACATGCCCATACAAGAATAATAATCTGTCACTTACCATCAGGCCCCCATACTCGACCAGGCGGAAGTGGCAGGTCCGGATCTCCACAATAACTCATCCCACTATAGGGATAGTCGTCAATGTATAACGGCATCTGATCCCAATGGGCAAAGAACTCAGGTCGAAACACTCACCCAACCACCCCTCCTCCTCCTCTACATAGTAGCGGCCCCCACCGGCGCATCCTGGGCTCTCTCGAGCCCCCATCTGGGATCTGTATCCAAGGTTGTAAGGTTGGGATCTTCTCAAAGAAGAAGGTGCACAATAAAGTCCCATACGAGCAATCGTGGTTCATTTGCCACTTGCAGAGCGACAACTGTTGTTTTAGCGACACCAACATCATTTGGGCCCACCCATAGTAGGTCCCACTCAACACACTCTCCACAATCATTATCTGCCCCCCAGTGATGTGATGGAGCGACTGGTTGCCCAGGATACGTAGCACCGCTGTGGCCACTGCACGAGTTTCTAATCTCTCTAGATCCCCGATTGGTATCTGAGTCCCCTTGACTTGGAGACCTGGTCGACAATGTCGCTCCACAAACTCCATGATATGCCGCCCCCGCGGTAATACTGGATGCGTGTTTCCCACCATCCCCAGTGGCGGGAGACCTGTCAGGAAATACACATCTTGGACTGTCAGTTCGATCCTGTGCCCCTGCACTACAAAGACCTCATGCTCTGGATCCCAGTAACTGATAATCCGGGCCAACAAAGGCTCTCCCGCTCTCATCAAAGGGTTCTCCAAAAACTTTAGAACCCCAAACCTGGCCAACACACGATGGACACCCTAATCTGCCTGGATCTCTGCCCGTAATGTACCCAGGTCTCTCTCTCTCCAGTTAACCCGTATATCTGCCATATCTGCACAAAAACATCATCTTTGTCAGCATACAGATAGGGAATATCATAACCAAACACAAAAACCCAACTCTCAGCCATAAAACAACACCAAAACCCTCTCATCTTCCAGGTCGCACTTTTCTGCCCAATTCTGGGACAGGTCACAGTTTTTGCCCTGAAACCTGCTTCCCAGGTCGCACTTTTTGGCCCAAAAAGTGCGACCCGACCGTAGAGATGAAGGAGGGTATGTTACTGAGATTTTGGGCCCTAAACTGAACTTTCAATCCATCAAATTGAAAGAGTAAGGTTAGGCCTCTTACCTGCCACTGACGGATCTCAATTCCAACGGTTGGTTTGTCCGCTATGCTCGCCGCAAGATTTAGGGCCTTCTCTCCTCTCTACATTCACCACAACAACACTAGCAAATGAGTGAATTTGGAGGGAAAACTGCCTTATTAAAAGAGAACCCTTGTTTCTTCTTTCGCCTGCTGTAACCATACCGTAGCCTCGTTTGACAAACCGTCTGCACCGTTGGAAAGCTCTCACCGAGCCCTCAAATGGGTATCTGTTAGTTTTTTGTGATTTGATACTTCACCAGGACACATTTTGTCCAAGAAGGGTCACTTCACCTCTCCTTAAAATCGCATTTCTTCACTTATGACACTTGTACTTGGGGCACCATTTTGCCTCCTTACTTGTCTTTGTTCGTGTCGATTTTCGTCATGAGTTACCATCTTGTACTCATGTTTTCATGGTCCCCCATTGGGCCTTTACTGTGTGGCAGCACCATTGAGTCGCCCTTGTTTAGAGCATCCAAGTTGAGTCATCATCGCATTCATGGAGTCTATCCCGAGTCCCTTTGTACCCCGCTATAGCCCTCCATCCTTCATTGCTTGGTCTCTCTCTTGTGTCGCACATTATGACCTTCAGTCCCACTGTCCCCTATCCCTTATGATATTGTGTCAGTCGTTGCCATGTCATTCATGCCCTTTATGCTCTAACAAGGGAAGTCGTCCATTCGCCACTCTATCCTTTCCATTTCACTATCATCATTAGTGTCAGTCTATATGTCGCTCTACTATTTTCTCTCGTGCCTTAGTAGAGGGTCTCTCATTGCCTCACCTATGGCGGACCTTCTTCTGTCGACATCAGCTCATTCATTCGAGAAGCCAGGTCTAGAGGGCGGTGTACCTTGGTTCCAGCTTCCACTCTTGTTCGGTGCCTCGGATCAGGCAAAGGGATCTCTCATTTCCCTTTGACTTGATTGTTTCTCCACTTCAGCTCCTTTCAGCATGATCGAGATCCGTATGCTTGATGGTCCAGTGATGTAGCAGCAGCTCTTGGTGATGCCCGGGTGTGTGTGAGATGTCTCAGCCCTCATGAGGGGGTGGCCCTGCAGGTAGCCCCCCACATGCCCGGATGACCTCTTCATTGCAGCCTTCGATGCAGCTCCATATATTTGATGATGTCGGCCTTAGCCGCTTGCAGCACCTCTTTGATTTTCCTGTATCAGTCAGATCTTGTGAGCCCTTCCCCGTGTATAGGGGGCATTTGGGTTGTATTTGTATCTCATGTACTCAGATATTATTGTATAAGTCCTGGCTATTATCCCAGGCACAACATGTATGTGGGATTCCTCATTGTATTATTATCTGGCTCATGTTTATGCCGGTTGTACTTTATGGTTCGATCCCTTGTTTACTGGACACACTATTCTTTTGTACTTTGTCTCGGCGGGCATAGGTATGCCTCCCCCGCCGTTTTTAGCATAGGTACCCTCTCATAAAAAGAGACTTGTTGCACCTGCGAGTCTCGTCTCCTCAGGGTCTAGTTCTTCAGCACACTCGTCTACCTTACATTTCTCTCTCTACCTTCCCTCTTGATGTCTGGTGATTGAGTTCTTACAACGTACTTCGGTCATACGATTTGCTCCTAACGCTCGCACGCTGGGGGGCAATCTGTTACACCATTTTTTGGTCATCTAACCTATTATCATTAGATGGACCCAAGTACACCATGTAAGACCAATTTTACCTAAGTAAAATTGCCTTCACTATGTTAAATAACTTAATAAACCACATTTATTAGGTTGTTTATGGTCTAAACAGGAAACCCCAAAAGGAAATATTAAACAAACCTATATTTGTTTGATTTTCCTCATGGAATAATTAATCAAACCATAATTTAATTATTATTCCCAGTCATGTTTAACCCAAAAACAAAGAAATTAATTAGATAAACCTTTATTTATCTTATTATTTTCTAAGAATAATTATTTAAATCTTATTTAGATAATATTCCTTGTTAAATATGACCAAATCACCCACAAATAATTAAATAAATCATTATTTATTTAATTATCCTTCAACCACTTCCTTAAAAAGATAAATAAATCATTTATTTATTTATTATTAACAAATAAAGGGATTTGACCCAAGTCAAATACTTTTCCCTCCAACAAATATAATAAAATATTCCATAAAAGGTGGATCTAGATTTGGTTAACATTATTTTAATCATGCACCAAGATCTAGAATGACCCAATATTTTGTTATAAATAGGAGGGTTTTTCCTACCATTATTCACCTTTTGTTGCCTATTAGATCACTCTGGATCTATACACTTGGTCACATTTTTCTACATTATTTGTTGTGTGAGCTCCCTTTGAGTTGTATCTTTGTCTGGGTTTTCTACACCAAAAAGAGAGAGAGATTCTAGATCTGAAGTGCTGAGGACTTCCAAGAACCCATCCCATTGAGGAGCATTGGATACGCCTTCTTGTTTTCCTCCTAGGTGCCCTTAATACAAAAATTCTTTCAAAAATTTTTCTTGTCTTGTCTATTGGATATATGGAGCAAACCTTTCTTTTTACTGCTTAATGTCTTTCTATGCATAGATCTAGTTTTTTGCAGCTCTTTTCTTGATCAACTAACTGCAGATCTGAAGATATTGGCAGCCACTTTTGATGTTAGGGCTATTAGTTATACGTAGCTAAAGTGGTATTTTTTCGTACACTTCAACAAAGGATTCATACTAACAAAAGGGTAAATGAACATTTGGATAAGCTTTTGAAGAGAGCTAAGAGAGACAACAACCTCCAAAGAAACAAGGTAAATCACTATCGCACCAAGAACAAAATTTCACAAATAAGGCTCAAATAGCTGAAGAAAAGGCTAAAAGAAACTCAAATGAAGCTTAAAGAGAAGGATAGTGTAGATTTGATGGATGAAGCTTCCTTGGTTGTTTATCCTATCACTCACGGGTGCTACAAAACCAATTTTGAAAATTTTTGGAGAAATTTTTTAATTTTTTGTGATTTTTGCACAAATCTGGAAAATTCCTCCTCACAGAAGCGTAGCAAGATTTTGTTATGCTTATTTTAGGGGCATCCAAATGATGATTTTTTTATATGGTTAGATGCATTTTGATGAGTAAATCACAGATCGGGAACCCTATTTGCATGAAAAGCTTTAATTTTGCGAAAAAGGCCAAAAAACCACTCATTTTCTATGCTTTTATCACTTTTTTGGAGGCCTTGCTATGCTTCTGGAGTAACCTTGGGAGAATGAAATTTTGGAGGCCTTGCTACCTTCTGGAGTAACCTTAGGAGAATGAACTTTTGTAGGCCTTCCCATAGGTCATTTTGCAAAATTCAAGATGTTATGGAAACTAGACACACATGGCATTAGTGGAATTTTGAGGTCTAAAATGGGCCCCCTAAGGAAATTATAAAATAATAGTGGAAATAATAAAATAATATTTGATTACATCATCAAATTTTAGAGGGAAAAAAGAAAAAAACTACTTTTTCAACTCATATTTTCAAATTATCTTCCAAAGTTTTTACTCAAATTTCGATCCGAAGTACTCATTGGATGAAAAATTTAATTCCTCATCCAAGGAGTACCTATGTTGCATATTTTTGATGGATCCCGCCACATGAAAAATGTGAAATACATAAAAAACGTGATTACAATCACGTTTTTTCATGTATTTCTCATTTTTCGTGTAGCAAGGTCCATAAAAAATATGCAACATGGGTACTCTTTGGATGAGGAATTAATTTTTGCATCCAATGATTACTCCCACTTGAAATTTGAGTAAAAAATTTGGGATATAAGTTGAAAAAGTAGTTTTATTATTTTATTAATTTTTAATCTTTTTACCATTTTACTTAAAAAATGGTGAATCATCCCCCATGGTTGGTACCATCATCTTAAATCCTATTGGTTCTTATAAAGTTTATTTTGGTTGTACATTTTTCTTAGGAGGCTCATTTTAGACCTCAAATTTCTCCTAATGGCTAGTTGATCTATCTTTCAGAATTGGATTTTGACTCCTAAAAGTGCCTAAAAAATGACCACAAATGTCTGTTACGCTTCTGAAAAATTATGTCTAGCTTCTGTTAGAAAGTGTTACACATCTGCATTGGATTCCTTGGGACAATTTTCAAGCTCAGAAAATGTCAGAAATTCGAGGCTTTGTTGTCCTATGAGTTGGAATTAGATTAATTGATTTGGGATTTGCCTCTTATTATCAGAGAACATGTAATTTAATTTAAGGGACAAGCACTCCTAGTTCATAGCTGAATTTTAGGGAATGGTTTCTAACCTCCCTAGAATCTAGAAAATGACTCATCTCATGTATTTATGATGTATTTTGGATGGGATTTTGACCCTATGAGATGTCATGGTTCATATTTTCTATAAGTATACTCTCTTTAGTATTTTTTTGGGTTGGATATTCTCATTTTGTAGTGGAGGTATTGTAACATCATTTTTGGAATGAAATCAAAGACAATCTTGCAGAACTTGTGTTGAGAATCTTGTGGTATGCATTGGAGAATTTTTTCTTCCTCTATATGTTTATATATTATTTTTAAATGATGTATTTTCCTCTTTCAGATGCATGTTTCATGTTTATCTTGTATGTTTATAAGTAGAAATCATGTCTGTTCAT
The DNA here is from genome assembly GCA_034641835.2 of Pinus albicaulis. Classification (NCBI taxonomy): domain Eukaryota; kingdom Viridiplantae; phylum Streptophyta; class Pinopsida; order Pinales; family Pinaceae; genus Pinus; species Pinus albicaulis. Next base: position 877,220,868 of record CM076584.1, on the reverse strand, counting down.
GCTTTGTTTTAGACAAGGTTTACATGATATGTCTATTTTCTTCTAAATGAATGAAATCACCTCAGTGCTCATTCAGACTTACTATCACTTCATCCTATACTCAATGACCAATTAAACATGCTTTCAAGATACATATCTAGCCTCATACATTCTCTGTAAATTGACATTGGAATTCAGACCTAAAAACCCTAGACCTAGCCTTCTCACTGACCTTTCTATCCATCACTTAAAACATCAAACAAAATCCTATTTGTTGAACTTACATACATAGTCTAAGATCAATAGATAGTCAATCAATCCATTGACTGCAAAGTGACAACGAGATATCCCTCTCTGGTCCTGGTAGGGCTAGCTACCTGACCTAAAGCCTGGTCTGTGGTTACCTTCCTTCAATCCCACTTTTAGCCTTTGGAATTTGGGGGGAGTCATTAGAGGAAATTTTAGTCTAAAAGTGGCCTCCTATGGAAAATCAAGAAATTAATTAAAAATGGCATGTATACATTTTTTTATTTTTAATTTACTTTTATCTATGTTCTACAATATTTATTAGCACAAGATTCAATAAAATTTCTTAATATATTATTTATAATTTTTTATTTTTATCGAAATCCCTAAATATATGACATTTTATTAAAATAACTGTAAATATATATATTTTATATTTAAATGTAAATATCTATATTTATATTTTATATTTAATTGTGTATATATAGTTTATATTGAACAAAATTTTTGATGTTTTTTGTAACTATATTGTTTACTGAAGCCAAAATTTCACAAGAAATAATTTTTTTTTTTCGGAATCCGGTAATTTTTCCTTTCTAGAATACGTTTTTTAACTATTTAATTATTTTATATTTAATTTTTTTAACTGTTTAACTATTTTATATTTAATTATATTTAAGTATATAACTATTTTATATTTAACTATATATTTTATATTTTTGGCTCGAATCTGGTATTTTGTCTTTTTTGGAATACATTTTTTTAACTATTTTATATTTAATTGTATTTAACTATATATTTTATATTTTTGACCAAAATCCGATAATTTTTCCTTTCTGGAATACATTCTTTAACTATTTAACTATATTTTATTTTTAACGATTTAACAAATTTGTATTTTACATTTTATATTAACTACCTTTTAATTATTTAACTATTTTATATTTAACTATAATTGTATTTTATTTTTAATTATTTAACTATTTACATTTAACTATAATTGTCTATATATATATATAACTATATTTTTTTTGTTTTTTTGTCATGATTATTAATATCAAATGGGCTCTTATTTTAATATATAGTTTTTTAACTATATCAAGATTTACATTGCATTAATAATTTTTTCGATATTCTAATTCATATGGGTAAGGTAGGTAAATAATATTAATAAAATATTTCAAGGATTCCCAAATTAATAATAAAATATTTGATCGATACCTAAATTAATAATAAAATATTTCACTGATACCAAAATTAAATAATTTAAAATTATTTAGGACATGTACCTCTTTTTAAATTTTAAAGATTTTGATTGGTTTACATATTATGACATGGAAAGTACGTGAAAATTTCATGGGCACTTTTAGGCTGAAATTTCCTCTAATGTATAACATTCTTGGCACCGTTGCTGGGGAGCGATTGCAAAAATTTCCCTGAGAATATTTCTTTAGTACTATGAAGGGTAGACTTGTATGTGACAAGCTCTAGCATTCAAAACACACTGAACTCTTAAATTTGAGCCAAAGTCAAAAATTGCTATCTAAGTTGGCTCCTAAAAGACATACTAGGTAAAGTCAAGACCCAAATCCCTCACCAATTGTGAATGACCCTAAGAGTCTTTTAAGAAATCATAAAACCAAGCATCGAAAAGTTGGAAGAGATATTCCTCCACTAGTCAAATCAAATTCCTTGCCTACGAGATTTGCTTCAGAAGATTTGTTGTATAATTTAGAATCTGAAAGATCTTTGTTGAGGTCTAACTCTGAAACCTTCCTTTCAGAAACTATCTTTGATCCTTTTTATTTTGAGACCTTTGCACCATTTTATGAGTCTTTTTATTCCGAAGTTGGTAGTGAAGTCTAGTCTAATTTCTATAAACTTGAAGGTTTGGTGGATAAGATCAAGAAACTTTAGAAAGATATTATTTCCAATATCACAAGCATGATTTTTCTTCACCACCTGTTATTACACCTTCTCATACTGATACATCATCATCTCTTTGTTTCATTCCATCATTACCTCTGCAAGTTTTCACTCCATCAGCACCTCCACCACCTCCTCCATTAGTCATGGCCAGATTTTCCCCATTGATCCTACCTCAACAACTCACTACATAACCTAAGAAATATGGTTATAGATTTCCCCTTTTTGATGGAACATTAGAGGTTACTGCTTATCAACACATTGCCAAAGTGGTTGATTTCATAGATCTTGAAGAGATTGACAATGAAAATGCTAAGATGCACATCATTGCACAAAGTTTCTCAAGAGAGGTTAAGAAATCATTCCGCTCTCTCGCGGGTTGTTCAGTAGGTACTTCAAAATAGTTGATTGACTTGTTTATGGTGAAATGGGAAGTGAAAAATAATCCATTGCAGATTCTAGCTGAGTATAACGCCTTGAAAAGGAATCCCAGTGAGTCTGTCCAAGACTTTACTACTAGATTCAACAAAATATATGATTTAATTCCTGAGAATATTAAGCTTCCTCCAGGCCTTTCTTTGCTTCATTACCTTGCTGGTTTCGATCTTGACATGGCCTATTAGCCGAGGGAGAGAAACCCATCAAATCTTGCAGAAATGCAGAGAAACGTAGTGAGCATGAAAGCTAATCTAATCATCAAAAGTGTAAAATCAAGGCAGAGAAAAGGGTCACTATCAAATAGGAAACATGTACTTCATCAGAGGGAAAATTAGACACCTTGATCAAGATCATGGAGAAGATGATGGATAAAATTTCTATTTCTGATAGATAAGCTAAACCCTCCATTAGCAATCCCAATTTCAGGGGTCAAAATCAGCAGCCTCAGTACAGGATCAAGAAAAGGGAACAGAGGGGTCATGATCCACAATGTCAGCAAAAAATTCACACTCCATTTCAACAAAAATATGTTGAAGGCCCTGATGAATAATATGAGGAAAAAATTTATGGCGAGCATAATTTATTTGAGGAAAACCAATAACCTATTTTCCTTACTGAAGAAGATCAGTTTTCTGTAGAAATTTATGCACCAGACGATCAACAATATGTCTTGTCAAATGATGAAATTCTATTAGTGCAAACAAAAGATGATCAAAGGGGATATCAGAATTCTCTTTCTCAAGTGCAGAGACAATATGGTTTGAGGAGTAGGAATGTTCCTATAGCCTCTAATTAGAAAAAACAGAACACTAAAGTAGATACTCATCATAAAGAAAGTGCTGCTCCAAATCAAAGTAAAGACAAGGGACCTGCTATTCCTAATCATGCTAAAGGAAATGAAGCTTCCTCTAGTGGTTAGAGAAAGGATAAATAAGTCCATGATGGAGGACAAAAGAAGGGGACTTCACACAAATACTAGCCCGAAAAGAAAGATGCGCCATTGAAAGAGGTAGAAAAACATTCTGCTCTTTTTAGTCTTGAAAATTAAATTTCCAAATTGAAAGTCTCCATTCCTCTAACTGAAATAGTAAAGAATGATCAATAAAATGTTCAAGTAGCTAAGTTTCTTAGATTCGATAAGATGTCTAACATGTTTAATGTGAGTGATGATCACTCGGAGCTCCTATTTGGTCCTGTTGTTGATGGTAATTTAGAAGATAGTGAGGTACCACCATTTTATCTAGGCCTCAAAATCCATGACTTTATCCTCCATAACACCATGCTTGATTCCAGAGCCTCTCATAACCTCATGCCCAAGACCATTATGGACAGATTAGGCTTGGATATCACAATACCATACAATTATCTTTATTAATTTGATTCAGGGAGAGTTAAATGTATTGGCCTCATCAAGGACCTAGTGGTATCTTTAGAGAAAATCCCAGTTAAGAATGTCCTCATGGATGATGTTGTGGCCAATATCCCTCCCAAATATGGAATGTTGCTCTCCCGGACATGGGGAATGATGCTTAGAGGTACCTTATGTTAGCCACCTGTAAAATTTGATTATCCCGAAAGGTGGCTAAATCTATTTAAGAGCCTTCAAGGAACAATTTTTCTCACTAAAAACTGTTGGCTCTTGAAGAATTTTTGAAGGCCTCATGCCTATGTCCCGCTCTCACTGCTGTTCCCATCTTGAAAAACTCTGAAATCCTGTTGATTTCCAAAGCCAAAATATTGCTGCAAACACCATTTTCTCCTTTCCCTTCTTCCCAAATTAACCTCATATTTCTATCCCCTTATTTCTCACAAAAATCCCTCATTTTCACATTTCTGCCTTTCCCCTCATCAAAATCCCCTTTATAAGGTTTAAGACTCACTCTTGGTCTTATCAGAACCCTCATTTCCTTTGAAAAAACATTGAAAAATCATAAAAATGCATTGTTTTGACTTAAGCCCCCTTGGGCTAAGTCCCTAGCCTCTCCTCCCATACACTCTGGCGCCGTGACCGCGCGCTGAGCCAGTTGGGCGCTTATCCGGTTTAAATAAATATTTCTTCGCAAAACATTAAAAAATATTTGATGTTTATTTAAACCATTGAAATTCATTTTTATTCATTTTTCCTCCCGTGCAAATTATGGAGCGATCTTGATCGTCGATTCAAGACAAACCCATCTTTGCACTCATTGGAGAGATCCCTCTCCAGATTCAGGAGGGCTAGATCCTAGAATCCCAAATTTGGTTGAAACGATGTTGTTTCTGTAATTGGACTCTGCCAATCTTGCCAATAAAATACAGATCCCTAACATTTTTGGCGAATCCACTGGGGACCTGAACCCAGAATCATTTTTCATCTCTATAAATCTTGTGAGTAAAAAGCAGCCTTTTCAAGCACTACCAACAATTGGTAATCATGATGAAACTTGTTTGAATCGGTGACAATCTAGGTAAACCCTAGGATTCTCTTAAGGCTTGATCAAACCTTGAAAAATCAGTTGGCTTAGCCATAAGAGTAGATTGTCTTTGTCTCATAACCGTAGCTAAGTTTTGAAACAGAGTTGGGATATTCTTAAAAACCACACAACTCAAAAATAACTCAGAAAAACCAAAAATACTTCAGATTGGTAGTAAAACACTTACTCCTACATTGACACTTACCTTTTGTTGTGTTTTACCCCATACTCTTAGATAGAGTCTGGAAAGGGCCAGGTAGCTTCCGGATCTCATCCTATTTTATAGGTGAAATATCTGGTAAATGCCCTCCTAGTCAATCTCTGGTTAGAGTTTGTTGTGCTCTGGGATATCCTTGAAAAGGGATATTTCACAAGCATGGTGGTGGACCATAAAACCTTTTACCTCTGAAAGGAGCTAAAAACTTCCACTTGGTGACTCCACAATCCTGAACAGACCTTAAGATTCCACTGGAAAGAACCCTGATCATCATAGTATCATTCAAACTTAGTTAGAGGATTGTGGGATTGAAATTTAGGCAAACAGATTAGTTAACCATTCAAAGACTGTCATATCTGGTTGAAATTGTCTTGTTTATTTGGGTCTGAAAACACAGCATAGTGGCTCCTAGAAAGATTCACACTAGAGCCTATCCTGACGCTGATCCACCTAAAGTAGTTGATAACCCAGAATATATCCTTAGGAAGACTCCTAATATTAAATTATCAACTGTTTTCAGACCACCCTTGAGAGCTAAATCAGTTCCTGAAAATCTTTCAGCTCTACAACAATCACAAGCTGACTTAGTAAATCCATTTAGAACTACGTCATTCGATGATATAATCTAGCTAGGTTCTCAGTATTCACTTTCTTCTCCTGAAACTAGTGAACATCTTGGTAGTAGAGAAAAAACACCTCATGATTTACATTTCCTCCACAACCTAGGTGTCTCTCATCCACGATCATCTCAGCAATCTGCAGCTGTTCCATCCACATCCTTTCATCCAACATTCACTGTCCAAACCACTCCACTCCAACCCACTCACCCTTTTGTTAATCCACCCCTTGTAAATCCACCCCCACCTCCTGCCATGGCTACATGGTATGCTCCCCTAGTCCTTCCTGCACCATTATTCAACCTTCCACAGGACTATCAGTCCAAAATTCCGTTATATGATGCTAACAATACTACAATTGCATCACAGCATGTGGATAGGATGGATGACTATTTTGACAGAAATTAAATTGATGATGATTCTGTCAAACTTATATTATTTTCTCAAAGCCTGGGGGGAGAAGTAAGAAAATGGTTTAAAGGCTTAGCCCCCCATAGTATTGATGCAGGAGCATCAAGGCCATTTTTCATTTGTAAATATGTGATAAAAGGGGGGTGTGACAATTTTAATATTTTATTAATTAATTTGTTATAAAATAGGAGATAATTATGAAAAGTGAGGATTGTGTAAATATTATTTTATTAATTAAAAGGATAAGAGAGAAATAGATGAGGAGCAAAATTTGGGATTAGGATTTCTATGTATGGGACTTTGTTGAGTCCACACCTAAAATATAGATTTAGTTGAGGATTGGGTGGAGATATTTTTGGAGTGAATTAAATGCATTATTTGTGTATAAATATGAGTGGTTTTTGTGAGGAAAAGACAATTGAATAGATTGAGAGTGTGAGTAGTGAACAGGGGTTTCTGCTTGGGAGCCTTCGGGCAGTTTGTAAAGGGCCAAATGATTGGAAATCAGGCCAAGGAGGAAAATTGTATTGTAAGTGTTTTGTGTGTTAATACAGCATTTGATTTTTTGACTGTATGTCCATTAGTGAGTTTGCATAAGATTGAATTTGTGTGTTCAATGAATGAAAGGAGTTCAATTTCTGTAGAAGCCCATTTAGTATTGTCGATTGATTGTGTGAGACTGCGCCTTAATGGTAGTCGTGGAATTGGCAAATCGATCACAATGGATCGATTTCAAGGAGAAATAAATTCTTTATAAGTAAATTGTCAGTTACTGGTTGAAAGAGGGCGCTATTCTTTTAAATTCTTGAATTTCAAAGAGTTCTGTCTTGAATGTTTTTAACTGCCTCTGAAAATTCTGGATACTTTCATTAGAATGCATGATCTTCACAATTCTGGAATGAACACATAGTTTGGAGCGTTAATGAAACTCTGTTCACCTGTATTTGTGATAGCTCGATTGCAGACTGGAATAGTTTGTATGAGATAGTGTATATTAATGCAATAGCAGATTTCGAATTGGTGAATTTTTGATGGCTTACCATAGCGCAACTTAGAATCGACTGTGAGATCAATGAACCACGTGAATGGTCCTGGAGCTATGTTGATACTGAACAATCAGTGATTGAATGTGTAAATGATTTCTGGGTAAGTGAGATTTTAATGTTTTGAATTCCATTTACTATTTCCAGAATCGTTGAACACTGAAAGCGTTAATAACAGGTGCAAAAGATTTCAGTTTGCATTTGATAAGGAAATGCTAAGCGACATCAGACGTTTGGTTAACGTTAATTTGTTGGGTGAATTACAATAATCTATGCTGAAGTGACAAGTTTCAATAATTCAATTTCTATTGTAAGCCATTACACAGTGAATTAACATTTGAAACTGCAGAGGAGAAACGTAAGTCAACGAATTCGGCAAAGTCGTTGAGTTGAAAGGCACTAAAGAAATACAATCCGGCAAAGTCGAAATTGCAGCGTTGGGGAAATTGCATGAAGTCGTTGTATTTACATCGACTTAAATATATCACTGTATGAAGAGGCGCAGAGTGTTGTTAAAACTCTGTCCATTATGAACAAATTAAACAGTGATATCGATTTATGTTAGACACAATGAAATCGTTGGTTTTTATGTGAAAACAAAAATGGAGAAGTCTGGCGGTGAGAGGTTAAATGGTGAAGTTGATCCTTACTAGGTTATGGTTCGATTCTGATATGCGACCATTTAATTGCCCACATTATTTTACATATGTTGTTTTGGCGCAGTTCATCGTTTGAGTCACATTGCAAGCAAGTGAACTTCATTTGGTCGATATGTTGTGTGGTGGTAATAATGCTACTTTAGAACTATGGTGGGAAATCCTTTGAGAAACGATTTCAAACACTCACAATGGCTGATATCAAAAGTCAAAAAAGAGTCTAACTTCTGAGAAATAGAATTCTGGAAAGAACGTGAAGAGGTATGAATGGTAAGCATGTGCGCATCCTTCAGTTTTAAATTCCGGTATTAAAAATCATATGTGAATGATTGTGATTTAAATGAATTGGTGTATGAGAAGTAATGGGTCTGAATTATGGGAGCGTTGAATGTTAATTGGATTGGGAATCTTAAAAGGTGCATGTACAATTCAGGGTTTGGTTTTGGGTTGAATTATGTTTGAATATTATGTTTTGATAAGTTTCAATTCATGAGGGAACTTTCAGATGAAGATTGTTGGGTTCTAGGTTTGAACCATTTATTGAAGATAGCTTCCGCATGCAAATGGTAAAGTATTAGTTTGTCAGGTATTGAGATTTTGATTTGGACATTTGCTGAGATGCATGTTTAAATCATGGTGTTTAAATATTTTTGGGTTTGCAGGGCTGCCTGCATCATTTTTGGTATCAGAGCTTGGCTCTGTTGAAGATGTTTGTTTTTCTGAATGAATGCAGGAAAGTTCTATTGAGAACTGAAGAGTGTTTTTATTGGAATGTATTTTAAATCTGATATGCAAGCTACACAATTGCAGTGAACAAGATTGCAGAAGTGAAAGGGGACAAGATCATGCAGGATCTTAAAGGTGAGATGATTTTCTAATTTGGAATTTGTGATTAAAGTTTATGGTTGCAGACAAGATGATGGCATTGAACCTGACATTTAGCTAAACCCTGGATAGGGAGGACAATTGCAGTGTCCTGAAGAGGAAGTGAGTTGAAGAGATAGCCTAGAGAAAGAGCAGAGGAGAGTGCTCAAGAGGTTCCAGAGGCAGTGAACCAGTACTTACCAAAAGACTGAGTGAGGAGAGCTTGGTGAGGTAAGGGGCAGTAGGAGAGATTGTTGTTGTAGAGGCTAGTGCAACTCATGGTGCGTGATAAAATCATGGAGAAGATGATCATGGAGGATCAGAGAAGAGGTTCAGAGGAATGCCATAGAGATGAGATGACTGATGAAGTCCGAGAAAGAGAAATTGCAGTAATGAAGGTACAATTGCAGGTACTAGAAGAATGGATGCAAGCGCAGGAAAATGAAAAAGGAGGATGGATCTTTCCACTGAAGGGAAAGAGAGTGATTTGGCAACCATTGTAGATGAGGTTGAGGCAAAGTGTGATTGCCTTATTGAAAAGGGAAATTAGAGTTCTTGAGCTAGGGATGGAATTTGAAGATTCCACATGCAGATCTGTTCAAAGGGAAGTGCTTGAGGAAGCAGACAAGACTGAAAAGTCTTGTGATTTTGAAACTAATAAGTTGTGTATGTTTGCAGGTAAAACAAAAAGAGATGAGCAAGATTTAGAGTTTGTTCAAGAAGAGTTGAATCTGAAGGCTGTTCAGATCGATGCTGAGATAGCAAGATCTCAGGAGGAAATGAAGACAAAGGAGTCTAATCCGAGTATTGGTGCAGAGAGAGAAGGACCAGCTAATGATGGGTCAAGAGCTGGTGAAGGTATGGAAAATTGTGTGAAGTTTCAGAGTTCTACTCCTAATGAAATTTTTGAGTTGTATAGGAAACTAGATCTTTAGAGAAGAGAATTGGAGAGACAGAGGACTTATGTACAGGATAATTTGCTGAAGAAGCAAGGCAGGAAAGTTTTCATGAATGACAGTTCTAGAGTAGAGGATGGTAAGAAGGCGAGACTAGCTGACAATCTCATGGTGAATGCAAATCAGCATACTGATGTGATGACAGAGAAGTTGGGAAGGAACTCAGAGTAGCATACTGAAGTGTTGCCAGAGAAAGCTGAGGAGAAAGCCAATGAAGATTTTCTGAGTCCTGAAGATGACTTGGAACTGCGGATGATTGAATCAACAAGTGAGACCATTGGGTCTTGTGATTTTGGAGCTGACAATTTGATTTTGTTTACAGGTGATGTAGAAGACAGTCCATTACTTGGAATTGTCTTGGAAGAAGAAGAACTGTTGTAGGTAGAAGATGAGATAGTCATGTCTGATAAGCAAAGGCTTGTTACCATGGGTGACCAGAAAGAGTTGGCTTGTCTGTATAGCCAAGAGAAGACTGGTGGACAAAATTTTGGAACTACTACAATGTTAAAGGATGAGACTACAGTGTTTGAAGAACTTGATTTGATCAATCAAGATGATAATTGACAATTACTGAATATTGTCAAAAGGGAAGATGAAGGTTATGCTAGAACTAATTTGCAGCATGTTTCGCTGAAATGTTTGCTGGAGACATTGGAACCAAATGAAGAAGTTGTAGGCATTGAAATAAATTTTCCTGAAGATGATGAGCAAAAGAATGTTGCAGAGGGACAGGAAGTTTGGGAGGTAGCAACATTTATAGTGGCAGCTGAAGAAACATCTATGGTGGTAGCTGAGACAACATTGACAGCAGCAACATCTATGGGGGCAATGAAGCCTTGTGTTCTTTATTCTAACAATTGTTTTGTGAGTACAGGTTTTATCGCAGATGCTGGAGAAAATATATTAGATAGAGAAATTGAACTAATGAGATGGATGATGATGAAAGTATCCCGGAAGAGGCCAGCAGCAGTAAAACAAAGGAGAAGCAGCAAAAGAAAGACAGCAGAAGATTGTGAAAACCTAGCCAGTGGGGCGATGCAGCATAAAGTGTGGAGACCTGGAGAAGAACAACAGATAGAAGCAGTGACAAGTGGAAAGTTACAACACAAGATATGGGATCTAGGCATACACAGATCCGAACACATGATCAGGCGATCATGATTAATTTTAACGTTGGGAGTCTGATGTAGGAGCATCAAGGCCATTTTTCATTTGTAAATATGTGATAAAAGGGGGGTGTGACAATTTTAATATTTTATTAATTAATTTGTTATAAAATAGGAGATAGTTATGAAAAGTGAGGATTATGTAAATATTCTTTTATTAATTAAAAGGATAAGAGAGAAATAGATGAGGAGAAAAATTTGGGATTAGGATTTCTATGTATGGGACTTTGTTGAGTCCACACCTAAAATATAGATTTAGTTGAGGATTGGGTGGAGATATTTTTGGAGTGAATTAAATGCATTATTTGTGTATAAATATGAGTGGTTTTTTTGAGGAAAAGACAATTGAATAGATTGAGAGTGTGAGTAGTGAGCAGGGGTTTCTTCTTGGGAGCCTTCGGGCAGTTTGTAAAGGGCCAAATGATTGGAAATCAGGCCAAGGAGGAAAATTGTATTGTAAGTGTTTTGTGTGTTAATACAACATTTGATTTTTTGACTGTATGTCCATTAGTGAGTTTGCATAAGATTGAATTTGTGTGTTCAATGAATGAAAGGAGTTCAATTTCTACAGAAGCCCATTTAGTATTGTCGATTGATTGTGTGGGACTGCGCCTTAATGGTAGTCGTGGAATTGGAAAATCGATCACAATGGATCGATTTCAAGGAGAAAGAAATTTTGTATAAGTAAATTTTCAGTTACTGGTTGAAAGAGGGCGCTATTCTTTTAAATTCTTGAATTGCAAAGAATTCTGTCTTGAATGTTTTTAACCGCCTCTGAAAATTCTGGACACTGTCATTAGAATGCATGATCTTCACAATTCTGGAATGAACCCATAGTTTGGAGTATTAATGAAACGCTGTTCACCTATATTTGTGATAGCTCAATTGCAGACTGGAATAGTTTGTATGAGATCGTGTATATTAATGCAATAGCAGATTGGGAATTGGTGAATTGTTGATGGCTTACCATAGCGCAGTTTAGAATCGATTGTGAGATCAATGAACCACGTGAATGGTCCTAGAGCTATGTTGATACTGAACAATCAATGATTGAATGTGTAAATGATTTCTCGGTAAGTGAGATTTTAATGTTTTGAATTCCATTTACTATTTCCAGAATCGTTGAATGCTGAAAGCGTTAATAACAGGTACAAAAGAGTTCAGTTTGCATTTGATAAGGAAATGCTAAGCAACATCAGAAGTTTGGCTAACGTTAATTTGTTGGGTGAACTACAATAATATATACTGAAGTGACAGGTTTCAATAATTCAATTTCTACTGTAAGCCATTACACAGTGAATTAACATTTGAAACTGTGGAGGAGAAACATAAGTCAACGAATCCGGCAAAGTCATTGAGTTGAAAGGCGTTGAAGAAATACAATCCGGCAAAGTCGAAATTGCAGCATTGGGGAAATTGCATGAAGTAGTTGTATTTAAATCGACTTAAATATATCACTGTATGAAGAGGCACAGAGTGTTGTTCAAATTCTTTCCATTATGAAAAAATTAAACAGTGATATCGATTTATGTTAGACACAATGAAATCGTTGGTTTTTATGTGAAAACGAAAATGGAGAAGTCTGGCGGTGAGAGGTTAAATGGTGAAGTCGAGCCTTACTGGGTTATGGTTCGATTCTAATATGCGACCATTTAATTTCCCACATTATTTTACATATGTTGTTTTGGCGCAGTTCATCGTTTGAGTCACATTGCAAGCAGGTGAACTTCATTTGGTCGATATGTTGTGTGGTGGTAATAATGCTACTTTAGAACTATGGTTGGAAATCCTTTGAGAAACGAGTTCAAAAACTCACAATGGCTGATATCAAAAGTCAAAACAGAGTCTAACTTCCGAGCAATAGAATTCTGGAAAGAACGTGAAGAGGTATGAATGGTAAGCATGGGCGCATCCTTCAGTTTTAAATTTCGATATTAAAAATCATATGTGAATGATTGTGATTTAAATGAATTGGTTTATGAGAAGTAATGGCTCTGAATTATGAGAGCGTTGAATGTTAATTGGATTGGGAATCTTAAAAGGCGCATGTACAATTCAGGGTTTGGTTTTGGGTTGAATTATGTTTGAATCTTATGTTTTGATAAGTTTCAATTCATGAGGGAACTTTCAGATGAAGATTGTTGGGTTCTGGGTTTGAACCATTTATTGAAGATAGCTTCCGCATGCAGATGGTAAAGTATGAGTTTGTCAGGTATTGAGATTTTGATTTGGACATTTGCTGAGATGCATGTTTAAATCATGGTGTTTAAAGATTCTGGGGTTTGCAGGGCTGCCTGCATCAAGTATCAATGATCTCCAAGGCTTCCATCAAACATTCTTGAACAAATGGGAAGTTAAAAAGTATCCTCTCCAAGTCCTTTCTGATTACAAGAACCTTCATAAAAACCCTGGGGAAAGTGTCCAAGCTTATTGCACTAGATTCAATAGTGTGTATAATGCACTTTCCCCAGAGCTAAAACCTCCACAAGGCTCAGCTTTAAACAAGTTTCCTGAGGGGTTTGATTCTGACATGACCTATCAGCTGAGAGAGAGAGAATTTTCAACTCTTGAAGATATGAAAAGAGGTGCTCTTTCTGTAGAATTCAACCTGATGGAGAAAAGAGCAAGGATGAAAGTTGAGAAGAGAGTATATTTTAGAGAGGAATCCACACCTTCCACTTCCAATTCGAAGATGGAAAGAATGATGGAAGAAATGATGAAAGAGATGAGCATAATTAAGAGAGCACAAGCAAGTCAAAACCAAAGTGCTCCTCAAAGCAGAAACCAAAACCAGAATCAGAATTCTAGAAGGAACCAACCTCCAAACAGACCTAGGGAGGATGATCAACAGATCACTCCTCCCTTTCATCAAAAATATGTAAGTGAGGTTGAAGAAATGGATCAAATAACAGAGGAAGATGATATCAACCTGTTTGGGGTATATGATGATGACTTTGAGGTTCATTATGATAAAAAACAAGGTCTTTACACACCTTAGGATGACAAAAGAGATGATAATAAAAATTAATATCAAAACATGGAAAATGCCATCGCAGAACCTCGAAGAGAATATGACCTTAGAAGTAAATCTAGTCAACAAACCCCCAACAAAAAAACCTCTGAGAAGCCTTCACAGAACAACACTGCAACCAAACTAAAGTTGTCAAACAAAAGGATAAAACAGTGGCTAAAAATTCTAGTAAAGGTAAGGGAAAAAGCACTCAAGACAATGAAAAACAGAGTGTAGACATTAGTAGTACTAACACTTCAGCTAGTACTCCTGTCAAAACAATTTTATCAAGTGTAAATAAAACAAATTAGCAAGTTGACATTGCTGATAGAGTGATAGCTAATAAGGTTGAAACCAACACTGTAAAGAGTCAAATTCTGTTCATCCTGGAGCAGGAAATTTCGAAGATTAAGATTTCTGTTCCCCTCACTGAGTTAGCTGCCAAACATGTATATAGGACCCAAATTTTAAAGGCTTTAAAATCAGAAGACAACAATGACACAGTCAATATTAACGATGACCAACCAGAGCTTATTTTTGGTTTAAAGATTGAAGGAAAATATCAAGAGGGACCTATTCCTCCCTTTTATGTAAGTTTTAATGTTCATGACAAGATTTTGCACAACGCTATGCATGACTCAGGGGCTTCTCATAATCTAATTACTAAAGCTATAATGGAGAACCTGGGTCTAAAAATCACCAGACCTTATAAAGACCTTTACTCTTTTGATTCTAGCAGAGTAAAATGTTTAGGATTGATCAAGAACCTCTGTGTTAACTTAGCCCAAATTCCAGCCAAATGCTTAGTGATGGATATTGTTGTGGCTGATGTGCCCCCAAAGTATGGAATGTTACTCTCAAGGTCTTGGGGGGCTAAGTTACAAGGGACAATGCAAATGGACATGACCTATGCGACTATCATTGTTTTCAATCAAACTAGAAGACTTTACAGGGAGTCCCATATGCAGTACACAGTCACAAGCCAAGACAGACCACAAAACTCTCCTATCTATTCTGTCAATACAGGCCTCGATTCTTTTATCATGTTTAATGATGAAACACTTAGTGAACAAGTCAATTTAACAAAATTAATGGTAAATACCAATGAACTGTCAAAGCTGTTTGCTGAACCTTTAAACAATAGCAAACCAAATATGGGTCTTGAACTACAAGTCATGTGTCCTTTGCTGCTAAACATTGAGAGCCAAGAATGTATCCCTCAAATAAATAAAAATCTGGGGGAATCAGAACAAATTCAACTTCGTGC
Organism: Pinus albicaulis; assembly: GCA_034641835.2. NCBI lineage: Eukaryota > Viridiplantae > Streptophyta > Pinopsida > Pinales > Pinaceae > Pinus > Pinus albicaulis. Next base: position 877,205,619 of record CM076584.1, on the reverse strand, counting down.
TGAGATTCCACAACAACCTTTGAGCACGACAATTGAAGAGGAATCTAACCAAAATAAAACTGAGAAAAGTCCTCTCTGGAGTATGTATTTTGATGGGTTATGCACCAAAACTAATGCTGGTGCAGCTGTCTGGATTACTAACACTGAAAAAAACCACATAGAATGCATTTCATGCAAATTAAACTTTCAGTGTTCCAACAACATAGCAGAATATGAGTCCCTTCTCTTAGGCTTACATCTTTTGAAAAAGTTAGGAGCCAGAAGAATCAATGTATTTGGGGATTATGAATTGATCATTAGGCAAGTAAATGGGGAGTATAATGCAAATCATCCTAGACTTAGAGACTACCGGAATGATGTCATGGACCTTTTAAAAACATTCGAGGAGTCCAAAGTAATTTTTTTCCCAAGGAAGAGAAACATTGCAGCCCAAAATTTAGCCTTTGCAGCTAGGACATGCTTAACGCCATTTGAAACCAAAGACTGTACAACTGAGATAAAGTTTAGACCAGCAGTGCCTGATAATAAGAAGTATTGGTAGGTGTTTGACAATGACAAACAAATAGAAGAATTCATGCAATTCAGAAATGAATTCGAACTAAACAGTTCGGACTCAGACTATGAAACAGACTGCAATGAAGAAAACTTTCTAGATGAAGAAGGACCGTCTCCTGAGCCTGTCAACATTAACCTATTATCTAGAAAATTTATGAACAAAACAGAGGAGTTGGAAACTCTCCATGCTAAAGATGAAAATTTTCCTAGAGGTCTGGCCCCTTTAGAAGAGTTGTTTGATTTCGACGATATGGCCAAAAAACCAAAACTGGAACCTGTAGAGACCGAAGTGGAAGAGTGCAATATAGGCAGCGAGGAAAAACCAAAAATGATTAAGCTGTCTAAAACTTACCAGATCACATTAAACTCAAATACATTGAGTTGTTTAAAGAGTTTTCTGATGTTTTTGCGTGGAGTTATGAAGATCTTAAATCCTATGACATTGAAATAATTCAGCACAAAATTCCCCTTAAAGAAAACCAAAAACCATTCAAACAGAAACTGCACAGAATAAACCCTGTTCAGTTACCTTTGGTTGAGAAGGAGATTAAAAAGATGTATGAAGCTGGTATTATTGTCCCTATTAGATATTCTGAATGGGTATCTAATCTGGTGTCTGTTAGGAAGAAAACTGGAGAAATCAAGCTTTGTATAGACTTTAGAGACTTAAACAAAGCTTCATTAAAAGACAACTACCCTTTACCCAAGATGGATCATATTTTACAAAGGGTGGTAGGGTCTAGAAGAATTTCTTTGCTGGATGGCTATTCAGGGTACAATCAGATCTTGGTTTACCCTGCTGATCAATTAAAGAAAACCTTTACTACACCATGGGGCACTTTCATGTATGTGAAAATGCCCTTTGGTCTAATGAATGCTGGAGCAACTTTCCAAAGAGCCATGGACATAGCATTCTCAGAAGATTTGGGCTTCTTCATCATTATCTATCTTGATGATTTCACTGTGTTTTCAAAAACAGATGAAGAACACTTAGAACATTTGAGAAAAGTTTTCGAGAAGTGCAGAAGGTTCGGAATATCTTTAAACCCTAAGAAGACACTATTCGGTCTCCAAGAAGGTAAGATTCTTGGACACATTATTTCAGAAGAGGGTATAAAGATAGATCCAAAGAGGATTGAGGCCATATTGCAAATCTCTCCTCCTTGAAACATCAAGGAGTTGCAATCTTTCATTGGGAAGATCAAATTTTTTAGAAGGTTCATCCCTAATTTAGCTGAGCTCCTTAGGAATATCACAAACATGCTGAAAAAGGAGCAAGGGGTAAAATGGACCTTGGAAGCAAAGAAATCCTTTGAACTGGTAAAACAAGCATTAACCAAAACACCGGTTCTGATAAGTCCTGATTTTTCAAAAGATTTTTATATTTTCTCATTTGCATCAGAACATACCATTGTTGCTATCCTTTTACAGAAAAATCCACAAGGACAAGAGTAGCCTATTTCATTCTTTAGCAAGGCATTGAGGGATGCCCCTTTGAAGTATAACATTATGGAGAAGCAAGCTTTTGCTTTGGTCAAAGCATTGAAAGACTTCAGAGTATACATCCTTCATTCACATATTATTGTCTTTGTCCCAAATTCAGTTATTAAAGAAATTCTAACACAGGACCCAGATGGTAAGAGAGGTAAGTGGATTGCTGTTATTCTTGAATATGATTTAGAGATAAAACCCACTAAGCTCATCAAAGGCCAAGGTCTAGCTAGATTAATGGCTGAGTCAAATTGTGAAGTTCTTGATATTCATATGATTAATGCTTTAGATGATCAAGAGGAAATCTCAACACCCATTGTTGATTTTTTTTTTATGAATTCCTCTTGGTATGTTGACATTCTTTATGTTCTGCTTAATTTGAATACACCTCCTTGTTTGACAAAAACAAAGGCAAGGTTTCTAAAATTGAAAGTTGTAAACTATTGCATTATAGATAAATGTATGTATTGGAAAAATGCAAGTGTTCTATTGCTTAAATGTTTTCCTGAGTTTTATGCAGAGAAGGTTAAGTACCAGTTCCATGAAGGAGAGTGTGGAGGTCATTTGTACTGGAAGACAATAGCCAACAAAATTTTGAGGGCTGGTTTCTATTGGCCTACTCTTTTCCATGATGTGCACAAGATGATCATATCCTGTCATAAGTGTCAACTTTCTGAAGGAAAAATAAAACTGCTACCCCTCCCTCTACATCCAATCACTGTTGAAGCCCCTTTTCAACAGTGGGGACTTGACTTTATAGGATAAATCCATCCACCATCTTCTGCCTAGCACAGATGGATTCTCACTGCCACAGACTATTTCACTAAGTGGATAGAAGCCATTCCTTGTAGGCAGGCCAATGATTCAGTTATCATAAAATTTATGGAGACTAATATTCTCTCCAGATTTGGTTGTCCTACCAAGATCATCACTGATAATGCAGCAGCATTTTGATCAAAGAAGATGGTTGAGTTCTGTCATAGATATCATATCACATTGGGGCATTCTACGGCCTATTACCCTCAAGGTAATGGACTTTTGTAATCCTCAAACAAAAGCTTAGTGAACATAATCAAGAAACTGTTGGAGGACAACAAGAAGTCTTGGCACACAAAGCTGATTCATGCACTTTGGGCTGCCAGATTGACTTTGAAGAAATCCATTGGTATGTCACCCTTTTAGCTGGTGTATGGTACTAATGCAATTTTTCCAAACAACCTTGGTGTACCAGTGATGAATTTGATTCAAGAGTTGCAGACTGAAGATAATGATATGATCGTAAGAATAAATCAGACCATTCATCTCCAGCAAACCAGGGAGGAAGTGTATAACAAAGCATTGCGGAAACAAGATAACATTAAGAAGATTTTTGACAGAAGAAAAAAGGCCAGAAATTTCAAGATTGGGGAAAAAGTTTTAAAGTGGGACTCAAGAAGGGAAGAGAAGGGAAAGCATGGAAAATTTGACAACCTATGGCTTGGCCCTTACTCTATTGATTCAGCTGCTAGTAACAATGAATTTTTCTTGCAGGAGTTGAATGGAGCAGAATTGTTTGGGGGTCCTATCAATGGCAGGATGCTTAAGCATTACTTCTCTTGATCCATGTTATGTTTTGAGGCCTGTTTTATCTTTTCCATTATGAATATTTCATCCACCATTGCATTCAAAGTTGTAAAAAACAAAAATACTAAAACAAATAAAAGAAAGAAAAGAGGGCAGATTTTGAAAACAAGAAAGGTATAGCCCCATGCCAAAAAGAGAATCAAATTCTGAAAGTGTGCAAGCTCAAATGCCACTCCTGAAAAACACAATTCTAGTTAGTCAAACTGTTTAATCTTGACTAATTAGCTTTAAATTTTCTGCTGATAGGATAGTGAATTTGATATGCCAAACTGTCTAATCTTGGCTTATCAATAGATAGTTTAGGATAGAAATTAAAGGACAAACATGATCAAAATTTGAACCTAAGGTTGCAAAGAGAAATTGACTCAAATATGTTTTATTTTTTTGAGTCAAAGAGATGTAAAAATATGGTTCTAATTAGCTCAAAATCTGAACCAGAAGAAAAGGAAAGACAGCTCAATAAGAGTCCAAACGGAGCTGTGAAAGGAGGAAGGAAATGTTTTCACATTTTCAGATCTTAAGCCTTCCATTCTTGATTTAATTTATGTGAAATAAACGTCTATGTGCAGCTTGTCTTTTATGCCATAGACCAACATCAAGTTAGACTGTTCAATCCTAACTTGAGTGCTTTTCAATTTCTATTTTAGAAATTTAGAGAATGAAAATCTGTTGGACAGTTTAATCCCAACAGATGGTAGATTAGGTAGAGAAGCATCTGAACTCAACTGTTTAATCTGAGTTCAGGGAGAAATAAGGAGTAGAATTAGATTAGTTTCCTTCTTTCAAAAAGAATAAAATGTTGTGAAAAGAGTCTGCCAATCCAAGTGCACTCTATTGAATAAAAAATGTTAAATCTGTAGGATTGGATAGGTAGGAGTTTGTATTGATGAAGATCCATTGTTTTTCATGGCTGCTAATACACTTTCAGAGAAAATCATCCGAGCACGGGAAGGGCAGCCCAATGGATTAGGCAACTGATCAACCTCCCAGAGAACATTAAAGAATTAGGCACATGGTCAGCCTCCCAGAGAATGTAGGTCTAAAAGTTCTTGATGCCTTCAAGAAGGCACCATCCCCAAGTGGAGCCACTGTTAGCCACCTGTAAAATTTGATTATCCCGAAAGGTGGCTAAATCTATTTAAGAGCCTTCAAGGAACAATTTTTCTCACTAAAAACTATTGGCTCTTGAAGACTTTTTGAAGGCCTCATGCCTCTGTCCAGCCCTCACTGCTGTTCCCATCTTGAAAAACTCTAAAATCCTGCTGATTTCCAAATCCAAAATATTGCTGCAAACACCATTTTCTCCTTTCCCTTCTTCCCAAATTAACCTCATCTTTCTATTCCCTTATTTCCCATAAAAATCCCTCATTTTCACATTTCTTCCCTTCCCCACATCAAAATCCCCTTTATAAGGTTTAAGACTCACTCTTGGCCTTATCAGAACCCTCATTTCCTTTGAAAAAACGTTGAAAAATCATAAAAATGCATTGTTTTGACTTAAGCCCCCTTGGGCTAAGTCCCTAGCCTCTCCACCCATACACTCTGGCGCCGTGACCGCGCGCTGATCCATTCGGGTGCTTATCCGGTTTAAATAAATATTTCTTTGCAAAACATTAAAAAACCTTTGATGTTTATTTAAACTGTTGAAATTCATTTTTATTCATTTTTCCGCCCGTGCAAATTATGGAGTGATCTCGATCTTCGATTCAATCCATAGATTCAATGATGCGGAGCGCGCCTCCTTGTGGACCCCCCAGACATGCGCCATTTTCCCAAAACCGCGTGGTTTTTATCGCACCACTCTTCGGCAGAGGGTGGATTTTGCCCGAGGGCCAGCGATTTCATACGTTGCACGCGTCCCGAGCACTATTCTGGAAACTGCCATCCACCATGTATTAAAGTCATCCATGACGCGTTATCATTCAGACTTGGATGCCCAGCGATATCGATATGGACCGTCTGATCTGGGCCCGTTGATCCAATGGTGATCGCTCGCCGAAGTTGCTCGATGGTTAACGAAGGTGCGCGCACGATAGCCGGGCCTTCATACAGTGGCAAATCAATCTCCACCGTCGATCTGATCTGCAGATCGACGGCCCACAATTCATCACCCGATCTCTCTATTTGACTTTCCATTGCCCAATCCCGACCGTCAATCTCTGCGTGATCAACGGCTCAGATTCATCCTTCTCCTCTGACTGCCTCGTTCAATCTCGACCGTTGATCTCTGCGCGATCGACGACTCAGATTTAATCCTTCCTTCACCCATTCCATGATCGCTCCCGATAAATCCTGATCGTTGGATGATGCCATCCAACGGCTCTGATCTCCTCGCATGCCCTCCGATGCAGTCAACCTATAAAAGCAGGATTTTTTAATAAGTTTTCGTATTTTGCAGGGTTTTTATCATTTTCTCGCAATTTTCAAAGAAGATTCAGAGGCAGAGGGTGACGACCCTCCTGTCTTCGATTCGTCAAAGGAAATCATCCACAGGGTGGAAATGCACGTTTCTTCAGTGTTTCCTCAAACATAGATGCCTTATGAACCCTGCGCAGCCCTGCATCACAGCAAAGAACACAAAAAATCAGGCACAGACAAAGAGTATCAGAAACAAAGACCAGAATTAATCAGAACAGAGGAATAAAGACAATTTTACTAGGATTACAGCTAAGACTGTTATCAAGAGCTTTACCCCCGATTTAAAACACAGTTAAAGAAGAAAGCACAAAGGATTATTAGACAGGAAACCTCCACTGCCACATATGAGGTTAATCAATTTCTCCTAGCTACCACAGAGCCACCTGTTGCCTCAAACCTTTCAAATAGAGGCCAAAGTTATTGAAGAAGATCAGATTTCACCTCATTACAGCCAGAAAAGTTACTTCTGCAATGAAACTTAATGCAAAAGATATCTGCAGAGTAACCCTAGCATCATGCAGAGCCGCAAAGGTCAACAAAAGCTCTCACTGAGCTTAATATTTATGTAAAAACATTTAATATAGAGTATCCCCATATACATTTCTTCATTGAGCCCCTCAAAGGTTAGGGACCATTAAATCTGTACTAATTGTAATTGATATCTTTTATAAGATCTCACCTCCTCATCCTTCTATATATACTACAACAGAATATGAGTGAGTGGTTGGTTGTAGAACTTTGATATACACTTGAGCTAGACTTCTGATTGTAAATAGTGATTCACTGGCTCTTGGAGCTCTGCTGGTGATAGATAGGTTAGGCTGAGATGTGTGGATGCTTGCTAATCTAAAGCACTGGAATTAAATCTGTAACTGGTTTGAAGCATCAATACAATCTGATTCATGGGATCCTGGTCTATGTTGACGGTGATTTTTTCCTTATTGTAACCTGTTATTTTGTTTCTGTTTCCATCTGTGTTTCATATTCTCTTATAAAGAAAAACATGCATAGAGTTAGGACCTACTGTATATCAGTAACCTTGTCTGAGTAAAAATATTTATCTAAATGTTTTCTTCCATATGTGTTATTTAGGAATGATTTAATTCAGTTTAAGCATAGGAATGCTGGTGTTCCCTTGTCTTATTTTCTTAGCTGAATGTTATTCTTAGATGTTATTTTCAGTATATGTTTAGTGAAGATGAACTGAGGAAGATATGGTGAGCCCTGGTCCCAGTATGATGCCACAAACTATCTGATTGTTTACCTTGGAATGTGTTAAAAGTTGGCTAGTTTCAAAGTACTTACCAGATCTTAGGCAATTATGTTGTTATCATTGTATTTGTCTTGAAAGTAACCAAGTAAAGCAGAGCTAGGAGAGGATTTGTGGTGAGCCCGACCCGCTAGTTTCTAATCCAAAAGTTGTCTTCAAGTTTCCCTTTGTTTTAAGATGTTTTCTATTGAAAGTGTATCAAAGGCTGGCTAGTTTCAAAGTACTTACCAGATCCTAGTTTACTTTTATGTTTTTCTTGAGTCCATGTCAAAGGCTGACTAGTTTAAAAGTACTTATCAGATCCTGGGCTGCTCTTGTTTCTGCATCTGTTTATTTCTCCTTCTTATCATATCATTCCATTCCATGAATAAATATTCAAAGATATCCTTAGACATAGATGACTTGCCCCATCCATGGACCACTCTTGCCTCTTGTTGTTCCAATTAAACCCTATTATGACTCCATAGCCCAATGGATTAAAACTTGCAATTGTCTATCTTGTTGATTGAAGCTTACTCCAATTGCCTGCAACTTCTCACCTTTGGAACTTTTTGCACTCAAAACTTTTCACCTTGAAAATTAATCATGCTCAACCATCCAAAAAAAAAACAAACCCTTGGCTTTCATAAGTAGCCTAATATCATTACCCCAAACTTCAAAGAAAAATCCATCTTTGCACTCATTGGAGAGATCCCTCTTAAGATTCAGGAGGGATAGATCCTAGAATCCCAAAGTTGGTTGAAACTATGTTGTTTCTGTAATTGGACTCTGCCAATCTTGCCAATAAATTACAGATCCCTAACACCTTACAACTTGAATTTTCATATGCTACAATTCCCGTCTTTGGGAAACTCATGAAACTATACCGAGAAAAAAAAATGAAGTACATGATAAGTAGTTGATAAAGCCTAATAATCATCCCATTCATGTTGTCCACATAGATTTAGAGTCCTTTATATTATTCAATGATGAATGTTCAACATCTTTCGAAGTTTTGATTGAGGAGAAAGAAAAAAATTCTTAGTTTTCAAATCCTGTTTTAGAAATTGAAAATACAAAAAATCATGAAAAGATTCCAAGCAGTTTGGAACCAAGCACATTATCCCAAAAAATAGATGAAATAGTGAAAGAAACAATTTTTTTTGGTACAATAGAAATATCTCAAGCAACAAGTAAAGTTAAGTCATCTGATTTGCAGCTTCCTGATGAATAAAGTAATTTGTGGACCATGGACTTCGATGGAGATTTGGGTAAATAAGGGGTTGACATTGAAGTGTGGATTCACAACCCTATAAATCAGTCACTAAAAATTCCTCTCAATTTTTGAATTTCCTCTTATAAGTTTTCTTTCGACTGTTCAAACAATGAAGCTGAGTATGAGGCTTTGATAGTCGGTCTGAAAATTCTCAGGAAGTTAGGTGCCAATAATATTTCTCTGTATGGTGAATCCGAGCTAGTAATAAAACAAGTCAAAGGGGAATACCAGGACAAGCATCCAAGGATGCGAACTTACCGAAATTTAGTGTTATATATACTCAAGACTTTCACCAAGTAGACTTTGTTGTTGATCCCAAGGGACAACAATGTTATTGCTGATTCTCTTGCTACTTCGGCCAACATGTTTAAAACTCCATTGTATCCTAATAAGAAGTATAAGATTAACGTCAAACACTTCCATGTTATTCTAGATAATGTTAAGTATTGGTAGGTATTTCAATATGATAAACAAATCAACTAATCCTTGTAGACAGAAGATGAATTTCTGAATTCAAAAATGGATGACCAATGCTATGAAGATGACCAAGAATTCCATGCAACAGAGATGCAAGTGCTTCAGCTAAAAGATAAATCCCTTCCAAGAGGCTGTACATTTGGAGGATAATTTTTATCAAGATGATGTTGCATGCAAATCGACCATGCTACCAACAGAAGTGGGAGTGGAAGATCTCAATCTTGGCACTCTGCAAAAGCCAAAGATGGTCAAAATTTCAAAATCCTTGAGCGCAAAAATGAAAGGTAAATACACAATTCTTATGTCTCAGTTTTCTGATGTATTTTATTGGGAATATTCTGATTTGAAAGTTTACAATAAGAGTATAATCCAGCATAAAATTCCCTTAAATCCGGATCAGAAACCTTCCGCCAGAAGTTAAGGAGACTGAATCCCAAGTTGCTGCCCTCCATTAAAAAGGAGGTAAAATGATTATTTACTACTGGTATTATAGTTCCACTTCGCTTTTCAAATTGGATGTCTAATTTAGTGTCAGTGATAAAGAAGACAAGAGAGATTAGTTTTTGTATAGACTTCAGAAGTCTGAATAAAGTGTCACTGAAAGACAATTACCCACTACCAAAGATGGCCCATATTCTACAAAGGGTAGTTGGATCTTCCAAAATTTCATTGTTGGATGGATACTCTGGGTATAATAAGATTTTAGTCCATCCAGATGATCAGGAAAAGACAACCTTTACAACACCATGGGGCACCTTCATGTATGCCAAAATTCCTTTAAGATTGAAGAATGAAGGGGAGAATTTTCCGCGAGCAATGGATATTGCTTTCACTAATGAAAATGATGTCTTTTTGGTCATATATATTGATGGCATCACTATTTTTTCTAAGACAAATGAGCAGCACTTACAACACTTGAAAGCAGTTTCTAGGTCTATATTCTCCACTCTCATGTCATTGCGTATGTCACAAATGTTGTTGTCAAATATGTGCTTATGAAGAATGATCCTCAAGGGCGATGAGGTAAATGGATCACTTCTATGTCGGAGTATGACTTGGAGATCAAGCCTACAAAGCTGATCAAGGGACAAGACTTGGAAAAGCTTATGGCGGATTCAAATATACATGATTTGGACATTAATTTTATTGCTGCATTATTTGAGGAGTAAGAGGCTGAAACATTACCTGAGGTATCTGAAATTTTTTTCTTCATCACTTTGGTATGCTGATATAGTTCATGTTTTGAAACACTTGAATCCTCCTCTCAACTTGCCAAGTAATAAGGCTAGATCTTTAAAATTGAGAGCTCTTAAGTATTTCATCCTTAACAGTTTCTTGTATTAGAAAGATCTGGGTGGAGTGTTGTTGAATTGTTTGGTTGAGGGATAATTTGAAAAGGTGATGAGTGGCTTTCATAAAGGTGACTGTGGCAGTCATATTTATTGGAAGACTACAACTAACAAGATCTTGAGGGTGGTTTTCTATTGTCCAAGTCTATTCTCTCATGTCTATAAAACGATCATGAGCTATCATGAATGTCAAATATTTCAGGGAAAGAGAAAGCTCTTGCTTTTTCCCTTAAAGCCAATTGAAGTACAAGCGTCATTCCAACAATGGGACTTGATTTCATTGGCGAGATCCATCCTCCATCATCAACCCAACATAAATGGATACTCACTTCCAAATATTACTTCAATAAGTGGATTGAAGCCATCCCCATCAGGCAAGCTACTGACTATCATTATTCAGTTTTTAGAGAATAATAGTCTATCTCATTTTGGATTGTTGGGAAAAATACTAAGGGGGGGGGGGGGGGGTTGAATCAGTATTTAGAGCTTACTCAAATCTTTTACTTTTTCCTTATAGAATTCTATACGCGACTTTAATTAACCCAATTCGCATATATATGTGGATATCTTTAAGCAAACTTGCGTATGTCTAGAGATCTTAATATGCAGATAATTATTTACTTAGGTCAGTGCATTATTTATCCATCAGATGTTTAGTAAGCAGTAAGCATGTGCATTAAGAATAGAATAATTCATCACACATAAGCAACACACATGAACACCAGGATTTAAGGTGGAAACCCAATTCGGGAGAAAACCACCATTGTCGTTGTCTCTGTCTTCAATATTTATTATAAAGAAAACTTCTTACAACCATGTACCTACAGACTACACAAAGACACAGCACCCACCTCGTGCTATCGCAACCTTCGTTCTCCAACATCGGAAGGGAGCTTCAATCCCCTGATCTCGTTTACCAGCCGATCCTGGAAGGGAGCTACTACCCCCTAATCTTGTTTACCAGCTGCTCCTGGAAGGGAGCTACTACCCCCTGATATCATTTACCAGCCGCTCCTGGAAGGGAGCTACTACCCCCTGATCTCGTTTACCAGCTACCATTGGAAGGGAGCTATAACCCCCTCACTGAAGGCTTCGACCCTTAGCACCACCATGGACCACGTTTCATCAATTTTCATACTGGATCCAATAGCTTCCACACAACACAACTTGTAGGCCTCTTTTCATTAGATTTTTAGACTGGACCCACTCCACACATTTAAGCTCAAAGAACATACATCAAACTGAAACTTTATAACTCATTCAATTCATTCATTGAATCATCAACCAATCAACCAACCACTGATATTTAACCATAATGAACTAGCAGCATAATCAATATTCAAACAACTCAGGTCTGTATGAAGATATCATTGACAGACAATAGTAATATAGTAAAACAGATCAGAGATTTCCTTCTGCACACTTCAGTAAAACCCTAGATTCCATACATGCTTGTACTTCACTGAACCCGCGTATATATGTGATTTCACATAGACAAACTTGCGTATACATCTGCAAACATTTCAGGACTGACCTTTTATTCCATACGAGATTTTGCTGAAACCAACCCGCGTATATATGTGCTTTAGTTGCAACAAACCTGCGTATAGATTTGCAAACATTGCAAGGCTGAAAAACTCTTCAGAATATATAAATAGCTCAGATCTTACCCTTCACTCCAGAAAATATTTCACCTCATCTTAGATCTAAACATTCCATAAACATATCTAGAAGATTTATATTCATTTCAGGTCAAGAGATCTTCATCCATCATTGTATTCATAGGTGAATTATGTATTTAGATCTATTAATGAACTGTAACCCATTCCATGCAGATATACTTTAGAGTGAAGTATTCATTCAATACCTAGACACATGCACACCCTTTCCCTATGATCTTCTTCTCCTTATATATTTTTAGTCTTTATTAATACCATGAGCCAAAACCACACAACTTCCGATGGTATTCTTGGACAGAATCAAATAGACAATACCACGCTCAATACTGTGGGCTAATACCATGGTAATGCCCCTTGGTATTATAATTTTGGAGCACAAAAGGCATACACGACTTGGGACATACTTATCCACGTGCATACGGAACTTGGCCTTTACAAACATGCGTATACATTTTGACATATTAAAAATAACATTTCTCTAGCACTTGATGGAATTATTTTCTCTGTCACATCTGAAATAATATGTAGCTACAACATTCCTACATCTTGAACACATAGGTTTCTTATCATGGGAAACTCATCAAGTAGGTTTCCATCAAGGACAACTTCATCAAGTAGGTTCATCAAGTAGGTTTCCATCAAGGACAAATTCATCAGGTAGGTTACCATCAAGGACAACACATTACATCATATTACCAAAAATCTCCCCCTTTGGACTTGATGGCAACCACGATGGTGTTTGATCACCACAACAGATAGATACATTAATCATAACCATTATTTAAACACCATGATACTCTCCCCCTTTGACATCAAGGTTAAAGGGAAAATCAAAACCAAAACAAGTTTTCTCTTCCCTTGTAGAAATATGAGCTTTGTAGATCTGAAATGCACTGAATGTACCATGCTCCCCCTAAGTTCATGCTGAATCTCTAGACAGATTTTCAACGAAGTACATGACTCTATAACTCAACCAAGTATGAACATTCCTATCACCAATGACTCATACTTACATCAATTATCCAACCAAGTGGATTTACATATTTGAATCGGGTACCCAACCAAGTGGGTTTACAAATTTTGACTCAACTACCCAATCGAGTGGGTTTACAAACAAGTCCTGATATGAAAAATTTACATCATAGGTCTCAACATAACCTTTTCATAAAAATATAGATATAAATTTTTATAACCAAAACCAAAAAGACCTCAAGAGAGAGATCATATTTCAGAACCATCATAATGCCAACAATGCATTACTCTCAGCAAGGATAATTCTCCCCCCTGAAACTATGCTCCTATTCTTGAGTTGTCTCACTGTTTTTCTTATCAGAAAACATATGCTACTGTCGCCAATGGAACTCACGTGTATACGTTGCTTTAGTTCATGAAACCTGCATATAGAAAGTGAGGTACAGAAATAAACCCCCTGAACTTATACCACTTGTACCTATCTTCTTCACATCAGATGCACTGTTAGAAATAAACATATCCAGAATTACCAAACCAACCATGGGAATCACCATATATTTCTCCCCGTGTGATGATACATTACTGATTCCTCTAATGCATCTCACATCACTCCTGTAGTCATTATGAGAAGTAATATTTACAAGTGGATGACTACAGTAGGGTCAACATTCCCTACGTTTTTGACTGAAGCTTCTTCTTTTTCCAGCTTTGCTGGAAATTCTCCAATTTCTCAGATTTTTTCATCATACTTAATCTGAATTCTTTTCTACATGCCCATACTTGTTACAAGCATAACATCTTATGTTACCAGAAAATGGAGCATAGGGATCATAATATGTTTTTCTAATCTTTCTTCTATTGCATTCAACTGATTTATGACCAAAATTGTTGCGTGAAAAACAATATCCCTTAAAGAAACCTGAGTACTTGGGAGCTGACTATCTTTATGTGTAGTGGCTATCTGTCTTTGACTGAAACAATTTTCTTCTGCACTCGGCTGCAACATGTCCATAATTATGACATATAAAACATTAAACATTATTGATACTTCTATATTTAGGAGCAAATGATTTCATCTGAGAATTCATGATTGTTGGTTGCCCTTTTGTCTCTTTAAAAACTTTAGGTTTTGCATTGATATCCTTTGAATCTCTGGCTTTGTCTTGTGAACTAGATTCTCCTTTCACAGTTTCATGAAAACCAAGACCAAATTTAATCGAGGGAGACCTTTGAATACTAATAATATTATCCAGAATCTTAGTACTATCTTGAAACCTCAAGGTTTTATCCTTTTCTTCTAATTTACCTTTTAAAATTTTTACCTCAACCTCCAAATTTTGGCATTGATTCTTCATACTTTCTTCGACCCTGATTCCTTCTTCTAATTTTTCATTCAATTTTAGAATCTCTTCTTTCAACCCATTTTCTTGTTCTTCAAATGATTGTAGAAGTTCTTCATTCTTCTTATTTGATGTTTCTAGATCTGATTTGAGTGAGATGATTTCTACTTCAAGTCCTTATTCTTCAAATGATTGTAGAAGTTCTTAATTCTTCTTATTTGATGTTTCGAGATCTGCTTTGAGTGAGATGATTTCTACTTCAAGTCCTTCACTGTGATTGGTTACTTCATCGTATAGCCTTTGATACTTGTTTATCTGTTCATTCATTCTAGATATCATATCTTTGTAGATAGATTCCCTCTCATTAAATAATATTTGTTGAGATTCTACTTTAATCTTGAGATTTGCAATTACTGCTTCTAGATCCATAACATTACTTTCACTTTGGTTTTCACTATCTTCACCATTGCATGCACAAGAAAGTGAATCACAAGAACAATAATCAATACATGTTTCATCTTCTTCATGTTGTATTGTACATGTTTTCTGAGATATCTTCTTTCTTTGAGTAGCCTTCTTCTTTTTCTTCCTTCCCATTGTGACAGATCTCCTTCAAGTGAACAAGCTCCTTTAGAAGGACTTGCTATGATACCAATTGTTGGGAAAAATATTGAGAGAGGGGGTGAATCAGTATTTAGAGCTTACTCAAATCTTTTACTTTTTCCTTATAGAATTCTATACGCGACTTTAATTAACCCAATTCGCATATATATGTGGATATCTTTAAGCAAACTTGCGTATGTCTAGAGATCTTAATATGCAGATAATTATTTACTTAGGTCAGTGCATTATTTATCCATCAGATGTTTAGTAAGCAGTAAGCATGTGCATTAAGAATAGAATAATTCATCACACATAAGCAACACACATGAACACCAGGATTTAAGGTGGAAACCCAATTCGGGAGAAAACCACCATTGTCGTTGTCTCTGTCTTCAATATTTATTATAAAGAAAACTTCTTACAACCATGTACTAGCACAGACTTATACCAGCACGCAGGCACCCACCTGCAGAAGGCTGCAACCTTCTCTTGTTCTCTAGCTACTACTGGAAGGGAGCTTCAACCCCCTGATCTCATTTACTAGCTGCCCTTAGAAGGGAGCTACTACCCCCTGATATCGTTTACCAACTGCTCCTGGAAGGGAGCTACTACCCCCTGATCTCGTTTACCAGCCGCTCTTGGAAGGGAGCTACTACCCCCTGATCTCGTTCACCAACTACCACTGGAAGGGAGCTAAAACCCCCTCACTGAAGGCATCGACCCTCAGCACCACCATGGACCACGTTTCATCAATTTTCATACTGGATCCAACAAATTCCACACAACACAACTTGTAGGCATCTTTTCATTAGATTTTCAGAATGGACCCACTCCACACATTTAAGCTCAAAGAACATACATCAAACTGAAAATTTGTAACCCATTAAATTCATTCATTGAATCATCAACCAATCAACCAACCACTGATATTTAATCATAATGAAGTATCAGCATAATCAGTATTCAAAAAACTCAGATCTATATGAAGATATCATTGATAGACAACAGTAATATAGTAAAACAAATCAGATATTTCCTTCTGCACACTTCAGAAAAACCCTAGATTCCATATGCGCTTTTACTTCACTGAACCCGCATATATACGCGCTTTCACATAGACAAACCTACTTATACAGCTGCAAACATTTTGGGACTGACCTTATATTCCATAAGTGCTTTTGCTGAAACCAATCCACGTATATACGCGCTTTAGCTGCAACAAACTTGTGTATAGATCTACAAACATTATAGGGCTGCACAACTCTTCAGAATAGATAAATAGCTTAGATCTTACCCTTCACTCAAGAAAATATTTCACCTCATCTCAAATCTAAACATTCCATAAACAGATCTAGAAGATACATAGTCATTTCAGGTCAAGAGATCTTCATCCATCATTGTATTCATAGGTGCATTATTTATTTATATCTATTAATGAACTGTAACCCATTCCATGCAGATATACTTTAGATTGAAGTATTCATTCAATATCCAGACACATGCAAACCCGTTCCCTATGATCTTCTTCTCCTTATGTAGTTTTAGGCTTTATCAATACCATGAGCCAAAACCACATAACTTCCAATGGTATTCTTGGATAGAATCAAATAGACAATACCATGCTCAATACTATGGGCTAATACCATGGTAATTACCCTTGGTATTATAATTTTGGATCACAAAAGGCCTACGCGACTTGGCCTTTACAAACCCGCATATACATTGTGACATATTAAAAATAAAATTTCTCTAGCACTTGCTGGAATTCTTTTCTCTGTCACATCTGAACTGTAGCTACATCATTCTTAGATCTTTAACACATAGGTTTCTTATCATGAGAAACTCATCAAGTAGGTTTCCATCAAGGACAACTTCATCGAGTAGGCTCATCAAGTAGGTTTCCATCAAGGACAACCTCATCAGGTAGGTTTCCATCAAGGACAACACATTACATCATTGCCAACAATATCCCCTTTTGGACTTGATGGCAACCACAATGGTGTTTGATCACCACAATAGATAGATACATTAATCATAACCATTATTTAAACACCATGATACTCTCCCCCTTTGACATCAAGGGCAAAGGGCAGATCAAAACCAAAACAAGGTTTCTCTTCCCTTGTAGAAAGATGAGCTCTGTAGATCTGAAATGCACTGAATGTACCATGCTCCCCCTGAGTTCATGCTGAATCTTTAGACATATTTTCAATGAAGTACATGACTCTATAACTCAACCAAGTATGACCATTCCTATTACCAATGGCTCATACTTACATCAATTATCTAACCAAGTGGGTTTACATATTTGACTCAAGTACCCAACCAAGTGGGTTTACAAATTTTGACTCAACTACCCAATCGAGTGGGTTTACAAACAAGCCCTGATATGACAAATTTACATCATAGGTCTCAACATAACCTTTTCATAAAATTATAGATATGAATTTTTATAACCAAAACCAAAAATATCTCAAGAGAGAGATCATATTTCAGAACCATCATAATGCCAACAATGCATTACTCTCGGCAAGGATAATTCTCCTCTTGAAACTGTGCTCCTATTCTTGATGTCTCATTGTTTTTCTTATCAGAAAACATGCACTACTTTCTCCAACGAAACTCACGTGTATACGCAGCTTTAGTTCATGAAACCCGCGTATAGAAAGTGAAGTACAGAAATAAACCCCCTGAACTTATACCACCTGTACATGTCTTCTTCACATCCGATGCACTGTTAGAAATAAACATATCCAGAATTACCAAGCAAACCATGGGAATCACCATATATTGCCCCCCCTGTGATGATACATTACTGATTCCTATAATGTATCTCACATCACTCCTGCAGTCATTATGAGAAGTAATATTTACAAGCGGATGACTACAGTAGGGTCAACATTCCCTAAGTTTTTGACTGAAGCTTCTTCTTTTTCCAGCTTTGCTGGAAATTCTCCAATTTCTTAGATCTGTTCATCATACTTAATCTAAATTCTTTTTCTACATGCCCATACTTGTTACAAGAATAACATATTATGTGACTAGAAAAGGGAGCACAGGGATCATAATATGTTTTTCTAATCTTTCTTATAATGAATTCAACTTCTTTATGACCAAAATTGTTGCATGAAAAACAATATCCCTTAAAGAAACTTGAGTACTTGAGAGTTGACTGTCTTTATGTGTAGTAGCAATATATCTTTGAATGAAACAATTTGCTTCTGCACTTGGCTGCAACATGTCCATAATTATGACATATAAATCATTCAACATTATTGATACTTCTATATTTAGGAGCGAATGATTTCCTTTGAGAATTCATGATTTTTGGTTGCCCTTTTGTCTCTTTAAACACTTCAGGTTTTGCATTGATATCCTTTGAATCTTTGGCTTTGTCTTGTGAGCTAGATTCTCCTTTCACAGTTTCATGAAAACCAAGACCAAATTTAATCGAGGGAGACCTTTGACTACTAAGAATATTATCCAGAATCTTAGTACTATCTTGAAACCTCAAGATTTTATTCTTTTCTTCTAATTTACCTTCTAAAATCTTTACCTCAACCTCCGAATTTTGGCATTGATTCTTCCTACTTTCTTTGACCCTGCTTCATTCTTCTACTTGTTCATTAAATTTTAGAATCTCTTCTTTCAACCCATTTTCTTGTTCTTCAAATGATTGTAGAAGTTCTTCATTCTTCTTATTTGATTTTTCTAGATTTGTTTTGAGCGAGATGATTTCTGCTTCAAGTCCTTCTTCTTCAAATGATTGTAGAAGTTCTTGATTATTCTTATTTTATGTTTCTAGATCTACTTTGAGAGAGCTGATTTCTGCTTCAAGTCCTTCATTTTGATTGGTTACTTCATCGTATAGCCTTTGATGCTTGTTTATTTGTTCATTCATTTTAGAGATCATATCTTTGTAGATAGATTCCCTCTCATTAAATAATCTTTGTTGAGCTTCTACTTTAATCTTGAGATTTGCAATTACTACTTCTAGATCCATAACATTACTTTCACTTTGGTTTTCTCTATCTTTACCATTGCATGCACAAGAAAGTGAATCACAAGAACAACAATCAATACCTGTTTCATCTTCTTCATGTTCTACTGTACATGTTTTCTGAGATATCTTCTTTATTTGATTAGCCTTCTTCTTTTTCTTCCTTCCCATTGTGACAGATCTCCTTCAAACAATCAAGCTCCTTCAGAAGGACCTGCTCTGATACCAATTGTTGGGAAAAATACTAAGACGCGGGGGGGGGGGGATGAATCAGTATTTAGAGCTTACTCAAATATTTTAATTTTTCCTTAAATAACTCTATACATGACTTTAATTAACCCAACTCACGTATATACATGGATATCTTTAAGAAAAATTGCGTATGTCCAAAGATCTTAATATGCAGATAATTCTTTACTTAGATCAGTGCACTATTTATCCATCAGATGTTTAGTAAGCAGTAAGCATGTGCAGTAAGAACAGAATAAATCATCACACATAAGAAACACACATGAACACCAGGATTTAAGGTGGAAACCCAATTCAAGAGAAAACCACCGCTTCCGTTGTCTCTGTCTTCAATATTTATTATAAAGAAAACTTCTTACAACCATGTACTGGCGTAGACTCATACCATCACGCAGGCACCCACCCATAGAAGGCTGCAACCTTCTCTTGTTCTCCAGCTACTGCTGGAAGGGAGCTTCGACCCCCTGATCTCATTTACCAGGTGCTCTTGGAAGGGAGCTACTACCCCCTGATCTTGTTTACCAGCCGCTCCTAGAAGTGAGCTACTACCCCCTGATCTCATTTACCGGCCGCTCCTGGAAGGGAGCTACTACCCCCTGATCTCGTTTACCAGTTACCACTGGAAGGGAGCTACAAACCCCTCACTGAAGGCTTCAACCCTCAGCACCACCATGGACCACGTTTCATCAATTTTCATACTGTATCCAACAGCTTCCACACAACACAACTTGTAGGCCTCTTTTCATCAGATTTTCAGACTGGACCCACTCCACACATTTAAGCTCAAAGAACATACATCAAACTGAAACTTTATAACCCATTCAATTCATTCATTGAATGATCAAAAAATCAACCAACCACTGATCTTTAATCATAATGAACTAGCAGCATAATCAGTATTCAAACAACTCAGATATGTATGAAGATATCATTGATAGACAATAGTAATACAGTAAAATAGATCAAAGATTTCCTTCTGCACAATTTAGCAGAACCCTAGATTCCATACACACTTTTACTTCACTGAACCCGCATATATACATGCTTTCACAATTCAGCAGAACCCTAGATTCCATACACACTTTTACTTCACTGAACCCGCGTATATACGTGCTTTCACATAGACAAACCTGTGTATACACCTGCAAACATTTCAGGACTGACCTTATATTCCATATGCGCTTTTGCTGAAACCAACCCTTGTATATACTCGCTTTAGCTGCGAAAAACCTGCGTATATATCTGCAAACATTGGAGGGCTTCACAACTCTTCAGAAAAGATAAATAGCTCAGATCTTACCCTTCACTCCAGAAAATATTTCGCCTCATCTTAGATCTAAACATTCCATAAACAGATCTAGAAGATACATATTCATTTCAGGTCAATAGATCTTCATCCATCATTGTATTGATAGGTGCATTATTTATTCAGATCTATTAATGATCTGTAACCCATTCCATGCAGATATACTTCAGAGTGAAGTATTCATTCAATACCCAGACACATGCACACCCTTTCCCTATGATCTTTTTCTCCTTATATAGTTTTAGCCCTTATCAATACCATGAGCCAAAACCACACAACTTCTGATGGTATTCTTGGACGGAATCAAATAGACAATACCACGCTCAATACTGTGGGCTAATACCATGGTAATGCCCCTTGGTATTATAATTTTGGAGCACAAAAGGCATACGTGACTTGGGATGTACTTATATGCATGCATACGCGACTTGGCCTTTACAAAATTGCGTATATATTGTGACATAGTAAAAATAACATTTCTCTGTCACTTGCTGGAATTATTTTCTCTGTCACATCTGAACTAATTTGTAGCTACATCATTCTTACATCTTTAACACATTGGTTTCTTATAATGGGCAGCTCATCAAGTAGGTTTCCATCAAGGGCAAATTCATCAAGTAGGTTTCCATCAAGGACAACTTCATTAGGTAGGTTTCCATCAAGGACAACACATTACATCATATTGCCAACATGGATTTCCATAAAAAATAATTACTGACAATGCAACCACCTTTAAGTCCAAGAAAATGATTGAATTTTGTGATAAGTATCACATTATGCTTGGTCATTCTACAAAATACTATCCTCAAGGCAACAGGCTAGGTGAATCGTCAAATAAATATTTAATGAACATAATCAAGAATATGTTGCAAGAAAACAAGTGAAATTGTCACAAAAGGCTCAACAATGATCTATGTGTGGATAGAATTAGCACAAATAGATCAATGAGCATGTCACCTTTCCAGCTCGTGTATGGTGTTGACACAATGTTCCCTACTTCTTTTGTTGTACTAGTGATGAAATTTTTGCAAGATATCGACATTGAACCAAATAATATCTAGCAAAGAATCATCCAAATGATTCATCTAGAACATTCAAGAGATGAAGTCTTCAGTCACACTTCAAACCTTCATGAGAAAATACAAAATATTTATGATAAGAAGACCAAAGTTGATGATTTTAAGCTTTGAGATGTTGTTCTTTGCTAGGATGCCTAGAATGAAGACAAAGGTAAGCATAGAAAGTTTGATAATCTATGGAAAGGACCTTACAATATCACTGCATTCAAAGGTAATAAAGCATTTTTATTAGAGGATCTTAAAGGCAAGAAGTTCTTGGAGGACCACTCAATTGTAGGTTCCTCAAACATTACCTTACTTTATCATTGAAGAAGAAGTCCACTTTCATTTTACATATCATTTCAATTTGATGTCCAAGAAATAAGGAATTTTTTGCAGAAGTTTGAAGCTCGAGGAGAAGGCCGTGACTTCTACATTTAGCTCATGTTTTCTTTCAAAAATTTCAAAAATTTTCGATCAATTGTCAAGTCAGTGTCAAGTCAATTTTTTTTAGTCAAATTCATTTCCAGATTTATTTCATCATTTCAAGTTTGTCAAAGTTTGACTCCATCTCCCAATGGTAAGGCTACCTAATCTATGGTGTTCTTGAAACTTCCCAAAGGAGCTTCCATCCCCAGCTAGAGCCAATGTTAGTGTCAATATGTCAGTGATCAAACATACTCTTTCAGTTAATTCACTGTCTAGGTGTCATTGTTTTTCCTTTGAAAAATTCTAATTTGTCATCAAAAAAGGAAAAAAATACTTCATTTTCACCATATAGGTCTTCTAAAGGGAGTCAATATACTTAGGAGAATAAACTAAGGCAAGTTTTCTTATTCCAAAATTTGTTTCAAAGTTAAAAGATTTCAAAAGGCAAAATTGTCTTATTGTTTTCACTACAGGACACAAAATTCATTTCAAAGCTTATAAAGGAAAAAAGAGGCTCATCAAAACCCATTATTCTCTTTTTCATGTGTGGTAGAGATCCTCTCTTACCTCCATTGGACTCCATAGTGGTCAAGGGTTCGAAACAAAGGAAAGAAACTACTCCAAAACACAGTTGCTACGCTTCTGTTGGACTTTGTTACGTTTCTGGAGCATGTTGTTACCTTTCATGAATTAATTGTTATGCTTCTACTGCCTTTGTTATGTTTATAGAGCATGTTGTTACATTTATGGAACAATTGTTACATTTCTAGAATAATTGTTACATTTTTGGTGCATGTTGTTACACTTCTATAATATCTGTTACACTTCTGTTACACTGTGTTACGCTTCTGCTGGGGGTGTGTTACACATCCAGAAAGTGTTGAATTAGGTTTTTTTGGATCCCAAACCATTAAAATTTCAAGGCTCATTGGAATCACTTCTTATAGCTCTTACAATATTAATTCAACTTCTTATACCCTCCTATGGTCAAGTTATCAAGCTCATTGTTGATTTCCATGCTCACTTCATTGTCCATTATATTTCCACTTCTTCACATCATTTAAAGTTTCCAGTGAACCAAACCATAACCCTCTCATCTAACACTATCCTACACCTCCCACATACATCATAGTTCCATTCCCCGCCATCTATATCCTTCCTATGAGCCATTTTCATCAAACCCTAATTTCTAGCTAGTTTTCAAGTGTTAAACTGGGAAATTCTTGTGTTTCCATCATTTTACCACCTTCATCACATCCATTTCACCTGATTTCACTCATAACATGGATCCAATATGCAAGCCTATCTTCTGAATTTTTTTTCTAAATTTTCCTTGGCTTTATAATACTTCATCTCACCCTCTAAGTCTACCCCATCCCTATACTCTGTTTCCCAAATTACACTACACATACTCATTCCATCTACACACTACAATTTCATCCTTTCACTGATAGACAAGATGGAGAGTGAGAAGAAAAACCTCAAGGGAGGACGCCACCTCAAATTAGAACCCTGCACCATGCATTAAATCAATGCTTCACCCTTGGCCAAAAGACATTTTTAGAGGACTAGATGTTTGAGGTTCAGTGAGAAGATCATGGAGGAAGGATATCATCTTCAACTTACAAGATTTTTTTCCTCTAATCTCACCATGGGAAAGGTCATCATTGTAGGTGTGGAGTTTAACCTATCAACAGATGTGATTTCTTCAGCAATAGGTATTCCTAGTCATGGAGAAAAGTGGTTCAAGGGCATGAACTTAGACCTTGAAGATTACAAACAATTTCTCAAGCCTCATGCTAGAGAGGAACCAGAGTACCTCTTACCTTTCAGACACCTCCTTAACAAATATGCTCCTTTGATGATGTTAATAATGAAGTATTTCATATGTGAAGGAAGATTTTACAGGTTGTATAGGTACCATATTAGGCAGTTTATTCATTTCACTTCTACCAAATCACTTGACTTGCCACATTACTTGTACATAAGTTTGATTAAAATGACTGAGAAGGTTCAGAGAAGAAAACAAGATAATTACCCAAATATTTTTCACGATGGTCTGGTAAAACTCATTGTGTTGCATCACTTTTCATCCATCAACATGACTTGGGAAACCTTCATGGAAAGAGTAGCAACAATTCTCACCACTAGCCCTCCTATCATGCATAGCACACCATTAACATCATTATCAACACAACCAATGGAGGTTGGCTCTTCCAACATGAAAACTTGGATTTCAAAGCCTCCTAGGGTTGTTAAGTTTACTCATACATATGGGAAGGGAAAGAGACAGGTATTTTCACCCAAATCTATCAAAAGTGTACTTACACTTGACACTATTGCTGAACAATGTGAAATAGAGGAGAAACCTCTCATGCATTAGGATGAAACACCTCTACACAAACATAGTGAACCAATGCCATTTGAGGTTGAGGTAGTAGAGCAGGTTGAGATCAAATCAGTTGAGGAGATAATTAGGGATAAGGATGAGGAAATAAAATAGTTGAGGGATATCTTCTACATTGCTAATTCTCATATCATTTTCCTACAGCAAGAGAATTTTCAATTGAAGGTGAAGTAGCTAATAAAAAGAAAAACTAAGCCAGAACCAAAGGTAGATAAAGGTGTCAGGTCCCCGTCATTTTTCAGATTGGAAAGACCAAATGTACAAGGGTAACATCAAACCAGTATTTGGAGTCCTAGGACCTAGCCTTCCTAGACTCAGAGAGGTCCCTCTCTATTTTTGTGTGAAAGATGTAACTTGATAGCTTTTAGGGTTTTGATTTTAGGCTAGTTATAAGGATTAGGGTTTGTTTTTTTGTTTTGTTTGGTTGGGTAGGTTGTCAAGAAAAGCAGATAGAGTAGGAGAGGTTTATACCATTGGGCTATGGACTTTGCAAAAGGTCTATAAAGGTACTACAATGGGTCAAGGATGCTTCGGAGGGAAATTATAACAAAGCTAAATGGATCTTCAAGGCTTAGGTGAGTGGAGTGAACATTAAATTGTGAACAAAGTAGGTGCAAAGGGCAGTTAATAATCCTTTGAAAAATACTACAAAAAGAAAGGCCTTTAAGAATACTATATATGAAGACAAAACCAAAGACAGGGCATACCATACTTCTTTGACCAAACCCTAGCAAGCAAACATTAAGACAACAATCCAGTAAACCCTAGAGAGCAGGGAACTCCTAACCTCTCTATATATCTACCTTTGGAGAAGGAAAACATGCAAGATGACATATAATAATGATCAAGAAGCAGGTAAATCATAAATTTCCTTAATCATATTACAAATAAATTCAAAGCAACCATTTAATATGAGCAAAAGGGTAGGGCAAACCATAGACCTCTTCAGCTAAACCATAGTTAGAAATACTTTGAAGAAAAGACCTAAAAAACAATGTTTAAGTGATTCCAAAGGGAAATGCTAACAATGAATTTCTTTGGCACTGAATCCATTAAATAATTCTTCAGATAAACAAGCTGAGTGGGATTAGAGAGCAACAAAAAATTCTCTAAACTGGCCTAACAAAGGAAAAGATGAGAGCAAGAGAAGCATACACACTTAATGTGCTTTTGACAGCATACCTTAAGCTAAAATTTATGTTCTAATGCAAGAGAAGGATGACACAATATGTAAAACATAATAAAATGAGAAAAAAAAGAGAAAGACATGACCATTAGCCATGTTCATGAATCCTACAAAGTGCTTGTCTCATTGATATGCAGTTCAAAATCTTCACAATGCTCCAAAACCAAAAACCCTTTACAACTCAAATCCCATGCTTAGTTAAACAACTAACCAACATGAAACATGAGGCCCTCATGTATTATTTATCATGAAAAGGATATTTAAAACCATAGCTAGGGTTTTGGAGGCCATTAATTGTTCATAAATATCAATTTTGTCCAATAAGACCCATGCAAGGCCCAAGGAACAAAATATTTAAGCTAATAAATGAAAAATAACTTCTAACACCTAATTTTGGAGTGATTTTCCCAAAAAACCTCAAAATATCTATTTGCAATAAATTTGTGTCTTTTGTTGACTTTTTGACAAGGGCGCAACACAGAGGTCCAAGGGTGCAATGCCTGCACTGGAAAAATGGGTCACCTTGCAGCTGAGTTTTTAAGCCCTTCCCGGTGTCAGAATAATATCCGTGATAGATCGTTAGAAATCTTGTCGAGTCTAATTTACAAAATAGCTCTTGGTTTTCTGATCAGAATTCATTTACCTATTCAAAAACCAAAAATCCCAAGGTTGCCAAGGGCACAGCGCCAACCCT
This sequence comes from Pinus albicaulis, assembly GCA_034641835.2. Classification (NCBI taxonomy): domain Eukaryota; kingdom Viridiplantae; phylum Streptophyta; class Pinopsida; order Pinales; family Pinaceae; genus Pinus; species Pinus albicaulis. Next base: position 877,179,258 of record CM076584.1, on the reverse strand, counting down.
GAAAATAGGGCAGAATGGTGAATATTTGCATGTTTTTGACCCTTTTGGGGGACCAAAACTGCTCCAAATTATCTAAAATTTTGTGTGCATGATGTCCTTGGCCCGATTAATCCAAAAATTTAAATCAATACTCAAGAAAGTGTGCCAAAAAAGAGCACAGTGCCAAGGGCGCAACGCCCTTGGCCCTCTAAATCAGTCAAAAACCAAAATTTCTAAAAAGTTCCCAAAATCTGGATTTAACTTGATGATTAGGTTTGTGATGCTTGTAGGGGATGGATCAGCTAGGTTACCAAGTTTTTCTTTCTCTTTTTCCTCTTTTAGGGCTTTATCTTATTAACATTTGCCTCATTTTCCTTATCCTCACTGATGTTTTCCTTACTTCTTTCTTCATGGATCTTTTCCTCACTTCCATGTTCTTCACTGTTTTCTGCACTCATGAGCATCATCCATGATGTCATAATTTCTCTTTTATTTCCTGCTTTACCCTACACTGATATCTTCTGTCTCATTGATATTGACCTTATTGACATCATCCTTATTTACATTATCCTTATTGATGTTTGCCTTACTGTTTTCAGACTTATTGCCTTTATTGCCCTTATGACTGCTATCTTCACTGCCTACATCATCAATAATAGGTGCTTCATCATGGCTCTTTGTTTTTCTTCCATCATAATTTGTTCTCTCTGCCTTATTGCTCTCTGTCTCATCACTACCAACATCATCACTGCTTCCTTCATTGCTTGATTTCTTATTCCCATCTCCCTCATTGTTTGATTTACCTTTGCTTAATGCACTAGTACGAGGAGAGGATGATGAGGGATTGTGAGAGGGTCACCTTCGTGCTCAATATTCCTTGGTATTTTAGGCTCCATATTACTACAGTTGTCTCCCTCTCTTGACATTTTAAAAAATCTTCTTTGTCAACCCTATAATTTGATGTGAATTTTGAGATGAAAGAAGGTAATAGAAAGGAAACCTTTGCAATGTAGGGGTTGAAATTAATGAGTTTTTATGAACATATTGGATGAAAAAAAACCCCTAAACCCATGTAAGAACCCTTTTCTTGATTGATACTCTTTGCAGGGAGATGAAGTAGTGATAAAATCAATGATTTCAAGTCCAAGCCTAGGGTTCCTTCTTATGGTTCAACTCCTTTCAAGTACAAATCATCAATAATGCTTGGAGATGAGTGTATAACATGTAATTACCCCTTTATTGTGCTTAGAAGACCCTTGGAAATGATTTTAAGGTGATCATATGTGTTTTGTGTGGTTAAAACACTTAGAGGACCCTCCTGGCCAAGGGGGCAGTGCTAGTTTCTAAGGGCGCAACGCCTTTTTGCAGAGGGCATTTGGAGGTCTTCCCGGTGTCCAAATTGGGCCCATGATAGCTCTTTGGAAATATTACCCTGTATAATTTACACATATACCTTTTTTTCACTGATTGGAGTTGATTTGACTTGTCAAAAGTTTATTCTCCCAAGACTGGTAAAAAAGTGCTAAATGATGGTGCAGAATGTAGAGTGCTGGTGCAGGAAACTTTTGGAGGCCTTCCTCAACTAAAAAATGAGCTAATGATATCCCATTGGAAATATCTTCCCATAGAGTTACCATTTGAATCATCCAATAAGTCATTTTGACATTTCAGCTATGAAAAAACTAGATTTTACCAAGGTCTCTCCATAAGTGCAACAATTATCCTGTGACACCTGTATTTTTGACATTTCTCTAAAAACATGACACCTGTGTAAAATATGATGGAGGATTTTCTTCTTGGACCTATGATGGACCAAAAATCTCTAGATTTTTTCAAATTCAACTATGTTTGGTCAGAAACATAGTTTGAAGCAAAACTAGCCCTATGTGTGGCATATGATTTGTCCTTTGGAATGAATTCTTGGAAAATATTGGAGGCATGATGTTTATGAGATAGTATGGCTTTATGATTGCTGATATGACCTACCATATGGATCTTCTGCTCCTATGCCTCTTTTCCATAGCAAACCCTAGCCTAGTGGAAGAGGAAAATAAGGTTTAGTTCTTCCTCCATGTCATTTTTGCAAGGGGTCACTATTTTGGTACACTGTTGGACCATAAAGTGCAAAAACCTAATTTTCCTTAAGACCAAATTGCTTCCTTTTCTTCTGGTGTGAGTTGTCTTCTCTTAGGAATAGAACATATACCTTATCAAAACCTTTTGCTGACGGAAATTCCAACACTTCTGCAAAAGTGTCAAGCTTGTCCATTACCTCATGTGCAGACTGAAACTGAATGATAGTCTTCTTTGGAAATGATGACCTTGGAACATATGAAATCCTAGTGACCTAGTGAGAGGGTATTTTGACCTAAATTTGACTAAAATTTGGCTTAGAGTCTTCAAGTGTAAAAATAGAGTATTGAAAAAATTGTCTATTGAAGATCCAAAATCCAATGTACTTGATTTATCTAAAGAGCATGCAGAGATAGTTTTGAGACCATCAATGCTTGAGGAACCTGGTGAACATGGGAATGAGTTGGCCATAGGAACCCTAGATGGAAAGTGGAGCTATGGGCAAAGGAAAAACAGAGTAATGAAGTCATAGGCAGGAAAAAGGATTGGAGATGGGAGGCATAAGTCCATAAGGAGTCTGTAGGAGTGAAAAGGTGACCATGAAATGGAAAAATGGTAGAATAGTGAAAACAATTTCTATTAGGATAATGAAGGTAGTGAGATTTATAAAAATCACAATGTTCAAAGAATGTTGTTTTTGGAAATCTAGAACCAAATTTATAGTCATCTACAGATAGTGAAAATTATTGATGACTAACAGTGGCTCCACTTAAGGAGGGAAACTCCTTTTCAAGAGGTGTCCAGAACCTCAAATTTCAAATCTCTGAGTTACGAAGACCAGTGCCTTACTTGTACTTGGAAGATATATCTTCCTTCATTTGCTGATGTTCTCTTGAAGTTATGATCTCAAAAAATCTGAAAAGACATTATTGCTTCAACATTAGTTCTACCTACCCATCTTATTTTGCCTAAAATTTTTCTTCTTTTGGGTGCACTTGGACTAGAAAACCCTTGGCATTATTTTCTTTTTGAAATCATAAAAACTATCTACTTCTACCCTTGTCACTTCCAAGAGTTTAGATTAGGTTGATGAACTCTTTTATTCTCTACCTAGTCTGCTTACTTGTCAAGGTTAAGCTGTTTGACATATTCTCATTCTCTAACCTACTAACATGAAACTTAAAACATGATCAAACCAAGTTTAAGAAATCTGATTTGTCATGGGCTGTGGCATTTGGACAAGCTGCACACAGACATTATTTGTGTACAATTAAAAACTAGAAAACATGAGGGTTGTGATTTAGAATTTGTTATGCATCGCTCTCATTTTCTTTGGTCCAGATTTATGATTTGGGAACCAAATTTATTTTCCTAATCTAATCTACTGATAAGCCAATCTTACATGGTTTGGTAGATCTTCTTACACTAACCTATCAGCATAAATTTAAAACATGTTTAGTCACGATTAGGATAGATGACTAAAAAAGACTTTCCCTTTTCTTTTCTTTTTAAATTTTAAACAAGCAGTGGCATTTGGGCTTGCACACTTTCAGTAATACTCTTCTTTGATATGGGTTGTACCTCTTCTTTTCTACATTTTTGTGTTTCGTTTTTCTTCCTTTTTGTCAAAACAATTTGAAAGTAAAGCTAGAAAGATGCTCATTGTGATGAGCTTATTCACATACCTATCTACCCTAATCTAACCTATAAATGATATACATTCATTTGGTGAACTCTCTTTTCCAATACAACCAATCAAGTAGATGCTCAAATGGTTGATTCTTGTTCAATACTTTGAGTATGATGAACCAACAAAAAGGCCACTCCCATCTCACTTTCTTTTGAACAAGAGTGCTCAAAATTTTTCTTACATTTTGCAACAAATTGTTCTTGGTATAACACACTTCTCTTTTAGATGTCTCTAAGAAAGTAGCGAAAGGATCTTGAAATAATACCTGGCTTAGAGGTTTTGAGAAATAAGCTTCATTCAGGACTACTCCTTCCTCCACTTAGATATGCTTGGGATTATTTTGGGAAAGAAACTCTACCTCTTCCTCATGATCATATGTACTGTCAGCCTCATCATATATTACAATGTTTTCCTCTAACAAACCTGATATGTTTTGATTGAGTGGGCTTAATTTTGTGTGAAGGCCATAATGTTGATGGGAAGGAGTATTCCTTGGTAATAAATCTTCTTGGGAAGGCAGTACAACAACTCTCTTGTGTTTATCAATTTCCAATCCTTCATTAGAAATTTGAAATTCAATGGATCTTGGTGGCTGAAAATATGGAGCTAAGGAAGATTCTATGTCACAAATGATTTCCTCATCCATTTCAGGAAAAGGTCTCTTATTAACAACTTGCTCAAGAATTTCATCATCCTCCTTAACCTCAACATCAAAACTGAAAGACTGCTAATTTCCAATCACATGAAAGTCATTTTTGATGGAATGAAATGAATTAGAACAAAGAGGCAGATATGCTTTACTTAATTCCAATTTTTCTAGAATTTCCTCATCACTGTCATAACTGATATGTATTGGCTGACTATTGTTTTCAAGTGGATGAAACTGACCTTCCTCCCACAAACTAGCTGCTAATTTCTCTACAAGATTAGCCTCTATTTGGAGAACATGACTATCATCATACTGATCAAACTTCGAAAAATCATCAAAATAAGTAATGTAACCAATCAAACATATTGGATTATCAGAATTTTTTTCTTTGAATTGATCTACACATCAATTTTCTAATCTGTGGTAGCTGGGATTAATAGGAAGATAAACATAAATGTTTTGTTCACATGAAGGTTTATAGGTTGGCTGCATGTTTAAAATCTGATTTATTTCCTCTTCAGTTAAAAGAGGAAGCATTTTTCTCTTTCTTTGGACAGAACTACCGTAGTTGTCTTTCTCTTGTGAAGGCTGATTCTGAGGTTGGATGTCTTCTTGAGCCTCACCTAGAAGAGATGAAGAATCATCACTTGTGCCTTCAGAGAGCTTGTGGATCTTCCTTTATTTCCTGAGTGATTTCATCCTCAACCAACTCCTCTTTACTGTCATGATAGGTATATTGAGTATGAAATGCATGAATTTCTTCTAATAGACTCCCAAGATGCTAATTTCCTAGATCTTCATCAATGTTTACAAGGTATTGTATGATATATTTAGATTGATCACAAAAAAATTTAGCTAATGATAGAGATGAAAATTTTTCTTTATAATGTTCATAAAACACCTTGTGGAAATCCTTTAAAGAAAACAAACAACCAGGGTCTAAGCCTTCATACCATTTCCTTGCCTTACCTTCTAATGTCCCCATGAACATTTTCATGAGGCAGTCCTCATGTCATTCAACTTTTAACCTCCATACATGTATATGAGATTTGATGAGATGTAACAAGGGGTCATCAAAATTTTCATCTTGAAACATAGGAAGGTTTGAAAACCAATCTATCTGAGGCATTTTGTGTGGAAATATAGGGATGTGATCTCTATTCATTAGAGCATATCTCCTTTGTATCCTTGGATCCATGTTTGTAAATTAGAACGGGTCACTGCATCTTTTAAACCAGTCTAGAGTCCTCTACTAGTGGAGTATTTAGGTCTATTAAGAGTTGTGGAGTCGCCAAGTGGAAGATTTCAACTTTGTTGTCCACCATCAGCAATAATAGGATTTATTAATGCATTCCTAGGGGAGTCTATAAGAACTAATGGGGTCATCAGGGCTACTGAAGAATAATGGAGTCACGAGTTAGATTATGATTACTATTTTAAGGATGTATTTATTGTCCACCATAAACAAATGAATGCTAATCTAAGGATGTTTATGGGTTTTCTGAGGTCTTAAGGTATACTTAGATTGTCACTGACTCAGAAGGTCCCATCGTGATCGTGATTATGTTAGATCCCTGTAATTTTTCAGATTGGTAAGACCAAATGTACAAGGGTAACATCAAACCCGTATTTGGAGTCCTCAGACCTAGCCTTCCTAGACTCAAAGAGGGCTCTCTCTATGTTTGTGTGAAATATGTAACTTGTTATCTTTTAGGGTTTTGATTTTATGCTAGTTATAAGGATTAGGGTTTGTTTGTTTGTTTTGTTTGGTTGGGTAGGTTGTCAAGAAAAACAGACAGAGTAGGAGAGGTTTAGACCATTAGGATATGGATTTTTCAAAAGGTATAGAAGGGTACAAAAATGGGTCAGGGATGCTTCAGAGGGCAAGTATAACAAAGCTAAATGGATCTTCAAGGCTTAGGTGAGTGGAGTGAACATTAAATTGTGAACAAAGTAGGTGCAAAGGGTAGTTAAGAATACTTTGAAAAATACTACAATAAGAAAGGCCTTTAAGAATACTATGCATGAAGACAAAATCAAATACAGGGCATACCATACTTCTTTGACCAAACCCTAGCAAGCAAACATTAAGACAACAATCCAGTAAACCCTAGAGAGCAAGGAACTCCTAACCTCTCCTGCTATCTACCTTCAGAGAAAGAAAACATGCAAGATGACATATGATAATGATCAAGAAGTAGAGAAATCCTAAATTTCCTTAATCATATTACAAAGAACTTGAAAGAAAAAATTTAAGATGAGCAAAAGGGCAGGGCAAACCATAGACCTCTTCAGCTAAACCCTAGTTAGAAATAATTTGAATAAAAGACCTGAAACAATGTTTAAATGATTCCAAAGGGCAGGGATAACCATGAACTACTTTGGTAATGACTCCATTAAATAATTCTTGAGATAAAAAAGCTGAGTGGGATTAGAGAGCAACTAAGAATTCTCTAAATTGACCTAGCAGAGGAAAACATGAGAGCAAGAGAAGCATATAGACTTAATGTGCTTTTAACAGCACACCTTAAGCTAAAATTTCTATTCTAATGCAAGAGAAGGATGATAAAATATGTAAAACATAAGAAAATGAGAAAAAAAAGATAAAGACATCACCATTAGCCATGTTCATGAATCCTGCAAAGTGCTTGTCTCATTGATATGCAGTTCAAAATCTTCACAATGCTCCAAAACCAAAAACTCTTTACAACTCAGAGCCTATGCTCAGTTCAACAACTAACCAACATGAAAAATGAGGCCCTAATGCAGTATTTATCATGAAAAGGAGAGTCAAAACCCTAGCTAGGGTTTTGGAGGCCATTAATTGCTCATAAATATCAATTTTGTCCAATAACACCATGCAAGGCCAAAGGCACAAAATATCTAAGCTAATAAATGAAAAATAAATTATAACACCTAATTTTGGAGTGATTTGCCCAAAAAACCTCAAAATATCTATTTTCAATAAATTTGTGTCTTTTTTGACTTTATGTCAAGGGCGCAACATAGAGGAATGGTGAATTTTTGCATGTTTTTTACCCTTTTGGGGGACCAAAATTGCTCCAAATGATCTGAAATTTTGTGTGCATGATGCCCTTGGCTTGATGAATCAAAAAATGTAAAACAATCCTCAAGAAAGTGTCCCAAAAAATATTGCAGCACCAAGGGCGCTGTGCCTTTGCCCCTCTAAATCAGTCAAAAACCAAAATTTCCAAAAAGTTCCCAAAATTTGGATTTAACTTGCTCATTAGGTTTGTGATGCTTGTAGGGGATGGACCAGCCAGGTTACCAAGTTTTTATTTCTCTTTTTCTTCTTTGAGGGATTTATCTTATCAGCATCTGCCTAATTTTCCTTATCGTCATTGATGTTTGCCTCACTGCTTTCTTCATGGCTCTTTTCCTCACTTCCATGTTCTTCACTGTTTTCTGCACTCATGAGCATCTTCCATGCTGTCATCATTTTTATTTTCTTTGTTTCTTTCCCTTGTACTGATATCTTATGTCTCATTGATATTGGCCTTATTGACATCAACCTTATTTACATTATCCTTACTGTTTTCATACTTATTTCCTTTATTGCCCTTATGACTGCTATCTTCACTGCCTACATCATCACTGCTAGGTGCTTCATCATGGCTCTTTGTTTTTCTACCATAATCATTTGTGCTCTCTACCTTGTTTCTATCTATCTCATCACTGCCAACATTATCAATGCTTCCTTCATTGCTTGATTTCTTACTCCCATCTCCCTCATTGTTTTATTTACCTTTGCTTAATGCACTAGTACCATGAGAGGATGATGAGGGATTGTGAGAGGGCCACCTTTGTGCTCAAGATTCCTTGGTATTTGAGGATCTATATTACTGCTGTTTTCTCCCTCTCTTGAAATTTGAAAACCTCTACTTTTTCAAAATTAGAATTTGATGTGAATTTTGAGATGAAAGAAGGTAATGAAAAGGCAACCTTTGCAATGTAGGGGGTGAAATGAATGAGTGTTTATGACTAGATTGGATGAAAAAAACCCCTAAACCCATGTAAGAACTCTTTTCTTGATTGATACTCTCTGCAAGCAGATGAAGTAGTGATAAAATCAGTGATTTCAAGTCCAATCCTAGGGTTCCTTCTTATGGTTCAACTCCTTTCAAGTAAAAATCATCAATAATGCTTGGAGATGAGTGTATAACATGTACTTACCCATTGATTTTCCTTAGAAGACCCTTGGAAATGATTTGAAGGTGATCAGAGGTGCTTTGAGTGGTTAAAACACTTAGAGGACCCTCTTAGCCAAGGGCGCAACGCTAGTGCCAAGGGCGCAACGCCAAATTCTAAGGGCACAATGCCTTTTTACAGAGGGCGTTTGGAGGCATTACTGGTGTCCAAATTGGGCCCATGATAGCACGTTGGAAATATTATCGTGTCTAATTTCCAAATATACCCTTTTTTTTCTGATTGGAGTTGATTTGACCTATCAAAAGTTTATTCTCCAAAGACTGGTAGAAAACTACTGAATGATATTGCAGAAATGCATAGTGCTGGTGTAGGAAAATTTTGGAGGCCTTCCTCAACTCCAAACTGATCTCATGATAGCTCATTTGAAATATATTCTAGTCTAGTTATCATTTGATGCATCAAGTAAGTCATTTGGACACTCCATCTATGAGAAAACCAGATTTTCCCAAGGTCACTCAAGAAGTGGAGAAATTCTCTCATGACAACTGTATTTTTGACATTGCTCTAAAAAAATGACACTTGTGTAAAATATGAAGGAGGATTTTCTTCTTGGACCTATTATGAACAAAATATCTCTCACTTTTTTCAAATTCATCTCTATTTGGTTAGAAACATATTTTGAAGAAAAACTAGCCCTAGGTGTGGGATATGATTTGTCCTTTGGAATGACTTCTTGGAAAATGATGGAGGCATGATGTTTATGAGATGGTATGGCTTCATGATTTCTGATATGAACTACCATATAGATATTCTGCTCCTATGCCTCTTTTCCATAGCAAACCCTAGTCTAGTGGAATAGGAAAGTAGGGTTTAGTGCTTCCTCCATGTCATTTTTGCAAGGGGTCATTGTTTTGGTACACTGTTGGACCATCAAGTGCAAAAACCTAGTTTTACTTAAGACCACATTGCTTCCTTTTCTTCTGGTGTGAGTTTTATTCTCTTAGGAACATAACATCTACCTTATCAAAACCTTCTGCTGATGGAAATTCCAACACTTCTGCAAAAGTGTCAAGCCTGTCCATTACCTCATGTGCAGACTCTGAAACTTAATGATAGTCTTATTTGGAAATGATGACCTTAGAACATATGAAACCCTAGTGACCTAGTGAGAGGCTATTTTGACCTAACTTTGATCGAAAATTGGCTTGGAGTCTTCAAGTGTAAAAACAAAGTATTGACAAAGTGGTGTATTGAAGATCCAAATCCAATGTACTTGATTTATCTAAAGCTCCTACAGAGATAGTTTCGAGACCATCAATGCTTGAGGAAGTTGGTGAACATGGGAATGAGTTGGCCATAGGAAACCCTAGATGGAAAGTGGAGCTATGGGCAAGGGAGAAACAAAGTAATCAAGTCATAGGCAGGAAAAAGGATTGGAGGTGGGAGGCATAAGTCCATAAGGAGTCTGTAGGAGTGACAAGGAGACCATGAAATCGAAAAATGGTAGAATAGTGAAAAAAATTATATTAGGATAATGAAGGCAGTGAGGTTTCTAAAACTCACAATGTTCAAATAATGTTGTTTTTAGAAATCTAGAACCAAATTTATAGTCATGTACAGATAGTAAAAATTATTTATGATTAACAATGGCTCCACTTGGGGAAGGCAACTCCTTTTCAGTAGGTGTCCAGAACCTTAGATTTCAAATCTTTGAGTTTTGAATACCAGTGCCTTACTTGTACTTGGCAGATATCTCTTCCTTCATTTGTTGATGTTCTCTTGAAGTTATGATCTTAAAAAATCTGAAAAATAAAGACATGATTGCTTCAACATTAGTTCTACCTACCCATCTTATTTTGCCCAACATTTTTTCTTCTTTTGGGTGCACTTGGACTAGAAAAACCTTGACATTATTTTCTTTTTGAAAGCATAAAATATATCTACTTCTACCCTTATCACTTCCAAGAGTTCAGATTAGGCTGATGAACTCTTTTATTCTCTACCTATTCTACTTATCTGTCAAGGTTAAGCTGTTTGAAAGATTCTCATTCTCTAACCTACCAACATTAATTTTAAAACATGATCAAACCAAGTTTAAGAAATCTAATTTGTCATGGGCTGTGGCATTTGGACAAGTTGCGCACAAACATTATTTTTGTACAATTAAAAGCTAGAAAACATGAGGGCTTTGATTCAGAATTCGTTATGCATCCCTCTCATTTTCTTTGGTTCAGATTTATGCTTTGGGAACCAAATTTATTTTCCTAATCTAATCTACTGATAAGACAATATTACATGGTTTGGAATATCTTCTTACACTAACCTATCAGCATAAATATAAAACATGTTTAGTCACGATTAGGCTAGATGACTGAACAAGATTTTCTCTTCTTCTTTTTTTAACAAGTAGTGGAATTTAGGCTTGCACACTTTTAGTAATACTCTTTTTTGGTATGGGGCTGTACCTCTTATTTTTCCTGCCCTATTTTTCTTCTTTTCTATGTTTTTGTGTTTCATTTTTCTTCCTTTTTGTCAAAACAATTAACTAAAGCTAGACAGATGCTCATAGTGCTGAGCTTATTTGCATACCTAACTACCCTAATATAACCTATACATGATATACATTCATTTGGTGAACTCTCTTTTCCAATACAACCAATCAAGTAGATGCTCACATGATTGATTCTTGTTTAGTACTTTGAGTATGCTGAACCAACAAAAAGGCCACTCCCATCTCACTTGCATTTGAACAACAATGCTCAAAATTTTTCTTACATTTTGCAACAAACTGTTCTTGGTATAACACACTTCTCCTTCATATGTCTCTAAGAAAGTAGAAAAAGGATCTTGGAATAATACCTGGATTAGAGGTTTTGAGAAATAAGCTTCATTCAGGACTAATCCTTCCTCCACTTGGCTATGCTTGGGATTATTTTGGGAAAGAAACTCTACCTCTTCCTCATGATCATCTGTACTGTCAGCCTCATCATATATTTCAATGTTGTCCTCTAAAAAACCTGATATGTTCTGATTGAGTGGGCTAAATTATATGTGATGGCCATCATGTCGATGGGCATGAGTATTCATTGGTAATAAATCTTCTTGGGAAGGCAATACAACAACTCTCTTGTGTTTATCAATTTCCAAGCCTTCATTAGAAATTTGAAATTCAATGGATTTTGGTGGCCACAAATTTGGAGCTAAGGAAGATTCTATGTCACAAATGATTTCCTCATCCATTTTAGGATAAGGCCTCTTATTGAAAACTTGCTCAAGAAGTTCATCATCCTCCTTAACCTCAACATCAAAACTGAAATACTATTGATTTCCAATCACATGAAAGTCATTTATGATGGAATGAAATGAATTAGAAAAAATAGGCAGAGATGCTTTACTTACTTCCAAATTTTCTAGACTTTCCTCATCACTGTCATAGCTGATATGCATTTTCTGACTGTTGTTTTCAAGTGTATGAAACTGAAATTCCTCCCACAAACCTATTGTTGTTTTCTCTGCAATATTAGCCTCTGTTTGGAGAACATGAGTATCATCATACTGATCAAACTTTGGAAAATCATTAAAATAAGTAATGTCACCAATAAAACATATTAGATTATCAATTGTTTTTCTTCAAATTGACCTACACATCCATTTTCTGATCTGTGGTAGCTGGGATTAGTAGGAAGATAAATAGAAATGTTTTATTCACATGAAGGTTTAGAGGCTGGTTGCATGTTTAGAATCTGATTTATTTCCTCTTCAGTTAAAAGAGGAATAATTTTTCTCTTTCTTTGGACAGAACTACCGCAGTTCTCTTTCCTTTGTGAAGGTTGATTCTGAGGCTGAATGTCTTCTTGAGCCTCACCTTGAAGAGATGAAGAATCATCACTTGTGCATTCAGAGAGACCTTGTGGATCGTCCTTTATTTCCTGAGTGATTTCATCCTCAACCAACTCCTCTTGGCTGTCATGATTGGTATATTGAGTATGAAATGTATGATTTTCTTCTAATAGACTCCCAGGATGCCAATTTCCCAGATCTTCAATGTTCACAAGGTATTGTATGAGATCTTCAGATTGATCACAACAATTTTCAGCTAAGGATAGAGATGAAAAATTTTCCTTATTTAAAGAAAACAAACAACCAGGGTCTAAGCCTTCATACCATTTCCTTGCCTTACCTTCTAATGTCCCCATGAAAATTTTCATGAGGCAGTCATCATGTCATTCAAATTTTAACCTCCATACATGTATATGAAATTTGATGAGATGTAACAAGGGGTCATCAAATTTTTCATCTTGAAACATAGGCAGGTTTGAAAACCAATCTATTTGAGGCATTTTGTGTGGAAATCCAGGGATGTGATCTATGTTCATTGGAGCATATCTCCTTTGTATCTTTGGATCCATGTTTGTAAATAAGAACGGGTCACTGCATGTTTTCAACCAGTCTAGAATCCTCTATCAGTGGATTCTTTAGGTCTATTGAGAGTTGTGGAGTTGCCAGGTGGAAGATTTAAAATTTTTTGTCCACCATTAATAATACTAGGATTGATTAATGCATTCCTAGGGGAGTCTATAAGAAGTAGTGGGGCCAATAGGGCTACTGAAGACCGGTGGATTCACGAGGTTGATGATGCTTACTATTTTAAGGATGTATTTTTTGTCCACCATCAACAACTAAATGCCAATATAAGGATGTTTGTGGGTTTTCTGAGGTCTTAAGGTATACCTAGATTGTCACTGACTTAGAAGGTCCCACCGTGATCGCGATTATGTTAGGTCCCTGTAATTTGTCAGACTGGCAAGACCAAATGTACAAGGGTAACATCAAACCATTGTTTGGAGTCCTAGGACCTAGCCTTCTTTGACTCGAAGAGGGCTCTCTCTATGTTTGTGTGAAATATGTAACTTGATATCTTTTAGGGTTTTGATTTTATGCTAGTTATAAGGATTAGGGTTTGTTTGTTTGTTTTTTTTGGTTGGGTAGGTTGTCAAGCAAAATAGATAGAGTAGGAGAGGTTTATACCATTGGGCTATGGAGTTTTAGAAAGGTCTCGAAAGGTACAAAAATGGGTCTAGGATGCTTCAAAGGGAATGTATAACAAAACTAAATGGATCTTCAAGGCTTAGGTGAGTGGAGTGAACATTAAATTGTGAACAAAGTAGGTGCAAAGGTCGGTTAAGAATCCTTTAACAAATAATACAACAAGAAAGGCCTTTAAGAATACTATGAATGAAGAAAAAACCAAATACAGGGCATACCATACTTCTTTTACCAAACCCTAGCAAGAAAACATTAAGACAACAATCTAGTAAACCCTAGAGAGGATGGAACTCCTAACCTCTCCAACTATCTACCTTCGGAGAAAGAAAACATGCAAGATTACATATAACAATGATCAAGAAGCAAGGAACTCCTAAATTTCCTTAATCATATTACAAATAACTTCAAATAAACCATTTAAGATGAGAAAAAGTGCAGGGAAAACCATAGACCTCTTCAGCTAAACCCTAGTTAGCAATACTTTGAAGAAAAGACCTCAAAAACAATGTTTAAGTGATTCCAAAGGGCAGGGCTAACCATGAACTACTTTGGCACTAACTCCATTAAATCATTCTTGAGATAAACAAGATGAGTGGGATTAGAGAGAAACTAAGAATTCTCTAAATTGACCTAACAAAGGAAAACATGAGAGCAATAGAAGAAGAGAGAGCTAATGTGCTTTTGTCAGCATACCTTAAACTAAAATTTATGTTCTAATGCAAGAGCAGGATGTCACAATATGTGAAACATAAGAAAATGAGAACAAAAATAGAAAGACATCACCATTAGCCATGTTCATGAATTTTTAAAAGTGCTTGTCTCATTGATATGTAGTTCAAAATCTTCACAATGCTCAAAAACCAAAAAATCTTTACAACTCAGAGCCTATGATCAGTTCAACAACTAGCCAACATGAACAATGAGGCCCTCATGTATTATTTATCATGAAAAAGAGATTCAAAACCATAGCTATGGTTTTGGAGGCCATTAATTGCTCATAAATATCAATTTTGTCCAATAAGACCATGCAAGGCCCAAGGCACAAAATATCTAAGCTAATAAATGAAAAATAACTTATAACACCTAATTTGGAGTGATTTTCCAAAAAAACCTAAAAATATATATTTTCAATAAATTTGTGTCTTTTTTTTTACTTTTTGGCAAGGGCGCAGCACAGAGGTCCAAAGGCATAGTGCCTGCACCGGAAAAATGGGTCACCTTGCAGCTGAGTTTTCAAGGCCTTCCTGGTGTCAGAATGAGCTCCGTGATAGCTTGTTGGAAAGCTTGTTGAGTCTAATTTCGAAAAATACCCTTGTTTTTATGATTTTAATTAATTTTCCTATTCAAAAACCAAAAATCCCAAGGATGCCAAGGGGGCAACACCAACCCTGAAAATAGGGCAGAATGGTGAATTTTTGCATGTTTTTGACCCTTTTGGGGGACCAAACCTGCTCCAAATGATCTGAAATTTTTTGTGCATGATGAATCCAAAAATTTAAACCAATCCTCAAGAAAATTTCCCAAAAAAGAGCGCATCACCAAGGGAGATGCGCCCTTGGCCCTCTAAATTAGTCAAAAACCAAAATTTCCAAAAAGTTCCCAAAATATGGATTTAATCTACTGATTAGGTTTGTGATTCTTGTAGGGGATGGATCAGCCAGGTTACCAAGTTTTTCTTTCTATTTTTCATCTTTTATGGCTTTCTCTTATTAGCATATGCCTCATTTTCCTTATCCTCATTGATGTTTTCCTCACTACTTTCTTCATGGCTCTTTTCCTCACTTCCATGTTCTTCACTTTTTTTTGCACTCATGAGAATCTTCCATGATGTTATCATTTATATTTTCTTTGTTGCTTTCCCTTGCACTGATATCTTCTGTCTCATTGATATTGGGCTTATTTACATCAACCTTATTTACATTATCCTTACTATTTTTAGACTTATTTCCTTTATTGCCCTTATGAATTCTATCTTCATTACCTACATCATCACTGCTAAGTGCTTCATCATGGCTCTTTGTTTTTTTTCCATCATAATTTGTGCTCTCTACCTTATTTATCTCTATCTCATCACTGCCAACATCATCATTGCTTCCTTCATTGCTTGATTTCTTATTCCCATCTCCCTCATTGTTTGATTTACCTTTGCTTAATGCACTAGTACCATGAGAGGATGATGAGGGATTGTGAGAGGGACACCTTTGTGCTAAATATTCCTTGGTATTTGAGGCTCTATATTACTATCATTGTCTCCCTCTCTTGACATTTGAAAAACTCTACTTTGTCAACCCTAGAATTTGATGTGAATTTTGAGATGAAAGAAGGTAATGGAAAGGCAGCCTTTGCAATATAGGGGGTGAAATGAATAAGTTTTTATGACCATATTGGATGAAAAAAAACCCCTAAACCCATGTAAGAACCCTTTTATTTATTGATACTCTTTGCATGCGGATGAAGTAGTGATAAAATCAGTGATTTCAAGTCTAAGCCTAGGGTTTCTTCTTATGGTTCAACTCCTTTCAAGTACAAATTATATATAATTCTTGGATATGAGTGTAAAACATGTAATTAACCCTTGATTGTGCTTAGAATACCCTTGGAAATTATTTTAATGTGATCATAGGTGTTTTAAGTGTTTAAAACACTTAGAGGACCCTCCTAGCCAAGGGCGCAATACTAGTTTCTGAGGGCATAGAGCCTTTTTGTAGAGGGCATTTGGAGGCCTTCCCAGTGTCAAAATTGGGCCCATGATAGCTCGTTGGAAATATTATCCTGTATAATTCCAAAATATACCTTTTGGTTGCTTATTGGATTTTATTTGACCTGTCAAAAGTTGATTCTCCCAAGACTGGTCAAAAAGTGCTGAATGATGGTGCAAAAATGCAGAGTGCTAGTGTAGGAAAATTTTGGAGGCCTTCCTCAACTTCAAAATGAGATAATAATAGCTAATTGGAAATATATTCCACTATATTTATCATTTTACTCATAAAGTAAGTCATTTGGACACTCCAGCTAAGAGAAAACCTGATTTTCCCAAGGTCACTGTAGAAGTGCAACAATTCTTTTGTGACACCTGTATTGTGGAAATTTCTCTAAAAAAATGCCACCTATGTAAAATATGAAATAATTTTTTCTTCTTTTACCTATGATGTACAAAAACCTCTCTCAGTTTTGTCAAATTCATCTCTGTTTGGTCAGAAACATAGTTTGAAGCAAAACTAGCCCTAGGTGTGGCAAATGATTTGTCCTTTGGAATGAATTCTTGGAAAATGATGGAGGAATGATGTTTATGAGATGGTATGGCTTCATTTTTTATGATATGACCTACGATATGGATATTATTCTCCTATGCCTCTTTTCCATAAGAAACCCTAGCCTAGTGGAATAGGAAAATAGGGTTTAATGCTTCCTCCATGTCATTTTTGCAAGGGGTCATTGTTTTGGTACACTACTGGACCATCAAGTGCAAAACCCTAGTTTTCATTAAGACCAAATTGATTCCTTTTATTTTGGTGTGATTTGTCTTTTCTTAGGAACAAAACATCTACCCTATCAAAACCTTTTTCTCATGGAAATTCCAATATGTAGAAATTTGAATAACTGTTCAATTATTCACCAAGATTATCCTGATCACACACTATTTGAGCTTCATGCATAATACATAACCTCTTCTACTATTGATCATCAATTTGCGGAAATTAAAACAATCGCATGCGCACATTAAAACCATAAACAATCACACATATAAACACAATATTTATGGGAAAGCTTAAAGCTGAAAACCCCCAAATATCTGTATATTATAATGATAGAGATCATGTAACAATCATAGTACAAAATCTTCACAAGCTCTTAGTACTATCTCCAATTGTTACACACTACACAAGCTCAGATCATACAAAACACTTGCTCCAATCTGCTCCACCTGTTAGCCAGCCTCTACTGCACAATCCAATATGGATAATCATGAGATCAAGGTTCAAATCCCACCAGTATGTACTACAAAATCCTCATTGGCTTCTCAATCAATGTGTGTGCAAATCTCATGCACCAGTATAGTCACAATTGATAGTCACACTGCTCTTTCACCTACCTCTTCACTGGTCTCCACTAAAACTATCCATGCACTGAAGTTAACTGATGTATTCTTTAGTTGATTTATGAGTTAATAATTAGTGAATTAATTAATAATTAATTCACACCACTCTCACTAATTTTATCAATCAGTTAGACTATATACAACTAGCTCAACTAAGTTAAACTGAACACAACTCCATTAACTATCTCATCAACTCCACCAAACTCTGTCACATGAGTTCTAACTGAAGTCAACCATGCAATAGCTCCACTAAACCCTAGGAATAGTGTAATTCCTTCTGTCAACTACATGTTCCACATCCAGGCATCAAACTGAAGTGCTCCAAGTGGATAAGATAATTTTTAGAGTCCAAATATTATTAAGAGCTAATAATATTCGACATATCTATTTTTAGACTGGCAATCTAAAAATAGATTCCGCCCAGTATGTCTAAAAATAGAAGTCCATATATTTCTTCCGACTTGACCAAACATCCACAAATAGCATCCTCCAACTCATAGAACATGATCCATATGTCTAAAAATAGACTTTGCGCCAAAAATACCCTACGGGCCCACTTAGTGAAGGCGACTCCTTTCCACTAAGCTCCTCATCTTGTTGCAATCTCAACACTCCCTCTCAACAAGATAAGGATTATCTGCAACCCCTATCCTGCCCCTGTGGTATTCGAATTTGCTCCTGGTGAGCGCCTTTGTCAAGATATCAGCATCCTGATCCTCCGTAGGAATGTATGAAAGTAACATGATTCTCCGTTGCATACAATCTCTGATATGATGATACCGAATGTCAATGTGTTTAGATCTATCATGAAATACTGGATTAACTGAGAGTTTGATGCAACTCTGATTATCACAATAAATCACAGTAGGCTCTAAGTGTGAACCGAACAACCCGACCAGGATCTTCCTCATCCATATAGCCTCGCATGTAGGCAAACTTGCTGCCATATACTCGGCCTCTTCTGAACTGAGTGCCATGGATCTTTGTTTCCTACTGTACCAAGAAACTGTTGTCGAACCGATACTAAAAATACCTCCAGATGTGCTCTTTCTATCCGTTGGGCTCCCTGCCTAATCTGCATCCGTGAAGCCACACAGCTTCACCTCATCCGATTGTCTGTACCACAATCCATATCTCGATGTGCCTTTGAGATAACGCAATACATGCTTCCCCGCCTTCTAAAAGAGCTTGGTAGGCTTAACCATAGCTTGTGAAAGCCAGTTAACTGCATAGCATATATCGGGTCGTGTATTGACCAGATACATAAGCGACCCCACCAACTGTCGATAAACAGTGGCATCCACTACCTCCGCCGAAGTAGCATCCTCCTTCCTCCAACCACTAGGAAGAGGAGTATCAATAGGCTTGCAGCCATGCATGTTGAACTTCTCTAGTATCTCCCAGGCATACTTACCCTAAGAAATAAACAGTCCATCACTGCACTGCCAAATTTCCAATCCCAGGAAATAATGAAGGAGGCCCAAGTCCTTCATCTCAAACTATTTTGCAAGATCCTCCTTGCATGAGAGTATCAACAGCTCATCACCTATCAAAATAAAATCATCTACATAAAGTACAATGATCAGCAACTTACCCTCCACCACAATCTGGTACAGGTTAGCATCCGCCTCAGTCGTAGAGAGTCCAAGTCCAGTGAAATAACTGTCTATCCGTGTGTACCAAGCACGAGGTGCTTGTTTCAACCCATACAACGCTCTCTTGAGTCTGTACACATGCAACTCGCTGCTGAAGATCTCAAAACCTTTGGGCTGCTCTATGTACACCTCCTCCTCAATCACCCCGTTGAAGAACGTAGTCTTCACATCCATCTGATGAATTTTCCACCCCATTTGCGCTGAGAGAGCAAGAATCGTTCATATGGAAGAATACCTTGCGACAGGTGCAAAGGTCTCCTCATAATCGATCCCCTCTATCTGTGAAAAGCCTCGGGCAACAAATCTTGCCTTGTACTTCTCCACATTCCCGTCAGCTGCCTGCTTCACTTTGTAGATCCATCTCGAACCCACCACTGATTTCCTTTCCGGTCTCGGGACAATATCCCATGCACTTTTTTCGACAATCGAATCATACTCTTCCACCATGGCATCTACCCATGCGGGATCCTCCACAGCTTCCTCGAAAGAGGATGGCTCCGTCATGATACAGTTGCTCACAAGAGCCATGTATCCAGTGTACCGATCAGGTGACTGTCTCTGTCTGCGCTGTGATGTAGGTGCTCCTACAACCTTCTCTGCATCTTGAGCCAGTCGCTCAGCTTCTGTAGTGCGCTTCCACCCTCTAATGGTTGGCATTGCATGAGTGGTTTCTTCCACTCCATGAACCTCATCTTGTGGCTGATCCACATCCTGAGACTCATCCTTAGGAACTAATAGCTCCTCCTCTACATGCAAGTGTAGGTCCCTCTCAAGCAAACACTTCATGGCTTTCTCCTCCTGAAATTTGATATCCTGTCGCACAACAGTCTTGCAACTGTCTAGAAAATACACACAATAGTTGTGGGGCGTATCAGTGTACCCCACAAATATCCCAACCTCTGCGGTTAGCTCCAGCTTCTTCTTGGCATCCTTCGTCACATGAATGTAAACAGGTGAACCAAAAATTCTCAAATGGGAAATATCAGGCCTCTTACCAGAAAACGCCTCCTCGGGTGTACTCATGCCAAGTATCCTGTGAGGACAACGGTTCTGCACATATACTGTAGTATTGTATGCCTCTGCCCACAAGTGAATGGGTAGGCCTTGATCATGCAACATCGCCCATGCAGCACCCACGATTGTTCTGTTCTTCCGCTCAACAACCCCGTTCTGCTGTGGGTTATGAGGTGCTATGAGCTCTCTTCGAATTCCTTCTGCGCTGCAAAAGTCCTTGAATTATCCAGAGATGAATTCACCACCATTGTCGCTCCTAAGAGCCTTCTCCTGCTTCCCCGATTCTTTCTCAACCAGTGCCTTGAACTCACAGAACTTTGAGTATGTCTCGCTCTTCTTCTGCATGAAGAAGATCCAGCACTTACGAGAAAAATCATCAACAAATATCACATAATAACTGTGCTTTGCTATCGAAGCTACTGAGAAAGGTCCACACACGTCTGTGTGAATTCTCTCAAGGATTGTTGTGGCGCGACTATCCTTCTCATGAAAGGTGGCTTTCACAAATTTTCCCAAGGTACACCCCTGCAGACCGATCCGACCGTGCAAGAGTGCCCTGTTACACAGCAATTTGTCACCGTCCCTACCATTCCCCGTCCCGCACAATGGAGGACCCATTCTCGTGACTCCGTGAACATTGTCATGCCTTGAAAACATCATCAATGCATTCCTCTCGAGCATGAGCTTTATTTGCCCTTGAGACATCTCCTTGCAAAAATCATGAAAAACACCCTCTTTTTGGCATCGCGCGGCGGTGCGCCCAAACACTCGCGCCAATGGGGAAAATCCCTAGGTGAGGCTCAGCCAACTGGCGCTCTGTCATAGAGCCGTATTCGCGCCACCCAATTTGGGAGTTGTTTTTTAAATAAGGATGGCGGAAGTCGAGTTCCAACAAACTCACAAACTATTGCCTATCTTGAGTTGGGAGGTTTGGCTGCGGGAGTTCTATGGAAGGGAAGTGGTTTTGCCACCTCCCATGGAACCTTACTTGTTGATAGGGCCAATCCCATAATAATAGGGATCCCAACTCCCTCCTTCCCCATCTATAAAAGCCTGCTCAATCCCATGGCAAGCTAGTCTTGAAGTGCCTAAGCTTTGAATCTCCATATTCCCAAGAGCCTTTGTGCTGTAAAGAATCCTCTTTTTCCCTTAAGGCCGACTCAAGTAAGGAGACCATTGTCGAGAGACTCCGGAGAGGTTTTCCCTTTCCTTGGCGAGCTTTGCGAGACGTGGACGACCGGAGACCCGTCCGAAGGAGACCGCGACGTCAGAACTTGGTTGTAATCTTTCTTCGTTCATTATTTAATAGATGATTATGATTATGGTTCCACTCTGTTTTCCATCATGTTAATGTGAGTAACGTCCTTTCTGACTGATGTTTAGTTACGTATGCTGGTTTCTATGCTTGTATATGTTCGTTTCTTCCATGTGCAGGTGTTCATCCGCGGAGATCGTGGAGGGATTGTGATCTGCCGAGGCTGAGGAACGGGGACGCTTCTTCTTCGGATCGTGGCGTTGGAATCCAGGTAGGCTTCTATCCCAAGTCCTTCATTCGTAACTAGGAACTTGCGTCATAACATTGTTTGATTGTTGCTAGACCCCTGCTGGGCTAGTAGGGATCGCCTCTGTCCGCAGAGGGGATTTACCTCCTCAACAATTTGGCGACTCCACTGGGGATCCAGCTTGTTGTTTGATTTGTAAACTATAGACGGAGCCTGAAGTACAGCCAGATAGCCTTCGAAACGCTTTTTCCCTGCATTAGCGGAGTAGATCAACGCTACTTCAGTCAATCTCCGGTTTGGTTTACGAACTGGACAACTTGGAGTCTTTGTCTTGCCTTGCCGTTTGTATCTTGCTTTTCCTTGCTTGATGAACCTTCTGGGTTGGGTTCTTTGTTTGTTTTTGCTTCTTGGATTGCTTAGCTTGCATTGGTCTGTTTCTGGAGTAGCTTGTTTTTAATTTTTGGCTGAGAAACTCGACTGGCGCGGTTTTTAACCCGATAGTCGCGCCAATTGGCGCATGTTGCCTTTGTCCAGCCCGCGCCAATTGCTTTCTGGCGCCAGTTTCACACTTACAGTCGCGCCACCCCTGTAAGATTTTTGAGGTTCCTCATTTTTGAAGCTCTCTGGATTTGATCAGTGTTTTTCTTCTTGATTTGCTGACTGCCTGAGTGTGTTGGAGTCCTGTTTGACTGGGAATTCACCTCTGTCCTTTGGTTGTTTGCTTTTATCTACCGATTTCATGTTTTGAGCCCTAGGGCATCTAATGGCTTAGTGTATCGAGCCCTCCTTGGAAGTTTTGGTGTTTTGATTGTCCTGTCAACTATCTGATTGATCCTCCACACCCTCTAAGTAGTTGTTTATTGTTTTGTTGCGATTTTTGGGTGATTGTTTATTCCTTCATTCGAAATTCGTTTGGTCTTGCCTTGGACCTATATCACACGGTCCATTGGAAGCTTTCGAGTCTTTTCTTTGCTTTGAGAGGCTTTGGTCGATTTGGGGATCTAATTGCTTGTATTGTTGAGTCAAATTTGTTTGTTTCGCTCTCTTGAAAATCGTTTCTCAAGTTGTTCCGTCTGTTTTCAAGATTGTTTAGTGCATATTGGCTCTTAAACATTGAAAATCAAAAAAAAAAAATTTCTCTTTTGCTTTTGTTAATTAGTGCAAATTGTGATCTTTTCCATATCGCTAGTGATTAGTGTTTTGAATGAAAAGTTTTCAATTGCATTAGTTGCATTAGAGATCTCATTGTTTGTTTTCCGTTCATTTCGTTTGTGTAAAAGCTCTCAACTCTTCTCTAACTAGTTTTCATCGAACGAAATGTTGCATTGTGGCATATAGCTTTTCATTTAGGAGTCTTTCGAGACACTACATACGATAGGGCCTGAAAATTGAAACTTAATTGAAGATCAACTGTAAAATTTATTCAATTAACCTAAGGCAGCATTGGAACTTAACGAAACATATTTAGAAGGTCTAGGCTAGAGACGTGTTCCGGCGTCGTTAAACCTAGCAGCTGTCGTTCGCCTGTTGGCTTTAGACAGCGCTAGTACGAACTTGTGCTCCCCGTACCGTCGCGTATATAAAGGGAGACCCCTCTAGGTTTTCAATCCTTTATCCACAGGAAGCCGAGTCTGCCGCCCTATACCCGTGATACACCGAACACAACATTCGGGGAGACTACCTGCACGTACGGAAAGTCCTTGGTCGATTTCTGTTTCATTATTGAAACCAAGGTGTATATTGCGGTTCACGGATATTTGGTACACCCTTTGTGCCTAGTTTTTCCTGAGCAGTCATTTGGTCTTTTCTGACTCCCTAAACTTGAAAAGACCGTCAAGCGCTTGTCCTTTCACGCTTGTGTCAACTCTGAAAGAGATAGAGTCATCTTTTTATTGTTTCTCGACTCTTAAAATATGAAACGGTAGGATTTCTTACTTTCCAATGTGGTAAAATTAATCACCCACGATTACACGCCTATTTAGACATTGCTTGTTGACCGTTTGATCGTGTGTCTTAACTCGTTTTCAGCTCGTGTGTGCTTTTGAGTTTTGATGGAAACTTTTTCAGAGTTCACTAACCAAGGAATCCCCTCAGAAGGGAATCCTGGTCATTTTCCTCCTTTTGGAAATGTTGGTGCTCCTTACATGGCGACGTTGTCCCTTCCTGGGTTAACTGTCGGGTTGCCTGTTTGGTTGTTCTCAACCTCTATGGTTCCGAATCTCTCCACTACTGTTCAATCAGTTTCTCCACCTGAACAACGTCATGTTGATTCCAAAGTGGACCTCTCCCCTTCTTCGCCTGTTTCTGCGTCCTCCTCTTCTACTTCGCCTGGTGAAAGTCTGGATTCGAGTAACCAGGTGGCTAAGAAGAAGAAGGAGAAGACAAAGAAGAAGAAGTCTGATAAGAGCAAGGCTAAGGCTGCAGCTCCTACTTCTAATGCACCTCCTCTTGATAAACCTTCCAACCCTCCACAGAAAATCAAGTTCCCTTGCCTGTTGTGCACGGGAGACCATCTTCTTCAAGACTGCCCTGGCATTCCCAAGGTGCTCGAAGTATGCTCCAACGGCCGCCCACCATTGCCTTTGGCTTCCGAAAGTCAAGTTGGGGGCACGTCTTCAGCTGCTGTTGATAAGAACTCCAAGAAGCAGGGTAAGATCACCAATCCCTGTAAGTTGTGTGAAGGACACCATGCCATTCACCTTTGTCCTTATCTGGATGAAGCCAAGCAAGTCTTGGACAACCCAGCTGGTTCTACACCACGCCTTTCACCTGGTTATAATCGGCTTTCTTTGAGTCCTCCGCCAGCTGATCCTATGATTGGTCAAGAGTCATCCTTGGTCGATCCCACTCCCCCAGAAATTCAAATTCACGAATCCGTCCCTGACTAACCATTGGTCGTAGGATCGGTTGAACTGGCCCCGTCCGCGGTGCACCAGGTCTTTTCTGTCGAGAGTGGATCTCACACCCCCCATGTCCTTCTGATCTCTTCAGATTCTTCAGACTTGGAGAAATATTCTCCCGTCCCTGTACTTCAAGAAGCTGCTCCTCCGCCTCCCATGATGGAAGCCCCGGAGGATATCCCTCCCGCCTTCGAGATGGAGGTCATGGAGGATGCTTCTTCTACCGTAACATCAGGGGAAGACCTTCGCTTGTCGATGGTAGCCCCTCCGAGTAGTTTGGTCGCTTCCTTTGACTGGAATCGATTTGCAGGATTTCGCCTTCCGTCTTATGTGCCTTTCGAGATCACAGTACAGGCTCTTGGTCTGGTTGTACCCAGCACCATTGTAGACGAAGGTGCTGCGGTAGTATTCTTATCCTCGACTACACAAAAAAGCGGCTTTGGGTTCACCGCGCGCGCACAGTACGCGGTGCGACATTCACAACTAGAACGGTGTGGGTGAGGATCAGACGAGGTTACTGTTGCTTTGGGAGGTAAAACCGTCCATATGGACGTGATGGTTGTTCCGAGCGCCCTTTGGTTCAATGCGCACTCTGGGGCGCGATTACACCTATGCCATGGGAGCACTTGTCTCCTCCCTCTTTCGTGTGATGTGCTTTCCACATGAAGGACAGATTGTGACCATTGATCAGCTTTTGTTCTTTGGTCCTAATATGGCATCTGTTCTGCCATCACCCCCTCCTGGTTTTTATCCACCCATTGTATCTGCTCCACCGCAGGTCAACTATGTGTCTACCTACCCCGTGCCTATGCTCAGTGATGATGCCGTCGTGCATCAGGTGCTGGGGGCATTGGGTCCCGACTTCCAGGGTGTTTCCCTTCCATCAGGAGTAGAACTCTTGGAAGCACCACCTTCTGGTTCTTTTTGATGTAAGTCGGTTAGAGCACAGTTCCCTCCCTGTGTCAAGCTCTTTAAAAAATGAAACCAGGTTGTTAGAGCACGGTTTCCTCCCTGGGTCAAGCTCTTTAAAAAATGAAACAAGGTTGTTGGAGCAGCGTTTCTTGTCTTGTGTCAAGCTCCTTAAACCATGAAACAAGGTGTCTTGAGGACAGTTCTTTTAAGTGTGTCAACCTCGTTAAAATAATGAAACACGAGCATGTTCAATTCGACTTTCGTTTTGAACCTTCACTCCATTTTCAATGGACTGAAGCTTGGGGGGCATGCACCTCGAATTGAGACATCATACTGGGGGGCATGCCCGTCTTCCTCATTTCAAGCATATTTTGCATATGTGTGTGTTCATGTGTGCTTTTAAGCTTGCGTAAAAATGAAAAGTGTGATTAGATACATTGTGTGAATACATTTCGCATTGGGTCGTTTGTTATGTAACTGATACATTAGATTACATTTGTATTAGACATTTGCATGACATATAAAAAACATCATCACATGTAAAGAAAGATCCATCCAAAATAGTCATATGTATATATATATATATGTGTGTGTGTGTGTGTGTGTGTGTGTGTGTGTGTGTGTGTGTGTGTGTGTCGAAGTGTCTACACGGTGTACATCACAAAACTCAAAAAATATACATCGTCTTGGTACATCCTGAGACACTATGTCTCTCAAAAATAGGTGTGGTATAAATCCTAAGGACTAATCCGCATGGTGCTTATGGTAGCACGTCACTGCACGCACTAGGCGCCTCAGGATTCGGTGGATCCGACTCGGAACTCCCACCGTGTGGCGCTGGTATGCCATCGGTACGTCTGCTAGCCGGGCATAGTCTGGGATCCCGTGGGAAATCCCCTCGAGGTTCTGGATTAGTTCATCTCCTCCGGTGCCTTCCCCCTGAATCTCAGGGGCGAGTTGTGTCCTCCGGGAGATTGGAGACATCCCGGCTGGTCTCTCAGGTCCTACATCTGCATGCATATATAATTGTGTTAAGACGAATGTGTATTAACAAAAAAAAACATATAAACATAAAATCAAAAAATATGAGGTCTTACCCAGCTCCTCGTCCCAGTCATCTCCTTCTGGTAATGGGAGATCTGGGTCCCCAGTAAAGTCAGTTCCCGAATAGGGCCAGTCTTCCACGACGATCAGCTGGCGCCGTAACCACCTAAAGAACTCTGGCCTCCAGGACATCTGTTGGCCACCTCCAGATCTGGGCATCAATGCTGCCCAGCGAACCATTCATGGCTCTCGTGGTATCGGACTCGCCACTGCGGCTCCTTGGCCCTGGAAGATTGGTATGCGTTCCAGAATGAACGATACCAAGATGGAACCATAACCGAACTGTTTCAGTTTCCCCTGTTTGCACTTTGTGAGCTGCCTTTTCATGTTGATAGTTACTGCTTCTGCCCAGTTGAACAGTAAGGGACTCATGCATTCTAAGGACAGCAGGAGTTGGGTCTTCGTGGCCTCGTGCGGAGCCTGCGACCCAGCAGCCCGCGTAATGGTATGGAGAACTACTCTCAGTGCTAGATTAGGAATAGTGTGGATATCCACCTTCTTGCTTCCTGATCCTGTTTGTGCCCCTCGGCACACCCGTGCCATTACTTCTTCCATCTTTTCCCCAGATGGTCTGCTTCCAGTCAGTACAGGGATTGGACCTCTGCGGGACAATCCAGTGATGAAATAAACATCAGTGACCTCCAGTTCCAACACCTGGTCTCCTAACCTGAACACCTGTTCCTGTTCGTCCCAGATACTGATTAGATACTGGAGGAGCTCGGGCTGAGCTCGTAAACATGGCATGAGGAAGAACTTTTTCAATCCACAGTTTCTAAGTGCATTCATGCAAGCTTGGCTTTGCATGGCCTGTTCATCCTCGTCTCCGTGCTCTCGTTCCTTCCATTCGATTTCCATTTTGAGTGATTTTCTGCATTCACATGGTCAAAAACCCTTAGTTAGATCTTTGATGAGCTTCAAATTCCAAGAAATTTGGTCTAAATGTCAAAATTTTGGGCGGAATTTAAGGTTCGGCCGCTGGCGTGGCTTTTTTGCGAACAGTCGCGCCACGTGGCGCGGGCCCTTTACAAAAAGAGCTCATTGGCGCGGGTCCGTGCCTTATACCCGCGCCAATGGGCCCGGCCTTAAAATTTTAAAAAATGGCCACACAAAACTGATTTCTAAGGGAAAGCTATTTAAAAATGAATGGAAATGAAGAGCAAAAGAGCGCCTCTTACATGTAACAGACGAGAAGCTGAATGGTCGACTGGATTTGTCGCAATCACCGTCAGAAGTTTCTGCTCCAAAAGGACCACTGTTGCTTTCCACCAAGGTAAATAGTAAAAAGTAATTTTATTTTTACCAATTAGACATATTTATAAATTTTTCAACATTAAATGAGTTTTAAAAGTTATTTTTATCAAATATTTGCATATGTTATGTCGAAAATGGGTTTACGCTTGCTTGGTATGTGCAGCAGCAGGTTTTTGCGACTGAAAAGATGGAAACGAGTTGTATTTTATACTTTTTCAGACTCGGTAAATACACGAAAAAGTCACTCTGGAGTCATCTTTCAGCTCTTTTCTGACTCTCTAAATATGAAAAGACCGCCGAGGCCCTTGTCGTTTCGATCTCATTAAAATGGACACGAATCGACATCCACCCAGTATAATTTTAACCCTTTTTCGGGCTGGGATGGATTGATTACGAAAAAGGAATACCCTAGCCTATTGCGACTAGGAGGTTTTCCCAGATATTTTTTTCTACCTTTTCGGATTCGGGGAACTATTTACGAAAAGGGACCTGTGGAGTTTTCTTTTCCGCTGTCTTTTCAAACTCTCTAAACATGAAAAGACGCCGAGTTCTTCCTTTGTCAGACTCGTTAAACCCTGATGACATCGGATCTAGTCGAAATGATGTTCTCCGAGTTCCTCCTTCCTAGGACTCGTTAAATGCACTAAGATGGATTCGCCCGAAGGGCGGACTTATATTGCAAGCATATGCTATCCCCTTCAAGCTTGTTATTAAAAATAATTGGGGTACTCGCCAGAAATGGTGGGGAAAAATGGAACCATCGTCGTTGTCGTCGGCAGTATGTCGCTATTGAACATGGCACTTGTCTACATTCGTGTCGGGTTGGGGACATCTCATCTCGTTGCTTCACTTTGCCTCCATGGGTTTGGGTAATCTTTTTTGACCTCTCATCTGTTCACTGCCTCGTCGCCATGACCTCTGATTCATTGATGTCAAATACTGCCAAGTCCACTGTCGTGCCGTTCATGTGTTCAAGAGAAGTTGGCCTCTGCAAATATCAACCTTCCTCTGTTTCTCGTGCGATCCTGATTCACAACAAAAACATCATGTTCCTCTGTCTCGTGTCGATGATGTGGGAATAATTATGGCCCACCTTCGATCAAGGTCACTTCCTGTCGACATCAACTCATTATCCAGGAAGTTGGTCTAGAGACTCCTTATGGTACCTTGGAGCCTGCATGCCTCAATGACAGGTTCGTCGCATTCGACGAGAGGTTTACATCATTGGCCTCCGATCGAGTGATTCTGCGGGTGTTCGACGTCAACTCAATTATTCGCACACCGTAGATTGTACCGGTAGTACCTTGAGGACCATTGTCATTATTGGTGGTTTCTCTCGCGTCTGTTAACAGCTTTCATCATTGGTTGGTAATCAGACGATGTTCTCGCATGTTCGACTTCAGCTCACATATTCACATGCTTGAACTTGTACTCTGTTGGGTCGAGATGGAGCGCAAGACCCTGGATTGTGTCTGTTGTAATCCAGGCTGCGATTTTGGATTATTATCATTATGTACATGACTCACTGATTGGATGGCTGCAACCATACCTGAGTCTATTGGTTTGATCTTAGTCGGATGGCTGCGCCCATACCCTGGATCCGGATTATAACATACTCTGTTTCGGATGGCTGCATCCATACCACTTATACATCATGTACTTGAGATATCAGTTGTATCTTTCTGCGCAGGTTTTCCGACGGCGGGCCTTCAGTTGAACATGTTCTCGTAAAGCATTTCACCCCTCTCTCTCTCGAGCCTCATACTTTAGGGGGCATCTGTTACACAGTAATTTGTCACCGTCCCTACCATTCCCCGTCCCGCACAATGGAGGACCCATTTTGTGACCTGTGAACATTGTCATGCCTTGAAAACATCATCAATGCATTCCTCTGAGCATGAGCTTTATTTTCCCTTGAGACATCTCCTTGCAAAAATCATGAAAAACACCCTTTTTGGCATTGGCGCGGGCAGGCAGTTCAGTACTCGTGCCAATGGGGAAAATCCTACAAAGAGGTTGCGCCAACTGGCGCTCTATCATAGAGCCGTAGTCGCGCCACCCAATTTAGGGACTGTTTTTTAAATAAGGATGGTGGAAGTTGAGTTCCAACAAACTCACAAACTATTGCCTATCTTGAGTTGGGAGGTTTGGCTGTGGGAGTTCTATGGAAGGGAAGTGGTTTTGCCACCTCCCATGGAACCTTCCTTGTTGATAGGGCCAATCCCATAATAATAGGGATCCCAACTCCCTCCTTCCCCATCTATAAAAGCCTGCTCAAATCCATGGAAAGCTAGTCTTGAAGTGCCTAAGCTCTGAATCTCCATATTCCCAAGAGCCTTTGTGTTGTAAAGAATCCTCTCTTTCCCTTAAGGCTGACTCAAGTAAGGAGACCATTGTCACGAGACTCTGGAGAGGTTTTCCCTTTCCTTGGCGAGCTTTGTGAGACGTGGACGACTGGAGACCCGTCCGAAGGAGACCGCGACGTCAGAACTTGGTTGTAATCTCTCTTCGCTGGTTATTTAATAGATGATTATGATTATGGTTCCACTCTATTTTCCATCATGTTAATGTGAGTAACGTCCTTTCTGACTGATGTTTAGTTACGTATGCTGGTTTCTATGCTTGTATCTGTTCGTTTCTTCCGTGTGCAGGTGTTCATCCGCGGAGATCGTGGAGGGATTGTGATCTGCCAAGGCTGAGAAACGGGGACACGCCTTCTTCAGATCCTAGCGTTGGAATCTAGGTAGGCTTCTATCTCCAGCCTTTTCATTCGTAATTAGAAACTTGCGTCATAACATTATTTGATTGTTGCTAGACCCCTGCTGGGCTAGTAGGGATCGCCTCTGTCTGCAGAGGGGATTTACCTCCTCAACACTTAGGAAGCCCAGTATAAATCTACTGCAGTATCTTCAAAGCTCCATGGTGAAGGTGGCCCAATCTCCGGTGCCACAACTCGCCATCATCCCGGCTCACCACTCCTTATACCTTGCCTGACATTGCTGCATAGCCATCTACCTACAATTGATAAAGGTTCTTAACTCTAACCCCTATCCTCTGGGTCTCACCAGTTGCCTTACTGTGCAGGAAAGCCTTTCCTTCGCAAAAGACAACATCATATCCCTTGTCTTCTAACATCGCCACAGAGATAAGATTCTCCTTCAATCCTGGAACATGCATCACTTCCTTCAATCTAAAGGGTTTACCAGACTCCCTCTCAAAGGAAATGGTACGGATACCGATCGCACTGTATCTACCATCATCGCCCATCTCGATGTGCACTCCAAGATATTTCTCATCCAGATCAGTAAACAAATCTCGATCTCCTGTCATTTGAAAAGACGAACCACTGTCCAGAAACCATACTGATCCCACCACACTTGAGACCAAGCATGCGATCAACGAAAAATCCAACTCAAACTGCGAGGCTAAGGCCTCGCCAGCTGCAGATCTAGCAACCTACTTTTTTTTCTTCTTCTACAGACAATTTGTGGCATAATGTCCATGTTGGTGACAGTGAAAGCACTTCACCTTGGACATGTCCTGCTTCTTGCCTTTCGCACTAGATTGAGAAGCTTTCTTGCTCTTCCCCTTCTTTGCTTTGGCAGCCAAAGCGCAATTCTCTTCATCAGATGCCTTTGATGAAGATCCGTCCCTGGTACTCCGCCTTATCTCCTCTTGCACAAGATCCGACCAAAGTCTCTCCCATCCTGGCAATTTCTCCCGACCATTGACAGAGTCCTGATAGGAATGCCAACTCTTCGGAAGCCCAAGGAGAGCCAAGCTCACCAAGTCCTCATCATCTACAGTCACCCCCACACTTCCCAGCTCATCCCTGCATTGGATGAACTTCGTGAGGTACTTGGGCATACTGTCGCCTTTCTCCATCTTTATGTTTCTAAGTTTATCCTTGAGCGCCAACTTCCTTTGGTCGCTCTTGCTTTGGAATAAATCTGTCAAGGCTTTACACATCAGGAATGGAGAAGCCTTACCATGCAGGCTGGACACTATGTGATCCTTCACGCCCTCCAACAGAATCCTTCGACACTTTGCTGTCTTCTTTTGCCAAGCCTCAATTACGGCAGCATCGCTAGAAGTAGGCTTTGGGACTTCAACATCTATGAACTCCTTCAACCCATTGTCATCCAGCACCGCCTCCATCTTGTCCTTCCATGCAATATAATTCGAGCTACCCTCAAGGGCATACTCCGATCTCAATCCGTTGAAAGACATCACAACTTCGACACCAAGAAAACACTGCTGCAAATTCGAATTCCACTAGCACAAAACTCAACCACTTCAATGTTTTGCAATTGCTCCAATGATCAATACAGCTTTGATACCATGTAGAAATTTGAATAATTGTTAAATTATTCACCAAGATTATCCTGATCACACACTATTTGAGCTTCATGCATAATACATAACCTCTTCTACTATTGATCATCAATTTGCGGAAATTAAAACAATCGCATGCGCACATTAAAACCATAAACAATCACACATATAAACACAATATTTATGGGAAATCTTAAAGATGAAAGCCCCCAAATATCTATATATTATAATTATAGAGATCATGTAACAATAATAGTACAAAATACTCACAAGCTCTCAGCACTATCTCCAATTGTTACACACTACACAAGCTCAGATCATACAAAACACTTGCTCCAATCTGCTCCACCTATTAGCTAGCCTCTATTGCGCAATCCAATATGGATAATCATGAGATCAAGGTTCAAATCCCACCAGTATGTACTTCTCAATCCTCTTTGGCTTCTCAATCAATGTGTGTGCAAATCTCACGCACCAGTATAGTCACAACTGATAGTCACACTGCTCTTTCACCTACCTCTTCACTGGTCTCCACTGAAACTGTCCATGCACTGAAGTTAACTGATGTATTATGTAGTTGATTTATGAGTTAATAATTAGTGAATTAATTAATAATTAATTCACACCACTCTCACTAATTGCATCAATCAGTTAGACTAGATACAACTAGCTCAACTAAGTTAAACTGAACACAACTCCATTAACTTTCTCATCAACTCCACCAAACTCTGTCACATGATTTCTAACTGAAGTCAACCATGCAATAGCTCCACTAAAATCTATGAATAGCGTAATTCCTTCTGTCAGCTACATGTGCCACATCCAGGCATCAAACTGAAGTGCTCCAAGAGGATAAGATAATGTTTAGAGTCCACATATTATTAAGATCTAATAATATTCGACATATCTATTTTTAGACTAGAAATCTAGAAATAGATTCCGCCCAGTATGTCTAAAAATAGAAGTCCATCTATTTCTTCCAACTTGACCAACCATCCACAAATAGCATCCTGAAACTCATAGAACATGATCCATATGTCTAAAAATAGACATAGTCTAAAAATAGACTTTGCGCCAAAAATACCCTACGGGCCCACTTAGTGAAGGCGACTCCTTTCCACTAAACTCCTCATCTTGTTGCAATCTCAACACAATACTTCTGCAAAAGTGTCAAGATTTTCCATTAACTCATGTGCAGACTCTGAAACTGAATGATAGTCTTCTTTGGAAATGATGACCTTGGAACATATGAAACCCTAGTGACCTAGTGAGAGGGTATTTTGACCTAACTTTGACTGAAATTGGCTTGGAGTCTTCAAGTGTAAAAACATTTTATTGACAAAGTGGTGTATTAAAGATCCAAAATCCAATGTACTTGATTTATCTAAAGATCCTAAAAAGATATTTTTGAGACCATCAATGCTTGAGGAACCTGGTGAATATGGGAATGAGTTGGCCATACGAAACCCTAGATGGAAAGTGGAGCTATGGGCAAGGGAAAAATAGAGTAATGAAGTCATAGGCAAGAAAAAGGATTGGAGATGGGAGGCATAAGTCCATAAAGAGGCTGTAGGAGTGACAAGTTGACCATGAAATGGAAAAATGGTAGAATGGTGAAAAAAATTCTATTAGGATAATGAAGGCAGTGAGATTTCTAAAACTCACAATGTTCAAAGAATGTTATTTTTAGAAATCTAGAACGAAATCTATACTCATCTACAGATAGTAAAAATCACTAATGACTAACAAAAGGTAAAGGTAAGAAGATCATATATGTTGATCAAATTCAGGACATGGAGACTGAAACACAACTAAGAAGGCCAAAGACAAGATGCCTCAAAAGGGTGATGGAGCTAGAAAGACAGTCAGCTCATCCACCTGAAGAGTTGACTTTTGATGAGCTAATAGCTATGGAGATTAATCAAGACAAATAACTCTGGTTGGCAAGGGTAAATGAACATTTGGAGAAGCTCTTGAAGAGAGCTAAGATAGACAACAACCTCCAAAGACACAAGGCAAATCACTACCACACCAGGAACATAATTTCATAAATAAGGCTAAAACAACTGAACAAAAGGCTAAAAGAAACTCAAATGAAGCTTAAAGAGAAGGATAACTTAGATTTTCTAGCTAAAGCTTCCTTGGTTGTTTAGCCCATCACTCATAGGTGCTACAAAACCAATTTTGAGAAGTTTTGAAGAACTGTGGTATTTTTGTGATTTTTACACAAATCTGGAGATATCCTCCTCACAGAAGCGTAGCAAGATTTTGTTACGCTTATTTTAGGGGCATCCAAATGATGATTTTCTTATATTTTTGGATTCATTTTGATGAATACATCATAGATCAGGAACCCTATTTGCATGACAACTTTAATTTTGCAGAAAAAGCCAAAAAACCATTCATTTTCTATGCTTTTGCCACTTGTTTGGAGGCCTTGCTACGCTTTGGGAGTAACCTTGGGAGAATTAACTTTTGGAGGCCTTCCCATGGGGAATTTTGAAAAATTAAAGATGTTATGGAAACTAGACACACAGGGGTAGTTGAGCTATTTTGCAAAATTGGATATGGACTGCTAAAAGTGCCTAAAAAATGGCTACAAATTTCTGTTACGCTTTTGTAAAATTTTGTTACGCTTCTGTCATAAAGTGTTACACATCTACATTGGATTCCTCGGGACACTTGTCAAGCTCAGAAAATGTCAGAAATTCAAGGTTTTTTTGTCTTATGAGTTGGAATTAGAGTAATTGAGTTGGTTTTTTCCTCTTATCATGAGGGAAAATGTAATTTAATGTAAGGGACACACACTCCTAGTTAATAGCTGAATTTTAGGGAATGGTTTATAACCTCCATAGAATCTAGGAGATGACTCATATCATGTATTTGTGATGAATTTTGGATGGTATTTCAACCCTATGAGGTGTCATGGTTCATATTTTATATAAGTAGACTCTAGTCTTTTTTTGGGCTGGATAGTCTTATTTTTCAGTCGAGCTATTGTAACAACATTTTGGAATGAAATCAAAGATAGGCTTGTAGAACTTGTGTTGAGAATATTGTGGTATTCATTGGAGAATTTTTTTTCTTCCTCTATATGTTTATATATTCATGTTAAATGATGTATTTTCCTCTTTCAGATACATGTTTCCATGTGTTTATCTTGAAATTTTATAAGTAGAAATCATGTTTGTTGATGCTCTATTTTAGACAAGGTTTACATGATATGTGTATTTTATTCTAAATGAATGAATTCATATCAGTGATCATTCTGACTTCCTATCACTACATCCTATACTCAATGACCAATGAAACATGATTTCAAGCTACCTATATAGCCTCACACATTCTCTTCAAATTGACCTTGGAATTTAGGCCGAAAAACCCTGGAATTTAGGCCGAAAAACCCACGACCTAGCCTTCTCGCTGACCTTTATATCCAACACTTAAAACAAAAAACAAAAATCCTATTTACTGAGCTTACATACCTAGCCTAAGATCAATAGATATTCAGTCAATCCATTGTAATATCCCAAAAGAGATAGTGCAGTAATACTAAAACACAATATAAGAACTGCAACAAGGTAAACAATAAATCTTAAGACAACATCAGAATTTAAAGAGAATTTGAGCCATTTTATTATATGGAGATAATTCAATTACACAATGTACAAGAATATGAGTAGATCTAGCCAAAAATATGGTCTAGAATCACCCAAAAAACATGCTACAATAGGTACAGCGTAATTGAAGAGGCACTAAAGCAAATACTGTGTTGTCCCTTCAGTGGAATATGGAAATATAGCTGCAGGCTGAAAAGGAAAATGTAGATCTACTCAAATATGGAGCTCAGATGATGCCAAGATTCAAGATCTGGCCAATGTGATGGATTCCCAAGATAACCCAGAAAGGATTTTCCAGATCTATAACTTTGGAAAATCACCTCCCTAGGATTTGATCCTTGATCTGCTGGGAAATATAGATCTGAAGCTAGATCTATCAAATATATGGCTGAAATATGTTGCAATATTAGATCTAAGCTTGAAGGGCTGATCCCTTCTTCATATCTACAATCTAGAAGCTCTAGATCTAGCTTCTCCATCCTCCAATAATGATTGCAGTTGCTGCAACACAACTGCCAATAGAAACAATGCTGTGGGGGAAAGAGAGGCATCCTTCCTACTGAAAAATACTGCAATAAACTCTAGGCTTATGGTAAGATTGATGGAAATTTGAGAGAATGATCGCTCACAGGATTACTAGATGAAATGCTAGTAACTTCTTTCCTCCTTTTTGATCTACAAATGGGACAACGTAATTCCTGAAGGAAATAATGCTGCTAGGAGGTCAATGACTTTTGGCCTGATGCCAGATCTGAAATGAAGCTTCAGGAAGTTGATCTATAAGCCCAAGGTGATAGGAATAAACCCTCAACAGTTCTCCAACTGAAGTACTGAATACAACTTCCACCTTCCAAACTGATCTTCAGAAATCTGCAATTTCTGAATATGGATGTTCTGCAGAAAGTAGGAAAAGAGATGTGGCACCAATTCCTAATTTAGAATGAAGTACAATACTATTTCTAGAGATACTCTAAGAAAGAGGTGGGATTCTCGACCAGGAACACCCTGTGCTAAACAACACTTGCAATCTCTGCTAAACAGCTCGACAAAGCAATGGAATGTCACATGACAATTCCAGATCTGAAAAGATCTTTACATCAAGAATATTCAACATGCTTCCATCCTTTCTTTCATCTCCATTATATAATGTTTGAGCCTTCCCATGCCTTGGCCCTCATCTATACTACGTTGTGCACATGGACAAGATCCT
Organism: Pinus albicaulis; assembly: GCA_034641835.2. Classification (NCBI taxonomy): domain Eukaryota; kingdom Viridiplantae; phylum Streptophyta; class Pinopsida; order Pinales; family Pinaceae; genus Pinus; species Pinus albicaulis. The sequence goes on along the minus strand of CM076584.1, from coordinate 877,142,049 downwards.
CCAAATTTGACTGTGTTGTTTGACCAAATCAACCATCATGTCTAGGTGCAATGTACACCCTCTCCATCATGTGTGCTTTGATTGCACAAAATCCTCCATCACTTTATCATGAATGTTCCATGATATTCTGTTTTACATCTTCAAGATATTATTTGACTGTATCAACTTCCATGATCTATCTCAATTAATGAGACATAATCTCCAATTCCATTCACATTAGTAGTTGCTCAACTACCTCATTATGTAGATCTAAGCTTAGTTAATTCACATTCACACACAAAAAGTGGATATTTATTCCTATTGAGGATTATGGGTCCCTCCACCCTTTTATATACTTAATTCATTAAGAAAATTAAGAACACTAATATTCCAAATATCAGGTGAAAAATTGGGAATATTATAGTGGTGGACACTTCATCTTTTGCATCTAAAGAAGAAGTAGATAGATGAGATCTATCATGGAGGAAGAAAATTCTGCCACTTATTTCTGTAGATCTATGCAATATATCCTCAAGGAGGCCATAAAATGAAAGAGGAAAGGCAGAAAGAATATCCAAGATGAAGATGGGATGAGGAAGGTCCAAGCACTTCCTATCAACAAAGAAGAAAACTGGAGAATCGTAGATCTCCTCATAGATCCACTATGCCCACTTTCTTTGGAGAAGGTGAAAGGTGTAGAAATGAAGAAAGGAATGAACCTGAGACTCATGAGACTCTTAGTCTATATCTTGAAGAGTACAAAGCACAGTCTAGAGAATTCAAGGAGAAGCTAACTCTCTACAATTCTTCAAAATCAAAGAAGAAAAAGGATCCTATAGCAGCAATAGAAGAAAGAGGCATAATAGATTCTATTTTCCTACATTTGATGGATCTTCCTCAAGCAATTTTAAGCCTTGGAGGAGAGAGTTAGCTGCATTTTTCAGGCTACATCTTGTATGTGAAGGAGAGGCTGTTCAAATTGTAGCACTTCATCTTCTAGATGAAGCCAATGATTGGCGGCTTGGTCACACGGAGCATGCAAACATGACTAAATATTCAGATTTCTTTCACAAGTTGAGGAAGAAGTTTTATGTGAGAAAACCAGATATGTTTCACAAAGACATTTCCGAAGGAAACAAAGGAGGATGTCAATCTTGTCACTCTAGACAAGACGTCACTACTTTCACCACCAGCTGCAGAAGTACTTACATCCGGAGAAGAGACACTTGCAACCTTGCAAGATAGTCTTGAGCTCTCGACTCGTAGAGTCCCATGCATTATTCAGGGGATGCATGAGGAAGAGGAGGAAGACTCCAGAGCTGGTACACTTGAAGAAGAGCAACCATCACTCTTACTAGTAGTTGAAGGCACTATTGTCTTGGTTGGAGGAACTCTTGTGATCCAAAGTATGCATACACATTCATCACCTATTGTTTCATTAGATCTTATTGAAACTTGTGGGGACATGCCATTAGGGCCAATGCATGAACAAGGGCTAGATCCAAATGTTGATTTGAAGCAGAAAACTATCACAGCCTAGAGGACCCTTGATCTAATCAAGGAGGAGATGAGAAGCTATCCTAGTTTTTCATGGATGGACTACATTCAACCTCTTGAGTTGAAGTGTAGAATTTCAAAAGAAGGGACAAGCATGATCCTATGTACAATGACTGGTTATGAGACAAGTATTGTACGTTGCTTTGGGAAAGTATATGTATTACCTTGCAGATCTACAGCGCTATCACCTAGTAGTAGTGATAGTGATGAGGCCCCATTATTCTTGGAGCATTCTGAAGATAGCTTCACTCATGAAGCAATGGAGGACAATATGTTGAATGGTAGACATCTAGATATGATAAACCTTTTATCCTTTCTTGATGACACTTTCTCAATGAGCATCTCACAGCTCAAAGAGAGACTTCTACCTACAGCAGATCCAAAACCTCATTGGTTTTGGAAGGCCATGGATGAGAAGAAGGTCTCATTAAGAGATCTCATTGGAGGTGCACTTCAACATTTCATGAAGTGCAAATTCCTTCATAATTTTGGGGAAGATGGTATTCTACAGAGGGAGGATACCATGATTATGCAGCAATTCACTCATTTTCCATATTGGGGTGAGTGGGTGAAGATGATAAGCAAGGGTTTGCATGAAAATTTGCAGATTTATGACATGGGCCAGCAAGCTTGGTTACGTTGGTTTCCCTTGGGAGATTCTTGTCACTACCCAAAGGCTCCTATTTCTTTGATCCATGCCTTGAGGAACACTTATGAAAGGAATAAGGAGGCATGTTTGTGCTGGCTGCTCTTGGGTGAGTATGGTTACCACCCAATAGCTCATATTTTTCTAATTCATGCCTTGTGTATCAGTGATAGAATGCATCAAAAGAAGGCATGTTCATTTTGGTTTCACTTGAGAGAGATTGGCCACCACATGACATCTCCTATGTCTATGTGTTTTGTATTGGGTAAAGCTTGGCATGATGCTCTCATGATGTGCATTGATGATACTTATTTGTATTGGGCTGATGTGACATTCCATATGTCCATTAGTATGTTTTTGCTTCATGATGCACATGAGGAGGAGAGAAAGTAACAAGATATCTTGTTGCTTTGGTTGCTTTTGGGGGAGTTTGGCTTGTCCATCTTACATGGAGGAGATGGAGGATGGCAGCAAAGGGCCTTACTCCGGTGGTTACTATTAGGAGAATATGGTTTGACATATTTGTCTACCCATATAGCTCCTTTCCTTATTATTTTGCATGACATTGGAATGATGCTTGGATCCAAGACGGCCAACAGGGCTAAGTATGAGAGAATATCAATGCTCAATCAAATTCATAAAACATGGGATGAAGAGATGTATTGTGAGATGGAGCTTTTCCTTTGTGGAAAGAGCTACTTTATTTTATGTATCTCATGTATTAATGATGAAGTTGGAACTCATATGGTTGTCACTTGGTACGCCATGATGGAAGGAGGGCATCTAACCATACAGTTAGAGGTCATTCTATATGTTTTTGAAAGAAAACTTTGGAACCAAACATACATAACACATTGTAGAAAATGGAGGAAACCTTCCTTATGTGGATTCCATTTGGAGGGGAATAGATGGATTTGCATCTACCTTTTGAGTTGCTTGAGGACAAGCAACATTTTTCCGGGGAGGATTGTAATATTCCCAAATTTTCACCTGATATTTGGAATATTAGAGTTCTTAATTTTCTTAATGAATTAAGTAAATAAAAGGGTGGATGGATCCATAATCCTCAGTATGAATAAATATCCACTTGTGTGTGTGTGAATGTGGATTAATTAAGCCTAGATCTATATAATAAGGTAGTTGAGCAACTACTAGTGTGAATGGAATTGGAGATCATGTCTCATTTATGAGATAGATCATGGAGGTTGACACAGTCAACTAAGATCTTGAAGATGTCAAACAAAATATCATGGAACATTCATGATAAAGTGATGGAGAATGTTGTGCAATTAAATCACACATGATGGAAAGGGTGTACATTTCACCTAGACATGATGGTTGATTTGGTCAAGCAGCACAGTCAAACTTGGAGGATCTTGTCCACATGAACAACGAATTCTAGATGAGGGCCAAGGCATGGGAAGGCTCAAACATTATATAAAGAAGATGAAGGAAAGGGTGAAGGCATGCTGATTATTCTTGATGTAAGGATATTTTTAGATCTGGAATTGCCATGTGACATTCCATTGCTTTCTCGGGCTGTTTAGCAGAGATTGCAAGTGTTGTTTAGCACAGGATGTTCCTGGTCGGGAATCCCACCTCTTTCTTAGAGTAGCTCTAGAAAGAGTATTGTAATTAATTCTACATTAGGCATTGGTGCCACATCTCTTTTCCTACTTTTTTCAGAACATCCATATTCAGAAATTGCTGATGTTTGAAGATCAATTTGGAAGGTGGAAGTTGTCTTCAGTACTTCAATTGGAGAACTCGTGAGGGTTTATATTATCACCTTGGGCTTATGGATAAGCTTCCCAGAGCTTCATTTCAGATCTAGAATTAGGCCAAAAGTTATGACCTCCTAGCAGCAGTATTTCCTTCAGCAATTATGTTGTCCCATTTGCAGATCAAAAAGTAGGAAGGAAGTTACTAGCATTTCAGCTAGTAATCTTGTGAGGGATCATCCCCTCACATTTCCATCAGTCTTACCATCAGCCTAGAGTTTATTGCATCATTTTTCAGTAGGCAGGAGGCCTCTCTTTCCCTCACAGCGCAGTTTCTATTGGAATTTGTGTTGTAGTAGCTGCAATAATTATTGGAGGATTGAGAAGCTAGATCTAGAGCTTCTAGCTTGTAGATCTGAAGAAGGGATCAACCTTTCAAGCTTAGATCTGATCTTGAAACATATTTAAGACATCTATTTGACAGATATAGCTTCATATTTGTATTTCCTAGCAGATCAAGGATCAAATCCTAGGGAGGTGATTTTCCAAAGTTGTAGATCTAGAAAATCCTTTTTGGGTTATCTTGGGAATCCATCGCATTGGCCAGATCTTGAATATTGGCATCATCTGAGCTCTAGATTTGAGTAGATCTACATTTTACTTTTCAGCCTGTAGCATATGTCCAATTCACTGAAGGGACAATGCAGTATTTGCTTCAGTGCCTCTCCAGTTACACTGTACCTATTGTAGCATGCTTTTTGGGTGATTCTAGACCATCTTTTTTGGCTAGATCTACTCACATTCTTGTACATTGTGTAAATGAGTCGTCTCCTATAATAAAATGACCCATCTTCTCTGTAAATTCTGATGTTATCTTAAGATTTATTTTTTATCTTGCTACATTTCTTATATTGTGTTTAAGTATTACTCCATTCTCCCTTTTGGGATATTACATCCATTAACTACAAAGCGGCAACGAGAGAGCCCTCTCTGTTCCTAGGAGGGCTAGCTACATGACCTAAAGCTTGATATGTGGTTACCTTCCTGTAATCACACTTTCATCCTTGGGAAGTTGGGGGGAGTGATAAAATTCTTGGCACTGTTGCTGGCGAGCGATTGTAAAACTTTCCCCGGGAATGTTTCCTTAGTCCTATGAAGGTTAGATTTGTAGGTGAAAAGCTCTAGCATTCAAAATAGGCTGAACTCTTAAATTTAAGCAAAGTCCAAAATTCCTATATAATCTGGCTCCTAAAAGACATACTAGGTCAAATCCAGAGCCAAATCCCTCACCAATTGTGAATGACCCTGAGAGTCTTTTAAGAAAGCATAAAAAAAGTCTTGGAAAGTTGGAAGAGTTATTCCTCCACTTGTCAAATCAAATTCCTTGCCTACGAGATTTGCTTCAGATGATTTGTTGTATAATTTAGAATCTGAAAGATAATTGTTTAGGTCTAAGTCTAAGATATTTCTTTCAAAAACTATCTTTGATCCTTTTTACTTCGAGACCTTTGCACCATTTTCTGAGTCTTTTTATTTCGAAGTTAATAGTGAAGTCTGGTATAATTTATACAAATTTAAAGGATTGGTGGATAAGTTTCAAGAAAATTTAGAAATATCTGATTTCCAATATCCGCAACTGGATTTTCCTTCACCACCTGTCATTACACCTTCTCATACTGCTACATCATCAACCCTTCCTTTCATTCCGTCACTACCTCTGCAAATTTTCATTCCATCAACACCCCCACCACCTCCTTCATTAGTCATGGAAAAATTTTCTTCGTTGATCCTACCTCAACAAATCACTGCACTACCTCAGAACTATGGTCAAATGCTTCCCCGTTTTGGTGGAACATCATAGGTTATTTCTTATCAACACATTACCAAAGTGCTTGATTTCATAAATCTATAAGAGATTGACAATGACGATGCCAAGATGTGCATCATTGCATAAATATTATGAGGAGAGGTTAAGAAATGGTTCCTCCCTCTCGTAGCTAGTTCAGTAGGCACTTCAAAACAACTGATTGACTTGTTTATGGAGAAATGGTAAGATAATAATTATCCATTGTAGATTCTAGCCGAGTATAACACCTTGAAAACGAATCTCAATAAGTTTTTCCAAGACTTTACTGCTAGATTTAACTCCTGAGAATATTAAGCCTCCTCTAGGCCTTGATTTTCTTCATTATCCTGATGGTTTTGATCTTGACATGGCCTATCAACTAAGGGAGAGAAACCCATCAAATCTTGAAGAAATGCAAAGAAACGTAGTGAGCATGGAAGCTAATTTGATCATCAAAAAGTCTAATATCAAGATAGAGAAAAGGGTCATTATCAAAGAGGAAACATTGACTTCATTAGAGGGAAAATTAGACACCTTGATCAAGACCATGGAGAAGATGATGGATAAAATGTCCATCGTTGATAGACAAGTTGAACCCTCCATTAGAAATCCCAATTTCAGGGGTCAAAATTAGAAACCTCAGTACACGATCAAGCAAAGGGAACAAAGGGGTCAGGATCCACTAAGTGAGCAACAAATTTGCACTCAATTCAACAGAACTACACTAAAGTCTCTGATGAAGAAGATGAAGAAGAAATTTCTGGCGAGCATAATATATTTGAGAAAAATCAACTACTTATTTTCCTTACTGAAGACAGTCAGTTTTCTGTAGAAATTTGTGCACGGGATGATCAAAAATATGTCTTGTCAAATGATGACATGCTATTAGTGCGGATGGAAGATTATCAATGGGGATATCAAAATTCTCTTTCTCAAGTGCAGAGACAGCATGGTTTGAGGAGTATGAATGTTCCTATAACCTGCAATCATAAAAAGTAGAACACTCAAGTAGATACTCATCGTAAAGATACTGTTGCTCCAAACTTAAATTAAAGACAAAGGAACTGTTGTTTATAATCATGCTAAGGAAAATAAAGCTTCCTCCAGTGGTCAGAAAAAGGATAAAGAAGTCCAATATGGAGGATAGAAGAAGGAGACTTCACACAAAGGTTAGCTCGAAAATAAATATGCAACATTGAAAGAGGTAGAAAATTATTCTACTCTTTTTAGTCTTGAAAATGAAATTGCCAAAATGAAAGTCTCCATTCCTCTAACTAAAATAGTCAAGAATTATTAGTCCAAATTTCAAGTAGCCAAGTTTCTTAGAGTGAATCAAATGTCCGACATGGTTAATGTGAGTGACGATCACTCGTAGCTCCTATTTGGTCCTGATGTTGATGGTAATTTAAAAGATAGTGAGGTCCCTCCATTTTATCTAAGCCTCAAAATCCATGATTTTATCCTCCATAATACCATGCTTGATTTTAGAGGCTCTCATAACCTCATTCCCAAGGCCATTGTGGATAAATTAGGCTTGGATATCACAAGACCTTATCGTGATCTTTATTAATTTGATTAAGGGAGAGTGAAATTTCTTGGCCTCATTAAGGACCTAGTGGTATCTTTAGAGAACATCCTAGCCAAGAATGTTCTCATGGATGTTGTTTTGGATGATATCACTCTCGTTAATGGGGAGCGAAGTTTAGAGGTACCTTATAGCTTTAATTTTCATATGCTACCATTCCCATCTTTGGAAAACTCACGAAAATAGTCCGCGAAAGTAAAATGAAGTACATGATCAGTAACCAAGAAAAGCCTAATAATCATCCCATACATGCTGTCCACATAGATTTAGAGTCCTTTATCTTATTCAATGATTAATTTTCAGCATCTTCCGAAGTTTTGATTGAAGATAAATAGGAAAATTATGAGTTTTCAAATTCTCTTTTAGAAATGGAAAATGCAGAAATTCATGAAAATATGCCAAGTGGTTTGGAACCAAGTGCATTATCCCAAAAAAGAGATGAAACAATAAAAGAAACATAAATTTTTGGTACAACAAAACTCTCTCAAGAAGCAAGTAACGTTCAGTTATCTGATTTGCAACTTCCTGATGAAGAAAGTAGTTTATGGTCCTTGGACTGTGATGGAGCTTTAGGTAAAGAAGGGGCGGACATTGGAGTGTGGATTCACAACCCTATAAATTATTCACTAAAAATTCCTCTCAATGTTCGAATGTCATCTTATAAGTTGGCTTTCTACTGTTCAAACAATGAAGCTAAGTATGCAGCTTTTATAGTCGATCTGAAAATTATCAAGAAGTTAGGTGCCAAGAAGATTTTTGTGTATGGAAGCTCCGAGCTAGTAATAAAACAAGTCAAAGGGGAATACTAGGCTAGGCATCCAAGGATGCGGGATTACCGAAATATAGTGTTAAATATCCTCAATACTTTCACCGAGTATAATTTGTCGTTGATCCCAAGGGACATCAACATTATTATTGATTCTCTTGCTACTTCAGCCAACATGTTTAAAATTCCATTGTATCTATTAACAATGAAAAATCGTACAAGAAAAATAAATTAGAAAATTTCAAGAGGAAGCTACAAGTAAACATTTACAGGGAAGAAATACATTACAGGACTTGAAAATTTTAACTTTTCCTAAGGTCAACAGGAAAATTTTTGGACTGTGCACAGGAAGCACTGGCCCTGGGTGACCATTGTGGATTTTTCTTTGATAAACGCGAAGAAAATCACGACTATCCCTCGAATAGCCGCGCGAATGTGAGGATGTAGAAAGTCACCATCCGAGACCACTTGGCACACTTGGAGAAAAATATTCTCACTCAAGCTAGCCAAGTACAACCACCTTGCAGCCACTTTGAGGCTTTAGTGCAATACACAAAGGAATCATATCCCCACTCTTGTGTCAACATCCATCTTGTACCAAGAGAGGGAGGGAAAATTTGAAATTTGTCTATAAAATCTAGCCACGGGAAGAGAAATGGTAGAACACATTGTTATGCTAGCCAAATTTCTTAGAAACAAACTAGCTTGTGTTTTCCAGCAGCAAGAGGATTGAAAGACTTCAGTTGTTGGTCATCCAACACCTTAATCCAAGAGAGAAGATTTCACCACATGTCCGTCGATATACCATTCTTCGAGAGAGAAGAGAGGCTTACTGAAAGCTTGAGGGGAAGAGACCCCCTTGTCTTGGATATTGGAGCTTTGTAGCTCTAAGGATCCACTACAAGATATTTATCATTCTATCTTCTACTACTACCATAACCTAATAAAGGGAGAGAGATCTACATTGTTGAATTATTAGTGTGTTTGCTCGATTGAGCGTGTGTATTGTACATGTTGTTTTGTTTTTGTTTATTTTTTATGTAGCATGATATGTTTCCATTTAACTTAGCTTATTTCATGTTGAACTTATTCCAATAACATTTGACAAACCAATTGACCTGTGAATTACTTGTAGGAAAGAAAAATCCCTATTAATCACAATGTATTTCATCTGCCCTTGCACCAAATACACTACAACAGGAATGACAACTCTACTAGATTCTTTCTTTGGAGATAATGGTTGTTGATGCAGGTCCTATATCTTGCTCAGAATTGTTGCAAATCCCATATTGCTTCTTCTCAACACTTTTCAGTCACCCTTAGTGAGAATTTTGGCCCATAGAAGGCAGAATTTTTCAATCTCTGCAATCCACGTGCATTTAGTCTAGACAACCGTGTGGTATTTGTGACTGTGTGAAGATAAGGTGCACGGTAGGAAGTGAGCTCAATTTTCACTTGTTTTTCTCAATTTTTTTCAATTGTAAGGTGTTGGAAACCCATAAGAATTTTTCCATCACCATGCTCTGGTATTCATGACTGGTTAGGACACTTTTTGCTGGAGTTTAGCCTAGCAAATTTCTTGTTTCAATTTTAATTTTTATCATTGCAAACCACACATAGTTTAATTAGGGGAGAGTAAGTTGACTTCAATCCACATATGCTATCTGAACAAATGATTTACTGGTAAAATATACCGAACAAATAGAGTAATTAGTAGAAAATTAAGTGGCCCATACATCCACACATCTTTAGCTAATTCTTGTTTTTTAATTTTTGCATTAGATTAGTTCAATTTTTGCATTAGGATTTGAGACCAAGACCAAACTATTGAAAATAAATCAACTAATCTTTGCCACCCTTTCACCTCATGGTGAGCTGGGGTATGCATATGAACGCTTTCTTAAGATAATTTTCCATCTTCTTATAGTGCAAAACTTAGTCCAACTAGGCAAGGTGTAAGCAACCCATAATCCACACATCGTTTATTTTTGCAAGGAAAAATCACATATAGCATAATTTGAAAAGGATTGTAAAGGATCGCCGCATATCCACATCTCATAACACTTGTGATTGTACAATCCAAAGAACACATGAAGCATCGATATGCATTGGACCAAAAGGCACCAGTGCATTTCAACCTTTATCCTCTTCTTATAGTTACTTCACCAAGGCACACCCTAAGAAAATTAAGACTCTCTAAAAATAACCACTAATCAAACTCACAAAAATCTCCCCACAGGGGCCACAAAAGAAATTATAGTTTAGGTTAGGACCATCGGGGGTAGGCATCCAATAAGCCGTCATGGTAATTCTACATTTTGGAACATAGATGTTGAAGTTTTAGGGAGCTTAAAATCCGTATATCCACCCAGGGAACAAATACCCAAGAGTTACCAGAGATCTGTTTCAGAGGCGATTAAGCTCAGGCCTAGTGCGTGCGGTAATTTTTGGGGCTACCTAACCCATATAGTGCTCGATACTGATATCTGAATACCAAGAAGCTCAAGACTCAAACACTCACATGGGATGACGATACTTTAGTGGCAAAATATAGGGCATCCTTCCCTATAGGTGATGATGTAGGCAGCACTAGATCCTCTTAACATTACCTTGGTCGATTCTTTGGTTGTTGGAAGGCATCACCAGTTTTTTCAGGACTTTAGCCCCAATACCCATCAGAAGACATCTTTTCAAGGCCCAATTACATTTGAGAGTGTAAGTATGATTAGGTCTTGTTAGGATTTTGAGTATCATATGCAAAACAACCAAACCATATTTTTTTCTTGCTTAATCACATAGCATTAATCTAAAGGAAAACTTACCTCTTAATTTTTTCTCTTTGTTTTATGTATGTGATCATATTTTATTTGATACTATAATCTTACTTCTCTCAATAAAACAAAAATAGTTCCAAGATTAAGCTAGTCGACACCATAACGGACCCAACAGGACCTTGTCGATCTAGGCATTTTTTGGACCTCCCCCCATTATAGGGAGGAGTGTCAGGTATTTCACCATTTAGGCATCAAAGATGACACACCACCACCATTATCAGTCCATCCTTTATTGGGGCATCTTTGGTTGGCAACCCCCAAGGGTCACCCAACACCACACCAGTGGAAAGTGTTGGGTGCAGGAATTACACTTAAGAAAAATTCTCAACACTTAATTTATCAACCTAGGGGATATGTAAACTTAGAAACGAAGCATAAGCAATTCCAGAGATGGTATGAATCTTCCTAATATAAATTCCTACTTTCTTTAAAGGAAAAATTGCAGAATCAAATTAAAAAGAGAAAAAGGCAACTTGAACCATCAAAATAATCTAGGACTGGAACAAGAAAGAATGCATTTGCAGGAGGGAATTAAAGATAAAAGGAAATCACTCTAGCTAATTATTGTTTAACTACTGAGTGTGTGTTTTTCTTTAGCAGAGAAACTTATCAGCCTCATAAGATGGGCCCTTAAACCTGCTCTTTTAGATATTTCCTTCTTGTGCGAATTTGTCCTGCACTTTCGCAGTCTGCTTGCACTAGTGCAGGAACAGAGATTTATGCAGAAGGTATATATGGTGTCTTTACTAAAGGATTTTTTACTTCATGAAAGGGCTAGAACTATTCCAAGTTCAAGGCACTCAGATCCCGTGGCAAGAAACTAGTTCTTGCACCAGATCAGAGCTTCCTGCACTTAGCATTTAATTCCTTAAATGAGTGCTTAATTATTGCAAGTGCTATTATACTATTAAATAAAATTGCACACATAAAAAGTGAATGTTTTTTATCTTAAAAAAGTACAGGAATAAAGAAACAATCAATATACATTTATCCTGTCATAATCATTCAATGAAATAAAGAAGATTGTGGAAAGTAGACTAAGAAAGTTTGTTGCATCACATAAACATGCACTGGTGCAGGTTAATTCCTCCTACTTGGACCAGGAGAGGAAAGCCAATCAAACAGAATTGAAGAAAAATAAATATCACACCAACGTGCATTGGTTCCATGTTATTTCTCCTGCTTGGACCAAGCGGAGGAAAACCAATCTAAAATCAAGTGCAAGAAAATAAAAGCTATCTACTTCACACAATGGATCCGCGTGCACTCAGATAGGAATGCATGTGCTTAAGATTAAATCACACTTGACAAGGTAAACACAAATTACAAGAAAATAGGGAATGGGGTAAACATGTTGGGTTGGCTGGGCCCTAGCCAACTAGCACGTTTCCCTTCTAAGTAAAAACGCTACTCAATACTTTAATCAATTCATCAACACAAATACAGAAACACAATTTATGAAACATGAGGCAGAGCTCCATTTTATTAATTCACTGAGGCAAGTACATACATTAATACATCATCCAACCCAGATTTGGGCAATAAAAAAATACAACGACCTGCTACCGCCTCTCTGGTTGTGTTTTTGTTCTATTATGCTATAAAAACTTAGCTCCTTAGTACTATTTACATTCTACATTATATAGATCTTTGGCCAAAGGCCAAAATAGATCATTTAACCGATTACATAACCAAAAGCGGAATTTAGCTTTTTGGTCTTCAAAATTAGACAGTTAGCAGAACTATCCATAGCCAATCTCCAGCTTTCGCCCTTCACAGATTCAGTATCGGCCACCTTTGGATCACTCTTGATGTCATGGCTGAAGTGGTTCAAAACGAGGCGGTGATCAAGGAGGTTCGGATCTGTTGTGCTGGCAACGGTGCAAGATTTGATCCTGCACTAGGATCAGCAGTCATGGTAAGTACTCTAACTACCAAATAAACATTGGAGACATCGATAAGTTACAAAGAGTGATTAAAAGTAAGAAATCATGTAATAAATAATTAATAAATTCTAATTTTAATTAAAAATATGAAAAATAAATTTTATACGAAATATGTCACCATGCTTGGACTAGTGCAAGATGAGGGTGCATAAAAGAGGTAAAACAGAGGTAAATGGTTAAGATTTAGGAAGGGGAAAATGGAAAAAATAGAGCAAATTAGGGGGCTAACATCCTCCCATCCTTAAGTTGTTGTGTGTCCTCACACAACTCTTTACCTTTGCAAAAAACCTTCAAAATTTTGAGCATTCCAGCTCAATCCTGCTCTGACATACTAACATCAGCTTGCAATGTTTCAGACTTCTTATTTTTGATGTTCTTTAGTTTCTTTGTCACCTTTTTAAGTCGCTTGAAACATTGCGCATCTTGGTACTTCCAAAATCTAACTTCTCATTTCTTTTTCTGGATCTCCGCAGTTAATTCTTCTTTACTTTGTTATTTATCCTCCTGCGCTTTAGCTATGAGCTGTTCTAAGTTCTGCACTTGAAGCTTTAGTTCAACTATCCGAGCATTAGGAGTTACCAAATATCCTTCTTTTTCTGTCTCGACAGGGGCTATTCCTTCCTTAGGGACCTCAATATCGCTCATGGTTTCAGCAAACTCTTCTTCCTCTTCTTCTTCTTCTTCTCCCAATTCTTCTTCTTCTTCTTGCATTGGTGTAGGAGGGGATTCAAGGTCCTGTGGGGACTGTGGTTTTTCTCTTACACTAGATTCCTCATTCTTTTTCTGGGCCTTTTTAATGAAATCGGCCAACAGAGTGTCATCTTAGACCTCTGCAGATTTTGTTGCGTTTGCAAGGACTGATAGGTTGTCTTCTTCGTGGGTCTATGCCTGTACTGGTGTCATAGAAGGAGTCTCTTCAATAGGTGCACTATATGTCTTATTCTTCTTTGGATATGGGGCCCTTTCTTCTGTTAATTTTTCGGGTCGTTTCCTTTTTGCACTGGTGCAAGAAGGACTCCCCTTCATATTCTTACTCAGACCCTTGCTTGTGCTGGAGGGTTCCTCTGTCTCCTTTACAGCAGATTTCTTTTTATGTAGCTGTTTTAACAACGCCTCCCAGGTCATGCCTTTAACTTCTAATTGTTTCTGGACCAAAATATTTATCAAGCTGTGGTGATATAACTTCTTGTTGGCCTAGTTTGCCCGTGCGTCCCGCACACCTTTGGCCATTTTTTCCAAGCTCTTAAGCAAAAAATAGGGGAAATCAATCCTCCACCAGATGTGTTGGCCACCTTTGAAATGCTGCAACATCCTAAAATGGTACCCAAAAGTGAGGGAGTACCTTCCCTCACAGGTTACAAATTTCTGTAGGATGAAAAGGAGGTCCCACCACTATCCCAATAGGGCACTGGGCGGAATTTCTTTCTTCCAATCTACCTTCATATTCTTGTCGATGAAGAAACACTGCCATCGATTCCTTTCTAGTTTCTGGTTTTTAAACCACTGCTCACCAGTATTTTCCAAGCCTGACGCTGCTGCCATAAACTCTTCCGTAACCTCAAATTTTAGAAGCCCAATTTTTACTCGGCCATTTTTTAAACTTCTGGCAACCTGTAGGGCCACTTCACGGTCGTGACCGTCAAACTTTTGCAATAATTGAAGAAATCCCAAATCTCGCAATAGTGCAAGACTATTGCGATACTCAGAAGTATGTTCTACTTTACTGAGAGATGAAGGTTCGCTTCGAATAGGTGGCATCACTGCTTAATGGTTATGCACAATCAAGAATTTACATGCAACACCAGGAAAATTGGTTCTTATAGATAGGGATCCAACTGTCCACCATACCTTCCATCTTATCACCCATTCATTCCATTGAAATAGCCATGGATACGCGGCATCTTTGAGGTCATGCCAGATTGGTACTTGCGGCGGCGTTTTAACGGCTAGGTGAGGTAATCATTACAAGTGAAGGAAATTTAGGATTATGGCGGAAAGGGGAAATTATATCCAAGCAACAGTTAGAAATTTCCAAACTCCTTCATAATTCAAAAAAGAACTTTAGCATTCATTAAAAATGATCATGATTCTTAACTTAAAAACACCTTGTACTTTAAATGATTTTCTCCTACTTAATATGATAGCACAAGTACTCATCAACTAAGTGAAATAATTTCTCATAAACTTTCATGATGACCACTTTCCTAGGACATATGCTATGAAAAGAACAAATTGTACTATGTTTCTGATAGGGTGCATGCTTGCACCAGACTGCTTGCACCGCTTAAACTATGCTATTTTGTTGGTACCATTCTGTTTGCACTTATTATATAGGACGACATGCTTGCATTAGTACAAGCATAGTATCTGAAAAAAATAACAGGGAATTTAAGTAAAATATAGGCTGGAATTCCAACATGACTTCCTCAATTTATACTAGAAATTTGCTTCGCCCTTTCTTGATGCTTCAGAGCATATCCTTTTGCTCTTTGTGCACGAGATCCTGCAATTCAGGAGGGAATAAAGAAGTGGGAAAAGGGAAATTTTAGAATGGGAAGGAATTCTATTACAGGGATTCCAGCAGTAGTACCACAAGAGGGGAAAAACAAAAGTGGGATAGGGAAAAAAAATTTAAGGGTAAAGTGGGGTTTTATGAAACAGACAGGGTAAATTCAAAATAATATGGGAAGGTTAATCATTTTGGGATTGAAGAAGAAAACTGAGGGAATATTACAAAAGTGGGATATGAATAAAGGAAAAAAAAATTTTGGAAGGTCTGCATGCACTGGTGCAAGAAAAATAACTGCAGTGAGAATTAAGCGTTTACTTGAATAAAAATATCCATGCTAGTTACCCCAATTGTATAAAGGTTGGTTTTGTTGAACTTGATTTTACTTGGTGGTCGCTAGCATATCTAGAGATCAAGCAACATTCTCTTTTTATTAGAAATTTTTGATCTTCCTGCCAGCAAGTTGGTTTTCAGGTTGATCCTTCTGCAATCATGTCAGCGAACTAATTTTCATAATTACAGGAAAATATTTTTTCTTTAATTTTTATTTTATTTATTTATTTATTTATTTTTAAGAAAAAGAGGAATTCGTGTTTTCAAAAGGTTGGTATTACCATTCACCACTACTGTCCCGAATTGCTGTTGGACTTGCTGTGTAAAAATTTTCCTGGCAAGTGGTTGAAAATACTTCTTTAATCTGTGTCCATTTACGAGGAATACTGAATTTTGTCCATCAATAGTTTTAACTTCTACTGCTCCATTCTCGAATACTCGGATCACTTCATAAGGTCCCATCCAACGTGTATGGAATTTCCCTTTAAATTTTTTAAATCTAGAATCATAAAGGAGCACCCAATCACCTGGTTGGAATTGCTTTTTCTGAATAGACTTGTCATGCCACCTTTTGCGTTGCTGTTGAATTAGTATGTTTTGCTGAATAACATCCTTCAAAAATTAATCTAACTCATTTAACGAGAGAAGATGCTATTGTTGTGCCTCAGAGAGATCTAGTCCTAACTGAACTGCAGTTCTGAAAGTTTTGATTTGGAATTCAATTGGTAACATAACCTTTTTGCCATATACTAGCTCATATGGTGTATGTCCTGTGCTATTTCTCCAAGTGGTTCTGTATGCCCACAAAGCTTCTGGCAATATTTTAGCCCAGTATTTCCGATGAATATTTACTGTCTTTGTAAAAATGGACTCAATCACTTTGTTTGTGAATTCCACCTGGCCATTTGCTTGCGGGTGATACGGCGTGGATTTCCTGTGTCGGATCTTGTATTGCTCCATCACACCCTGTACCAGATTAGAAATAAATTGTGGACCATTGTCAGAAACAATTTCTCTAGGCACACCAAATCTAGTAAATATTTCAGTAAAAATAAAATCAACAAAAACTTTTTCTGTAGCAAAGGAAACAGCTTTAGCTTCTACCCATTTTGTAACAGAATCTGGACAAACCAAAATATGATTTTTACTTAATGACGTTGGATTTATTGGCCCTATAAAATCAATAACCCATTTTTCAAATGGCTCAATCATAACTTGGGGGCATAAAGGCATTTCATTGGTTTGACTAGGCTGGCCCATTCGTTGACAGCTATCACATCGCTTGACATACTGTTTGGCATCCTTAAACAAGGAAGGCCAAAAGTAACCAGCACACAATACTTTATATGCAGTCTGCTTATCAGCGAAGTAGCCTCCACAAGGTTCATCATGAGCATATTTCAATATGTCAAACACTTCCTCCTCTCTTACACATCTATGGATAATCATATTTGGACCAGTGTAAAAGAGATCTCCTTGAATCTAGGAATATGCAACACTTTTCTGAATAATAATCCGCTTTTCACGAGTGAAAAAGTGGGGTGGTGCTTTTTCAGTAACCAAGTAATTAGCAATGTTAGAAAACCATGGAGAATCAGTTGACATAGAAAAAATATGTTTATCCAGAAAATCATCATTAATAGGAGTTGCTTCACCAGGATTATCTAATCTAGAAAGAAAATCTGCTACAACATTAGATTTTCCTGGTCTATCAACAATAGTAACATTAAATTCCTACAACGATAGCAACCACCTAGTCACTCTAACATTAGTCAATGTTTTTTTCATCAAATATTTTATCACAGAATGATCAGTATGTACAAATACTTCATATCCTATAATATAGTGTTTGAACTTATTAATTGCAAAAATTACAGCTAAAAACTCTTTCTCTATAACTGTATAATTCAATTCAGCGGAAGAAAAATTATTACTAATATAATAAATAGCATAGGATTTATTATTTTCCTCTTGTCCTAAAGCTACGCCAATAGCCAAATCTGAAGCATCAGAGGAAATGTGAAAAGGCAGGGACCAGTTAGGACCTCTCAAAACTGGTGCCTATACCAACTTTTCCTTCAATGTTTCAAAAGACTGTTGGCAAGCTGTGGACCAAGAAAAGTCACTATCCTTAGCTAGAAGTTGGAAAAGAGGGGCAGATATATTAGAATTTTTTTCAATGAATCTTCTATCGTAACTAGCATGTCCTAAAAAGCCTCTTACTTCCCTTTGAGTTTTGGGTGCAGGAAGATGTAGAATGATTTCAATCTTTGCCTGATCAACCTGGATACCTTTATCAGAAATCAAATGGCCAAGTACCACTCTCACTTTGCACATTAATATAAATTTATTGTCACTCAAGGTGAGATGGGCTTCCTGAAAATGGAGAAGTACTTTCTCCAATTTTTTGAGAGCTTCCTGAAAATAATCACCAAACACAGGAAAGTCATCCATATAAATTTCTACAAATTCTGGATCAACAAAAATGGCCAGGACTGCCCTTCAAAAGGTAGCTGGGGCATTACATAAACCAAAGGGAATCACTTTATAAGAAAATTTACCCCATGGACATGTTAAATTATTTTTATCTTGATCTTTGGGTGCAATCTGTATCTGGTTATAACCACTAAAGCCATCCAAAAAGGAAAAATATTTCTTTCCTGCAAGGGTATCAAGCACCTGGTCAATGAAAGGGAGAGGGAAGTAATATTTGAGAGTGGCTTTGTCTAATTCTCAATAATCAATACAAATATGCCATCTTCCATCTTTCTTAGGTACTAGCACTAATGGAGAGACCCACTGACTATCGGAAATAGGATAGATAAAATCGGCATCCAAGAGTTTCTGTACTTCTTCCTTCACAATATCTCTTAGAGCTGGATTCATTCGCCTTTGGGGTTGTTGGACAGGTCGAGTTCCTTCCTAAATACAGATATGATGCGTACAAGTTTCAGGAGGAATACCCTTCATATATTCATAGCCCCAAGAAAAGGCACTAAGATGGTTTTGCAATAAATTCACAAGCTGCTCCTGCTGAGATGAGTCCAAATCTGAACTAATATGCAAGGATTTACCAGGGCTAATCTCAACAAGAGTAGTGTCAGGCTTGGGAGTACTCAAGGGAGTGGTCAAATGTAGCATTACAGAAGAATGAGAATCATGATTATCTTGAAAATCTAGGCTGAAAATCTGGTTCAATGGCTCAAAATTAGGCATAGTGTCTAGATTATTCAGGAAATATTGAATCTCATCCTCTTGTGATGACCCAGTATAATGATGGATAAGGGAAATGGGCTGAGTCTCCACATCACTGCTTTGATCCAACCATAAAGTATCTCGAAGGTCTTGAATGGATCTGGCAGGGGGGTTAAGGTAACTTTCTTCATAGAATATCCAATGCAAAATATACATATCACCAGAACGACATCCAATATATGCATCGGCCGTAGCAAGCCATGGTCAACCCACAATCAAGGGATGTCCTCCTACTGGGTTCTTTGGCTGAAGCACAATGAAATCAACAAGATTTTCCCAAGAATCTAATGAGATGATCACATCATCCAATACCCCTTCTAGCTTAATTTTAGATCTATCTGCCAATTCAAGCACAGTGGGAGTAGGGCGAAGATGAGATAACTGAAGTTGATCCATGGTTTTCTTAGTCATGACATTAATGGCTGCCCCCAGGTATATAAGAACATTAGAGACAAGGACATTACCAATCTGAATTGAGACAACAGGGTTTCCGAGATCAATATATTTTTCCATAGACACACATCTCGTCATCAACTCTGCTGCCCTACCAACAAATTGAATGGTTTGGGGTTCCAATTTCTTCCTCCTGGGTTTCTTGAGATAGAGTTCCTTAATAATATTGGTACGAATTTGGATCTCTTTAATGGCTTGAAGCAGAGGTATCTTAATGAAAATATTTCGAAGCTCAGATGCCAAACTAGTCTCAGAAATAGGCTCATTTATTCCCATTAATAGCCTCTCTGGGAAGGGAGGCTAGTTGGAAGAAGATGGCAAGGATTCAGAGGGTAAGGGTTGCTTAGTGACAGCTTTCAGAGAATGGTTAAGAGTTTCCTCTTCTCCTTTCTCTTCAACAATCACTATAGGTTGCTTTTGATTTTCTAATGTTACAGTCCTTCCCGATCTTAATTAAATATCATGAACCCCAACTGGAATAGACTGGCACTCGAATGGTAAAGGTGGGTTTGTTACATAGATAATTTGCACTACTTTATTATTGTTAGGATTGGGCATAGGTTGAGCAGGAAACTGAGGAGGTCAAAAGGGTGGAGGTAAAGGCAACGGTGGAGTAGAATGAATCAGAAGTTGAGGCACTGAATAAGGTGTATGCGTAGATGGATATGACTGCATAGGTGGTTGGTGGGAATATGGAGAATGAGTTGGCCCTTTCCAACCTTGTTTCCATGGTTTAAAAGGTTTCCCATACTGATATTGATTCCCATACTGCCACTGCTGATTAGTGTTAGGATAAGAATATGCATGTGAATTATAACCAAAATAATGTGGAGAAAATTCAGGAGCCATACCTACACCTACCTGAGGCCAATTCCTTCTTGCTCCCATAGCATACAAGTATTCAGCTTCAGGCTATTCCCCTATAAATACAACTTTAAGTCCTGGTATAGAGGGACATTTTTCTGTGACATGGTCTTTTGCACAGATAGCACACTTATTAGTTTCTTTCAAATTAAGAGGACACTCTTTAGGAGGATGGTTGTCTCTACATTTAGGACAAAAAATACATAATGACTCTTGTTCCTTCATAAGTTTTTTTTGAAATTTCAAAGAGTCTAACTGTTTGGTAACAATATTCATTATATCAATTTTCATGTTTTCCATTTTATTTTTTAGTACAATAATCATAGCATCAGTAGATTCAATTTTTCTATTTCTATTTTGAGTTCCTCTACTAGATCTATACTGATTTCTTGAAAATTTCCTACATAATTCAAAAATTTGTTCAAAAGTTTGTTGAGAAATATCACCTTGTCCTAACAGATTTAAATTATTTCTAGCATTATCAGTAAGTCTTTTTAAGAACAAGGTTCTAATAGTACTGGGATCAAACTTAAGTTTCGACCTTTGTAAAATATACCAAAATCTTTCTAAGTAATCTTCAAGAGTTTCGTCATCATCCTGTATGATTGTAAAAATATCATCCCGCATGTCCCAAGTTTTGCAATAATCTTGATATTTAGACAAAAACACTCTCTTCATCTGATCCCAAGAGTTTATAGTGTTTCCTCCTAACCCCATAAATCACCGTAGAGCTGATTCCTTGAGAGTAACAGGAAATAATCTTAACTTCTAAGCGTCAGTTGAATAATCATAACTTTTACATAGAATATCAAAATCGAATAGAAAAGAGTCAGGATCTTCATGAACTTTACCATGGAAATGAGGGAGAGATGATGGAATATTCTTCATTTGTGCCACACTATCAAGATCCACAATTGGAAACACAAAATTGGATTGTTATCTACTTACCTGGTTTTCACCAGTCCCTTCCAAATGGTCTTCATGGTCCACCATTGTTTCCCTTTTACTTGTACCGCTCTCAACAGGTTGATCCACACCTGAGTTGTTGTTACCAGAATCCAGGTGGATTGTTCCTGCGTGATGGCATTGAGTTGAATTGGGCTTCCTGCTTACAGAAGGAAACCCAGTATGAAAATTGTTTTCATAATTCTTTGGCCCTTAGTGGGCTTCGAACCCTTACCTTTTCTAGGCATTCATTTCAAGAAAAGAAAAATAACAAACAACTTCTAATAAAAAATGCTATCAGAAATCAATTAACACCAGTAAAATTCCTTCAATGAAGATTTTCCAAACAATACTGCAAAAATAAAGGAAATATTACCTCTATTATATAATCAGAAAAATTCTTACCAAATCAAATCTCTTCCCCGACAACGGTGCCAAAATGTTGGGTGCAGGAATTACACTTAAGCAAACTCTTAAACACTTAATTTGTCAACCCGGGGGACCCGTAAACTTAGAGATGAAGCACAGGAAATGCCATAGATGGTATGAATCTTCCTAATATAAATCCCTACTTTCTTTAAAGGAAATATTGAAGAATCAATTTAAAAAGAGAAAAAGGCCACTTGAACCATAAAAATAATATAGGATTGGAACAAGAAAGAATGAATTTGCAGGAGGGAATTAAAGATAAAATAAAATCACTCTAGCTAATTATTTTTTAACTACTGAGTGTGTGTTTTTCTTTAGCAGAGACACTTAGAAATCTCATTAGATGGGCCCTTAAACCTGCTCTTTTAGAGATTTCCTTCTTGCACATATCTGTCCTGCACTTTTTCAATCTGCTTGCACTAGTGCAGGAACAAAGATTTATGCAGAAGGTATAAATGGTGTCTTTACTAAAGGATTTTTTACTTCATGCAAGGGCTTGAACTGTTCCAAGTTCAAGGCACTCAGATCCTGTGGCAAGAAACTAGTTCTTGCACCAGATCAGAGCTTCCTACACTTAGCATTTAATTCCTAAAATGAGTGCTTAATTATTGCAAGTGCTATTATACTATTAAATCAAATTGAACATATAAAAAGTGATTGTTTCTAATCTTAACAGAGTGCAGGAATAAAGAAACAATCAATATACATTTATCCTGTCATAAGCATTCAATGAAATAAAGAATATTTCGGAAAGTAGACCAAGAAATTTTGCTGCATCACACCAATGTGAACTGGTGCAGGTTAATTCCTCCTGCTTGGACCAGGCGAGGAAAACCAATCAAACAGAATTGCATAAAAAGAGATATCACACCAACGTGCACTAGTGCAGGGTTATTTCTCCTGCTTGGACTAGGTGGAGGAAAACCAATCTGAAATCAGGTGCAGTAAAGGAAATTGTAGGAAAAGGAAAGCTATCTAATTCACACAACAGATCTGCTTGCACTCAGACAAGAATACATGTGCTTAAGATTAAATCACACTTGACAAGGTAAACACAAATTACAAGAAAACAAAGGATGGGGTAAACGTACTGGGTTGGCTAGGCCCTAGCCAACCAACATGTTTCCCTTCTAAGTAAAAACGCTACTCAGTACTTTAACCAATTCATCAGCTCAAATACAGAAATGAAATTTATGAAAAATGAGGCGGAGCTCCCTTTTATTAATTCATTGAGGCAAGTACATACATTAATACATCGTCCAACCTAGATTTGGGCAATAACAAAATACAACGAACTGCTACCGCCTCTCTGGCTGTGTTTTTGTTCTCTTCTACTATAAAAAATTAGCTCCTTAGTCTTATTTACATTCTACATTATATAGATATTTGGCCAAAGGCAAAAATAGATCATTTAACCGATTACATAACCAAACACATAATTTATCTTTTCGGTCTTCAAAATTAGATAGTTTGCAGAACTAGTCGTAGCTAATCTCCAGCTTTCGCCCTTCACGGATTCGATCTTGGCTGCCTTTGGATCACTCTTGCTGTCATGGCTGAAGTGACTCAAAATGAGGCGGTGATGAAGGAGGTTCATATCTGCTGAAAGTATTTGTTTTGCTGGCAATGGTGCAAGATCCAATCCTGCACTAGGATCAGCGGTCACGGTAAGTACTCTAACTACCAAATAAACATTGGAAATATAGATAAGTTACAAAGAGTGATTAAATTTAAGAGATCATGTAATAAATAATTAATAAATGCTAAGTTGAATTAAAAATATGAAAAATAAAGTTTATACGAAATATTGCACCGTGCTTGCACTGGTGCAAGATGAGGGTGCATAAAAGAGGTAAAACAGAGGTAAATGGTTATGATTTAGGAAGGGGAAAATGGAAAAAAGAGAGAAAATTAGGGGGCTAATAGAAACCCCAGCAGGGTAACCACACTCAACTCCTCCCAAAAACCCTAGAGGGAAAATGAGCACAACCCCTTTGGGGAGTTGGGAGAACACACAACAGGGTATGTCACAGGGTAATATTACCCAGGCACCCCCCATAAACCATTGCACTCAGACACCTGTGTTTCCATAGTACATAATGGCAGTCAATACTTAGTTTCCATTTTTAGCATCATTAATCATTCCATATCTATCAAATATAACTAATGACCCCATTGAACCTAGCCTTAATTGCCCCCCCATGCGCACGAAGCTCCCTTTGGACATACGAAAATTTGAAGGGAACCAAATGGAAGACCCTGGAAATAATATTATGACTTTCCACCTATGGTGTTCATCCAATAGTATTATTGACGATTCTATTCGACTTAGACTATTTCAATGCACCCTAATTGGGCCTGCTGCGAAATGGTATCTTGATCATCCTTCTGCTTCGCATGAAACCTTTATTGCCCTCGCTAATGCGTTCCTCACTTATTTTAAGCTACCAATCCACCATGGTTTGGGGATGGAATTGCTGACTCATTTTAGGAAAACACCAGTTGTCCATATCTCGGACCATCTCCACGAATGGTGGCGACGTCATATTTTGTGCAAAGCGAAACTAAACAATAGAGTTTTACTAGATTTTTTTTTTAAATCGCATAGCAGAGATCTCAAAAGATGCGGCGACACAAGGACATACATATGAGGAGGATGCCATTTTAAAATCCCAACAGTTAAAACTGATATATACCCAGTTAGGATATATCTACAATGTATTTCCAAACACCCCATGCCTAAAAACTTATATAGAATTGGCAGGCACGTCGAATACCACAAATGGCTTAATCTGATCATTGACACAAGGTCACTTGGGCAGCAATATCCAGTACCCAGGATATTAGTATGATTCTACCTAGAACATGACGCAACCTGGCTACCACCAAATTCAATCTTCACCTTTGCAGAATATGGCGAATAAGGTGTCATCATACCACCAATAGCAGGGAGCCTCATACCCTCCCTTGTAGGGGACCCAATACTCAGCTAGGAATGTTGATGGAAGAGATTCCCCCCAACAACCTTACACCAACCAGGGACAAGGCAACCAATATTTCCCTCTCCTTGTACAAAATCCACCACCATAGAATAATGCATCGGTGAGCTTAGTGCAATCATCTCAGGCTTAGTAGCGCCAGTCCTATGACCAGGAGAACCATAATAATCCTCCTAATTCTGCAAGAAAGAAGCCTAAGAATAAAAAAAGGGAGACTCTGGATAGGGGGCACTAACCAACAACGCCCCCCACGATCTTAGTCTGGGGGCAACCCAAACCGAAATCAAAACTAGGAGCCAAACACCAACTCCCAAGGGCAGAAAAAGAGGTCCAGTCTAAGGAAAAACCATTCTTGTGCCATATGTGGTGAGTACGACCATTACACTCATCATTGTCCTGACTCCCTGAACTGAAAAAAATTCAAGGTAACCATGGAAAAGGGAGACCTACACACCAAAATGCTATAATGCAAGAGCCATTCCCCCACCAAGGAGTGTTAACACCCAACAACAAAAACCACCCGAAAATGATACTGAGAGCGACAACCACAAAATTTACATGACTAACGAAGAAATTCTCATCCAAACAAGGAATAGGAACTATGGTGCCCCTTTAGACACCAACCCATCAGGTACAAGCACGAGTGCACCTACTACATTGTTGACCATATCCAAAGTACCTTGAGCCCCTTCCAATGATGGTTAAGGGGCCAACCATGCATGTAGGACACCACTCAAAAGTTTCCCATAACTACAACATAGTGGATGATTTAGCACAATTACCCGCTGCCATGTCAACCTTAGAAGTCCTACAATCATGCCAAAAACAATAGAAAGCCTTAATTTCTGCGTTAGGCGCCATCGACCATTCTGATTCATGCCTAATGACTTTTGACCTAGAAAAAGCAATTTCCAGGCTTCCTTCTCTTGTTGCCTTCCAAATACCGGTGTCAGTCCAGAATATCACCATACACCGATGCATCATTGACGAAGGAGCATATACATGCATCATGTCCAAATCTGTTTGGTAGAAGTTGGGATCACCTGAACTAAAACCATCTGACATCATGCTTAGAGCATACGATGGCTGACCTTCAGCTCCCGTTGGTCTATTTTAGAATGTCCCTATAAAATTGGCTAGAAAGACGGTACTTATAGACATTGAAGTCTTGGATGCACAACTTGACTACAATTTACTCCTCGAGCAGAGTTATATGTATGCCATGATTGCAATAGCATCCTCTATATTTTAGGTCATGATGTTCCCCCATGAATATAAAATCATCACTATTTAACAACTTACATACTATAATAAGAAACTCATGATGGCTCTCGATGTAGTTTTACCTTACGTAGACACAACTACACAATATCTCATGCTGTTGTGTAACCAGCTCCAAAAAGAGAAGAAAAGAGATATAAACGCCTTAGAAATGAGCCACTTCGAGGGGGAAACCTCCAATACATTACATAAATGAACAATTCTTGGATGATACAATTCACAAAACCTCCTTCTATATATAGGAGTCCATGGGGCACAATATAATCCTAGTGGGGCCACAATGTAATCCTAGCTGACCTAAAAATAATAATGTAAGGGAACAATAATAATAATATGGGGGTTACATGGGTACAATAATAACAATAAGGGGGGCTACACTATTAATATAGGGACTTAACATGCCCCTCTCCTTCAAACAAGTGTTGTCCTCAACGCTTGATTATTTCTTGTTGCTTCTGTATAAAATTCTCATCCTCCCATGTGAAATATTCTACAGGAAATTTCTTCCACTTGCTGAGATACTCTGAAATTGGTTGTACTTGTCGAGTTCTTGTTTCTATGACAGCTTCATAAATTCTTTCGATGTCATGTTTATCTTCCTATTGTTTCATTAGATTCTGCACCAAAGTTGGGTTATCCTTTGAGAGTTGGAGAACTTGTTGTTGATGCTCGATGTGATCTTCCACTAATTTATCATCCATATTTGTTATTATTTGATCCTTCAAACCATCCAACTTAGCCTCCATTTCTGCTTTTAAACCATCTATTTCATCTTCAATTTCTCTTCGTAAGATCGAAACTTGTTGCACTTGGTACCGTAATTTTGATATCTCATCCTGCAATTCTTCCTCTTCATGCATCATAGTATAGATTTCTGAGGGCTTAATGGGTGTTGAATTATTTTTAGGAGGCATTTCAGAACCCAATACTGAAATATATGCTCAATAGGCCCTTGGAATCACTTCAAACTGATTCTTCAAACAAGATTTATACAAAAATAATACACACCTTTTACTTGCTTTTGAGGAGCTCGATATTGAAATTGTATTATCTCTGTGATTGTGGCTCTTCTATATCTGAAATTCAGCACTGAATTATCCCTCTAAATTATCTTTTGAATGCCACAGGTCTGACCTGATTTGGATTCTCCAAGATGAATTTGTGTCCAATCTCCCACAATGACCTAATTATGGACTGGTTCAGTAGAGCGAACTTGTATGACTTGCCACGTGTCACTATTTTGTCCTTTGTCTCTGAAATTGATGGCCAAGAAACTATAGTCTGTTTACTTGTGACCACTTTTTATGGAACTCAAATCCACTGCCCAGAGAGAGAGTTATTGAATGTTTCCCACGATCACCTCTTTGAGATGAAATTTAGGAGCCTGAAAAAGTACTACCTTCCACATATTATATCTCCAAAAATATTGCGAACCAAGATTTGAAATTTTTTTAAAAATTTCCTCAGGATTTCAGCTTTTCACCATACGAATTTTAGATTCTTAACCTTCGTAGAAAAAAATTTATAGCGAAAATTCCATGATGACCTATTTAGGAGCTTGAACAAATACCTAACTTCCACAGATGATATCTCCGAAAATATGGCGAACCAAGCTCTGAAAGTTTTAGAAAACCTTCCTTAGGATTTCATCTTCGCACACTAAAAATTTCAGCTTGTGAAACTTTGTAGAAAAAAAGTTATAGCGAAAATGCCACGATGACCTGTTTGGAGCAGCGAAACCCTAGAATCCAAAGCTCTGATACCAAATGTTGTGTAACCAGCTCCAAAAAGAGAAGAAAAGAGATATCAACGCCTTAGAAATAAGCCACTTCGAGGGGGCAACCTCCAATACATTACATAAATGCACAATTCTTGGATGATACAATTCACAAAACCTCCTTTCTATATATAGGAGTCCATGGGGCCACAATGTAATCCTAGTGGCCCACAATGTAATCCTAGCCGACCTAACAATAATAATGTAAGGGCACAATAATAATAATATGGGGGTTACAGGGGTACAATAATAACAATAAGGGGGGCTACACTATTAATATAGGGACTTAACACATGCAATATCAATAATTAGGTCCCGACCAATTCAAACCATCATCGATCCTAGGATCATTCCTAGGAGATCCCCCTATCATACCAAAGGCAACCCCAGAAGTCATGGGGGCATCATTTTTCATGATTCTATCACTGCAAATCAAATACCAAAATTTCCCAATGATGGAAACCAAGAGGTATGAGACCTGGCAAGCCAATCGACATGGCTTTCCTACCCTACATCTTCGCCCAAACCCCATTTTTATACCCCCACCCGGTTTTGTGTCAAAGCAAGTCTTTGAAACTATGACATTTCCAAACATGGCTTTCGCAATTCCTGTCTGGTATTTGGTCCCACCATCCATGATGCAAAGTCCTAGCATCACTTCTATAGGGATAACCCCTATCACTTCTGAGGAGGCTACACTGGTTAATGAAACTCCCATATTAGCGCCAGCTAACGCGACCAAGAAAAAAAAAAAAAAGGCAAGAAAATCGAAAACCCCGACATACTTAGGGCATTACAACCTTGTGCATTATGTGATATCATAGGCCATCCTACCAATATTTTCCTGGAGTTATATTAATTAAACCTCTTCTAAGCACCGAAAGAAATGTCGTGCCCTCAATTCCCATAAAAAGGAACAGGCAACGAAAAAGCAAGGGAAAGAATTGCGC
Source organism: Pinus albicaulis (assembly GCA_034641835.2). Classification (NCBI taxonomy): domain Eukaryota; kingdom Viridiplantae; phylum Streptophyta; class Pinopsida; order Pinales; family Pinaceae; genus Pinus; species Pinus albicaulis. The sequence goes on along the minus strand of CM076584.1, from coordinate 877,113,374 downwards.
ACCAACCACGCATGTGCCATATGTGACTGTTATGGGCACTAAACCCACCAATTCCTAGAGATGCCACAATATAGGGATGCCTTGCAAGCCTTAGAGCAATATTACCAAGAGGATGAGGGAGAGACTAGAACCATACTTTACCTATGAGAGGATCCTACATCCTGCTCATACACAGTCACTCCAACAGACTAGATATGGTAAAAGGAGGTGTTAAACAACCTTTTGTAACCGTCCCTGAACTCCCTATTCCCAAATCCTAGAGGACCCTAAACAGTGACCTCTATGCCTTTTCCATCATGAAAATATGCCATTACATCCCTTGCAATCTACAGACCAAATTCCCTGTTCATCATTCCTGGAGTAGCTCCTTAAAAACATGTCTTTTTGGAACAGTGTGACCTCTCTGAGTCTCACCAGCATCGATGACCCATCTTAATCTTGTGATCAACATTGATCAACACTAGTATGGAGATCACACCTACTCTGATCCACTTATGGAAGATTTTTAAAAAAGGAAACGAAGCTTCATGGCCTAGAAGCTTTAAGGGCAGAGAGTTGGATTTTTGTTGGTCAAGATATGGATGAGATTCCTCCCTTGGGCCTCTTGTTGCTATAAAAGAGGAACCTCCCAAAGATATAAGCCATTTTCCTATCATAAGTGGATCCATTTCCCTTCCATCTCTATAAATTCATCATCCTCCAATGCCTCTACTGGTTAGAACATAATGGAGCATAAGAAAGGGAGGTTTGATTGCCATAAGTTTTGAAGGAGAGAGTTAATCCCTTAGCCTTCTCATGCTCAGTTGAAAAAAAGTGATTTGGAGACGTGCCCAGATTTAGACCCGCTGAAGGAGAGCTTCGACATCAAGGCGCAAGTTGTAACTCCTCTTCTATTTATATTATGACACGACTAATATTTATTTCCATTCTTGTTCATGTTTATGATTGAGAATTATGACAATCCTTGATTAGTTGGATAGGTTATATCTGTATATGCATGTTTTATTTTTATGCTTCTTGTTGTTTCTTGGTCACTTGTGCAGGTAATTGAACGCTAGTAACAACGAAGATCAAGCTCTGAAAAAGCGAAGGATCAAGGAGCTTCGATGAAGAGAAACATCATAGAATCAATTCAAGGTAGGCCATCTCTCTCAATCTATGTTTCATTTAAGATCTATGAAAGTAGGTGTTAGTGTGTTTCCCTTGTTTCTAGACCCACTCTAGGGCTAGAGGGATCATCTATGTTCGCAAGGAGGATTTACCTATACAACAAGTTGGTGACTCCACTGGGGAGTCATTGCCTTTAGTCTCTTTCCACTCTTTGGGTTTTTGGTTTTTATTCCATATTTTGTCGAATACCCATATCTCCTTTGTTTCTGGCCTTTGTGACTACTTACAGTCATCAATATTTATTCTGAACTGATAAGCCTGGCTTGATTTAGGAAAACCCTTTTTTTATCATTTTCCTTGATCAACGTTGTTCTTTCTCTGATAGACGCACTGATCAATGTTAAATGTTTTAACACAATCACACTTATTTCCTTCCAGCATGAGGTGTGACCTCACAGGCACACCAATTTCTATGTGATTTCTTTTAGGGTTTCTATTCATTGAGTTACAGTGTGTATTACCCTTCCAGATTATTTTTTCTTCTCAATTCAGTCTTGATTTTATTATGTTCTATGATTTGACTGTCTCATCAACTTATCTTTGTTCTTCCTCATTTCACACAGTGCATCCTCATCATCCTAGGGTTTTTATATGTTTTGAGCCATTTTATTGGTTGCATGCTTCGTTGAGTTCCAGACCTGCTGTTGGGTTGGTTTTGTCGTTTATCCCTAGCCTTTTGATTTAGTTGTTTTGGTTTTTTAGTTGGTTTCTGTGATTAGGGTTTTCAAGTGTCCATCCCATGAGCATTTGATTCTCTCTTCTTTAGCTAAAGCATGGATCACATTGCTTGTTTGCAACTGAAAGATCTTTAATTGTATGATTAGTCAGTGTGAAAAGAAAAGAGTCATTGTTTTGAGCAAGTGAATTAGAATATCTCTTTAGTGCTTTGACCCTTTAAGTTTTGTGGAATTTAGAGCAATTCATTTGGGATACTCAAAACAAGTGCTTGTGTTATTACATTTAGTGTATTTTTTTGTCTTGTTCATACAAAGAAACAAAATTTTGTTTTCACCTCAAAATTTGTATTTCAATGCAAATGCATTAGATCAGTTACATTCATAAATAATTTTTTGAGTTTCATCATTGAAATTAGATTACATTGTTTAATGATTGAAAGATGAAAACATGAATTGAGTGCATTTATTATTCATCGAAAGAAAAGGGAAATTGTGCATAGATTACTGTTGCATAGTTTTTGGGAAAAAAAAAAGATTTTGTCATAGATTACATTGCATAATATACATCTTTGAATATTTTGTTTGGATTGGATAGTGTGAGTTTTCTAGTTTGGAAAAGTTTCATTTGCTACATTTTTTATTGTTGCATCACTATTTGAAACTCTTCCCTAACCTAGATAGTATTCATCGAATTGAATGAATCGTTTTCTCATATTAGTTGCATTATAGGTGTTCAGGTGAAAATATTTTTGAGCATTGAAATTGAAACTGTAATCAAGATCAACTTAAAACAAACCTCAATTAATCTAAGGATCATTTGAAACCTAACACAATTCATTTATAGGTATATGCTAGAGACGTGTTCCGACATCTTTAAGCATAGGAGCTGTCACTAACGGTTTGCATTACAATTTGAGGGTGATATCCCATCCCACGCATGGAAGTATATTGATGTATGATAAGTATATGTGGGGTGCTCTTAACGAATGGTTACACATCAGACAACACTACTATGGAGTTGTACTCCCACATACCGTCGCGTATATTTTGGGAGACACCACTAGGTTGCAAACTCGCCATAGGTAATCGAGTTTTCCGCCTTGTGAACGTGATACAAAGAACACATCATTTGGGGAGATTGGTTGTCATATGTTAATTCATTAGTAAATTTATTTTCTAAGGTGTATATTGCAATTCATGGATACTTGGTAAACCCTATTTCCTAGTTTACCTTTTTTTAGTTTGTTTTGTGTTTAATTTCTAAAATTTATTGTCCACAATAACATTTTACCTGTGCTAATATTAATTTGAGATTAGTGGAAACAGTTCTTGAGTTTGCCCACCAAGGGATCCCCTCAGATGGGAATCCTAGCTCTTTTCCTTCTTTTGGAAATGTTGGTGCTGCTTATATGGCAACGTTTTCCCTCTCAAGATTAACCATTGTTCTACCAATTTGGTTATTTTCGGCCCCTGTGGTTTAGAATGTCCAAACCGCTCTCAACCGAGTTCTCCTCCTCCTGAACAATGTGAACCCCATGTTGATATTAAGGTTGACCCCTTTCCTTTTTCTCTCATTTCTTCACCTTGTTCTTCCTCTTCACCAGGTGAAAATATGGATTCTAGTAACTAGGTGGCTAAGAAGAAGAAGAAGAAGAAGAAGTCGAAGAAGAAGGAAAATAGCCAAGGGGTGAAAACCAACGACCATCGCTACCAATGCAAAGGATGTCAAAAAACCTCCCACTTTATCCCACAAAGTAAAATTCCATTACAAGCTATGTGAGGGTTGTTGTCTTCTTAGAAATTGCCTTGGTATTCCCAAGGTGTTAGAAGTATGGTCTGTTGGCCCAATCCACCATCCTTCGTCATCAACCTCTAGATATCATGTTGGTGATGAGCCCTCAGCTAGAGATAATGAGACTCATAAGAAATAGGGTAAGATAAAATTTCCCTGTAGGTTATGTGAAGGGTGCCATCCCATTCACCTCTGTCCTTATATGGATGAAGCCTCTAAAGTGTTGGATACCCTTACGGATTTTGAGTCGTGTATTCCAGTTGGTTACCAGAAGTTTTCTTTGAGTCTTCCCCTAGTTTATCAAGTGATTGATCGAGATTCATCTTTGGTCAATTCCGCTCTCTCCGAAAGTCAGTCTCATGAGTCCATTCCCGACCAATCACTGGTTGAGGAAAAGGTCAACCTGATTCCACCTACAGTTCATCAGGTCTTTTCCATAGAGAGTGGATCTCATACCACTCAAGTTCTATTTGTTTCCTCAGATTGCCTGGGATTGGAGGGAGATTCTCCCATTCCCATGGTCCAGCAGGGTGATCCTATGGCTACCACTCCTGTAGTCTAGGAGGGTGATCCTCCTACTCCCATAACGCAAGGAGATAGTCCTCCCATCCCTATGATACCCCCTCCATGTAGTTTGGTTGCTTCCTTTGATTGGAGTCGAATGGTAGGATATCGTCTTCCTTCTTACGTGCCCTTTGAGATCACAGTACAGACCTATAACATTGCCATCCCTAGCATGATAATAGATGGAGGTGCATATGTTAGTATTATGTCTTCAACTACTTGGAAAGCTTTCGGTTATCTGTAACTTGTGCCTGTTACTCAAAATCTACTGGCCTTTAAGAAAGGAGCCCATTAACCGTTAGGGATCCTTCCAAAGTTTCCTATTACATAGGGAGGAAATATTGTCTATATAGATGTGATGGTTTTCTAAGGCCCCTTGGATTTTAACTTAGTCCTGGGGCATGACTATACTTATGTCATGGGAGTGCTTGTCTCTTCCATCTTTCATGTGATATTTTTTCCACATGAAGGTTCAATTTTGACCATTGATCAACTTTCATTCATTGGTCCTAATATGATACCTACTAGTCTACCATCATTCCTTAATGGTCCTTATACGTCGGTGGTATCTTCCCTGCCATAGGTTAATTATGTGGCCACCTATTCATTGACCGCATCTTGTGATAGTATAGTTGGTGATGTCGTGTACCATGTACTGTGGGCATTGGACCCTGATTTCTAGAGAGTTGTTCTCCCATCGGATGGGAACCTCTTAGAAGCTATGGCCTCTTATATGTCATGATCAGGTCTTCAGAGCACAGTTTATTTTCTTGTGTCAAGCTCCTTAAAAAATGAATCAAGCCCTTCAGAGCAGGGTTCCCTTTCTTGTGTCAAGCTCTTTAAAAAATGAAACAAGGTGTCACAATGATATTTCTTTTACTATGTCAACCTTGTTAAAAAATGAAACAAGTTCCCTTTTCAATTTGTGGCTTTGATTGGATCTCATAAAATCCAAGTTGAGTCTTTCACTTGATCTCATAAATTAACCTTCATCCCATCCACTTGTTAGTAACTAGAAGTCTACTTGGGTGAATGAAATGAAGATTGGGGGGCATGTACCTCGAATTGAGTCACCATGCTGGGGGCATGAAAGCTTATTCCAAGCATAGTTTCCATGTTTCAAGCTTATGTAAAAATGAAACCAGTGTCAAGCATAGTTTATCTTTGTTTCAAGCTTGTGTAAAAATGAAACCAATTCCAAGCATATTTTTCCATGTTTTCAAGCTTTTGTAAAAATGAAAACATCCTATTTTTACCTCTAGTGATTGCCATTTTATCAGCCTATTTTTCTAGATTATCCTTGGTTTTCTCATTCCATCGTCACCATTTGATTGCCCGATCATATGCTCTCACTTTAATGTTTTACCCTTTCCTGAGGAACTGCTGCATTGAGTGGTCTTGTTAGCCAACCCCTTGACCTTTACTTCTTATGAGTAGTTCCACCATAATCAGAACCAGTTGCTATACTTTATACCACTCATTCCTCCAGGAGGAGTCACCTTTGAGATCATTTCTGACTCTCGAAATATGAAAAGATTGTCAATTATTTGTTGTTTTGAACTAGTTAAAGTAAACAAAATGTCATTTACCCAATATACATTTACACCTTTATTGGGCTGGGATAAACTATTTATGAAAAAGGAATACCTTAGTCAATCATGGCTAAGAGGTTCTCTCAAAAAAAAATTTCTACCTTTTTGGATTCGAGGGACTATCTATGAAAAGGGAACTATGGATTTTTATTTTCTGCTTCTTTTCAAACTCTCTAAACATGAAAAGGTGCTAAGTTTCACCTTTTTCAGACTCGTTAAAATTTAAAGATATTGGAATCATCACCATGACGCTACCGAGTTTCTCCTTCCTAGGGCTTGTAAAATGTACTAGGATGGATTTTTCCAAAGGAAAAACTTATATGACAAACATATGCTATCCCCTTCAAGTTTGTTTTCAAAATAATTGGGGTAATGATGGGGGGGCAATGGAAGTATTTATCAGTTGTGTCGGAAATATGTCGCTCTTGAATATGACACTTGTCTGTAGTTCGTGTTGGGTTGGAGACATACTACATTCTTCACTTTGCCTCCATGGGTTTTGGGAATTTTTTTGCCTCTCATTTTATTACCATTTTTTAACATGACCTCTGATTCCATTTGAGTCAAATACTGCCAAACTCTAGAATAGTGTCACCGATATGTTCAAGAGTAGTTCCCTCTGCAGTTTCCATCTCCTGATTCTATGTTCAGTCTTGATTCACAACCATCTTGTTCCTCTATCTTGTGTTGATATGTGGGATACATCATGGCCCTCCTTCAATTGATCAGTTCCTGTTGACTTCAACTCATTATTCGAGAAGTTAATCTAGAGACTCATTTTAGTACCTTAGAGCATGCATGCCTTAATGGAAAGTTTTTCGCATTCGAGATAGGTTCACCTCATTGGCCTTCGATCAGATGATTTCATGACTGTTAAACTTCCGTTATTTATTCACATCTCATGGATTTTACTGCTAGTACCTTGAGGGCCATAGTCATTATTGGTGGTCTCTCTCGTGCCTATTAAAAATTTACATTATTGGCTGGTAATTAGGTGATTTTCTTGCATGTTCGACTTTAGCTCACTCATTCACATGCCTAAAATTGTACTTGATTGGGTCATGACAGGGGAAAAGACCTTGTATTTTTTCTGATAAAGTCCAGGCTATGAGGCAATATGATTTATTCATGACTATATTCATGACTCTTTTGACAGATGGTTGTGATCGTACCTGAGTCCATATTTGTGATCCTTCTTATTGTTGGATGGCTATGTCCATGCCACTGATCCTACTTACATGATCTCTTATACGGATGGTTGCATCCATGCCTCATTATCATGTATTTATATCAGATATTTCAGTTGTATATATGTTCTTTGTTCGCGGGTTTTTTGATAATGACGTCTTGGTATTGGCACGTTCTCATAAATAATTTCACCCCTCACTCTCATTCTACCTTCATGCTTTAGGGGGCATCTGTTACAAAAAAAAATTCATTGTCCCTGAACTCCCTGTTCCTAAATCTTGGAGGACCATAAATAGTGACCTCTATGTCCCTTTTCCATCATGAAAATATTTCATTGCATCCCTTGAAATATGCATACCAAACTCCTTGTTGATCATTCCTGGAGTAGCTCCTTAAAAACCTATCTTTTTGAGTAGCACGACCTTTATGAGTCTCACCAGTCCTGATGACCCATATTAAGCTTTTCATTAGTGCCAATCAGTGGTATTATGGACATCACACCCATGCCAATCCACTTCTAGAAGATTTTTAAAAAGGAAACGAAGCTTCATGGCCTAGAAGCTTCGAGGGCAGAGAGTTGGATGTTTTTTGGATATGGTCGAGCTTCCTCCCTTGGGACTCTTTTTCCTACAAATGAGGAACTTGCCAAATAGATAAGCCATTTTAGCATCATAATTGGATCCATGTCCCCTCCTCCATCTCTATAAATTCATCATCCTCCAATGCCTCTGCTAGTTAGAACATAATAGAGCATAGCAGAGAGATTTTTGATTACCATAAGCTTTGAAGGAGAGATTTGAGCCCTTAGCCTTCTCACACTCAATTGAAAACAAGTGCTTTGGATATGTGCCTAGATTCAGACCCGCTGAAGGAGAGATTCAACATCAAGGCGTAGGTTGTAACTCCTCTTCTATTTATAATCACATTCCTGATCGCCTGGATATTATATCTATATATGATCCAGGTGGATATCGGTGGCCTCCCACCTATTCCATTTGGACCCGCAACATCAATTCTTTCAGTTTTTCAGCTTCAGCACAGCTTACTATTTATAGCAGGTTTTCGGGTCCTGCACACCCGGAGCCTTTTTGGGGCATTAATAATCCAGGTGGATATTGGTGGCCACCCATCGAGTCCATTTGAACCCCCACCATCAGTTATTTCAGTTTGTAAGTTTCGGCACAACTTACTATTTTTAGCAGTTTTTCGGGTCTTAAACTTCCGGAGCCGTTTTGAGGCCCTAAACGACGCTTTTTGGGAAAACGGAGAGCAACATGGGTCCATGGACCGATGTTGCTCGTTCAAAAATTGTACTCCTCGGATAGATCTTTCTAACGAGCTATTGAGCGCATCAAACGAAGATCGGATGCCAAAGTTACGTCCCCGGGAAGTTGAACCACCAATTTACCCAAACGGGGCCCACAGTTTTGGCGCTTCATCTCCTACGGTTAGGGTTTTGGACGTTTCGGATTCTACATTGTTTCTCAACAATAAATAGTCCCTCGAGCCTCATTGTAAGACAGTTTAGGGGGCTGGGAGCCGACACATCTCTTCTCAGAGATAAGCATGACCAGTGCCCTAGCTCACCACATCTCCATCATGTCTGCATTGTAACACAGTTCAGGGGCTGGTAGCCGCCACATCTCTTCTCAGGGATACGCTGCCAGTACCCTAGCTCATATTTTTCTATTATGTCTGTAATAGGCCTGCGAGCCTCAATGTAACACGCTTCGTAGGTTAACACAGATGCTACATCTCTTCTCGTAGATACGCTACTCATCGCTTAGCTATTTCCATTATGTTTGTGTTATTGCGTACTATTCTTTTATTAATAAAATGAAGCATTATTTCCACAGATCGTCCGTTATATCTCAGATTCTCTCTGCGTTTCGCATAAAATTCGATCAAGTGGTATCGTAGCGGGTCTGCTCTTTCTCTCTGCTGGCTTCATGTCCCTGCTGTTTGGGGTATAAGGAGTTCAACCTCGCAACCCCGACGACCCCCCATGGCGGAAGGAAAGAAAGACGAGGGAGTAGGAGATCCTATCAAAATCTTGCTCGAGGATTCCCTCGAGAAACAGAGGAACGCGATGATGGAATTTTTTTTTCTTCAGATCCTTCAATGGCTACCCAGCGGTGGCACATCTACATCCAGCACGGCTGCCAACACCAAGTTCAACAAAATCCCCCCCCCCCCCCCATGGAGGAACTTAACGCAATGGAGACCATTGCTTCCTAAGGAGGGAGGAATGATCCAGGTGGATATCGGTGGCCTCCCACCTATTCCATTTGGACCCGCAGCATCAATTCTTTCAGTTTTTCAGCTTCAGCACAGCTTACTATTTATAGCAGGTTTTCGGGTCCTGCACACCCGGAGCCGGTTTGGGGCATTAATAATCCAGTGGGAAGACAGGCCACCCATCAAGTCCATTTGAATCCCCACCATCGCTTCTTCAAGGCTTTAAGTTTCTAAGACAACTTATCATTTTTAGCAGCTTTTTCGGGTCTTGAACTGGAGCCGTTTTGAGGTCTCTAAAACGACGTTTTTTGGGAAAACGGAGAGCAACATGGGTCCATGGACCGATGTTGCTCGTTGCTCAAAAATTATACTCCTCGGATAGATCTTTCTAACGAGCTATTGAGCGCGTCAAACGGAGATCTGATGCCAAAGTTACGCCCCCGGGAAGTTGAACCACCAATTTACCCAAACGGGACCCACAGTTTTGGCGCTTCATCTCCTACGGTTAGGGTTTTGGACGTTTCGGATTCTACATTGTTTCTCAACAATAAATAGGCCCTTGAGCCTCATTGTAATACGCTCATAGTAATGATTTGGACACATCTCTCTCAGAGACAAGCGCGACTCGCGCGTCCTGGCTCGCCGCATTTGATTATGTCAGAGATTGCAAAAAGCCGGGTCAGGGTCGGTAGCCACCACATCTCTTTCTCGTGATACGTCGCGCACTCCACCATCTATTTCACATGTCCGTAATAATAGGCCTGCAAGCCTCAATGTAACACAGTTCAGAGGCCTGCGTACGCTACATCTCTTCTCAGAGATACGCTACCAGCGCCCTAGCTTATTTCCATTATGTTTGTAAGCTTATTGCAGTCATTCTTTTATTAATAAAATGAAGCATTATTTCCGCTGCATCTCTGGTTATATCTGTATTCTCTTGCGTTCCTGCATAAAATTCGGATCAGTGGTATCAGAGCGGGTCTGCTCTTTCTCTGTTTTTCGCTTCATGTCCCCAGTGCGGCCAGGGTATAAGGAGTTCAACCTCGCAACCCCGACGACCCCCCATGGCGGAAGGAAAGAAAGACGAGGGAGCAGGAGATCCTATCAAAATCTTGCTCGAGGATGCCCTCGAGAAACAGAGGAACGCGATGATGGAATTTTTTTTTTCAGATCCTTCAATGGCTGCCCAGCGGTGGCACATCTACATCCAGCACGGCTGCCAACACCAAGTTCAGCAAAATTCCCCCCCGCCCCCCCATGGAGGAACTTAACGCAATGGAGACCATTGCTTCCTAAGGAGGGAGGAATGATCCAGGTGGATATCGGTGGCCTCCCACCTATTCCATTTGGACCCGCAGCATCAATTCTTTCATTTTTTCAGCTTCAGCACAGCTTACTATTTATAGCAGGTTTTCGGGTCCTGCACACCCGGAGCCGTTTTGGGGCATTAATAATCCAGGGGGATATTGGTGGCCACCCATCGAGTCCATTTGAACCCCCACCATCAGTTATTTCAGTTTGTAAGTTTCGGCACAACTTACTATTTTTAGCAGTTTTTCGGGTCTTAAACTTCCGGAGCCGTTTTGAGGCCCTAAACGACGTCTTTTGGGAAAACGGAGAGCAACATGGGTCCATGGACCGATGTTGCTTGTTCAAAAATTGTACTCCTCGGATAGATCTTTCTAACGAGCTATTGAGCGCGTCAAACGGAGATCGGATGCCAAAGTTACGCTCTGTGAAGTTGAACCACCAATTTACCCAACGGCGCCTGCGCTTTGGTGCTTCATCTCCAAGGGTTAGGGTTTTGACGTTTCTGATTCCTTTTTTGTTTCTCAACAATAACAGGCCCCCGAGCCTCATTGTAATACAGTTCAAATGGAGCGACACATCTCTTCGTAGATAAGCGACTCACTGTCTCTCTAGCTCGCAGACCATTATGTCTGTATTGCAACACAGTTCAGGGGCTGGTAGCCACCACATCTCTTCTCAGGGATACGCTGCCAGTACCCAGCTGATCTATTTCCATTATGTCTGTAATAGGCCTGCGAGCCTCAATGTAACATAGTTCAGAGGCCTGCGTACGCTACATCTCTTCTCAGAGATACGCTACCAGCGCCCTAGCTTATTTCCATTATGTTTGTAAGCTTATTGCAGTCATTCTTTTATTAATAAAATGAAGCATTATTTCCACTGCATCTCTGGTTATATCTGTATTCTCTTGCTTTTCTGCATAAAATTCAGATCAATATATGCATGTCTTATTTGTATGATTCTTGTTGTTTCTTGGTCACTTGTGTAGGTAATTAAACGCTAGTAGCAGCGGAGATCAAGATCTGGAAAAGCGAAGGATCAAGGAGCTTTGACAAAGAGAAACATCGCAGAATCAGATCGAGGTAGGCCATCTCTTTTGATCTATGTTTCATTTATGATCTAGGAAAGTAGGTGTTAGTGTGTTTCCCTTGTTTCTAGACCCACTCTAGGGCTAGAGGGATCGTCTCTGTTCATAGAGAGGATTTCCCTATACAATAATTTGGTGGCTCCACTAAGAATAGAGCATAGTAGAGAGAGGTTTGATTGCCATAAGCTTTGAAAGATTGAGTTGATCCCTTAGCCTTCTCACACTCACTTGAAAACAAGTGCTTTAGAGACGTGCCAGGATTCAGACCCACTGAAGGAGAGCTTTGACATCAAGATGCAGGTTTTAAATCCTCTTCTGTTGATAATATGACACAATTGATATTTATTTCCATTCTTGTTCATGTTTATGAATGAGAATTATGACATTCCTTGATTAGTTGGATAGGTTATATCTGCATATGCATGTTTTATTTTCATGTTTCTTGTTGTTTCTTGGTCACTTGTGTAGGTAATTGAACACTAGTAGTAGCAAAGATCAAGCTCTAGAAAAATGAAGGATCAAGGAGCTTCGACGAAGAGCAACATTGCAACATCGGATTGAGGTAGGCCGTATATCTTGATCTATGTTTAAGTTATGATATAGGAAAGAAGGTGTTAGCGTGTTGCCCTTATTGCTAGATCCACTCTAGGGCTAGAGGGATCGTCTCTGTCCATAGAGAGGATTTTCCTATACAACAGGAGTCCACTCAGCTGGCCCTAATTCATGCACTATGTGACGAGCCTGACCACTTAATCACACAATGTCCCAAATTAAGGGCATTCACCCATTGGTACAAAATCCCTCATGTTTCCCAAAGCAACTTAGTTTGACATCGATGACATACGTGCCAGATTTTTCGAAGAAACTATCACATGCGCCATGGTCCCCACATCCATATTTTCCGGTCAATGTTGGATTTCACGTGATGATTCATCGCTGAAAATTTTAACATAGTCAGCTTGGGCACGAAATCTGTGAAAATCACTACCATTCGATGGATGGAAACAACAAGGACCATATTTTATGTGTCTGAGGAGAGGCAATCACTTGAATGACCACCTCCCTCGGATATCTCCCTCAAGCTCCTATCCAGCTCTACACACTCTTTTATGAACTTGATCACTTCATTGTTGATTATGAAGCCCTAGATTTGTTTCAAAGATGGTATCTTGTCAACCCTATATACTATGACGACTTTCTAGCAGTCCAATATTCATGCCAAGTGTGTTTAGGTGACCACCCAGTTTGTCGTTGTCCCTATATCCCCCAATTCATCTCGACATTAAACAGTTTACACCAGACCATAGTATGCCTCACCGCAGCAGACGTATCCGATTTAGAATTTGTGGAAAGTTCGACAATGCAAGAAAATGTGGAAACTAGGTCCATTTTATTCATGTCAGTAAAAAAATTGCCAACAAAGGGGTACATCATCACCCCCAACCACCCTCCATGGATAATAATAACCTGCGAATTATGAAATGGACACAACCACTTGGTCTCCCAATGCCCAGATCTAGAATCATTCCATAAATGGTACCCAAACACTCCAACAGTCCAAAGGGAACAAAGTACCAAGGAAAGACAGTCTTGTCTAGTTTGTCAAGGAAACCAACAGGCTCAAGATTGTACTTACAGCTCCCAGGTACGCCTTTTTTTAGACACCATACGATCGTTAGATACCCAATACTTGGATATAATTGTCTAGAGCTAAGGCAACCTAACCTGAGATAGCCTTCCCTCCATCATTGCCAAAAAATTAGGAAGGCTAAGAAAACCCATCGTACTAGCAGGGCCCAATAACGACCAAGGACGACATGTGGGTTGTGCGATAGAACTTAAGAAACTTATTGACAGTCTTCGCATGGTCACCCCCATCCCATAGATCAATCTCTCCAATCAAGAGAAGGTTACATGCTATTATTGTAGGATTTTCTCACAATTCCACCATACGATGGATTGTGAGTACCTCCTAAGGCTACGAGTGGCAAGGGAAACTTTGAGTCTGAACTCCCCAAAAAATCAATACTAACCAAAGCCAAAAACTTGGAGATGCCAGAAGTGAAAACATGCCCCAATGCCTAATCATCTCCGAGCATCCACTCCAAGAAAAAAGAGTAGCATTGGTTCTCATACCATCTACTCGATAATCACCAAGACACCGTGCACCATTTGCACAAGTCACAATCAAAAAATAGAGTTATGACCCTTAATGGAAACATTTTAGTACCTCTGCACTTAGCATAGCTTCCAAATCTAGGAAAGTGTGAGTACCCTCATTACACCACGTGAGGAACATAAGCTTGCTCTCACAAAGGCCACCACAAGGGAAATTTCCCCACCATCCAACGTCGACGACACAAAACACCACATATGATTCATCCAATCATGCATGGTGTTGGAGAGGTGAATCCCCTCTACAGATAGAGGAAATCCCTACTAGCCCAGATCGGGTCTAGCAACAATCAAGTCACGTAGTGACGCAGGTTCCTAGTTACAAAATGAAAAAAATCATAACAAATTTCCTACCTCAAATCCCATGCAGTGGTCGTTGAAGAAAGGATGATGCTTCTCGTCCCTCGCTTGGTAGATCATGATCCTTCCGCTTGATGCGTCCGAACACTTGCACACATGTAAAGGATACAACGACATGCAAAGTAAAATCTAAAACATGTAACCATACATCAGTTAGAGAGGATGTAATTCATTTCATAAAGAAATAGACACATGAATGGAACCATAATCAAAGTTGCATATCATTAAAATAAAAAAGGAAAGATACAACCCAAAGCTTTGATGCTTGATCTTCCTTCGGAGGGGCTGACAGCGGAGCATGTCTCAACGAAGCCTGTAAAAAATGGGACAAAGCTCTCTCTCTTCGGCTTGGCTCTCAAAAGCTGTCTGGCTATAGTCTCCTTGCTACAAGTTCAGCTCTAGCTTGCTAAGGGAGAAGGAAAGCTTTTATAGATGGGGGAAGAGGAGTTGGGATACCTACAATCATGGGTTTGGCCCTATCTCTAAGGAAGCTTCCATGATAGGTGGAAAACCCCCTCCCATACATGGAGATCTAGAGCCAAACCACCCAAATCATTTTAGTGACTCGTTCAGGAGTTTCTTGGAATCAAACTTCTGCCATTTATTTTTAAAAATCATCCCTTATTAAGCTTGACGCGAGTGAGACACTGGGACAGAGCACCAATTGGCGCGCCCTCTATGGTGGATTTCCCCCATTGGCGTGAGGGCTGAACTGGCTAGTCGCGCCAAGGCCAAAAGATCTGTTTTTAAGGTTTTTCAGAGGAAAATTTCTTTAGAGGAATGCTTGTCTTTATCAAGGGGCATGCCATGAAAGTGGTTTTAGGTTATGTCATTGCTCACAGGTCATGGGAAAAGGCCCTCCAATATGCGGGATGAGGGATTGTAGGGATGGTGACAAAATTTTGTGTAATAGATGCCCCCTAAAGCATGAGGCTCGAGAGAGAGGGAGGGGTGAAATGCTCTATGAGAATGTGCTCAACTGAAAACACTGCCATCAAAAAACCTACTTCCAAGTACAATTGATATCTATGATACATGATATGTGGTATAGGTGTAGCCATCGATAATAGAGTGTACAATAACCGGGATCCAAGGTATGGGTGAAGCCATCTAGTAAGAAGGATCAACAAGTAGACTCAGGTATGGTTGCAACCATCCAATCAAATGAGTCATGTAACTGATCATGATAATCCACAAAACCTGCAGCCTAGATTTCATCAGACAAAATCTAGGGTCTTGCGCTCCATCTCGACCCGAACAAAGTACAAGTCCTAGCATGTGAATAAGTGAGCTGAAGTCAAACATGCGAGAACATTGTCTAATTACCAGCCAATAATGAAAGTCGTTAACAGATGCAAGAGGTACCACCAATGGTGAGGATGGCCCTAAAGGTACAATAGGTACAATCCACGGAATGTGAACAGTGAGCTGGCATCGAACACCCGCAGAATAATCCGATCGAAGGCCAATGATGAAAACCTTATGTCGAATGCGAAGAACCTTCCATTGAGGCATGCAGGCTCCAAGATACCTGAAGGGAGTCTCTAGATAAGCTTCCTGGATAATGAGCTGAAGTCGACAAGAAGTGACCTCGATCGAAGGTGGGCCATAGTGTTTCCCACATCATCGACACAAGACAGAGGAACATAATGTTTGTGAATCAGGATCAGTAGAGAATTACAGGGAGGTTGAAAACTGCAGAGGCCAACTTGTCTTGAACATATCGGTGGCACGACACTGAATTTGGCAGTATTTGACATCAAAGGATCTAAGGTCATGATGATGAGGCAAAGAGAAGATGAGCGGTCAAAAAGGATTACCCAAACCCATGGAGGCAACCAGAAAACGAGATGAGATGTCCCCAACCCGACACGAGTGTAGACAAGTGCCATGTTCAAGAGCGACATACTGCCGACACGATGATGATACTAGTTCCATTTTTTCCCCACCATTTCTGGCGAGTACCCCAATTATTTTTGAAAACAAGCTTGAAGGGGATAGCAAATGCTTGCAATATAAGTCTGTCCTTCGGACAAATCCAACCTAGTACATTTAACAAGCCCTAGGAAGGAGGAACTCGAGTTACGTCATTACGGCGGAATCCGATGTTTTAGCTCCCTGTAATTAGCAATATTGGCAAAGTCCGATAGCAGGGAGAACACTGTTTCAACCACTTTGGGATTCTAGGATCTAGCCCTCCTGAATCCGGAGATGGATCTCTCTAATAAGTGTAAAGATGGATTTATATTTAAGGTCTTGGGTATTAATATTAGGCTAGTTATGAAGGCTGAGGGTTTTTTTTTGTTTTTGGGTGGTTGAGCATGATTATTGTTTGAGGGGAAAGTTCTAAACAAAAAGAGTTTCAAAGGTGTGAAGTTGCAAGAAATCAGAATAAGCTTTGGCCAAAAAGATAGGTAATTGCAGGTTTTAATCCATTGGACTATGGAGTCATAATAGGGTTTAATTGAAACAACAAGAGGCAAGAGTGGTCCATGGGACAAGTCATCTATGTCTAAGGATCTCTTTAAAGTTTGATTTATGGAATGAAATGACACAACAAGAAGGAGAGTTAAACAAATGAAGAACAAAGAGCAGCCCAAGATCTGGTAAGTACTTTGAAACTAGCTAGCTTTTGACATACACTTAAGAGAAACATAAAAGTAATCCAGGATCTGGTAAGTACTTTGAAACTAGCCAGCCTTTGATACACTTTCAATAGAAAACATATAAAACACAAAGGGAAACTTAAAGGCAACTGTTGGAGAAGAAACTAGTGTGCAGGGCTCACCATAAGCCTTTCCTAGCTCTGCTTTACTTGGTAAACTTTCAAGACAAACACATAAGATAACAAAGAATGGTCTAAGATCTGGTAAGTACTTTGAAACTATCCAGCTTTCAACACATTCCAAGGGAAACTTTCAGACAGTATTTGGGGATAAAAATATGACCAGGGCTCACCATATCTTCCTTAGTTCATCTCTACTTAACATAAAATGAAAATAACATTCAAGAATAAAATTTAGCTAAGACAGTAGGACGAGGTAATTCCAGCATTCCTAACTGCTTGAACTGAATTAAATAATTCCTAAATAACAAAATTCGGAAGAAAACATTAATATAAATCTTATCAGTCAAAGAAGGGTACTGATATACAGTAAATACTAACTCCATGCATGTTGTTCTTTATAAGAGAAGATTAAAAAAGTGAAAATGGAAAAAAAATAACAATTTACAATAAGAAATAACATCACCGTCGACATAGACTAGGATCCCATAAATCATCTTGTATTGATGCTTCAAACAAGTTACTGCTTTAAGTCTAGTGTTTCAGTTCAACAATAATCTACAGTTCCCAGACTAACTTATCAAATCACAAGCAGAGCTTCAAGAGCCAATGAACACTATTTACAAGTAGAAGTCTCAAGCTCAAGTATATTTCAAAGTTCAGCAACCAACATTTTCTCATCTTCTACAGCAGTATCTATAGAAGGAATGAGGAGTTGGGAGAGGATCAAAGATCTCCCAGGGCAATTAATACAGACTTAATGCTTCTCGGCCTTTGAGGGGCTCGATGGAGAAGTTTACATATGTCTCCACTGTATTAAATTTTTTACATTAAGAATTAAGCTTGGTGGGAGCTTTTGTTGAGTTTCAAGGCTCTCCGTCATGTTGTAGTAGCTCTGTTGATATTTTGCATTAAGTTCCTTAGTAGAATTAACTATTTGGCTATGCTGAGGCAAATATATTCTTTCTGAGAAATAACTTCGGCCTCTGTTTGAATGCTTTGAGGCAACAAGTGGCTTTGAGGTAGCTGAGAGGAATCAATTGGCCTCTGTTGTGGTGGTGGAGGATTTTCTGTCTGATAGATCTTTTTGATTTGTCTTTAATCACTGTTAATTTAATGGATTAGGTTTTTGATAATAAATCTTAGTCGTAATCCATCAAACTATGGAATTCATATTCAATCTTCAGTTCTGCTATGTTTGTCTTCGACACTGATACTCTTTTAATTTGATTAAATCACACTGTGTCTTGTTGATGTGCAGGGTCGCACAGGCTCTGTATGGCATCCATGCCCATGAAGCATCAATGAAACTTGGCATGGAAACCTATGAATGGCTTCCCTTTGATGAATCAAAGGCATGGGAATCATCATTCCCATTCTTTGGTTTTTCCTCAATATAATGGAAAAACATTAAGTCCTGCATAAAACAATGAAAATTAATAAATCCTACGTTTTTGGGTTCAACTGCTTCGGAGGCTATGGGGAAGGAGCGTGGTCGTTGGATGGCGACATCCAACGGTGGAGATATATTAGAGGAGGTCAAAAGGAGAGCAGAGGGAGCTTTTAAGTTGGATCCGTCGATTTGCAGAGATTCAACGGTCAGGATTAATCGGGAAAATATAAAGTGGGAAGGCCGCTTTATAATGAAATGGGATAAAATGCAAACAGAAAGGTTTAAAACCTTTGTTTCAGAGGAAATATGGTTAAAAATAGAGTTTGGGGTTCGAGATGATCATGGGCCGTCGAATGAGATCAGCCCACGTGATCAATGGTGGAGATCACGTGTTAAAATCCTTTGGCGAGGGTGGAGGGAGATAGTGTAAGGCCAGATTAAATCTGGGCTATTGATCTGCAGAGATTGACGGTGGGAGGCGCTGCAATGAAACATAATGGGAAAGAGGAAAAGTGGTTTCGGGGATGAAAACCATGGGTTTCGCACGGAGAAAAGGCGGGTAGGCAGTTTTTCCTTTTGGAATGCGATATGCATCCCCGCCCGACACGTGGCATCAGAAAACCACCTATATTGTGTGATTTTTGAAAATTATCCTCCGTGCTTAAAGTTACGCGATTTAGAACGTGGGCCGTCAGATATGGGGCCTCAGATCTGACGGTGGAGAATGAGTGCGATATGAGATAGATGCGCAGGCAGTAGGAAGATGGGTGGTTTCAATCTGGGCTGTTGGATCTAAGATTTGAACGACGAAGATTAGTTCTGGAGGGAGGCAGGACCCACAGGGTTTGGTCTTGGTGGGGTTAACATGAGCCGTTGGATAGAGAAAATCAATGGCGGAGATTGTATTTGAGGATCGAATGAAATAATACAAGGGCGGAAGAAGGGTTAATGAGGGCCATTGATCTGAAGAGATCAATGGCTGCGATTGGCCAAAAAAAAATTATGAAGAGGGGTGCATAAAATATAACCAAAGTCGGAGGATTGATCTGGACCATCTGATCTGGACATGTGGATGACCTAGATGCAATCGGGGCTCGGCGATCGGTGGGGGGAGAAACTCGGGAGGCGCTGATGTGATTAACTACGGACCATCGAACTATAGATCAGATCAACAACGGAGAACTCATCGGGGGTTGACCAATTGAGGGTAGCATTATGTTTAACGCGCTCAACAAAACGTTGCGATGGGATCATGCGCGGGCTGTTTGATCGGCATTAGATCAACGGCAGAGATTATCTTAAGACGCGTACCAGTGGAAACCATTTATAATAATGAAAACCCAAAATTTTATGAAAATAAAAGGTCTTTTGTGGTTGGGGAAAAATATATATATGATATGGATTGGTGCCCGGCTGCGGGTCCATTGGTTATATAGAGTGCGATAGGCCCAAGTCTTATATGTATGGAAAGGGCCAATTGCATCAGAAACATGAAGATAGTCTTTCAATCTAACCATTTTGAATTTTGTGATGTGATCAGCGCTTCGGGACTTAAACTCTTGGTCCCAGACGTAATTTATATGGAGTAAAATCGGAGAGCGGGGGTTTATACAAAGGAACTCAATCGCATCGGAAAAAAATGATGCGGGGGCTTTTCAATCTACCCATTATCATTAAAAAACATGGTTCGGCGGGTTTTAGACCAACTTATGAAAAAGTGGGTTTATTGAATTTTCAAAGGAAAAAGGCAATTGAGAATGCGTTTATACAGTGTTTTAGCACCCAATTGCGAGTACGAGGGTTATATGAAGTGGTTAACGGGATCGGGGGTTATGAACAAAAAGGCTAATTGCATCGAAATTGTTGATATGGCAAAAAGACTTGCGCGCTCTAAATTTTGTGATACGATAAGCGTCGAAAGGGCTTAGCACCTGGTCCTAGCACCAGGGCATGTGGAGGGGAAGTGAATAGGATTTAGCCCAAAGGGGCTTAAACCCTTAGTACAAAAACTTATTTTTTATGAATTTTTCAAAGTTTTTTGATGGATTTGGGGGTTTCGACAGAGTTAAAAAAGGAGTTTTAAACTCTGTAATATGGAATTTATGAAGGAAAAAAAGGGGAATGGATGAAAAATGGAGGAAAATGAGGGGGGAAAGAGGGAATAAAATGAAGGTTAGTTTTTGAGGTGGGGGAAGGGGAAAAATGGTGTTTTGCAGTAGTCTTTATCTTGGAATCAACAGAATTCCTGAGTTTGGAAAAGGAAATAGCAGTGAAGATTGAACCAAAGGCATGTTGTCTTCATGAGTCTTCAAGAGATAACATTTTTTAGCAATAAAACTTGTTCCTCTAAGGCTCCAAAAATCTTTTAGCCACCATTTTATATGACAAATTTTATTGGTGGCTAACAGTGGCTCCACTTGGGGATGGTGCCTTCTTGAAGGCATCAAGAACTTTAGACTTGCATTCTCTCGGAGGCTGATTAGTGCCTTATCCATTGGGATGCCTTTCTTTGCTTGGATATTCTTCTTTTGCTCTGGAAAATACTAGCAGCTATGAAAAACAATGTATTTTTCATCAATACAAACTTTCTACCTACCCAATCCTACTGATCTAACATTTTTTCCTTCTTTAGAGTGCACTTGGATTGGAAAACTCTTTTCACAACATTTTATTCTTTAAAAAAAAAAACTAATCCATTTCTACTTCTTATTTCTCCATGAACTCAGACTAAACATTTGAGTCCATATGCTTCTCTACATAATCTACCAATTTGTTAGGATTAAACAGTCTAACAGATTTTTATTCTCTAAATTATACAATAGAAATTTAAAAGCATACAAGTTAGGATTGAACAGTCTAACTTGATGCTGATCTATGGCATAATAAAAAAGCTGCACATAGATCTTTATCTTGCAGAAAATTAAATCAAAGTGGAAGGCTTAAGATCTGAAATTTCAGAGCACTTCCTTCTTCTTTTTTACAACTCTATTTTGACTCTTGTTTGAGCTATTTTCCTTTGCTGACTAGTTCAGATTTTGAGCTGGTTAGAGCTAGTTTTTACCTCTGTTTTGACTCAGAATTTTAAAACAGAATTGAGTCATTCTTGTTTGGAAAATTAGGTTCAGATTTTGAGCATGTTTGAACCTTTAATTTCTATCCCAATCTACCTACTGATAAGCCAAGATTAAACAGTTTGGAAAATCGAATTCACTATCCTATCAGCAGTAAATTTAAAATTAATTAGTCAAGATTAAACAGTTTGACTAACTAGAAGTGTGTTCTTCAGGAGTGGCATTTAAGCTTGCACACTTTCATATTTTTTCCTGTTTTTTGGTATGGGGCTATACCTTTCTTATTTTTGCAATCTGCCCTCGTTTCTTTCTTTCATTTTTTTTGTATTTTTGATTTTTGTAACTTTGAATGCAATGGTGGATGAAATATTTATAATGGAAAAAATATAAAAATACTTTCATAACATAATAGGATCAAGAGAATTAATGTTTAAGCATCCTTCCATTGACAGGACCCCCAAACAATTCTGCTCCATTCACTCTTGTAAGAAAAAGGCATTATTAGCAGCAATTGAATGAATGAAGTAAGGGCCAAGCCATAAGTTGTCAAATTTTCCATGCTTGCCCTTGTCTTATCTCCTTGAGTCCCACTTCAAAACTTTGTCCCAAATATTGAAATTGCTGGCCTTTGTTCTTCTGTCAAAAAGCTTTTTGATGTTGTCCTGCTTCTGCAATCCTTTGTTATAAACCTCTTCTCTGGTTTGCTGAAGGTGAATAGTCTGATTTATCCTTCTGATCATGTCATTATCTTCAGACTGAATCTCTTGAATTAACTTCATAACTGGCACACCAAGGCTGGTAGGAAATATTGCATCAGTTCCATACACAATCTGGCAAGGTGACATGCCAATAGATTTCTTCAAAGTCAATCTGTCAGCCCAAAGTGCATGCACAAGCTTTGTGTGCCAAGACTTTTTGTTTTCCTCCAACAACTTCTGGATTATGTTCACTAAAATCTTGTTTAAGGATTCTACAAGTCCATTACCTTGAGGGTAATAGGCCATGGAATGCCCCAATGTTATCTAATATTTGTGACAGAACTCAACCATCTTCTTAGATCCAAATGCTGCTGCATTATCAGTGATGATATTGGTAGGACAACCAAATCTAGAGAGAATATTATTCTCCATGAATTTTATAATAAAAAAAATCATTGGCTCGCCTACAGGGGATGGCTTATATCCATTTAGTGAAGTAGTCTGTGGTAGTGAGAATCCATCTATGCTGGGAAGAAGATGGTGGATGGATTTCTCTTATGAAGTCAAGTCCCCATTGTTGGAAAGGGGCTTCAACAGTGATCAAATGCAGAGGTAGGGGCAACAACTTCCTTTTTCCTTAAAAAAGTTGACACTTATGGTAGGAAATGATCATCTTATGTACATCAAGAGAAAGAGCAGGCCAATAGTAACCAGCCCTCAAAATTTTGTTGGCTGTTGCCTTCTAGTATAAATGGCCTCCAAACTCCCCTTCATGGAACTCGTGCTTAACTTTCTCTGCATCATACTAAGGAAAAAATTTAAGAAATATACCAATTGCATTTTTCCAATAAAGACATTTATCTATAATGCAATAGTTTACAGCTTTTAACTTTAGAAACCTTGCCTTTGTTTTTGTCAAACTGGGAGGTGTATTCAAATTAAGAAAAACATAAAGAATATCAGCATACCAAGAGGAATTCATAAAATGTTTTTCAACAATGGGTGTTGAGATTTCCTCTTGAACATCTAAAGCATTAATCATATTAATATCAAGAACTTCAAAATTTGATTCAACCATCAATTTAGCTAGACCTTGGCCTTTCATGAGTTTAGTGGGTTTTATCTCTAAATCATATTCAAGAATAACAACAATCCACTTACCTCTCTTACCATCTGGGTCCTGTGTTAGAATGTCTTTCACAACTGAATTTGGGACAAAGGAAATGATGTGTGAGTGCAAGATGTATACTCTGAATTCTTTTAAAGCTTTAACCAAAGAAAAAGCTTGTTTTTCCATAACGTTATACTTCAAAGGGGCATCTCTCAATGCCTTGCTAAAGAATGCAATAGGCTGCTCTTGTCCTTGTGGATTTTTCTGTAAAAGGACAGTAGCTATTGTATGTTTTGATGCAAATGAAAAAATGTAAAAATATTTTGAAAAATTAGGACTTATTAGAATTGTTGTTTTGGTTAGCGCTTGTTTCTCCAGTTTAAAGGACTTCTTTGCTTCCAAGGTCCATTTTACCCCTTGCTCCTTCTTTAGCATGTTTTATATATTCCTAAGGAGCTCAGCCAAGTTGGGTATGAACCTTCTCAAAAATTTAATCTTTCCAATGAAAGATTGCAACTCCTTGATGTTTCAAGGATGAGAGATTTGCAATATGGCCTGAATCCTCTTTGGATCAATCTTAATACCCTCTTCTGAAATGATGTGCCCAAGGAGTTTACCTTCTTGGAGACCGAAAAGTGTTTTATTAGGGTTTAAAGATATCCCAAACTTTCTGCATTTCTCGAAAAATTTTCTTAAATGTGCTAAGTGCTCTTCATCTGTCTTTGAAAACATAGTAACATCATCAAGATAAATAATGATGAAGTAGCCCAATTCTTCCGAGAATGCTATGTCCATGGCTCTCTGAAAAGTTTCTCCAGCATTTATTAGACCAAAGGGCATTTTCACATACATGAAAGTACCCCATGGTGTAGTAAAAGTTGTCTTTAATTGATCATCATGGTGGACTAAAATCTGATTGTACCTTGAGTAGCCATCAAGCAAAGAAATTCTTCTAGACCCTACCACACTTTGTAAAATATGATCCATCTTAGGTAAAGGGTAGTTGTCTTTCAATGAAGCTTTGTTTAAGTCTCTAAAGTTTATACAAAGCTTGATCTCTCCTGTTTTCTTCCTAACTGACACCAGATTAGACACCCATTCAGACTATCTAATAGGGACAATAATACCAGCTTCATACATTTTCTTGATTTCCTTCTCAACCAAAGGTAGCTGAACAGGGTTCATTTTGCGCAGCTTCTATTTGAATGGTTTTTGGTTTTCCTTGAGAGGGATTTTGTGTTGTATTATTTCAGTGTCATAAGATTTAAGATCTTCATAACTCCACACAAAAACATCAGAAGATTCTTTAAAAAGATCTATGTATTTGAGTTTAATGTGAGCTGGTAAAGTCTTAGAAAGTTTAATACTCATAGGTTTTAGTTCACTGCCTATATTTCACTCTTCCACTTCAGTCTCTACAGGTTCTAGTTTTGGCTTTTTGGCCACATCGTTAAAATCGAACAACTCTTCTAAAGGGGCCAGACACTTAGGAAAACTCTGATCTTTGGATTGCACGGTTTCTAACTCTTTTGTTTCTGACTCTGCACTCATCTCTATTTTATTCTTAAGTTTTCCAGACAATAGATTTATGTCAGCAAGCTTAGGAGATGGTTCTTCTTCACCAAGAAAATTCTTTTCACTATTGCAATCTGTTTCATAATCTGAATCTGAACTGTGAAGTTCAAATTCATTTATGAATTGCATGAAGTCTTCTATTTGTTTGTCTCCATCGAACACTTGCCAATATATTTCATTATCAGGAACGGCTGGTCTAAATTTAATCTAAGTTGGACATTCTTTGGTTTCATATGGCATTAAGCATGTTCTAGCTGCAAAAGCTAAGCTGTGGGCCGTGTTATTTATTTTCCTTGGGACAAAAATTAACTGGGACTCCTCAAAAGTTTTTAAAAGGTCCACGACATCATTTCAATAGGCCTTAAGTCTCGGGTGATTAGGTTTATACTCCCCATTGACTTGCCTAATGATTAATTCTGAATCCCCATGTACTTTAATTCTTTTGGCTCCTAACTTTCTCAACAAATGTAAGCCTAAAAGCAGGGATTCATATTCCGCTATGTTGTTAGAAAACTGGAAGTTTAATCTACAGAAAATTATTTTTGTATGGTTTTTCTCAGTGTTGCATATCCATAAACCTGCACCAGCGTTAGTTCTAGTGCAAGACCCATCAAAGTACATACTCCATAGAGGACTAGTTTTGAGTTCAACGATTTGAATATCCTTTTCAACAAGAGTGCTTTCGGATTGTTGTGGAATATCAACACTTAGTTGAATTTGTTTTGAATCCTTGGGTTTTTCAATGTGTTGAGGGTTGATTTCTTGACTATCAAGGTTTAAAATAAAAGGACACATGACTTGTAGTTCAAGACCAGTGTTTGGTTTACTAAATTTTTCAAATGCATCAAACTACTCTGACACCTCTATGGCGTTCACCTCTTCCTCTCTATCAGCCATTAGTTCTGTTAAAGTCACCTGTTCAGTAAGTGATTCATTTTTAAACAGGATAAAAGAATAAAGACCTGTATTTACATAATACAGAGGAGAGTTGTGAGGTCTGTCTTGACTAGTCACCATATACTGCATATGGGACTCCCTATAAAGTCTTCTGGATTGATTAAACACAGGGATGGTTGCATAGGTCATATCCATCTGCATAGTCCCTTGTAACTTAGCCCCCCAAGACCTAGATAAAAACATTCCATACTCTGGGGGCACATCAGTGACAACAATATCCATCACCAAACATTTGGCTGGAATCTGTGCTAAGTTAACGCAGAGGTCTTTGATTAATCCTAAACATTTTACTCTACTTTAGTCAAAGGAGTAAAGGTCTTTATAAGGTCTGGTGATTTCTAGACCCAGGCTCTCCATTACAGCTTTTGGCATTAAATTATGAGAGGCCCCTGAGTGATGCATAGCGTTGTGCAAAATCTTGTCATGAACATTTAAACTTACATAAAAGGGAGGGACAGGTCCCTCTTGATATCTACCTTCAATATTTGGACAAAAAATAAGCTCTGGCTGGTCGTCATTAAGATTGACTGTGTCGTTATTATCCTCTATGCTTAAAGCCTTCAAAATTTGGGTCCTATATACATTTTGGGCGGCTAACTGAGTCAAAGGAACAGAGATTTTAATTTTGGAAATTTCCTACTCTAGGCTGAAAGGAATTTGATTCTTTGAAGTACTTGTCTCAGCCTTATTAACTGCCACTCTATCAGTAACATCAGCTTGCTGATTTGTTCTAATTACATTTGACAAAATGGTTTTAACAGGAGTACTAGCTGAAGTGTTAGTACTACTAAGGTTTGCACTCTGTTTTGAACTATTTTGAGTGCCTTTCTCTTTACCTTTATCAGAATTTATAGCTACTGTTTTTTCCTTTTGTTTGACAACCTTGGTCTTGTTTACAGTACTGTTTTGTGAAGATTTGTCAAAGGTTTTGGTGTTGGGAGTTTGTTGATTGGTTTTACTTCTAAGGTCATATTCTCTTTGAGACTCTATGATGACATTCTCCATGTCTTGATAATAACTTTCATCATCATTTATTTGTCATCATAGGGTGTGTAAAAACCTTGTTTTCTTTCATAATGAACCTCAAAGTCATCATTATCTACTCCCAGCATATTGATATAATCATCCTCTACTTTCTCATTTGTTTCCTCAACCTCACTCACATAGTTTTTATGAAAGGGAGGAGTGATATGTTGATCATCCTCCCTAGGTCTGTTTGGAGGTTGGTTCCTTCTAAAATTCTGATTCTGGTTCTGGTTTCTATTTTGAGGAGCAGTTTGGTTTTGACTTGCTTGTGCTCTCTCAAATATGCTCATTCTCTTCATCATCTCCTCCATCATTCTTTCCATATTTGAGCTGGAAGTAGAAGGTGTGGATTCCTCTCTAAAGGAAACTCTCTTCTCATTCTTCATTCTTTCTCTTTTCTCCATCAAGTTAACTTCCACAGCAAGAGATCCTTTCTGCATATCTTCAAGAGTTGTAGGATCTCTCTCTCTCAGCTGATAAGCCATCTTAGGGTCAAACCCTTCAGGAAACTTGTTTAATCCTTATCCTTGTGGAGGTTTTAGATCTGGGGGAAGTGCATTATCCACACTGTTAACTTTGGTACAATAAGCTTGTACACTTTCCCCAGTGTTTCCGTGGAGGTTCTTGTAATCAGAGAGGATTTGGAGAGGATTTTTCTTCACTTCCCATTTGTTTAAGAAATTCTGATGGAAGGTTTGGAGATCATTGATACTGTGGGGGGTTAAGCCCTTAAACCATATACTTACTTCTCCCCCCAGACTCTGAGCAAATAGTCTTAACTTGACAGAATCATCATCAATTATGTTTCTTTCAAAGTAGTCATTCATCTTGTCCATGTGTTGTGATGCAGTTGTAGCATTACTAGCATCATATAATGGAATTTTGGACTGATAGTCATGTGGAAGATTGACTAAGGGAATAGGAAGGATTAAGGGAGCATACCATGCTACCATGATATGTGGTGGAGGTGGATTTACAAGAGGTGGATTAACAAAAGGGAAAGTGGGCTGAAATAGAGTGGTTTGAATAGTGGATGTAGGATGGAGAGATGTGGATGGACTAGGAATAGATTGCTGAGATGACCTTGGATGAGAGACACCTAAATTGAAAAGGAAATGTGAATTAGGTGGTTTTTTTTCTCTACTACCAGGATGTTCACTTGTTTCAGGAGATGAAAGTGAATACTCAGAATCTAGCTGATCTAAATCATCAAGAGACCTAGTTCTAAATGGATTTCTTAGATCTACTTGTGATTGTTGTGGAGCTACAATATTTTTAGGAACTAAATTAGCTCTCAAGCGTGATCTGAAAACAATTGAAAATTTAATCTTAGGAGACTTCCTAAGGATACTTTCTGGGTTATCAACTATCTCAGGTGGGTCAGGGTCAGGATAAGCTCTAGTATGAATATTTCTAGGAGCCACTATGTTGTATTTTTAGACCCAATTAAACAAGAAAATTTCAACCAGATATGACAGTATTTAAGAGGTCAAAAAATCTATTTTACACAACTTTTAATCTTGCAGTCCTCTAACTGAGTTTGAATGAGGTTATAATGATAAGGGTTCTTCCCAGTGGAGTCTTAAGGTCTGTTTAGGATTGTGAAGTCGCCAAGTGGAATTTTTTAGCTCCTTTGGAGGTAAAAGGTTTTATGGTCCACCACCATGTTTATTAAATACCAATCTGAAATATTTTTGGGTTTTCTAAGTTATTTTTCAGTCCTATTGTTTTTTAAGAGTGTCTTAAATCTGTTTCAAAACTTAGCTACGGTTATGAGACAAAGACAGTATACTCTTATGGCTAAGCCAGCTGATATTTCAAGGTTAGATAAACTCTTATGAGAATCATATGGATTGCCTAGTTTGTCACTGATTCAAACAAGTTTTACCACAATTACCATTGGTTTGGTAGTGCTTGAAGAGGCTGCTATTTACTCACTACAAAATGTTCTTGAATCAAGGGTCTTCTGAGGTCTCAAAGGTACCTAGGCTGAAAAAACACTCAAAAAGAGTCCCCAGTGGAGTCGCTAGAAATGTTAGCTCCCTGTAATAAGCAAGATTGGAAAAGTCCGACAATAGGGAGAACACCGTTTCAACCACTTTGGGATTCTAGGATCTAGCCCTCCTAAATCCGGAGAGGGATCTCTCCAATAATTGTAAAGATATATTTATATTTAATGTCTTGGGTATTGATATTAGGCTAGTTATGAAGGCCGAGGGTTTTTTTTTTGTTTATGGATGGTTGAGCATGATTATTGTTTGATGGGAAAGTTCTAAATGGAAATAGTTTCAAAGGCGTGAAGTTGCAAGCAATCATAATAAGCTTTGGCCAAAAAGATAGGTAATTACAGGTTTTAGCCCATTGGGCTATGGAGTCACAATAGGGTTTAATTGAAACAACAAGAGGCAAGAGTGGTCCATGGGGCAAGTCATCTAT
The DNA here is from genome assembly GCA_034641835.2 of Pinus albicaulis. NCBI lineage: Eukaryota > Viridiplantae > Streptophyta > Pinopsida > Pinales > Pinaceae > Pinus > Pinus albicaulis. The sequence continues at coordinate 877,084,168 of CM076584.1, read as the reverse complement.
GTCTAAGGATCTCTTTAAAATTTGATTTATGGAATGAAATGATACAACAAGAATGAGGGTTAAACAAATGAAGAACAAAGAGCAGCCCAAGATTTGGTAAGTACTTCGAAACTAGCTAGCTTTTGGCATACACTTAAGTGAAACATAAAAGTAATCCAGGATCTGGTAAGTACTTCAAAACTAGCCAGCCTTTGATACACTTTCAATATAAAACATATAAAACACAAAGGGAAACTTAGAGGCAACTGTTGGAGAAGAAACTAGCAGGCAGGGCTCACCACAAACCTCTCCTAGCTCTGCTTTACTTGGTAAACTTTCAAGACAAACACATAAGATAACAAAGAATGGTCTAAGATCTGGTAAGTACTTTGAAACCATCTAGCTTTCAACACATTCCAAGGGAAAATTTCAGACAGTCTTTGGGGATAAAACTAGGACCAAGGCTCACCATATCTTCCTTAGTTCATCTCTACTTAACATAAACTGAAAATAACATTCAAGAATAACATTTAGCTAAGACAGTAGGACAAGGGAACGCCAAAATTCCTAACTTCTTGAACTGAATTAAATCATTCATAAATAACACAATTTGGAAGAAAACATTAAGATAAAGCTTATCAGTCAGAGAAGGGTACTGATATACAGTAAATCCTAACTCTATGAATGTTGTTCTTTATAAGAGAAGATGAAAAAAGTGAAAACAGAAAAAAAATAAAAATTTACAATAAGAAATAACATCACCATCGACATAGACCAAAATCCCATAAATCAGCTTGTATTGATGCTTCAAACCAGTTACAACTTTAAGTCCAATGTTTTAGTTCAGTAATCATCTACACTTCCTAGAATAACTTATCAAATCACAAGTAGAGCTTCAAGAGCCAGTGAACACTATTTACAAGTAGAAGTCTCAAGCTCAAATATATTTCAAAGTTTAGCAACCAACATTTTCTTATCTTCTACAACAGTATTTATAGAAGGAATGAGGAGGTGGGAGAGGATAAAAGATCTCCCAGGGAAATTAATACAGACTTAATGCTTCTCAGCCTTTGAGGGGCTCGATGGAGAAGTTTACATATGTCTCCTCTGTATTAAATGTTTTACATTAATAATTAAGCTTGGTGGGATCTTTTTTTGACTTTCAAGGCTCTGTGTCATGTTATAGTAACTCTACTAATATTTTTCATTAATTTCCTTAGCAGAATTAAGTATTTGGCTGCACTGAGAAAAATATATTTTTTCTGATCAATAACTTCAGCCTCTGTTTGAATGTTTTGAGGCAACAGGTGGCTTTGAGGTAGCTGAAAGGAATCAATTGGCCTCTGTTTTGGCGATGGAGGCTTTTCTGTCTGATAGATCATTTTTATTTGTCTTTAATCACTGTTAATTTAATGGATTAGGCTTTTTATAATCAATCTTAGCCGTAATCCATCAAACTATGGAATTCATCTTCAATCTTCAGTTCTACTGTGTTTTGTCTTCGACACTGATACTCTTTTAATTTTATTAAATCACACTATGTCTTGTTGATGTGCAGGGCCGCACAGGGTCTGTATGGCATCCATGTCCATGAAGCATCGATGAAACATGGAGTGGAACCTTGTGAATGGCTTCCATTTGATGAATCAAAGGCATGGGAATCATCATTCCCAGTCTTTGGTTTTTCCTCAATATAATGGAAAACCATTAAATCCTGCATAAAACAATGAAAATTAATAAATCTTGTGTTTTTGGGTTCAACTACTTCAGAGGCTGTGGGGAAGGAGCAGTGGAGATCTATTAGAGGAGGTAAAAAGGAGAGCAGAGGGAGATTTTAAGTTGGATCCGTCGATCTGCAGAGATTCCACGGTCAGGATTAATCGGGAAAATATAAAGTGGAAAGGCCACTTTATAATGAAATGGGAGAAAATGTAAAGAGAAAGGTTTAAAACCTTTGTTTCGGAGGAAATATGGTTAAAAATAGAGTTGGGGGTTCAGGATGATCGTGGGCCATTGGATGAGATCGACCCATGCAATCAATGGTGGAGATCACGTGTTAAAATCATTTGGCAAGCATGGAGGGTGATAGTGTAAGGCCAGATTAAATCTGGGCCATTGATCTGCAGAGATCAACGGTGGGAAGCACGTGTGATGAAACATAATGGAAAAGAGGAAAAGTGGTTTCGGGGATGAAAACCACGGGTTTCACACGGAGAAAAGGTGGGTAGGCATTTTTGCCTTTTGGAACAAGATATGCATCCCCGCCCGACACGTGGCATCGGAAAACCACCTATATCGCATGATTTTTGAAACTTATCCTCTGTGCTTAAAGTTACACGATATGGAATGTGGGCCGTCAGATCTGGGGCCTCATATCCGATGGTGGAGAATGAGCGCGATATGAGATAGATGCACAGGTGGCAGGAAGATGGGTGGTTTCAATCTAGGCCATTGGATCTAAGATTTGAACGGAGGATATTAGTTCTAGAAGGAGGTAGGACCCACAAGGGTCAGGATCAGTGGGGTTAATATGAGTCGTTGGATAGATAAAATCAACGGTAGAGATTGTATTTGAGGATCGAATGAAATAATACAAGGGCAGAAGAAGGGTTAATGAGGGTCGTTGATCTGCAAAGATCAAAAACTGCGATTGGCCAAAACAACATTATGAAGAGGGGTGCATAAAATATAACCAAATTCAAAGGATCGATCTGGACTGTTCGATCTGGACACATGGACGACCCAGATGCAATCGGGGCTCGACGATCGGCGGGGGGAGAAACTCGGGAGGCACCAATGCGATTAATTGTGGACCATCGATTTGCAGATCAGATCGACGGTGGAGAACTCATCGGGGGTTGACCAATTGGGGGTAGCATTATGTTTAATGCGCTTGACAAAAAGTTGTGATGCGATCATGTGCGGGCCGTTTGATTGGCATTAGATCAACAGCGGAGATTATCTTAAGATGCACACTGGCGGAAACCCTTTATAATAATGAAAACCCAACATTTTATGAAAAGAAAAGGTTTTTTATGGTTGGGGCAGAATATATATATGATATGGATTGGCGCCCGGATGCGGGGCCATTAGTTATATAGAGTGCGATAGGCCCAGGTCTTATATGTATGGAAAGGTCCAATCGCATCGGAAACACGGAGATGGTCTTTCAATCTAACCATTTTGAATTTTGCGATGCTATTAGTGCTTCGGGACTTAAACTCTTGGTCCTGGGCGTAAGTTATATGGAGTAAAAGCGGAGAGCGGGGGTTTATACAAAGGAACTCAATCGCATCGGAAAAAAATGATGCGGGGGCTTTTCAATCTACCCATTCTCATTAAAAGACATGGTTTGGCGAGTTTAGACCAACTTAGGAAAAAGTGGGTTTATTGAATTTTCAAAGGAAAAAGGCAATCGGGAATGCGTTTATGCAGTGTTTTAATGAGGGTTATATGAAGCGGTTAATGGGATCGGGGGTTATGGACAAAAATGCTAATCGCATCGAAACTTTTGATATGGCAAAAAGACTTGCGCGCTCTGAATTTTGCAATGTGATAAGTGCTGAAAGGGCTTACTGCCTGGTCCCAACACCAGGTCACGTGGAGGGGAAGTGGTTAGGATTTAGCCCAAAGGGGCTTAAACCCTTAGTACAAAAACTTATTTTTTATGAAATTTTCAGAGTTTTCTGATGGATTTGGGGGTTTCGACAGAGTTAAAAAAGGAGTTTTAAACTCTGTAATATGGAATTTATGAAGGAAAAAAAGGGGAATGGATGAAAAATAGAGGAAAATGTTGCAGGAAAAAGGGAATAAAATGAAGGTTAGTTTTTGAGGTGGGGGAAGGGGAAAAATGGTGTTTTGTAGCAGTATTTCTCTTGGAATCAACAGAATTCCTGAGTTTGGAAAAGGAAACAGTAGTGAAGATTGAACCAAAGGCATGGTGTCTTCACGATTCTTCAAGAGATAACATTTTTTAGCAATAAAACTTGTTCCTTGAAGGCTCCAAAAATGTTTTAGCCACCATTTGATATGACAAATTTTATTGGTGGCTAACACGATGTCATCAGTTTTTAACGAGTCTGACAAAGGAAGAACTCGATGTCTTTTCATGGTTAGAGATTTTGAAAAGAGAGCAGAAAAGAAAACTCCAGCAGTCCCTTTTCATGAATAGTTCCTCAGATTCGAAAAGGTAGAAAACTATGTCTGAGAAAACCTCCTAGTCGCGATAGGCTAGGGTATTCCTTTTTCGTAAATAAATTATCCTAGCCCGAAAAAGGGGTAAAAGTATACTGGGTAGATGTCGTTTCGTAGCCAATTTAATGAGATCAAAACGACAAGCGACTCGAAAATATTTTTATTTTTAGAGAGTCAGAAAAGAGCTAAAAGATGACTCCACCTGGAGGAATGAGTGGTATTAAGGGGTAGCAACTGGTTTCGGTCAAGAGGCTAGCTAACAAGACCACTCATTACAGCGGTTCCTCAGGAATGGATTAAACAAACAAGTGAAGGCATATGATCAGCCAAGCAGATAGTGACGATGGAATGAAAAAACCAAGGCTCATCTGGCACAAACAGTCTGATAAAATGGAAAGCACAAGAGGTAAAATGGGGATGGTTTCATTTTTACACAAGCTTGAAATCAAGAAATTTTGCTTGAAGTTCGTTTCATTTTTACACAAGCTTGAAACAAAGATAAACTATGCTTGAAATCGGTTTCATTTTTACACAAGCTTGAAATGGAAAAAAAACTATGCTTGAAAAAGTAAGCATGCCCCCAACATGGTGATTCAATTTGAGGTACATGCCCCCCAAGCTTCAGTCCATATGAAAGGAAGATGGAGTGAAGGTTCAAATTATGAGATCAAGATAAATACTTGACTAGTATTTTACGAGAACTTATCAAAGACTCGAATTGAATAGGAAACGTGTTTCATTATTTTAACGAGGTTGACACATTAAAAGAACTATCCTCAGATGAGTTTGTTTTAACGAGCTTGACACAAGAAAATTAACTATGCTCCAATGACCTTGTTTCATTTTTTAAGGAGCTTTACACAAGGAAAGGAACTCTGCTTCGACCAACTTGTTTCATTTTTTAAGGAGCTTGACACAAGAAAACGAATTGTGCTTCGACGAGCTTGTTTCATTTTTTTAAGGAGCTTGACACAAGAAAATGAACTCTGCTTCGGTGACAACTCATCATAATGAATAAGAAGTCACTGCTTCCAAGAGTTTCTCATTCGATGGAAGGAAAACATCTTGGAAGTCTGGACCCAATGCCCCTAGCACACGATGTACAACGAAACTATCACTGAATATGGGCATAGAACAGGTAGCCACATAATTGACATGCGGCGAGCATGGAAAATTTTAGGGGCTAATACTCGCAAGTGGGCTAATTTTCCATGTTTTTTCCAAAAAAAAGATTCGCCAATTTCCATTTTTTTATAAAATTGATTCGCCCAAATTTTATAATATAAAATTATTTTACTTTAAAAATCGCCAACATTATATAGATAATATATATAATATCATTATAAATTTGAATAATTTTACAAATACATGAATAAAAATTTATAGTTTCCATATTAGGGACTAGTGAGATTCGCCAATTTTTTAAACTTCAAGATAATTTTCCATCCTTAAAATTATCCCTAGCGGCGAGGATGAAAAAACTGGTGGATAAAGATCTGGCAGGGATGATGGTGGACTAGCTTCCATATTCGGACCAATGAACGCAAGCTGATCGATGGTCACGATCCAAACTTGGTGCGGAAAACACATCACACGAAAGAGGGAGGAGATAAGCGCTCCCATGGCATAATTACAATCGTGGCCCAGGAGTAAATTAAAGTCCAAGGGGCCAGGAAAACCCATCACGTCCATATGGACAGTTTTCCCTCCCAAAGTAACAAGCAACTTTGGAAGGATCCCTAATGGTTCACTAGTTCCTCTGTTAAACGCCAACAGATTCTGCGTAACAGGCACAAGTGGAGGCGAACCAGATGCTTGCCAAGTAGTTGAGGACAAAATACTGACAGACACACCTTCATCTATAATGGTGCTGGGTACGACCAAATCAAAGGTATGTACCATGATCTCAAAGGGCACATAAGAAGGAAGGCGATAGCCTGCGAATTGACTCCAATCAAAAGAAGCAACCAAACTACTTGGAGGGGCTACCATCGAACCGAGATGGTCTTCCCCTGGTTTTACAGAAGAAGAAGGAGCATCCTCCATGACTTCCATCACGAAGTCGGGAGGGGTATCCTCCGGGACCTCCATCATGGGGGGAGGAGGAGTAGCTTCTTGAGGTATAGGGACAGGAGAATCTTTCTCCAAGTCCGAAGAATATAAAGAAACAAGAAAAACCTGAGGGATGTGAGATCCACTCTCAACGGAAAATACCTCGTGCACCGTAGATGGGGCCAGCTCAATCAATCCCATGACCAATGGTTGGTCGGGAACGGATTCCTGAATTTGAATTTCTGGGGGAGTGGGATCGACCAAGGATGACTCTTTACCAATCATTGAATCAACTGGTGAAGGACTCAAAGAAAGCTGTTTGTAACCAGTCAGAAGGCATAGTGTAGAAACAGTTGAGTTGTCCAAAACTCTCTTGGCTTCATCCATATACGGATAAAGGTGAATGGCATGGTTCCCTTCACACAACTTAGAGGGATTGGCAAGCTTACCCTGCTTCTTAGGACATTTACCAGCACTAGCTGAAGACGTGTCCCCAACCTGACTCCCGGAAGCCAAAGCCAACAGTAGATGACTGTTGGACCATACTTCGAGCACCTTGGGAATGCCAGGGAAATCTTGAAGAAGATGGTTTCCCTAGCACAAAATGCAATGGAACTTGACTTTCCACGGAGAGTTGGAAGGTTTATCAAGAGCGGACTTTTTAGAAGCAGTAGCTGCAACCTTAGCCTCTCTCTTATAAGACTTCTTCTTCTTAGTCTTCTTCTTCTTCTTCTTAGCCACCTGGGTACTAGAATCCAGACTTTCACCAGGCGAAGTAGAAGAGGAGGACACAGAAACAGACGAAGAAGGGGAGAGGTCCACCTTGGAATCAACATAATGTTGTTTAGGTGGAAGAACTGATTGAACAGTAGCTGGGACATTCGGGACCATAGAGGTTGAAAACTACCAAACAGGCAACCCAACAGTTAACCCAGGAAGGGACAACGTTACCATATAAGGAGCACCGAAATTTCCAAAAGGAGGAAAAGGACCAGGATTCCCTTCAGAGGGGATTCCTTGGTTGGTGAACTTCGGAAAAGTTGCCATTGGAGATGACCCAAAAGAAGACCCTAAGGAAAATAACTTTTACTAGGAATATTTTGTGGGCAGTTAATTTTTAAAACATTAAAAAAAAACTCTATTGTTTCATATTTTAAGAGTCAATAAACGAGTAAAATATGAGTCTATCTCTTTCAGTTTGGAAAAAATCGTGAAAGGAAAAGTGCTTGACGATATTTTCAAATTTAGGGAGTCAGTAAATATCAAACTGACTGCTCTGGTAATCTAGGAAGATGGGTGTACCAGATATCCAGGAACTTCCTTATACACCTTGGTGATCAAATGAAAGAGAAATGACCAAGGACTTGACGTACGTGCAGATAATCTCCCCGAATGGTGTGTTCGGTGTATCACAAGTAAAAGGTGGCAGACTCGGCATCCTACGGATAAAGGATAACAACCTAGTGGGGTCTCTTTTATATATGCGACAGTACGAGGAGCACAAGTTCCGTACTAGTGTTGTCTAAAGCCAAAAGGCGAACGACAACTACTAGGTTTAACGACGCTGGAACACGTCACTAGCCTAGACCTCTAGATATTCCGTTAATGTTTCAATGTCGCCTTAGGGTAAATTGAATAAATTTTAGAGTTGATATTAAATTATGTTTCAATTTCAGGCCTTATCGAATATTATATCTCAAAAATCCTCGAAATGCACACTACATGCCACAATATACCACTTTGTTTGATGAAGAGCTAACTACGGGAAGGTTGAAAGCTTTTCAAATAAAAACAAAATGATCACAAAACATCCACTATTGTCTCTAATACATGCTAATGAAACTAAATTTTTTTCTCTTAGAGTTATATAACACTAATAATATGGAAAAGCTTTCAATTTTCACTAACTAATAAAAAATGCAAAGAGATTTGTTTTTGTATTTTTCAATGTTTTAGAGAAAATACACCAAACGAAATGAAAAAATAAGGAAGAAACCAATTCGAGAAATGATAGTGAGAGAGTCGAAACAAGCAAGTTCAATCAATGCAAACACACACAATCAGAACTAAAACTGATGAAGAAATCCCTCAAATCAAAGAAGAATCTCAAAAAGACTCATACAAATCGTGTAACCTAGGCTCGAAATGAGACAAAGCGAAACTTGAATGAAAAAGAGAGAAATCACTCAACTAACGCAATGATACAATGGAATTCAACAAAATGAATGCAAAGAAGTGAAAACAAAGTTGACTGGAAAAGTGAGAACCAAAAACTCTCATGGGAGGCTCAACACACTATAGCACCTAGAAACCCTAGTGCTAGAATGAAAAACTGATGGTAAAGGGAAAACAACCAGAGGACTAGGGTCAAACACAGTCAACAAGGACTTCAAGGCACTCAATCACTCATAAAAATGACACTAGGACCAGAAATCAAACTCAGAGGGCTCAAAAACAAGAAAACCCTAACAAAAAACAGAGTTGGCGCGACTGTTTGGCTGTATTCTGCGCCAAAACAGCGTTGGCGCAGGGGCCTAACTAGCAACAAGCACCAGTTGGTGTGACTGTCAAGCTATAAACCGCACCAAGCGAGTTTACTATGGGAAGAAATGAAAAAAGGGTAAACAGTGACTGGATCAGGTCTTCTGGGGGCTGAACAAGGGTTTTCCACCAAAACGAGGCAAACCAGAAGAGTAAATCAATCAATCAAAAGCCAAAAACAACCAATAGAGAAAATACTAACTCCTAGTGACTCCCTAGTGGAGTCGCTAGTTTTTTGGAGAGGTAAATCCCCTCTGTGGACAAAGGTGATCCGTACTAGCCCAGATCAGGTCTAGCAACAATCAAGTCACGTAGTGACGTAGGTTTCTAGGTACAAAACAACAAAAATCATAACGAATTTCCTACCTCAAATCCCACGTGGTGGTCATTGAAGAAAGGATAACGCTTTCCATCCCTCACTTGGAAGATCACGATCCTTCTGTTTGACGCGTCCGAATACCTGCACACATGGAAAGGATACAATGACATGCAATGTAAAATATAAAACATGTAACCATACATCAGTCGGAGAGGATGTAATTCATTGCATAAAGAAATAGACACATGAATGGAACCATAATCAAAGTCGCTTAACATTAAAATAACAAAGGAAAGATACAACCCAAAGCTCTAACGCTTAATCTTCCTTCGGCGGGGCTAACAACAGAGCACGTCTCAATGAAGCCTGTCAGAAATGGGACAAAGCTTTCTCTCTTCGCCTTGGCTCTCAAAAGTTGTCTGGCTATAGTCTCCTTGCTACAAGTTCAAATCTATCTTGCTAAGGGAGAAGGCAAGATTTTATAGATGGGGGAAGAGGAGTCAGGATCCCTACAATCATGGGTTTGGCCCTATCTCTAAGGAAGCTTCCATGATAGGTGGAAAACCACCTCCCATACATGGAGATCTAGAGCCAAACGACCCAACTCATTTTAGTGACTCGTTCAGGAGTTTGTTGGAATCAAACTTCTGCCATTTATTTTTAAAAAAATCCCTTATTAAGCTTGGTGGGAGTGAGACACTGGGACAGAGTACCAGTTGGCACGCCCTCTATGGTGGATTTCCCCCATTGGCGTGAGGGCTAAACTGGCTAGTTATGCCAAGGCCAAAAGATCTATTTTTAGGGTTTTTCAAAGGAAAATTTCTTCAGAGGAATGCTTGTCTTTATTAAGGGGGATGCCATGAAAGTGGTTTCAGGTTATGTCACTGCTCACAGGTCATGGGAAAAGGCCCTCCAATATGCGGGACGAGGTATTGCAGGGACAGTGACAAAATGATGTGTAACACATGGGAACCATGACTCATGCTATCTTCTCATCTGTCATTGGTGTCGAGACCACTGCAACTACAATGGTAGTTGTACCATTGATGGTGCAAAATCAACCAGTCTGCACCCTGTCGACCACGTCTGGTTCCACAACATCAACTATGGAATCTTATTCGTGTCAATCAAACAACTTTGTTAGGCCTGAAGCAACTCCTCACTGCCTCACACAAACAAAATCCCCCTTAGATGCCTTGTTCCATTAAGACGAGGATATTCTAGAGGCCATTCCAGAACCAGATTTTCCATGGGACACAATGCATCATCACTAGTTTTTTCTTCCAGGAAAAACATTCAGTCCTAACAAGCTAGAAAAATAAGATATATATGCCATTGAATCAAAATACTTCATCTCCTCAGGGAAGGTAGAATAATTCAAGAATCCCATCCCAATGCCTGACACGTTTGAAGAAGGGAAAATGTCAAATATTTCACCGACCATTAAGGTAAATATCTCAAGAAGACTAGGAAAAATCGAAGAAATCTAGTTGGGGGCAGCATGCTCCCCGGACGAAGTAGTCGCTTACACAAACTTGCTACATGACTATAGATACATATTCGCATGGGATTATTCAGAAATTCTAGGGCTTAGCCCCACTATCGTAGAGCACCATATTGACACCTAGCCTGACATACCACCGATACGCTAGAAACAACGTCAATTGCACCGATCTAAGGCTAAAGCAATCAAGTGAGAAATCGAAAAGCTTCACAAATCTAGGTTTATCTACCCAATCACTTACACATCATGGGTTTCCAACCCTGTTCCCATCATGAAAAAAGGGGCACCATTCGCGTTTGTATTGATTTTCGAGATTTGAACAAAGCTTGTCCCAAGGACAACTACCCTACCCCATTCATCAACCAAGTCATTGATGCTTTCACTGGTCATGAGACTCTGTCCTTTATGGATGGGTTCTAAGGGTATAAAAAAATTCAAATCTGACATATTGATCGATATAGGACAACATTCACCACCCCCTAGGGCACATTCTCATACCAAGTTATGCCATTCGGTCTTAAAAATGCTGGAGCCACCTTCCAGTGGGCCATGAGCTATATCTTCCATGACCTAGCCTAACTTATCCTAGCTTACTTGGATTAACTCACTGTTCAATCCAAGAAGCGAAGTGATCATCTAGAGGATTTACAGTTGGTATTCCAAATATTCTGACATTAAAACCTACACTTGAACCCTCTCAAGTGCGTCTTCTACATCAATGCAGGTTGAATATTGGGATTTATGGTATCCCAAAAAAGGATCAGAGTGGACCCCCTCAAGGTCTAGGAAATCAAAGAGGTGCCACCACCCAAAACCCTCAAGCAACTCCAAAAATTATAGGGGAAAGCACACTTCTTGAGACGCTTTGTCCCAGATTACGCCACTTGTGCGCAAGGATTCCTGTGCCTGCTCCATCAGGATATCTCGTTTAAATGGGAATATCAAGCCCAAAAATATTTTTAGGTGCTAAAATACGTATTGTCTTCAACCCCATTGATCAGTCCACCAAATTATGAAAAAGATTACTCCCTATACCTATCAACATCAGAAACCACCATAGCTAGGGTGTTAGTCGAAGATGGACCTGATGGTAAAGAACAAATAATTTATTATTTCAATAATAACTTATCGAGCCCCACATTAAGATATGAGCCCAAAGAAAAAATTTCCCTAGCCCTTATACATGTAGTACAAAAGCTTCGGCACTACATTATCCTGCGGACTAAAACAATGGTCGCAACTATCAACCCCATGAGATACCTCCTAACCCGTCGTTGAATGAACGACAAATACACTCACTGGGTAGTCATAATACATGAATTTGGCTTGAAATTAAGCTCCCCTAAGAGAAAAATAGCTTTGATCTTAGTTGAGCTCATCACTGACCTCCCAAGTCAGACTAAAGGATCCCCAGTCAACGACTCACTACCTGACGAACATCTATTTCTAGTGACGACTAACGATCCTTGGTATGACAATATCCTCTTATTTTTACGAACCCAAAAGTTCAATCCAAATATCACACGTGACAACGAATTTCCATACACCATCATGCCCTGTGATACCTCCTCATGGGGGACGTCCTTTATTAACGAGGTGTTGATACTATCCTACACCGATGCCTCATGCATGACCAAGCTGAGCAAGCCCTAAATGACTGTCATAGTGTATGGGGTAGAAGCTGTGATTCCCATTGAATGCAAAATCCCCAACTTACATGCAGCCATCGAACTACTCGATGATACCCAACCTTTAGAATAATGATTGGTATAGTTAGAACTTGTCGATGAAAATCGATGAGAGTCGCTCCAACATTATTGGGCCAGAATCGTGAATTACAGATAAAACACGCTTCCTTAGATAGATGACAATCTAGAACAACAGATTAAAGACTATACTACTACCTTTCCTAACTCATAACAGACACACAGAAAGGATTAGAGGCTTACTTGTGATCCAAGCGCTTCTAAATGGCTCCTTCTGTCGCTTCCATTGTAGCTTCAAATTCAAGAAGTTTGTGCAAAATTCTTCCTGCAAGAAAGAACACTAAAACAATAGAAGATAACAATAATACATATGTCTATTCAAGTTAGTTAGCTAAATCAGTAAAGCGTAAACAATATACATGAAATAAGATCTTGCAATATGGAAAATCAAAGCCAATACAGATGCATATAGGGAAAAGTAAGTTGTATTCTTTATTGATGATAGAAAGAGAGGTTACAACCAAATGACTGATTTGATGTGACCCTTCCAAAAACTATCCTCATCCCCATCAAAGTATAAATCTCTCCAGCAGTTGTTACACAAATCTAACTCTCAATTGAAAATCCTCCATCATTTCTCTACCCAAATTCTTCCTTCTCAAACACTCAAATCTGTGTTCAATTTATAGATGAACTGAAGGTAGTTTTCCAATGGATGACTTTCCAATAATAGGCAAGACATTTTCCCAGTCATGTAGATGTCAAATGGACACTTGGATTCGAAGCTTGACACGTGAACTCTTCTAGAAGGCACCGGCCAAGTGGAGATTCTGGAACAATGAGAATTTGGCTCCCAATGTGACCAACGCACCCATAGATGTCGGGAAGCGCTTTGCAGAGCAACCTTGCATGGGGCTACTTGCATATGCAATGCACTTAGTCCCCTTAGAGGCAGCGTTGGTGAGTTCCCATATGCTATATAATAAACTTCAAACCTTGGAAACCTTTTCTTGATGAAATTCATGTTTGATTTGTCTTGTTCTTGCCTTAGGGCATGTAGAAACTTGAAATGATAGGGAATGATAGACCCTTAGTCATTGGTCCTAGAGATGATGCCCAGTTAACCAGGTCATTGGAAATGATTCCCAAATTGGCCTATAACAATTGCCTCCTAAAGCATGAGGTCAAAATAATAAAAACATTTGATTGAGATGCTTTACACTGTGATGGGCTCGAGATGAAGAGGAGTGGTCACCTTCATCAATATTACAATACATTACATCATGATATATCATATGATCATAATTACTGAGGGTAGGAATTCCCATTTTCAGCACATAAACAATCTAATAACATGTACATAGTTTAGAAATTTTTCGACACTGGAATGTTGCCCAATGCAGACATTCCTAAAGATATAGGCCCATGTTCGGATGACAATTTGTATGTAAGGTCACCGTATAGATTATGTGTACAACACTCCTGAAATCGCAACCCAGATGGTTGAAACTAGATCTGGGGTCTTCTTATCTCATTCACTTGATCATTCGGGTACAAGTCTAACCATGCAAATATATGATTTGTCATTGAACATGGAAAGACATCGTTTGATTAGCAGCCAATGATGTGAGCTGTTAACAAATGCGATAGAACCACCATTAATGAAAATGGCCCTCAAGGTACTATAGTACATTTCGTAAGGCGTGAATAGATGATTTGATGTTGAAGGCCAAACAAAATATTTCAGTCAAAGGTCTGGAAGTGAGGATCTTGTCGTTGTTGTAACAAACCTCATGGTACTGGAATCTAATGTTTCTAAGTGAACTTCCTGGATATTGATTTGTTGTCGACAGGAAGTCACCTTATTGTGAAACGGGAGTTACTGATTTTGGGGACAAGGGTATGACTTGAGATAGAAATTTTCAGGGATGATGGTCATGAGAATAAAGGTTTATGAGTATTGCAGAAGGATGAGTTTATTCATTGGATGACTTCTCTTGAACATATCGGTGACATTGTGATGAGTTGGCAGAATTGACCCAAAACCAAAGTGAAGGTATGATGAACCATAGGTGTGAATGAACTGTCAAGATGATTACCGAAGCCAAATAGTCACGAACATGGAGTGAAGGAAGTGTCATGTTCAAGAGCGACTTGCTACCATAAAGAATTTTTTCTCACTTTTCCCAAATTTTCCCTGGTCATTTGTCAACCAATACCTCTTTATTTTTTAACAATATTGAGGAGGATAACATTTTCTTGATCTATAATTCAACCCTTTCGGGCAAATAAAGTATCACTATTTAATAATTTAACGAGTCTAGCGATGAATGAAACTTGGTTCTTGCCATGATCGACAAGCACGCCGCTATTTTATGTTTTAACAAGATTAACGACAGTGATAACCCGGTCCTTTTCCATATTTAGAGAGTTTGAAAAAGAGGACGAAAGAAAACTCCATAAGTACTTTTTCATAAATTTGTCACTCAGACCCGAAAAAGTATAAAATAATATCTGAGAGAACCTCTTTGGTCATGTTTAACCAAGGTATTCCTTTTTCTTAAATAATACATCTTAGTCCAAAAAAGGGTTAAACTTATACTGAGTATATATCAATTCATTTACTTTTACGAGCTTGAAAAGACAAGTGCTCGGCAATATTTTCACATTATCGGAGTCTAAAAAGAGCTGAAAGAAGACTCCAGGGGTTCATTTTTTACTATTATAGAACCTCAAAAAAGAGATAAAAGTGTGCTTAAAATCATTTTTCGTTTTTAACAAAGCTCGAAAAATAAGGAGAAAAAGTATGCTTTGTGGTCAAGTCATTATTTGAAATAAATCTGCACGACTAATCTGTTCATCAGTTGTATTTCCTATTCAAAATACCATCAAATGGATTAAAAATACCCATTTCATGATAAAAACATAATAAAACTATAGTCATAGCAATAAATTCAACTTGAAAATAATTAAATGACTATTTAAAATTAGTTTCACTATTCATTTTTACCATTCCATAATTACCACTTGTATTTTGGAGCTCTGAACCTGATTTTTCCCCCAAACTTCAGCTGTTGATTGCGATCATTTCTGTGGACGTATTTCATCGCCGTTTGACCTAGGTTAGTGCCATGAACCTCCTCTTCCCTTTGTGTTGGGCCAGAATTATAATCTACGGATAAATTACGCTTCCCTAGACAGGTGTTAGTCTAGAACAACAGGCAAAATACTATACTACCATTTTTCCTAACTCGGAAGAGATACACAGAGAGGATTAGAGGCTTAATTGTTTCAGTTGCTTCCAAATGACTCCTTCTGTCGCTTCTGCTACAGCTTCAAATTCAATCGGTTCATTGGTTGAATGCTTCCTGTAAGAAAGAACACTGAAACATTAGAAGATGAAATAATATAGATATCTATTCAAGCTAGTTAGCTGAATCAATTAAGCATAAACTACATTCATCAACCAAGATCTTACAATATGGAAAATCAAAGTTAACATAGATGCATGTAGGGAAAAACAAGAAGTACTCTTTATTGATGATAGAAGGAGAGGTTAAAACCTAGTGACTGATTTAAAGTGACCTTCCAGCAAATTTCCCAAGTCTCATCACAGCATAAATCTCTCCAGCACTAGCTCTAGAAACCAAGCTCTCAATTGAAAATTCTCTAGCATTTCTCTACTCAAATTCCTCCTTCTCAAACACTTAGATCTGTGTTCAATTTATATATGAATTGTAGGTTGTTTTAAAATCAATAGATTTCCAAAAATAGGCAAGACATGTTTTCATTCATGTAGATGTCAAATGGACACTTGGATCCGAAGCTTGACATATGTGAACTCTTCTAGAAGGCACTGGCCAAGTGGAGATTCCAGAACAATGAGAATTTCGCTCCCAATGTGACCAACACACCTGTGAATGTTGGGAAGTGCTTTGTAGAGCAACCTTGCATGTGGATACCTAAATATGCAACGCACTTAGGCCCCTTAGAGCCTACATTGGTGAGCTCTCATATGCTATACAATAAGATTCAAACCATGGAAACCTTTGCTTGATGAAAGTCTTGCATGATTTGTCTTGTTTTCTATCTTAGGGCATATAGCAACTGAAATGATAGACCCTTTGATCATTGGTCCTGGAGATGATGCCCAGTTAACCAGGTCATTGGGAATGGTGCCCAAATTGACCTATAACAATTTCCCCCTAAAGCATGAGATCCAAATAATAAGAAAATTTGATTGAGATTCTTTACATTGTGATGAGCCTGGAAATGAAGCGGAATGGTCACCTGTATCAATCTTACAATACATTACATCATGATATATCCTCTATTGATCATAATTGCTGAGGGTAGGAATTCCCATAGTCAGCACATAAAACAATCTAATAACATTTATATAATTCAAAAAGTCGTCTACATTG
Organism: Pinus albicaulis; assembly: GCA_034641835.2. Lineage (NCBI taxonomy): Eukaryota > Viridiplantae > Streptophyta > Pinopsida > Pinales > Pinaceae > Pinus > Pinus albicaulis. The sequence continues at coordinate 877,067,449 of CM076584.1, read as the reverse complement.
GAATGTTTCCCAGATGCAGAAACGCCTACAGATATAGGCCCATGTTTGGATGAAAATTTGTATGTAAGGTCACCATACAGATGATGTGTACAACAATCCTAAAATCATAGCTAAAATGGTTGAAACTAGATCTGGGATCTTCTTATCTCATTCACTCAATCATTCGGGTACAAGTCTAGCCATTCGAATATATGATTTGTCGTCGAACATGGAAAGACATCGTTTGATTACCAGCCAATGATGTGAGTTGTTAACAAACATGAGAGAACCACCATTAATGTCAATGGCTCTCAAGGTACTACAGTAAATTTTTTAAGGCATGAATAGATGATTTGATGTTGAACTCTAAACAAAATCTTTCAGTCAAAAGTCAGTAAGCGAGGATCTTGTCGACGCTATGACAAGCCTCATGGTACTAGAATTTGATGTTTCTAAGTGAAATTCCTAGATATTTATTTTTTGTCGATAGGAAGTCACCTTATTGAAAAACAGGAGTTATTGATTTCAGAGTCAAGGGCATGACTTGATATAGCAATTTTCAGGGATGACGGTCATGAAAATGAAGGTTTACGAGTATTGCAGATGGATGAGTTTTTAATCACTGGATTACTTCTCTTGAACATATCGGTGACACTGTGATGAGTTGGCAGCATTGACCCAAAACCGAAGTGAAGGTATGATGAACCATAGGTGTGAATTAATCGTCAAGATGATTATCCAACCCAAACAGTCATGGACATGGAGTGAAAGAAGTGTCATGTTCAAGAGTGACTTGCTACCAAAAAGAAAATTTTCTTGCTTTTCCCAAATTTTCCCCGGTCATTTGTCAACCAGTACCTCTTTATTTTTTAACAAGCTTGAGGAGGATAACATTTGCTTGATCTATAATTCAACCCTTTGGGCGAATAAAGTATTGCTATTTAATAATTTAACGAGTCTAGCGATGAATGAAACTCGATTCTTGCCATGATCGACAAGCCCGTCGCCATTTTATGTTTTAACGAGCTTAACAACAGTAATAGCCCGGTCCTTTTTTATATTTAGAGAGTCTGAAAAAGAGGATGAAAGAGAACTCCAAAAGTATTTTTTCGTAAATTTTCACTCAGATCCGAAAAAGTGTAAAATGATATTTGAGAGAACCTCTTTGGTCATGTTTAACCAAGGTATTCCTTTTTCGTAAATAATCCATCTTAGTCCGAAAAAGGGTTAAACTTACACTGAGTAGATATCAATTCATTTACTTTAACAAGCTCGAAATGAAAAGTGCTCGGAAATATTTTCGCATTATCAGATTCCGAAAAGAGCTGAAAGAAGACTCCAAGGGATCCTTTTTCACTATTATCGAAGCTCGAAAAATAGATAAAAGTGTGCTTCAAATCCTTTTTCTTTTTTAACAAAGCTCGAAAAATAAGGAGAAAAAATATGCTTTGTGGTCAAATCATTCTTGAAATAAATATGCACGACTAATCTATTCATCAGTTGCAAAACCTATTCAGAACAACATAGAATGGATTAAAAATACCTATTTCATGATAAAAAATATAATAAAACCATAGTCATAACAATAAATATTCATTGCAAACAATTAAATGACTAAATAAAAAGAGTTTTACTATTCATTTTTACCATTCCATAGTTACCATTTGCATTTTGGAGCTCTGAACCTAATTTTTCCCTGAACTTCAGTGGTTGATTGCGTGCAATTGGTAAGAATATTTTGAATGCCCCCCAAGCTTCATTTCATTCACCTAAGTAGAATAATCGTTACTAATATTTGGATGGAATGAAGGTTAATTATAGGGGAGGATTTGTTTCATTTTTTAACGAGCTTGACAGAAGAAAAGAACAATGCTCATGACATGTTTCATTTTTTAACGAGGTTGACATAGTAAAAGAACTTTCCTCAAAGGAACTTGTTTCATTTTTTGACAAGGTTGACACAAGAAAAAATAACTATCCTCAAAGGTACTTGTTTCATTTTTTAACAAGGTTAACACAAGAAAAAATAACTATCCTCATAATTCGTTTCATTTTTTAACGACGTTGACATAGTAAAAAGAACCATCCTCATCATCTGTTTCATTTTTTAACGAGTTTGACATAGGAAAGGAACCATCCTCATGGGAACTTGTTTCATTTATTGAGGTTGACACTGGAAAATAACTGTCCTCAACACCTGTTTCATTTTTTTAACGAGGTTGACACAGTAAAAATAACCATCCTCATTGTGCAGTTGGACTAGTGAGTGTGTGTTGCAAAAGACGTAGTCTAACGGAGTCATCATTTAAGGAGTTTGATGATGTTGGAAAAAATACTGAGAGGGGGGGGGGGGGGGGGAATAAGTATTTAGAGCTTATAATATAAATTTCAACTTTTTCTTTTGAGAAGATTTCCATACGCGGTTTTTATGAATGGAACTAGCGTATGCACGCGGAAATGCAAAAGGAAACTAGCGTATACTGATTTAACTTTCCAGATTTAGAGAAAATTCTTAGAATAAATCTTATAAATAGATTTATCAGTTATGTATCAGATTATGAGAATTAATGAACAGAATAAAGCATCACACACATGAACACCAATATTTAAGGTGGAAACCCAATTCGGGAGAAAACCACAGCTGCTGTCATCTCTGTTTTCAATCTTTATTATATAGAAAACCTTTTACAACATAGTACTGATGCAGACTCATACCAGTACACAGGATTCTACCTGCAGAAGGCTGCAACCTTCTCTTGTTTTCCAGCTACAACTGGAAGGGAGCTCCAACCCCCTGATCTCGTTTACCAGCCTCTCCTGGAAGGGAGCTTCAACCCCCTGAAATCAATCACCAGCATCTATTGACAGAAAGATTCTTCTTTCATACTGAAGGCTTCAACCCCCAGATCTACTGCTAACCATGTTTCATCAATTTTCATACTGGATTCAACAGCTTCAACACAACCCTTCACTTAACATCAACAAACATACTTTGTCCAATACTTCAAACAGAATAGTGAGACCACTGTAACCAGAATGTCAGAAATAAACCAGTCTTCAGAATATATATGCAGATACAAAATCAACCCTGAACATTCATTAATTCAAATAGCATACGCTACTTTTCTTCACTGAAGCCGCGTACATACGCACTTTCCTACATACCAACCTGCGTATACTTCTGTGTATTTTATTCTTCAGAAACCCTAACTGCCATATGCGCTTTTCATGAAGAGAACCCGTGTATATACATGTTTTTTCTGAAACCAACTAGTGTATAGATCTGTAAAAATAAATTTTGTAGAACAGACCAGATCTATAAAACTTACCCAAATTTATTGATTTTCTTCAGCAGACTTGCGCCAGTTATTCATGATTTCGTCAGTTGATCAAACTAGAGATTCATCATCGTCAGATCTAGGGATCTTGAACCATCATTATATCCATGGGTGCATCGTAGATTCAGATATATCAATTAAGAACAGATTTCATCCATGCAGATATTCCTTAGAGAAATTTATTCATCAACAACCCTTACACATGCACACCTTGCACTATGATCTTCTTCTTCTTAAATAGATTTAGCTTTTACTAATACCATGAGTCAAAACCACATAACTTCCGATGGTATTCTTGGACATAATCAAATAAACCATACAACGCTCAATATTGTGTTCCAAAACCATGGTAATGCCCCTTGTTATTATAATTTTGGAGCGCAAAATGGCATACACGACTTGGGACGTACTTATCCGCGTGTATACGCGACTTGGCCTTTACAAAAGCGCGTATACATTGTGACATATTATATTTATCATTTCTCCGGCACATACTGGACTTCTTTTTCTTTGTCACATCTGAACTGCACTGTAGATACATCATTCTTATATCTTTAACACATAGGTTGCTATCCAAATACAAATCATCAAGTCAGTTTCCATCAAGGACAACTTCATCAAGTAGGTTGCCATCAAGGACAACACATTGCATCATATTGCCAACAATCTCCCCCTTTGGAATTGATGGCAACCATGACCAGAAATACATTTAGAAACAAAATTCTCCCCCTTTGACATCAAGGGCAAAGGGTAGATCAAGATCCTTTGTACCGAAAATACCATGCTCCCCCTAAGATCATGTTGCATCTACAAACATAATATTCAATGAAGTACATGACTCTATAACTCAAATTAGTTTGACCTTTCCTATCACCAAGGACTCATACTTACATCAATGATCCAACCAAGTGGATTTAAAAGTTTGACTCAATTACCCAACCAAGTGGGTTTACAAAATGGAATAAGTCTTTGCATGACTAAATATTACAATTTTTACATCATGGGTCTCAACATGACCTTTTTCATCAAATTACAAAAATGACTTATACAATCAAGATCAAAGATTCTCAAGCATGAGATCAGACTACAAAAAGTAATTAGAATGCCAACAATGCATCATTTCCACATGGCCAGTGCTCCCCCTTAGCCTATGCATCCTGAACACTTTCAACAACAAATCATCAAGGCAACTTCATCAGAAGTATTAAAGGATGAAATAGAAATATGAGAGATGGAACATCACCAGAGAGACCCAACAGCACTGCAGATGTGCTGAAGAATGCTGACCCAGAAAATTTTTGTCAGCAAACACTCATACGCGTTTTTCTGTGTATAAACTCGCGTATATATGCAACTATCCTTCAGGAAATCCATGTATCCAATTTAATCTTCTGAATTTAAGCAGATATCATCTTCTGAGAGGCAGAGACAACTCCCAACTTCTGTCTGAGATATTTGAATGCTTCCCTAGGTAAAGGTTTGGTAAATATATCAGCAACTTATTCTTTGGAGGGAACATACTCCAGCTTCACCTTTTGTTCAAGCACTTGTTCATGTAAGAAGTGATACTTGATGGGAATGTGCTTGGTCTTGGAATGCATAATAGGATTCTTTGAGATACTAATGGCACTTGTATTATCACACATAATGGAGATAGGAGGTGAACATTTGATTTTAATGTCTTGTAACGTTTGCATCATCCAAAGAAGTTGAGTGCAACATGATACGGCAGCCACATATTCTGCTTCTGTTGTAGATAAGGAAATAGTGCTTTTCTTCTTGCTGAACCAAGATACTAACCGGGGCCCCATATAGAATGCACCACCACTAGTGCTTTTCCGATCATCAACATTTCCAGCCTAATATGCATCAGTGTAATCATGAAGACTGAGATCAAAATTCTTTGGATACCATAGTCCAAAGTCTTGAGTTCCTTGTAGATATTTGAATATTCTTTTGACAGCCTGAATGTGAGACTCTTTTGGATTAGCTTTCAATCGTCCAACAATCCCAACTGCATGCATAATTTTTGGTCTAGTCCCAGTGAGATAAAGTAGACTTCCTATCATAGATCTGTATTCCGGTTGATTCACCGTGCGAGAATCATCATGTGAACTGAGATTACATCCGGTTATCATTGGTGTACTTATAGGTTTGCATTCTTCCATGCCATACTTCTTCAGAATTTTCTTAAGATATTTTGCTTGTGATAAGAATATGCCATCTATTGTTTGTTGTACTTGCAAGACAAGAAAGAATGTTAGTTCCCCAAGTAAAGACATTTCAAATTCTTGCTGCATATCAAAAGCAAATTTCTGACTCATAGATTCTTCATTACTTCCAAAAATGATATCATCAACATATACAACCACAATCAATAGTTTATCATTTTCAGTTTTGGTGTATAAATTTCTATCAGCAGACCCCTTTGAAAATCCTTGTTGATGAAGATATTTATCAAGACGATAATACCATGCCCTTGGAGCTTGTTTGAGACCATATAGAGCCTTTTTAAGTCCGCAAACAAGTTTTTCATCATTTCCCAAAATGAATCCTTCTGGTTGTTCTATATAAACTTCTTCTTCTAGATCACCATTGAGAAAAGAAGATTTAACATCCATTTGATAAACTTTGATTTGTTGGAAGCTTGAAAAAGAAAGAAACATTCTTATGGCTTCAAGTCTAGCTACAGGAGCAAAAGTTTCTTCAAAGTCTATACCTTCTTGTTGAGCATACCCCTTGCAAACAAGTCTAGCTTTATTTCTTATAACATCCCATTCTCATTTAACTTGTTTTTGAATATCCATTTAGTTCCAATGACATTTTTGTCATGAGGTCTTGGTACTAATTCCCAAGTGTGATTCTTTTCAATTTGATCAAGCTCTTCATTCATGGCTTGAATCCAAAATTCATCTTTGCTAGCTTTATTGACATTGTGTGGTTCAATAGTGGATAGAAATGCAAGATAGCTAGAAGATCCCACAAGAGTCCTTCTTGTTTGTACACCTGATCCCTAGAGGAGTAACCAAGAAGTATTCCTTCATCTGCTCTGGGTTCAAACTTGCCAAGTTTTTCATCATTATTTTTGATAAAAAAATTTCTTCCAAAAACTCTAAAATGCTTCACAGTGGGAGGATTACCATACCAAAGTTCATATGGAGTTTTATCACTATTTACATGAACATGTGCCTTGTTAAGAATATTTACCGCTGTATGTGCTGCTTCTCCCCAGAATGTGTCAGGTTTTCCGGAATCCTCAAGCATAGCTCTAGCCATTTTTTGAACTGTTCTATTCATTCTTTATACTACACCATTTTGTTGTGGAGTGCCAGCTACAGAAAAATGTCTTTTTATGCCATGTTGTTCACAAAATTCAAGGAATTCATCTGAGGTATATTCTCCTCCTCAATTAGATCTAAGACACTTGATTTTTAGATCTAATTCATTTTCAACCAGTGCTTTGAAGATCTGAAATTTCTCAAATGCTTCATCTTTGTGTTTAATCAACCCAATCCAACACATTCTAGAGAAATCATAAATAAATAAGATATAGTATTGTTCACCACGTGGTGAATTTTTCCTCACAGGCCCACATATGTTAGTATTAATGAGTTCAAGAGGCTTACTTGATGATCCTTCCTTGGCATTAAATTGCACTCTGGTTTGTTTACCGAATTGGGAAGATTTGCATATGATACTTTCAGGTAGAGTAATATTGGGAAGATCACGAACAACTTTAAGTCTACTTGATTTGTTGATTTGAGAGAAGCTCAGATGTCCCAACCTTCTATGCCATAGCCAGTTTTCTAAAGATTTACTCAAGTAACATTGATCTTTGTAGTTCTTCAATACATACAGGTTTCTTGGAGTTCTGTTTCCTTTTATAATTGTTTTACCTGTATCAAGATCATGTACCACACATTATTTTTAACTAAAGACAACTTCAGTTCCTTGATCACACATTTGACTTACACTTAACAGGTTATGCTTTAATCCATCCACATACATGACATTATTATCTTTCACCTTTTCTTTTAGAAAAACAGACCCTTTTCCCTTAATGACAACAGGAGTATCATTTCCAAATGTAACATTCTTTTCTTTTTCTAGAGCACTATATGCAAGAAGTTTGTTTTTGTCACCTGTAATGTGTTTTGAGCATCCACTATCAATATGCTATTGATTTTCTTCACCTTCTGCAAATAAATCTATGCCACAATTTTCAACCTGTAATTCCTTCTTTTTCCACACTTTGGTGTTTGAAGGAAAATGCTCTTTTGGGTGGACTTTGCTCCTGCATTCAGATTCTTTATGGCCAAATTTATTGCAATAATCACATTCAACTTCATTTTGAAGAGGAGAAAAGTTGTTATAGGTATTATTCTTTGTTACAAAATCCATCCTTTTCTTTCTTGCCTCTCTTTTCATGATGGTTTTATATGCAACACATTGAACAACTTTATGACCAAAAATGTGACATGAGAAACATTGTCCATTGAAGAAGAAATTTCTACTATTATGAAATATTCTACTTGAATTTACCTGTTGGTTGGTGTTTCTTTGGAAGGTATTCTTGTTAGTGTTTTTTGAATTGTGCTGGTCATGTTTTACCTGTGAAGATTCTTTATTCCCTTTCTGAGTGGCAGAATGTTGGATACTGGCTGTAGCTGCTTTTAGATAATTTGGTGCTGAAATCTGAGAAGATTCTCCGATATATCCAAGACCTGTCTTTATAAAAGGAGAATGTTGTACCTTGATAATCTCATCTAAGGTTTCATGTATCCTCTTCAGTAAATATGATCTTCCAGCTCTCTACCTTCAATGGTTTCTTTATAATTTTCATTGCTCATAGTATTCTAATCTTCATTGTGTTCTTCCTTTCCAAGTTGAGTTTTCGTGATTTTCATATTATTTCTATTTCTTCCAAAGGTTTACTTCTTTCCAAGCATATTTCTTGGGTTGATTAATCATCATAGCACCATTTTCCTCTAAAGTATCCATAAAGGTATCTTTTTCTTCTCTAGGTTCTTTTTCAAATGCCATGACAAGTCTAAGATATTGTTCACATTCTTCCTCACTGTGAGATAACCCATCACTGTCTTCATGAGTATAGTAACTTTTTCTAGTGTTAAACCGATTCTTATTCATTCTTGCTACTTCCTTCCCTTTTTCATGTGTTTCTTTATGAGGACACTTAGCAGCATAATGACCAACTCTTCCACAAGAAAAACATTTGAAAGGAAGCTTACCTCTGAACCGTCCTGTGCCAAGTTGGAGTTTCTTTACAAAATTTACCTCATCTTCCATAACTTCTATCCTTCTGCCTCTGTATTTTTCTCTTTGTAGAAGCCTAAAGACTGCACTTCTTTAATTTAGATGGTCCTCTTCATTTCACATGTTAAGAGGCCATGAAGTTAACTACAAGAAGATTTTAAGATCTCATTTTCCATATAATAAACCTTTAATCCTAATTTTGTCACAGTGATCTTGGAAAATTTCTCAACTAAAGTAGATTTGCTATTGTTTCTCCTGTGACTTTCATAATACTAAAATATCATCGTTTATTATAAAAAGAAATTGGCAATGCTCTCCTCATTATGCATTTTTATATTCTCATATTGAATTCTGAGAGTTTGGAGTTTAGCACTTTTTACCTTTGCATCACCTTCATAACTTAGAATGATTTTGTCCCATATTTCCTTTGCTGTATCCAGTTGCATGAATTTGACAAATTTTGATTCAGTTAGAATTCCCAATAGAGCATTGACCACCTTTGCATTTGTTTCATAATTATTTCTTTCTGTTGGATCTGTTGGTGTTGCGGCTGGATATTGATATCCTCATTCAACCATAGCCCATACATCTGCTCCCAAAGACTGAAGATTAGATCTCATCCTTGTTTTCCAGAAGATTAAATTGTTTTCGTTGAAGAGCGGAGGCCTGATAGATGTTGTTCCTTCTTGATTGCTCCTCTTGATTGATCTTCCTTCTAGCGGCTAAGCTTTTTCAGAAGGACCCGCTCTAATACCAATTGTTGGGAAAAATACTGAGAGGGGGGGTGAATCAGTATTTAGAGCTTATAATATAAATTCAACTTTTTCTTTTGAGCATATTTCCATAAGCGATTTTTATGAATGGAACTAGTGTATGCACGTGGAAATGCAGAAGGAAACTAGTGTATAATGATTTAACTTTCCAGATTTAGAGAAAATTCTCAGAAGCAATCTTATAAACAGATTTATCAGTTATGTATCAGATTATGAGAAGTAATGAACAGAATAAAGCATCACACACATGAACACCAATATTTAAGGTGGAAACCCAATTCGGGAGAAAGCCACCGCTATTGTCGTCTCTGTTTTCAATCTTTATTATATAGAAAACCTTTTACAACATAGTACTGATGCAGACTTATACCAGTACGCAAGCTTCTACCTACAGAAGGCTGCAACCTTCTCTTGTTTTCCAGCTACAACTGGAAGGGAGCTCCGACCCCCTGATCTCGTTTACCAACCTCTCCTGGAAGGGAGCTTCGACCCCCTGAAATCAATCACCAGCATCTACTGACAGAAAGATTCTTCTTTCATACTGAAAGCTTCAACCCCCAGATCTACTGCTGACCACGTTTCATCAATTTTCATACTGGATTCAACAACTTCAACACAACCCTTCACTTAACATCAACAAACATACTTTGCCCAATACTTCAAACAGAACAGTGAGACCACTGTAACCAGAATGTTAGAAATAAACCAGTCTTCAGAATATATATGCAGATACAAACTCAACCCTGAACATTCATTAATTCAAATAGCATACGCTACTTTTCTTCATTGAAGCCGCGTACATACGCGCTTTCCTACATACCAACCCACATATAATTATGTGTATTTTATTCTTCAGAAACCCTAACTGCCATACGCACTTTTCATGAAGAGAACCCATGTATATACGCGCTTTTTCTGAAACCAACTAGCGTATAGATCTATAAAAATAAATTTTGTAGAACAGACCAGATCTATAAAACTTACCCATATTTTTTCATTTTCTTCAGCAGACTTGCGCCAGTTCTTCATGATTTCGTCAGTCGATCAAAATAGAGATTCATCATCATCAGATCTAGAGATCTTGAACCATCATTATATCCATGGGTGCATCATAGATTCAGATCTATCAATTAAGAACAGAGTTCATCCATGCAAATATTCCTTAGAGAAATTTATTCATCAACAACCCTTACACAAGCACACCTTGCACTATGATCTTCTTCTTCTTAAATAGATTTAGCTTTTACCAATAACATGAGTCAAAACCACACAACTTCCGATGGTATTCTTGGACGGAATCAAATAAACCGTAAAACACTCAATACTGCGTGTCAAAACCATGGTAATTCCCCTTAGTATTATAATTTTGGAGCGCAAAAGGGCATACGCGACTTGGGATGTACTTATCTGCATGTATACGCGACTTGGCCTTTACAAAAGCACGTATACATTGTGACATATTATATTTATCATTTCTCCGGCACATACTGGACTTCTTTTTCTTTTTCACCTCTGAAATGCACTGTAGATACATCATTCTTACATCTTTAACACATAGGTTGCTATCCAAAGACAACTCATCAAGTCAGTTTCCATCAAGGACAACTTCATCAAGTAGGTTGCCATCAAGGACAACACATTGCATCATATTGCCAATAGATGAATACCACAAATTATAATTCATAACACGCATTAACGGGTCTTCTCTAGGTTTTCATTAAATTTAGGAATTTTTTAGGGTAGCATATGTGGTATCACCAACCACCAAGGAGAGGAACCAGATAGGATTCCAAATGATGACATGGTTGAATTCAATGGAAAAAACATTGAAGATGAAGCAACAGTAGATTTTATCACAGCTGAAATAGATGGTTCCATCTGGGATGTTATCTCATCCATGGTCAAATGACCCATTGTATACCCTATATAATCTATGGGAATTCAAAATGAAACAGGATCAAGAAAAAAAAAGGAAGGTGATTGAGGAAAAGACTCATACAGGTAAATATCCTACCGAAAATGAGTTGGAGTTAAAGGTGTCTCATATTATGACATTTCTTCAATCATAATTAAACCAGAAGGAAGAACTTCACCGTCAAGCCCAAAATATATTTCAAACGGTTGACTATGTGATATGGGTGTTTCAATAGCTACAGAACTTTGTGGGATGACCAAGGTAGGAACAACTTCTGGTTGCTGAACTTCGAGATCAAGATTTTCTCCACTTAGGGAATATAGCAACAAAAATATAAGGGGATGATAGACCCTATTTCATTGGTCTTAGGGATGATGTCCAGTTTGACCAATAATAGTTGCCCCCTAAAGCACAATGGGATTCGGATCAACTTCTAGTTGAACAACGTTGGGTCCAGGAGGTATAGTCTCAACGATTGAATGGATCTTGACCACGGGTAGCTATGAAGACTCCATTTCGACAACAGTAAATGAACTGAGATGTGTGGAAACAATTTGAGCTAACTTTGGTTTAAATGATGATGTTTCGCTAGAGGTACGAATTATACTTGATTCAGAAAATCGTGATCGCCTTCGCCTACCAGAAGTAAATTCTGGTGGTAAAGATGGTTTTAAAGCTAATCTACATGAACGACGGGGGATAGGATTGTGTTCTTCCATGATTATTGATTTATTTTATCCAAAAAACAAATAAAAAAAAAGAGGGTAATGCTAGGCAAAAGGGTTTACCAAGAAACTGTGAACTGCAGAATACCTCCTGGCGAACCAAGAAGTACGAGCAGGTAATCTCCTCAAATGTTGTGTTCGGTGTATCAAAATTTCAGGGTGGCCGACTTGGTTCACTATGGATGGATAAAACCTAAAATTTGTCCTCCCAATTATACCCGAAGGTACGTGGAGGCCCAAGTTCGTATTAGCGCTATCTGATGTGAAACCGCATAGTGAGAGCACCCTTTTTTACTTATCGTATTGTAACACTGTCTGATATACCCGAGAGTACATGGAAGAGCTACGATATACTTACGTACGTGGAATGAGGTATCGCACTTGAAATTTATCGTAGAAAAGTTAACAACAACTGTTATTTTTTATGACGCTCGAACACGTCTCTAGCCTAGACCTTATAAATTTTATCATTAATGTTCCAATGCGTTTTTAAGTAAATTGAGATTTATTTTATGTTGATCTTGCTTAACAATTTTCCTTTCAAGTTCACCACAATGATGTATATGAAATTCCTAAAATGCAGCTAAGAATGATAAACAAACTTTCACTTTCAGCTTTTTCAATGAAGAACCTAGCTACTAAGGGAAGAGAATGCTAGTTTGTTTGTAAAAGAGAAAATAATTTGTGAGGAAACAAATCAATGAACAAAAAAAAAATCAATGAATCACAAACTAAATGCAGATTTCCTAATGTTCCTTGTGCAAAAAACACACAATCCTACATGAAAATGCGAGTTTTTCTTTTCAGTTTCCTTAATGTTATGAATGCATAAAATAAACTAGGTGCACTAGATCAATAATTGAAATTCTTTTTATTTTCAAGAAACGAAGAATATAAAAAACAATTTCTCTTTTGAAGGAAAAACGAGGATTTCAACAAAAATTTCTCCTATCAAGGAAATGAAGATTTTACAACAATTTCCTATTTCGAAAGCAAATGATTCTTAATGCAACCATAAAAAATACTTTGAAATCAACTTGTCAATGATAAAGAAAAACTTTTCTAAACAAAAATTGAACAAATTTTTAGCCAAAGGAGGAAGAAGTATATAGACACACTGGTCAATTAAGCATCAAAATTTTCAGAACACAGCAGCAAGCGTAATTGAAGCAAGTTTCAAAGTCAAATTCAAGGGAATTTGGTCCCTTTCAAGAGCCAATGTAGTCTCCAAGGGGATACAGTGCTCTACAACGCAAGCTTGGAAGGGAGACAGTGCTTTGCAAAGCACTGTGCCCTGACTAAGGGTGCATTGGGCGTAGTAGGCAAGGAAAAATACTACTATTTGGCTCACTGTCTTTGCAAATTAAGGTTTGAAAAGTATTATATTTATGTGTAACAACTACTGGGTGGATTTACAAAGAAAATCAGAGACTAAAACACCTAGAACTAAGAGAAATTCTCCCTAGTGGAGTCGCTAGTTTGTTGGGCTAGAATTGTAATCTACGGATAAATTACGCTTCCCTAGACAGGTGTTAGTCTATAACAACAGGTGAAAGACTATACTACAATTTTTCCTAACTCAGAATAGATACACAGAGAGGATTGGAGGCTTACTTGTTTTAGTCACTTCCAAATGACTCCTTCTGTCGCTTCTGCTACAGCTTCAAGTTCAAGCGGTTTGTTGGCTGACTGCTTCCTACAAGAAAGAACAATGAACCAAAAGAAGATGCAATAATATAGATATCTATTCAAGCTATTTAGCTAAATCAGTTAAGCATAAACTACATTCATCAACCAAGATCTTACAATATGGAAAATCAAAGATAACATAGATGCATGTAGGAAAAAACAAGAAGTACTCTTTATTGATGATAGAAGGAGAGGTTACAACCTAGTGATTGATTTGAAGTGACCTTCCAGCAAATCTCACGAGTCTCATCACAGCATAAATCTCTCCAGTTGTATCTCTACAAACCAAACTCTCAATTGAAAATTCTCCAGCATTTCTCTACTCAAATTCTTCCTTCTCAACCACTTAGATCTGTGTTCAATTTATAGATGAACTGTAGGTTTTTTTGCAATCAATAGCTTTCAAAAAATAGGCAAGACATGTTTCCATGCATGTAGATGTAAAATGGACATTTGGATCCAAATATTGACACATGTGAACTCTTATAGAAGGCACTAACCAAGTGGAGATTCCGGAACAATGAGAATTTCGCTCCCAATGTGACCAGCGCACCTGTGAATGTCGGGAAGTGCTTTGTAGAGTAGCCTTTCATGGGGCTACCTGCATATGCAACTCACTTAGGCCCCTTACAACCTACATTGGTGAGCTCTCATATGCTATATAATAAGCTTCAAACCATGGAAACCTTTGCTTGATGAAAGTCTTTCTTGATTTGTCTTGTTTTCTGTCTTAGGGCATATAGCAACTGAAATGATAGGGAATGATAGACCCTTTGATCATTGGTCCTAGAGATGATGCCCAGTTAACCAGGTCATTGGGAATGGTGCCCAAATTGACCTATAACACTTTGGTATTCATTTCATTTCCAATTTCTGCAAATTTTTAGGGTTTTAAAGCCCCTAGGGTAAATTCTACCAAAAATGAGGGCAACACACCCCTAAATGACGAAACCTGCATTGCATAGTAGGTACAGTGAAGTGTACTTGCATGTGAAACACACTTTCTCTTATCAAGGAGTGCGTTGGGTGCAATTTAAGTTTTTTATTTTATTACTATTCCCAAACTTGACCTATTTTTTTGCAATAAATGGAATCTAATGGATCTTATGGTTGTGTTTTAGGTTTCCATCGGATTATAATGATGATTACATGGAGGGAAATAGAACATTAAGAACAAGATATGATTTCCTTGAATGATTCGGGTACTATAAGAGCCATAAGAGATTGTGGAATGCTTAAGTACTTCAAATTTTCTGGGATGAGGCAAAAATAGAACTCTTGGAGTTCTTAGTTCGAGCATGGGATCTGGCGATACATGCATTTCATATTAAGAACTAAGTGGTTCCTATAACAGTTGAGGATGTGTATTTTCTCACAGGTTTGTCGAGGAGAGGTTTGCCCATTTCTCTCACAGGGTCTACCATTGGAGGAAAGACAGTGAGGGATTATATTCTGCAGTATAGCTATCTAGGGGAAAAAACTAGAAAAGATGGAAAAATAAACATTCGGGATGTCAGAGATTTTCCTTTGAGAACTATCCTTTTCATAATCGCTAAACTTTCCAGCACTGTCACACTACATGCATCGAACATATCATATATGCAATATGCGCTAGAGTGTATGGAGCCAACAGTCTTCAATTGGTCTGAAGTTGTTCTATCTCAGATAAAGGAACAACTAAACAAAGAAAAGGGAGGAAGGAAAATAATTTCAGTTATGGTTCTATCCTTATATCCTTCACCTTGGAATATATTCCACTGATGCAGCCACATCATGTGACACTAGATATAGCTAGTCCTAGAGATCCTCGGATGCAGAGATGGGTAAAACTCATGGGTTGGCATGCTGGCCAATCGACTATTGTGTTATCTACTACATTCTTCACCTGGTTCTGGTGACAGATTTTCGCCGTCGATGAGTATGCGTACACAGGCGTTGATTTTCGAGGAGATCCAAATTTAGCACTACCAGAAGGCGCTCAGTGGCGTGCAATAGGTAAGAATGTTTTGACCATGTTTTTTGATTTTCCTAAGGTTTGTATAATTTTTTTGTGTTTTTCTTTCTTTCCAAGAATAAAATAAATGTTTGATGTAATGCAAATGCTGGTCGCGTTCAGCCAGTAGTGGAACCGGAGCACGAAGCAGATGTTCCAGCAGAGAGGGCTATCGGGAGAGCAAACCTTTAGGTTCTTGATCTGGCTGAGACTCTGACTGATCTTCAACAGCACATAGAAGGTTTGACATTTGGGATTCCAGATTTTTGGATTGAGGAACTTCCTATGCGACTGTAGCGACACACTATTGGGGTTCCTAACCGTTGGATAGCGAGATCTATAACATGTTACCACGAGCACCACTAGTTTACTTATGACATTTTGCATACATTTTGAGGTCAGATGATCAATGTGTCTTGGGCACAAATTTTGTAAAAACCTATAACTATCTATTTATATGATTTTAGAGTTTTTCCTATGTTTATGCGCAATCCCATTCAATGATGTGAATGTTTTCTTTACATGTGTTGCAAATGACTATCTAAAACTTGATTAGCTAATGAATTAGTCAATGTGTTCAAATTTCTGGAAATGCTGAACTCTTAGGAACAATCTAATAAGTGTTGGATTTCTAACAGTATAAACACTAGTAAGTTGTAATACCACAAGTTGTGAGTCTAACCTTATGATTATGCAGTTAATACCAAATGAAATGGCATCAGAGATAATTTCGATCAACGCGCTATACTCAGCGATATTGTTTGTCGATCTACTAATAAATATCCCTTGAAAACTCATTAACTCACTGTTTAGAGCAAAAATGGCCCACGCTGTAGAGGATAGATTCTGTGTACTACGAATAGCACCATCAACATATCCAACAAACAGTTTCGAAGATTCAAATATCTGCGATGAAATGTAAGGAGGATTACTAACGTCAAGAAAACTCTAAAAGAAAATTAAGATAGTGAATGAAAATAAAAAACATATATACAATATAATACAAAAAATATAACTACGCTCATGATTAAGCATAGTAAAGTTTCAAATACAACCCATTTCTAGGCTGGGCCAATGGAATTCCATTGTAATCAACTAACTCATAGGCACCCTTAGCAAGAACTCTTTTGACAATATAGGGGCCATTCCATAGCAGCTCAAATTTCCCTGTACCTATTACATCAGCTTCTTGATCATAGAGACCAAGTCGCCCTCCGAGAAAATGCGAGGCTGGACATTTTTGTCGTATTGCACCTTTATATGTCTCTTATGTGTTTCGTTGGCCAATTGGGCTTCACAATGTGTTTCATCAAGATGGATGAGGTTAAGGAGATGCGCTTCTTCTTCTAAGGTGTCAGGTAGCAAGTCTATTGCGAGTTTTAACGATGATATTTCACATTGGATTGCTAAGATAACTTCCATACCATACACCAATTGAAAAGGAGTAAATCTGGTTGTGTTTCTAACCGAGGTTCGATATGCCCACAAGGTGGAGTACAGGATCAAATGCCAGTTTCTTTTACGAACTCCTATCATTCATTGAAGCATTCATTTAAGAATTTTGTTAATAGCCTCAACTTGTCCATTTGATTGTGGATAATAAGGAGTAGAATTATCATGTGACAATCCTAACTTGGCAGTCAATTCAGACATCATGTGGTTGCGAAAATTCTTCCCATGATTTGTAACTATAGCCTGTGGGACCCCAAACCGTGCAATAATGTGATTGAAGAAAAACAATGCAGTTGTTTATCCTTTGTTGTTGAATGTAGGCATCACTTCGACCCATTTGGTAAAATAGTCGACTGCGACAATAATATAACCATGCCCCCCGGATGAAGGAGGGTTACTGGTCATGAAGTCAATACCCCATTTTGTAAATGGTCTAGCAGAGACAACATGATGCATTGGCCCTAGTGGTTTGCAGATTTTAAGATAAAAAATCTGGCATGCATGACAACTTCTGACCTCAAGGATGCAGTCTAGAAAAATAGTAGGCCAAAAGTAACTGGCGCGGAGTATATTCTGCACGGTAGCATATCTAGATAAGTGTTCACCACAAGCCCCAACATGACAATAATTTAACACTTTTTCGGCCTCCTCATGAGTGAGGCACCTCCTTAAAATGGTATCGACACCATGACGATAAAGTGCATCGCCGACAATCAGATAATATTTGGCTTGGTATCGAATACGTTGTTATTCAGAGCGAGAGGTATTAGGTCGAAAATTTTAGGTTTGGATATAAATGATGAAATCCCCATACCAAGGATTAGATGATCCGATCAAAAACAGATACTTGTCTGGAATTGATGGTTCCGATGTAGTTTCAGTACTATGAGAGGGAAGGTCACAGAGAAGCTTAGCCAAAACTAAAGATTTCTTTGACTTGGATTTGATAAATTCCAAATCAAATTCCTACAAAATGACAATCCATTTTGAATATTTTCCCCCCAGCAATTGACGTGATAATATGTAAGTCATAGGGTTGCAATCCGAAACTATTGTTGTTTTTCGGAGCAGGATATAATGGCGAAATCTTTAGACAACTTGAACAACTGCCAAGGCAAGCTTTTCTACGTATGAATACTTAACTTTTGTATCATTGAGATTACGACTCAAATAATACATGGGATTTTCAATTCCTTATTCTACTTGGACCAATAACATAGCAATGGTAATTTCGACCGCGACAATATATATGAAATAATCGTTTTGATAATTAGGAGGATACATTAATGATGCTCGGACAAGAGTGTCCTTGACAGCATCAAAAGAATCTTGCGCAATGTGGTCCCAATGGAAGGGAACCCCCTTTTTCAATAATCAAGTAAATCCTTTAGCCATTACAGCATAATTTGGAATGAACCTCCTTAGGAAGTTAGCCTTTTCTTGAAGTTTCTGTATCTGAAGTAATTTTGATGGTGCAGGGAAATCAAGAATGGCCTGAACCTTTAAAGGGTCGATTCGAATCCCTTCTTTTGAGACTATGAATCCAAGAAAATGACCAGAACCAACACAAAAAACACATTTGTGTGGATTGAGGCATATTTTTTAGTGTCAGCAGCGTAAGAAAATGGCTCTCAAATTCATCGGGTGATCAATTCGATTTCGTGAATGTGCTGGTAAATCATCTAGATATGGTTGAACAATGTGCTTGATTTCATTGAAAGCATAATCCATTTCTCTCTGAAAATTTTCCCCAACGTTCTTTAAACCAAATGGGAGTTTCCTGTAAGCGAATGTGCCCCAGGGACAGATGAATGTTGTCTTATGTTGATCATCTGGGTGGATATTGATTTGATTGTAGCCGGAAAATCCATCCATGAATGAAAATATTTCACATCCAGCATAATCGTCAATAATATGATCGATAAAGGGAGTAGGATAGTTGTCTTTTGGAAAAGCATGATTAACATCCCAATAATCGATACACACTCTAATGGTTCCTTGTTTTTTCATGAAAGGAACGATATTGGAAACCCATTCAGTTAGCATAACAGGGTAAATGAAACCAGCACACAAATTTTTTTCAACTTCTGCTTTGATGGCAACGACTTTCTTTGGATGAACAGGATGAAGTCATTGAAACACCGGTTTGACATCAGGAAACATATTAATAGTGTGTTCAACTATACTAGTATCTATGCCTGGCATTTCCTCATATGACCAAGAAAATACATCACGAAATTCATGAAAAAGAGAGCGATATGATTCGAGTTCTGATGGAGAACAAGATAGACTGATATGAATATTCTCTACAATGCCAAGTTTGGTCGAAATATCGATAGAAATCATTTCTTCGATATTTGAAATATTTTGCTCGGAATTGATTGCATTAATGGGAAAATAATTCGAAAAGAAATTTTTGATGGATAGGTGATATAGTTCACTAAGATTATTTTCTTCATAATTAGGAAGATGGGAATGATGATAATAATATTCCCATGGTTCTCCTTATGACATCATAGCTTCCAAAATATTATCATCTGTCAAGAACGTTGAGGAAAATGGATTAGATGGGGTACCAAAATCTAACAAACGATCAACCCAAACACTCGGTGACGCTAATTTCAAATTTTCCGCCCAAGCTAGATATATTGATTGTTATGCCATCTCAATCGAGCTGGGGGGAAGAAACTCATCCAACGTAGAAATATCAGAATCACCCATACTCTTCCTTAAGCCAGATAGAGAGGAAGAGATCATGTAGTAGGTCTCTATGCTTGAAATTTATGCCGACGTCGCTGGCGGCGATAATGCAAAGGTTCCCATAAGAGTGGAATCCTTTAAGAGTCCTACACCAATGTTTTGAAGTTCTAGTTGGGGTATGTGAACAAATGGAATGCTGCTAGTTACCTGTGAAGCACAAGCAAAGAAGGATAGTTGATTAATGATTGTAATTGCACCTTTATGTGGAAAGGAAATAATTCTAAAATATGTAGAAACAATAGCAGTCATCGCATAGTCAAGGGGTCCGTCAACAACCTCAGCATTGATATTCACTATTTTTCCCCCTAGTTCAACATGTAGGTTATTAATAATACCACAAGGTTTATATGTACGTCCATCGAATGCCTTCAACGTTGTTGATGATTGTGATAAGCGCGGTGAGCCAAGTGACTTCCAACAGTTTAGAGACATAATGCATGTAGATTCTCCCTCATCAATAATAGTGCAATGAAAAAGGTGATTGAGAACATTTACCTGTATGGAGAATGCGAATTTTGCTGGGAATTGCAGCACATAGCCCGTATGATTAAAGACAACAAGATTAGAATCAGTCGGATCAATTCCACCAATAGCCAACAATAAATCCTATTTTTTGGGCGGGGAATTTTGTAATACCTTAAGAGCAGACATAGCTGAAGGGGATTGAGCCAAATATTCAACTATATTATAATTTTTTTCATCTCTTGCTCGAGGATTATATGTCGATTTATGAATTACTCCTTTTGGTGGCTTTATTGTCAATTCAGGAATAGAAGTAGGTGGTACTGATTCTGTAGATGGATTCATTGTCGAGGTAGTATGTTGATCAGTGGTCGGGCTACCATAATATTTATTTCGCATCAACACCAAAATGGCTGTTGAAGGTTTTGAGACAGATAATATTAACACTTGGGAACTAGGAGCTGGATCCGTAACAACCATATTTGTGTCCGGATTTGGAAATGGGTCTGTCAACACATCTGACGCATTGGTGTTTCGGGGAATTAACACCCTAGAGGTTGGTTGGGATACAACCTCCACAGAGCAGGGGTGTACTACTTAACAGAGACTCACACAACCATGCACGTTCAGAAAAACTAAATAGAGCAGAATGAGAGATTTACCCGTTGGTCCTACGTTTGAAGTAGATCCACGTGGAGTCCAAACTCCCTGCAACCGTCCTTCCTCCTTAACCTGAAATACAAGAAGAAACTAGCACAAAGGACAAGTTGTACAGCATATATCTACTCTATATGTTAGTGAGATTCATATAAAACATTAAATAAATCATAATGAATGCTTGTATAACAAATATTCTCATACATTAAAGCATACACTAACACGTCTATTTTGGGAACAGCATGATACTTCTGTATTATAAATAGTACGTACAAAAGTAATCAAGTGGAGAGATCACCTGATCCTTCCAAGGCCTTCGCAGACCGTCGTCCGGATCCGTCCAGCCCCTGCCTCGCTAAGACTCCTTCCAAACTGGTGCATACGAGATAACATATAAAGGGATGTGTATCTCAAGGAAACAAGGGTTTCCTACAATGAACTGGGAAAGTGCAGGAGGCACGGGGAATCATACTTGGATAGGGAATACCAACAGAGTATAATATCAATAATTCTCTCTCTCCCTTAGGCCATACACATGAGGGCTTTTTATAGCCCCTCCAAGTAGTTTCAGCAGTTGGAAACAGTTGGCCACGGGCTGGGGTGGTTGAACTACCTGAGTAACCATCAACCCAGCGCGAAATTAGGGATTTTTTATATATATTTTTAATCATTTTAATGGCATACGCGGAAAATTCTAGCTGGACTCGCGTATACACGCGGAAAAGTATGGGCATAGTCGCGTATGGGGGATTTTACACTGTTTTTAAGTGAATTTGTCCAAGTCTGTAGGAATGGGTGCCCAAAAGCCATGAAGCAATCATGAATCATGTCAAGGTGAGAAATGATGTTATAACAGATGCCCCCTAATATATGAGGTCAGAAGGGGTACATGATGGCCGAAATGTATTATGCACATAGAAAGAACTTCGCAAGGACAAGAGAGGACTTCACCAGATTTCAGCCTGCCAAAAACCAATGAAAGAAACCAAAGAGTCAACACATGCTGAGGCGGGCATACCCATGCTCAGTCAAAAATACATCATATATATAGAAAGTACTGAATAGATCCAACATGTATACAAGTATAGCTGAACTGTAAGTACATAATGAATCATCTGAGCATGGCCCGGAAATACAAGTCTGAATCAATGTCCAAGTATCACATATAAAAAGCTGATCAAAAGATGGTGCAACTGGATGTCTGATCAAATAAGTAACTGAATCTCCAAGTACCGGATCATAAGAGGTGGATCAAACGGTACAATCACGCAACTCGGGGACCAACATATAGGATGCTGCTGTACTGAACTGCAACATATAAGGGTGGACGGCATCACTGGAAGATACTGAAAGGACTGTCAAAAGTGAACCGAAACATGCTGATGCAACCCGAGGTCTTCACCGATCACTATGGCACAATTCTACACAATGGGAATAAATGAGCTGAAGTCGACCATGTGAGAAATCGTTGGATTACCGGGCAATGATGTATCCCATTAACCAACGCGAGACAACCCACCGATAATGATAATGAGTGTCAAGGTGCCCCAGTACAATCCGACAAGTGCGAATGAATGAGTTGACATCGAACACTTGAAAGAATCTACCAATTAGGAGGCAATGATGAATCCCCACTGTCGATAGCGAAGAGTCTGCCACTGATGACCGCAAACCCTAAGGTACTGACAAAAAGACTCTAGACCTTATTCCCAGAGCAATGAGTCGGAGTCGATGGGAAAAGATCTACTGGAAGGAAGGCATTAAGGCATCCCACATCAGTCCAGCGCGAGTGTAACCCGCAGGCCAAGATTTGGAAGGAATCGGACGAAGTAGAGTGACGGAACCAAACCGAAGTACGTTTTCGACATGCACAAGATGAAGCTAGCGCACGGAAGAAACCCTCTGAACCAACCAATAATGAAAGCTGACACAGAGGCGAGAAATCCACCAATAGGGTCAAATGGAAATCAAGGTACTGCACAAATCCCAAGTTTGATAATGTATGCCGACGTTGAACACAGGGGAAACCACTCAGTCAAAGACCCATAATGATGATCAAATGTTGAGCACAAGGTCACCTATCAATGATGGAAATAGGGCCAGGGTGCGGCTCTAGGTTTGCTCTCAGAGCAATGTGTCGTAGTCGATAAGAGACAAACCCGCCGGCAAGAAGTCAATGGGGACCTTCTCAAACTAGCACGAGCAGAAGACCAAAACATCTGATGTGATAGAACATGATACTGACAAGACCGGGAAGGCCGACTGAATAATGAGTCAAGAGACACCGCAGAATGGCCGACTCAGGCTAAACTTCCCTTGAACAAAAGCACGACTCTGTGATGACCATGGCAGTAAAAAGTGACACCGTATAAGTCTGTCTTGCAGGAGGCAAAACAAACTCTCCATATGATTGGAAGAGATAACCAACCGGGGGAGAACTGACAAGTGAAACATGGTAAAGGCTGAACCTAGGTCAAAACTAGAACCATCCCAAATGAAGGAAATATATAAGTATATGTGCTTTGTTCAAGGGCGACAAACTGACTCTGTACTGCCATCAAAATAACGAAGATACATCCCGTTCCCGCTCTTTTTGTTATATTTGATTTTTTTGTCTTTTTCATAAATAAGCCTGAAAAAGAATAAAAGAATGCTATGGTACAATGGATAGAACGAGTATCAAGAAAGCGGATGCACTAGTTCCTGGGATTGGAACAATCCTATGCTCAATGCAAGGTGGCGAAAACTGGTCAGTGATACTCAGAGGAACGTTCCATCCATGGGTACAAAGGTGTCAAGTCGTGATAGCTAAGTGCATGAAATGGTTAACTTGTACAGAAAGTCAAGGTCAAAAGTTGGCTTAAACATCGAGTCAAAATGAAGCCGGCTAAAGGCCAGGATAAACAAGTAGCCAATATGCAATGCAGTAATACAACTTAATGACACCAGGGAGCCTCTAGGGTATAAGCCAGAAAAATGATAAGTGATGAAGGAGAAGAATGAAGCTTCAACACGAAAGACATGGCGGGACTAAAGAGGACTCCCGAGCCTACATAAAAAGCAGCATGGGCAACAAGTGATAGCGAGGAACTAACTAGGAAGCCCATGTAAGGGAAGGCTCTACCATCAAGTCATGATTAAAAATCGGCGAGTGAAATGGGTGTAATGCTCATGGCCTGATGGGATCGACCCTAAGGCAAGTGATCGGTATGGAGGCTAGAATGCAAGATGCAACGGAAAGTGATTCCCTAACCTATATGCCAGTGAAGATCATATACCTGCCGTGAAGAGTCGGAAATCATGGATCAAAAACCGGGAAAAATCTCAAAATCGTCAAAATGTACCTGAAAACATACCAAACTGGGCACTTCCAAGCAATCAAGTTATACAGCATAAGATAGATCGAAAAAATAAGCATAAAGAAATTTTTGCGAAAATTTTCAATTTTTAGCCATAAATACACAAATTACCTCTCATTTGGTTCATTATTGCATAGCTGATTTGGAAAAAGAGCTCTAGAGCTAAAAACTTGTTTCGTCAAATCAGGGACAATCGACCGTCGGAATTCAGCGAAACTTCAGGTAGGCTCCTTAATCATCCTGTTGATTCATTTTGTCCGTTTGAAAATTAAAATTAAGTGATTTTTTGCCTTGAAACCCTTATTAAAAAATGCGTATCTGCGCATACGTGGGTTCAATTAAGGCAAGTCGCGTATACACGCGACTGTGCACAGGGAAAGTAGCGTATGTGCAGGTCCGATTTCAAAAAAGTGTTTCTAATGCAAATTTTGATGAAATTTCTCAGGATGAATATTTCATGGAGGGAACATGAGCATAGTGCAGTGGACCAAGAGGTCATGCAGGACCGCGCAGCTCAAAACATCCTCCGAAACTGCGGATTGTTGAAATTCTTCAAAATTCCCAATATGAAAAGTAATGTGCGATTGCTTGAAATGCTCGTAAATTACTGGGAACCAGATCAGGATTGCTTCATCATTGATCAGATGCCACTACGCATAGAAGTGGAGGATATATATTTCATCACTGGACTCTCCAGGAGGGGAGACCCAGTAGACCTTCATGGAAAACCCCTGGGAGGGTTAACTGTGGAAGATTATGTCCAGTTATATTGCGTAGATAATTCCAAGAAGGTTGGAACGCAGATTTCTATTAGAGATATCAGGGATTTGCACATGAAGATCCTCCTGTTCACCATCGGCAGAGTGGCAGGATCTGCCTCACTGCATCAGGCGTCCAGGACGCAAATGAGTATAGCTGTAGAGTGTTTGATTCACGTCTATGATTGGTGCACAGCCCTGCTACAGAACATGAAACAACAGCTGACTTCTATTCGCCAGGCAAAAACTAAACACTTTGGCTATGGTACCATTTTGACAACATTCTTCTTTGAGAGAGTTCCAGCTTTGAGACCCAGAGTCATCTCGACTATCAGCAGCCCGCGGGACCCAAGAATTGCCCGTTGGGCAGACATGATGAAGAGACTGGGGGGCAGTGAGGTACCCCGAACCACCTGGGACGATGAGTTCTTCCTGTGGTGGGGAGAACAGATCATCGCAGTGGACGACTACCCCTATGCTGGGATGGACTTCCGAGGAGATCCGGATCTAGTACTTCCACCCGGCGCAGCATGGGGAGCAGTTGGTAAGTTTTTGCAAAAAAATTTTGACTTATATGATTTTTTTTGGATTTTTTCAATTATGTATGAAAAATGAAAAACATGTTTTTTGATTGGATTCATAATGACTGACAATTAAAAATGATCATGTTTCAGATGTTGGACCAGTTCGTCCTGAGGGCCTACCGCGCCACAAGCGCCGCAGAGGTGAGGCGAAGACAGTAGATTCCGACAGGACTCTCCAGGCCGTTCAGAGAAACTTGGAGGGACTGACCCGCCAAATCCCTATGGCTGCCGTGGAGGACTTGCCGGAAGCCGTCCAGAGACGGGTTGTAGGAGTACCTCGTGACTGGGTTAGACTATTCCGCCGTGTGGCCACTGCAGTTATGTTCTATAGGAACACGACTTCTGGGCAGGGTCCTCCGGAGTAGATAGATTTTATATATCAGATGACTGTATATGCTTTTTGAGACTGAACATGATGGGGCATAAGCCCAAGTTTTGTACGAGATTATGGATCCAAATTTTGTAAAGTTTTTTGACACTCCGATGATATATACAGCGATATTTGATGTGATGTGATAAATGTATCAAATGTATGATGTTTTTGATGATTAGAATTTATTGTATTGAATGATTAATATGCCAATCTAAAGCTTGATTAGCTAATGAGTCGGCAAACCAATTGTCAGCTCGAGGAATATGAATGAATGTTAAAAATTGAAATGACCTTTGTAACAAACGTACCCTCAAGAACAATCGTAATAAAACTGGATCTCGTACCCGATAAGTGTTGTTCAACTGCGACACCACCAGCTAGGAGTCCAAGAAAACTACCAGCGAATCAACACCCAAAGATATTGCCTCCGAGAGTAGATGAATGACTGCAGTGTATTCTGCTACGTTATTGGAAGCAGGACCAATGCAGACCCCTCTTGATACCAACAGCTGACCGGAAGGATAATGAAGCACCCAAGCCGCGGAAGCTAAGTTACGGGTGTGTCTACTAGCACCATCGGCGAAACCAAAATGACTCATGACATCAACACAACCTGCCAAAGCAGATCAAAAACATCACCATCTCATCAAAAATCGAAAATCAAATAGATATGTACAAGACAAAAAACTACTATATACAAAGCAAAATGCCAGGCCAAAGCCTAGGCATAATACTTCTTCAAATAGAGCCCATTTCGGGGCTCCGGCAACTCGTTCCCTTCGAAGTCAACCAAGGTATAAGCTCCTTTCTTAAGGACCTTTTTAACGATATAGGGGCCATACCACATCGATTTAAACTTTCCTGCCCCCAAGGCATCTTTTTCTTGGGCATAGACCAAAACAAGGTCACCTTCGGAAAAGACCCTAGGCTTAACCGCCTTATCGTACTAAACTTTGACTCTGTTTTTATGCGCTTCATTCAACGTGGCGGCATCTCGATGCTGCTCATCAAGATGTTCCAGATGAAGAAGCCGCTCTGCCAGACTAGAAGTGTCAGGAAGAAGCTCAACAGCTAATTTAAGGGAAGGAATCTCGCATTCAATAGGAAATACGGATTCCACCCCGTGGACTAACTGAAACGGAGTAAAGCCAGTTGCAGTTTTAACTGACGTCCTGTATGCCCAGAGTGCAGGATATAGCATAATGTGCCAGTTGGATCTATGTTTATCAATTGTCCGTTGAAGAATTGTCTTCAAGGATTTATTCACGACTTCCACTTGCCCATTGGCCTGAGGATAATATGGAGATGAATGCTCCTGCCGGAAACCCAATTTAAGAGCCAACTCAGCCATCATACTATTCTGAAAGTGACTGCCATGGTCAGTGACAATCTCTCTAGGTATGCCGAAACGAGCGATAACTTGGTTGAAGAAGAAAAGAGCTGCAGTCTCACCATCGTTCCCGAAAGTAGGCATAGCCTCGACCCACTTCGTAAAGTAGTCTACTGCTACGATAATGTACTTGTGACCTTTTGCCGAAGGCGGGTTACAAGTAGTATAATCCATACCCCACTTTGTAAAGGGTCAGACAGTAACGACTGGAAAAAGCGGAGCTGGATGAGCGCGCATTTTTCGAGTATACACCTGACAAGGATGACACTTCTTGACCGATTCAATGCAATCTTTGAAAATCGAGGGCCAGAAGTATCCAGCACGCAAAATCTTTTGGGCTGTAGCAAGCCCTGATAAATGACCCCCACAAGCTCCACTGTGAGAATCATTGAGCACAGCCTCGGCTTCTTCGAAAGTTAAGCAGCGTCTTAGGATTGAATCAACCCCTCGACGGTACAAAGCATCACCAATAATCAGATAATTTTTAGCTAAGTGACGCAGCTTACGATGCTCATCTTTCGAAAAAGAAGAGGGAAACTTCGCAGTCTGGAGATACACAATGATATCCCCATACCAAGGATCTTGTGGAGAGATTAAAAACAAGTGTTCGTCCGGAAAGGACTCATCATAGATCATCTCCTCTCCACAAGGAAACTCGGAGATCAATTCCGTAAAGACTAATGACTTCTTGGATTTGGCAGACATGAACTCTAGATCAAATTGCTGTAATATCACAATCCATCTATTATATTTGCCCCCAATCACTCGCCTGCTGAGGACAAACTGAAATGGATTGACAGCTGCCAAGACATAAGTTTTGCGAAGAATAATGTAATTCCGGAGTCGCTGCACAGCATGGACTGCTGCTAAGGCTAATTTTTCTATCGGGGTGTATCGAAGTTCAGGTCCTACCAGTCCTTGAATAAGGTAGTAAATAACATGCTCAATAAGAGCATCATCCTCCTGAACCAGAACCATACCAATGGTAGATTCTGCTGTAGCTAGATACAAAAGAAAAGCTCTGCTATAATTAGGTGGACTCAGCAAAGGAGCAGAGGTCAATGCCTTTTTCAAGGCATCAAATGAGCGTTGAGCGTAGTCGTCCCAAAGAAAAGGAACTCCTTTCTTCAACAGTCTCATATATCCCTATGTAATCTCAGCATAGTTGACGATAAACCTCTGAAGAAAATTAGACTTCCCTTGGAGACTTTGAAGCTGACGGATTGAAGACAGGGGAGGCAACCGAAGTATTGCCTCAACCTTGAAGGGATCTACCCTTATCCCTTCCCTAGACACAATAAATCCCAACAGCCGACCGGATGTTACCGCGAAAACGCACTTGTTCGGATTCAAACGAATTTTATAAAAACGACATCTATCAAATATTTGTCGGAGGTGACCAGGATGATCCATCCTCTTTCGAGAATGAGCAGCTAGATCATCTAAGTATGCCTCGATGATTTTCTTGATGTCGTGGAAGGCGTAAGACATGGCCCGCTGAAAGGTAGCTCCAGCATTTTTAAGACCAGAAGGCATTTTCTTATATGCAAACGTACCCCAGGGACAAATAAATGCGGTCTTATGTTGATCTTCTGGACGGATAGTAATTTGATTATAACCAGAGAAACCATCCATGAAGGAGAAAATCTCGTTACCGGCACACTCGTCAATAATCTGATCAATAAACGGTGTGGGGTAATTATCCTTAGGACACGCCTTATTCAGGTCTCTGAAATCGATGCATACTCGAATCGTTCCTTGCTTTTTATCAACCGGAACGGGATTTGAAACCCATTCAGTCAGAGGAACTGGGAAAATAAATCCCGCCTTAAGCAGCTTTTCAACTTCAGCTTTGATAGCTGCTGCCTTCCTAGGATTAATCGGATGAAGTTTTCGCCTGACCAGCTTAGCGTTTTCATACGTCTTGATCTCATGCTAGACAATAGATGGGTCTATGCCAGGCATTTCCTCATAAGACCAAGCAAAAACATCCCTATACTCTTTAAAGAGCTCGGTATAGATTTGAATCTCATCACTGGAACATTCAGCTCCAATGAAGACATTCTCGACAATATTGGGATTCCTGGAGATGTTCACTGGGATAGTAGGAGAGATCACAGCCATGTTCCCTTTAGCATAAAATTGTGCTGGTGCTAAGGGGCTCAAGACTGGGTGAACAGGTCCAGGAGACTGAGGACTTGGAAAACTTGTTTCGACTTCGCTCAAGTCAGGTAGGAAGTAAGACCGATGATGCAAGTCATCCCACGGTCTATCTATACCTGTCATCGCTTCCAGGATGGCCTCTTCAGATGTAAGAGTAGTATCTAGACAATCCTGGGCAGAAGAAGAAGTAAGCGTCCAAGCCGGAGCCACATCACCATCCAACTCTTCCGCCGAAAGAGGAGCTGGATCAGATTCTGCAGTGTCAACAACAGACTGATATGCAATCTCAGCTGCAGAAATCGAGAATTCCATTCCACCCACTTGCCCTTCCTCCAATGTGGTTGTTGGAGAAGGTAAGGTCCAAGGGTCCGAAAAATAATGAGTTCGAAAGAACTCTCTTCGAAGGGGAGCCCTGGAGGATGAAATAGCATTAATAGACACCTTAGGAGGAGGAAGATCGAAAGAACCCATCAGGGAAGAATACATTCCAACTCCTAGATTCTCGACAGGCGCCTTAGTATTATCCAACTTAGGCACAGATGAGTCAGAAGGCGCATCCAGGTCTACAGGAGGACAGTCCAGTTGATCCACCGTGACTATCCTCCCTTTGTGGGGGAAACACACAATTCGAAACAATGAGGATGCAATGGCATCCATCTCATATATCCAGTTCCTCCCCAGCAGAAGGTTGTAGTCCAAGGCTGCATCCACTACCTCAACCTCTATGTTAACGGTTTTGCCCCCAACACAGATGGGCAAAGCCGGGACAATACCATGGGGTATGTGAGAATGACCATCGAATGCAGTAAGAACAGTGCTAGATGGAACAACTTTGGGAGATCCAAGTGTCTTCCAGCATGCGAGAGACATCACGCAAGTAGAAGCACCCTCATCAACAACCGTGCGAAAGATATTAGTCTTCTGATACGATGATTTAATATGGAAGGCCATATGATGAGGAAGTCTCTTCTTAAAATTATTCATATCAAAAGTAATCAGAAGAGAATTTTTCGGATCAATGGCCCCAATGGCAGCGAGCAAAGCACTACGCTAAGCCGGACAAGACTGGAGTACCTCTAAAGCTGACATAGCACAAGGACTCTGTGTCAGATCCTCTACAATCGAGTAGTTCTGGGCAGCCCTCGCGTTCGGATTAATCGTTGACCGCTTAGAAGATGCTTTCGGCATCCGAGGCATAGACTCAACAGTTGGCTTCGTGATGTGAAGCGGCTCAGTAGCATCAGGAACTTCCTTAGCTTTCGAAGATTCCTCTCCGCCATAATCACGGGATCTCGTAGCGACATCTACGTGAGCACTCATCATAAAGATATTCGATGGAATTTCCCCTTCCTGGGCACTTCCAGAGGAAGCCCCGGGATTTTGGTTCGCGCCAGCAATTAATTGCTGCCCTTGGGGAAAAGGGTTTGTTAGCACAGCCTAGGAACTAGAAGAACCCTGCTGAGATAACAGGCGCTGAGCATCCTGAATTTTCGGGCAAAGGTGTGTGAGATGGTCTCCAGCACAAAGCTTGCATGGAAACTTCACTTTCTTTTCCTCCTTTTGGCCCTCACCAACACGCTCGTTGGTTTTATTTGCATTGCCCTTCCCATTCTTGCCCTTCTTCTTGTTATTACGTCCCTTCTTCTTCCCATCGGATTGTTGATTTCCTTTGGGTTCGGAAGATTGGACAACATTTATGGACAAAGACTGGGAAGGGGATGAATCAGCAAGCACAGCCTGACCAGAAGGAGCAGATTGTAAAGACAACTGCTGCAGTTGAGAAAGCAGGCTGGCTGCACTACTATTGACCGATCCGACAAGCCCGTCACCATGCGGACCAGGTTTGGGTTTCGATAAATCCAACTTGGAGCGAGGAGCATTGGGAAAATACTCATAAAGTACCCCAAACTGAGAATAGATCAATTCTAGCTGTTGGGCCCTAAAAATGGCCTGCTCCTCGGAAAATACCCCAGATAGGGATACATCCTTTGAAATGTCTGACTGAAGTGATTTCAAAAACCACTTGAGAAGGAACTCACCTGGAATATGGGCTTTGATAAGCCTCTTCCTTCTCCTCCATTCCTGAATGTGATCAGAAATGTGAGTTGCCTCATCCTGCTTAAAATTAGCCAGGAGTTCGGTCCCAGCCTCATATCTGACAGGCAACTGAAAATGGTTTAGAAAAGTGATAGCCAGTTCTCCAAATGTGGCGAAACTGCCCCCAGTGAGCTCTATATACCATTTTGCGGCATTTCCAGTTAAGGTGCGCTGAAATAATCTCAACCTAATCGAGTCATCGATCAGGGAATTCGACGAGCACCATAAGTGGAAAGTGGTGATGTGGTCTGCCGGATCTTCACCATTCTTACCTTCAAACTTAGGAATGTCTCAAGGAAGTTTGGTTGGAACCGGAGGCCACCCCGGACTATACCGAATCGGGTCATTAGTTAACTTCGACAAGTCTGGCAAGTTTAACGTTGCCAGAAATGGAAATCGAGGCGGAGCCTGAGAATTCCATCCTTGATGGGATGGATTTCCAACATTCTGAAAAGAATAGCCTGGATTTGATGAGGCACCAGGCTGCCAGAAAGGACTAGTAGAAAACGGAGAAGAACCTCCTCCCCACGCCGAGTTACCAAAACCCAGACTAGTTCCCCCCGTTGAAGTATTGACTGAAGAGGAAAGCCCCTGGTAGGGGTTCCATGCATTAGACAGAGGAGAAAAAGACTGATAAGCACTCGATGAAGGGAAAGAAGCATTCCCTTGATGACCCGCGAAGAACTAATTCCCTGCCCCAGACGTTGTAAACATAGGATTCCATCCCGTAAAAGTAGTCGAACTTTGCCCCCCAGACCAAGGGTTGAAACTCTGGGTCTGGGACGTAAAAGGAAACGACCCTAAAGAAGGATTGGAACTGGGAATATGCCCAGTTCCAAAGGGGAAACCCTGAAACGAAGCTGATCCACTAGCCATGTTAGACATGGGTGTAGACCCAGCTGCACCGACGGAAAAGGAAAAAGAGGGATTTCCACTAATGGACATCCCTGAACAGAAGGGACTAGAACGAGAAGCATATGCTTGGGTGAACCCAGAGCCAAACATAGCAGTGCTAGAAGCAATCGAAGATAGAGCAAGAGTGCCCCCTGCTTCAACAGAAACAGGGGTCTAAATGCCTGCAGCACTCACGGTAGAAGCCACGTTCCCAGTCGTGGCCATCGAAAGATAAGAATGATATGGAAGATCCGGCGGTCTCTCAGACTCCGGTCCGATGTACTGAATAACAAATGAATGATCAGGAGGAAGAGGAGATGGACCTGTAGCAGGAGGCTCAGGTATATCTTCTATCTGAAAATCTTCTTCCTGAGGAAACAACACTCGCGAGGTGAGCGGAATTCTCCTCTCGAAACCGACACCGGAATTAGCTATGAAACCTTCAGACCTTGGTGGAGGATCTCTCTCCACAGCGTCAGACTCCACAGGGTGAAAACCACCTGCTAAATTGCTCCTACGCCTTCTCGAAGAAGGCTCTGCACTCTCGGGAGATAACCCCCGGATTCTCCTCGGACGTCGAGGCGCTTGATCAGCCACTTTTATAGATTTATTATATTAGACTCAAAAAAGTGAAAAGCTAGGCAAGCTAGGAGCGAAGAGCACTCACTAAAATAAAAATCCCTGAGAAACAGCAAGCAAACAGCCTCCAAGTATTTCCGCTCCGGGTAATGAGGACCGGACACCAAAATACAGGAAAGCGAAGTATAGGGCCTTCCGAAAGCAGTCTGGGATGATTAGGGCCCAGAACAACTAGCGAAGGTATCAGAAACAGTTACGCCGACCTCCTAACGACGGCCTTTGCCGGCTCAAGCACCCAAGCTTCGCAAGGGCACCCCCCAGAAGTACTGCTGAAAGTGATGCGACGTCTGCCTCAGGTACCACGGGTATTCCCCCCCGCAGTCACCTGTGTGGAACCTAGGAACAACAACTATGGACACCAATCCGTATCGGAAGCTGGGCGGAACGGTCTTGAGGTTAGATTCAGCTAATCGGAGGGGGGGTATCCCTCTTCTTAACCTTCACTTCCCCTCGCGCTTGACTCTCGGATGAGAGCTTTCCCAGTCCACCTCACGGAGTTGGATTTCGCTCAATTAATCAACTTCTATGTTCGTTTGAGCGGCCTTGGAGAGTTAACTCTCCTCTCACCTATTCCAAGGCCCTACAACCTAGCTAGTTGGTGATTGACACTTAGTAAAACTTGCTAGTTGATTTTAGATTAAATCGCTTATTTTAAGGGCCGTTGTATTAAGTCACAAGGATATGGAGATGAAACCAATGGTGTTTTGACGCAAAAGAAATTAATAAAAACTTAACTACATGCACATGCAGTTCTTTGTCTTTCGATGAAAAGTAATCTCTATACAGGTTCTACGAGACTAAAAATTTGTATTTTTCTTTTCGAATTACAAACTCACACTCACAAAAACTAAGAAGCTAACTAAATGATTCCATGCACCTAATGCAAATCACTACAAGCATGTAAATTCTAAGATGCAAAAGTCTCTTGAAACAAGGTGAAATTTCCCAAAAAGCTCCTTCAGTTTTAACTCATCTTTTGTTGTCCAGAAAGCCAATTCTTGAAAACAAGAACTCTTAATATAAGATAGCAAAAACACTTATCAAGAAGAAGAAGAAATCAAATGAAAACTTCTCTTCAAAATCAAGCCGAAAACTAGAAGCAAGAAACTTCACAAAAGCTCCAAAAGGTATGGCCAAACGAAAATGAAAATGCAACAACAAAAACAAAAACAAAACCAAATGTTTTTTGAGTTTTTGAAATGCAAAAACAAAAAGCAAAACAAATGTTTTTTGGGCTTTTTAGTTTTATAAAACAAGAGCTCAAAAAGACCAAGCACAACTATCACAATTCAAGCCAAAATGAGACCGAATTTCAAGTACAAACTTCAACTATGCTCCCAAACCTTATAAAGCTAATGATAGCAAGATCAATAAGAGCAACGGAAGACCAAAAACTCAGCCAATCAGCCTAGACGAATAGTGCAAACTTGCTGCAACAAAAGACTCCAAAGAAGCAAGCAAAGTTCTTCGAAAATTGCAACAAAACCCTAGCCTATGACACTCAAGAAAACCAGTCGAAAACAAAGCAAAAATCGCAATGTAAAGCACGACAAAAAGATAGGAGCGAGTCAGTGAGCAGAAGTTCTCTGTTCTGATAAAGCAGAACAACCAAGAATGCTCAGAAAGCGATCTTGGAACTCAATCCAGGAGTGCCAGCACCAACAAGAACACTCTGCCAAAAAGATTAGTTTTCGAACAAACGAAAGAGAAACAAGACTTGAAACCACTTCCTTCACACTCCAGTAAGTACAGAGACTCTGCAGACACAGGCCTCCACAGCCAGAAAGGACCAAAAACACCAGAATCCTAAAAATTCAAAATCTGCCTAGGTATACGCGATCTTGCAGTTATGCAACCAGCGTGTATACGCGTCTGTGTTAAGGGAAACTCGCGTATATGCGGGTCCCTTTAGACAAACTCGCGTGTATACGCGACTGTGTGCAGAAAAAAGAGCGTATACAAAGAAAGATAATGAAAAACAAAAAAGGACAAGCCTGGGAAAGACACCAAGACTTCAGACTGACTGCAAGAAAATAAACTGGACTGTAAAAGACAGAAAAAACTGTTGGCAACATACCAAACAGCTGAAACAACCCAACAGGAGAATCACAAGAATGTGATCCCCAGCGGAGTCGCCTGTTTTGTTTCGGGGAATGAACACCCTAGAGGTTGGTTGGGATACAACCTCCACAGAGCAGGGGCGTACTACTTAAAAGAGACTCACACAACCATGCACGTTCAGAAAAACTAAATAGAGCAGAATGAGAGATTTACCCGTTGGTCCTACGTTTGAAGTAGATCCACGTGGAGTCCAAACTCCCTGCAACCGTCCTTCCTCCTTAACCTGAAATACAAGAAGAAACCAGCACAAAGGACAAGTTGTACAACATATATCTACTCTACATGTTAGTGAGATTCATATAAAACATTAAATAAATCATAATGAATGCTTGTATAACAAATATTCTCATACATAAAAGCATACACTAACACGTTTATTTCGGGAACAGCATGATACTTCTGCATTATAAATAGTACGTACAAAAGTAATCAAGTGGAGAGATCACCTGATCCTTCCAAGGCCTTCGCAGACCGTCGTCCGGATCCGTCCAGCCCTTGCCTCACTAAGACTCCTTCCAAACTGGTGCATACAAGATAACATATAAAGGGATGTGTATCTCAAAGAAACAAGGGTTTCCTACAATGAACTGGGAAAGTGCAGGAGGCACGGGGAATCAGCCTTGGATAGGGAATACCAACAGAGTATAATATCAATAATTCTCTCTCTCCCTTAGGCCATACACATGAGGGCTTTTTATAGTCCCTCCAAGTAGTTTCAGCAGTTGCAAACAGTTGGCCACGGGCTGGGGTGGTTGAACTACCTGAGTAACCATCAACCCAGCGCGAAATTAGGGATTTTTTATATATTTTTTAATCATTTTAATGGCATACGCGGAAAATTCTAGCTGTACTCGCGTATACACGCGGAAAAACACGGGCATAGTCGCGTATGAGGGATTTTACACTATTTTTAAGTGAATTTGTCCAAGTCTGTAGGAATGGGTGCCCAAAAGCCATAAAGCAATCATGAATCATGTCAAGGTGAGAAATGATGCTATAACAATTGGAAGTCTTGATGATTTTTGAGACTTCAGCGTGGTGAGGACAATCCCTAAAAAAGTGTTCCTCATTAAAGATTATGCATGGATAACGAGGTTTTCGAGGTCCAGATGGTTGATCAAATGATATTTCCTACGGGTTAGAAGTTTTTTTATTCTTTGATTTCCCCTTTTTCTTACTTCCTGGTTGCTTGTCACCTTTTCCTTTTTCAAATGACACATCATTAATTTCAGAAGTAGGAGCAGGATCAGATGCAGTAGTGTGTTGTGTGCTTGCAGTGCCTATCAAGTTGTCTCTGACATGAGAGTCCTTTAATTGAGGAGGAACATTGAAATTAGATCTTGGCGCATTAGGGATTTTTTTATAGAGTGTTCCAGACTGAGTGTAAATCAAGTCTAAATATTGTGCACAAGAGATAAATTTCTCTTCTTTGACGACGCCACCCTTAGCCACATCCTTAGTTATAAATGGTAACAAGGACTTAATGAACCATTTAGCAAGGAGCTGATCCAGAACAAATGTCTTAACCATTCAATGATGACAACCCCACTCATGAATATGATAAAAAATGTGAGTAGCATTAGTCTGTTTTAAATTAGTCAAGAGTTCCATTCCAGTTGCTATCACCCGATCTGGACCTCAGGCTGAGAAAGGCAAATCAAGGTAACATCTAATCCATGCTCAACCTTGTAGCTAGCCCTACAAGGTCAGGAAAGGGCTCTCTCCATGAAAGGATATTCAACAAAGTGCAATTATAAACTGATTTTAGGCTAGGTATAATAATGGGAAAAAGTTTTAATGAAATGAATGGATTATTCAGGGATATGTGGGACAAAATGGGACAGTTTTGAAACTAGGGAATTAAATAAGGATACAGGGTATTTTGTGGGGCTAGGTAGGTAGGAAATTATAGAAATTAAAGTTTAAATGATGGAATGGAAAGACTGGTGAGGAGCTGAAAAGGGCATAGAAGATGGACCCTTTTCAAATGGAAGAAAAACACAGAGTATTGAATGAATTCCCAAGGTAGAGCATAAAAATGGATTCTACCTTTCTATCTTGAAAGCATTCAACCAGAAATATTTATGAATGAAAGGTGAACATAACAAATTTACATATGAACATAAAGGAGAGAACAAATTCTAAAATTCATACCACATGGATCCCACAAATCAGAGCTGCATCTCTTTATTAATTCCCTATCCAAAACTGTTACAATGGAGCGAAGAGCATCCTCCTTGATTTTCCACACTATTTCCCTACTTACTTATTTACCGACTGCTTTCAAATGATTTAAAATTACATTAAATAGACTGAAATGTGGGAACATAGATCCAGAGAAAAAGGGAGTTGTTTGCCAGCTCAAAAATTGAAGTCCGATCATAGAAAAGAAAACCAACAATCTGCCCCTGAAAATAAGGAACAAAAATACATTTTGACCACTTGTGTAGATTCACTGATACGCTGGATGGATGTAAAATAGGAAAATCTGAAATGTAGATCCCTATTTTCCTACTGTTGTAGAAATCTCTGTCTCATTTTAGCTCTCGGCCCTTTGACTGTTTCTTACTGTTTTTATTCTTTGAAGAAAACTGACTTTTAGATAAATTCCTTTGAAATGAATTAAAATGAAATTAAGCCTTTAGTGAAGGGAGAAACCGATTTCGAATGAGAAAGAGGGAAGGGAAAGGAGGTGGGGCCCAAAAGAAATCGCAAATCGCAATCGGAGGAAAGGAGTGGATGTAATATATAATGGAGTGTTTTAAAATATATGGTGTAATCTCAATCGGGGTCGGAGGAAAGGGGGAGGTGTTATGAGGATTTAAAAACTTTCGATGCGATTGGGATTAGTGTAATAGGGATAAGCCAAAGGGTAATGGGGTAAAATAGAATTAAAAATGTTTCAGCACTTTTCCAAGGAGTGAAATGATTTTATATTGAAAGAGCGGATGGCTTGTAAGGTGGGACCAAGGTAACAATCGGAATCGGAAGAGGAGCGGGGTGAAAGGCACAATGGTATTTCCACCGATGCGATGGGGTGAGTTCTTTGTATAAACGAAATTAAAAAAAAAATTATTTTTACAAAGGGAAAGGCCCTTTTATTATGAATGGGTGGAGAATTATATGGTGGGACCCAAGGTCAATCGGAATCGGGAGGTGAAAGGGAAGCGGGAGGATTGGAAGGGGTGATCAACGGCGAAGGTGTGATTGGGAGTTTTCCATTGAGAGGGACTCAATCGGAGGGGGCCCTTTTGAAAGCACCGATCACGATGATGTGATGGCATATAGACCATCGGATCGTTGATCGGATCAACGGTCAGGATGTGATTGGGCGGAGTTCAATCGGAAACATACAATTGCATCAGAGATTTTTACAGGGGTCAATCGGAATGCATCGTTTAAATGTTGCGATTGTGATTTACGGATCAGGAAAGGGAGAAGGATTTTGGATCGATAGGGATTTTAATGTAAGACTTTTAAACTTTGTTATAAAGTTTGAAAGGGTCATGCGGGGGAAGTGGTTTGATTATTTCGATCACGACGGGAGGGAGGGGTATTTATAATATGAAACTTTAACTTTATTATAAATTTAAAAGGTATGGAGGGGAAGTGGTTATTAAATTGCATATGTATTTTAAAGATTTTAATAATGCGATTTACCATCGGATGGGGAAAAAGGGATTTTGGAAAATATTTAACTTTAATAACATAAAGTTTAAGGGAAAGGTAGGAAAGGGGTTTGGTTTAGGGTATAGGGGACTTTTGTTCACTTAGGCATAAATTTCAATCCAGAAGTTATTTTTGAGAGTGTAATATATCGTTGGAAAGCTCTTTCCGGGCCCATTCTGCTAAACATACTTAGAACATGATTTGACACTAAAAATGCTGTGGAAAACCTCTCTGACGGGTAGGGCGGTAAGTTTGTGGAGATAGCAGCTTCTGAAGTGTGACTTATTACATATGATGACATAAAATTACATAAAGATGATAATTAAGGAAAAGTATCATGTTTTCACCTCAAAACATGGTTTTGAGGTGAAAATTACATCAAATCGAATAAAAAATTTCTTTGATCTTCTTAGGTGTTGTGACTTTTGAGTTTATTGACTTCCTCATGACCTTGCTGATATTTATTGACACTCGACTCATTAATTTGACCATGGTGAGATCCTAGAACCTAATGAGACCAACCCTATGACCTAATAATATGATTTTAAGAGCGAAAGTGACTCATGAATAAAGACCATAGAGAGGAGAATCAACAAGTTTCACATGAGGGAAAATTGATGAAAAATCACTACCATCAATGAATCCATGACCTAATGGAATGGTGAAATTTATTGGTATGGGACTCTCCTTTATGGGATCTGGAACAACATATTCTTCCTCATCACATTTTGGATCTGGATCTGGATTGAATTTATCACTATGTGAGGTTGGAACATCATTTTCTTGTATCTCGTCCTTTATTTCAATCAGATCTGAAATAAAACCTTGTCTTCCATCATCTTCAGTTGTACAAAGATCTTCAACCTACTGATCTTGATAAGTATCCTCTAATATTTCTGTATTCTGCTGAAATGGATTTTCATACAATGCTTCCATGATTTCTTCATCCATAAATTCATCATCTCCATAAAAATTCTCAAGATTTTTAATGAAACTATTAACATGTTTACAACAATTCTGCACTAATATTAAATATGGACAAGATTCTTTGTATCTTTCAAAGAATATTGTATGAAAATCCTTTAAACAATAAATACAAGCAGGTGGCAAGCTTTCATACCAAAATCGAGCTTCGTCTTCCAGAGTAGCCATGAACATCTTTATCAAGCAATCTTCAAGAAAATAAATCTTTAATTTATGCACATGTATCTGAAATCTCACCAAATGGAGAGCAGCATCATTACCATTCACATTTGTGAACATAGGCAAATTATGAAGCCAATCCACCTTGGGAATTTTATTTGGGAAACTTGGATGTGATCTCGGCTCATGGGAGCATACCTTCTTGCAACACTTGCCATATTAAAAAATATTAAAGCCACTAATCTTCCTGCAGTGGAGTCACCATGAAGTGTTGATTTCTAGATCCTTTAGTGAATGGAGTCGCCAGGTGAAAAATTCAACCTTCATATGCATCTCATTGTTTTTCACCATCAAAACTTCAGATCTAAACTTTGTCGTTATTTACCGGGGAAGATATTACTGGGGTGATCAATCTTGTGTTATAAATGTTCCCCAGTATGGTCGCTAGAAATGTTATCACCCGATCTGGACCTCAGGATGAAAAATGGAAATCAGGGTAACATCTAAACCATGCTCAGCCTTGTAGCTAGCCCTACAAGGTCAGGAGAGGGCTCTCTCCATGAAATGATATTCAACAAAGTGCAATTATAAACTGATTTTAGGCTAGGTATAATAATGGGAAAAAGTTTTAATGAAATGAATGAATTTTCCAGGGATATGTGGGACAAAATGGGACAGTTTTGAAACTGGGGAATTAAATCAAGATACAGGGTATTTCATGGGGCTAGGTAGGCAATAAATTATAGCAATTAAAGTTTAAATGATGGAATGGAAAGACTGGTGAGGAGCTGAAAAGGGCATAGAAGATGGATCCTTTTCAAACAGAAGAAAAACACAGAGTATTGAATGATTTCCCAAGGTAGAGCATAAAAATGGATTCTACCTTTCTATCTTGAAAACATTCAACCAGAAATGTTTATGAATGAAAGGTGAACATAACAAATTTACATATGAACACAAAGGAGAGAACAAATGCTAAAATTCATACCACATGGATCCCACAAATCAGAGCTGCATCTCTTTATTAATTCCATGTCCAAAACTGTTACAATGGAGCGGAGAGCGTCCTCCTTGATTTTCCACACTATTCCCCTACTTATTGATTTACCGACTTCTTTCAAATGATTTACAATTACATTAAATAGATTGAAATGTGGGAACATAGATCTAGAGAAAAAGGGAGTTGTTTTCCAGCTCAAAAACTGAAGTCCGATCATAGAAAAGAAAACCAACAATCTGCCCCTAAAAATAAGGAACAACAATACATTTTGACCACTTGGGCAGATTCACTGATACGCTGGATGGATGTAAAATAGGAAAATCTAAAATGCAGATCCCTATTTTCCTGCTATTGTAGAAATCTCTGTCTCATTTTAGCTCTCGGCCCTTTGACTTTTTCTTACTGTTTTTATTCTTTGAAGAAAACCGACTTTTAGATAAATGCCTTTGAAATGAATTAAAATGAAATTATGACTTTAGTGAAGGGAGAAACCAATTTCAAATGAGAAAGAGGGAAGGGAAAGGAGGTGGGGCCCAAAAGCGATCGCAAATCGCAATTAAAGGAAAGGAGGGGATGTAATATATAGTGGAGTGTTTTAAAATATATGGTGTAATCGTAATCGAGGTCGGAGGAAAGGGAGAGGTGTTATGAGGATTTAAAAAATTCCGATGTGATTGGGATTAGTGAAATAGAG
Organism: Pinus albicaulis; assembly: GCA_034641835.2. NCBI lineage: Eukaryota > Viridiplantae > Streptophyta > Pinopsida > Pinales > Pinaceae > Pinus > Pinus albicaulis. Next base: position 877,025,548 of record CM076584.1, on the reverse strand, counting down.
ATAAGCCAAAGGGTAATGGGGTAAAACAGAATTAAAAATGTTTCGGCACTTTTCCAGGGAGTGAAATGATTTTATATTGAAAGAGTGGAGGGCTTGTAAGGTGGGACCGGGGTAACAATCGGAATCGGAATTGGAAGAGGAGTGGGGTGAAAGGCGCAATGGGATTTTCGTCGATGCGATGGGGTGAGTTCTTTGTATAAACGAAATTAAAAAAATAAATTATTTTTACAAAGGGAAAGGCCCTTTTATTATGAATAGGCAGAGAATTATATGTCGGGACCCAAGGTCAGTCAGAATCGGGAGGTGAAAGGGAAGCGGGAGAAAAGAATATGTGAAAACGTTGATGCCGATGGAGCGATGGGCTATGGGCCGTTGGATTGGAAGGGGAAATCAACGACAGAGGTGTGATCAGGAGTTTTCCATCGGGAGGGACTCAATCAGAGGGGGCCCTTTCGAAAGCACCGATCGCAATGATGCAATGGCATATAGACCGTTGGATTGTTGATCGGATCAACGGTCAGGATGTGATCGGACGAAGTTCAATTGGAAACATACAATCGCATCGGAGCTTTTTATAGGGGTCAATCGGAATGCACCGTTTAAATGTTGCGATTGCGATTTACAGATCGGGAAAGGGAGAAATATTTTGGATCGGCAGGGATTTTAATGTAAGACTTTTAAACTTTGTTATAAAGTTTTAAAGGGTCATGCGGGGGAAGTGGTTTGATTATTTTGATTGCGACGAGAGGGAGGGGTATTTATAATATGAAACTTTAACTTTATTATAAAGTTAAAAGGTATGGAGGGGAAGTGGTTATTAAATCGCATATGTATTTTAAATATTTAAATAATGTGAATTACCATCCGATGGGGAAAAAGGGATTTTATAAGGAAAATATTTAACTTTAATAACATAAAGTTTAAGGGAAAGGTAGGAAAGGGGTTTAGTTTACGGTATAGGGGACTTTTGTTCACTTAGGCATAAATTTCAATACAGAAGTCAGTTTTGAGAGTGTAATATACCGTTGGAAAGCTCTTTCCGGGCTCTTTCTGCTAAAAATACTTAGAACATGATTTGACACTGAGAATTCTATGGAAAACCTCTCTGAAGGGAAGGGTGGTAAATTTTAACTTAGGAATATCCAAGGGTAATTTTTGAGGTATCACCGACCACCAAGGAGCATAGTTGATTGGATCATTGGTTAACCAATTTAAATCTGGTAACTCTAAAGTTGCAACAAAGGGAAAATTTATATTAAGGTCAGGTTGAGCATAGCCAAGGTAAGATGGAATTTCTTGAGCAACAGGCCTTTGAGCACCAACATAAGGAATCTGTTGTTGGTAACCCATATAGGGGTTGGTTTGGATAGAAAACACTTGAGGATTCTGTTGACCAAAACCTGGATATGATACTTGTTGAAATGGAGTTTTAGGAATTTGCACCTGTGGCTGCCAAGGGGTCTCTCCACCAATGTTATAACCCAAATTAACATGATTTGGATTCGGTTGATATGTATAACTCGGTTGCGGTTGTGACATCCCATAAAATGGTAAACCAGCTTGTGAATAAATAATTCTTGATACAAGTTGTTTAAATTAATCAAAGGATTTGGAGTCTATGGACCCAAAATTTTATGATATTGAGTTGAAGGACCCGCTTGATAAGGTTGATGATGTACAACATTTTGATTGTATAAAAAGGGTATAGATGTATTAACAAGTGGTAATGAAGTGGGTTTAACTGGTTGAACCGGTTGATACGATTGTACAACCGTTTGTGGTTGGATAGGCACAGTGGGTTTCCATTGACAAACATTTGTTCCAACATTAGATTGACCAAAAAGTGATGAAGTATTGTCATATTGGGTGACCAAAGGTTGCCCCTCAGCATGAGGAGGATAATAAGATGTAAAATATTTCTCTCCAAATGTTGGGAGTCCAGTTGATATGGTACTTGAAGGAATAGACCCAGAAGGACCGGCTTGATATTGCCCTAATGATGTGTATAATGGATCAAGTCGTTCAATACTTAGGATAAGATTACTAGTTAAAATATCGGAAGATGACATTGGTAAAGACCATGGACTTGAAGATGCACCAGAGAAAATTCCAGATAATGATTTGTAACCTGATGGGACCATAGGGCCTCCATGAAAATATGACTCTGGTGAAGTGGTAAACATCAATGGAGTAGTGAGGGAAGGAGCTGACGTAATTGGAACAGCAGGCCCAACTGAGGATGTTGGTTCAGACATGGTCATTTGAAAAAATGTATACCCTTTTGAATCAATGAGAATTTGAAAAGGAGGAAGATCAACAAAAGAAGAGGGTGTCGATTGAGAGAAAGACTCATACAGGTAAAGGTCCCCCCCAAAATGGGTTGGAGTTAAAGGTGTAGTGTCTTGCGGGATTTCTTCAATCGCAATTAAACCAGGTGGAATAATTTCACCGTCAGACCCAAAGTATATTTCAGGTGGTTGGCTGTGTGATATGGGAGATTCAATAGCTACAAAAATTTGTGGGATGACCAAGGTAGGAACAGCTTTCGGTCGTTCTGTTAGCCCCCCTATGAAATTCCTAACAAGCAAGCTGGGGCCTAGATTGTTTTGGAGCCTTCAAGGAATGCCTTTCCCTTGAAAACCCATCCTCCTTGAAGCCTCTTTGTGCCTGGTATCCTTTGATAAATTTCCCTTTGCTGATTCCCATTGCAAGCCTCTCTGTTTATGAAGAAATGCCCAAAGGGCCTCCTCCCCTTCTTATTCCATTCCCCTTTGTCCCCCCTTCTACTTCCCTTTTGTACCCTCTCAACCCTCCCAAATCCCCTTTATATCCTTCCTCTACCCTTTGATTAGCCAAATTTCCCCTTATTCCCTCTTTCGTTACTCCTCCTTGGCCTTAAAATGCATTAAAACGGGCCAAAACCCATTCTCCACTTTGTAATAGGGCATAGCCCCTTTTTGCCAGCCCCTTTAGCTGTTTCCCCATGTAGCCGAGCACTATGACCAAGTGCTACCCCTTAAAGGTGCTAATTTCAATATCGCACATCGCTCCCATCGCATGTTTGTTTTAGCATTCCAATCATCCATCGCAAATATTTGCGATGCGATTAATCACGCCACCGTTTCATCGCACCATCCGATCCGCCCGATTGCATAATCACATTTTCCAAACGCGCAACCCTTCGCATCTCCCGATTTCTCCTCCGCCATCGGTCAGCCTCCAAATTGAATGGTTGGTGCTTCATCGCACCCCGCCAGTCGCCTCGCACTTCCCAATCGCTTCCCCTTTTTCGATCACAATCAGAAGCTATAAGTGTGCGTCCCTCTCATCTATTGCGATTGTGATTCTTCGACTAAGCCTTGGCCACCCATTGGGTCTAAGATCTAATGGTTGAGATCTGATCACCATCCACCCCCGGCTGGGTCCCAACTCATCGCATTTCCCTGCATTCCCTTCACATTTATTTTTATTTTGCTCGAAGTCTAAAGCCTTATGTTTCACGGTTGTTCCGCCCACTTTCATATATCATTCCGCTGCTTGACCCCCGCCGTTGATCTTCGCTCCCAGGCCGTGATCTAATGGTCTGCGCTGCATTCTGCCATCAAACCCTATTATTCATGAGTCTTCACCAGTTCATTACATTTTGTCACCATTGTTTAGTGAAATCCACCTTCCTGCCGCCGCGCTATCATATTTTTCGCCCTTCGCTCCACCAGTCTTCGATTGCATTGATTGTCTACACATAGTTGTGAGTTTCTACAGAGTACAAGAGTTGAAACGCCACCATAACTACACATTATGCATGCAGCAGTAATTTTTCCACCGATAGAGGCAAGGAATTTAATGAAGTGCGGGTTTCCACGCTAGTAGAATGTCTTCTTCCGAAGAAGGACGGATTGCCCATACTGTTTGATTATATGCCGTGCTCCAGAGGAGATCCCTGCTCGGAATGCAGTCCAAGGATATCAGAGCATTTTTTGCTCAAGTATGGTGGACCATTCCATTTTTCATTTCCATTTTTGTTTATTCACCAAGGGTACCACAAAGTACAGCAAACCAGAATGCATCGGAGACATATCTGGAATCAATGAAGCCTGATGAAGGTCATTCTTTTCTCCAAAGAGTGCCAAAAATTAATGCTCAGAGTTTAAAACAGAATGGGCTTCGGCCCTCACCTTCTTCTTTGATTTTAATGTTATATTTAGTATTATACCTACTTCCTTTGCTCTTTTTCAGCTATAAAAACTATGAGAAAATTGTTGTAAAGGTTGTTGATGAGATAGCAGAGAGGTGCAAGCAGTTTCTCTTGAGATAAGTTCTATGTGTATAGTTTTAATATAGCCTGAGGAAGATGTATTCAGGCTGAATGACCCAGCTATTGGCAATGTTGTACCTGATTGGTGTTGATGTTTAATATAATAAGCAATTTCATTGGATCCTGATCTAAAGCTGTGGTGATGTTTTTCTACCTCTGTGTTTATTTCCATTTCATTTCATTTCATCTGGCTCACATCATAAATTTGGCATAAGATTCACCCTTGTTAGGTGCCTTATGTTGCTGCTCTCCTATCCCTTTATGTTTTCTACTTCATGTGTTTATCTAAAGATTGATTTCAATTGATTTAACCAGTGTAGTGGATGTTGTTGCCTACTAGCTGATGTATGAATTAACGGAATCTATTTTAGATTTTCTTGTTAGGATTTAATGGAATGTGTTGAGAACACTAGGAGGTCTAGAACCCTGTATCTACCTCACTAGGATCTTTCCGTTCCGATTAAGCCTTTCCAAGTTCGCTTGTGCTGCCTCTGATTTTGTCCAAGCAGGTCTGGAGTTAAATGACCTCTGACCTGATCTATAGATGGGATTAGTTGGTTCTCCCCCCTTCACTCTCGGTCCTTAATGTCCCATACCACCCTATCACTTTAGGATCCAAGGCTTTAGATGACTAGCCCAAATGAAAGCTTGGATATTGATAGCAAGTAAATCCTTTCTTGACTCCATTACCCAATGGACTTGGTTTTCTCTGGATTATCTCTCCTTTGCCTAAATTCTTCCTTGCCCAGTCCTGTCTCATGATGAACTCTTCCTTCCTGATTCCCGGCAACCAAACTCTCAATTAAACAAACAAACCTTGCGCAGAGAACTAGCCTAATACCTTATTGTGAGCTTCAAAGACAAACACCTTTGACAATCATAGAGAGATCCCTCTCTGGACCTAGGAGGGCTAGATCCTGAGGTCTGAAAGTGGTTCTATGTTGTCTCATCTTTTGGTCTTGTCAAGCTGGCCAAAAAATTGGAACCCCAACATAATGGCGACTCCACTGGGGACTTCTGAGTACATTTCACCTTAAACATTCTTAAAAACTTCAGAAACTTAGAACTCTAGTTAGGTTGACAATAAGTCACTCCTTTCTTGAATTGACCTCCATTATTGAATATCCACCATACTCTTAGACAGAGTCTGGAAAGGGCCAAGTAGCCTCCGGATCTCACACTCTTCGGAGGTGACATATCTGGTAAATGCCCTCCCAGTCAATCTCTGGTTGGAGTTTACTGTCAGGAGGAGATTCCTGAAAGGTGATAGTGCTTGAGCACTGTGGTGGATAGTTTGACCCTTTAGACACACCTTAAAACTCTCCACCTGGCGATTCCATCATTCCTAAACAAAAAGACTCCACTGGTGATCAATAGGCCTGCTTATTATCTTGGTGTCACAATAGACTCCACTGGGAGACCAGCCCCTCAGACAATCAACCACAGAAGAAGTAACGATTAGGGTTAAGCTGCTTGGCTGGGAAATAACATTCTGGTTTTCAGAACCATCCACACAAGAGCTTATCCCAACCCTGACCCACCTGAAATAGTTGACAATCCGGAGAGTATCCTCAAAGGAGCTCCTACACCTAACCGACCAACTATTTCCAGTCACAGTCATAGAGCTAATTCTGCAATAGAAAACCTAACAGCTCTAGCACCTTTTCTCCCTGACCTAGACCTACCTAACAGTTTATCAAGAACCAGGTCAGTCAATCACCTAGACCAGCAAGACCTTGAGCCTCACAGTACACCATCTCATAGTGGTCAACACACTAGGGACAGAGGAACCCCTCCATCTACACCACCTGATATCCACTTCATTCAAAACTTGGGGCTCTCCCACCCTATATCTTCTCAACAAACTTTTGTTGGTCCTAATATCCCTATCATCCAAATACCAGCAGCTCAAGACAACCCTATACCTCATCATAACATTATCATGGCAGCTTGGTATGCACCTTTAGTTTTACCACAGCCCTTGTTACCCTTGCCAAATGATTATCAGTCAAAAATCCCACACTTCACTGCCAAAGAATCCATTACAGCTCAGCAACACGTGGATAAGATGGAGGATTCTTTTGATTATATGGAAATTGTTGATGAAACAATCAAAATGAGAATATTTTCCCAAAGCCTGGGGGGCGATGTAAAGAAATGGTTTAAAGGTTTACCCCCTGGCAGTATCCAATATCTCCCTGCGTTATATCATAACTTCATAGACAAATGGGAGGTTATATCAAACCCTCACCAGCTCCTAGCAGAATACATGTCCCTTAAGAGGAATGTAGGAGAGAGCATCCATGAGTACACCACTAGATTCAACAGCATTTACAATGCTCTCCCTCCACACATGAAACCTCCTCAAGGTATGGCCCTGGCTAAATATCCAGATGGATTTTATGCTGAAATGGCCTATGAGCTCAGAGATAAAGAGTATAACACATTGGAAGACATGCAGAAAGGAGCCATAACCATAGAAGCAAACTTGATGGAAAAAAGGGCAAGATTAAAAGCTGAGAAAAGGGTAACCTATAGGGATGACAATGTAGCTTCCACATCTGATCCCAAATATGATAGACTGTCTAAAAACGTGGAAGAGCTACAACAAATGATAAAAAGGATGGTTGTCCAAAACAGAAACCAAAACCAGAACCAGAACGTTAGAAGAAACAATGTCGTTCCCAACATACAAAGAGAGTCGGATCAACAAATTGTTCCCCCATTTCAAGAAAAAATTTTAGATGAAGATGAGGGGATCATAGAAGAGTATGAAGGGAATGGGATAAACATGTTCAAAACAGAAGACTCAGTCCTTAACTGTGATCCAGAGGAAGATCAGCCCTCACCTTTGTACTGGGATGAGGAATGGTTAGAAACTGAGGATTACATATTAGGATTCGAAAATGCCATGATGCAGGTCAGAGAATAGTATGAACTTAGGAGCAAAAAGAAACAAGAAAATCCCAAAACAAATACTCCTGAGGTAACCATCAAGAAAAGGCCTGACAGATCTTCTAAAGCATCTTCTGCAAATGACAAATCAGTAGCTGAAAGTTCTGGTAAACACAAGGAAAAAGACAACCAAGACACTGAAAGACAAAGCCAACCAACCAGCAGCACTAGCACTGCAGTTAGTGCTCCTGATAAAACGGTTCCTGACCTTATACATAGTGAGAAATCACTAACTGATTTAGCTACTAAAGCAGTAGCAAATAAAACAGAGTTAAGCGCTTCCAAGAGTCAGTCCACTTTCAATTTAGAGAGTGAGATTGCAAAAATCAAAATTTTTGTACCAGTAGCTGAGTTGGCCACTCAGAATGTATATAAAGGAAAAATTTTGAAAGCACTAAATTTAGGGGAAAACAATGACTCTGTAAATTTGAATGATGATCAACCTGCCCTCCTATTTGGTCTAAATATTAAGGGAAAATTTCAGGAAGGGGTAGTTCCACCTTTCTATATCAGTCTCAACATTCATGACAAAATACTCCACAATGCCATGCATGATTCTGGAGCATCACACAATTTAATGCCTAAGGTAGTGATGGAAAAGCTAGGCCTAGAAGTAACACGACCTTGCAAAGATCTATATTAATTTGACTCTAGCAGAGTAAAATGCCTAGGCCTGATCAAGGACTTGTGTGTGAGCTTGACCCAGATTCCTGCTAAGTGTATGGTCATGGATGTGGTGGTAGCAGATGTGCCACCCAAGTATGGCATGATGCTATCTAGATCATGGGGAGCCAAACTACAAGGAACAATGCAGATGGATGGCTCATATGCCACTATTCCTATATTTGGCCACCTTAGAAGACAGTATAGAGAATCTCAGATGAAATTCTTAGTCAGTAGCCCCGAGAAGCCTGAAAATTCACCATTATACTCTATACACATAGACCTGGATTCTTTCATCCTTTATAATGACCAATCCTTAGGAGAGCCAGAATCTGAATGTAAAAATTCGAGCAAAAACACAGAGCCCATGGACTTTAGCATAATGGCTACCCTAGAAGAATACGATGATGAAAACCGTGGGCAGGGTACAAAAAACGAAACTCAGAATGAACCAGGAACACAATGCAGTCAGCCTATTAGTCATACCCTTCAAACTGATATACCACGCGAAGAACAAGATAACCCACAACCTAGTACAGACTCCTCAACGCAAAATAATGGCGAGCCCCTGTGGGAAATGAACTTCGATGGGTCCTGTACTAGACAAAATGCTAGAGCAGGGGTGTGGCTATGTAACACAGGAAATGATCATGCAGAGAGCCACGCTGTAAATCTGCATTTCAAATGCACAAATAATATTGCAGAATATGAGGCTCTCATCCTGGGTCTGAACCTATTGAAGAAATTAGGATCCCACAGGATAGCTATGAGAGGAGACTCTGAGTTAGTTATAAAACAAGTGGATTGTGAATATACGGAAAAACACCCTAGGTTGAGAGCATACAAGAATGATGCAGTAGACTTATTGAAAACCTTTGTTGAATATGAATTGGTATTTATGCCTAGGAGTCAGAACGTTATTGCTAATGGATTAGCTTTCCTGGCTATTTCATATCCTAAGACTCCCCCTGATCAACAAATCATCATTCAAACCAAGTTCAGACCTGTAGTGCCAGACAACGAAAAATATTGGTAGGTCTTTGAAGGAGATAAACAGATTGAAGATTTCCTGGTGGGCAGAAATGAGTTTGAATTTTTTGATTTCGACTCAAAACCGGATGACAGCTGCCCATGTGAGGATCCCCCAGATGAACGAGAAACACCCTGTAACATAGAAATAAACACCTTTTCTGAGGAAACTAGAAGTTTAACCGAAAAATGTGAAAATGCAGGTAATGAGGAAGTGGAGGTATTGCAGGCCAAAGATAAGAACATACCCAGAGGCCTGGCACCCCTAGAGGACCTTTTTGACTTTGATGATGTAGCAAAAAATCCCACTATATAACATGTAGACTCAGATGTCGAAGAATGCAACATTGGCACTGAAGATAAGCCCAAAATGATCAAACTGGCTAAGTCTGTACCTGCAAACATGAAGAACAAATACATTGACCTGTTTAGGGAAGTCATTGATGTGTTTGCATGGAGCTATGAAGACTTAAAGGCCTATGAAACCAACATCATACAACACAAGATACCCTTGAAGGAAAATCAGATGCCTTTCAAACAAAAACTTCGCAGAATCAATCCAAAACAATTGCCTGCAGTAGAGAAAGAAATAAAAAAGATGTATGATGTAGGCATTATAGTCCCTGTAAGGTTTTCTGATTGGGTGTCAAACTTAGTGGCTATGAGAAAGAAAACAGGGGAGATCAGATTATGCATAGACTTCAGAAACCTCAACAGAGCCTCCCTAAAATACAACTACCCTTTGCCTAGAATGGAGCATATTCTACAGAAGGTAGTGGGCTCTAAGAGAATCTCCCTGCTTGATGGTTTTTCAGGGTATAATCAAGTTCTGGTATTCCCAGAAGATCAACTCAAAATGGTGTTTACCACCCCATGGGGTACCTTCATGTATGTGAAGATTCCTTTTGGACTGATGAATGCTGGAGCTACCTTCCAGAGAGCGATGGATATAGCTTTCTCAGAGGAGATAGGACACTTCATAGTTATCTATTTGGATGACTTGACTGTCTTTTCTAAAACCGAAGAAGAACACCTGAAACATCTGAGAAAGGTTTTTGAAAAATGTAGAAGGTACGGTCTATCCTTAAATCCTAAGAAAATTGTTTTCGGGCTGCAAGAAGGTAAAATTCTTGGTCACATTATATATGAGAAAGGGATTAGGATAGACCCACAGAGGGTTGAGGGAATACTTCAAATTACACATCCGAGAAACATCAAGGAGTTACAGTCTTTCATAGGGAAGATCAATTTCCTTAGGAGATTTATCCCCAATCTTGCTGAGCATCTTAGGAAAATGACCAACATGCTAAAGAAAGATGCAGGAATTAAGTGGACTGTTGAAGCCAAGAAATATTTTGAGTCAGTAAAACTTGCACTCACTCGGGCCACTATCCTTACCAGCCCAAACTTCTCAAAAGATTTTCTGATCTTTTCCTTTGCCTCTGAACACACAGTAGCTGCAGTCTTGCTGCAAAGGAATTCAGAAGGGCATGAACAACCAATTGCCTTCTTCAACAAAGCCTTGAGGGATGCACCCTTAAAGTACAACATTATGGAAAAGCAGGCCTATGCCCTGGTAAAGGCCTTAAAATACTTTAGGGTGTACATTATGCATTCTCACACCATTGCTTATGTGCCAAGTATTGTGTTCAAAGATATCTTGTCCCAAGACCCTGATGGGAAAAGGGGCAAATGGATTGCTACAATCTTGGAATACGACCTCGAAATAAAACCCACCAAACTGATCAAAGGTCAAGGCCTGGCCCAGTTAATGGCTAAATCAAACTTGCAGGCCCTTGGCATTAACATGATAAATGCCTCAGATGAGCAGGAAGGACCACCCCATCCAACTGTTGAGGAGCAGTTTCAGAACTCTCCTTGGTACTCTGATATCCTTTATGTGCTCACCAATCTCAATGCCCCTCCAGAACTATCCAAAATAAAGGCCAGATTCATAAAACTCAAAGCTAGAAATTACTGCATTTTGAATGAGAATCTATACTGGAAAAATCCAAATGGCCTATTGCTGAAATGTTTGTCTGAAACTGAAGCTGAAAGAATCAAACAAGAATTCCATGCTAGGGAGTGTGGAGGCCACCTGAGCTAGAAAGCCACTACAAGTAAGATACTCAGGGCTGGTTACTATTGGCCTACACTCTTCAGTGATGTCCATAAAATGATAACTGTCTGTCATAAATGCCAAATATTTGAGGGCAGAAAAAATCTCCTTCCCCTTCCTTTACAACCTATCACCGTAGAAGGTCCCTTCATGCAATGGGGCCTAGACTTTATTGGGGAAATTCACCCTTCTTCTTTTGGGCAACACAAATGGATCCTAATTGCTATAGATTACTTCACCAAATGGATAGAAGCCATACCCACTAGGAATGCCACTGATTCTGTCATCATTAGGTTCCTAGGGGACTTCATCTTATCTCGGTTTGGCTGTCCAAGGAAAATAATCACTGACAATGTTGCTGCTTTCGAATCCAAGAGAATGATTGATTTCTGTCACAGGTACGGAATAGCACTTGGCCATTCAACTGCCTATTACCCCCAGGGTAATGGATTGGCTGAATCATCCAACAAAAGCCTGGTCACAATCATCAAAAAGCTGCTGGAAGAGAACAAAAAGTCATGGCATAAAAAGTTGGTACATGCTCTATGGGTTGATAGGCTCACCACGAAGAAATCTATTGGCATGTCACCATTCCAGTTGGTTTACGGAACAAAAGAATTTTTTCCTACCAGCCTTGGAGTTCCAGTGATTAAGCTTGTCCAGGAGATTCAGATAGAGGAAAACAATATGGTGAGAAGAAATAATGAAACTATCCATCTGCAGCAAACAAGGGAGCAGGTTTATAGCAGAGCTGTCAGAGTTTAGGAGAACATTAAAAGGTTGTTTGACAAAAGAGCCAAAGCTTCATATTTCAAGGTTGGAGATAAATTTTTGAAATGGGATTCAAGGAGAGAGGACAAAGGTAAACATGGCAAGTTTGACAGCTTGTGGCAGGGTCCATATATCATCCAAGCCACTGTGGGTCCTAATGCATTTTTCTTACAAGAAATTGATGGTACAGAGCTATTTGGGGGTCCTGTAAATGGCAGGATGCTCAAGCACTACTTTTGCTAAATTTCAGTTTCCAGTTTCATTCTCCATTGTATATATCATTGTAGTTTTATTTAAAAAGAAAAAAAGAAAAAAGAAAAAAAGGAGAGGTTCAGACATGCTCAAAACTTGAACCTCCGAAAGGAAAAAGGAGTGGCTCAAACATGATCAAAATCTGAGCCAAAAGAAGCAGAACAGATGGTCCTGATATGCTCAAAACCTGGACCAACAGTGAAAGAAGAATCAACTCTAACATGTCCAAAACCAGAGCTGAAATGAACAAAGGAAGTGACTCTAATTTTCTCAAAACCTGAGTCACAAGAAAATAAGGATGTTTCAAAACTGCAGATTTCATGCCTTCACAGTTTTTTCTTCATTTTTCCACAAGTCTTCAATCCAGCAAGTCAGACAGTCTAATCCTGGCTTGGTTGTTTTTCAATTTCCTGTTTTAGAATGTAGGAGAAGAAATCTGTTGGACAGTCTAATCCTAACAGATGTTAGATTAGGTAGAGAAGCATATGAGGCCAACAATCTAATCTGATCTCATGGAGAAATAAGGGTAGATTTAGAATATGTTTGTTTTTGTTTTGAAAATAAAATGTAAAGGGTCTGCTAGCTCAAATGCACCCAAAGGGAAATGTTAGAATTGTAGTCTGGGTAGGTAGATTGGTTGGGAAATATTTCTGCTGATTTCTGTCTTTAACATATTGTGGCAACTGAAAATTAAAGAAAGAAGGGATGTGCCAAGCAGCAGGCATCTGGCCTACTCCAAAGATCATCTCTGGTTTCTTGACTCCTTCAAGAAGAAGCCATCCCCATGTAGAGCCACTGTTAGCCCCCCTATGAAATTCTTGACAAGAAAACTGGGGGCTAGATTGTTTTGGAGCCTTCAAGGAATGCATTTCCCCTGAAAACCCATCCTCCTTGAAGCCTCTTTGTGCCCGGTGTCCTTTGATAAATTTCCCTCTGTTGATTCCCATTGCAAGCCTCTATGTTTGTGAATAAATGCCCAAAGGGCATCCTCCCCTTTTTATTCCATTCCCCTTTGTCCCCCCTTCTACTTCCCTTTTGTACCCTCTCAACCCTCCCAAATCCCCTTTATATCCTTCCTCTACCCTTTTCTTAGCCAAATTCCCCCTTATTCCCTCTATCGTTACTCCTCCTTGGCCTTAAAATGCATTAAAACGAGCCAAAACCCATTCTCCACTTTGTAATAGGGCTTAGCCCCTTTCTGCCAGCCCCTTTAGTTGTTTCCCCATGTAGCCGAGCGCTATGACCGAGCGCTACCCCTTAAAGGTGCTAATCACAATATCGCACATCAATCCTATCACATGTTTGTTTTAGCATTCCAATCATCCATCACAAATATTTGCAATGCGATTAATCGCGCCACCGTTTCATCGCACCATCCGATCTGCCCGATCGCATAATCGCATTTTCCAGACGTGCGACCCTTCGCATCTCCCGATTGCTCCTCCTCCGTCAGTCAGCCTCCAAATCGGACGGTTGGCACTTCATCACACCCCGCCAGTCGCCTCGCACTTCCCAATCGCTTCCCCTTCCTCGATCGCAATTAGAAGCTATAAGTGTGCGTCCCTCTTGTCTATTGTGATTGCGATTCTCTGACTAAGCCTTGACCGTCCATTGGGTCTAAGATCTAACGGTTGAGATTTGATCGCCATCCGCCCTCGGCTGGGTCCCACCTCATCGCATTTCCCTGCATTCCCTTCACATTTCTTTGTATTTTGCTCGAAGTCTAAAGTCTTATGTTTCATGGTTGTTCCGCCCACTTTCATATATCATTCCGCTGCTCGACCCCTGCCGTTGATATTTTCTCCCAGGTCGCGATCTAACGGTCTGCACTGCATTCTACTATCAAACCCTATTATTCGTGAGTCTTCACCAGTTCATTACATTTTTTCACCATTGTTTAGTGAAAGCCACCTTCCTGCGGCCGCGCTATCATATTTTTCGCCCTTCGCTCCACCAGTCTTCCATTGCATTGATTGTCTACACATAGTTGTGATTTTCTACAGAGTACAAGAGTTGAAACACCGCCATAAATACACAGTATGGATGCAGCAGTAATTTTTCCACCAACAGAGGCAAGGAATTTAATGAAGGGCGGGTTTCCACGCCAGCAGAATGTCTTCTTCTGAAGAAGGACGGATTGCCCATACTGTTTGATTATATGCTGTGCTCTAGAGGATATCCCCGCTCAAAACACAGTCCAAGGATATCAGAGCATTTGTTGCTCAAGTATGACGGACCATTCCGTTTTTCATTTCCATTTTGTTTATTCACCAAGGGTACCACAAAGTACAGCGAACCAGAATGCATCGGAGACATATATGGAATCAATGAAGCCTGACGAAGGTCATTCTTTTCTCCAAAGAGTGCCAAAAATTAATGCTCAAAGTTTAAAACAGAATGGGCTTCGGCCCTCCCCTTCTTTTTTGAGTTTAATGTTATATTTAGTATTCTACCTACTTCCTCTGCTCTTTTTCAGCTATCAAAACTATGAGAAAATTGTTGTAAAGGTTGTTGATGAGATAGCAGAGAGGTGTAAGTAGTTTCTCTTGAGATAAGTTCTATGTGTATAGTTGTAAGATAGGCTGAGGAAGATGTATTCAGGCTGAATGACCCAGCTATTGGCTATGTTGTACCTGATTGGTGTTGATGTTTAATATAATAAGCAAATTTCATTGGATCCTGATCTAAAGCTGTGGTGATGTTTTTCTACCTCTGTGTTTATTTCCATTTCATTTCATTTCATCTGGCTCGCATCAGAAATTTGGCATAAGATTCACCCTTGTTAGGTGCCTTATGTTGCTGCTCTCCCAGCCCTTTATGTTTTCTGCTTCATGTGTTTATCTAAAGATTGATTTCAATTGATTTAACCAGTGTAGTGGATGTTGTTGCCTACTAGCTAATGTATGAATTAACGGAATCTTTTTTAGATGTTCTTGTTAGGATTTAATGGAATGTGTTGAGAACACTGGGAGGTCCAGAACCTTGTATCTGCCTCACTAGGATCTTTCCGTTCTGATTAAGCCTTTCCAAGTTCCCTTCTGCTGCCTCTGATTTTGTCCAAGTAGGTCTGGAGTTAAATGACCTCTGACCTGATCTATAGATGGGATTAGTTGGTTCTCCCCCCTTCACTCTCGATCCTTAATGTCCCATACCACCCTATCACTTTAGGATCCAAGGCTTTAGATGACTAGCCCAACTGAAAGCTTGGATATTGATAGCAAGTAAATCCTTTCTTGACTCCATTACCCAATGGACTTGGTTTTCTCTGGATTATCTCTCCTTTGCCTAAATTCTTCCTTGCCCAGTCCTGTCTCATGATGAACTCTTCCTTCCTGATTCCCAGCAACTAAACTCTCAATTAAACAAACAAACCCTGTGCGTAGAACTAGCCTAATACCTTATTGTGAGCTTCAAAGACAAACACCTTTGACAATCATAGAGAGATCCCTCTCTGGACCTAGGAGGGCTAGATCCTGAGGTCTGAAAGTGGTTCTATGTTGTCTCATCTTTTGGTCTTGTCAACCTGGCCAAAACATGGGAACCCCAACACGTTCGACTTCAGGATTCAGATGTTATGGCAAAGAAGAGACAGGATTTGGATCAATATGTGGTTGAACAATGCCAAGTCCAAGAGGCATGGTCTCACTGATTGGATGGATTGTGACCATGGGTAGCTATGAAGACTCTGTTTTGACAATAGTAAATGAACTGGGATGTGTAGAAACAATTTGAGCTAACTCTTTTTTATGGTAAAATGATGTTTCACCAGAGGTACGAATTGTACTTGATTCAGCAGATCGTGATCGTCTTCACCTACCAGAAGTAAATTTTGGTGGTAAAGGTGGTTTTAAAGCTAATCTACATGAAAGAAGGGGGAAAGGATTTTTTTCTTCCACGATTACTGATTAGTTTTAACTAAAAATAAATAAACAAAATAAAATGGTAATGCTAGGCAAAAAGGTTTACCAAGAAACTGTGAACTGCAGAATACCTCCTGGCGAACCAAGAAGTACAGGCAGGAAATCTCCCTGAATGCTGTGTTCGGTGTATCAAAATTTACAAGGCGGCTAACTCGGTTCACTATGGATGGATAGCACCTAAAATTTTTCCTCCCAAATATACCCAAAGGTACATGGAGACCCAAGTATGTATTAGCATTTTCTAATGCGAAACCACATAGTGAGAGCACCCCTTTATAATTATCGTACTGTAACACCACCCGATATAACTAAAAGTACGTGGATGAGATACAAAATACTTACGTACGTGGAGTGAGGTATCACACTCGGAATCTATCACAAACAAGTTAACGACAGCTGTTGTGTTTTACGATGCCGAAACACGTCTCTAGCCTAGACCTTCTAAATGTTATGGTTATGGTTCCAATGATTTGTTAGGTAAATTGAGATTAATTTTATGTTGATATTGCTTAAAATTTTCCTTTCAAAGGTTCACTGCGATGATGTATTGGAAAATTCATAAAATGCAACTAAAAATGACAAAAAAATCTTTCACTTTCAGCTTCTTCAATGAAAAACCTAGCTACTAAGGGAAGACAGTAAATAATTTGTGAGCAAACAAATCAAAGAGAAAAAAAAATCAATGATCACAAACTAAATGCAGATCTCCTAATGTTCCTTTTTGAAAAACACACAAAATCCTACTGCAAATGCAAGCTTTTCTTTTTAGTTTCTTTAATGTTATGAATGCAGAAAAGAAACTAGGTGCACTAAATCAATAATTCAAATTCTTTTTACTTTTGAGAAATGAAGAATACAAACAACAATTTCTCTTTTGAAGGAAAAATGAGGATTTCAACAACAATTTATCCTATCAAGGAAATGAAGATTTTACGACAATTTCCTATTTGAAAAGCAAATGATTCTTAATGCGACCATAAAAAATACTTTGAAATCAACTTGTCAATGATAAAGAGAAACTTTTTTTAAACAAACATTGAACAAATTTTCTGTCAAAGGAGGAAGAAGCATATAGAGTTACTGGTCAATATGAGGATCAAAATTTTCAAAACACAACAGAAAACAAAATGAAGCAAATTGAAAAGTAAAATTCAAAGGAATCTGGGTGGTTTCAGGAGTCAACGCAGTCTCCAAAGGGAGACAGTGCTTTGCAACGCATTCTTGAAAGGGAGACAATGCTATGCAAAACACTATGTCCTGTCTAAGGATTCTTTGGGTGCAGTGTATAAGGAAAAAAACTACTGTTTAACTCACTATCTTTACAAATTTGGCTTTGAAAATTTTAATATTTGTGTGTAACAACTACTGGGTGGATAAACAAAGAAAATTAGAGGCTAAGTCACCTAGATCTATGATAAACTCTCCCCAGTATGGTCACCAATTTGTTGGGCCAGAATTGTGAATTATGGATAAAACATGCTTCCCTAGATAGATGAGAATCTAGAACAACATATTAAATACTATACGAATACCTTTCCTAACTCAGAAAAGACACACACAAAGGATTAGAGGCTTACTTGTGATCCAAGCGCTTCTAAATGGCTCCTTCTGTTGCTTCCGTTGTAGCTTCAAATTCAAGTGGTTTGTGTGAAATGCTTCCTGCAAGAAAGAACACTAAAATAGCGGAAGATAGCAGTAATACATTTGTCTATTCAAGTTAGTTAGCTAAATCAGTAAAGAATAAACAATATACATCAACTAAGATCTTGAAATATGGAAAATAAAAGCCAATACAGATGCATATAGGGAAAAGTAAGTCGTATTATTTATTGATGATAGAAGGAGAGGTTACAACCAAATGACTGATTTGAAGTGACCCTTCCAGCAATGATCCTCAGCCCCATCACAGTATAAATCTCTCCAGCAAATGTTACATAAATATAACTCTCAATTGAAAATCCTCCAGCATTTCTCTACTCAAATTATTCCTTCTCAATCACTCAGATCTGTTTTCAATTTATAGATGAACTGAAGGTAGTTTTGTAATGAATGAATTTCCAATAATAGGCAAGACATGTTCCAAGTCATGTAGATGTCAAATGGACACTTGGATTCGAAGCTTTACACATGTGAAATATTCTAGAATGCATTGGCCAAGTGGAGATTCTGGAACAATGAGAATTTTTCTCCCAATGTGACCAACACACCCATAGATGTCGAGAAGTGCTTTGCAGAGCAGCCTTGCATGGGGCTACCTGCATATGAAATGCACTTAGTCCCCTTAGAGGCAGTGTTGGTGAGCTCCCATATGATATATAATAGACTTCAAACATTGGAAACCTTTGCTTGATGAAATTCATGTTTGATTTGTCTTGTTCTTGCCTTAGGGCATGTAGCAACTTGAAATGATAGGGAATGATAGAACCTTAGTCATTGGTCCTGGAGATGATTCCTAGTTAACCAGGTCATTGGAAATGATGCCCAAATTGGCCTATAACAAACATAATGAGGCACCTAAAAAACGTGTAAAAGTATCATTCGACCACAACATCACCCCTTGTTCATTTACTAAGGGAGAGTTAATCCTCTACTGTGATGTTGCAAAAGAGGCCCTAGGACATGGTGATTTTGAAATATTATGGAAAGGTCCTTATATCATAAAACATTACCTCCTTAAGGGAGCATACATCATGTCAGAGCCCGATGAAACATGCCTAGCTAACCCCATCAATGGGCTCTACCTCAAAACATTTCACCCATAAGAGAAAGAAGTCTTACTCTTAGGAATAATATGCATGTAGCATAATTTTTCTGAGATGATCACAATCATCGAATACTTCTTCTAAAAAATTCTCTGGTGTCATAGATGAATCGTCCCCCCATCCACTATTTTGGATTTGTTGATGGAGCCTTGTGATGGTCTCAAAATATAGCAGTAGAGCCAGCTTGGGCCGTTTAATATCTTGACCGATTTCCATTCTTCACCAAAATATTATGCATTGGATTAGCTACCAATAATCAGGCAGAATATGATGTAGTCATCAGGTTTTTGAGCGATGCCTCCAACTAAGGAATTCACCATCTACATGTCTACCTTGATTCCTAGCTAGTGGTTTCACAATTAAACCAAGATTTTGAAGTACGAAATTCACAACTATTTAGGAATTATTTGCATGCACGAATATTAAGTCGTTAGTTTGATCATATTACATTCACACATATACCAAGAAATCAAAACCATACAGTTGATCGCATAGCTAATGACATCCTAGATTTGAATGCATCTTGTATAAACCATCATCCATAGAAAAGAAAAAAACATGAAAAAATAGATATCCATCATAGGAACATAACATACAAAAAAAAAATAGCCATAGACAGATCATAAGAGCCACAAAAAATACACATCTTGCATATATATATACCAAACAAATGTGAGTCACAATATAGAAGTCATGTCCCTGACCAGAATGTCAGCCAAAAAATTTGTTTGCATGTCATCAAAAAATATGGAAGAATCCTCATATCGGGCGCTTTCCCTGAACATACAAAATTCCTAGGGCTGAGCCACACCAGGTGGGTCCTTTGTACCCACAGCTGCACCCGGTGCCAGGACAGGTGCAACAGCCAAAACAACAAGTGCCACATAGCACAAAGTTGGGCGATGTGCCCTCTCTCAAGCCATCAATGCCTTGAGCCATGTGTCATCCAAGTCATCAACAAACCCCCAAGTTGGCATACCTCGGGATAACCTCTCTAGTCGACTCCATGAGTCGGCTAAATCTACTGCATGAGTGTCCATAGGTTGGAACTGAGCCTCAACAGTAGCTAGCTACTCCTCGACCGTCGCCGTCTCGACGTGAGAAAGAAGGGAAGTTTCCCCCCTGGTAGCTGCAACACTGCTGCCCTCCCCTAAAGGGCCAAAACCATCTCCCTGCCCTCCAGTCTGGGCCTAAAAAGTCCCAAATGGGCCCTTCCTTGGTGGCTGATGCCCCACCAAGTAGGCAAGAGGATGCCCTGCCACCCCCACATCTGCAAGAGAAACAAGGATAATGTTAGTATCACCATACTAGACATATAAATATACACATCATAAAATCCTCAAAAAATGAAAAAAAAACATCAAAGGTCATACCTTCTAGATCCCATACATAGCCGGCAGGAAGACCCATATCTGGGTCCCCCTAGAAGTCCATCACCAAGTATGGATAGTCTAATACCGTCTGCGGGTTCACTTGGAACCACATCTCAACTGTCACATCCCAATAACGACTAGCCTCTCCTCCTCCACCAAGAGGCATCACGGGAGCCCACCATTGCATACGAGGATCCCTACGAGGACTAATGGGCACTGGCAAAAAATGTCAGAGCATCACTACTCTCTCAAACATGATATTTCATAATATGCTTATGCAATTAAAAAACCTAGAATATCCTCCCTAGACCTTCCCTAACTGTGATACCATGCCATCGTACAAATGGCACACCCAGTTGTAGAAGTGACTAGAACAGAGCTGACGCAAGACACCAATATGAGGTCTAGATTCCTTATTGGGGAATGACGACCCCGTCAAGTGAACTATCATCACTAGGGTGCCCCTCTAAGCTAAATCAATCACTCAGTCAATGCAGACACATACATGTGTAAGCAACTTGCCATCACAATGCTGCTCAGCCCAACGCTGGATACTCACCCTTCCAAGAGGGAGTGGGTGTGTTAGAGCCTTGCCCTGAGGAAGTAAACTAGTTACAAGGTAAACATCCATCTCCAGATGGATGACGATGTATCTACACCACAAAACCATCACTTTCTATCTCATGTTCCAACAACAGACCAGGAAACAGAGAAAACTATCATGTGATCTGAAGATGTTGTTCTTTAGAAATTTCAACAACCCCCACTGTGCCAAGAGCCTCCGAGAATTGGTGTCCTACGCCACAACTATGTGAAGATCAGGCCAACCTCGCTCACACCAAAACATCCTGTTACCATATAAAAAACCAAAAAATCAAGGGCTAAATCAGGAAACCAAAAAAATTCAAAACAATTTCCCATGATCATGCCTATTTTCTACATAGGCACGATGACCGTGCATCTGTATTAAATACAAATGTGCACTTCATCGCACAAAATATCCCCCAAGTGTGATGACCTCACAGGAAATCTTCCTTCACCACAAGGTCTATGCAACTCAGCCTTGATCACCCGCACGATCGAAGAAAAAAGTGGGTAAGTAATTTGCACAAATAACATTTGTACGAACCCCCCAGAAAAAAAATGACAAAATTGAAAAGTAGTATGTTTAGGGCCCTACTTGACACTGACGATGCAAATCCAGGGTACTTAGGTTGACCGAAACTACAAGGAGGGCTCAGCAGGATGGGCTCAACTCTGACCTCAGACTCTCAACTGACACAAATGAATTGAAATGGGTCATATTGGCCTATATATCACCCTTTTTTCATTATTTTACAACCCATAACTAGAGCACAGAACACGTAATTGCAAAACCCCAAGAAATGCAGTGATCAACACCTCATCAAAAATAAAAATAGGCTTCATACATCCATGACTCAGAAAAAATTCAATTTTTTTTTTCAGTGACGATAGGTATGCCCTCACTTATCGCTTTCCATTCAACGTTATTTTCAATATGTTTGAATAGAAAATATGATTTTACTTGGGGTATTGGTTGCAGGTATTACAAGCACGTCAAATCACTGGTTTCCCCAACCACTAAAGTTACAAGAGAAGGTATCATTCTATCCCTAGCATGATAGGCTCCCCAAAGAAGCTTCACATATCCTGAAATCATTTCTCCATAGAAATCAACCATAGGTTCCATTCACCCGACCATGTTTATCACCACCCCACCTCGCACTTGATAAACATTCTTGTAGGTTGGTAGAGCCTCACCCTCCATGGTATCCATCACTCAAATAGACCATACACCAAATATATGGAGCCATGGCCATAAAATCCAATTCCAGGAAGCACTTCATGTTCATTCATCCATCATACATCAAGTCAAGTGTTACCCATGTAACGATAAAACCCCTTTCCTAGACTACCATTCTCATAAGCAGATCGAATACACACCACCATGTCTCGCACTTGGCCTAGCACAACCCCATCAACATAGCCCATCTGTGACACTTTTCATCCGCCTTATCGCCCCCACACCCAGACCAACCAATGCCCCCCCCCAACCTCAGTAAAACACCTTCCTCACAACATAGTGACAGATTATTTTCATGTTTATAAGGGCACCTGTCTCCGTGCTTGTACATCTAAGACCATTCTATATTCTTTTGGAAAGTGTACAAAGATTTTTTAGGAGAGAAATCCCACCCATCCATTCACATTTCTCATCTGGAAGAAGTCCCTAATCACCCGTAGTCAGGGCTACACATTCTTTACCACACCCCACCATGACACTCATAACAACCACACACCCACCTTGGATGTCCCACTGACTCCAGGTTTTTTGTCACCAAATTTTTTTATGACTACCACTACTTGCATTTAAAAGCTTCAACATCGAGCCACTGAAATACCATCATCAGTTATAGCCATTTCTTATCATTATACCTGAGTTAACCTATCACACCCCTCCCTGCTACATCAGATACCTTGGTCCCTTACATTAGTACTCCTCTCAGTCAGTTGGTGCTTCCTTCTTGTCAACTTCAACAACCATTTTCCAAGAAGGAGAAAGTACCTTGGATGGCTCATCGCCTCAATAGGTGCATCCTCAGATGGCACTATGGGAGTCATCATTGCCCATTGATGTCATCGATCCTCTTTACATTCAACTTCAACATAAAATTTCATGTCCAAGATGGTATCGTACTTCATAAGTGTTCCACTTTGTCATTATTCATCAAATAATCATGACCTGATAAGAATCTCTTTCAGCAATGCTTACACGGGAAGGCCGATAACTGTCACACACACATGCATACAACGAACACGCCATACCAAGATTATGCATTTGGGAACCACACTCAACCTTATTTCAAAGAAAAAACGCTCCTGAGGGCGTCAACAAACATCGTAATCAACAATAGCAGGTCACTACCATAAAAGTGACATAAAAATAACCTCTATTTGTCAGATAAGCTTAACTAGTCAAAAAAATCACGAGTATGGGACATGCCTGCCTCGTAGAAATATTTTATTCATTCTATCTCTTGCAGGGTTCCAATAGAACACGATACCTCTTTATAATCATGACAAGGGGTCTCCAACCTTAGTTTTCAAGCAAGTTACTCTCTCTCTCTCTCTCAAAAGGATTACACAGAAAAAGAAACTATAATTTACTTCTGCTATACAGTTCTTCCTAGAACTCATAGATTAGGAGGCAACTGTTAACACTGAAAAATCATACAAGAAAAAGATTTACAGGGAAGAAATATATTATAGGAGCTGAAAATTTTAACTTTTCCTAAGGTCAATAGGAAAATTTTTGGACTATGCATGGGAAGCACTCGCCCTGGTTGATCATTGCAACTTTTCCTTCGATAGTCACAAAGAACATTGCGACTATCCCTCGAATAGAAGCGCAGACCTAAGGATGCGGAAAGTCACCATCTAAGACCACTTGGCACACTTGGAGAAAAATATTCTCATTTAAGGTAGCCAAGTATGAATCCCAAGTTTCTTCCCTCCATTCAAAAGGAGGTAAATAGATTATTTACTACTGGTATTATAGTTCCACTTTTCTTTTCAAATTGGATGTCTAATTTAGTGCTAGTGAGAAATATGACACGAGAGATTTTTTTGTGTATAGATTTTAGAAATCTGAATAAAGTGTCACTGAAAGACAATTACCCACTACCAAAGATGGACCATATTCTGCAAAGGGTAGTTGGATCTTCCAGAATTTCATTGTTGGACGGATACTCTGGGTATAATCAGATTTTATTCCATCCAGATGATCAGGAAAAGATAGCCTTTACAACACCATGGGGCACCTTTATGTATGCCAAAATGCCTTTCGGATTGAAGAATGCAGGGGGAAACTTTTCAACGAGCAATATATATTTATTTTGCTAATGAAAATGATATGTTTTTGGTCATCTATCTTGATAACATCACTATTTTTCTAAGAAAGATGAGAAACACTTACAACACTCGAAAACAAATTTTCAGAGATGTAGAAAGTTTAGCATATCGCTGAACCCAAAGAAGAGCCTTTTCACTATGGAGGAAGGTGAATTGTTTGGCCATATCATATAAAAATATGGAATTAGGATATATCCTTCAAGGATTGAAGAAATCTGGACCTTGGACTATCCTAAGAGAAAAAATGAAATACAGTTGTTTAATGGAAAAATAAAATTTTTGAGAAGGTTTGTCCCCAATATTACTGAACACTTAAGGAAAATTACTGACATGTTGAAGAAAGATAGTGAAGTAAAATGGTCTGAAGAGGTGAAGAAGTCATTAAATCAAGTTAAATTGGCTTTATCTCATTCTCCTATTCTTATTAGTCCAGTTTACACACTTGATTTCATCATTTTTTCATTTGCTTTGGAGCACACTCTAGCTGTTGTCATTATGCAAAAGGAAAATCAGAACACAAAGCAACCCATTGCCTTCTTTAGTAGAACCATGAGAGACGTAGCCTTGAAGTACAACATCATTGAGAAAAAGTCCTTGGTGTTAGTCAAAGCATTGAAGGACATACAGTTCTATATTATCCACTCTCATGTCATTGTGTATGTCCCAAATGTTGCTTTCAAATATGTGCTTACGTGGAATACTATTGAAGGGAGGCAAGGTAAATGGATCGTTGCTATATTGGATTATGAATTAGAGATAAAGCCTACAAATTTGATCAAGGGACAAGGCCTAGCCAAGCTCATGGCAGATTCAAATCTACATACTTTGGACATTAATTTTATTGCTACGTTATCTGAGGAGAAAGAGGTTGAAACATTACCTGAGGTATTTTAAATTTTTTTCTTCATCGCCTTGGGATGCTAATATAGTTCACATTTTCAACACGTGAATCCTCCTCCCAACTTGCCATGTAATAAGGCTAGATCTTTGAAGTTGAGAGATCTTAAGTGTTGAATCCTTAACAAGGTCTTGAATTGGAAAGATCTCGATGGAGTGTTGTTGAATTTTTTGGTTGAAGGAGAAGTTGAAAAAGTGATGAGTGACTTTCATAAAGGTGACTGTGGTGGTCTTCTTTATTGGAAGACTACAACTAACAAGATCTTGTGGGTAGGTTTCTATTGGCCAAGTCTATTCTATGATGTCTATAAAACGATCATGAGCTGTCATGAATTTCAAATCCTTCAGGGAAAGAGAAATCTCTTGACTTTTCCCTTAAAGACAATTGAAGTGAAAGTGCCATTCCAACAATGGGGACTTTACTTCATTGGAAATATCCATCTTCCATCATCAAACCAACATAAATTGATAATCACTGCCATAGATAACTTCACTAAATGGATTGAAGCCATCCCCATGAGGCAAGCTACTCACTCTGTCATGATTAAGTTTTTAGAGAAAAATATTATGTCTCATTTTGGATGTCCATACAAAATAATTACTGACAATGCAGATTCATTTAATTCCAAGAAAAGGATTCACTTTTGTGATAAGTATCACATTAGGCTTGGACATTCTACAACATACTATCTTCAAGGAAACGGGCTGGCTGAATCGTCAAATAAATATTTAGTGAACATAATCAAGAATATGTTGCAATAAAACAAGAGAAATTGGCACAAAAAGCTCACCAATTCTCTATGGGAAGATAGAGTTAGCACGAAGAGATCAATCAACATGTCACCTTTCTAGCTCGTGTATGGTGTTGAAACAGTGTTCCCTACTTCTTTAGCTATACCAATCATGAAAATTCTACAAGAGATCGACAGTGAACCAAATGATATCCAACGAAGAATCATCCAAATGATTCATTTACAATAGTCAAGAGATGAATTTTTTAGTCATACTTCAAAGATTCATGAGAAAATAAAAACCATTTATGATAAGAAGACCAAAGATGATGATTTTAAGCTTGGAGATGTTGTTCTTCGTTGGGATGCCTAGAATGAAGACAAAGGTAAGCACAAAAAGTTTGACAACATATGGAAAGGTCCTTACAAGATCACTACATTTAGAGGTAATAAAGCATTTTATTAGAGGATCATGAAGGGAAAGAATTTATAGGAGGAACAATCAATGGTAGGTTCCTCAAACATTACCTTACTTGATCATTGAAGATGAAGTCCAATTTAATTGTACATATCATTTCAATTTTATGTCCAAGCAATAAGGAAGTTGTTGCAGAAGCTTGAAGCCCAAGGAGAAGGCCATGAGACATCTACATTCAACTCATGTTTTCTTTCAAAAAGTTCAAAATTTTTCAATGAGTTGTCAAGTTAGAGTCAAGTCAGTTTTTTTCAGTCAAATTCATTTCCAGATTTATTTCATCATTTCAAGTTTGTCAAAGTTTGACTCCATTTCCCAAATCTAAGGCTACCTGATCTATGATGTTTTTTACACTTCCTGAAGGATATTCCATCCCCATATGGAGCCAATGATAGTGTCAATATGTCAGTGATAAAAGATACTCTTTAAGTTAATTTGCTAGTAGTCATAGGTAAAAAATTTTTGTCTTTTCAAACAAGTTTTCAAAATAAATTTTGGTCACTAAAGGATTCTAGGTCAGAAATGCTACTCCCCTCATCTCATCCATTCCCATCATCACTTTAAAGGTCATCCTATTCATTTTCATTTAGAATTCTTAGGTCATTCACTCCATCTCATCTTGGTGTATTGTCTAGGTGTCATTGTTTTGCCTTTGAAAAAGTCCAATTTTTCATCAAACAAGGAAAACAATCCTTCATTTTCACCATATAATTCTTTTAAAGGGAGTAAACATACTTAGGAGAATAAAGTAAGGCAAGTTGTCTTATTTCAAAATATGTTTTAAATTCAAAATATTTCAAATGAAAAAATGTCATATTGTTTTCACTACAAGACAAAAAAGTCATTTCAATGGTTATAAAGGAAAAAAGAGGCTCATCCAAACTCAATATTCTCTTTTTCATGTGTGGTAGAGCTCCTCCCTTACCCCCATTGGACTCCATAGTGGTAAATGGTTCAAAAAAAAGGCAAGAAACTACTCCAAAACACAATTTCTATGCTTATGTTGGCCTTTGTTACGTTTCTGGAGCACGTTGTTATGTTTCTTGAATCAATTATTATGCTCCTGTTGTAATATTCCTAAATGGGAATGTAGGAATATAGTGAAAATTTTTGGAATAGCAGTGTAAAAAATCATATAAAAATATGAGGCCAATATGGAGCCTTTCTATTCATCATAACAACAACAAATATGTTTAAAATAAAGGGCCACAAAACATGTTACAAGATAGAACAAGCCTCCAAGAGACAAAACCCTCAATAGAGGTGATGCCACTATATATCAAAATTCCGGAATACTGCTACAACAAAGTGATAAAGTGCAATACTACAACAAATCAACTTACAAATATCATGGGCTGATATATGTCTCAATAGATACAACAAGTACAATTCTAGGCTCTATACAACCTCCAATGAAGAACCCCCAAAGGGTTTTCAGCAATACACCAAGATATAAGATAGGAATCAAATCCCTAGGGATGAATATTCACTGTAACATATAAAATGGAAGGATGGGGCTGATATAATATAACAAATAATACAACCTCCTCCAATAGACCCTCTAGATGAAAGGTTGATCCCCTCTCTAGAAAACCTCATCCCAAAATGGTGTACTGAAACCACCCTGCAACTCCTCCCTCAAAATAACGTAGTCCAAGACAAAAACTGCGCTGTAGGGGCAACTAAATAAGTGGCCTAGTGTCAAATTCTGAATAAGGCTCAAGGGCCTTCCTTACTATCCTCCCAATGGAAAGCAACCCTTCTCCACTGAAAATAAGCAGTGAAGTGACCCAAATATATTCTCCACTGCTACAACCTGCAACAAAACTCAACCCTCAATAGGATATGCACTGTAGATGAAATATGGAGCTTGACCTAAGGCTTGAATATGGAAGTGAAATACAATTCTCTTCCAAGAGGCCTCTCAAGGAAAGAGGTGGGATTCTCGATCTGGAACACCCTGTGCTAAACAACACTACAATCTTAGCTAAACAACCAAAGAAAGCTATATGTCTAAATAGACCATATATCAAACATAAACATATATCAACATAACCCCATATGACTGTCATCCTCTTCCTTATATAAGAAATGAGCTTTATAACCCTAAGCCTCATTCATTTATGACACTACTTCAATGCAATGTGTCTCCATATAAAACTGTGTTGTCCCACAATGAATGCCACTACTCCATGACAACGTTGTTTATTTGGTCAAAGTTGACCCATTCAAGGTGTTCCATCCCCTTTTCACACACAAGGGTGCTCAATTAAGCTACCAAGATGTCCTCCTTTCACATTGGCATTAGTTTTATTCTTATTTAAGGAGATTTATGGATCTTCATATCCTCTCATTCATTAAACAAGAAAAACAAAATTTAATATTCCAACTAGCTCATGGCTAATTGGGAATATTACAGTCCTCACCTCCCAAATTTTGCTTGTCCTCAAGAAACTAACAAGGCGAGTGTTTCAACTCTTCTCCTCCATCATTGGAGACACCTTCATGTGATAAGATTCCCTCATAAGCCAAGTGCCTCCCAATCCATCCGTCCATGACATGCTCCTCCCAAGTTCTCATGAGATGTAAATGAATCATCCTAGAAGGAAGTAATAGATCCAATGAAACAATCATGGTTTTCCCAATGTTCTCCCTGAAAAATGTAGCAGAATGAACATGGAGAATCTATCTCCCAAAGGGCACATTTAGTTCTCCCGCACTTCCTCCAATCATTCCCATAAAATGAATGAGTACATCATCAATGTATGGGATCAAAACCAGGTACATACAAACAGCAATATGTAGAAATGGAGGTGGATCATAGTTCACATGTGGAACCAGCACAATATATCTCCTGACTGCATCAGATAATGATATGGAAAGTGGTTTCCCCACCACTTACTTACTTCCCAAGTTTTATACAAGTGATGGAAAGGTGAGAAATTTTTGGTGCTTTAGGAGTGCACCCAGAATGGTAAATCATCTCCCTATATCCTCCTAGGGAGTGGTGATGTTTAGAAATGTTTATGGCCCAAAGTTGGCCATGAAGTTTATATGGAAGAATGCTCCTCCTTGGAGCAATATTTTGCATATACATGGTAAAGGAGTGAAAATGATCATCAAGTAAAACATTATGAACATAGACATGTTCCTTACCATAATTTATGTTCATACAAACGGAGTGGTCCATAGATAGATCCCCTCTCATTCCAAAAGAGAAAAGAGGTGGTTGTGATAACTCCTCCATATATTTATGTATCTCTCCCATCTCCACATGATCCATTCATCTCCTCAAATGCTGATATATCTCCTCTTCAGAGCCTTCCCAAGTGTATCCCTCCATGATAGCGTTGTAGGCTCTCATGGAATAAGTATGGCTGAAGAGAAAATCATCATGTGCACTTTGTAGTAACTTCTCCTTGAGCTTGGAAGCTCTATATAAGAAGATCCTACCATGATAGTAGATGAATTCATCTTGGACTAAATAGCCCTCCTCTTGAAGCTGGTCATCAAGTATCATGCATGTAAAAATATCCTTGGAATAATCCACCAATAGCTGGGATTTCCAAATATCCTCCATAGTGATAGCACTGATGATATATCACAAATAACATTTTTCATATGGCTGTCATTATATTTGAAATCTCCCATGCCAAATTCACATGTTGTAAGGCTGCTATCCTCCCCATGTTGCTCCTTCCATAATACAGAATCTGAAATGAGAGTGGGTAATGATGATGTTGGGAGAATGTCTCCCTCCTTCTTGAGTCTACCCAAGAATCTCAACTCTATTTCATGACCTCCCAATGCCCCCATTCCTCCTGGATCTATGAATGGTGCATCATAATGTGAGACATCTATCACCAAATTCTGATCAAGTGGCCTCCCAGGTGGTTTGCCACAAAACAATAATGTCTCATGGGTCAATCTCATATGCATAATATATGGGACTACCATGTCCTTGCTTCCACTGCGCAAATCCAATTTTTTTTTTTGTGTGTGGAAGTTTCCTGATAATTGGGTACCACTCTTATTGATTCAAGAGTCCCTCTAATTGAAGCAATTGCTCCATCTTCACCTCTTGGTTGTGGTGGATCATATCCTGCTATTCCAGCGTTGTGACCCCTCTCCGATTCATCTTCTTCTTCCTCCTCATCATCATCTGAGAAGACCTCTATATAGTGTGCCTTTACTACTACACAGCTATGTCCGGGAGCCCAAGATTCTTGGCATGTGAAGTAAAGTTTTCTTATCCTCAAATCTCTTTGGACATCATCACTAAGAGGTGTTTTACTTTGGCTCTATTTTGAGAAAGGAGCATTCTCATCTTTTCCCTTTGATGGAAAAGTGGGATTTGGATGAAATGTTGCCTTTTCTTTTCGCAAGGAATCTGGTAGATATCTTGCCCTTTCAATGGCATCTTGAATGGTAGTGGGATTGGTAGACTTAACCAACCCATGAAGAGATTATTCTAACCCATAAACAAACATGTAGACCCTTCTTGCTGCAGATAAATCAGGAACCATAACAAAAAGTATTAGAAATTTAGAAATATAAGTTTCTGGATTACCCAACTATTTGAGCTTTGCTAGCCCCATTAATGGTGCCTTAGGATCTCTTCTATCAAACCTCTCCACCAACCTCCTTGTGAACTATGAATATGAAGTCACATTGGCATGACCCAATGTAGACAAGCCATGGAACCACCAATCATGTGCTTCACCCTCAAGGTGCAGCACTGCTATCTTAATGGCCTCCATCTTTAAAAAAAATTTCAGCTGGAAGTAGATGTTAAGCTTCTCTACCCATGATTTGGTAGTGCATTTATATGACCCATCAAAGTTGGGTAAGAAAAATTTTCCCATAGTGCAATTTAGATCATGATTTTGAATGAATCCTCCACCTCTATTATGATGCCTGGGTCTCCTATTTTCCTTAATATGAAAAAATTATTGAAAACTCAAGTGATATTTAAATCTTTGAGATTGAGACTCATACTCCATGAAATAGTCTTCAAAAGTTTCTTGTTCTTGAAACCCTTCATTTCCCACTACTAATAATGTAGCCATTGTAGAGCGTTGGGAAACTTGCTACTGCTTCACTGGTTAATCACTCTAGTGATGAGAAATGCCAGAGCCTTCACCATGCAGAAATACTTTAGGGGATTCCTTGTATCTATCCATCCTAATCTCCTTTATTTCTCTAGCAATGTCTTGCATAGTTCGAAGAAGAAGCTTGGGATACTCCTTCTCTTCATCTTCTCTTGATAAAAGGGTTTTACCTTTGTCTTCTTTATCATTTGTATAGTCAAACTTCTAGTGTCTTCTTATGAGATACCTCTTCTCTCTGTGAGAGGATCTCCTTCTTCTGATGACATATGAGCCAAGATTATGCGATGATACCACTCTAATATTCCGAGATGGGAAATGTAGGAATATAGTGAAAAATGTTGGAATAATAGTGTAAAAAATCATATAAAAACATGAGGCCAATATGGAGCCTTTCTATTCATCATAACAGCAACAAATATGTTTAAAATAATGGGCCACAAAAAATGTTACAAGATAAAACAAGCCTCCAATATACAAAGCCCTAAATAGAGGTGCTACTACTATATATCAAAATGATGGAAGACTGCTACAGCACAGTCATAAAGTGCACTACTACAACAAATCAAATTACAAATATAATGGGCTTATATATGCCTCAATAGATACAACAAGTACAGATCTAAGCTCTATACAACCTCCAATGAAGAACCCCCAAATGGTTTTTAGCAATACACCAAGATATAAGATAGGAATCAAAGCCCTAGGTTGAAAGATTCACTGCAACATATAAACTAGAAGGATGGGGCTGATCTGATATAACAAATAATACAACCTCCTCCAATATATCCTCTAGATGAAAGGCTGATCCCCTCTCTAGAAAGCCTCCTCCCCAAATGGTGTACAGAAACCACCCTACAACTCCTCCCTCAAAATAACGTTGTCCAAGACAAAAACTGTGCTGTAGGGGAAAATAAATAAGTGGAATGGTGCCAAATGATGAAATAAGGCTCAAGGGACTTCCTTATTGTCCTCCAAATGGATGGGAACCCTTCTCCATTGAAAATAAGCACTGAAGTGACCGAGAGATATTCTCCACTTCTACAACCTGCAACACAACTCAACCCTCAACAAGATCTATGTTGTAGATGAAAGATGCAGCTTAGCCTAAAGCCTAAATGTGGAAGTGAATTACAATACTCTTCCAAGAAGCCTCTGAAGGAAAGAGCTCAGATTCCCGATTAGGAACACCCTGTGCTAAACAACACTGCAATCTTAGCTAAACAACCAAAGTAAGATATATGTCTAAACAAACCATATATCAAACATAAACATATATCAACATAACCCCATATGGATGCCATCCTCTTCCTTATATAAGAAATGAGATTTCTAACCCTAAGCCCCTTTCATTTATGACACTACTTCCATGCAATGTGTCTCCATCTAAAACTGCGCTCTCCCACAATGAATGCCACTACTCCATGAAAATGTTGTTGATTTGGTCAAAGTTGACCTAATCAAGGTGTTCCAGCCCCTTTTCACACACAAGGGTGCTCAATTATGCTGCCAAGATCTCGTCCTTTCACATTGGAATTGGTTTTATTCTTATTTAAGGAGATTTCTGGATCTCCATATCCTCTTATTCATTAAACAAGAAATAAAAAACAAAATTTAATATTCCAATTAGATCATGGCTATTTGGGAATATTACATCTGCTGCCTTTGTTATGTTTCTGGAGCATGTTGTTACGTTTTTGGAACAATTGTTACATTTCTAGAGAATGTTGTTATGCTTCTATAGCAGTTGTTACACTTCTTCTACATCGTGTTACGCTTCTGTTGGGGGTGTGTTACACATTCGAAAAGTGTTGAATTAGGGTTTTTTTGTCTCCCGGGCCATTCAAACAAGTTCAAGTATCATTGGAATCATATTTTAGATACATTACAATAGTAAGTCTACTTCTTATACCCTCCCGTGGTCAATTTATCAAGCTCACCGTTGATTTTCATGCTCACTTCATTCATCATTATATTTCCACTTCTTCACATCATTGAAAGATTCCAGTGAACCAAACCCTAACAATATGATCTAAAACTATCCTACACCTGACACATATGTCATACTACCATCCCCCACCATCCATATCCTTCCTAAGGGTTATTTTCATAAAACCCTAAGTTCTAGCCAGTTTTCAAGTGTTAAACTGGTAAATTCCTATGTTTCCCTCATTTGGCCACCTTCCTCACACCCATTTCACCCGATTTCACTCATAACATGGAGCCAATATGAAAGCCTATCTCCTAAATTTTTTGCATAATTTTCCTTGGCTTTAAAACACTTCATCTCACCCTCTAAGTCTACCCCATTCCCATACTCAGTTTTTACCAAATTACACTACACATACTCATTCCATCAAAACACTAAGGTTTCATCCTTTCATTGATAGAAAATATGGAGAGTGAGAAGAAAAACATCAATGGAGGGTGCCACCTCATATTATAACCCTACATCATGCAATAATTCAATGTTTCACCCTTGGCCAAAAGATGTTTTTGGAGGACTAAATGTTTGAGGTTTTGTGAGAAGATCATGGAGGAAGGATATCATATTCAAATTACAAGATTATTTTCCTCTAATCTCAACATGGGAAAGGTCATCATTGTAGGTGTGGAGTTTAACCTATCAGCAGATGTGATTTCTTCAACAACATGTATTCCTAGTCATGGAGAAAAGTGGTTCAAGGGCATGGACTTAGACCTTGAACATTACAAAAAATAGATCAAACCTCATGCTAGAGAGGAACCAAAGTACCTCTTCCCTTTCAGACACCTCATTAACAAATATAATCCTTTAATGATGTTAATAATGAGGTATTTCACATGTGAAGGAATATTTTCTAGGTAGTATAGGTACCATATTAGGTTGTTTATGCCTTTCAATTCTACCAAATCACTTGATTTGCCACATTACTTGTACAACAGTTTTATTAAAATGACTAAGAAGGTTCAAAGCAGAAAACAAGATCATTACCCAAGTATTTTCACCATGGTATATTCAAACTCATTGTGTTGCATCACCTTTCATCCATCAACATGACTTGGGAAACCTTCATGGAAAGAGTAGCCACAACGCCCACCACTAGCCCTCCTCTCATGCTTAGGACATCGTCACCATCACTGTTAGCACAACCAATGGAGGTTGGCTCTTCCAACATGAAAACTCAGATTTCAAAGGCTCCTACATTTTTTGAGTTTACTCATACCAATGAGAATGGAAAGATATAGGTATTTGTGCCCAAATCTATCAAAAGTGTACTTACACTTGACACTATTGTTGAATAAAGTGAAATAGAGGAGCAACCTCTCATGCATCAAGATGAAACACCTTTGCACCAACATAGTGAACCAACGCCATTGGAGGTTGAGGTAGAAGAGTAGGTTGAGATCAAATCAGCTGAGGAGATCATTAGGGATAAGGATGAGGAAATATAAGAGTTAAGGGAGATCTTCTCCATTGCTAATTCTCAAATCACTTTCCCACATCAAGAGAATTTTCAATTGAAGGTGAAGAAGATGATACAAAGAAAACCTAAGACATACCTAGAGGTAGATAAAGGAGAATGTAAGCTGATCATAGATGTTGATAAAATACAACACATGGAGACTGAAACACAACCAAGAAGGCCAAAGACAAGAGGCCTCAAAAGGGTGGTGGAGCTAGAAAGACAATTAGCTCATCCACTTGAAGAGTTGACCTTTGATGAGTTAATAGCTATGGTGATCAATCAAGACATAGAATTCTGATTGGCAAGAGTAAATGAAAATTTGGAGAAGCTCTTGAAGAGAGATAAGAGACACAACAATCTCCAAAGACACATGGAAAATCACTATCACACCAGGAACAAAATTTCACAAATGAGGCGAAAACAACTGAAGAAAAGGCTAAAAGAAACTCAAATGAAGCTTAAAGAGAAGGATAGCTTATATTTGTTGGTTGAAGCTTCCTTGGCTATTTAGCCCATCACTCACAGGTGCTACAAAACCAATTTTGAGAAGTTTTAAATAATTTTCGTATTTTTTGAAATTTTTTCACAAATCTAGAAATTTCCTCCTCACAAGAGCATAGCAAGACTTTGTTATGCTTATTTTAGGGGCATCCAAATGATGATTTTCTTAAATGGTTGGTTGAATTTTGATAATTTCATCACAGATTAGGAAACCTATTTGCATGAAAAACTTTAATTTTGCAGAAAATGGCCAAAAAAACACTCATTTTCTATGCTTCTGCCACTTTTTTGGATGCCTTGCTATGCTTCTGGAGTAACCTTGGGAGAATGAACTTTTGAAGGCCTTCCCGTGGGTCATTTTGAAAAATTAAAGATGTTATAGAGACTAGAAACACATGGATAGTTTATCTATCTTTCATAATTGGATTTGGACTCATAAAAGTTCCTAAAAAATGGCTACAAACTTTTGTTACACTTCTGTAAAATTCGGTTACACTTCTGTCACAAAGTGTTACACATTTGTAGTGGATTGTTGGGGACACTTGTCAAGCTCAGAAAATGTCAGAAATTCGATGTTTTTCTGTCCTATGAGTTGGAATTAGATTAATTTAATTTTTTTTTACTCTTATCATGAGGGAACATGTAATTTATTGTAAGGGACACACACTCCTAGTTCATAGTTGAATTTTAGGGAATGGTTTCTAACATCCCTAGAATATAGGAAATGACTCATCTCATGTATTTATGATGCATTTTGGATGGGATTTCGACCCTATGAGGTTTTATGGTTCATATTTTCTATAAGTATACTCTCTTTTTTTGGGTTGGATAGTCTTACTTTGCAGTGCATCTATTGTAACAACATTTTTGGAATGAAATCAAAGAGAGTCTTGTAGAACTTGTGTTGAGAATGTTATGGTATGCACTGGAGAATTTTTTCTTCCTCTATATGTTTATCTATTCATGTTAAATGATATATTTTCCTCTTTCAAATATATGTTTCCATGTGTTTATCTTCTAAGTTTATAAGTATAAATAATGTATGTTCATGCTCTGTTTTGGACAAGGTTTACATGATATGTCCATTTTCTTCTAAATGAATTAATTCACCTCAGTGCCCATTCAAAATTCCTATCACTTCATCCTATACTCAATAACCAATTAAATATTCTTTCAATCTACCTATCCAGCATCACATATTCTCTACAAATTGACCTTGGAATTCAGACCTAAAAACTGTAGACCTAACCTTCTCACGGACCTTTCTATCTAGAATTTAAAACATCAAACAAAAATCCTATTACTGAGCTTACATACCTAGCCTAATATCACTAGATAATCAATCAATATATTGACTAAAAATTAACAATTAGAGAGCCCTCTATGGTCATGGTAGGGCTAGCTACATATCCTAAAGCCTGGTCTGTGGTTACCTTCCTTCAATCCCATTTTCAGCCTTGGGAAGTTGTGGGGAGTGATAACATTCTTGGCACTGTTTCTGAGGAGAGATTGAAAAAATTTACCTAGGAATATTTATTTATTCCTATGAAGGTTATACTTGTAGGTGACAAGCTCTAACATTCAAAATAGGTTGGGCTCTTAATTTGAGCCAAAGTCCAAAATTCCTATCTAAGTTGGTTCCTAAAATACATATTAGGTGAAATCCAGACCCAATCCCTCACCAATTGTGAATGACCCTGAGAGTCTTTTAAGAAAGCATAAAACCAAGTCTCGAAAAGTTGGAAGAGCTATTCCTCCACTTGTCAAATCAATTTCCTTGCCTACAAGATTTGCTTCAGAAGATTTTTTCTATAATTCATAATATGAAAGATATTTGTTTAGTTATAAGTCTAAAACTTTTCTTTTAGAAACTATCTTTGATCATTTTGATTTTGATACATTTGCACCATTTTCTGAGTCTTTTTATTTCGAAGTTGATAGTGAAGTCTGGTCTAATTTCTCCAAACTTTAATTC
This sequence comes from Pinus albicaulis, assembly GCA_034641835.2. Lineage (NCBI taxonomy): Eukaryota > Viridiplantae > Streptophyta > Pinopsida > Pinales > Pinaceae > Pinus > Pinus albicaulis. The sequence goes on along the minus strand of CM076584.1, from coordinate 876,988,320 downwards.
TTGGTGGATAAGTTTCTAGAAACTTTGTAAAGAGGTTATTTCCAATATCAGTAGTAGGATTTTACTTCACCACCTATCATCACACCTTCTCATACTACTACATCATCATCCCTTCCTTTCATTCCATCATTACCTCTGCAATTTTTCACTCCATCAACACCTCCACTGCCTCCTCCATTAGTCATGGCCAAATTTGCTCCGTTGATATTACCTCAATAAATCACTACACTACCTCAGAACTATGGTCAGATAATTCCCATTTTTGATGGAACATCAGAGGTTACTACTTATAAACACATTGTCAAAGTGGTTGATTTCATAGATCTTGAAGAGATTGACAATGACGATGCCAAGATGCAGATTATTGCAAATAGTTTCTTAGGAGAGGTTATGAAATGGTTTCACTCTCATGCAACTAGTTCAATAGGTACTTCATAGTAGTTTATTGATTTTTTTTATGGAAAAATGGGAAAGGAAGAAGAATCCATTTCAGATTCTAGCTAAGTATAACACTTTGAAAAGGAAACCCAATGAGTCTGTCCAAGAATTTACTACTAGAATCAATAAAATATATGATTCAATTCCCGAGAATATTAAGTCTCCTCCAGAAATTTCTTTAATTCATTACCCTGATGGTTTCGATTCTGACATGGCCTATCAGCTGAGGGAGAGAAACCCATCAATTCTTGTAGAAATGCACAGAAACGCAGTGAACATGGAAGCTAATTTGATCATCAAAAAGTCTAAAATCAAGACGAAGAAATCTGTCACCATCAAAGAGGAACATCTACTTCATAAGAGGGAAAATTAGACACCTTTATCAACACCATGGAGAATATTATGGATAAAATGTCCATCATTAATAGACAAGCTAAACCCTCCATTAGAAATCACAATTTCAGAGGTCAAAATCAGCAATGTCAGTAGAGGATCAAGAAAAGGGAACATAGGGGTTAGTATCCACAAAGTCAGAAACAAATTCACACTCCATTTGAAAAGAACTACACTGAAGACCCTGATGAAGAATATGAAGAAGAAATTTCTAGCGAGAATAATTTATTTGAGGAAAATCCGCAACCTATTGTCCTTACGGAAGAAGATCAGTTTTCTGTAGAAATTTGTACACCGGACGATAACCAATATGTCTTGTCAAATGATGACATTCTATTAGTGTAGATGAAATATTATTAGAGGGGATATTAGAATGCTCTTTCTCAAGTGCATAGACAATATGGTTTTAGGAGTAGGAATTTTCCTATAACCTCCAATTAGAAAAAATATAACGCTCAAGTAGATACTCATCATAAAGAAACTACTGCTCCAAATCAAAGTAAGGACAAAAGAATTGCTATTCCTAATCATGCTAAATTCAATGAAGCTTGCTCCATCGGCTAGAAAAAGGATAAATAATTCCAAGATGGAGGACAAAATAAGGAGACTTCACACAAAGACCAGCCCGAAAAGAAAGATGCACCATTGAAAGAGGTATAAAAACATTATGCTCTTTTTAGTATAGAAAATGAAATTGCCAAATTGAAAGTCTCCATTCCTCTAACTAGAATAGAAACAATGATCAGTACAAAGTTCAAGTAGCTAAGTTTCTTAGAGTGCATAAGATGTCCAAAATGGTTAAAGTGAGTGATGATCACTAGGAGCTCCTATTTGGTCCTATTGTTGATGGTAATTTAGAAGATAGTGAGGTCCCTTGTAATGTTCCCAAAATTAGCATAGAGCTAATTGGAACATTAATTTTTCTTATATCAGCTAAGAAGTGAATAAATGGGTAAGGAGGCCCATGAGTAGGAATAAAATCCCTCATTATGTGAAAGGGATCATCAGAATAGCCATATTTTTCACCCTCAAGTGTGAAAAGGGGAAAATGCATGAGGACAAGGTCAGGTTTGACCAAGTCAACAATGCTTCCATAGGAGGAGTGGATCACTTTGAAAGACAAGGCAGTGTGAATGAGGAAGAGGTAATTTGGTAGAGGAAACCCTAATGTTTGGGGGCCAAGGCAAGGAGGCTTTCATTTGTATAAAGGAAGGACAAGGCAGCCATAGAGGGATATGTTGATGAATATAGATTTTGGTCTGCATGACTATTTGCTTTCTTCAGTTGTTTAAATGATATTGATGTGATGCTTAGAACAAGTGATTTCATGTTTAGGAATCCTTCTCCCTTCTTCAGAGGCCTCTTGAGGGATTGTACTTCATTCTCCACATTTCAGGCTCAAGGCCAAGCCACCTCCTTCAGCTACAGTGTTATTCCTAGAGCAAGAAATGTTGTGTTGCAGGGTGTTGCAGTGGAGGGTTCCACAACACCAATTCCTTGGCTCATATTTCAGAGGAGGGAGCTTGTATTCCTCTAGGAGGTTAGTGAGGAAGATTCGGGAGCTTATTGTATATATTTGGAATTAGGCCAAGCACTTCCAATCTCCTACAACGCAATCCATCTCCTTGACTGTGTTATTTCTGAGTGTATTTGCAGTGGGGGATTGCACCACTATTTTGGAGGGTGAGATCTTTGGTGATTGGATCAGCCTTTCACCTAAAAGATCCTTTGGATGAGATTCATCCATCATATGCAGCATCATTAGCTACCTTCATCCATTTCCAATTTTTGAGTTGCAACTGCTACCCTGTAACTCTGGCATTTCTGCAGATTTGCCAATTTGTGCATATTTCAGCCAATTCTTCTGAGGATTGTGTATTGTTGTTTCCAGGGGTTGAGATATTGCTCCCCCATCTTATTTGAGCTATACATTTTCATATCCATGTATTGAAATTATTTTTGTAGCAGTGTCTCTTATAAACTGCGCAGTCATAGCTTGGCTTTATCACATCTAGCAGTGCATTTCATGATTCTTGTACATGTGACTTTAATGGTGGATTTGCCTAAGATTGAGTGATCATTTCCTCAAGATCTTGTACACATTCTGCTGCTATAACATTAATAAGATGGCTATGAGATCTTATTTCATTTTTTGAAGTTGATGTATCACTGCTACTCCATTGGTGTGTTTACATATTGTTGTTGCTCCACATTTGGAATATCTTAAGATATTCCCAATAGTGTAGAATTTCCCTATTTTGGGATATACATCCCTCCATTTTATATAAGCCTAAAAATCCATGATTTTATCCTCCATAATACCATGCTTGATTTCAAAGCCTCTCATAACCTTATGCCCAAGGCCATTATGGACATATTAGGCTTGGATATCACATGACATCATCATGATAGTTATTCATTTGATTCAGGGAGAGTGAAATGTCTTGGCCTCATTAAGGACCTGGTGGTATCTTTAGAGAAAATCCTAGCCAATAATGTCCTCATGGATGTTGTTGTGGCCTATATCCCTCCTAGATATGGAATGTTTCTTTATCGGTCATGAGGAGTGAAGCTTAGAGGTACCTTACAGCTTGAATTTTCATATGCTACCATTCCTGTCTTTGGAAAACTTAGGAAACTATATCGGGAAAGTAAAATGAAGTACATGATCAGTAGTCGATAAAAGCCTAATAATCATCTCATACATGTTTTCCACACAGATTTAGAGTCCTTTATCTTATTCAATGATGAATTTTCAACATCTTTCGAAGTTTTGATTGAAGAGAAAGTAGAAAATTATGAGTTTTCAAATTCTGTTTTAGAAATGGAAAATGCATAAATTCTTGAAAATATGTCAAATGGTTTGGAACCAAGCACATTATCCAAAAAAAGAGATGAAACAATGAAATAAAAATAATTTTTTGGTACAAAAGATCTCTATCAAGCAGTAAAGTTTAGTCATCCTATTTGTAGCTTCTTGATGAAGAAAGTAGTTTGTGGACCATGGAATTCGATGGAGCTTTGGGTAAAGAAGGGGCTGAAATTAGAGTGTGGATTCAAAACCCTATAAATCAGTCACTAAAAAATCATCCCAATGTTCGAATTTCCTCTTATAAGTTGTCTTTAAATTGTTCAAACAATGAATATGAGTACGCGTATTTGGTAGCCGGTCTGAAAATTATCAAGAAGTTAGGTGCCAAGAAGATTTCTATGTATGTCAAATCTGAGATAGTAATAAAAAAATTCAAATGGGAATAATAGGCCAAGAATCCAAGGATGTGAGCTTACTGACATGCAGTGTTAGATATCCTCAAGACTTTCACCGAGTATACTTTTTCATTGATCCCAAGGGACATCAATGTTATTGCTGATTCTCTTCCTACTTCGGCCAACTTGTTTAAAATTTCATTGTATCCTAATAATAAGTATGATATTAACATAAAACACCGCCCTGTTGTTCCAGATAATGTTTAGAATTGGCAGATCTTTCAATATGATAAACATATCAACAAATTTTTGCAGACATAAGAGGAATTTGTGAATTCACAAATTTATAACCAGTTCTATGAAGATGACCAAGAATTCCATGCAGCAGAGATGCAAGTGCTTTAGCTGAAAGAAAACTCCATTCCAAGAGGTTTAGTACCTTTGGAGGATATTTTCGATCAAGACGATGTTGCATGCAAACCTACCATTCTACCAACATAAGTGGGAGTGGAAGATCTCAATCTTGGCACTCCGAAAAAGCCAAAGATGGTAAAAATTTCAAAATCCTTGAGCGCATAAATGAAAGGTAAATATGCAACACTTATGTATCAGTTTGCTGATGTATTTTCTTGGGAATATTATTATTTGAAAGTGTATGATAAGAGTATAATATAGCATACAATTCTCTTAAAGTCGGATCAGAAACCTTTCTGCCAGAAGTTAAGGACAATGAATCCCAAGTTTCTACCCTCCATTCAAACAAAGGTAAATAGATTATTTACTACTAGAATTATAGTTCCACTTCACTTTTCCAATTGGATGTCTAATTTAGTGCCAGTAAGAAAGAATACATGGCATATTCGTTTGTGTATAGATTTCAGAAATTTGACAAAAGCGTCACTGAAAGACAATTATCCACTACCAAAGATGGACCATATTATGCAAAGGGTAGTTGGATCATCTAGACTTTGATTGCTGGATGGATACTCCGGGTATAATAAGATTTTATTCCATCCATATGATTAGGAAAAGACAACCTTTACAACACCATGGGGCACCTTCATGTATGCCAAAATTCCTTTCGGATTGAAGAATGCAGGGGTGATTTTTCAACGAGAAATGGATATTTATTTTTCCAATGAAAATGATATCTTTTTAGTCATATATATTGATGAAATCACTATTTTTTCCAAGAAAAATGAGAAAAACTTACAACACTTGAAAAAAAATAATTCAAAGAAGCAGAAATTTTGGCATATCGTTGAACCCAAAGAAGAGCCTTTTTGCTATAGAGGAATGTAAATTGTTGGGCCATATCTGTTATCCTTGATAACAAATAGGTTTTTCTAGGTTGGTCTTAGGTAAGTTAGGTTAGGTCATTAGGGTGAAATAAATTCATGAAGTTCGTTAATGTTGCGGGAAAAACTACGCTAAGTTCTGGGTTGAGAGACCTAACAAAGCGGAAGGCATACAACAACAAGAAGCAATCAAATTAAAGGTCCTAATTCTTAAACTAGTAAAATTGGGAGAGATCACCTTACCCATATGTCCTATGTTTGAGGTTGTTCCCATAGGGTGCAAACCCTCTTCTTCTCCACGTGCTTCAAGACATGCAACTCACTCAAGAAAAATCACATAGACTAGTTGTACAACATATATATCCTAAATTTCAGTAGGTTAGATCATATAAAATTATAAAATATAACATGAAAATAATGATTATGAGATCATTAACATGTATAAAAAGCATATAAGATCATGACATCAGGAACGAGATAGAGCTTCTTTATTGATGTATGTAAAATATGTGGAGAAATATTACCTAAAATCCGACACGGCTCCAAGCGAAACCGTCCTCCGGATCCGTCCAACCCAAGCCACAACAATCTTCTTCCGTAAAAGGTGCACAAGGATGTGACATAAAGGAGGCGAACATCTCAAAGAAGGAAACAAGGGTTTCCTGAACTTGGGAAGTGCAGGAGGCACATGGATAAGCAAACTTGATATGGGCTATAATAGGCTATAGTATAAATACCTTTCTCTGTCCTCCCTTAGGCCTTCCCCATGAGGTGTATTTATACTTCCTCAAAATAATTTTTTCAGTTGGGAAACAGTTTGGCCACGAGCTCCTCTCAGTGGGTTTCTGATGGCTGCACTGGCTGTCATGATGGCCTTTCTGTTTTACTATGTCGGTTACTGTTGTAGTGGAGTTTAAAATGGAAAACCCATTTTTCCTTTAATAATTGGCAGAAATTCATTTGAATTGGTGGTTACCCGAATATAACAGTGTGTTCCAATAATAAAATTCTCGGTAAGATGGCAGGGAAGGGTGACGTGGAGCAGTGGTGACGGGGGTTTGTAGGTGGACACGGCACAGTGGTGGCGAAAGTCAGTTTGTAGGCACTGGAAAGCTGCGTGCGTGGTCGGCGTGGCAGTGTGTCAGACGCGCTGTTTGTGATAGCGAGGAGGCTGTTGTCGAGTAGGCATCGGTGGGGGGGGGGGGTTAGTGGAGTGGTAGGTGGTATTGGAGCAGGGGGGTGTGAAGTAGCATGCGTGCACCATGTAGTGGGAATGGCAGTAATAGGTACCACCCATTTTGAACCCCCCCCCCCCATGGTTAAAGTTTGAAGGCAGAGGGGGGTGAAAAATGCGTGGAGATCATCAGATGTGGAGATGGGGAGCAGAGATGGCAGAAAGGTGTGGGGAGTTTAAGGTCGATATGATGTTGGGTGTAATGGTGGGTTCAGGAAGCAGAAAGGTCTATGATGCAATGGGGAAAGGGTGTCGTGGTACGGAAGGACCCCACTATATTGCATCATCGTTAGAAACAACAAATTGGGATGTGAAACGGTGAAGAGTGCGAAGTTGCAAAAATGTGATCAAGGGGTAGGTTACATGGCAGGAAGGGACCCACTATGTCACATCGGTGGTCTAGAGAAACACCAAATGAATGTGGTGAGAATATTTTTGATATGTCGATGTGAAAAGGTAAGGATAAAGGTAAAGAAAAAGAGCGAAAAAGGGTGAGGTTTTATCGCATCGGGTCTTTGAAACAATGAGTAAATGAAGAGAAAAATGGTTTTGTTTTTGCGATGCGATAAAGGAAATTTGATCCATAATATGATAAGTGTGGTGATGATATCACATATATAATATGTGATATATTAAAATTCTTTCTGTGGGGGGTGGAGTTGCTATAAAGTCCTGAAAGCATAGATATTTGGATTTGAATGGTTCTAATGGAATTTCAAGCATTGGAATTAGAATTTGGAAAAATGAAGGGTAAATGAGGGTAAATGAAATGAATGAGGGCATAAATGAATTTTTTTCACCATTACACTTTATCAGCAACACTTTCCTCTTTCAACTGAACTAAAAAGGCAGATTGATTCCTTTGAAGTTCTTGAGAATCAAGATTTGCCTTCCCTTTTTTGGAAATAAATGACAGCCATGGAATATTATTTTCAATATGAAATGTCTGAGAAATAATTAGTCACCTTGTGATACTGTGAATTACATGAGTCTAACATGGTGAAAGAAATTAGAAATAAAGCTGATGTCTGAGGCGGGCATACACATTATCAGTGAAAGTAAAGCATGTTCGCATAACAAGTATGGAGCGAATCCAATATGTATACAAGTATAAAAAAAACTGTAAAGTAAATAGTGAATCATTTGATCACTTCTTGAAATTACATACCAAATTAATGTCAAAGTATCACATATAGAAGACTAATCGATGATGCTACAAAGGTGATCACTGAAGTCACAATTGAATCTCCAAGTACCAAATCATAAGTGGTGGAAAAGTGGTACTGCAAGCAACTTAGGTGCCAACATATAGAATGTTGATGTGATGAACTACAACATATAAATGTGGATGGTGTCACTGGCAGAAAACTGAAGGAGTTGTCAAAGTGAACCAAAGCATGCTAATGTAAACACGAGGTCTTCATCGATCACTATGGTACAATTCTATATAATGGGAATAATTGAGTTGAAGTCAACCATGTGAGAAATCGTTTGATTACCAGTCATTGATGTATACCATTAAGAAACACAAGACAACTCACTGATAATGATTATGAGAGTCAAGGTACCCCAGTAAAATCTAACAAGTGCGAATGAATGAGTTGAAGTCGAACACTTGATAGAATATACCAATCAGGAGACATTAATGTATTCTCACTGTCAATAGTGAAGGAATCTACCACTAATGACTGGAAACCCTAAAGTATTGACAAAAGGACTCTAGATCTTATTCCCAGAGAAATGTGTCAAATTCAATGGTAAAATATCTTCTAGAAGGAAGACATTAAGGCATCCCACATCAATCCAACGCAAGTGTAACCCGTAGGCAAAAATTTGAAAGGAATCAGATGAATAAAAGTGAAGTAACCAACTCGAAGCACATTTTTGGAATGCACAAAATGTAGCTAGCACATGACAGAAACCATCTAAACCAACCAATAATGAAAGCTAACAAAGAGGCAAGGAATCCACTGATAGGTTCAAATGGAAACCAAGGTACTACACGAATCCTAGGTGTGATAATTAAAGTTGAAGTCAAATACAAGGGAAACGTCTCAGTCAAAGACCCATGGTGTTGATAAAATGTTGAGCATAAGGTCACCTATCAATGATGTAAATAGGGCCAAGGTGCGGCTCTAGGTTTACTCTTAGAGAAATTTTTTGAAATTGATAAGAGAAAAACCCATCGGCAAGAAGTTAATGGAGACCTTCTCAAACCAACATGAGAAAACGACCAAATAGCTGATGTGATAGACAAGAATCTGACAGAACAGGGATGGTTGACTGAAAAATGAGTCAAGAGACACCGCAGAAAGGCCAACTTAGGTTTACATCCCTTGAAAAAAAGAATGACTCATTATGACTATGGAAGCATATGATAAGTTTGTATAAGTTTGTCATGTAGGAGGTACAAACAAAACCTCCATATGATTGGAAGAGATTACCAATCGGAGGAGTACTGACTCTATAACAAGGTTATGGCTCTCCTAAGTGAAACTAAAGGCCATCCCAAATGGAGAAAAGACTTATATTTTTGTGATTTGTTCAAGGGTGACACAACTGACTCTTAGCTGCCATCAAATATGGAAGTAATGTCCTGATCCCACTCTTTTTGGGATATTTTAATTTTCTGTCTTTTTCATATTGAAAACCTAAAAATGAATAAAATAATGTCTATAGTATAATGGATAGAACGAGTGTTGGTGAACATATGCTCTATTTCCTAGGATAGGAACAATCCTATGCTTAATGTAAGGTGGCAAAGCTAGTAAATGACACTCAGAGTAATGTTATGTCCACGGGCAAAGGTGTCAAGTTGTAGATGCTAAGTGATTGCAAGGCTAACTTTGCAGAAGGACATGGTAAAAATTATGGCTTATACATGATTCCAAGAGAAGCGGGCTTAAGGCCAAGCTATACAAATGGTAAATATGCAATGCAACAAAAAAAATCAACAATAAAATGGGAGCCTCTAGTGTATAAAGCCAGAAAGATAGCGAATAAGAAGAAGAATGAAGTTTCGTCGCATAAATCATTGTAGGACTAAAGAGGACTCCCCAACCTACACAATTTGTGGCATGGGTGACATATGATAGCGGGGATCTAAATAAGAAGCCCATGTAAAGGATGGCTCTAAAATCATACATGATTTTATAAGTCGACGAGTGAAAATGGTTTAATAATCATAGCATGATGAGGTTGACCCTATGGAAATATTTCAGTATGGAGGCTAGTATGCATAATTGCAACGGAAAGTGAATTCCCTAACCTATATGACAGTTCTAAACACAATACCTTCCATGACAAGTCATCGATAATGGAATCAAAGCAGTTAAAATCATCTCAAAATCATCAAATGGTCATGAAAATAACCTATCCCAACACTTACAATCCAAAAGGTCATAAAGTCTTGGAAAATTTCAAAAAGTAAACACAAAACTTTAGACATGTGGGTTTTGAAATTATTTTGAATCTTGGGCATAAATAGGCCTTTTGAGCTCACATTTGGTCATTTTTGCATTGGTGAGCTTGAGAAAAAGCTTTGGAGTAAAAAATTCCAACCTTCAATCTGAAAAAATTCTCAACTGAATCAACTCAAATTTTCGAAGTAATCCTCTCAATCATCTTAGTAATCAATTTTATTATCAATTCAAGTAATTTTAGGTTAATTTCACTGCAGGAATTTGTTTTTTAGATTAACCATGTGCATATACGTGGGTTCAAAATTTTGAAGCTGTGTATAGATGTGTCTGTGTAAGAAGAAACTCCTATATGCGCAGAGAAAAATTTCAAAATAAAAATCTAATGGGAAATTTGTTGAATTGACTCAGGATGACCATCAGTTGGAGAGAGATAGAGCATAGTGCAATTGATAATGAGGTAATGGAGGAAAATTTTCCTTAGATATACTTTGAGGATGTGGATTGCTCAAAATTTTCAAGATGCCCAATATGAAAACAAATACCAAATTGTTGGAGATGCTTGTTAATTACTGGTACCCAGAGGATGATTGCTTCATGATTGATCAAATGCCTTTGAGAATTGAATTTAATGACATATATTTTATTTATGGACTCTCTCGAAGAGGAGAGCCAATGAATTTGTAGGAAAAGTAAACAGGAGGGCTGAATGTTGAGGATTACATTCACATATACTGTGTTGAGGGTACTAATAAGGTGGGGACCTAGATCCAAATTAGAGATGTGCATGGATTACACATGGAAATCCTTCTTTTCACCATAGTCAGAGTAGTCAGGTCTGCTTCATTGTACCAAGCCTCATGTGGGAGCATGAGTTTGGTAGTTGAATTCCTGACTACTTTATATGATTTTTGCACTGCCTTGTTGACCAATTTGAAGAAATAATTGACCTCCATCAAGAAGAATAAAACTAAAAATTTAGGCTATGGGACCATTTTGTGTACATTATTCTTTGAGAGGATACATGGGCTTTGACCTAAGGTGATATCTACCATCATCAACCCACGTGATCCACGTATATCATGATGGGTTGATCTAATAAAGACTAGGGGGTGGTGAGGTCCCTAAGAATACCTGGGATGATGAGTTCTTCTTATGGTGGGGAGAAAAAGTGATCACCGTAGAGGATTACCCCTATGTTGGCATGGAATTTAGGGGAGATGTAGATCTGACCTTACCACCCAGAGCTACATGGGGAGCAATTGGTGAGATCACATTTAAATCATTTTTTTATTATTTGATTTTTTGGATTTTCGATAAGAATATGAAAATGAAAAAATATTTTTGATAGGACAATAGACTTATAAAATTATTGATTATGTTACATATGTTGGACCAGTCAGACCTGAGGGTCTACTGAGGCACATGCACCATGAAAGAGAGGCAGAGAATGTTGTAGAAGACCCTGGTAGATTTCTCCATGCCATATAGAGGAACTTGTAGGGTTTGACCTGCTAGGTCCCTATGGATGCAGTAGAGGATCTCCCGGAGGCTATTCAGAGATGTGTGATTTGTGTACCACATGATTGGGTGAGACTATTCCATCGTGTGGCTACTTCCATAGTGTTATTTTGTGATTTTTATCTAGGGAAGGGTCCACACACATAGATTTCTTAGGATGATTGAATGACTTTGATATTTTTTGATGATGGACATGATCAGGCATAAGCCCTAATTTTGTAGGACATAATTGTCCAAATTTTTGTATATTTTTTAAGACATGACTCTGATCTATATATACAATGATTTTATGATGTGACTACCTCACATATACAATGATGATTGATGATTTTTTATATTTAATGTAATGAATGATTGATATGCCAATTGATTGCTTGATTAGCTAATGCATCAACAAATATATTTTTTGATCATTTAATGTGAATGTATGTAACATAATTAAATGATTTTTACAAAAAACACAGTCTCAAAAATAAATTATATAAAAATGTATCTCTGACACGATAGATGTTAGTCAAGTGTGAAACCACTAGTTGCGAGTCAAAGTACACTACTAATGAACCAATACCAAGAGACATTGCCTCAGAAATTATATTGATCATATCAGTATATTCTGCAACATCATTCAAAGCAGGACTAATACATTTGCCCCTTGAGACTAAAAACTGACCAGATCGATAGTAGATTACCCAAGCCGCGGAAGAAAGATTCCATCTATGTCGATTAGCACCATTGACAAAGAAAAAATGACTCATACCATCCATAAACATCTTCCAAAGTAGATAAAAAATAACAAGGTCACACCAGAATCGATAGACAGATATGGACAAAAATAAAATATACACAACCAAAGGAAATGGTAGGCAGATAGCTAGGCATAATAATTCTTAAGATAGAGCCCATTTCTGGGCTCTGACAGCTCATTTCCATCAAAGTCAACATGATCATAAGCTCCCTTCTTAAGGAATCTTTTGACAATGAAAGGGCCATACCACATGGATTTAAATTTCCCTGCCCCCAAGGCATCCTTGTCTTGATCGTAGACCAAAACGAGGTCACCTTCAGATAAAACCATAGGTTTTACAAACTTATCATATTTAACCTTCACTCTTTTCTTATGGGCCTCATTGATCGTAGCTGCAACATGACACTGCTCATCGAAATGTTTAAGATAAACAAGGCATTCTTTGAGAATTTAAGTGTCTAGAAGAAGCTCAACAACTAGCTGAAGGGAAGGAATCTCACACTCAATAGGAAATATTGATTCCAAACCATAAACTAGTTGGAAAGGAGTGAACTCGGTTGCAGTCTTAACTAACATCTGATATGCCCAAAGTACAGGATACAACATGACATGCCAATTGGATCTGGCTTTATTGATTATCCTTTGGAGGATAACCTTTAAGGATTTATTCATGGCTTCCAACTTCCCATTGGCCTAAGGATAATATGAATACAAATTCTCATGCCAGAAACTTAATTTAAGATCCAATTCAGCCATCATGGAGCTTTGAAAATGATTGCCATAGTCAGTGAAAATCTCTTTGGGAATACCGAAGTGAGAAATGACTTGGTTGAACAGAAACAAGGATGTTGTTTTACCATATTTCAAGAAAGTAGGCATAGCCTCAGCCTGCTTGGTGAATTATTCCACTGCTACGATAATGTACTTGTGACCCTTTGTCGAAGGCGGCTTACAAGTAGAAAAATAAATTTCCCACTTAGTGAATTGACCGAAAATGATAATAGGAAAGAGAGGAGTTCGATGAGCATGCATATTCTGAGTATAAAATTGACAAGGGTGATAGTTTTTGACCGCCTCAACATAATATTTGAAAATCGAGGGCGAAAAGTATCCGGCATGCAAAATATTTTGAGTTGTAGCAAGCCCAGACAAATGAACACCACAAGATCCACTGTGGCAATCATTCAGCCCAACCTCAGCCTCTTCGAGAGCTAAGAAATGTCTAAGGATCAAGTCGACCCCGTGACAATACAGAATGTCACCAATAATAAGATAAGTTTTTTCCAAGTGATGCAAATTTCGATGCTCATCTTTCGAAAAAGTGAGGGAAAAATTTGAAGTCTGGAGATAAACTATAATATCCCCATACTAAGGATCTTGTGAAGAAATTAGGAAAATATGTTCATCAGGTAATGACTCCTCATAAATAATCTCATCTCCACAAGGAAACTTAAAGATCAACTCTACAAACACCAGCAAATTCTTGGATTTTGAAGATAGGAATTCAAGATCGAATTCTCATATAATGAAAATCCATCGATTGTATTTGCCCCCAATCAATCGCCTACTAAGAAAAAAATGAAATAGATTGATAGCTACCAAAAAATAATTTTACGAAGGAGAATGTAATGCCTAATTCGATGGACAACATGGAAAACTACCAAAGCTAACTTCTCAATGGGAGAATACCAAAATTCAGGACCTAACAAGCCTCGACTTAGATAATAAATAACATGCTCACAAAGAGCATCTTCCTCCTAAACCAGAACCATACCTATAGTAGATTATGCCGTGACGAGATACAAAAGGAATTCTCTGCTATAATCAGGTGGACTCAATAAAGGAGCAGAGGTCAATGCCTTTTTCAAAGCATCAAACAAGCATTGAGAAAATTCATCCCACATGAATGATATTCCTTTATTCAACAATATCATGAATCCTTTCGTAACCTCCACATATTTAAAGATGAATCTCCTCAAGAAATTGGATTTTCCTTGAACACTTTGAAGTTGAATAATAGAAGACGGGGGAGGCAACTGAAGGATACCAACAACCGACCAGATGTGATGGTGAAAATGCACTTATTTGGGTTCAACCATATTTTGTAATAACGACATCTTTCAAAAATATATTGAAGATGAGAAGTATGATCAATTCTTTTTCGAGAACAAGCAGCTAAATCATCCAAATAAGCTTCGATGACATGCTTGATATCATGGAAAACATAAGACATGGCCTGTTGGAAAGTAGCTCCAGAATTTTTAAGACCCAAAGGCATATTCTTGTATTCAAATGTACCCCAGGGTAAAATAAAAGAATTATTGTGCTGATCTTTAGGATGTATGGTAATCTAATTATATCCTGAGAAACCGTCCATGAAGTAGAAAATCCCATTCCACACATACTCATCAATAATATGATCAATAAATGGTGTGGGGTAATTATCTTTTGGACATGCCTTATTCATATCTCTGAATTCAATGCAAACATGGATCGTTCCCTTTTTCTTGTCCATAGGCACTGTATTCGAAACCCACTATTTCAAAGGAATGAGGTATATGAAACCCGCCTTAAGCAACTTCTCAACCTCACCCTTGATAAATGCAGCTTTCTTAGGGTTGACTGGATGAAGCTTCTGTTGTATAGGCTTAGAATTCTGGTAAGTATTGATCTCATGTTGGGTAATAGATGGATGAATTCTAGGCATTTCCTCATAATACCAAGAGAAGAAATCATGAAACTATTTAAAGATATCAGTATAAATCTTAATCTCTTTAGGGGAACATTTAGCTCTGATGAAAACATTCTCTATAACGTTTGGATTCCTAGAGATGTTCACCGAGATCATCTCAAAAATGACAACCATGTTCTCTTCAGCAAAAATATCTCTTGGAGGACCCAAAGGGTTTAGGATTGGGTGAACAAAACCAGTAAACACAGGGCTAGACAATATTGACTCAATTTCTTGCAAATCTGGTAGAAAATAGGACCGATGATGCAAATCATCCCATGGTCTTTCCACACCAGTCATTAACTCTAGGATAGCCTCCTTATATGGAAGAACAATATCGAGGTAGTCCTGAGAAGAATATGAATTAATTGTCCAATTCAGAGCCACATCTCCATCCAAATACTATGGTGAAAGAGAAATTGGATCGAGGTTTGCAGAGTCAACAATAGAATAATAGGAAATCTCTACTGTAGATAATGGGAATGTCATTCCACCCACTTTACCTTCTTCTAGTGTGGTAGTATGAGAAGGTAAGGTCCAAGGGTTCAAAAAATAATGAGTTTGGAAGAACTTGCATCGAGTAGGAGCCCTGGAGGATGAAATAACATTGATATGAACAAAAGGAGGCAGAATATCAAAGGTACCCAAAAACAGGGTATACATTTCGAACCCTAAATTCTCCACAGGTTGCTTGGCATCATTGACCAAGGGAACCGTAGAGTCAGAAGATGCATTTGGATCTAACAGAGAATAGTCCATCTGATCAACAATGGCAATCCTCCATTCATGGGGAAAGCATAGGACGTGAAATAATGATGAAGCAATAGCATCCATCTCATAAATCCAATTCTGCCCCAATATAAGGTTGTAGTCCAAATTGGCATCAAATATCTCAACTTCAATAATGACAACTTTACCCCCAACACAGATGGGAAAAGCCGGAACAATGCCATGTGGCCTGTGAGAATGACCATCAATGCAGTGAGAAGAGTAGGTGAAGGAATGACTTGAGGAGATCCAATGGATTTCCAACATGAGATAGACATGTCACATATGGAATCACCCTCATTGACTACTGTTCAAAAAATATTAATTTTCTGATACATAGATTTGATCTAAAAATCCATGTGATGCTGAAGTCTCTTCTTAAGATTTGACATATCAAATGTGATCATAAGAGATTTATTTGGATTAATCACCCCATCCATAGTGAGTAGCACACTCCTTTGTGATGGGCACGACTGGAGTACCTCCAACACAGACATAACACAAGGACTCTGAGCCAAATCTTCTACAATGGAGTAGTTATGGGTTGCCTTGGAATTAGGGTTGATTTTAAAACGTTTAGAAGAACCTTTCGGCATGTGAGGTATATGCTCAACTGTGAGCCTCTCAATATGGAGTGGCTTAGAAGTATCAGGAGCACCCTTAGCCTTTGAAGACTCAAATTCACTAGAATCACATGATCTCATGGAGACATCAACGTGAGCACTCATCATATATACATTTGAAGAATTTTCCCCTTCCTGGTTGCCCTCTATGGGAGCTCCAGTGTTTGCATTCGCGCCAGCAAGAATTTATTTCCCTTGGGGAAAAGGGTGAGTCAGGACAACTTGGGAACCAGAGGAACCCTACTGAGCTAACAAGCTTTGATCATCCTAAATCTGAGGGCATAGATAAGTGAGATGTTCTCCAATGCATAACTTGCATGGAAACTTGACTTTCTTATTTTCCTCTCTCTTACCCTCTCTAACATTATCGTTGGATTTTTTCACATTACCCTTCCCATCCTTACCTTTCTTCTTATTATTTCATCCCTTCTACTTCCCATCGGATTTCTTTATTTTCTCTGGGGTTAGAATATTGAACAAATTTAATCGTTAAGGGCTGGGAAGGAGTAGACACCAACGACGTAGCCTAAATAGGAGCATATTGTAAAGAAAACTGCTACAATTGATTCAAAAGGTTAGCCATGCCACTATCGATCAAACCGGCAATCCCGTCAGCATGAGGACTTGGCTTAGGTTTGGCTAAATCTACTTTGGAATGAGGAGAATGAGGAAATATCTTATTAAGAATCCCACACTGAGAATAAATCAGCTCCAATTGTTGGGTTATAAAGATATATTGATCCTCAGAGAATACCCCAGAAAGAGATACATCGTTTGATATTTCTGGCTGTAAGGATTTTAAGAACCATTCGAGAAGGAATTCATTGTGAATATTGGATTTAATGAGCCTCTTCCTTCTCCCCCATTCTTGAATATGGTCAGAAATGTGTGTTGCCTTATCTTGCCGGAAATTGTCCAGTAGCTCAGTTCCAACATCATATCAAATGAGAAATTGAAAATGGTTCTAAAACATGGTACCCAACTCGTCAAACAAAGAAAAAGTGCCCCCAGTAAGCTCAATGTACCATTTAGTAGTGTTTCCAGTTAGGGTGCACTTAAATAACCTCAATCTAATCGAATCATCGATGAGGAAGTTTAATGAAAAACATAAATGGAAAGTGGTAGCATGGTCGGCTGGATACTCACCAGTCTTAATCCCTTCAAAATTCAGAATATTTGATGGAAGTTTAGTAGGGACTGGAGGCCAACCCGGGCTATATCAAATAGGATCATTAGTCAACTTTGAAAAATCTAGAAAATTTAGGGTTGCTAGGAATGGTAAGCGCAGAGGAGCTTGAGAGTTACATCGACTAACGAAAGGATTTCCAATATTCTGAAAAGAATAACCTGGATTTGTTGAGGCACCAGGTTTCCATGGATTTTTCATAGAAAAATATGAACCATAAGAGAAACCATTTAGCCCAGATGCATTCGGAGTAGGACCCCCTCCCACCGTAGGGTTACTATAAACAAGGATATTCCCCCCAATCGAAATGTTAAATGAAGATTAAACCCCTTGGTAAGGGTTCCAAGCATTAGCGAATAGAGAGAAACCCTGAAAAACACTTATGGAGGAGAAAGGAACATTACCCTGCTGACCATACAAAAACTATTTCCCAGTTCCCAACCCAGTGAAAGAAGGGTTCCATCCTTGAAAATAATTAGATCTTTAGCCTTTAAGAAAATTATTAAAACCTTGATCTTGAGCAGAGAAAGGAAAAGAACCTAAGGAAGGGTTTGAATGAGGGATATGACCACTTCCGAAGGGGAAACTTTGAAAATAAGCTGACCCAATAGCCATAGAATACATGGGTGTGGAGATAGTAGAAGTGTCAGTGAGAGGAACCGAAGGAACTGCACTTGAAGGAATCCCAAATGAAAAGGGACCAAAATGGGAAGTAAAATCTTAGGTGCCCCCACTCATAGATGGAATGGAGGTAGAGCCAAAAATTGTAGTATTGTGAGTGATGGTCAAAATAGCAATGGTACCTCCTCCCTCAGTAGAAAAAGGAGTATCCACACTCGAAGTACTCATAGCCGAAGTTTTGTTCCCATTTGTGGCCATCAAAAGAAAATAAGGAGAAATATGAGGGCTAGGAGGCCCAACGTACAAAAAAACATACAGAAAAATAGTAGGAAGAGGAGAGGAAGGAGTAACTGGAGGTTGAGGAATTTCTTCAACCTCAACTTCTTCTGCCAGAAAAAGGACTCAAGAAAGGAGTGGAGTATTCTATAAATAATGACTAGCACTAGGACTACCTTCGGAAATAATAGCCCCAAGTGGAGGATCGCTCTCTGATGCATTTGCAACTACTGGTTGGAAATCACCAGCATAATTTCTCTTACGCCTTCTTGAAGAAGCCTCGACACTCGAAGGAGAAATCCCACAAAGCCTCCTCGATCGATGAACCAATCGGTCAGCCACTTTTAATAACTATGAGATTTTATATAGACTCAAAAAATTACAAATCTATGGCAATATATGAGAAAAGAGTACTCTCTACAAAAATTTCCCTAGGATTCAGCAATCAAGTAGACCTTAGGTATTTCCACTCTAGGTTATTAGGACCGGGCACCAAAATACAAGAAAGCGAAGATAAGGACCTTCCAAGAATAGTTTGGTGTAATTATTCCCCAGGCCTACTAGCAAAGGTAACAAAAACCATTACGCTAACCTCCTACAAAAATCCTTTGATGGTGCAAGTACCCAAGCTTCGCAAGGGCACCTTCCAGAAGTACTAATGAGAATGATGCAATTTATGCCTCAGGTACCATGGGTATTCCCCTCCATAGTCACCTATTTGATACCTAGGAATAGCAACTATGAACACCAGTTCGTATCAGCAGCCGGGCAGAACGGTCTTTGGTTAGGGTCCAGCAAATAGGAGAGAGGGTATCTCTCTTATCTACCTTCACTTGCCCTCACATTTGAATCTCTAGAGGAGAGCTTTCTCGGCCCACTTAATGAAGTTGGATTTCACTCATTAATCAACTTCTATGTTTTAAATTTTGAGTGGCCTTGGAGAGTTAACTCTCCACTCACCTATCCCAAGGCAATATGACCTAGACTAGTTGGTGTATATTAATTTCAACTAAAAAATTCTAGTTCATTTTAGATTACACGCTTGATTTTAATGGTTGTTCTTTTTAAGTCAGGGGTAAACAGAGAATGCAAATTATAATGTTTTGACACAAAAGAGAAATCAATAGAAACCTGCTACATGCATATGGAACTTTTTCTTCGATGAAAGAGATTTCTACTTAGGTTCTACGAAAAAACTAATAAAAGAAAGAAAATTTTCTTTTCTTTTCAAGATCACGCTCACACACTAAAAAAATATCAAAAGACTAAATATGCTTAATGGTGCAACTACACTAATGCAAAACTACCAATGCCAAATGCAGATTCTAGGACTACTTAAAAAAGGAAGCAAATGAGTTTCTCAACAAGACAGGTCTGATCACTTTGACACAACAACAAATACAAACCCAAATCAAAAAATTCCTCGCAATCAAATTCCAAAAACAACTTGATACAAAAAGAGACAAGCCCACTAAAAAACTTCTCTCAAAACCAAGCAATCCAGACCAAGATGACAAACTACAGACTTGCTCCAAAAATGATGAAAAACATGAAAGAAAAACCAAAAGAAAAAGAAACAGAAACACCAATGTTTTCTGAGCCTTCTACTTTTTAAGGTAGAAAAAAAATCTCTTTGAGAAAAACACAAGCTACCAAAGACTTCAAATCAACAAATTGAGCCAACAACCAACTCCAGATTCCTTAAGCGAACCGTGTCACTTTCATGAATGGACTCAATAAATGGAATGAAGTAACTAACCCAAGAAAATAAATTGAAACAACAATATAAAACTCCAGCAATCACAGAAAATTCAAGAAACCAAGAAGACAACTTCAAGATTTTCCAGAAAAGCTGATTTCAAGAAACCAAGAAAACCAAACAAGCCAACAAGCCAAAAACCAAAAAGTGAACCATTGAAAAGGCAAAGCATGAGTAGATCGACAAAAAATCACTGTTCTAAGATGTCAGAACAACCAAGAACATTCGAAATAAGTCACGATGCAACAACCAAAACTGAAACTTCACCAAGCAAGGCAAACCTTAGGTTGACTAGGTTTTCAATAAAGAAAGAGAGAAATTGATACACATCAGACAGAAACACTATCCAGACACATCAAAGATTCTACAGCAATGGCAAAGAATAGGAAAAAAGACTTTACAGGACTACAAAAATCAAATTTTCATTTGATACTGGCCATACACAGGTTGGTAGTGTGCAACATGTGTGCATACACTTCTGTGTCTAAGGAAATTCCCGTATACGCGTGTTTATTTGGACCATAATGGGTGTATACGTGAATGCGTGCACTAAAATTTGCGTATAGAAAAGATAGCAAGGAAAAATAAAAAATCCAAGCTTTGCATGGATGGGTAAAGAACCAATAAGATTGGGAAAGTGATCAGATCAGCTAGGGAACCCAAGATCTAGAGAAAAAAAACCCGAACTAGGAATTACATGGATGTAATCCCCAGTGGAGTCACCAATTCTATTGCTAGAAAAAATACCCTAAGGTTTGGGTTGAGGGACCTAATAGAGCGGAAGGCATACAACAACAAGAATCAATCAAATTAAAGGTCCTAATTCTTAAACTAGTAAACTTGGGAGAGATGACCTTACCTGTATGTCCTACATTTGAGGTCGTTCCTACAGGGTGCAAACCCTCTGCTTCTCCACTTGCTTCAAGACCTGCAACTCACTCAAGAAAAAGTACATAGACTAGTTGCACAACATATATATCCTAAATTTCAGTAGGTTAGATCATATAAACTTATAAAATATAACATGAAATGTGACGATTACGAGATCATTAACATGTATAAAAAGCATATAATATCATGACATCAAGAACAAGATATAGCTTCTCTATTGATGTATGTAAAATATGTGGAGAAATATCACCTAAAAGCAGCCACATGTCTAAGCAAAACTATCCCCTGGATCCGTCTAGCCCAAGCCTCAACAATCTTCTTCCGTAAAAGGTGCACAAGGATGTCATATAAAGGAGGTGAACATCTGAAAGAAGGAAATAAGGGTTTCCTGAACTTGGGAAGTGTAGGAGGTAAAAGGGATAATAAAAAATGATCTGGGCTATAACAAGCTATATTATCAATACCTTTCTCTCTCCTCCCTTATGCCTTCCCCATGAGGTGTATTTGTACTTCCTAAAATAATTTTTTCAGTTGGGAAATAGTTTGGCCATAGGCTCCTGTAGGTGGGCTTCTGGTGTAACCATTAAACCCCACCCAAATTATACGAAGTTTTATATTTTTAATATTTTAAATTGTATACGCAGGTCAAATATGAGTGGTCCTGTGACTGCACACATTTTAGATACAACAGATTCGTGTATGGAATTCAAAATATTGTTTTTTAAGAAAATCATTGATTCTGAATGGAAAGGGCTTCCCAACAGCAATGCATAGATTCCTCAAGTATATAAAGCTGACAAATGATGCTATAACAATTAATTTTCAAAAAATGTACATATGTTGGGGTCTTAAAGGTCATCATTAAGGTGATAGGTGTCAATGTCAAATAAAAATCCCAAAAATATCTCGTGCATAAGTGAAATTGGCCATTTCATATAAATTTGGCACTTCTACACAATTTCATAAAGAAATAAGAGTGAAAGATTCAGAATTCACTATAAAATTTCCGGAAAACTCTATTTTTACAACGAGCTGAAGTTTTGATATTTTTGAAGCATTTAGTCTATTTTAGAGAGCATATGAGTCATCAAAAGATTTGAGGAGTTCCATTGGGACACCTGATGAAGAAGATCACTTAGCAAAAGGATGACATGGATGCCAACACACCTTTTTTGCGACCTCACCAATACACAACTCATCTTAAAATTTGAAATATCAGGACTTGAAATATAGTATGATAGTTTTCCACCTAAACAAAGTTGTTTGGTTCAATGGATATGGTGCAAGAAGAATTGAAGAAAAAGGGTTTTAAAAATGATTGTAATTGATGACCCTAATTCCACTTGAAATATGGTAAGACATATTTTTTGGAAAGTATTTTCTTAGGATACTCTATCACATCAGTTACAGGGTTGTGAACATGTTTTTTGGAGATAAATAGTGAAAATTTCAAAATATGGAAAAGTTAGGTAAGTTCGTAGCGAGCTCCATGCTTAAAGTTGAGTTTTCGCTATGAACTCGCTGTAGAATGTTTTGAGGTAAAATTTCCATAAAATATCGTGAAAGGGGTGAATAAAATCATTTTTTTACCTTATTTTACTTAATGAAGATCCTCCAACAAGAAGAAAAGTTGCAGAAGGTGGTGAAGTGAAAACGTTACAAAAACAACATTACGAACTTTCCTGAACTTTCTTGTACATGATTGTTTTAGCAGTAAACTTAAACTTCAATTTATTACCAAATTAAAAATCATTTTGGAAATATGAAGGAGGTTTTTCTTTAGCCCAATCCCATTTACAAAAACCTCTCTAAGTTGTTTCAAATCCATTAGGGTTGGGAAATTATTGAATCATCTTTGAGGCCTAGTTTTCAAAATTTTCACTAACCAGATTTGTGTAAAATTTGTAAAATTCAACTTGGAAGAGGTCCAGCTCAGCATCCGCATGGCATAATGACACATCAGTAGTCCAATACACTCTTAAAATTAGTTTGTTTCATTTTGATAAGGGTTATTAAAGGGATTTGTTGAACTATTTAATGAAATAAGAGTCCTTTTTGTATTCAAACTCTGACAAACAGAAAATATCACTAGGAAGTCTCCAAGTGATGTAATCCTATTTTAAATACGTCTCTGAGGTAGGAATTCAAAGCTATAAAGGTGGAAAAACACTTGTATGAGTCCTCACTCTATAAATAGAGGAGTTTTAGAGTTAGAGAGGGGTTGATTTATGTTATGACCAATGCTACTATTGTAATATTTTCTCTACTCTGTTAATATACAGTTGCAAAAAACCTTTTTTCAGACCTGAGATTCTTTACGGGCTCTTATGTGTTGATCTCATTTACCTTTTCAATGTTAATTCAGCTTACTTCATGCATAATATCTTGGAATTCATAGATAATTATTCTCCAACTTCCTTTATGCATATTGTTTGTTGTCAAAGTTATTTTTTGCAAGAGTTCACATGCCTCAGCTTCCATGAATGATGTTTTTATGTAATTGAGTTTCATAACTGACTCCATTCCCAATGGTAGCCATCACACATCCTTCACCTGCAAAAAACCATGCAAAATATATATCAGAGTTAGCCATCTTATTTTTTAAAGCTTCATTATTGAATATCATACATTTTCTTGAGAGAGCCCTCTCTAGTTGGAAGGGCTAACTGTCAACCCTAAGTGGTTTGAAACAATTACACTAAATTGACTGTTGAGTAGCCCAATGAGCCTCAGTTTGGTGATAAAATTTTGGTGTGTCTTCTGGGAGACTGAAAGTCATATCATCTTGGGTGATTCTTGTCAAAGGAATTGAGCTCTTAAAGGTAGCAAGAGATCATACAATTTGAAGGCTGTAATTCTACCTTGGTGACTCCATTATTGAAGAATTCAGAAATTCATTGCTTCATGGTAACACTACTGGGAAATGAGAGACTTAGACAAAACTACAATTTATTCAAGGTATGCATGTGTGGACTTTTCAAAAATTTATGGATTTCCAAATATTTTTCCCAAGGATGCATATCTTTCAAGTATTGGCCTTAAGTTTGATGGAGAATATTTAAGCTTGACTTTAGAGCATGTATCAAAGTTTCGTGACTTGATTGAGCTCCTTAGAGTCAAACAAGAAGATGTATTTATTAGGCTTTTATATGATTCATTCCAAGGAAAGTGTAAAAGCTGTGTGGAAAGGTTACCTGTTAGATCTATTAAATCATTTTTAGTTTTATGGCTTATTTTATTGGAAACATGGATGGAGCAGACATAGTTTGTGGTAGGCTCTCTTTCCATTCAGGTTTTCACAAGATGGTGCTCTGATGTTGAAGTTGGTGAGAAATTTTCTTCATCATTGTCTTTTTATTTAAATTCACATAAAGGAAATCCTGAAAATAAGATCAGATTTTTAGATGAATTGGCTCATGAGCTTGAAAAAGATATTGAAGATGTTGAAGCTCAAGCCTCAAATTTAGCCTTATCATTTTCAAGATCATATGAAGTCTGTTGAAAGTTTTTTCCAGCAAAAAAAAATCATATGAGTTATTTTCTTTTGAAATCAATATGGAGAAATGCTTTTTTTTTTTTTAAATAGATCCGATGACACACAACTGAAAATATATGATGACATGAAAAATAAGTGTGAAGTGTTAAGCTATGAGGATTTATTTGCTCAAGATTTTGAAAATATTCATCAAAAATATCACATCTTTACTGATCATGTAGCAGACTATATGGAAAAAAAATTTAGCTTGAGTTTTCAACCATGTCTTCACTGTGAGAAACAGATCCATTGTTCATTGCCATTATATATTCCATTTTCGATTTTGTTGGTGCATAGTCAAGAAGACCTTTTATTTCAACAACTAGTTGATTGGCTTCATTGGCATTTTTGTGTCATATAATTTAGTAGTTTCTTAGAAGTATAGGGTAGGTAGGTGTGTGTGTGAATAAGCTCAAGTATTTTGAGCATATTTTCAAAATGTATGAATTTATTGTTTAGCTTGGATTGCAGTTTTCAACAAGTTTGAGCCCGAGGAGAAGGCCATAAAAAATTGAAGAAGATTTCATCAAGTTCATAATTTTCAGTTTTCAATAAGGCATTGGAGTTGCTGGTTCTTTGCTGCACCACAGGGGTACAACATCCCCATTGGAGCCACTGTTATCCTTGATAACAACTAGGTTTGTCTAGGTTGGTATTCGGTAAGTTAGGTTAGGTCATTAGGGTGAAATAAGGTCATGAAGTTCATTAATTTTTTAAAAATGTACATATGTGGGGGTCTTAAAGGTTATAATTAAGGTGATAAGTATCAATGTCAAATAAAAATCTCAAAAATATCTCGTGCATAAGTGAAATTGGCCATTTCATATAAATTTGGCACTTCTACACTAGTTTGTAGTGAAATTAGTGTCAAAAAGTCATAAACTGCTACGAACTCACCTGCAAACTTTGTTTTTACAACGAGCTGAAGTTTTGGTAGTTTTGAAGCATTTAATATATTTCAGATAGTATATGAGTCATCAAAAGAGTTAAGGAATGTCATTGGTACACCTGTTGATTAAAATCATTTAGAAAAAGGATGGCATGGCTGCCAACACACCTTTTTTGCCACCTCACCAATACAAAACTCATCTTCAAATTCGAAATATCATGACCTGAAATCTAGCATGAATGTTTTCCACCTGATCATGGTTGTTTCCACCTAAACAATTTTTTTTGGTTCAATGGAGATGGTGCCAACAGAATTGAAGAAAAAGGGTTCTAAAAATTATTGTAATTGATGACCCTGCTGCCTCTTGAAATATGGTAAGACATATGTTTTGGAAATTTTTGCCTTAGAATATTCTATCAAATCATTTATAGAGCTATGAACATGTTTTTTGGAGGTAAAGAGTGAAAATTAAAAAAACTGGAAAATTTAGGCAAGTTCGTAGTGAGCTCCAGGCTTAAAGCTAAGTTTTTGCTACGAACTCGCTGTAGAATTTTTTGAGGTAAAATTTCCAAAATATATCATGAAATGGGTAAATAAAAACATGTGTTTACCTTATTTTAGCTAATGAAGACCCTCCAATGGGCATCAAAGTTAGAAAAAGTGTAGAGGGTAGTGAAATGAAAACACTACAAAAACTATGCTACAAACTTTCCTGAACTTTCCTGTACATGACTGTTTTAGCAGTCAACTTCAACTTCCATTTATGACCAAATAAAAAATCATTTTGGAAATATGAAGGATTTTGTTATTCATCACAAGCCCATCTACAAAAACATCTCTCAAATTTTTCAAAGCCTTTAGGGTTTGGCAATTATGCACTCTTCTTTGAGGCATATTTTAAGAATTTTCACTAACCAAATTTGTGTAAAAATTGTAAAATTCGACTTGGAAGAGGTCCAGCTCAGCATCCACATGGCATAATGTAATATTCAGAAATGGGAAACCAGCAATATATGAACATAAAACTAGAAATAGTAGTGAATAGCATTACACCAACATGTATGACAACCATGGAGCCATTTTATTATGTAAATCGGCAGCAAATAAGTACAATAGAAGTGGTCACAACTTAGATAATCAAGGCAAGCAAGCCTCCCATGAAAACATATGCCAAATATGGAATGCTGCTACATAGTAGAATGCCCTAGAACAAGCACAACACAGTTTAAGATGGTGCACTACTACTGGAAATATAAAATAACATATATCTGCTAATGTATGGCTCAAATAATACCGGGAACAAAGATCTATGCTCCCGAACACATTTTCAAGACAACTCGGGAAGGATTTCCTGAAATATACAAAAATACTAAAATGATGGAATGTAGCCCTAAGGATGAATAGTATCTACTACTGAATAACTGGATGAATATGGCTTTTAATAATACACATAAATAATATATCTTCTCCAATATATCTTTCAAGTGATAGGCTAATCCTAAGACTGAAGATCTCACCCTCCAAATCAAGCACTGAAACCCTTGCTCCAAATGCTCACTGAAATAACGCAGTCAATGATGGATATTGCATTGTAGGGGATAGGAATATGTTGGCATGGTTCCAAGATGTGAAAAAAATATCAATAACCTCCCTTTCTGACCTCCCAAAGAAAATAATGTTTCCTCCTCTGAAAAACTAGCTCTAGAAGTGGGTTTTTCAACCCTCCACTACAACACAACACAAAAATCTGCAGAAACTGCACTGTAGTTGAAGACTAAATCTTGGCCTTAACCCTGAGTGTGGAAACTGAAGTGAAATTCTCCCCCAAGATCCCTCTCAAGAAAGGAGATGGGATTCCTGCTTGGGAACACCCGGTGCTAAACAACACAACAATCTCAACTAAATAGCTAAAGAATGCAAAATAGTAGTGCAGACCATAAAATCAATAATCAATAACATAAATCAATATGGCTACCTTTCTCCTTATAAAAAATGTGAGCCTTCTCACCTTTGGTCCCACTCATTAGGGTTTCCACCATCATGGAATCTTCCTCCCATTCACACTGCGATGTATCTATTGATGATCCACTCCCTCCTTACCAGCGCTGTTGACTTGGTCAAAATTGACCTTGTCCATATGCATTAGCCCCTGTTCACACATGAGGGTGCTTTATCTAGCTATAAATATGATCCCTTTTCATATTAAGAGGGATTTTATTCCTACTAAAGATATCTATGGGCCTCCCTACCCATTTTTTCCTATAGCTAAATGTAAAGAGAAAATTTAATATTCCAATTAGCGGCTTGCTAATTTAGGAATATTACAGTCCTCCCCTCCCAAATGTTGCTTGTCCTCAAGAAACTGCAAGGATAGAACTGAAGAGCCTCCTCTCCTCCTCCTATAGCATCCTCATATGATAAACTCCTCCAAGGAACTAGATGTTGTCTCATCAAAAAATATCCAAGTTGCCTCTCCCAAATATCAAGTTAGCTTTTGGTAACCATCCCAAATAGTTCTCATCAAGAAGAAGTAAAACACCCATGGAGGCAAAAATGTGTTGTCTAGAGGCCTTTCTAAGGCATGGAATCTGAAATATATTGGGAACTATCATTCCCACGTGAAGCCTCCATCCCCAAGCTATCATCCACAAAAGGTGAGTCGCCCTCCAACATGGCAACTCATGGAAAATCTCCTCCACCTTAGGTTCCTGTAATGTAGGTGGGCTGCATAATTGAACATGGTAGAAAAAATGGCCTACCCCACATTTTCTCTCTCTCCACTTATATAAAATGTAGAGTTACTGTTGATATTGGGCTACAATAATGTTGCCCTCAAGATACACAAAGACAACTAGATCCCCAAAGATCCTTCCTCTAGTTTCATGAGCCCAAACCATTCCATATAAAGTGAAGGGCACTCCATCACCATGTGGTATCCAAATATAAAATTTTTTGAAGGTTATGTGCAAGTTTGGATGGTACCAATGGTTTTCCCAGTGGATACAGCGTCGTTTTACCAACTCTTGTTTCAAAACATCAAGTGGCAAGTTGTCTCCCAACAAGTTGCTAGATGTGCATGTTTTCTCATCTACTATGAGGTAGTAAATGGAATTATAAATTAGCTGATCATAACAAGGAAAACACCACATTTTCCCAAAGTGATGCAAAGAAGGGCTATCTCCATAAAAAATGTTGGCCCTAGAGTGACCATGAAACTCAAAGATAGTTTTTACCTCTTTTGGAGCAATGCACTATACATAGAAGGTGAGAAGATGAAAATAATTTATGACATGATAAATAAGTACATAAATAAATTTCTTACCATGCATAGTGAGTAGGCTGAAAGTGATGTCCAAATATGAGCCTTCCCCTGAGAATATTCTCATAAGGATTTGAAAAATGAAGGACTGGATGCTTCACTTGGAACACTCCATCAATCGATACATACTCCTAAGTGACAGCACTGTTGGCCTTAGTAATAAGGCTCTTGCCACTCCATGACTCCGTTATTTGATATACCATATGCCAAATTTATCCACCATCATGCTGCTATGTGTGGGAGTCTCCTTCCTTTGTGGAAGTACCTCTCGATCCTCCAATGTTGAAGGGTAGCCCCTTTTCACTTTGATTGTGCCATCCCTTTCTTCTGAATTCTCATGCCAAGTATGGGAAAAATTCTGCCCATACTCTCCCAAGAGTAGCCAAAGAAAAAATAACTCTTGTTGCCCTGTCACACCTCCATCATACAAATCATGAGGTGAATATATGTTGATTGACATGAAGAATGTCATATCAACACAATGCACCCAAACTCCTTGTTGTTATATGATGCAAGTGTCCTACCAAGTTTCCTCCACCATCATACCCTTTGAATAAGGATATGTAATTTGATGGCCAAACTCTTTCAAGAGTAGCCAATGAAACCATGCCTCCTACTGCCTAGTGTCATAGATATGTAAGTGGATCACCAACCTCTTGCTCACCATCCACACCCATTCATCCAAATGTGGGTGTCTCCTGCCATGCTCCATCTTGGTACTCCTCCAATGGAGACTAACATCCTCCCAAATCAGGTCTCTACCTTTGCCTTCCATGGGATGTTTAAATGTAACCCCTTGGAGACCTCCCAGTGAAGGCCACTCATAAATGACCATATTGAATCCATAGGGATCCAAGTATGCTAAAAGTAAAGATTCATTACAACAATGAAAGATATAATACCTCTCATCAATCATCTGCCCATCCCATGTCATATAAGAAAACTGGTCATCAGAATGTCCCAATAATAGTTGGGCCCCCAATTCACCGTTGCTACTCAATGACATCGTTGTTGCCTCATGCTCATGCTCAATGCTGAACATATATTTCTACATTGGATTGTTTAGGGAAATGCTCATCCTATCCTCCACAAGTCTACACTCCAACCCCAAGAGTTGTGTGCAGCTCAACAATGGCACACTAGGATGAAAGTACATCTCCTCCTTGAACGAATCAAGGCTCCCCAGCACAGTGATATTTTTTTGCTCCAACCCAGCAGTAAATCTCGACCCTAGGTCATGCAATGGTATATTCCCATACTTCTCTATAATATGTGCTTAAATAATGTAAGAGGGAAACATTTGCATACCTTGGTTGTGCTTGGGAACATATTATACTGCTACAAGGGTTCCATTCTCTGGTGTAATGGTTTCCCCAATAGTTGATGATGATGGTTGTTCTTCCATAGATGTATCAATGCTGGTACATGTATCCTTAAGTGGCGGTGAAGGCCTCTTATCCTCTGGTTTCTCCTTGTCAAATTTCTTAATCATCCTTTGAGAAAAATTTGCAAATGCAGTCACTCTTGCATGACCCAAATGGCTGAATCACCAAATGTTTGCTTCTCCCTCTAGGTGCAGCACTTCAATATCAACATCTTCTTTCTCTACCACTGGATGTAGGAGGAAGAATGCATCTAGCTTCATTCCCCATGCCCTTGCTGTACATGTGGATGACCCATCAAAAGTAGACAATAGAAATATATTTCCCTTTATTTTCCTATTTCTGCAAGGTCTCCTTTCCTCTTTGAGCTTAATGAACTATGGGAGAGTTAGAGTCTCCTTGAAAGATCTAGGTTGAGACTTATACTTTGACAGGTATCCACTTAGAATCTCTGTTTCCAAGTGACCTCCATATCTATGCCTCTCGTATCCTTCCTGAAAAGAGAATGGCATAGTGTATTTCTTTGTAGTTCTATTCAACACCAGTTCTTTCTTCCGATGATAGGAGGTACATGGACCTTCCTCTTCTTGAAACCCTTTAAAGGTTTCATTGCATCTCTTCTCTTTCATATGCTTGACCTCCTTGGAGAGGTTATTCTTAGATCTGAAAAGTGATGAGACAAATCTCATTCCTTACATCATTTAGATCTCATTTTCTTCTCTTCTTCTCCTTATAGAATATTGGCTTGAAACTCAGAGGATGAGCCAATATTAAGCTCTGATACCACTGTAATATTCCAAAATGGGAAAGCAACAATATATGAACATAAAACTAGAAATAGCAGTGAATAAAATCACACCAACATGTATGACAACCATGGAGCCATTTTATTATGTAAATCAGCAACAAATAAGTAATAGAAGCAGGCACAACTCAGATAATCAAGGAAAGCAAGCCTCCCATGAAAACATATGCCAAATATGGAATACTGCTACATAGCAGAATTCCCTAGAACAAGCACAACGCAGTTTAATATGGTGAACTACTACTAGAAATATACAATAACATATATATGCTAATTTATGGCTCAAATAATACCGGGAACTAAGATCTATGCTCCTAAACACATTTTCAAGACAACCCGGGAAGGATTTCTTGAAATATACAAAAATACTAAAATGCTGGAATGCAACCCTAAGGCTGAATAGTAGCTAATACTGAATAACTAGATGAAGATGGATATAGATAATACACATAAATAATAGATCTCCTCCAATATATATTTCAAGTGATAAGCTGATCCTAAGACTAAAGATCTCACCCTCTAAATCAAGCACTGAAATAACGCAGTCAATGAGGAATAATATGCTATAGGGGATGGGAATATGTTGGCCTGGTGCGAAGATGTGAAATAAAGCTCAATAACCTCCCTTTCTGACCTCCTAAAGAAAAGAATGCTTCCTCCTCTGAAAAACAATCTTTGGAAGTGGGTTTCTCAACCCTCCACTGCAACACCCTGCAACACAACACAATACTCTACAAAAACTCCATTGTAGTTGAAGACTAAAGCTTGGAATTAAGCCTAAGTGTGGAAACTAAAGTGAAATGATCCCCCAAGAGGCCTCTCAAGAAAGGAGATGGGATTCCCGCTCAGGAACACCTGGTGCTAGACAACACAACAATCTCAACTAAACAGCTAAAGAATGCAAAATAGTCATGCAGACCATAAAATCAATAATCAATAACGTGACTCAATATGGTTGCCTTGCCCTCCTTATAAAAAAATGTGAGCCTTATCACCTTGGGTCCCACTCATTAGGGTTTCCACCATCATGGAATCTTCCTCCCATTCACACTGCGTTGTCTCTATTGATGATCCACTCCCTCCTTACCAGCGTTGTTGACTTGGTCAAACTTGACCTTGTCCATATGCATTAGCCCCTCTTCACACATGAGGGTGATTTATCTAGCTATAACTATGATCCCTTTTCATATTAAGTGGGATTTTATGCCTACTAAAGAGATCTATGGGCCTCCCTAGCCATTTATTCATCTAGCTAAATGACAAGAGAAAAATCAATATTCCAATTAGCTGCATGCTAAATTAGAGATAATGACACATAAATAGTCTAGTACACTCTGTAAATTAGTTGGTTGCATTTGAGAAGGATAATTAAAGGGATTTTTTGAACTATTTAATGAAATAAGAGTCCTTTTTGTATTCAAACTCTTCCAAATAGGAAATATCCCTAGGAATTCTCCAAGTGATGTAATCCTATTTGAAATAGGTCTCTGAGGTAGGAATTCGAAGCTAGCAAGGTGGAAGAACATTTGTATGAGTGATTACTCTATAAATAGAGGAGTTTTAGAGTTAGAGAGGGGTTGATTTATGTTATGACCAATGTTATTTTTGTAATATTTTCTCTACTCAGTTAAAATGCAGTTTCAGAAAACCTTTTTCAGTATTGAGATTCTTTATGGGATCTTATGTGTTTGTCTCATTTACCTTTTCAATGTCAATTTAGCTTACTTCATGCATAATCACTTGGAATTAATATATAATTATGCTCCAACTTCCTTTATACATCTTTTTTGTTGTCAAAGTTATTTTTTGTAAGAGTTCACATGCCTAAGCTTCCATGAATGATGTTTTCATGTAATTGAGTTTCATAACCGACTCCATGCCCAATGGTAGCCATCACACATCATTCACCTGAAAAAAACCATCCAAAATATATCTGAGATTTAGCCATCTTATTTTTTAAAGCTTCATTATTGAATATCATACATTTTCTTGATAAATCCTTCCAACCCTAAGTGGTTTGAAATAGTTACATTGAATTGACTGTTGAGAAACCCAATCAACCTCAGTTTGGTGATAAAAATATCATATCAAAATATGGAATTAGGATAGATACTTCAAGGATTGAAGCAATTCAGACATTGAGAAATTGTTTGTAATATTCAATGTCTAAGTCTATGCCCTTGAACCACTTCTCTCCATGATAATGAATACATGTTGCTGAAGAATTTAGGACTGTTGATAGGTTAAACTCTACACCTGCAATAATGACCTTTCCCATGTTTAATCTTATGGAAAATAAGCTTGTTATTTGAAGATGATATCCTTCATCCATGAGCTTCTCAGATAAGCTCAAAAATCCAGTCCTCTCAAAACATCTTTTGGCCAAGGGTGAAGCATTGACTTCATGCATTAAGAAGGGTTATAACCTAAGGTGGCACCCTCCCTTCAAGTTATTATTCTCACTCTCTATCTTGTTTATCACTGAAAGGATGAAAACTCTAGTGTTTTGGTGGGATGGGTATGTGTAGTGAAATTTAGGAAAAGCAGAGTGTAGGGATGGGGTTGTTAGGATATTCTGACACGTAGGAAATAGTTAAGAATAACTTAGTCTAGTGTAGAGTTAGGTAAAGTGTGTTTCTATACCATGTACATTTGTAACTTATAATTTGACGGTCATGATTTGTAGTGATCCGATGATTATCTCTCTCCTCGGTATTAATGACACTTAATCCGTGGCTTAACACCTTATTGGTCCATGATCTCTATTTAAAGAGCATGAAGAGTCATTTTTTTGGTAACTGTTTATGAGAGAAACATATGTAATTTTTTTTTTTATATTAATAAATTGTCTGAAGTGGCCACATTGGCTCAGGCCGTGGACTGTTTCCCTCTTCGAGGGTTTTAACCATGTGATTATACTGGTGTACTGATTTGTGATATATTTTTGAGTGGTTACCTTTGGTTCTTGATCTAAGGAACTTACCCTGTAGATTTTTACATGGTATCAGAGCTATTTTGATGGCCGCATCCATTGTTGATCAAAATCTAAAGCCGGTTTGACTGCATGCGACTACTGTTTTCTAGATCTACTATTTCTGAACATTTATGGGCTTGGAGAACTGCTCTATTGTGTCCAGATCATCTATTACAGTGAGGAACACCTTTCGTTTTATGCAAAAAGGTTTCTGGTTGCCCAAGTTATGTCAATTTAGATCTGGAGGTATAAAGTATCTGTTTTGTAGTTTTTATTTGTTAAAGGTTCTGCTTATTTCTTATTTCGGTTCCCTTTGTTTATTTCGGTTTTAGGTTTTATTTTTTTGCTGGATCTATACCCTCTTCTCTGTGTATGCTATTTGCTCTGCGCTGTGCGCTATCTCGGCAAATCAGAAATAGGAGGAAGGGATTTTTTTGCTACGTATTCTCTTTCCCCGCATCTTTGTGCAATCTTGGGAAATCAAAATTAGTGAAAAATCGATAGTTACTGGTAAGGCTAACCAAAAATCTAACATTCTACTGTAAGGCTTGCATTTTTTTTTTTTTTGCTCAGATTTTTGTGTTTTTTGTGCACGAAAAGGCACGCACACTGAAGAGTAAAAACAAAAAAACAAAAAAAACAAAAATAGAGGTCTTCCTCCTTTCAAACATTTATAGAATATTTTTACTATCTCACTTGGTGAGGAGTTTTTTTATGAGAATAGAGGTCTTGGGTTCAAGTCTCTTTCTCAAGCTTCCTTTTGTAAAATGTTTTTGTTAAAGGGGCTGGATTTTTTTTTAAAGTTGAACTTCATCACCAAATTTCAAACCGTTCCCGTAACTATTTGGCATCTTCAACTTGTTTTTTCAAAAAGGCATAAATTCTTCATTTGGAAGATGTTTTTCGAGCTGTTTTTTCTTGAGATATTTCCATTGGGGTAGTTAGTTTCATCTTTTCTCAACTTTAGTTTTTTAAAAATGGAAAGTGCATGCCTGATTATTCTTAATAGCATCAATTATTTCCAATGGCTACCTCACATGGTAGATATACTTAGAAGTAAAGGGATTTATAGAATAGCCACAGGGCTAGAAACTAAACCTTTTGATGATGATAAAGTTGCTAAATGGGAAAATAAACAATATCAAGCACAAGGGTTGATAGGAATGTCCATTGCTCAAGATCTTCGATTTCATATCCTTGACATTGACACCCCTCATGAAGCCCTGGACAAGCTAAATGCTGTCTTTGGCATTCAAAATCAAATCAGGGCCCACCAGCTTGAAAATGAGTTTCTTACTTTGGACCCC
Source organism: Pinus albicaulis (assembly GCA_034641835.2). Taxonomy (NCBI): domain Eukaryota; kingdom Viridiplantae; phylum Streptophyta; class Pinopsida; order Pinales; family Pinaceae; genus Pinus; species Pinus albicaulis. The sequence goes on along the minus strand of CM076584.1, from coordinate 876,952,999 downwards.
AATAATTTCTCCTCTATTGAGGAGTTTTTGTCCAAATTCAAGACCCTTAGAGTTTTTTTAGAAGGTTGTAAGGTCAAAAAGGAAGATGGTAGCCTCATTTATTGCATTCTTACTAAGCTTGGCCCTGCATACTCTGTATTTGTTTCCGCCTTCCATTCCACTAGAGAAGCCGTAATTTCTTTAGGAACCACCTACAAGAACCCATCTTTTGATGCCTTTTGCGATTCTTTGATAAGAGAACAAGAAAAACTCTTACACCTTGGTCTTATCACTTCTAGAAACACTTCTAAGAAAGCCTTAGCAATCCAACGACAATCATATCAAAAGAATACGAAGAAGAAGTATCCTAAAAAGTATGGTCCGAAACCAAAAAAGGGTCCTAAAATTTTAGCCACAAACTGAAAAAGCAACTCACCAAAATGATAAGGCAAATAAAATCAAAGGGAAGAAGATAGATAGACATTGCAACTTTTGCAATCATGATGGCCATATAGAGTCTAAATGTTTTAAGAAGATGGAAGCCTTAGAGGCAACAATGAAGAAGCACAACATCAATTTGGAGCACTCTTCACTTTTATCTTCAGGAATGGAACTTTCTACTTGTGGTTGTCAAGCATCAAGATCTGGTTATGCAGTAAATGTATCTTCTTCTTCTCATTCTCATGAGTGGCTCATTGATTCTGGAGCTTCTTACCACATGGCCAAAAATCAAGCCATGTTTTCTTATTTAAATGAATGTAACACCACACATATTTATGTTGGTGATGATAGATCTATTAGTGTTGTAGGATCTATAACCATTCATCTCGATAATGGTCATTTTAATGATGTACTATGTGTTCCTACCTTTTCATGAAACCTTCTCTCTATTTATCAGATAACTCATTCAAGTGAAGGGAAAATAGTAGAATTCTCACCTCATGATGTTGTAATCAAGGACCTCAAAGATCCTAAACATATTTTAGCTACTGGAATTGTTGATGATTCCACAAGGTTGTATAATTTTGAAAACTTTGGGTCATCATGTCTTCCCTCCATTTTTGTTGCTCATAATGATGAAGTGAGCAAACTTTGGCATGAGCAATTTGGTCACTTAAACTATCGCTCCCTTCAAACTCTATGTAAGGAAAATATGGTGATGGGTCTTCCTATGGTATCGTGTTGAGATGGTGTTTTCTCCAGATGTGTATTCAGAAAACATCATTGAGATAGTTTTGACAAACGTGCCTCTTGGCACGCTTCAACCCTTTTGCAGCTTGTGCACAGTGATTTATGTCGTCCACTTCTTGTTGTTTCTTTCTATGGTTGCAAGTAATTTTTAACTTTCATTGATGATTTTTCCAGACGCACTTGGTTATACTTCTTAAAAATCAAGAATGAAGTTTTTAACATGTTCTTGGCCTTTAAGGCCTTTGTTGAGAAACAATCTGGACATCAAATTCTTAAGTTAAGATCAGACAATGGAGGATAATATGTTAACAACAAATTTATCAACTTTTGTACTGAGCATGGCATTCAATTTCAACATACCATTCCATATACTCCACAGCAAAATGGTGTAGCTAAAAGGAAGAATTGCACCCTAAAAGAAATGGCTAATTGTATGCTTCAATATAAAGGACTTGGTCTCATTTTTTGGGCAAAAGCAATTAACTCTGCAAACTACATTGTAAATAAAACTTCTACTAAGGTTTTAAAGAATATAACTCTAGAAGAATCTTGAAGCTAAAGCAAACCAGATGTAAGTCACTTTCATTTTTTTGGAAGTGATGCTTGGGCCCATATTCCAGATGCGAAACATAAAGCCTTAGAACCTAAGAGTGAAAAATTCATTTTTGTTGGACTAGTATTCTATGATACCGTGGATAATTCGGTTTCTGATAACAATAAATATAACCATGGAAGTTTAAAAAATAGTATTCTAAAGATTTCAAAGGATATAGAATTCTTCAACCAAAATCCAAAAAATATAATCATTAGAAGAGATGTAAAATTTGATGAAAATATATTAGCCTGTGAGCCTAGTTTAGTGGGTGTGCCACGTTTGGCCTGCAAGCCTGATTCGGCATATGTGCCACCTCTATCTCTCTCTTCTATTTTTAATAGCATTCCTTATAGTTTAGATGATGACAACGAGGATGAAAATCCTCCTCCACCTCTTGAAATTATTCCTTTTACTCCACCACTTCCAAGATGGGTCCACTCTACTCGGTATGCAGCAGGTTCTCATTCAGGTGACCCCGTTGATCGAGGGCATACACGATCTCAGTTTGAAAGAGACTCTTCCTTATTGGCTCAAGTTCGATAAAATCCTGATCCAGAAACCTTTGAAGAAGCCTCTAGTCATACAGATTGGGATGAAGCGATGAATGAAGAGTATCATTCCTTATTGGTGAATGATACTTGGGATATTGTTCCTCTTCCAACAGGAACAAAACTTGTCAGATGTAGATGGGTTTACAAAACAAAGTTTAGACCAGATGGAAAAGTGGATAGACATAGAGCTCATCTTGTTGCTAAAGGATTTTCACAAGTTGAAGGCATTGACTATAATGAAACCTTCTCCCCTTTTGCCAAAATGAATTCTATCCGCCTTGTTCTTTCCCTTGCTGCCTCCTTTAAATGGGAATTCGATCAGATGGATGTTAAATCCGCCTTCTTACATGGAGATTTACATGAATAAATATACATGGAATAACCCCCTGGATTTATCCAAAATTACTCTAGATTTTTATGTCACCTTAGGAAGTCTCTCTATGGTCTCAAACAAGCTCCTTAGGCTTGGTATGCCAAAATGGATAAATTTTTGTTAGATAATGTCTTTTCTAGGTGTCATTATGACAACATTGTCTACACCAAGAAAGTGGGTAAGTCCTTCACCATCCTTGTTATTTATGTTGATGATATTATCCTTACTGGTAGTGATCCAAACCATATAAACCATGTGAATTATAGCCTCAAAAAGAAGTTTGAAATGACAGACTTAGGACACTTGCATTATTTCCTTGGTCTTCAAGTCTTGAAATCGAAGGAAGGCATTACCCTCTCTCAGTCCAAGTATGCCTGTGATATTCTACACCAATTTCACATGGAAGACTATAATCCAACCCCTTCTCCCTTTTAGTCTGGATTCAAGCTTTCAGTCACTTGTACTACACCTAAAGTTGATGCTACCTTATACCGTCAACTTGTTGGTAAACTTTTGTATATAACCCATACCTTTCCTGGCCTTTCCTTTGTTGTTGGTCTTGTCACTTAGTTTATGCACCAACCTCATGAAATTCATTGGAAAGTAGCTAAAAGAATACTTCGATATATTCAAGGTACATTTCAGTTCAGGATTCATTACAGTGCAGGAGCATCTCCATTGTTGATTGGTTTCACTGATTTTGATTGGGCTGGTGACGCTGATGATCAAAAGTCTACCGCAGGATATGTATTCACTCTTGGTTCAGGACCTATTACTTGGTCTTGTAAGAAACAAAGTGCCATATCTCTTTCTTCAACAGAAGCAGAGTATCGTGGTACAGTTGAATCCAGTAAGGAAGCCATGTGGCTTCGTCAGATCCTGTCTAAATTTGGTCTTCATCAGCAGCATCCAACTACACTTTGGTGTGATAATCAGAGTGCCATTTAGCTATGTAAAGATCCAGTTTAGCATCAGCATATGGAACACATTGAAATCCACATACACTTCATCATAAAGCCCATTCATGATCGTGTTCTTGAAGTACAGTATGTTGGAAATATTGTCATTGATGGCAAAGGAATTGGCAAAGAAGGAGCATCTGAAACAGTAACTAGGCAGTAGCAGAGAATAACATAGGAAGAGTGCATTTACAGAGAGAAGTATCAGTCAAGGAGTAGGGACAAGTAGTGAATTTAAGCAGAGTTGTCCAGAGGTAGTGTAGGAAGAAAAAGGCCATCGAACAGAAAAAGGTTCTAAATTCTCTGTGAATTATATGTATATTCTTGATAGAATTCAGTAGGAAGAATAGTTGAGTCCCTGTGGAAAATTATGAATCATTTTGAAAGCATGGTCTGTAAACATCATAAGCTCTGTGGAAGGAATAGATTCGTGAACTTGTATAAGGTAATTTTGAGGAGTATTGATTGGACAAATTGTTATCGATTACATGAATTATTGTTCATTGATACTAGTATCTCTCTCCGTGTAATGCATTGCTGAACATTTGATTGCTAAGGTCATGATACAATGAGCAATGGGGAATGTATAACCTGATGAAGCAGCGCGTTATAGTATGTGGAGGAGTATTACTATGAAACTCCCTACTGCATGATTGGACCGAACTCTATTGAAATAAACCCGAGTTGTGAACCTGAGTTAAGGGACCAAAAGGAATAGCGTAACCCGACTTAACCGTGGGTTGGTCACTATTCCAAAACCACGAGCGGGTTTACGAAGCTGGATTTCCCATATCGCACCACCTTTCAGAGATAAGTGGTTTCTTCGAGTTGGGGAGCGAATCCATAGAACGGGCGACACACATCCCTGTACGACTCCACAAAACAGCTTGTCACTGCGCGCCATCACGCGTTATTGTTCGACCTAGGATGCCCAGCGAAATTTTTGAGCGTCGTTGTTGTGGAGGTAAATCCCCTTTGCGGATAGAGACGATCCCTACTAGCCCAGACCAGGTCTAGCAACAATCGTTCACGCTATGGTGCAGGTTCCTAATTGCAAATAAACCAACTAGTGATGAAGGCTTACCTGGAATCCAACGTTGTTGCTTGTAGAAGAGGTAGCGCTCCCATTCCTTAGCCTTGGCAGATCACGATCCCCACGATCTCCGTGATGGACACCTGTACACACAAGAAACAAAACAAACGCAAGCGTAAAATCCAATAGATGCAACTATATGTCAGTCAGAAAGGACATAACTCATCATTATAAATAAAAACAATAGTGGAACCATAACCAATAGTCACTTATTATTAATCAATCAAAGGAAGAATACAACCATAGTTCTGACACTGAATTCTCCTTTGGAGGGTCGCAAGCAGAACACGTCTCGAAAAGCCTGTCAAGGATGGGACAAACCTCTCTCTTCGGATCTTGACAATAGTCTCCTTTCTTGGATTTTTCCTTAAGGGAGTTATGGAGGCTCTTGCAGCATAAGGCTCTTGGGAATTTTGGAACTTGAATACTAGCTATTCATCCATTCAGCCATTCAACCCCTTCATCAATGGATGAAGGATATATTTATAGAGGAGAGGAGGAGGTTGGGATCCCTACAATAGTGGAAGGGAGGCCTTATCCTTTGGGAGGTTTCCCATAAGGTGGAAACAAGAGGCCAAAGGAGGAAGGCCATGGTTATTCAGTTGAAACCACTCCTGATGACTCATCCACGAAGTTGTTGTAATCGAAACTTCGCCTCTTTTTTTAAAAAAATTTCCAAAAATAGATTGGCGTGGGTGCTTAACTGGGACAGAGTGCCAATTGGCGTAGGCTCAGTGTTAATTTTCCTCATTGGCGCGAGTACATAACGGGCTACCAGTGCCAAGGCAAAAACATGTGTTTTTAGGGGTCTCCTTAGGAAATGATCAACAGAAGGAATGTTGTCCTCATGGAAAGGGATGCAATGATGGTATTTGAAAGGCATGACACTGCTTATTGGTCACAGAAACGACCCTCCAATGAGCGAGATGGGGATTGCAGGGATGGTGACAAATTACTGTGTAACAGATGCCCCCTAAAGCATGAGGCCCGAAAGAGAGAGAGGGGTGAAATGAGTTACGAGAACGTGTCCAACTAAAAACACCACTGTTGGAAAACTTGCATAGAGAAATAAAACTGATATCTCAGATACATGATATATATGTGGTATGGGCACAGCCATCCATAACAGAGTATACAATAATCTAGATCCAAGGTATGGACGCAGCCATACAGTGAAGATCGGTAAATAGATTCAGGCATGGTCGCAGCCATCCAATCAGTGAGTCATGTAACTAATCATAATAATCCAAAAAATCGCAGCCTAGATTATAACAAGCAGAATCCAGGGTCTTGCGCTCCATCTCGACCTGAAAAAAGTAAAAGTTCAAGCATGCGAATATGTGAGTTGAAGTCGAACATGCAAGAACATCGCCTGATTACCAGCCAATGATGAAAGTTGTTAACAGATGCGAGAGGTACCACCATTAATGCCAATGGTCCTCAAGGTACTACAGGTACAATCTACATGTCACGAACAATGAGGCGACATCGAACACCCACGAATCACTCGATCGAAGGCCAATGATGAAAACTCCATGTCGAATGCGAAGAACACGCCATTGAGGCATGCAAGCTCAAAGTCTAGAAATAGGTCTCCTGGGTGGGCTTCTGGATAATGAAGAGCTGAAGTCGACGGAAGTGACCTTAATCGAAGGTGGGCCATAGTGTTTCCCACATCATGGCAGCAGGCGATGGAACATAATGTCTTTGTGAATCAAGATCAGATGAGAATCGAGAGGAAGGTTGAAACTTCACGGTCGCTTCTCTTGAACATATCGGCGGCACGACAGTGAGTTTGGAAGTATTTGACATCAAAAGATCAAAATTCATGATGATGAGGTAAAGAGCATATGAGAGGTGAAAAGAGATCACCCAAACCCATGGAGGAAAGTGAAAATACGATATGATATGTCCCCAACCAGACACGAATGCAGACAGGTGCCATGTTCAAGAGCGACATACTACCGACACGACAATGATATTGGTTCCATTTTTCCCCACCATTTCTGGAGAGTACCTCTTTATTTTTACACAAGCTTGAAGAGGATACCATATGCTTGTCATATAAGTTCGTCCTTCGGACGAATCCAACCTAGTACATTTAACGAGCCCTAGGAAGGAGAAACTTGAATATCGTCATTACGACTGAATCTGATGTCATCAGGATTTAACGAGTCTGACAAAGGAAGAACTCAGCGTCTTTTCATGTTTAGAGAGTTTGAAAAGACAACATAAAAGTAAACTCCAACGGTCCCTTTTCGTAGATAGTTCCCCAGATCTGAAAAGGTAGAAAACTATGTCTGAGGAAACCTCCTAGTCGCGATAGGCTAGGGTATTCCTTTTTCGTAAATAATCTATCCCAGCCCGAAAAAGGGGTAAACGTATACTGGGTAGATGTTGTTTCGTAACCACTTTAACGAGATCGAAACGACAAGGGACTCATAAATATTTTCATGTTTAGAGAGTCAGAAAAGAGCTGAAAGGTGACTCCTCCTGGAAGAACGAGTGGTATTAAGGGTAGCAACTAGTTCCGGTAATGGTGGAACTGCTCAGAACAATTAAAGGTCAAGAGGTTGGCTAACAAGACCACTCACCGCAGCGGTTCCTTAGGAACGGGTAAAACAACCAAGTGAAGGCATATGATCGGCCAAGCAGATAGTGACGATGAATAAGAAAGAACCAAAGATATACACGGAAAAAACAGGCTGATAAAATGGCAATCACAAGAGGTAAAATGGGAATGGTTTCATTTTTACACAAGCTTGAAATCAAGATAAACTATGCTTGAAGTTGGTTTCATTTTTACACAAGCTTGAAACAAAGATAAACTATGCTTGAAACCGGTTTCATTTTTACACAAGCTTGAAATGGAAACAAACTATGCTTGAAAAATTAAGCATGCCCCCAACATGGTGACTCAATTCGAGGTACATGCCCCCCAAGCTTCAATCCATATGAAAGGCATATGGAGTGAAGGTTCAAATTACGAGATCAATAGAAAGACTCGATTGGGATTTTACGAGAACTTATCAAAGACTCAAATTGAATGGGAAAGAGTTTCATTATTTTAATGAGGTTGAAACATTAAAAGAACTATCCTCAAATGACCTTGTTTTATGGTTTAAGGAGCTTGGCACAAGACAAGGAACTCTGCTCCTGACAACCTTGTTTCATTTTTTAAGGAGCTTGACACAAGGAACTATGCTCCGACCAGCTTGTTTCATTTTTTAAGGAGATTGACACAAGAAAAATGAACTCTGCTCCAACAACCTTATCATAATGAAAAAGAAGTCATCGCTTCCAAGAGTTCCACTCTCGATGGAAGGAAAACATCTTGGAAGTCAGGACCCAATGCCCCCAGTACTTGATGCACAACAGAACTATCACTGAGTACAGGCACAGGGTAGGTAGCCACATAGTTGACCTGCAGTGGGGCAGATACAACGGGTGGATAAAAACTAGGAAGGGATGATGGTGGGCCAGTTGCCACATCAGGACCAAAGAACGAAAGCTGATCAATGGTCACGATCCGTCCTTCATGTGGAAAAAAAACCTCACGAAAAAGGGAGGAGACAAGCGCTCCCATGGCATAGGTGTAATCGCACCCCAAGATCAAATTGAAATCCAAGGGGCCTGGAACAACCATCACATCCATATGGACAGTTTTACCTCCCAAAGTAATAGTTAACCTTGGAAGGATCCCTAATGGTTGACTCGTTCTTCTGTTAAATTCCAATAGATTTTGCGTAATAGGCGCAAGAGGCGGTGAGCCAAAAGCTTTTCAAGTAGTTGAGGATAGAACACTAACAGATGCGCCTTCGTCTATAATGGTGCTGGGTACGACCAGACCAAAAGCCTGTACTATGATCTCGAAAGGCACATAAGATGGAAGGTCCTGCAAATCGATTCCAGTCAAAGGAAGCAACCAAACTACTTGGAGGGGCTACCATCGAACCAAGATGGTGTTCCCCTGGTGTTACAGAAGAAGAAGGAGCATCCTCCACGACTTCCATCACAGAGTCGGGAAGAGTATCCTCCAGGACCTCCATCACAGGAGGTGGAGGAGCAACTTCTTAGATATAGGGACAGGAGAATCTTTCTCCAATTCCGAAGAATCTGAAGAAACCAGCAGAACATGAGGGGCGTGAGGTCCACTCTCAACGGAAAAGACCTAGTGCATCATAGACGGGGCCAGTTCAACTGATCCCATGACCAATGGTTGGTCAGGGATGGATTCTTGAATTAGAATTTTTGGGGGAGTGGGATTGACCGAGGGTGACTCTTGACCAATCGTAGGATCAACCGGTGGAGGAATCAAAGAAAGTTGTTTATAACCAGCTAGAAGGAATGGTGTAGAAATAGTTGATTTGTCCAAAACTCGTTTGGCTTCATCCATATATGGAAAAAGGTGAATGGCATGGTGCCCTTCACACAACTTACAGGGATTGGTGAGCTTACCCTGCTTCTTAAGAGTTTTACCAGCACTAGCTGAAGACGTGCCCCCAACTTGACTCCCAAAAGCCAAAGGCAACGATGGACGACCATTGGACCATACTTCGAGCACCTTGGGAATGCCAGGGCAGTCTCGAAGAAGATGGTCTCCCGTGCACAACATGAAAGGGAACTTGACTTTCCGTGGAGGGTTGGAAGGTTTATAAATAGGAGATGTGTCGGAAGAAGTAATTGCAGCCTTAGCCTCTCTCTTATCAGACTTCTTCTTCTTCATCTTCTTATTTTTCTTCTTAGCCACCTGGTTACTCGAATCCAGACTTTCACTAGGCGAAGTAGAAGAGGAGGACACAGAAACAGGGGAAGAAGGGGAGAGGTCCACCTTGGAATCAACATGACGTTGCTCAGGTGGAGGAACTGATTGAACAGTAGCTGAGACATTCAGGACCACAGAGGTCGAAAACAACCAAACATGCAACCCAACAGTTAACCCAGGAATGGAAAACGTTGCCATATAAGGAGCACCAACATTTCCAAAAGGAGGAAAAGGACCAGGATTCCCATCGGAGGGGATTCCTTGGTTGGTGAACTCTGGAAAAGTTGTCATTAGAAAATATATTCAGAACAACACCCTAAGGAAACTAACTTTAACCAGGAATATTTCGTGGGCAGTTAGTTTTTAAAACATTGAAACAAAACTCTACCATTTCATATTTTAAGAGTCAAGAAACAGGCAAAAGGTGACTCTATCACTTTCAGATTGGAAACAAGCATGAAAGGACAAGCACTTGGTGATCTTTTAAAATTTAAAGAGTCAGAAAAGATCGAAATGACTGCTCAGGAATGCTAGGCAAAGGGCGTACCAAATAACCGTGAACTGCAATATACACCTTGGTTTCAATAATGAAAGAGAAATCAACCAAGGACTTTCCGTACGTGTAGGCAATCTCCCCGAATGTTGTGTCCAGTATCACGGGTATAGGGCGGAAGACTCAGCTTCCTTTGGATAAAGGATGGCAACCTAGTGGGGTCTCCCTTTATATACGCGACGGTACAGGGAGCACAAGTCCGTACTAGTGCTGTCTAAAGCCAAGAGGCGAACGACAGCTACTAGGTTTAAAGACGCCGGAACACGTCTCTAGCGTAGACCTCGAAATATTGCGTTAATGTTTCAATGCTTCCCTAGGTAAATTGAGTAAATTTTAATGTTGATCTTCAATTATGTTTCAGTTTCAAGCCCTACCGAATGTCATCTGAAAATATCCTATATGCAGCTATATGAGAAAAGAAATCTTTCAATTCGATGAATGATATCTAGTTAAGGGAAGAGCTTCAAACAATGATGCAACATAAAACAACACTTCCAACGAAATATTTTCCGAACTAGATGACTTTCACTATCCAAAAGTAATTTCAAACATTCAACGATGCGAACAATGCAATGTGATCGATGCAAAATCCTCTTTTTCAAAAACTATGCAATTGTAATCTATGCACAATTTCCTTTTTCTTTTCAAATGATAAGAATGCAGTTAATGCATTTTTCGATGAAATGAGAATCTACTTAATGCACGCTTTCAATGAAAGAGAATTCACTCAAAGCAATTTTTAGCTTTCAATCATTAAACAATGTGATCTAAGTTCAATGATAAATCTCAAAATACTCTTCAATGCAATGTGATCTAACGCATTTTAACAAAAAGAACACTTTGAGACGAAAACTAAATAAATGCAAATCTTCTTAATGAAGGATGAATGCAAAAGAGATGTAAACAAACACTAAGAATGCAATCATTGTTTCAAACACTTTGTCACGAAATCCCTCAAAAGGCGACAAGACATATGAGGTCAAACACAAAGAGGACTTCCAAAGAAAGAGATCAAAACAAGGCATTCATTCCCTTTTACATCAAGAAATCATGGAGAGAAGACATTTCAAAAAATGAGCAATGTAATCTATGCTCATATAGAGAAAAGACCGCAAGGGAAAGACACACCGGTGAAGGATTCAGGGAAAAAGTCTCAATTTTCACACACCCTGAAATTGGCCCGGCTTTTTCATTAAAAACTAGCGCCAACTAGCGCGACTTTCTCACTGAAAACTAGCGCCAATGCCCAATTGGCGCGGGTTGCTAACTGAAAATAAGCGCCAATGCCCAATTGGCGCGGGTTGCTAACTGAAAATAAGCGCCAATGCCTGAAAATGAAAAAACAAATAATTTCTCCCAACCAAGACCAGACTCACGACTTCAAGCAGAATCTAAAACAAACCCAGAAGCAAAGCACTGACCAAAAGAAAATTCTGAACAAGGGTAAATCCTAGCACCTGTAGGAGATGGCGCGAATTTCTGGCTGTAATCCATGCCAGACAGGGGATGGCGCGAGTGATGAACTAGAAACCCGCGCCAATTGGCGCGACTGTCAGGATGGAAACTGCGCCAATCAAGCCAACCATGAAAGGATGAAAACTCAAAGAAAAAGAGGTCAAATCTGATCCTTTGGGGCTGAACCAAAAGCCAAACACAAAAAGAGCCAGCCAAAAGAGCCGATCAAGCAAGCAGAATCAAGAAAAAACCGAAAAGACAAGACAATACTCCAAGTGTTTAGTTCATAAACTAACCCGGAGATGGACTGAAGCAGCTTTGATCTACTTCGCTAATGCAGAGCAATAGCGTTTCGAAGGCTATCTGGCTAACTTCAGGCTCCGTCTATATCTTACAAAGCAGAACAAAATCAAGCCAACGATCCCCAGTGGAGTCGCCAATTTTTTGTGGAGGTAAATCCCCTCTGCGGATAGAGGTGATCCCTACTAGCCCAGACCGGGTCTAGCAACAATCGTTCACGCTATGGTGCAGGTTCTTAATTGCAAATAAACCAACTAGCGATGAAGGCTTACCTGGAATCCAACGTTATTTCTTGTAGAAGAGGTAGCGCTCCCATTCCTTAGCCTTGGCAGATCACGATCCCCACGATCTCCGTGATGGACACCTGCACACGCGAGAAACAAAACAAACGCAAGCATAAAATCGAGTAGATGCAACTATATGTCAGTCAGAAAGGACATAACTCATCATTATAAACAACAAAAAGAGTGGAACCATAACCAATAGTCGCTTATTATTAATCAATCAAAGGAATAATACAACCATAGTTCTGACGCTGAATTCTCCTTTGGAGGGTTTCCAGCAGAACACATCTCGAAAAGCCTATCATGGATGGGACAAACCTCTCTCTTCGGATCTTGAAAATAGTCTCCTTGCTTGGATTTGGCCTTAAGGGAGTTATGGAGGCTCTTGCAGCATAAGGCTCTTGGGAATTTGGGAACTTAAAGACTAGCTATTCAGCCATTCAGCCATTCAGCCCCTTCATCAATGGATGAAGGATATATTTATAGAGGAGAGGAGGAGGTTGGGATCCCTACAATAGTGGAAGGGAGGCCTTATCCCTTGGGAGGTTTCCCATAAGGTGGAAACAAGAGGCCAAAGGAGGAAGGCCATGGTTATTCAGTCGAAACCACTCCTGATGACTCATCCACGAAGTTGTTGTAATCGAAACTTTGCCTCTTTTTTTAAAAAAATTTTCAAAAAAATATTGGCGTGGGTGCTTAACTGGGACAGAGCGCCAATTGGCGTGGGCTCAGTGTTAATTTTCCTCATTGGCGCGAGTACATAATAGGCTACCAGCGCCAAGGCAAAAACAGGTGTTTTTAGGGGTCTGCTCAGGAAATGATCAACAGAAGGAATGTTGTCCTCATGGAAAGGTATGCAATGATGGTATTTGCAAGGCATGAAACTGCTTATTGGTCATAGAAATGACCCTCCAATGGGCGAGATGGGGATTGCAGGGACGGTGACAAATTACTGTGTAAGAGTCGTTGATCTGGGAAGGAGTCATCAGACGGTGATTGCTTGATGAAGATGTGCGAAGATTAACCAAAGTACGGAGCGGGAATTTGATTGGGTCGCTAATCATATATGTGGGCCCAGTTTAAATTATATTAATTGGGCCTTTTCAAATTAATATTTGTGGGTTTAACCAAGGTTGTTTAAATTAAATATAAATTATGACAAAAAGTGATTGGGCCATCATTTTTACTCCAAAGTTGGTGGAACGTATAAACCTGGGGGTCGACATATGAAGGTCTACGAAGTATGTTGAGGGTTTTTCATTACTAAAGGAGAAATTTGGATTAATATCTTAATCTCAGATTGAGATATTAAAAAGCCTTAGATTAATTATCTAATTGCCAAAACCAAGGAAATAAAACAATGAGAAATTGTTTGGGGGCTTGGGTAGACCCCGCTGGATTATCTAATTGATCCTGTCCAGGAATACCATCAGCGGTTGGGTGGTATTGACTCATGGTATTAATAAAGGAAAAACTATATAAGGAGAAGTGCATTATGGTTCATGGTGGGCATGCATAAGGGTTGTTAATGAATAAATCTCTTTAAGAGATATTTGCATGATTGAAATCTGTTTTCTCGAAAAGCTGAATCTATGATGCACCTATGGAGTTGATGAAGGTTCAAGACCTCTAGATCGAGAAAATGATGAATCTCTAGGAAGATCTGCAAAGAAATCATGAAGACCTGACACAAGTCTGATGAAGAAATTGAAGAAATGTGGTGGATCTAAGGATTGAAGTGGAATATTTCTGCCAGTATAAGCTGGTGTTAAAATCAGGGGGTTGGAGCTCCCTTCCAGCAGTGACTGGAGAGCGAGAGAAGGTTGTCGCCTTCTGCAGGTGGGTGCCTGCGTACTGGTATAAGTCTGCTCCAGCACTAAAATTGTAAGAAGTTTTATTTATAATAAATATTGAAGACAAAGACGACAGCAGCGGTGGTTTTCTCCCAAATTGGGTTTCCACCTTAAATATTGGTGTTCTTGTGTGTTGCTTATGTGTGATGGTTCATTTTGTTATTACTGCACATGCTTACGGCCTACTAATCTTCTGATGAATGAATGATGCAATAATTTATGTAAAGAATTAAAAGCATAAAAATATTTCTGATAAAAAAATTTCAGTCAGCTCTAAATACTGATTCACCCCCCCTTCTCAGTATTTTTCCTATCAATTGGTTTCAGAGCAGGTCCTTTTGAAAAGGCTTAACCGCTAGAAGGAATATCAAACGAGATGAGAAATCAAGATGGAACAACTTCTATTAGGCCTCCACTCTTCAACGGAAGTAATTTAATCTTCTGGAAAACAAGGATGAGATCTTATCTACAGTCTCTGGGAGTAGATGTATGGGCTTTTATTGAAAAAGGATATCAATATCCAGCTGCAGTACGAACAGATTCAGCGGAAATAAAGAATTATGAAACAAATGCAAAGGATGTCAATGCTCTATTGGGAAGTTTAACTGAATCAAAATTTGTCAAAGTCATGCAACTGGATACAGCAAAGGCAATATGGGACAAAATCATTCTAAGTTATGGAGGTGATGCAAAGGTAAAAAGTGCTAAAATCCAAACTCTCAGAATTCAATATGAGAATCTAAAAATGCATAATGAGGAGAGAATTGCCAATTTCTTTTTACGTCTTGATGATATTGTAAATCGTATGAGAAATATGGGAGAAACAATAACCAAATCAACTTTGGTTAAGAAATTTTTAAGATCACTAACGACAAAATTTGAGTCAAAAGTTTCTTCTCTTGAAGAAAAGCAGGATCTTCAAAATCTTACTGTGTTGCAACTTCATGGCATACTAACTGAATATGAAATGAGAAGAGGAGGACCATCTGAAGTCAAAGAAGCTGTCTTTAGAGCTTCTACAAAAGGGAAGGAAGTACAAGAGATAGAAGGATCAGGGTATATCTCAGAAGAAGATGAGGTAAATTTTGTAAAGAAACTCCAACTTGGTACAGGACAATTCAGAGGTAAGCTTCCTTTCAAAAAAATTTCTTGTGGAAGAGTTGGTCATTATGCTGCTAAGTGTCCTCATAAAGAAACACATGAAAAAGGAAAGGATGTAGCAAGAAGGAATAAGAATCGATTTAGCACTAGAAAAAGTTACTATACTCATGAAGACAGTGATGGGTTATCAGACAGTGAGGAAGAATGTGAACAAGATCTTAGACTTCTCATGGCATTTGAAAAGGAGTCTAGAGAAGAAAAGGATAATTTTATGGATGCTTTCGAGGACAATGATTTTTTTGATGAAATCAATCAACTCAAAATATGCTTAGAAGAAATTAAAATAACCATAGAGACTCTGAAAAACCAGCTTCAAGAAAAGGAGAAACATAATGAGAAATTAGAATGTGAAATAGTAAGTCTAAGAAAAGAAATTGAGAAAGTAAAGACTTTGAATCTTAGATTTGCTAAAGGATCTAAAAAATTAGATGAGATTATCAAGATACAACGTTCTCCTCTTCTAAAGACAGGTCTTGGATATATTGGAGAATCTTCTCAGGCTTCAACACCAAATTATCTAAAAGCAGCTATAGAAAATACACAACATTCTGCCCCTCAGCAAGAGAGTAAAGAATCTCTACAGATAAGGCATGACCATCTCAATTCAAAGAACACTAATAGGAGTACCTTTCAAAGAAACACCAATCAATAGGTAAATTCAAGTAGAATATTTCATGATCGCAGAAATTTCTTCTTCAATGGACAATGTTTCTCATGTCACAATTTTGGTCATAAAGCTATTCAATGTGTTGCATATAAAACTATCATGACAAGAGAAGCAAGAAAGAAAAGGATTGATATTGGAACAAAGAAGAATACATATAACAACTTTTCTCCTCTTCAAAATGAAGTTGAATGTGCTTATTGCAATAACTTTGGTCATGAAGAATCTGAATGCAGGAGAAAAGTTCACCCAAAAGGGCATTTTCCTTCAAAATCCAAAGTGTGGAAAAAGAAGGAATTACAGGTTGAAAATTGTGGCATAGATTTATTTGCAGAAGGTGAAGAAAATAAATGGTACATTGATAGTGGATGCTCAAAACACATGACAGGTGACAAAGACAAACTTCTTGCATATAGTGCTCTAGAAAAAGAAAAGAATGTTACATTTGGAAATGATACTCCTGCTGTCATTAAGGGAAAAGGGTCTGTTTTTCTAAAAGAAAAGGTGAAAGCTAATAATGTCATGTATGTGGATGGATTAAAGAATAACCTGTTAAGTGTAAGTCAGATGTGTGATCAAGGAACTGAAGTTGTTTTTAGTTCAAAATAATGTGTGATACATAATCTTGATACATGTAAAACAATTATAAAAGGAAACAAAACTCCAAGCAACCTGTATGTATTGAAAAACTGCAAAGAACAATGTTACTTGAGCAAATCTTCAGAAAATTGGCTATGCATAGAATTTTGGGGCATCTGAGCTTCTCTCAAATCAACAAATCAAGCAGACTCAAAGCTGTCTGTGATCTTCCCAATATTACTCTACCTGAAAATATCATATGCAAATCTTGCCAATTCGGTAAGCAAACCAGAGTGCAATTTAATGCCAAGGAAGGATCATTAAGTAAGCCTCTTGAACTCATTCATACTAACATATGTGGACCTATGAGGAAAAAGTCACAATGTGGTGAAGAATACTATATCTTATTTATTGATGATTTCTCTAGAATGTGTTGGATTGGGTTGATTAAACACAAAGATGAAGCATTTGAGAAATTTCAAACCTTCAAAGCATTGGTTGAAAAGGAATTAGATATAAAAATCAAGTGTCTTAGATCTGATCGAGGAGGAGAATATACATCAGATGAATTCCTTGAATTTTGTGAACAACGTGGCATAAAAAGACAGTTTTCTGTAGCTGGCACTCCACAAAAAATGGTGTAGTAGAAAGAATGAACAGAACAGTTCAAAAAATGGCTATAACTATGCTTGATGATTCCAGAACACCTGACACATTTTGGGGAAAAGCAGCACATACAGTGGTAAATATTCTTAACAAGGCACATGTTCGTGTAAATAGTGATAAAACTCCATATGAACTCTGGTATGGTAATCCTCCCACTGTAAAGCATTTTAGAATTTTTGGAAGAAAATGCTTTATCAAAAATAATGATGAAAAACTTGGCAAGTTTGAACCCAGAGCAGATGAAGGAATACTTCTTGGTTACTCCTCCAGGAGTAAAGCATATAAATGTTACAATAAAATACTTCGGAAGATTGTTGAATGTATTGATGTTGTTATTGATGAGTCTCCTACAGCTCCGAAAGAAGAAAAACAAAAAACAAATGAAGACGATGATGACATATATCCTTCTACATCAAATAGAAATGATATAGATAGTGAACCCAATGAAGAACCCGAAGATGATTTATCTAAAAAATCTCCATCCAGATATGTTCAAAATAATCATCCAGAATCTCAAATTTTGGGAGAAAAGGAATCATGTGTACAAACAAGAAGGACTCTTGTGGGATCTTCTAGCTATCTGCCATTTCTATCCACTATTGAACCACAAAATGTCAATCAAGCTAGCAAAGATGAATGTTGGATTCAAGCCATGAATGAAGAGCTTGATCAGATTGAAAAGAATCACACTTGGGAATTAGTACCAAGACCTCATGAAAAAAATGTCATTGGAACTAAATGGATATTCAAAAACAAGTTAAATGAAAATGGGGATGTTATAATAAATAAAGCTAGACTTGTCTACAAGGGGTATGCTCAACAAGAAGGTATAGATTTTGAATAAACTTTTGCTCTTGTAGCTAGACTTGAAGCCATAAGAATGTTTCTTGCTTTTTCAAGCTTCCAACAAATCAAAGTTTACCAAATGGATGTTAAATCTGCTTTTCTCAATGGGGATCTAGAAGAATAATTTTATATAGAACAAACAGAAGGATTCATTTTGGGAAATGATGAAAAGCTTGTTTGTAAACTTAAAAAGGCTCTATATGGTCTCAAACAAGCTCCAAGGGCATGGTATTATCATCTTGACAAATATCTTCATCAACAAGGATTTTCAAAAGGTTCTGCTGATAGCAACCTATACACAAAAACTGAAAATGATAAACTATTGATTGTGGTTGTATATGTTGATGATATCATTTTTGGAAGTAATGAAGAGTCTATGAGTTAGAAATTTTCTTCTGCCATGCAGCAAGAATTTGAAATGTCTTTACTTGGGGAACTAACATTCTTTCTTGGCTTGCAAGTGCAACAAGCAACAGATGGCATATTCTTATCACAAGCAAAATATCTTAAGCAAATTCTGAAGAAGTATGGAATGGAAGTGTGAAAACCTGTAAGTACACCAATGATAACCGGATGTAATCTCAGTTCTCATGATGATTCTCCCACGGTGAATCAACCAGAATACAGATCTATGATAGGAAGTCTACTTTATCTCACTGGGATGCAGTTGGGATTGTGGGGCAATTCCAAGCTAATCCAAAAGAGTCTCACCTTCAGGCTGTCAAAATAATATTCAAATATCTACAAGGAACTCAAGATTTTGGACTATGGTATCCAAAGAATGCTGATCTCACTCTTCATGTTTACACTGATGTAGATTGGGCTAGAAATGTTGATGAACGGAAAAGTACTAGTGGTGGTGCATTCTGTATGGGGCCTCGGTTAGTATCTTGGTTCAACAAGAAGCAAAGCTCTATTGCCCTATCTACAGCAGAAGCAGAATATGTGGCTGCCGCATCATGTTGCACTCAAATTCTTTGGATGATGCAAACCTTACAAGACATTCAAATCAAATTTTCACCGCCTATCTCCATTATGTGTGATAATACAAGCGCCATCAGTATTTCAAAGAATCCTGTTATGCATTCCAAGACCAAGCACATTCCCATCAAGTATCACTTCTTACGTGAACAAGTGCTTGAACAAAAGGTGAAGTTGGAGTATGTTCCCTCCAAAGAACAAGTTGTTGATATATTTACCAAACCATTACCCAGGGAAGCATTTGAATATCTCAGACAAAATCTGGGAGTAGTCTCTGCCATACAAAATATCAGATCTACTTAAATACAGAAGATTAAATTGGATATGCGGAGTTCCTGCAGGAAAACCACGTATGGGCATTTGCTGACAAAATTTTTTCTGGGTCAGCATTCTTCAGCACAGCTGCGGTGCTGATGGGTATCTCTGGATGCATAGGTTAAGGGGGAGTGTTGGTCATGTGGAAAGGATGCATTGTTGGCATTCTAATTATTTATTGTAGTCTGATCTCATGCTTGAGAATTTCTGATCTTGATTGTATAAGTCATTTCTGTTCTTTCATTAACTATTATGTTTAAAGATGCAGCATGATCTCAGGGGGAGCATGGTATTGTCGGTACAAAGGATATTGATCAACCATTTTCCATTGATGTCAAAGGGGGAGGAAAAAAAAAGAGGGGTTTATATAAGACAAACAGAGGAAGAGTATTGCCATCAATGCCAAAGGGGGAGATTGTTGGAAATATTGTCATTGATGGCAAAGGAATTGGCAAAGAAGGAGTATCTGAAACAGTAAATAGGCAGTAGTAGAGAAGAATAGAGGAAGAGTGCATTTACAGAGAGCAGTATCAGTCAAGGAGTAGGGACAAGCAGTGAATTGAAGCAGAGTTGTCTAGAGACAGTGTAGGAAGAGAAAGGCCATCGAACAGAAAAAGGTTCTAAATTATCTGTGAATTATATGTATATTCTTGATAGAATTCAGTAGGACGGATAATTGAGTCCCTATGGAAAATTATGAATCATTGTGAAAGAATGGTCTGTAAACATCATAAGCTCTGTGGAAGGAGTAGATTCATGAACCTGTATAAGGTAATTTTGAGGAGTATTGATTGGACAAATCGTTATCGATTACACGAATTATTGTTCATTGATACTAGTATCTCTCTCCGTGTAATGCATTGCCGAACATTTGGTTTCTAAGGTCATGATACAGTGAGCAACGGGGAATGTGTAACCTGATGAAGCAACGCGTTATAGTATGCGGAGGAGTATTACTATGAATCTCCCTACCGCATCATTGGACCGAACTCTATTGAAATAAACCCGAGTTTTGAACCTGAGTTAAGGGACAAAAAGGAATAGTGTAACCCGACTTAACCGTGGGTTGGTCATTGTTCCAAAACCACGAGCAGGTTTATGAAGCCGGATTGCCCATATCGCACCACCTTTTAGAGATAAGTGGTTTCTTCGAGTTGGGGAGCGATTCCATAGAACGGGCGACACACATCCCTGTATGACTCCACAAAACCGCTTGTCACTATGCGCCATCGCGCGTTATTGTTCGACCTAGGATGCCCAGTGAAATTGTTGAGCGCCATTGATTTGGGAAGGAGTCATCAGACGGTGATCGCTTGATGAAGATGTGCGAAGATTAACCAAAGTACGGAGTGGGAATTTGATTGGGTCGTTGATCATATATGTGGGCCCAGTTTAAATTATATTAATTGGGCCTTTTCAAATTAATATTTGTGGGTTTAACCAAGGTTTTTTAAATTAAATATAAATTATGACGAAAAGCGATTGGGCCATCATTTTTACTCCAAATTTGGTGGAACGTATAAACCTGGGGGTCGACATATGAAGGTCTACGAAGTATGCTGAGGGTTTTTCATTACTAAAGGAGAAATTTGGATTAATATCTCAATCTCAGATTGCGATATTAAAAAGCCTTAGATTAATTATCTAATTGCCAAAACCAAGGAAATAAAACAATGAGAAATTGTTTAGGGGCTTGGGTAGACCCCGCTGGATTATCTAATTGATCTCGTCCAGGAATACCATCAGCAGTTGGGTGGTATTGACTCATGGTATTAATAAAGGGAAAAATATATAAGGAGAAGTGCATTATGGTTCATGGTGGGCATGCATAAGGGTTGTTAATGAATAAATCTCTTTAAGTGATATTTGCATGATTGAACTCTGTTTTCTGAAAAAGCTGAATTTATGATGCATCTATGGAGTTGATGAAGGTTCAAGACCTCTAGATCGAGAAAATGATGAATCTCTAGGAAGATCTGCAAAGAAATAATGAAGACCTGACACAAGCCTAATGAATAAATTGAAGAAATGTGGTGGATCTGAGGATTGAAGTTATTTCTGCCAGTATAAGCTGGTGTTAAAATTAGGGGGTTGGAGCTCCCTTCCAGCAGTGACTGGAGAACGAGAGAAGGTTGTAGCCTTTTGCAGGTTGTGTTAGAGTCGGGCCTTACAGCCCTCCGTCAAAGATCATTTCGCTTTTTGCATATCATTCTTAGGTGTCTCGCTCGTTCCACTTTGTTGCATTTCGCTAGGGGCATGCCATTAGCTGACGAGAGGGTCTGGTATTATTGTGTTTCCTCATGATTGTACCTGTAGGGCTAATTAAAATTGCTCAAAAATCACTGAAGTTCAGTTCACATCATTTATGGTCATGAATAATTATTTTTGTCAAAAAAAAAAAGTCTTTAGTCCTAGAGTCTAGGGTTTTCAGTCTTTAGCTACATGTAATAAAAGCCCGCAGGCCATGAGGTTGGTTTCAAAAGGTTCCTATTTCTTTTATTATCAAAAACATTTGAAGACATTTCTAGTCCAAAACTCTGTTTTGGAACTAGAAATTGTCAAATTTCATTTTTTGTAATAATTGTATTTGTTTCACCATGAGAAGTTCCAGAGCAAGCCTCTGATCTTTGCCAAAGCCAAATGCCAAATCCCTGCAAAAAGCAAACAGGTGTCATCAGTCCAAGACTCAGAAAAAACAAGGAAAAGCCAAAGGACAGCATTGTTTTAAGTGATCAAATGACAAAGTGCCGAACATTATAAAAGTGGGTTATGGAGCAAATTTAAAATCAAATCTGATTTTATGAGATATTTTTCTACACATATAAGCCATGGAAGACAATTCATTTGCACAAATTTTCAAGGCAGTGTTCGAATTGGTGAAGTTGAGGGCCGAAAACGTGTTTTACAAAGCTGTGGACCGGAGCTGGAGGTGCGCGCTATGCGCAGAGAAGGCGCGCTATGGACAAGAGGTGCGCTACGCATTGGGCCTCCCCAGCCTGTGTAAATTTACAAGCGCGCTACGCACATGCAACATGCTACGCATTGGGTAAGAGCGCTACGCATATAGTCTCAGAGCCAAATTTTTTGCCCTTGCATCCAGTTTCATGCAAACGCCTCAATCGGCTTGCAAGTAGGTTCTTTAGGATTGTTAAGTGATTTTTGAACATGATTGTGGTGTTTTCAAAGTGGGGAAACAAGTATTTGATGAGGAGAAATGTGTAAACCCTCTGTTTATTTCAAATTCATTTCTTAGGGTTTTGAAAGATATGTTGATAGTCTTGTGAAGGGTTTGCAAACTTGTGTGGTTGATATATATGCTCATGCCTATATTGTCTGTGGTGCCCCTGCTCATTATTTACATCATCCTCACACCCTTTCTTTTCCATTACATCACTGCTATCACTATGATTGCCATCGTCATTTCAGCACTGCTCATTATTCATGTTTTCACATAGTCTCATTTTCACTTGTCCATATCCTCCATTGACATTGTCGAAACACTGCTGTCATTGCTATTATCTCACTATGGTTATTGTCACATTGTTTTACATTCTCCATTGATGAATAGAGTCCCGTATCCACTGCTCCCTTGACAAATCTAAACTACCATTGCAAAGGTTGTACCCTACACTACAATATTTTCTACTCATTTGTCAAAACCTTTTATAATCAAAGCAGTGACTGTTTTTATGCTAATCCACTCGACAAAGCGATTACCACTGTGGCTTGTTTTCCTATGATACTTTGATACATATGTGAAATATTTGGGTTTTGAGCATACATTGAAACTTTTGTCTTCACTACTCCTATATCAACATACATATTGCAGACATCTTGTTTTCAAAGCCATGTCAGAGACGGATTCAGTTTATGAGCAAGAGTATGACAGTGATTCCACAGCAGAGGGTAATGTGCCACGGAGGTCTCACAAAAGTGGAAAAGGTGGTAAGCATCTCAGGGAGGAGCCTACTTCTTTGGCTCAATTACAGGCTTGCCCGCTTGCAATGGATTGTTTTCAGCGTCAGTCATGTTTCCAATAGTGTGATATGATTTCACAAACCCAACATCATCGTGAACTAGCTCGTCTATTTGTTCTACATTTACATGATGGTCGTGTAAACCTCGCCGGAGTAGATTTCATTATGTCACCAGAGACTATTGCTCAGGCCACCGGGATACCAAATATAGGAGAGGAATGGAACAAACGTCAGCAGTTAGAGAAATTCCACTATGAGCCATACATCAAACCTGGGTCTATGAGGCACCTGAGCAGGGTTTTTCCTTTCAGATTCCTGAAGGATGAGTTTGCACCATTGATGAAACTCATAATTCGGTATTTCAGTTGCAAGGGTAGATTCTCACGTCTCTATGCGTACCATGTCTGTTTGTTGATGCCTTTCATGAGGGTACGTATGATGAACATTCCATACTTCATGTATCGCAACATAGAGAGGATGATGATTTTTGTATAGAAGAAGACCCCAGCACAGAAGCATAGAAGTATATATCATTACGCGCTGATCAAGATCGTAGTGATACATCAGTTAACACAGCAGGGCATCACTTGGGAGGATTTCATCTCCCGTGACTTCTTTACAGTGCCATAGCCGCTTCCCGAGGTAGTTCATGATGAGGGAGAGCCTTCACACCAGCCTGACATTCCTGAGATCGAGCATATCAGTGCTCCATTGTATGTGACATACCAGCGAGGCCACAGGGCCTTATTTGCAGCTACACGACGAGTACTATCTCCACCCGTGGTGGAAGGGGTCTTGTTGACTCCATCAGCAGAGCGAGTATTATCTCCACATGATGTGGAAGGGGTCTCACCTTCTTCTTCAGCATAGGTACAGTTTCAGGACAGGGGCGAGAGGCCCATGCATGATGAGGGCCCTTCAGGAGGCCGGGACACTGATTTCACGTTCATCGATGTTGATGCGAGCTGTCCTAGCTCGAAACTGAAAGAGATCATCCAGGAGAAAAAGGCCGAGAATGACATGCTAAAAGAGAAATTGCAGAGGGCTCATTGGGTGATAAACTACCTAGAGCAGCGTAACAAACAGCTAGAGGATGAGCACACACTGTTAGAGTTGCAGCGAATCCGTGAGGATCGACATTTGGCCCGGAAGAGACCTGGTGATATGACACCGACTGCTCGAGATTCTTGCCTCACGCATGTTAACATTCATCTGGAGAAATTTTGTGCAAAGGCCAATAGAGACAAAGACATGCTTCGTCACATGAAAGGTCATTATTGGGCCCGCATGCATGTCTGCAAAGCAAAAATGAAGATTCTGAAGAGGAGGTTGAGCAGAGCACTAAAACGGCGAAAGAGGCCTGATCCACTCCGAATTTTGGCCAAGGCTTCATTGGCTGGGCATGATACATGATGGAGGGTCTTCTCTTCGAATTTGAGCAAATTCGGAGAAATTTTTTCATTTTGAAATATTTTGGTCTCAAAATAGATTTTTCAGCCATACGAGTAACGCGTCGACGCGCTCGCTTATGATTGGGACACTTGCTGGAGGAAAAAATTATATTTTTGGGTTTTTCATGGTAATTTATGCATGCTCCAGTATGGCCGAAGCATTTCATCAAGTTCTGGATGATCAAAAGGGCCAAAAACACCTTGAAAATCACCTTTCTGCCACCTTTTGCATCAGCAGGAAGTACTTCTGGGAGAATGAAGTTTTGGAGGGGGAAATGAGCTCCAAATTGGGAAATTCCACTTGGGTTGGATAGCCAACATCCAGGGCTTTCCAACAAGCTATCATGAACTCAATTTTGATGCTGGAAAATTCCCCAAAAGTAGGCTGAAATACGCGCTACGCATATGGCTCAGGCGCGCTACGCATATAGATTTTTGGTCAATTTTTCACCTTCCAGCTCAGGATTTCGGCCAGTTGGACCAGTTTTGCTTTTGGATGTAATTTTTGAGTTGTATTGATGTAATTTTATGGTTGGCATGTAACTTGGACTCACTTTTACCTATTCTAGATGATTCACTCCTAAAAAAGTAAAAATCAAATGTAAGAATCAGTTTCCTTCCTTTTAGAGGCAAGTTGTTTGGATGCCTATGGATGCTTATATTCTAGCTCCTTGTTTAAGAATGGATGGGCCTCCCTGAAGGAGGAATTCGACCCCTAGAGGTGTGGGAAGGGGTTAGGACGTCTATATGATGTAATTTTTGAGACATTCTACAGGTTGGACTCTTGGGAAACTTTTGGCACACTATTGTACATATTTTTCATATTTGGCTAAGGAAAGATCAGAGGTTTTGCGGCACCTGTTGGGATTCTTGTGGCTTTCAGTTCTTGATGGTGTTTTATCTCAGTTTATTATAATTTCTTTCATGTTTAATGTATTCCATTCCCTTCTTATGCTTCTGAAACTAAATGAATGAGTAAATGAGGTTGAATCCATTGATTTCAGTGCTTTTCCTTTGAATTTGTTTAGTTTTACATGTTTTCGCCTGTTTGAAAAGGATCCATGTTCATCCTTGCCCTTTTTAGCTCCTTGTCTTTCTGATCCATCCATATACTCAATCAAAAGCATCAATACTACTGCCTACCTCGCCCCAACTCGAATTCTGCAAAGATCTGGCCTTATCCCCAGACCCAAAATTGTTTTTTCCCATTTCTCCAACAAAAACCCAAAAAATCAAAATCAAACTTTCCTATCTCTTTACTAGCCTAAAATCAGTACCAATTATAAGTCATCTCAGCCCCTTTGAAGACCTTTGTTGAGATAGACCCGGAGAGAGCCCTCTCTGTACCAGCTAGAGCCTGCGTAAGGCAGCGTGGATGAAGTCTTCAATAGTTTTACAACATTTAAAGCTAAGGTAGATTCAAGCGCTAACATAGTGGCGACCATACTGGGGAAATCTCAATGGTTTTCTTGTTGATGTGTTCGTTTCATGAGTCTTAGACGGAGTCTGAAGTCACGCTAGGTAGCTTTCGAAACGCTTTTGGCATGCATAAGCAGAAGTAGATAAACGCTGCTTCAGTCGATCTCCGGTTAGCTTGTGAATGTAGCACTTGATTTGCAAATCACCCCAGTATACTTTTTCGTTCTAGACCTTTGGATGATTGAGTCTAGAAGTCGATAGGCTGAAAACAATCTATTGTGTCCTTTGAAATTTTCTTGGATAGATGAATACACTGGCTTCAAAAAGGCATACCAGATCAAATCCCGATCCAAATCCGCCTCCAGTATATGAAAACCCCAACCTAATCCCAAGAATTTTTCGTCGAGAAACTCCCATTATTCCTTTGGTCAAACCTCACTCATACCCCACTATTTTTGAATACATTGAAGATATTGAGTTTGACGATCAGTTTGAGTTATCATTGTTTGAAACCAAATCCGAAAGTGACACTGGTTCTACCGTTATCAATCCTGAGTTCATCAAGTATTTAGAAGTTGAGCAAGCAAATAAATCTATTGATAATTATATTCTGAATCTGCAAAATTCCATTGTGGCAACCAACATTCCCGAATTCATTAAATCTGCTTCACAAACTCTTGGGCCATCTGAGATTGCATCTAGTTCACGGATTCCCACTGAGCCTCCCTTTATCCCTACCATTCCCGTATAGCCTGAGATCTCTAATCAGCAATCAGTAGTAGTTTCTCCCCCATCTTCATCGCATACACCTCGTTCACCTACTGCTCCTGTTCCACCAGTTTTTCCGAGACAGCAGTTTATAAATCCGCCAAGAGCCATGGCTGCGAGATTTGCACCTCTTGTTTTACCTGTAAATTTGGATCCTATGCCTGCTGATTATCAGAGCAAGATTCCTATATTCGATGGCACACCACAGAGTATATCCGCTCAGCAGCATATTGTCAGAATGACAGATTTCTTGGACCTGCATGAAATAGATGAAGAAAATGTGTCCATGAGGTTGTTTGCCCAGAATTTTGGAGGTGAGGTTCGTAAATGGTTCAGAGCTCTACAGCCCACAAGTATCAATACATTACAAGAGTTTCAGACACAATTTTTAGATCGATGGGAGATGAAAAAAGATCTGTTGCAGATCACTTCAGAGTATACCAGCATCAAGCGTAATCCTGGTGAGTCCGTTCAGGATTATATTATCAGATTCAATACAGTTTATAATGCAATTCTAGATGACTTAAGACTGTCTAAAAAGTCAGCTCTTCTTAAATTCCCAGATGTTTTTGATCCGGAGATGGCTTATTCACTACGAGACAGAGATCCGCTTACCTTAGAAGATATGCAGAAGATTGATGTTAGTGTTGAGGCAAATCTGAATGATAAGAGAGCCCGATTGAGAGCAGAGAAAAGAGTGACTATAAAAGAAGAGGCCTCCACATCTGCATCAGAACAACACTTGCTTCGTGAGATGGAAAAAATGTTCAAAAGAATGCCGCTTGATAAACCAGAAACGCAGATTCGTAATCCAAACTACCGTTGCCAGCAGCAGCCACAGTTCAGAATTAAGCAGCGTGAACAGAGAGTACAAGAGTCGGCAGCCCAGCAGCAGATTAAAACACCTCTTTTGCAGAATTTTGTGAGTCAAGAGTTAGATGATGATGATGATGTAGCAGGTGAGCAAAACCACTTCTTTACTCCTGACGATCTGCCCATTTACATTACTGAGGATGAATAATATGGAGAAAGTTCAACTGCTCAGAAAGATGAGGATTTCATTTTAGCAAACGATGCAGATTTAGAGGAAGAATCAAATGAATACCAAAGAGGGTATTTGAATGCTTTGTCCGCTCAACAGAAGCAGTACTCATTAAGAAACCAAAATGTGCCCATAAATCCAATTCAGAAAAGAAAAGAGGCTTCAGCACCAAAGACGGATTCACCTATACCACAGAAGAAAGGAAAAGAAACAATTGATCCCGCAGCTAGTAAAGTATCATTAGCAGAAAAGGCAAATCAGCCAAACACAATGAAGGATAAAGGCGAAAAGAAAGAGGTTCAGGTCAAAGAGGTTGAAAGAGTTTCAGCATTTAGTTTGGAAAATGAAATTTCCAAATTGAAGGTATCTATTCCTTTGACAGAAATCATGAAGAACAACAGCTATCGAGGTCAAGTCTCCAAAATTCTGAATTTTGATCCAATGTTTGACACGGTAAATGTTGAAGACGATCAGCCAGAATTGATATTTGGGCCTACATTAGATGGTGAGTCCCCTGACAGTGATGTTCCTCCCTTTTATATCAGT
This sequence comes from Pinus albicaulis, assembly GCA_034641835.2. NCBI lineage: Eukaryota > Viridiplantae > Streptophyta > Pinopsida > Pinales > Pinaceae > Pinus > Pinus albicaulis. Next base: position 876,924,633 of record CM076584.1, on the reverse strand, counting down.
TTGAGGTTGCATGAATATGTATTGCACAATGCCATGTTCGATTCGGGTGCTTCGCACAATCTGATGCCAAAGGCGATCATGGAAAAGTTGGGACTAGACATTAAAAGAAAATACCATGATTTGTATTCATTTGATTCCAGCCGTGTGAGGTGTATCGGACTCATCAAAGATTTGGTTGTAAGCTTAGATCAAATTCCAGTGAAGAATGTCTTGATGGATGTGGTTGTGGCGGACATTCCCCCGCGATTTGGGATGCTCCTTTCTAGATCTTGGGGAGAAAAGTTGAAAGGTACACTATAGTTAGATTTCTCTTATGCGACAATTCCAGTCTTTGGTCAAATGAGAAAGTTATATCGAGAGCAGAAGATGAAATACATGATAATCAGCAAGGAGAATCCAATCAATCATCCTGTAAATTATGTACATACCGACTTAGAATCGTTTGTTTTGTTTGCTGATAGTTTTAATGATATAGATGGTCAATTGGTTTAGGCGGAAGATATACCAGAAATAATCGATAATTTTAGGGAAGTTCTGTAGAAATAAAGACGAGAAAAGCAAGCTAATGTGGAGCAATCAGCTAAAGACAATGGGCATCAAACAGGAAAAACAGAGCTGGCGCAATTTCAGCATTTAGAGGATGATGAAGATGGTCTTTGGACCATGGATTTTGATGGCGCAGTGGGTAGCGATGGTGCTGGAATTGGTGTTTGGATTCGTAGTCCGTTTTCTGCTTTGGATAAGGTTCCAAGCAATGTGAGATTATGTTCTTACAAACTAGCATTTGACTGTTCCAACAATGAAGCAAAATATGAGGCTCTGATTGCTGGCCTTAGGATTCTTAGAAAGCTGAAATCGAAAAGGATTGGAGTCTATGGTGATTCATAGTTGGTGATAAAGCAGGTAAAGGGTGAGTTTCAGGCCAAGCATCCTTGCATGAGGGCTTACCGTAATGCAGTTTTAGACATTCTGAAATTATTTTCTGATCATACCTTGACATGTGTGCCTCGCATACAAAATGGTGTCGCTGATGGACTTGCTAAGGCAGCAAGCAATTTAAAAATTCCAATGAATTCCAGCAACAAGTTCGAGATTCATGTGAAACACCGCCCCACCGTTCCAGACAATCAGCGATGTTGGCAAGTCTTTCAGGATGACGAGGAGATTAGTGAGTTTCTGCAGAATAAGGGTAAGTTTAAAGACACCTCCATAGACACAGAACATGATGATGGTAGTGATGATATACAAATAAATCAAATGGAAGTGCTACAACTTAAAGATAACATCATTCCTAAAGGATTGATTCCTTTGGAGGAACTCTTTGATCAAGACGATGTAGCCCGCAAACCGACATTGAGGCCGACTGAAAAAGGTGTTGAAGAGGTAAATATTGGGATAGCTGAAAATCCCAAGATGGTAAAGTTATCAAAGTCATTGTCACCAAAGGTAAAAGCGGAGTATGTGAAATTGTTGTCTTCATTTTCTGATGCTTTTGCATGGGATTACTCAGATCTAAAAACATATGACACTAATATCATTCAGCATACTATCCCCATCAAACCAAATCAGAAGCCTTTCCGTCAAAAATTGAGGAGAATCATTCCAAAGCTGCTACCATCGATTGAAAAAGAGGTAAACATGTTGTATAAGTCAGGAATCATTGTGCCTATCCGATTTTCAGATTGGATATCAAATTTGGTGCCCGTGAGAAAGAAAACAGGTGAAATCCGTTTATGTATCGACTTCAGAAATTTGAATAAGGTATCTTTAAAATACAATTATCCGCTGCCAAAAATGGACCATATATTGCAGCGAGTAGTTGGAGCATCAAGGATGTCACTACTCGACGGCTATTCAGGATACAATCAAATTTTAGTGCATGAAGATGATCGTGACAAGACTGTCTTCACCACTCCATGGGGAACGTTTCATTATGCAAAAATGTCATTTGGTTTGAAGAATGCAGGTGCCACTTTTCAACGTGCAATGGACATGGCTTTCGCCAACGAGAAAGATGTATTTTTGGTGGTTTACCTTGATGATTTAACTGTGTTTTCAAATTCTGATGAGGAACATTTATATCATTTGAAAGTTGTTTTCCAGAAGTGCAGAAAATATGGCATTTCGCTGAATCCGAAAAAGAGCCTATTTGCCATGGATGAAGGCAAGCTCCTTGGCCACATCATATCGAAAGACGGCATTCGTGTTGACCCTACACGTGTTGAAGCCATCCAGCAGATTGAACAGCCCGGGAACAAGAAAGAAATACAGTCATTTAATGGTAAAATGAATTTTTTGCGTCGTTTCATTCCAAATCTTGCTGAGCATCTTAAGGAAATCACGAATATGCTGAAAAAGGACAGTCAGGTAAAGTGGACAGAAGAGGCGGTGAAATCATTCAATTTGGTAAAGTTAGCTCTTTCTTCAGCCCCTATTTTAATCAGCCCGGACTACACACAAGGCTTTATTTTGTTTTCGTTCGCTTCTGAGCACACTTTGGCAGTTGTTTTAATGCAAAAAAGGGATGGAGTTGAGAAGCCCATTACTTTTTTCAGTCGGATTATAAGGGAAGGAGCATTGAAATACAACATTATTGAGAAACAAGCACTTGTGCTTGTAAAGGCCTTGAAAGATTTCCGTGTGTATATATTGCATTCCCACATTATAGCATACGTTCCTAACGCAGCAGTTAAAGATGTTTTGGTACAAGCAGATCCAGAAGGAAGGCGGGGTAAGTGGATCGTTGCATTGTTAGAATACAATGTGGAGATTAAACTGACCAAGCTGATCAAAGGACAAGGACTAGCCAAGCTCATGGCTAAAACAAATCTGCATGCTCTAGATATAAATTTGATCGCTGCCATGTCTGATGAAGATGAGGAGAGTACATCATTTCAGGTGTCTGATGTTTTTGTTTCTTCCCCTTGATATACTAACATTTTTTATGTACTTCAGAATTTTTCTCCACCTCCCAGGATGCCTAGAAATAAGAGTAGAACCTTGAAGTTGAGAGCTGCAAAGTTTTGCATACTGAATTCTGCATTGTATTGGAAAGACCCTGGTGGAATGTTATTGAATTGTTTGGTAGAGGAGGAAGCCAAAAGAGTTTTGGAGGATTTTCATAGAGGAGACTGCGGGGCCATCTGTTTTGGAAAACCACAGCAAATAAGATTCTAAGGGCAGGTCACTATTGGCCTTCTTTGTTTTCGGATGTATATAAGGCTATTAAGAATTGTCACAAGTGTCAAATTTTCGAAGGGAAGCAGAAACTACAGCCTTTGCCTCTCAAACCAATTGAAGTTAGTGCACCATTTCAGCAGTGGGGATTGGATTTCATTGGTGAAATCCATCTGGCATCTTCAGGACAGCATAGATGGATATTGATAGCTACGGACTACTTCACGAAATGGATCGAGGCCATTCCTACTCGACAAGCCACAGATGCGGTAATTATCTCTTTTCTTGAAAACAATATTCTGTCACGTTTTGGGTGTCCTAGTAAGATAATCACAGATAATGCAGCGGCCTTCAAGTCAAAGAGGATGGTTGAATTTTGCTATAAGTACAATATCAGGTTGGGACATTCGACTGCCTACCATCCGCAAGGAAATGGTCTGGCGAAATCTTCAAATAAGTCCTTGGTGAATATCATTAAGAAATTGCTGGAAATCAATAAAAGGGCCGGCACAAGAAATTAGTGAATGCACTGTGGGCTGATAGGGTAAGTCAGAAAAATTCTATTGGCATGTCTCCTTTCGAGTTGGTGTACGGGATAGACACAGTTTTTCCTACTTCGCTTGCTGTCCCGGTAGTCAAATTGCTTCAGGAAGCTAGTAGTGAGGAAGATCCCATGCAGCGGAGGATTAATCAGATGATTCATTTACAGCAGACACGGGAGGAGGTCTTTCAAAATACTTTCAAGTTGCAGGAGCGCATAAAGAAGATTTATGACAGGAAGGCAAAAGCAGATAAGTTTCAGCTGGATGAGGTGGTTTTGAAGTGGGATGCTCGGAATGAAGATAAGGGAAAGCACAGAAAATTTGAAAACCTATGGAAGGGTCCTTTTAAGATTGCAGCGTATCGCGGTAAAAACGCCTTTCTTCTCAAGGAAATGAATGGAGATGATTGTCCTGGAGGGCCGATCAATGGTCGGCTGCTAAAGTGATACCACTTCTGAGTATTTTCTGCTGATTTCATCATCATTATATATATCGTTTTACTTCTGTTCTATTGCAACTGTGTACTGATCTCTCATCTTCAGTCTGGGGCCCGAAGCGAAGGCTATAATTTTGGAGATGGAGGTTAGTTGGTTTGAAGTTTTTCAAGTTAGTTTTATCAGTCTTTTCAGTTTAAAAATTGAGTCAGTTTTGGTCAAGTTTCAGTCGGTTTTCAGTCAAGTTTGTAGTCAATAAATGTATCAAACGTTTTGTGTTATCTGTTGAAATAATGACTCCATCGCCCAATGGATGAAGGCACTGTCTGACTCCCCCAGAGATCTATCATTCTTGGCATCTCCTTGGAGCCACCATCCCCCATTGGAGCCAATGTTAGAGTCGAGCCTTACAGCCCTCCATCAGAGATCATTTCGCTTTTTGCATATCATTCTTAGGTGTCTCACTCGTTCCACTTTGTTGCATTTCGCTAGGGGCATGCCATTGGCTGACGAGAGGGTCTGGTCTTCTTGTGTTTCCTCATGATTGTACCTGCAGGGCTAATTAATTCCTCAAAAATCACTGAAGTTCAGGTCACATCATTTATGGTCATGAATAATTATTTTTGTCAAAAAAAAAAAGTCTTTAGTCCTAGAGTCTAGGGTTTTCAATCTTTAGCTACATGTAATAAAAGCCTGTAGGCCATGAGGTTGGTTTCAAAAGGTTTCTATTTAAATTTTTTATTATCAAAAACATTTGAAGACATTTCTAGTCCAAAACTCTGTTTTGGAACTAGAAATTGTCAAATTTCATTTTTTGTAATAATTGTATTTGTTTCACCATGAGAAGTTCCAGAGCAAGCCTCTGATCTTTGCCAAAGCCAAATGCCAAATCCCTGCAAAAAACAACCAGGTGTCATCAGTCCAAGACTCAGAAAAAGCAAGGAAAAGCCAAAGGACAACATTTTTTTAAGTGATCAAATGACAAAGTGCCGAACATTATAAAAGTGGGTTATGGAGCAAATTTAAAATCAAATCTGATTTTATGAGATATTTTTCTACACATATAAGCCATGTAAGACAATTCATTTGCACAAATTTTCAAGGCAGTGTTCGAATTGGTGAATTTGAGGGCCGAAAATGTGTTTTACAAAGCTGTGGACCGGAGCTGGAGGTGCGCGCTACGCACAAGAGGCGCACTACGCGTTGGGCCTCCCCAACCTGTGTAAATTTACAAGTGCGCTATGCACATGCAACGCACTACGCACTGGGTAAGAGCGCTACGCATATAGTCTCAGAGCCAAATTTTTTGCCCTTGCGTCCAGTTTCATGCAAAACGCCTCAATCGGCTTGCAAGTAGGTTCTTCAGGATTGTTAAGTGATTTTTGAACATGATTGTGGTGTTTTCAAAGTGGGGAAACAAGTATTTGATGAGGAGAAATGTGTAAACCCTGTGTTTATTTCAAATTCATTTCTTAGGGTTTTGAAAGATATGTTGATAGTCTTGTGAAGGGTTTGCAAACTTGTGTGGTTGATATATATGCTCATGCCCATATTGTCTGTGGCACCCCTGCTCATTATTTACATCATCCTCACACCCTTTCTTTGCCATTACATCACTGTTGTCACTATGATTGCCATCGTCATTTCAGCACTGCTCATTATTCATGTTTTCACATGGTCTCATTTTCACTTGTCCATATCCTCCATTGACATTGTCGAAACACCGCTGTCATTGTTATTATCTCACTATGGTTATTGTCACATTGTTTTTCATTCTCCATTGAAGAACAGAGTCCCGTATCCACTGCTCCCTTGACAAATCTAAACTACCATTGCAAAAGTTGTACCCTACACTACAATCTTTTCTACTCATTTGTCAAAACCTTTTATAATCAAAGTAGTGACTGTTTTTATGCTGATCCACTCGACAGAGCCATTACCACTGTGGCTTGTTTTCCTATGATACTTTGATACATATGTGACATATTTGGGTTTTGAGCATACATTGAAACTTTTGTCTTCACTACACCTATATCAACATACATATTGCAGACATATTGTTTTCAAAGCCATGTCAGAGACGGATTCAGTTTATGAGCAGGAGTATGAGAGTGATTCCACAGCAGAGGGTAATGTGCCACGGAGGTCTCACAAAAGTGGAAAAGGTGGTAAGCATCTCAGGGAGGAGCCTACTTCTTTGGCTCAATTGCAGGCTTGCCCGCTTGCAATGGATTGTTTTCAGCGTCAGTCATGTTTCCAATACTGTGAGATGATTTCACAAACCCAGCATCATCTTGAACTAGCTCGTCTATTTGTTCTAGATTTACATGATGGCCGTGTAAACCTCGCCAGAGTAGATTTCATTCTGTCACCAGAGACTATTGCTCAGGCCACTGGGATACCAAATATAGGAGAGGAATGGAACAAACGTCAGCAGTTAGAGAAATTCCACTATGAGCCATACATCAAACCTGGGTCTATGAGGCACCTGAGCAGGGTTTTTCCTTTCAGATTCCTGAAGGATGAGTTTGCACCATTGATGAAACTCATCATTCGGTATTTCAGTTGCGAGGGAAGATTCTCGCATCTCTATGCGTACCATGTCCGTTTGTTGATGCATTTCACGAGGGTACGTATGATGAACATTCCATACTTCATGTATCGCAACATAGAGAGGATGATGATTTGTGTACAGAAGAAGACCCTAGCACAGCAGCATAGAAGTATATATCATTACGCGCTGATCAAGATCGTAGTGATACATCAGTTAACACAGCAGGGCATCACTTGGGAGGATTTCATCTCCCGTGACTTCTTTACAGCGCCACAGCCGCCTCCCGAGGTAGTTCATGATGAGGGAGAGCCTTCACACCAGCCTGACATTCTTGAGATTGAGCATATCAGTGCTCCATTGTATGTGACATACCAGCGAGGCCACAGGGCCTTATTTGCAGCTACACGACGAGTACTATCTCCACCCGCGGTGGAAGGGGTCTCGTTGACTCCATCAGCAGAGTGAGTATTATCTCCACATGATGTGGAAGGGGTCTCGCCTTCTTCTTCAGCACAGGTACAGTTTCAGGACAGGGGCAAGAGGCCCATGCATGATGAGGGCCCTTCAGGAGGCTGGGACACTAATTTCACGTTCATCGATGTTGATGCGAGCTCTCCTAGCTCGAAACTGAAAGAGATCATCCAGGAGCAAAAGGCCGAGAATGACATGCTGAAAGAGAAATTGTAGAAGGCTCAGTGGGTGATAAACTACCTGGAGCAGTGTAACAAATAGCTAGAGGATGAGCACACATTGTTAGAGTTGCGGCGAATCCGTGAGGATCGACAATTGGCCCGGAAGAGACCTGGTGATATGACACCGGCTGATCGAGATTCTTGCCTCACGCATGTTAACATTCATCTGGAGAAATTTTTGGCAAAGGCCAATAGAGACAAAGACATGCTTCATCACATGAAAGGTCATTATTGGGCCCGCATGCATGTCTGCAAAGCAAAAATGAAGATTCTGAAGAGGAGGTTGAGCATAGCACTAAAATGGCGAAAGAGGCCTGATCCACTCCAGATTTTGGCCAAGGCTTCATTGGCTAGGCATGATACATGATGGAGGGTCTTCGCTCCAAATTTGAGCAAATTCGGAGAAATTTTTGTCATTTTGAAATATTTTGGTCTCAAAACAGATTTTTCAGCCATACGAGTAGTGCGTTGACACGCTCGCTCGCTTATGATTGGGACACTTGCTGGAGTAAAAATTTATATTTTTGGGTTTTTCATGGTAATTTATGCATGCTCCAGTATGTCCGAAGCATTTCATCAAGTTCTGGATGATCAAAAGGGCCAAAAACACCTTGAAAATCACCTTTCTGCCACCTTTTGCACCAGTAGGAAGTACTTCTGGGAGAATGAAGTTTTAGAGGGGAAAATGAGCTCCAAATTGGGAAATTCCACTTGGGTTGGATAGCCAATATCTAGGGCTTTCCAACGAGCTATCATGAGCTCAATTTGGATGCCAGGAAGTGCCCCAAAAGTAAGCTGAAAGACGCACTATGCATATGGCTCAGGCGCGCTACACATATAGATTTTTGGTCAATTTTTCACCTTCCAGCTCAGGATTTCGGCCAGTTGGACCAGTTTTGCTTTTGGATGTAATTTTTGAGTTGTATTGATGTAATTTTATGGTTGGCATGTAACTTGGACTCACTTTTACCTATTCTAGATGATTCACTCCTAAAAAATTAAAAATCAAATGTAAGAATCAGTTTCCTTCCTTTTAGAGGCAAGTTGTTTGGATGCCTATATTCTAGCTCTTTGTTTAGAATTAGTTGGAACTGCTCCTAGAAGGAGGAATTCGACCCCTAGAGGTGTGGGAAGGGGTTAGGAGGTCTATATGATGTAATTTTTGAGACATTCTACAGGTTGGACTCTTGGGAAGATTTTGGCACACTATTGTACATATTTTTCATATTTTGGCTAAGGAAAGATCAGAGGTTTTGCAGCACTTGTTGGGATTCTTGTGGCTTTCAGTTCTTGATGGTGTTTTCTCTAAGTTTATTGTAATTTCTTTCATGTTTAATGTATTCCATTCCATTCTTATGCTTCCAAAACTAAATGAATGAGTAAATGAGGTTGAATCCATTGATTTCAGTGCCCTGCCTTTGAATTTGTTTAGTTTTACATGTTTTTGCCTCTTTGGAGAGGATCCATGTTCTCCCTTGCCCTCTTCAGCTCATTTTCATTCTGATCCATCCATATACCCAATAAAAAGCATCAATACTATTGCCTACCTCGCCCCAACTCGAATTCTGCAAAAATCTGGCCTTATCCCCGGACCCAAAATTGTTTTTCCCATCTTTTCAACAAAAAACCCAAAAAATAAAAATCAAACTTTCCTATCTCTTTACTAGCCTAAAATCAGTACCAATTATAAGTCATCTCAGCCCCTTTGAAGACCTTTTTCCGAGATAGACCCAGAGAGAGCCCTCTCCTGTCCTCGTAGGGCTATCTACGAGGCTGAGCATGGTTTGATGTAGCCTTGAGTTTTACCTTATTTCAGCCTAAGGTAGATTTGAGTGCTAACAGGTTGTAGCCTTCTGAAGGTTGTAGCCTTCTTGAAGTGGCCACGTTGGCTTAGGTCATGGATTGTTTCCCTCTTCGAGGGTTTTAACCACGTGATTATACTGGTGTACTGATTTATGATCTGTTTGTGAGCGATGACCTTTGGTTCTTGATCTAAGGAACTTACCCTGTAAATTCCTACATGGGTAGGTTTAGAGGGTGAGATGAATGGTCATGGAGATAAGGAAAATTATATAAAAAAAATTATTATATAAGGTTGTATTTTATCTCCATTTTGTGAGTGAAATCAAGTGAATCAATGTGAGAAAGGTGGTTAAAACAAGGAAACACAGAAAATTTCCAATTTATCACTGTGAAAATTAGCTAGAATTTAGGGTTTCATGAACATGGATATTAGGATGATACGGATGGTGGGAGATGGGAATATGAGGTATATGAGAGGTCTAGGATAGTGTCAGATAGTATGGTTAGGGTTATCTCACTAGAAACTCTCAATGACAGGAAGAAGTGATGACATAGTGAAATATGGAATGAGCATGAAAATGAATCATAAACTTGATAACTTGAACAAGGGAGGCTATAAGAGTGATGTATTACTATTATAAGAGGTCAAAGGAATGATGCCCACAAGCCTTGAGCTTGTTTAGATGACTTTGGAGCCAAAAAACCTAAGTTTTTCCCTGCTTCTAGAAGTGTAACACCACTAAACAGAAGCGTAACAACTGTTTAGCAAAAGTGTAACAATAGCCCAGAAGAATATCAATGAGGCTACAAAAGTGTAACAAAAACCTCAGAAGCATAGCAGGAGGCTACATAAACGTAACAAAAGGCCCTGAAAGCACATCAGGAGGCTACAAAAGCGTAACAAGGGAAACAAGAAGTGTAGCAAAGTATTATTGGAGCAGTTCTTCACCTTGGTTTTGATCCTTTTACCACCTAAGGAGTGAAAATGTGGTAAGAGAGGAGCTATGCCACACAAAAAAGGAAATAATGAGTTTGGATAAGCTTTCTTTTGTCTTTTATAACCTTGAAATGACCTTTTTTGTCCTGTAGTGAAATAATAAGACAATTCTTCCTTTTGAAACTTTTTGAAATTAAAACACACTTTAAAATAAGATAACTTGTATTACTTTACTTCCTAAGTATTCCAAATCCCTTTTAAATACTTATGAGTGAAATGAAGGATTATTTCCTTGTTTTGATAACAAATTATACCATTTTCAAAGGAAAATGATGACACCTAGACAAAATACCTAGATGAGATGAAGTGAAATTGCCATAAAATTTTAAATGATAATGAATGAGATGAATTCTAAAGTGATTATGGCCATGGATAAGATGAGGGAGCAGAAAATTTTACCTAGAATCCTTCAGTGACCAAAATTATTTTGAAAACTTGTTTGAAAAACTAAATTTTTTTACCTATGACTTCTAGGAAAACAATTGCAAGAGTATTTTTTATCGCTGACATATAGACACTAACATTGGCTCCAGATGGGGATGGAAGCTCCTTCAAGAGGTGTCAATAACATCATAGATCAAGTAACCTTACCATTGGGTAATGGAGTCAAAACTGGAGATCGAAAAACCTTTGAAAAAATTGAAATGATGAACTAAATCTGGAAATGACTTTGACTAGAAAAAATGACTTGAATCTGACTGAAACTTTTTGAAAATTTTGAAAGAAAACATCAGTTGAATGTAGAAGTCTCATGGCATTCTCCTTGGGCTTTAAATTTCTCCAACAACTTCCTTATTTCTTGGACATCAAATTAAAATGATATGTACAATGAAAGTGGACTTCATCTTCAATTATCAAGTAAGATAATGTTTGAGGAACCTACCATTGATTGGTCCTCCCAATACTTCTTTCCCTTCAATATCGTCTAATAAAACTTCTTTTGTTCCCTTTAAATGAAGTGATATTGTAAGTATTTTTCCATAGATTATCAAACTTTCTTTTCTTACCCTTGTCTTCATTCTGGGCAACCCATCGAAGAAAAACATCTCCAAGCTTAAAATCATCAGCTTTGGTTTTCTTATCATAAATATTTTTTATTTTCTCATAAAACTTTGAAGTGTGACAGAATATTTCATCTATTGACTGTTGTAGATGTATCATTTGGCTAATTATTTCTTGGATATCATTTGGCTCACTGTCGATCTCTTAAACAATTTTCATCACTGGTACAACTAAAGAAGTAGGGAACACCCTGTCAACACCATACACGACCTGGAAAGGTGACATGATGATTGATATTTTTGTGCTAACTCCATCTGCCCATAGAGCATTGATGATATTTTTGTGCCAATTTCTCTTGTTTTCTTGTAGCATTTTCTTGATTATGTCCACTAAATAATTACTTGATGATTCAACGAGCCCATTTCCTTGAGGATAGTATGTTGTAGAATGACTCTGTATGGACAACCAAAACGAGACAGAATATTATTCTCTAAAAACTAAATAATGACAGTGTCAGTAGCTTGCCTTGCGGGGATGGATTCAATCCATTTAGTGAAATAATTTGTGGCAGTGAGTATCCATTTACTGTGAGCTGATGATGGAGGATGGGTCTCGCCAATGAAATCAATTCCTCATTTCTGGAATGATGCTTGCACTTCAATTGTTTTTAATGGAAAAGGCAAGAACTTCCTCTTTCCCTAAAAGATTTGACATTCATGACATCTCATGATTGTTTTACAAACATCAGAAAATATATTTGGTGAATAGAAACCCTCCCTAAAGATCTTGTTAGTTATAGGCTTCCAATAAACATGACTGCCACAATCACCATTATGAAAATTATCCATCACTTTTTCAACTTCTCCTTCAACCAAAAAATTAAACAAAACTCCACCCTGATCTTTCCAATACAAGAAATCATTAATGATGCAATACTTAAGAGCTCTCAACTTCAAATATCTAGCCTTAATACTTGGTAAGCTGGGAGGAGGATTCAAGTGTTGCAAAATATGAACTATATTAGCATACCAAGGTGATAAAGAAAAAATTTCAGATACCTCAAGTAATGCTTTAGCCTCTTACTCCTCAGATAATGAAACAGTAAAATTAATGTCCAAAGCATGTAGATTTTAATCCACCATAAGATTTTCCAGGTCTTTTCCCTTGACCAAATTTGTAGGCTTGATCTTCAAGTCATATTCCATCATAGTAGTGATCCATTTTCCTCACCGCCCTTCAAGATCATTTTGTATTAGCACATCTTTTACAACCCTGTTTGAAACATATGCAATGACATGAGAGTGGAGAATCTAGACCCAAAAGTCCTTAAATGCTTTGATTAACACCAATGCCTATTTCTCAATGATGTTTTACTTCAAGGATGTGTCTCTTATGGTTCTACTAAAGAATGCGATGGTTGCTCCGTGTTTTGATTTTTCTTTCGCATAAGGACAGTAGCAAGAGTGTGTACCGAGGAAAATGAAAAAATGATAAATTCAAGTGTGTAATATAGACTAATAAGAATAGGGGTATGAGATAAAGCTAGTTTAACTTAATTGAATGGATTATCACCTCTTCAGACCATTTTACTTCGCTATATTTCTTCATCATGTCAGTAATTTGCCTTAAGTGTTCAATAATATTGGGGACAAACCTTCTCAAAAAATTGATTTTGCCATTGAACGACTGAATTTAATTTTTTCTCCTAGGATAGTCCAAGGTCTGAATTTCTTCAATCATTGAAGGATATATGTTAATTCCATCTTTTGATATGATATGGCCCAACAATATTCCTTCCTCCATAGTGAAAAGGCTCTTCTTTGGATTCAGCGATATGCCAAACTTTCTAAATCTCTGAAAATTTGTTTTCAAGTGCTGCAAGTGCTGCTCATCTATCTTGGAAAAAATAGTGATTTCATTAGGATAGATGACAAAAAATAAATCCTTTTCATTGGCGAAAGAAATATCCATTTCTCGTTGAAAAGTTGGCACTGCATTCTTCAATCCGAAAGGCATTTTGGCATACATGAAGGTTCCCCATGGTGTTGTAAAGTTTATATTTTCCTGATCATCTGGATGGAATAAAATCTGTTTATACTCGGAGTATCCATCCAGCGATGAAAGTCTGCAAGATCCAACTACCCTTTGCAGAATATGGTCCATCTTTGGTAGTGGGTAGTTGTCTTTCAATGACACTTTATTTAGATTTTTGAAATATATGCACAAGTGAATCTATCATGTCTTCTTTCTCATTGGCACTAGATTAGACATCCAATTTGAAAATAGAAGGGGAACTATAATACCAGCAGTAAATAATCTATTTACCTCCTTTTGAATGGAAGGCAGCAACATGGGATTCATTCTCCTTAACCTCTAGCGGATTTTTTTCCGATCTGAATTTAAGCGAATTGTATGCTGGATTATACTCTTATCATACACTTTCAAATCAGAATATTCCTAAGAAAATACATCATCAAAATGAGACATAAGAACTGTGTATTCACCTTTCATTTTGAAACTCAAGGATTTTGAAATTTTGACCATCTTTGGCTTTTCTATAGTGCCAATATTGATATCTTCCACTCCCACTTCTATTGGTAGCATGGTTAGTTTGCGTGCAACATCACCTTGATAAAAAAATCTCCTCCAAGGGTACCAAACCTCTTGGAATGGAGTTATATTTCAGTTGAAGAACTTGCATCTCTGTTGCATGGAATTTTTGGTCATCTTCATAGCACTGGTTATCCATTTGTGAATTCACAAATGCCTCTTCTATCTGCAAGAATTTGTTGATCTGTTTATCATCTTGAAAGACCTGCCAATACTGAACATTATCTGGGAAAGCAAGGTGGTGTTTAATGTTTATCTCATACTTCTTATTAGGATACAATGGAATTTTGAACATGTTGGCCGAAGTAGAAAGAGAATCAACAATAACATTGTTTTCCCTTGGGAGAAAGTACAAAGTATACTTGGTGAAGGTCTTGAAGATATATAACACTGCATTTTGGTAAGCTCACATCATGGGATGCTTGGGTTGGTATTCCACTTTGAATTGCTTTATTACTAGCTCGGAGTTTCCATACATAGAGATCTTGGAACCTAACTTCTTCAGAATTTTCAGACTAGTTATCAAAGCCTCATACTTAGCTTCATTATTTGAAAAATCAAAAGGAAACTATAAGAGGACATTTGAAATTTGGGAGGAATTTTTAGTGACTGATTTATAGGGCTATGAATCCACACTCCAATGTCTGCTCCTTATTTACCCAAAGCTCCATCGAAGTCCATGGTCCACAAACTACTTTCTTCATCAGGAAGCTACAAATCAGATGATTGAACTTTACTTGTTGCTTGAGAGAGTAATTTAGTACCAAAATATTTGTTTATTTTACTTTTTCATCTCTTTTTGGGGATAATGTGCTTGGTTCCAAAGCACTTGGCTTATTTTCATAAATTTCTGCATTTGTCATTTCTAAAACAGAATTTGAAAACTCAAAATTTCTTCTTTTTCTTCAATCAAAACTTCAAAGAATGTTTAACATTCATCATTGCATAAGATAAAGGATTCTAAATATGTGTGGAAAACATGTATGGAATTATTATTTGGCTTTTCTCAGCTACTTATCATGTACTTCATTTTACTTTCCCGATATACTTTCCTGAGTTGGCCAAAGACGAGAATGGTACCATATGAAAAGTCAAGCTGTAAGGTACCTCTAAGCTTCGCTCCCCATGACTAGGAGATAAACATAACATACCTGGGAGGGATATCAGCCACAAAAAAATCCATGAGAACATTATTGGCTGGGATTTGCTCTAATGACACCACTAGGTCCTTAATGAGGGCAAGACATTTCACCCTCCCTAAATCAAATGAATAAATACCATGATAAGTTCTTGTGATATCCAATCCTAATCTGTAAATATTGGACTTGGGTATGAGGTGGTAAGAGGCTCTGGAATCAAGCATGGTGTTATGGAGGATAAAATCATGGATTTCGAGGCTTAGATAAAATGGAGGTACCTCACTATATTCCATATCACCATCAACAATAGGACCAAACCGAATCTCAGGGTGATCCTCACTCACATTAACCATGTCAGACATTTGATCCACTCTAAGAACCTTAGATACTTAAACTTTGTATTGGTCATTCCTGATTATTTTAGTTAGAGGAATGGATGCTTTCAATTTGGAAATTTAATTTTCAATATTAAAAAGAGCAGAATGTTTTCTACCTCTTTCAATGGTGCATATTTCCTCCAGGCTGATATTTCTGTGAAGTCTCCTTATTTTTTCCTCCATCTTGGACTTCTTTATCCTTTCTCTCACCACTGGAGGAAGCTTCATTTCCTTTAGCATGATTAGGAACAACAAGTCCTTTGTCTTTACTTTTATTTGGATCAACAGTTTCTTTATGTGAGCATCTACTTGAGCATTCTGTTTTTTCTGATTGGAGGTTATAGGAACATTCCTACTCCTCAAACCATACTGTCTCTGCACTTGACAAAGAGCATTCTGATATCCCCTCTGATAATATTCCATCTGCACTAAAAACATTTCACCATTTTACAAGACATATTGCTCATCATTTGGTGCACAAATTTATGTACAAAAAATATCTTCTTCAGTGAGGAAAATAGGTTGTTGATTTTTCTCAACTAAATGATTCTCGCCAGAAATTTATTCTTCATCTTCTTCATCAGGGCCTTCAGTGTAGTTTTTTTGAAAGGGAGTACAAATGTTTCGTTGACTTTTTGGATCCTAACCCCTCTGCTCCCTTTGCTTGATCTTGTACTGAGGCTGTTGATTTTGACCCCTAGAATTGGGATTTCTAATGGAGGGTTCAGCTTGTCTATTAGTGATGGTCATTTTATCCATCATCTTCTCCATGGTCTTGATCAAGGTGTCTAATTTTCCCTCTGATGAAGTATATTTTTCCTCTTTGATAGTGACTCTTTTCTCCGTCTTGATTTTAGACTTCTTGATGATCAAATTAGCTTCCATGCTCACTGTGTTTCTCTGCATTTATTCAAGAGTTGATGGGTTTCTTTCCCTCAGCTGATAGGTCATGTCAGGATCAAAACCATCAGGATAATGAAGTAAAGGAAGACCTGAAGGAGGCTTAATATTATAAGGAATTGAATCATATATTTTATTGAATCTATGTGTAAAGTTTTGGATAGACTCATTGGGATTCCTTTTCAAGGCATTATACTCAACTAGAAACTGCAATGGATTCTTCTTCTCTTCCCAATTTTCCATAAAAAAATCAATCAGTTGCTGTGAAGTACCTATTATACCAATTGTGGGAGAGGGAAACAATTTCTTAACCTCTCTTAAGAAACTCAATGCGCTAATGTGCATCTTGGAATCACCATTCTTAATATCTTCAAGATCTATGAAATCAAACAAATTGGAAATGTGTTGATAAGAAATAACCTCTGATGTTCCATCAAAAAGAGGAATTCTCTAACCATAGTTCTGAGGTAGTGCAGTGATTTTTTGAGGTAGGATCAATGGAGAAAATTTGGACATGAATATTGGGGGTGGTGGTGGAGGTGCTTATGGAGTGAAAACTTGCAGAGGTAATGATGGAATGAAAGGAAGGGTTTATGATGTAGCGACATGAGAAGGTGTAATGGTAGGTGGTGAAGTAAAAGCCTCTTGTTGATACTGGACATAAGCTATTTCTGAAGTTTATTCAAACTTATCCACCAAGCCTTTAAGTTTGTAGCAATTAGACCAGACTTCACTATCAAATTAGGAATAAAAGACTCAGAAAATAGTGCAAAAGTCTCGAAATCGAAAGGATTAAAGATATTTTCTGAAAGGAAGGTTTCAGACTTAGTCCTAAACAAAGATCTTTCAGATTTTGCATTACATAACAAATATTCAGAAGACAATCAGTTGTTTTTCTTCTTCTACCTTTGTTACATTTCTAGAGCATGTTGTTACGTTTCTGGAAAATTTGTTACGTTTTTGGAGCACATTGTTATGCTTCTGTAGCAGCTGTTACGCTTTTGCTACATTGTGTTACGCTTCTGTTGGGGGTGTGTTACACATCTGGAAAATGTTGAATTAGGGGTTTTTGGCTCCCAAACCATTCAAACAAGTTCAAGGCTCATTGGCATCAGTTCTTCGAGCTCTTAAAATATTAAGTCAACTTATTATACCCTCGTTTGGTCAATTTATCAAGCTCATTTCATTCTCCATTATATTTCCACTTCTTCACATCATTGAAAGCTTCTAGTGAACCAAACCATAACCATCTCATCTAAAAATATCCTACACCTCCCACATACATCATATTTCCATCCCCCACCATCCATATCCTTCCTAACATCCATTTTCATCAAACCCTGATTTCTAGCGATTTTTCAAGTGTTAAACTAGAAAATTCTTGTGTTTCCCTCATTTTACCGCCTTCATCACATCCATTTCACTTGATTTCACTCATAAAATGGAGCCAATATGAAAGCCTATCTCCTGAATGTTTTGCAGAATTTTCCTTGGCTTTAAAACACTTCATCTCACCCTCTAAGTCTACCCATCCCTATAATATATTTTTCCCAAATTACACTACAGATACTCAATCCATATACACACTAGGTTTTCATCCTTTCACTGATAGATAAGATGGAGAGTGAGAAAAAAAACCTCAAGGGAGGGTGCCACCTCATATTGGAAGCCTGCACTATGCAAGAAATAAATGCTTAACCCTTGGCCAAAAGATGTTTTCAGAGGACTCGATGTTTTAGGTTCCGTGAGAGGATCATGGAGGAAGGATATCATCTTCAAATTACAATATTATTCTCCTATAATTTCAACATGGGAAAGGTCATCATTGCAAGAGTGGAGCTTAGCCTATCATTATATTTGATTTCTTCAGCAACATGTTTTCCTAGTCATGGAGAAAAGTGGTTCAAGGGCATGGACTTAGACCTTGAAGATTACAAACAATTTCTCAAACCTCATGCTAGAGAGGAACCATAGTACCTCTTCCCTTTCAGACACCTCCTTAACAAATATTCTCCTTTGATGATGTTAATAATGAATTTTTTCACATTTGAAGGAATATTTTCTAGGTTGTATAGGTATCATATTAGGTTGTTGATGCATTTCAATTCTACCAAATCACTTGACTTTCCACATTACTTGTACATAATTTTGATTAAAATGAATGAGAAGGTTAAAATAAGAAAACAAGATCATTACCCAAGTATTTTTCACCATGGTATGGTAAAAATAATTGTGTTGTATCACCTCTCATCCATCAACATGACTTGGGAAACCTTCATGGAAAGAGTAGCAGCAATGCCCACCACTAGCCCTCCTATCATGCATAGAACACCATCACCATCACTTTTCGCACAATCAATGGATGGTTTCCCTTCCAGCATGAAAACTCAGATTTAAAAGGCTCCTAGGGTTGTTGAGTTTACTCATACAAATGAGAAGGGAAAGAGATAGGTATTTTCACCCAAATCTATCAAAAGTGTACTTACACTTGACACTATTGTTGAATAAAGTGAAATAGAGGAGAAACCTCTCATGCATCAAGATGAAACACATAGTGAACCAATGCAATTGAAGGCTGAGGTAGTAGAGCTGTTTGAGATCAAATCATATGAGGAGATCATTAGGGATAAGGATGAGGAAATAACAGAGTTGAGGGAGATATTCTCCATTTCTAATTCTCAAATTAGTTTCCTACAACAAGAGAATTTTCAATTGAAAGTGAACCAGTTGATACAAAGCAAACCTAATCCATCCCTAGAGGAAGATAAAGGTAAAGGTAAATAAATAATAGATGTTTATCAAATATAGGAAATGGAGACTGAAACATAACCAAGAAGGCCAAAGACAAGAGGCATCAAAAGGGCACTGGAGCTAGAAAGATAGTCAACTCATCCACCTGAAGAGTTGACCTTTGATGAGCTAATAGCTATGGAGATCAACCAAGATAGAGAAATCTAGTTGGAAAGGGTAAATTAACATTTGGAGAAGCTCTTGAAGAGAGAAAAGAGAGACAACAACCTCCAAAGACACATAGAAAATCACTATCACACTATGAACGTAATTTCACAAATAAGGCTAAGACATCTGAATAAAAGGCTAAAAGAAACTCAAATGAAGCTTAAAGAGAAGGATAGCTTAGATTTGCTGGTTGAAGCTTCCTTGGATGTTTATCCCATCACTCATAGGTGTTACAAAACCAATTTTGAGAAGTTTTGAAAAATTTTGGTATCTTTTGTGATTTTTGCATAAATCTAGAAATTTCCTCCTCACATAAGCGTAACAAGATTTTGTTACGCTTATTTTAGGGGCATCCAAATGATGATTTTCTTATATGGCTGGATTCATTTTGATGATTACATCATATATTAGGAACCCTATTTGCATGAAAAGATTTAATTTTGCAGAAAAGGCCAAAAACCACTCATTTTGTATGCTTTTGGCACTTTTTTGGAGGCCTTGCTATGCTTCTAGAGTAACCTTGGGAGAATGAACCTTTGGAGGACTTCCCATATGTCATTTTGAAAAATTCAAGATATTCTGGAAACTAGACACAAGGTTCTAGTTGACCTATATTTAATAATTGGATTTGGACTAATAAAGTTCTTCAAAAATGGTTGCACAATTCTGTTATGCTTCTGTAAAATTCTATAACACTTATGTCAGAAAGTGTTACACATATGCATTGGATTCCTCATGACACTTGTCAAGCTCAGAAAATGTCAGAAATTCAATATTTTTCTATCATATGAGTTGTAATTAGAGTAATTTAGTTGGTTTTTTCCTCTTATCATGAGGTAACATGTAATTTAATTTAAGGTACACACACTCCTAGTTCATAGCTGAATTTTAGGGAATGGTCTCTAACCTCTCTAGAATCTAGGAAATGACTCATCTCATGTATTTATGATGCATTTTTTATGGGATTTCGACCCTATGAGGTGTCACGGTTCATATTTTCTATAAGTAGACTCTCTTTAGTCTTTTTTTGGGTTGGATAGTCTTATTTTACAGTGGAGCTATTGTAACAACATTTTTGAAATGAAATCAAAGACAATCTTGCAGAACTTGTGTTGAGAATCTTGTGGTATGCATTGGAGCATTTTTTATTCCTCCGTATGTTTATCTATTCATGTTAAATGATATATTTTCCTCTTTTATATACATATTTCCATGTGTTTATCTTGTAAGTTAATAAGAATAAATAATGTCTGTTCATGCTCTGTTTTAGACAAGGTTTACATGAGATGTCTATTTTCTTCTAAATGAATGAATTCACCTCAGTTCTCATTCAGAATTCCTATCACTTCATATTATACTCAATTACCAAATAAAAATTCTTTCAAGCTACCTATCTATCCTCACACATTCTCTGCAAATTTACCTTGGAATTCAGACCTAAAAACCCTAGACCTATCCTTCTCACTGACCTTTCTATCCAACACTTAAAACATCAAAAAAAAATCCTATTTACTGAGCTTACATACCTAGCCTAAGATATATATTTATTTAGTCAATCAATTGACTGCAAAGTGAAAATGAGAGAGCCCTCTTTGGTCCTGATAGGGATAGCTACCTGACCTAAAGCATGGTCTGTGGTTACCTTCCTTCAATCCCACTTTCAACCTTGGGAAGTTGTGGGAGTGATAAAATTCTTGGTGCCATTGCTGGGGAGTGATTGAAAAACTTTCCCAGGGAATATTTCTTTATTCCTATGAAGGTTAGACTTGTAGGTGATAAGCTCTAACATTCGAAAGAGGTTGAGCTCTCAAATTTGAGCCAAAGTCCAAAATTCCTATCTAAGCTGGCTCCTAAAAGACATACTAGGTCAAATCCATACCCAAATCCCTCACCAATTGTGAATGACCCTAAGAGTCTTTTAAGAAATCATAAAACCAAGTCTCAGAAAGTTGGAAGAGCTATAAATCAAAGTTGGAAGAGATACTCATCATAAATAAAATGCTGCTCCAAATCAAAGTAAGGACAAAGTACCGGATGTTCCTAATCATGCTAAAGTCAATGAAACTTCCACTAGCGGTCAGAAAAAGGATAAAGAAGTACAATATGGAGGACAAAAGAAGGAAACTTCATATAAAGACCAACCTGAAAAGAAATATGCACCATTGAAATAGGTAGAAAAACATTCTGCTCTTTTTAGTCTTGAAAATGAAATTTCCAAATTGAAAGTCTCCACTCCTCTAATTGAAATAGTCAAGAATGATCAGTACAAAGTTCAAGTAGTTAAGTTGTGTAGAGTTTATTAGACGTCTGACATGGTTAATGTGACTGATGATCACCTGGAGCTCCTATTTGGTCCTGTCGTTGATAGTAATTTAGAAGATAGTGAGGTCCCTCCATTTTTCTAATCCTCAAAATCCATGATTTTATCCTCCAGAACACCATGCTTGATTCCCAAGGCTCTCATAACCTCATGCCCAAGGCCATTATGGACAGATTAGGCTTGGATATTTTTAGAGTCAATTTATCAGTGATAAAAAATAACTCTTTTGAGAGTATTTGATGAGGTCATTAGTCAAATTTATTGCTTTTTCAGTTAGTTTTCAGTAATAATTTTGTTCACTGAAGAAGTCCTATCTTGATATGCTTCTCCTTCACATCATTTCGTCATCATTTAGAGGTCTAAAGTCAAGTTTTTCATCTCATATAGGTCAATTCTAGGTTTTTAACTGCCTATGGAAAATATTTACATTTCCATTATCAAATAAATCAGTTTGTCTTCCATTCTATTCACAAAGTCTGGTTGAAGGAGCAAGCTTGTTTTTACAGTAAAAAATAAAACTCTGCATGTCATTAAAATCTCATAATACATGAATAAAGGAAAAGCATTGTCGAGAAGGTTATTTCAGAACACATTCTTTATGACTGTTTGTTATTCAAAAATAAAAAATATCATTCTCAAGACCATAGGATTCATCCTACGCATCATCCTCTGTTACGCATATGACACGTTACATATCACTATCCGTCACTTATCGAAGTCATATCACATTTATTATCCCTCCTGCCCCACCATTCATTAACCTTCATCGTATGTTAATTATCGTTGATCTCACCATTCATCTACCACACTGTGATCTAATCCAGCAGCATGCACACAAATTCCCCCCCCCCGTCACCATCCCAAAATTAACGTTGGGGGTGGTGGTGGGGGGAAGTTCTAAAATGGATGGTTTCATAACCCAAACCCAATGCTACGTGGCAACTACAAAATATTTCTCACCCCCTCTCATTACACCATTTACCACCGATGGACCCCTCCGAAATTCTTCTTATTCGTCGAATGAAACCACATGCCCTGCTCACCATTCATGTCATGCCACATGGAATATGTCATTATCCAATCAATTGAATTCCCATGCTCGTATAACCATTGTCTAATTAAATTCATTGCTAATCATTAAAGCTAACATACCTGCACCTCTTTCAATGAGAATTAAATGAAAAAGTTTATAAATTCATCACTAAACAACTTGTTTAAACCTTCATTTTCATTCACTCTTATCTGTACATCGCCAGAACTCCAAAATAGAAATTTGAACATTTTTTAAAGAAATATTTGTAATTTTCGACATTTTTTCGATTTGCAGAGCCTTATCTCAATCTTGACCTCCATCAGAAAAATTTACTCTGTCATTCAAACAGAGCTAGTCTTGCCTCCAATGAAAAAGGGACTAGAAGAACAAGTAAGTCTGCTACTTCATCCTAAAATTGACTTCCGTCATATACCATTAGCAAACAGAGGCCATAATATTCATGAAACCCTTTGTAAGCTTGAAATGTTTGAAATTTATTTCTAGTTAGAGGATAAATTTCTTGATAAATTTGATGATATAGGGTTGTGGGATTTAAAATTACCTCATTATATCTTTATTAGACCCATAGTGCCCTAGCAATTGTCAGAAAATTCTAAGCCTAGTATATGTCCAAACAAAGAGCTATTATGGCTCCTACAGGGGAGATTTTAGTAACCATAACTGCCAAACCATAGAAAAAATGATGAAATACCCCATCACAGAGAATTCCACTCCATTTTATCAAGAAGCACTAATTGAAATATATCAAAAATTGGATTTTTCAAAAAGGGCTCAAACTCTTGAGTTGTTTATGACTGAAAATGCTCCATTACCCAAGAAGAATCCTCCATTTCCATCATCCATTTTCCTTGAAAGAGCCAAATAAATAATCATAGTTATCTCTTACCTTCTTATTTATTATTGAGAACAATGGGTAGATGAAGCCATCATAGGGTACATGTCCATTTTCTCCACAGATTCCAAGCCCTCCATCATATTCAATTTCAGTCAATTCATTACAAATTCCATTCATGAGAAGTTTGTTAAATTCCCAACTTAATAGGTATTCAAATATTCCTCTGTGTTAGTTTATCTGTTTTTATATTCTCAGGGAGACAAATTCAAGTTTGCATTACAGAAACTGGATGAGGAAGGAAATAAACAATCAACTATTTTATGAACTTCATTATTGATGAAGGAACAAAAGGAATATTCATATAAGCTATTTGTAGAATTGTTTCTACATACAACACTCAGTTTACTAAACAACACTACAGAGCCCAGGTTCAGTGAAGAAATCAGAAATTTGTAACTATCAGATCAAGCCAGAACAAGAGATTGGTATCTCTATAGGAATTACACAGAACTCAGAATCTATGGTTGTGAGATTCCCCCTTACAAATTTCCAAAATTCCTCCCAATGACGATTTTTTCATTAGAATACATTAGACATATGCTTAATGTTAATGAAGTACATTTTTTATCTTCTCAAAAGAAGTCACAATTTAAAATCAAAACACAGATATGGCCTTTTATCTGTAATAGCAGGACAACAGGGTAGGAAGCAGATAAGTAGCCGAAAGAGATGCAATTCAGCCTCATTTTCACATGGTCATATGATAAAGTTGGTGTTATTTATAAAATAAGGGTAGAGAAAAAATATACACCTTATTTTCATACAAACAGACCATAAATTAAGAGATATATGAATCAATTTGAATGGACTGAGGGTAATTTACAGGAAGCTAAAGAACAAACAATGTCTACATCAGCATTACAAAATATTGTTGCACAAGAGAGAGTAGGAAAAAGGATTAGAGAATATCAGTCATCTCCAATGACTGACTCATCCAACAAATAATTCAAGATCCATTACAGAAAGAAGACAAAGCTCAATCCAAAAGTCAATCCTAGCAAGGATTCAGAGCAATAAGTGGTTATTATTACCAAAGAGACACTTCCTTCCACACAAGAAGGTGGTCAAAATACATCTACTCCTCCTACTTCAGTAGTTTCTCAAAATGAACATAAAATCATTCAACCTAGTACAGTTGTTATAGGGGAAAAGGAAAAGACTATATTTGATACGTTCAGGGAGATAAAGTTGAAGAATGAAATGTTGAAGACCAACACATACAATCAGTTTTGGAAGAAAAATCCCAGCTCTCAGAGCAGGTTTCTTTTAGCTTTTGACTTAGAGAAAGGAAAAATGCAGTTTTTCTTTCCTTCAAGCACAAATTCCACAACCAAAGTCAGCAAAAGAATACAAAAAGACTACATTTGAATTTGATATTAAGGACATACATCCAATATATCAAATGGAGTTACATAAACAAACTGGTGAGATGATTTCATCCACTCTCACTAATACTACCATGAGTTTGTCAAAATTGCAGGTTTCTTTGGCTAATGTCCAATCATATCTAAAAATAGAGAAATTTTCTTCATTTGCTAAAGACACAAGAATGAAAACTCTGGAAGACTTGGTGATCAAAGTTGGATATGATCCTTCCAATGTCAATGCAGCAAAAGAAATCATCAAAAATAAAAATGTTGTCATAGCAGCATTAAGGAAGCAATTGAAGATTCCAGCTACAAAAGATCCTCTGGAAAAGGACATTGAAGAGACGGAATCCCAGAAAATAGAAATGATGAAGCTAATTATGGAAAAAAATTCTCAAATAAAACAGATGGAATCAGAAATGGAGAAAATGATAAAGGAAAAGGAACAAACAACAAAAACATCTAAAGTTCGTTTAGAAGCAGTGCCTCTTGCAGTTATTCCTATAGCCAAACCTTCTACAACAAGTATTGTAGATGGATCTGAGCAACTCACTAAAGCTGTGCAGAATATGTCAATTTAGGAAGAAGATATAAATATAATACAAGACCAAGTACAATTGTTACAATATCAGTCCAAAGATGAAAGTTCACATGCAGCTTAAGCACAAAGAGCTAAAAATCTAATTGAGAGGTTGCAAAAAGAACGAAAGGAATCAACCATTGGAAACACTTTGGGCCAAGTAAAAGAAATAATCTGGGAAGATATCATGAAATCTATTAATGAAATTTGTCCAAGTATATAGATTATATTTGAATAAAAGGAGTTGATATATAAAGCAAATGAGGCTATTGCAACAATTTAAGAACAACTTGGACACAAGCCTGCTACAACAAACAACATTATCAAATTTCTGAATTCAAATAACAGGTATGAGATGGATGATTTGGGTATAGATGATAGAACAGAAACAATCCTGGAGGTAAAGAAGGTTCTCACAAAGAAGAATTTAATTCTTCAGCTTGAGGAGAAGTGTCACAGTCTGGAAATTATAGTGCATATATTTTTCAGCGGATTAGAGCCTCTGACACAAAAGTTGTTTCCGTCTCTGTTTGTAATTAATGATAAATTGATGACCAAAGAAGATTATTGGAGAAGAATTAAATAAATTTTCAGAGATACCGCCAAATTTTCAAATATGAAAGTCACAATGACAGGAAGGGCGTTGTTGGGAACACTAAGCAATGATATTTTTATCCAATATGAGATAAAACATGTTTTCATGGTGAGGCCCACTTTTTCCAAGTACACTGAAATGGATGAATTTTACTGTAAGGTAATAAAATTGACCATCTTGGATGAAAATCACTAGGAAAAATTATGTGAATAACAAGAGTAAATGGTAAAATAGAAAATTCAACCTCAGCCAGATCATCAATCAGCTGACAACCAGCGCAGTCCACAATTTTCTCCTTTCAGCAACCATTTCCTGTTAAAACGACACCAACACATCAAATCAACTTTATTTCCATGTTATAGTTAGAGTCTAATTTGGAAAATAAAACACTATCTATTAAGATATCATTTATGTAACTTGTTGTAAAATAATATTTCTATAAATACTTCAATGTATGAAGTATTCTGGGTTGGATAATTTGAGTTTGAGAACTTTGTATATTACTGTGGAGCTTTTGTACACTCTTTTTATGAAATCAAAGAGGTTGCAAGAGATATTGTGAGAGTCATGTGGCATTTATTTTGAGCATTGTGTTTTTCTCTCTGTTATTTCACTTTCATTTCAACTTCTGTATGAAAATCTTACTAGTTTATAAACATAAATCAATAATATGCTATATTTATTAAGATTTTCACAAATGTGCTTTTCTTCTAAAGAATGAATTCATTTTATATGCTCATTTCGACTCCTGCCTTTTCTATCATCACATGCACAACGAAAAATTAATTGTGATCAATAAGTCTACCTACCTTGCCTTATTTTATTCCCTGCAATTCAGTCTTTGAAATCAGCTTTAGTTTCATTGATCATTATTTTTATCTGGAAAAAAATTTATTAAACAAATTTCAAACATATTAACTTATATCTAGCCTAAAATATGGTACTCAGCCTTAAATTGAATATTTTAATACGTGGCATAGAGAGAGCCCTCTCTGGTTAGGTAGGGCTAACTACCTAGCTAAATGTTGGTTTGTGGTTACCTTTCTTCAATCCTATTTTCAGCCTAGGAAGTTGGGGAGAGTGATAACAGATATCACAAGACCTTATCATGATCTTTATTCATTTGATTCAGGGAGAGTGAAATGTCTTGGCCTCATTAAGGACCTAGTGGTATCTTTAGAGAAAATATCAGCCAAGAATGTCCTCATGGATGTTGTTGTGGCCGATATCCCTCTTAGATATAGAATTTTTCTCTCTCGATCATGGGTAGAGAATATTAGAGGTATTTTACAGCTTGAATTTTCATATGCTACCATTCCCGTCTTTGGGAAACTCAAGAAAATATATCTGGAAAGTAAAATTAAGTACATCATCAATAGCCAATAAAAGCCTAATAATCATCCCATACATGTTTTCCACATGGATTTAGAGTCCTATATCTTATTCAATGATTAATGTTCAACATCTTCCAAAGTTTTGATTGAAGATAAAGCAGAAAATTATGAGTTTTCAAATTCTATTTTAGAAATGGAAAATGCAGAAATTCATGAAAAGATGCCAAGTGGGTTGGAACCAACCAAATTATCCCAAAAAAGAGATTAAAGAGTGAAAGAAACATAAATTTTTGGTACAAAAAAACTCTCGCAAGCAACAAGTAAATTTTAGTCATCTAATTTGCAGCTTCCTGATGAAGAAAGTAGTTTGTGGACCATCGAACTCGATGGAGCTTTGGGTAAAGAAGGGGCTGGAATTGGAGTGTGGATTCACAACCCTATAAATTAGTCACTAAACATTCCTCCAAATGTTCAAATTTCCTTTTATAAGTTGGATTTCGATTGTTCAAACAATGAAGCTGAGTATGAGGCTTTGATATTTGGTTTGAAAATTCTCAAGAATTTAGGTGCCAAGAAGATTTTTGTGTATGGTGACTCCGAGCTAGTAATAAAAAAAATCAAAGGGGAATACCAAGACAAGCATATAAGGATGAGATCTTATCTAAATGTAGTGTTATATATCCTTAATACTTTCACCGAGCATACTTTGTCGTTAATCCTAAGGGACAACAATTTTATTGTTGATTCTCTTGCTACTTCGACCAACATGTTTAAAATTCTATTGTATCCTAATAAGAAGCATGAGATTAATGTCAAACACTGACCTGATGTTATAAATAATGTTTAGTATTGGCGTGTATTTAAAGATGATAAAAATTTCAGCAACTTCTTTAATATAGAAGAGGAATTTGTTAATTCACAAATGGATAACCAATGCTATGAATATGACCAAGAATTCCATGCAACAGAGATGCAAGTGCTTCAGCTGAAAGACAAATCGATTCCAGGAGGTTTAGTACCTTTGGAGGAGCTTTTGGATCAAGATGATGTTGCACATGAACCGACCATGCTACCAACAGAAGTGGGAGTGGAATATCTCAATCTTAGCACTCCAGAAAAGCCAAATATGGTCAAAATTTCAAGATCCTTGAGTGCAAAAATGAAAGGTAAATATGCAACACTTATGTCTCAGTTTGCTGATGTATTTGCTTGGGAATATTCTAATTTGAAATTGTATGATAAGAGTATAATCCAACATACAATTCTCTTAAATCCAAATCATAAACCTTTCTGCCACAAGTTAAGGAGAATTAATCCTAAGTTAGGAAAATAAATCCTTTACAACACCATGGGGCACCTTCATGTATGCCATAATGCCTTTCAGGTTGAAGAATGCAGGGGTGACTTTTTAGGGAGAAATGGAAATTGATTTAACCAATGAAAAGGATGTATTTTTGGTCATATATCTTGATGTCATAACTATTTTTTCAAATACAGATGAGCAACACTTACAACACTTGAAAAAAAAATTTCAGAGATGTAGAAAGTTTGTCATATCGCTAAACCCAAAGAAGAGCTTTTTCGCTATGGAGGAAAGTAAATTGCTGAGCCATATCATATCAAAATATGGAATTAGGATATATACTTCAAGGATTGAAGAAATTTAGGCCTTGGAATATCCTAGGAGAAAAAAGTAAATCCAGTGGTCCAATGGGAAAATCAAATTTTTGAGAAGGTTTGTCCCCAATCTTGCTGAACACTTAAGGAAAATTACTGACATGTTGAAGAAATATAGTGAAGTAAAATGGTCTCAAGAGGTGAAGAAGTCATTCAATCAAGTTAAATTGGCTTTATCTCATGCTCCTATTCTTATTCTGAGCACACTCTAGCCATTGTCCTTATGCAAAATAAAAATCAGAACACTGAGCAACCCATCGCCTTCTTCAATAGAATCACAGGAGGCACAACCTTGAAGAAAAACATAATTGAGAAACATGCCTTGGTTTTAGTAAAAGCATTGAAGGACTCTTGGGTCTATATTCCCCACTCGCATGTTGTTGTGTATGTCCCAAACACTATCATCAAAGATGTGCTTACACATAATGATCCTAAAGGGTGGCGAGGTAAGTGGATCGCAGCTATGTTGGAGTATGAATTGGAGATCAAGCCTACAAATCTGATCAAGGGACAAGGCCTAGAAAAAATTATGGCTGATTCAAATCTACATGCTCTGGACATTAATTTTATTGATGCATTATCTGAGGAGCAAGAGGTTGAAACATTACCAGAGGTATCTGAAATTTTTTTCTTCATCGCCTTGGTGTGCTGATATAGTTCATGTTTTGCAACACTTGAATCCTCCTCCTATATTTCCAAGTAATAATGCTAGATATTTGAATTTGATAGCTCTTAAGTATTTAAACCTTAATAGTGTCTTGTATTGGAAATATCTGGGTGGAGTGTTGTTGAATTTTTTGTTTGAAGGAGAAGTTGAAAAAGTGATGAGTGACTTTCATAAAGGTGATTGTGGTAGTCATATTTATTGGAAGACTACAACTAACAAGATCTTTAGGGTAGGCTTATATTAGCTAAGTCTATTCTCTGATTTCTATAAAATGGTCATGAGTTGTCATGAATGTCAAATATTTCAAGGAAAGGGAAAGCTCTTACCTTTTCCCTTAAGTCGAATTGAAGTGCAAGCGCCATTCTAGAAATGGGGACTTGAATTAATTGGAAATATCCATCCTCCATCATCATCTCAACATAAATGGATACTCATTGCCATATATTAATTAGCTAAATGGATTAAATCCATCCCCAAGAGGAAAGCTACTGATACTTTCATTATTCAGTTTTTAGAGAACAATATTCTGTCTCATTTTGGTTGTCCATAAAAAATAATTACTGACAATGATGTCGCATTTAAGTCCAAGAAAATTATTCAATTTTATGATAAGTGTCACATTAGGCTTGGTAATTCTACAACATACTATCCTTAAGGCGAAGGGTTGACTGAATCATCAAATAAATCTTTAGTGAACATAATTAAGAATTTGCTGCAAGAAAAACAAGAGAAATTGGCACAAAAATCTCACCAATGCTCTATGGGCGGATAGAGTTAGCACGAAGATATCAATTAGCATGTCACCTTTCCATCTTGTTTATGGTGTTGACACATTGTTCCCTACTTATTTAGCTGTACCAAGGATGAAAATTATGTAAGAGATCGACAGTGAACCAAATGATATCCAATGAAGAATCAACCAAATGATTCATCTACAACAATCAAGAGATGAAGTATTTAGTCACACTTCAAAGCTTCATGAGAAAATAAAAAAGATATATGATAAGAAGACCAAAGCTGATGATTTTAAGCTTTGAGATGTTTTTCTTCACTGGGATGCCTGGAATGAAGCATAAGGTAAGCACAGAAAGTTTGATAATCTATGGAAAGTTCCTTACAAGATCACTGCATTTAGAGGTAATAAAGAATTTTTATCAGAGGATATTGAAGGTAAAGAAGTTCTGGGAGGACCAATAAATGGTAGGTTCCTCAAACATTACATTACTTGATATTTGAAGATGA